>JARFIY010000265.1:15095000-16502985 GCA_036346155.1 Sinelater perroti
TTTCGAGATATTCGACTTCGAATTTCGGGAAAATTTTCGACATTGAGATTTTATGAGTAATTCTTAAAGAAAATTTTACGCTGATTTCAATAATGAAATCGAAAAAATTCTAAGTCGAATAGTTTTCGAGATATTCGACTTCGAATTTCGGGAAAATTTTCGACATTACGATTTAAATGTGATTTTTATAGGAAATTTTACGCTGAATTCGAAAATGAAGAAAAAATTCTATGTCGAATAATTTTCCAGATATTCGATTTCGAATTTTCCCGAAATTCGAAATCGAAATCGAAAGGTTTTTTTAAGTTCGTTCTGGGATTTCTTACAGAGCAATCTCTTCGCCGGCCCCATGTTTTTTGTATTAAAATTGGGATATTGTTTTATGCCGCCATCTGTAGTATGACGGTGACATTAAAGTTTTTCGCTAGCAGTTTTCTAGACTCTTCAGTATTGACAAATCAAAAATTTAAAATTCCTGCCTGCTTGTTTATATTTGGCAAGTTGACGTTTGGTCCGGAACGATGACTCGCAATATGCAACAAATGATCGGTCGGTTTGGGGCCCGTCGTTGAAAATGTGAGAATCCGATGGTGAAGTCGCCGAGCTCGAGCGGCTCCGTTTTCTCAGGGCCGGCGGTGGGCCACAACACCAGAGTAAGTCGCCATGTGGGGCATGCATCCTACCTTCTGACTGCCGCTGATTTTGCAGGGTCCGCCCTTGTTTTTCTTAATGATGCGCCTGAACATCAAAGCTGCGCTGCTGTTCCTTTGCATAGCTGTCACGCTGGTCACGCTCTCGCTCTGGAGTCGATGTGGCGACAACTCTCTGCGGCGTCAGAGCGCCGAGTCGGCCGACAGAGGTGGCGAGGCGCAGGGTGCCGAGGAAATAGATTGCGATATCAATGGTGAATATAGCATAGGATGCCGGCGCGAAGGCGATGAGGTCTATTTGCCATTTTCATTTCTACACAAATACTTTGAGATATACGGCAAGCTAGCTGTTTACGATGGGCTAGAGCGTTTTGAGTGGTCACACAGCTATGGCAGAGTGTACCACCCTAAAGGGAAATACGACTCACGTGGTGTGTTCATGTATTTTGAGAATTACAATGTAGAAGTGCGGGATAGAGTTAAATGTGTTAGCGGGTCAGAGGGCGTCCCCATTTCCACGCAGTGGGAGAGCCAGGGGTATTATTATCCTACACAGATAGCGCAATTTGGCCTGTCACACTACAGCAAGAATCTGACAGAACCTGAACCTAGACGAAAAGTACTGGAAGATGCAGATAAAGAGTATGGTCATTGGAATATTCCAGAAGGCGCTATTATAGCTCGTGTTGTGCATCCTAAATCCACTAATTATTTGCTGAAGTTTGCTACTTCTGATGTATATGCAAATGGGATCAAGCTAAAACTGGATCATGTGCTGGATTTTGTAATGAGTGTTGACATTTTGTTAAATGCAAACAGCAGTTTTTGTGTGATTCTGCAAAATAGAGAGAAGAAAGATATTTACAACTTGCATTACATTGCTTCTGATGTTTTGATTACTGCACAGGACACAAATGTGTATCACGGACTAGGCTTAAATCCGGGTTGGCGTAGATTAACTCGAGACCTCATCGTAGATCTGCACAAAGGATTAAATTATCTTGAAAAGGATAAGTCGAAACATAAATTACCAAGATCAAAGATCAAGATTATAGGAATTGTTTTACGAGGGCATGGTGCAATTGATAATTTAACTCTCTCGTCATCGGAACACATCAAACAGTTTTATGATGCGGCCAATTGGTTTGTCAAGCACCAAGATCAAATAACGGGTGGTTGGGCGAACCCTGTAAGACGAAGAGTGGCGGCTGGTTTTAAGGATTTGGAACCTGGTTGGTACTCAGCAATGGGACAAGGCCATGCAATTTCAGTATTAGCTCGTGCATATCACCATTCGGTGGTGAGGCTGTCTATTTGGAGGCAGCTCTTGCAGGGCTGCGACCGTTTCGTGTGCCGGGCTGGCAAGGCGGGGTACTTGCCACCTTCTTTAACAAATTCCATTGGTACGAAGAGTACCCTACGCAGCCGGCCTCCTTTGTACTCAATGGTTTTGTGTATTCACTGCTCGGTCTGTATGATCTGATGACAATTGCCCCAACGAACAAAGCTAAGGAAGCCGAGTTGTTATTTGAGGAAGGCATGAATTCTCTACGAAGCATGCTGCTGCTCTATGACACAGGTAGCGGCACCTCCTATGACTTACGGCATATCACGCTCGGCATCGCTCCGAATTTGGCACGGTGGGATTATCATGCTACACATGTCAATCAGCTCCTGCTCCTTAGCACAATCGATAATGATCCTTTGTTCACCGAAACAGCTGAAAGATGGATCGGCTACATGGCCGGCAAGAGGGCAGCTCATAATTAGACTTAATTTTGTCTGGACGTATTCAAGTAAGTAAAGGATGTAAAGCATGAGGCTATTAATTTTTATGGACCAATATAGTTCATGACAACAGAATTGATTCAACACTGATGCATATACCCATATCTTTCATATTTGTTTGGACTTGGAAATTGATATTGAAATTGTTAAATATTGACTTGAAAATTTTTATAACTACTACTATACTCGGAAGTCAATATTGCTGAAACGTACCCTCCGAATATGCAATTGAGAAATTTTTATGGAGCTTGACCAGGTTATACATAAGTGATGAACAGTCTTTGTAAGAAATTATGCATATTTATATTTCTAGGGCAAAAATTTGTGGATCTCCCTATTGTCTACCTGCCATTATTTGCAGGATTTCCATTCATATATATAAAATTACACATTAAGTAGCAACGTAGACACTGGCAGAGAGATAAAATGGGAAAGATCTAATTCTCTATTTATTTGCTCTTCTCCTTGATTGTGGCATAAATTATAGTGTACCTCTAAATAGCTGTAATGTACTTGAGGATCGGAATAACTGGGAGGTTTTCATGAAAGTTGCAGATTGACGCAAAAGGCACGAAAATTTTTGCCAGGTGTGCAATTTTGAAAATTCAAACGATAAAAAGCTTTTTGCATTTAGTTGTATGTAGCATTAATTAAGCCAATTGTCAATAGCTGATACCACCTATTTGTTCGTCTGAAATTTTGCATGTAGGTAAAGCATCAGGACTGAACGTTCTACAATGCTACCAATCTACAGGAATATTTATCTTTATAACGTTGCAATTTTTCATTAATCTCAAATCTTTTGCATGTAAGTGGCCATAGCTTTTATTTATTACTATTTTTAAAAAATTCTTACTATTTCATGTCTTGGTAGTTACAATTAAATCCTTATTCCTCTTGCAATCTCACCAATAGTTGTAACTAATTTATGTAATCATTAAGATGTGTGAAAAAGAAGCTACTTCTGTACTGTAGATTAAGGCATCCTCTCTTTGAATGTGTTGGTTTATGTCAATGAGTAACCAGGTCCACTTTCATCCATTAGATTTATTCTTTCCTTAAAACATTCTATACACTCATAGATCTTTTGTTAATGCATGGTGCTTACTTACTTACCTCTTGGTACAATCACCGAGTGCGTACGTCTACCCACTTCATCTTTTATACTGTCATGTGACTGGACGATGGAATGGTGTACGGGGATAGCTATCCGTCATGCCTTGCGCACGTCATGTTGCGCGTCAGCGCCACTCTCCTGTTTTTACCGCGCAATTTTCTTTTATCGTTATTTAAAGGGGACAGTACATTTTATCTTTTGTCATATTGGAATCATGTACACTTTTTGACAATGCTATCCACAAGACTCTGTTTCATTCGGGAAAAGTCAGAAAAATCTCAATATGTATTAAGGTACTTACGGACCTACTTGAAAAAATCTTCTTTGATTCAATACTATTAAACTTGAAATATGTAACAAGAAAAATGTGTTTTGTATTGCATTTATAAATACGATATTTCAGGTATTTCTAAATTCCACTTGTATGGTTTTTGGACACATTAATAAGATATAAAATAATAATATATAATCTGTTGATTTTATGTGACAAATCAACACTGAATTATTGGACAATGCACTAATGTGACTCACCTTGTCGCTAACAAAATAACGAATTTGGAGAATCGCATAGCGAATCACACTTTGTCATCTAGAACTGACCCCAGGGGAATGACGCCAGACTGACATATTTCATACTATATATAAAATGCTACTGCTAAGAGCTTAATAGGAGTATTTTGAACAAATTCCTTCAGTTTCAAAATGTTGGAAAATCAAATGAAATTAATCATCATAAATCGCTCATGTTGTCCACGGTAAAGTAAGCAGTGCATCTATGCTTTATGTGATAATATCTGAGTTTCCCAGAATATTGTCATCATTGTGTATATAGTGCTAGATAATATCTCGTCATCCATTCCATGCAAACCATGAGGTGATAGTTTTCCTTTTCCTCAAAGACTGCCATTACCACTGTAGTATTTTCTCCTTGTATTTGGAGCGTCCCTTTTCTTTGCATTTGTTTTTAATACATCCATAGAAAACCCAGTTTCATCAAAATATAATAAATACACTTTGGATGATTAATGAAACTGAAATTATTAATCATGTCATTTAGCGATTCAACATGTATTTTTTTATATCTTGTATCCTGAGAGGTATTTCATTAAATTTTTTTTAACATTACCGTAAACCAGGACAACTTTGTGACACTTTTTTACAGTTCTTTTAAAATACATTGATGTAAATGTATACTTAATAAAAATACTTATGGTGTAGGGTATTATTATGTTTTATCTAATAAATGTAATATTGTTTACGCCGTAATTTAAAGCGGGATAGCCAGAATTTGACCTACACATAGGTACGACTTTGTGACACCTATCATTCTGCTAATACAGCTTATGCTTTTAATGTCTTACAAAGGTGAGCCTGTGAAAGGCTTCTTTAAGGCAACTGCAGTCATATAAAGTAACTAGACAGTGGGTTGAGTGAAAAAATGTTAAAAAAAGCCCACTTTATTGATACATAATGCTTACAATGCTTAATTACCTGCTGATACAGTTGACATAGAATATTGCCACAGCAGACTTCAAATCTCGGTCATTTCTGGGGCATCAAAAAGTTCACGTTTCCCTCTTTTTCTTGGAACATTTATTTTACAAATTATGTCTACATCTTCGTACCAGATTTCATCTTTTGTTTTAGGCCACCTCCAGTGTTTCCCCACAGATTCCATAACATTAACAAGCGCACCCTCCTTATTAATTTTTGTTATTATGCCTGGATAAAACTTCCCTTCATATGCTGCTACTACATAGATACCCACGATCTTATCTTCTTTCTTGAAAACCTTAATTTCCTCTCTGACTTCAGATTCAGATTCTGCATCACTTGAGGAAAGTTCTGGCGCAGACATGGCTGATGAACTCTGCAAATCTAGAGCGGAAATACTTTTTACCACTTCGGTCCTTTCTTGTACAAGATGTTCTAGGAAACTGTCACTTACATTTCTTCGTACAAATTCATTTCTTCTTGATGAATGTGACTGCATAACCTACTTAAGACCTCTTGTCTGTTTGTAGGATAAATTCCACATTTTCTAAATTCTGCATGCAGATTGATTCCCTTATTTTCTTCAACTTTATCCAACAGTTTCTTTACCAGCACAGGGAACTCCTATTTAGGTATTGTTACATTCCTGATACCAATAGTAGACTCCTTCCATTCTGTCAAGATAGTCTTCCAGTGTCTCTTGAGTGGCCGGAAAAATGCCACATCTAATGGCTACAACAAATGTGTTGCATTTGGGGGCAGAGCTATAATACGGATAACTTCAATGTTCATATGTGAGCTCAAGTTGTCACCAATCAGTACTTTTGGCCCTTCTTGCCGTCTCAGAATACCTTCATTAGCATTACCTTCATAAAAAAATCTTCAAATGTGGTGTAGTCGAACCAGCCAGATGAAGTGCAATTATACCTTGCACCTGCAGGGCCACCTTCAGTCCATGTGCTCCACAAATGCTTGGACTTGTAGTTAACATAAATAGGAGCAAGTTTACCATCTGCATTTCCACAGAACATAATGGAAGTACAAGCTTTGGTGGAGTTCCTAATTTTCTCAGGATATTTTGTATCCCTCTTCGTAATGATTTTACAGGATTCCGGATCATCTACAAGGTTCGTTTCATCATAGTTCCAAATGTTGGAACTTGGAATCCCTTCAAGTTCAGTGCACAGATGATCAAAATATTTATTTCACATTTTCATCAACTCCTGCCCTAGCAATCGATATATTCTGTGCAAACATAAATTGAGTTTTGCCAGTCAGTTCCTGGGAAATTATTTCTAAAACATGTCACTGTCCTTCCCAAACGGTCAAGATATGACTTCGCAATACACCTAAGACCTAATCCAGTCACAGGAAAACCATAATCGGACATTGTTATACAATGAGAAACAAATGTTTCTTCCTTTATTTCAGAAAAAAACTGTTGGATGTCCTGGAGTCGATGGATGTTTCCCCTTAAGTTTCATCCATAGTGTATTTCTGTGAATTCCATACCTAGAAACAATAAAAAATACATTTTAGTAATATCAAACAAATGTTAATGCAGTAGCTCAGGATAAGGTATTAATTTGTGGAATCTTACTTTTCAGCAGTTTTCCGTATGGATAATTTAGTCCGTTTTATTTCATTAAGAGCTTCTGCCAGCGTTTCATTAGTATAATTGCTGTATGAACGTGACCCGACTTTCCTTCTGCATTTACCAGGCATTTTATAACCTGAAAATACATAACCAATTAAAAATTTAAATAAAAAAAAAAACTGTAAACTAAAACACTACAGGACAACTTTGTGACAGCGCCATCACTGTCACAATGTTGCCCCATGATTCTTCACGAATGAAGTATTTACACGAAAAGGTAATTAATTAAATGCTCTCTATCTATAATTTTTAAGAGAATTATCGCAAAACACAATACTTTAAATTCAACTTACCTTCAATACACTGCTCCGTAGGATTCTTTGACACAAGAACAAAGTTTCAGCACAACGCTCTGAAGTGCTTTCGAGAGCGCCAAACAAAATGGCCAAGCGCCACTATTTGCGGAATGCCGTAGTCGTTCTAGCCATTTTAGCAGATGACAGCACTAATTGCGCACACAGGTCCTCTAACCTTATACTCCGAACCGCCACAGAATGCCCGCCAGTTTAAAAAATTTGGTACTTGGTGTAGGTGTCACAAAGTTGTCCTGGTTTACGGTAATTAATTAATGAATTTTCCTGGAACATCTACTCCTAGAAGTCCTGTTTTTATTCTTACTTCTCCGTCGCTTTTAAGTTTGAACAAATTGCTTCCCGTGGACTTCTAGTAAGTTGTGCATTGTAATGTTCAAATGCATTTCTTGATTATACATAGAATAATTTAATAACATCTTTTTATTCTCTAGAGATAATGCAACACATACAATAATCAACTTTCTTCTAAACTGCTTGTCAAGTATCAATGTTTATGATAGGCAGCATTGTTGCAAGTAGTGATGGTACATATATGAAATGTTAGCAAAATCTTGAAAGAAAAACCATTCTCTGTTCAGAAGTTCTGTGATGACCAAATATCAAGTTTCTAGAACTCTTGTATTAAGTTCTCCAAAGTATACAATTTTGATGGCTTCTAAAACTATTAAGAAGAATAATTTGAGCCTTCATTGCGCTAAACATCTAAATATGTAGAAAGACGTTTCCACTAATTATACGTGGTCGAATATTGACATCACTTTTCACATTTTTTACTTTGGGGGAGTTTCAGAATCTATGTGGTATTAGGATCTAACATTTACTTTTATTGTACCAGAACGTTTAGTATTCCTTTGCACTTAATATAAAGTTATGACCCATTGATGACGGCGTTTCCTTCATTGTGCACTAGTCTTTATAGTTATTGTTTTTAATAAATATATTTTATATCATTGTCTTCAAGTCTACTCTCTTCCATTATCTGAAGGAGTTTGTTGGCTACCCACGACTTCTCTTTGGTGGAGTAATTTTTTTTAACATAGTTAATTATTGAAGCTGTGTTTTAGTTTATTTTTCACTTTTTTCAATTTGCTTTTGAAAATATCTGCTAATACATGTTGCCTGGTTGAACATTGGCGTATGGTTTTCCTATATTTTATAAGAAACAGTTAACAGTCGCAGCCGGATGGTAAAAGTGCACCATGAGAACCCAGATGAGAGGGGTCAGCAAATAACCCCAACATTAAATTAAATGTAATTATTTAGGATGAAGGGGTTAGAAGCTGACCCCAAAGCGATGTATGTTTTTTTTTAATGAGTTTGTTCTTTTAACTCGTGTTTATTAAAAATAACTCTACCTTTAAAACTTAAACTTTTTTTATTGATGAAAAAAACTTTAAAATGTCAATTACATTTGGTACATGTTTTAACAAGAGAACGTTCTTCTTTGGCTGTATGTTTCAGGCAGATGTACTTCACGCATTTTGTACAAGATTTCATAAATTTTCTATGTTTAGATCTTTGACATATGGAGCATCTTCTTTTTTTAGGTATACTTTTAGTAGCATTTCTTGTTGCTTTTCCCTTTGGCTCCGTTTGAACTGTCCCTCTTGAAACTGCTCCCACTTGATTGCATTCAAAGGCAAATATTTTTAGTGCTGTTACTGAGCTGCTATGCAAACCTTGGAAATGATCAGATCTGTATTTCATGTTCATTTGGCATAGTGACTTACCTAGACTTTTCAAAGAAAACCTTTTGGCCTGACTCACGTTTCGGATATTTTTTGGCCCAAGTTTCGTTTGCTTCACAATAAAGCATATATGAATTGTAAGTGACTAAATCGATCAAGTTAAAAAACACGGCCATTGGCCATCTTCTTGTCCCACGCCAACAACTGTATGCTCTAATACATTTGTCAAGTGTATCGACACTTGCTTTTGTTGAATTATAATAGTGAATAATTTCTGGCTTATCGTTCTCTACTTTCATGTCGTGATGTTGAGTAGAGAGAATACTTACTACCTTATTTTTTTAGGAACGTAACTAACTAAAGTTTCAGAATTTCTGAGAGCAAACCTGATTGTACCTGGAATAGATTTTTTCAGTGATGTGGGTCTTAGTTCTAATGGGACGTCTTTACGATCACACTGTATTGTTCCAACGACAGTTAAATTTTTTGATTCGAGATAAGCAGCTAATGGCACAGATGTAAATTTTCGGTCCATTGTGATGTTTCTACCCGAATTTTCAAGTTTAGCAAAAGCAACAAAACGTTTCATCACTTTAGGACCACTGTTATAATCTTTTGGTTGATTTACCACTTTCCCGACATAAGGTTCAGCAGCAAAACAGTAGTAGTTCTCGGAATCGCAGAGAATATTCGCTTTCCGTAGAATGTAATTAGTTCTTTATCAATAGTTTATGATGGTCCAGGATTTAAAAAGTTTGCAAATTTTGAAGTAATGAGTTCCCAGAGTTGGCAAACAGCTACAAAATTATCCGTTTTTTTTTTTCGATTTTCACGAGTGTCGTTATCGTCAAATCGCAGACATTTCATTAGAAGTTCGAATCGAAATTGTACAAAAGTGCCTATAAATTGGCATGTGTTCTTCACTAAAAAGTTTGTCAAGTGGATCTCTATTATTTCGATATACACCTCCAGTTATCAAAATTTGTTATCTTCTAAAATCTTTACCGTTTCTAGTAAATATTGAAGATGAAGTGTCTTTCACTTTTTGATTGGTGTAGCGTAGAATCAAGTCAATAACATCATCATAAAAAAATAGCCTGAACTCTTGAAGAGGAGTTTGTGGAGGTATGTGTGGTTTTATCCCTGGCATGGTGCTCATTATATTGGCAGAGCGTTGTCTTCTTTGATTACTCGGAACAGCTTTCCATTGAAGACCTGATGGAGCTACCATGTCACAATTCGGTGGATCAACGAGGGGTTTTGGACGGGGGCGCCTCCTTGTACTTACTTCCTCTTTTGATTCTTGTACATCTATTTTCAAAATCTGAAAATTCTTCGGCTGACAATGCGGATAGATTTTCTTGATATCTATTTGCTATAGCTACAGACTCGAATTCTTGCTTATCAACTTCATTATGGCTGTCTAACATATCATCTACTAGTTGGTTTGAACTATCCTCCACTGTCATAAAAATAACAAATAATCAGTGTTGAACAATCCTAGAACAAATAGTAACTTACTATTTGAATATTCACCTGTAGTAAGCACACTTTCATAAGGCACATTCTGTAGATTTACAAAAGTTTTTTGAGTATCATCGACACTCTCAGAACCTGAACTCTCTATATTATCAACTTCCACATCCATGTATAAATCAGGACCGTTGACAGTTTCTTCTAGTTCCTCAAGAGTCAAACACCACTTTTGTACTCATTTTGAAATCATTTTTAGTTTCACTGTATTCACAATACGAAAATTTATTTACAATTAGAACCTAAGTCATTTGACTAAACATCCGTCAGCCATCACGAATCAGCGTTGCCAGTTATAACTATAAAACTTTAAAATTAGATTTCGATTTTACATTTTTTTACTGTATTTTATGATAACAATTGTACTGACACTGACAACGCTGTCACGAATAAAAATCGCGCATGCGCATGAAATTTAGCAGTCACTGAGTCACTGTCTAAATTTGCAAAATATAAAGCATGTCAGAACATGCATTCACAGTATTTCATTCAAAATTAGAGTTATACAAATCAAAGTCACAAATATTTTTATAAGAGCAACCATGGCTCGCGCATCAACAGATACTTTCTTTTATAGAAACCACTGTAATTATTTGATTTTTGGCAAATATACTTTGAAGTATCACAAAACACAAAGGACAAAAGTCAAAAAATTCCAAATTACAAAATTGATATTTGACCGAAACATAACAAAAAATATTAGTTGGGGTCACTAGGTAACCCCCCCCCTCCCCCATCTGCATGCGACTGTTAAGTCTCATTCTTGATATCAGCGCAATTGAATCTCTAAGTGATTTTTTAGATACTTTTGGTAGACTTGTTTTGATAATAATTTTAACATTGCTGTCTTCCCATATTTTATTCCATGATTTATATTTGTGAGATGGGTGTAAATTTTTCCAAATAATGAACAATGCGTTTGCCTTATTCTCATTGTTGATTTCCAGACTTTTACACTATTAACTTTTTCAACTTTTGCATAAATTTTGCCGTCCATGTACATATTTCTATAGCTTTTCTTATTACGGTTCGGAAAACTTAAAGGATTTTATTCTGAAGGTAGCTATCTCATGGTAATGTTCCTGTAAATCTTTAACTCTTGGTGGATACTGCTTGAACAAAACTTGAACTTCACGACCTTATAGGTCGGAGGCAATTTTTATAAAATTGTTATTACTTTTTTAAGGAAGTGGAATGAGAGGGTTCAGCAAGTCAAAATTATTTTTAAGCGAAGCCTAAAACATTTTATTTTTTAGCTTTTAAAGTCTAAAAATTGTAGAATTTTAATTTTATAATTATATATGTTTATAATTTGTTGCTGACCAATTTTTTTGCTAACATTAATTTATTGTTAATATTACGATCTCAGTTACGTATAGACTCCGAGAGTATTTCCTTAATATCATCTGATTTCTCACAGTAATAGATAGGACACCTGCGTAGATTTTTGAATTAAAAACCTAAAAAATAGAATCTATTGGAACTTACATTTTAATTCAAGGATCTGTGGTTTTGGAAAAGTATTAAATAAATTGACAGAGTTCTCTAAAACTTATTAATTTATCTTCTCATCCTAGTCTGAAGAATAATTGGAAATTTCCAATAAATTTATCAACGAAGCCATGCCACTCACATTATACTTTTTTTTTAGATGACGTTTCATTGAATTACAAGCATCTTGAAAGAATTCGAAAATTCTAACGCTTATTTGTGTAATGCCTTGGCTTTGGTTACATCACTAAGGCGAACGTTTTTTCTTGCTTATGTTTTTCTCTCTTTCAGTTCTGTATATTGGTGTATTGACAAATGTTTGATACTCTTTTAGTACAACAACCAATATCTGAATGGAACATTCCATATACCTCTCTCTCTCTCTCTCTTCATGGCGCTACAGTCCCATCTGGACCTGGGCCTCCCGTATTTTTTGCCTCCAATCTTCCCTGTTTTGTGCACTAATCTTCCAGTTTTGGATGTCAAGTATTTGCTGTGCATCCTCTTCTATGTTATCGGACCATCTTTGTCTTGGACGGCCCCTACCTCTTCTGCCTTCAATTCGCCCTTGGAATATTCTCTTTGGTATTCTTTGTGCTTCCATTCGTTCTACATGTCCTGCCCATTTCAGTCTTAGTAGTTTTGCAAATTCTACTATATTTGCCTCCTTATGTAGTTGTCTCAGTTCAAAATTGTACCTTATTCTCCATATGCCATCTTCTTGTACTGGGCCGAAAATTCTTCTTAATATTCGCCTTTCAAAACGCAATAGTGTTTCTTCTGCTTCTTTGGTCATTGTCCATGACTGACATCCATATGTGACTACCGGTCTGATCATACTTTTATAAATCTTTAATTTTGTTGCTCTTGTTATGTATGATGCTTTAAAGATTGATGTTAATGAGAAATATGTTCTATTCCCTGCTGTTACGCGTAGTTGAATTTCTTGTGTTATCTTGTTTTCACTATTTATTTGGGTTCCCAGGTATTTGAACTGCTGTACCACTTCAAAATTTTGTCCTCTATTGTATAGTTTTGACCTAATCTTCTTGGGGGTTTTACTGCTAGCATTTTTGTCTTCTGTTCGTTGATCTTTAGTCCCACCTTTTGTGCTTGTGTTTCTATATTTCTGTATATGTCCTTGACTTCTCTTTCCGATCTTGCTACCAGGTTGATATCGTCCGCATATCCGATCACTTGGTGTGACTTGTTAATGATGGTGCTGCCAGTGTTGCCTGTAGCTTCTCTAATTACTTTTTCCAGTACTAGGTTAAACAGTATTGGTGCAAGTCCATCTCCTTGTCTTACCCCTTTAGATGTTGTAAACATCGGGGAGATTCTATTCTGTATCCTTACCGCAGCTCTAGAGTTTTCCACTGTCATTCTTGTTAAGCTAATTTTATTAATTAAATTTATTCGGGATGCCTAATTCTTCCATGATGTACAAGCTGTTTCGATCTATGCTATCATATGCCTCCTCAAAGTCAATGAATAGTTGAAATATTGGTATGTTATACTCCCATGCTTTTTCCAGTATTTGTCTTGTTGTGAAAATTTGGTCCACTGTAGATCTGCCCTGTCGGAAGCCGGCTTGGTATTCTCCAATTATGTCATTTCCATATACCATTATTTTTTGTTGTAATATATTTGTGAAAATTTTGTATGTAACACACAGTAAGGATATACCTCGGTAGTTATTACACTTGTGTTTATCTCCCTTCTTGTATATCGGACAGATAATTGCTGTGTTCCATTTTTATGGCATTTCTTCTTTATTCCATACGAGGTTGATTAGCTCTTGAATTTCTTTGATTAGTGCGTCTCCCCCGTACTTTATTAACTCGATTGGTATGCCATCGATTCCCGGTGCTTTGTCATTTTTCATTCTTTGTATGGCGGCCGCTACTTCTTCTATTGTGGGCTCTTTAATTTCCGGTTGTACGGTATCTCTTGTTATCTTTGGTATTCTATCGTTTCGTTCCTCTTGTGTTATATATTTTCCTTCTTTGTTTTTGCACATTGAGGGTCTGGGGTGGAAATCTTGTTTGGTGTTTCTGATGATATTGTACATTCTTTTAACCTCTTTTGCTTCTCTTGCCTGTTCTAGTTCATCTATTTGTTTATCGAGGAAATCCCTTTTCTTTCTTCTCATCAGTTTCTTTACTTCTCCTCTTAGCTTTCCGTATTCTTCGGGTTTCCGCCTGGTGGGCCTCTGTAGCAGTTTCTTTTTTGCTTCATTTTTTTATCTATTGCCTTTTCACATTCTGTGTCCCACCATGTTATTCTTGGTTTCTTTTGTATGTATCATATGTTCTCTTCCGCCGTAGCGACAATAATATTTTCTATTTGCTTCCATTTTTCTTCTACTGACTCTATCGGTTCCACGCTTACTTGGTTTCGTTTTTCTTTAATGCTCTCTTCCATTTTCTGTTGGTATTTCGTTCTGTAGCTTTCATCCTTTATTTTATGTACATTGTATTTCTTATTCCTCTGCGTGGGTATAGCTCGAGCGTTATCTATTTTGCCCCTGAACACTGTCTTATCTAGCATGTGATCAGATTCACTCATCGCTCCTCTCATTGTTCTTATGTGTATACAGCTGGATTGATGCCTGTTTGATATTAAGACATGATCAATTTGGTTGACTGTCCTTCCGTCTGGTGATATCCACGTGCCCTTATGTATCCGTTTATGTGGGAAGGTTGTACTTTTAATTGTCAGTCCCTTGGCCGTCGCGAACTCTATAAGTCTTTCCCCATTGTTATTTGATTCCTCGTGTAGGCTATGTTTGCCTATGGTGGGAAATATACTTCTTCCTTGCCAACCTTGGCATTTAGATCTCCAATAACTATATGTATATCATTGCTGGGTGTTTTCTGCATTTCTCTATCTAGTGTCGCATAGAATTGCTCCTTTGTGTTATCTTCTTTCTCTTCTGTTGGCGCGTGTACCGAGAACATAGATATGTTGTTAAATTTCATTTTAATTCGTATGTATGATATTCTTTCATTGACTGGTGTGAACTGTAGTATTTTGTTTTTGACTCGTGGCCCTACTATAAATCCTGTTCCTAATTCATGTGTATCCTCTGCCCCGCTGTAATATATTTGGTGTCCTGATTTAGTCAAACTTCCACACCCCAACCACCTTATTTCTTGTAGGGCTGTTATGTCCATTTGATATTTGATTATTTCTTTCATAGTCGTTTCAAGAGCGCCTATTTGATATAACGTTCTTACGTTCCATGTTCCGATAATCATGTCCTTTTTTCGCCGTTTTCGTCTTCTTGACATCCGTCCGTAGTTCCGAGGCTCAATATGGGTCTTCACAACATTGCTTTTTTTACAGGATGGGGGTGTTAACCCTACGCCCAACCCTCCTCCTTTATCCGGGCTTGGGACCGGCAATAGTACTTACTGGGCTACTCAATCCACCCAGCAGTTACTGCAGGCGGAGTTTTCCATATACCTTTAATTTTTATAAATACTACGGCTTTTGAAACTAACTCTTTAATTTATTTAATAGCGACTCAGAAAGTCAGAATGTATTTTTGACTTGTCCTAGAAATATAATAGTTTATTTGAATGTAGATTAAAACATTTGATCAGCCAATTTTATTTCGTTTGTTCTTGGCTATTTCTTTTTAATTTAATCTTTCGTTAAAACTTTGATTTTCCTGATTGTAAAAAACTAGTAGGTCACAAAATCACAAGTTTAAAGGCAAAAAATCGTTAATGTTGATTGTTCTGCTGATCTTATATAATGAATTTGGTCTATTTGGTATTTCGCTCGTTTATCTCCCTCGTTAGGCTATAATCTACTGTAAGTCTGCTCCATATTTTTTTCTTGTTCATTCTGGACTAACGTTTAAATACATTTTTCATTTGTCATAATCTGATAATGTTGCTTAATTGGTAGAAGAATATGTGTTGAACTATAAATCTTTCCTCAGAAGTTATGGCCACTTACGAACATACACTGACAGATCTAAAACAAATGTTTTATTTCTTTATATGCATGGCAAATACTAATTTGTAACTGTGTTTGCGAGGTTTTCTAAAATATGTAAATAATTCAACGATTATTAAAATTAGGAGTCCCCAGTAAGTTTGTTACCCAAAGTTGCACGGTCTTCTTTTTCCATTTATAAAATACATACGAGGGTTGGGGTATAAATCATCGCAACTATTTTTTTCGACGGTAGCAAATGTTATCACAAAATGTCGTATGTCGCAAGGAAGCCATGCGTTTATAGTGTGTGACCACAACACAAGATGACTCTACAATGTTCTGTAATTGCACAAAAAGCAATGTTAAATCATTAAATCAGTTATCAGTCAACCATCGTGAATGAGCACGGGTGAAAAATTTAAAATATACAAATGAAAGGACAAGGAATCGACGAAATGCATGGGCCTTTAACAACACGTCTGTGCTTCATTCTGCTTCTCATGTTTATGAAGGTAGTTGACATAACATTACAGGTTTTATGTTACAGAATCATCCTACCAGTTGCCAGTTGCTGATTGCTCTGTGTCCACACTGAAACTCTGCTACCCATCTCGTGACTGTTTGGTATAGAAGAGCATTATTTTTCTATCAATTATCTGTGGCATTCTCTGGTATTTCTACCATAGGGAATGGCTATTTTGATATATAAACGCTGTTCTACTAGGCTCACATCCATCTAGCATGGAGCTTAACTAACAACTGATTTAACATTGTTCTCTGTGTAATTACAGAACATCACGGAGCCATATTGTGCTATGAACATACACTCTGAATGCACAGCTTGCTTAAGTGATATGATTCCTTACCTTTGAAAAAAAAAAAATAATTGACATGGCTTAACCCTCGTATATTTTCATCTCTGCGTCAGGTCACTCCTATAGTTAAATAAAATGTATTCAAATGCTTCTAAACGCAAAATTCATTGTAAACAACTACCATAAACATCTCACTGCCATTTCTTGCCATCTTTAGGTTAAAGTACTACTTTAGTTCGTTGGTTGTAAGGCAACCGCATGGTTTGCTAATTGGTTGGTGATAGTTCGCAAGAGGGTAGCTAGCTGTATTATGATTTATTCCACAATTTGGCGACTATCGAAAGAGGACATTAACTGTGATAAGTAGTACACAAACACGCTGCGGCGCTTTCCAAACGAAACTTAACCAGCAGAAATATTTTTGAAGTCGTTCTTGTAGTTAGCGAAGCTTCTGCAGTTTACCTTTGGTTTGGAAAGCGGTGCGCGTGTGTCTATACCGAGGCGATTCGCGAACGGTTGCGCGCCGCCATGGTTCACCACACGTCTTGCCAGCGAAGTCGAAGTTTGCCCGTGGCCTACTAAACGATTCATTGCCTTTATTCTGTAGTAGTTTTATTGGTGAACTGATCAAACTCGCTCGCGAGTCGCCGCCTATAAACAGCAGTTTCAGTAAAAACTGACGAATCTGTTACTTCCCTATAGTATTCACGTTTTATATTTTGTTGAATAAGATTAAGGTTCTACTCCAACGGAGAATAAAATTTTAGTTGTAAGATTTATATATTTCTTTATTGAATTGTGAAGTTACAGAAGTAATTTAAATGTGTTGTGTCTCTCTAGAGTCAATTAACGTTCGTAGGTCTAAATTGTTTTTGAAGGATTGGCCAGCACACAATATGAGCTTTCAATTTTCCTGAATGTGCTGGTTAATCTCGCTGTCGTTTGGAACATTCCGTGTCTTCTGAAATTGTATAAAATTGATAGCATATGCAATCTGATAGAGCTTATAGTTTTGCCTACTACTGCAGTACCTTACCTGTATTTACTGTTAGTAACATTGTTATTGGTACTTAATTGTTTTTGTTTTAAGGATATTATCTAGCGTTTGTAAGTATACAAAGTCGCCACGATTGTAACATCTTTGGACCATTGCTTTGCCAAATTATAATAATTGAGGATTTATCTCCTTTGTCCGCAACTGAAATGTGTGCCCTTTGCTTGCGTTACGCATTGTACATTATTAATTATTTCTACGACTTACAAGTAACCGTTAGAAATGAGATAATCAATCCATACAATATTTAGGTACTTAAGGGGTACTTAAATCTTGTGATCTGTTAAGAGAGGATCTATAAGCGCATTTTGTAGCATATATATTTTTAGAGCCGCTCCGTATTAGGCGGAAGCGAGCGGCAACCGAGGGGTATGTCAAGTTTCTGTGATTTGTACGTAGCAATTCGGGGAAAATTGGGGAATCGTTAGGAAGGGCGGAGGGTCACTGCCAAAATATATAATGGTTGTAATCACTGGAGGTTAGACTAGAGGCACCATCTAACATACTAACATTGTATCCAAATTTATGTGACTGTGACAATAAAACTAGGGAAATATAATTCATTCAAAGTAAAGCGAGGCCTTTCATTTTCATATTATACATGGACAGTAAAATTGGTTGTCAAAGTGTGAGGGGTCAATTATTCGATTTTGAGAAATTAGCCTTCCAATATTATTAAAGACCTAAAAAACATAGAGGAAGAGAAGAAGAGGAATGACTCGACAATCACCAACTTCTTGATCGTGGAAATATCTCATGCATCAAGTATGAATTAAAAGTAAAACGACTACATGCAGTTACTTTGATTGGCAATACAAGCAGCTGAAACCAGGCTTCATTTGAATAGAATGTGAAGTTGAGAATATCTTTTCTATTAATCTAAGCAAATGGTAATAATAAATTTAATTTGCCAATAGTACATGTTATTATTTAGTATGGATGTAAAGGCAACTGTTTTCCCATATATTTCACTCTATGCGACGTAGAATACCCTGTAACCTTTCTTCTATTAGTGACTGCCAGATCTTGTCGCATTTTTCACTGATTAGTCGCCACACTAAATAGCGAAAAATTTTCCATAAACATTTCACATTCTCCCTACTGGAAGACATTTTAATAACAATGCATGAACCCTGAGTGATAATCACATTGCCAATGTGCAAACTAATTTTCCTTAATTGTGACGTGAGACTATAAAGAACGAAAGTAATCGCTAACGTGTCTCCAAAGTCATAACTTATGAAGGGAAGATAAATATTAAGAAAATGCGGTTTTATCTCGGGTAGTGTAGCAGAAGAAAAGAAGAGATCTGAATTATCAAGACGACCAAGTCAAACAATATGGTACCAATCTCGGTAAAATTTTGCAACCACAGAATGGTAGAAGAGCTAGGCTCCAACAACTAGTAAAATATAATCGCCCTTGGCGAAACAGAAATTTAGTAATACGAAATAATATAGTAATTTGCGGACCAATAACCAATCGTGAAGCCTGGACAGAGTGAGAAAAGATCTACTCCCCTGAAGCCTACCCACGCAAAAAATGAAGGTGAAGTATTAATCAAGTACTTAATACTTTTAGATCATATTTTATCTTAATAGCAATAAACATATAATATAATGAATTAAGCATGGCGTAGCAAGGGGAGCAGCTGTCCATCTCATTAATATAGGAAATTATTCTTTGATTTAAAAAGGTACTTTTAAATTTGGAAAGGCTAAATTATATTAACATGTTTTCATAAATCTCAAAACATAAGCAAATTGCTTTTTAAGTCTATGTAAAAGGTAACCAATAAAGTTCTTGTCGTTTTTACTTTGCTATTGAATGAAGGGAGAATAGGTGTGCAATTAGTATATCACGTGGTTTAAAAACCAGTCGGTCGAGAGTAGAATATCAGTCGTTATAAAAGCAGGTCCACCGCGCACTACTACTCGTACAGTAGCGAAGACAAATGGAAGTGTCCAAGGATCTCGTTCGGTGTTGTTTGCTTTACGACTTCAAAGTGGGCTCCATCAAGTTGCCGATTATGTCAAGCGTTTGAGGATACTGCTGTGAATGAACGTACTGCAAGGCATTGATTTCAAAAATTCGGATTGATTTATCCCTCTGTGATGAACCTCGCAGTGGACGACCACAGGCCTTGGATGACGAAGCCCTACAGGCGGCCATTGAATAGGACAGTAGTCTAACGTGTGGTGAACTTGAAAAACAGTTTAACGTTTCTGATGAAACAGTTAGACTTCATCTGCACCGCTTAGGTAAGACGTACAGGCTGAGCAAGTGGGTTCCGCACACGCTGTTGGAAGTCCACAAGAGACAACGAGTGGCAGTCTGTATGTTGTTGCTTTCTCGCCACCGTACCGCATCGGTATTCAATCAAGTGACAAAAAGTAAGACCTGTATGACACTCCCAAGCGTTCCTAACATTGGTTGTCACCCCAGGATACTGTCCCTCACAGCGCAAGACCACTTTTGTGTCTGATGGGCAGGTTGTCAAGTGGTTCACTATGAGCTGCTAGCAGCGGGCCAAACGGTCACTGCAGACTTGTAGTCGCAGCAATTGAAACGTGTGCAACAGAAGGAGCCAGCACTGGTGAATCACAAAGGCGACAATGCCAGACCACACTGTCGCGCGGGTGGTCAGGGATACCATACAGCGACTTGATTGGAAGACTTTGTGCCATCCTCCTTACTCACCTGACTTTGCGCCATCCAATTACCACCTCTTCCACTCCTTGGACATTCATCTTCGTGGAAAATCCTTCTCCAATGAAGCAGACTTGCGCCAAGCACACACGGACTTCTTTGCGTCCAAAACCCCGAGTTTTACCGCAAGGGGATTGCACAGCTGGAGACACGTTGTTAGAAGGTGCTGGATGCCGATGACGATTACTTTGAGAACTAACAATAGGCTACACTTTCTGTAAATAATTTTTTTGGCATTAAAAACGGCAAGAACTTTATTGGCTACCTTGTATTTGTGTATGCAGAGCGTTCCTATTTGAGAGAACTACACTGGGTATCTCACTGCGTGAGTCGAGTCATAGTTGAAGTTTGTCAGGCGCCACCATCTCTTCTTTGTAGTTTTACTACTTTATTGCTTTGATGTTCTATAACTTGCCCAATATAATAATCTGAAGTAGTTTATTAGTAATATTGTCCTGTACACAGCACAACTCTCAACTGGATCTTGGTAGCGTTTTTCATCTCTTGGTGAACATTCAGTTGTAAACTGAATGCGACTACATGAACTCGATGTCTCTTTTTTCTTATTTCAGAATATCAAAGAAGAAATTTGTGCCAAGCAAGTTTCATGTCGTGTGCGTACATACATATAATTTAGAGATTTACCGCAGACAGTAGCGTCGTAGCAATTAGTCAATAAAATCGAAATGAAGGATGAACGTTAGAGACTGCGAACCATTATTGAATTTTTAGTGGTACATATTCTGTTGTCTATGGAAATGCTACACTTGATCTGCTGTGATAGGAGCATCCGTCCACAATTAATAACCCCCAAAGGTGTAGCGTGCAGATTATGTTATTTTGTTCCTTTGGATATCTATCTGTCGAGTCCAACGAAAAAGTCACTATGTGGATGAAGATTTGAAGATGAAAATATTGTTATGCCTGTTAAGATATGGACACAGAAATAATATAAAACTCAATACAGGAGCGGTATGCATGTTCTTGTGCCACGATTACACAAAGCCATAAAACTAGATGATAATGCAGTTTTAAATTTTAAGAAACAAGAAAAAAACATTAATTTTAATCCTCGATATTTACAGTATTATTATATTTTGTGTTTTTAAGTGTTGGAAAAGATAAATTTGCTAGGAAACGAAATAAAGAGGGTAGCCATTAGGAAAGATATTTTCATAGTGTCGCCCCTATGGTCACTTGATAACTACAAAATGTGGTGCCGACACCAGAAGTGTCTTGTATAATATTGCAAAACAAATTTTAGGGAAACCCCTTACTGGTCGCTAGTTTGGGCCACAGTGGCTTTCACAGGGTTCTGGGCAAAGAGGTGTAGGAAAAAAATAGCAAAATTGTGTTCCTTGCAAGCTATAAAGATCCTGTTTCTTTTCTTTCCAAACGATTAGTAATCATGTCTGTATGTTACAGGTGTTTTCTACAGATCAGGAATTTCCAGTATATAAGAGGAGCCTTATCATGGTCCAGAAACGATTGTTGCAAATACTAAAGTAGAGAAAAGGGAAACGTAAAAACTGACAACCATCACAAAAGCCGAATTTTCATAAATAAATACGAATTTAAAGGGAAATTTGAAACTCTTCTCGGTCTCCTGCGACATCTGGAATCCAAAGTAGATATTACCCTTTTGGGTCAATTTAACAAAGCAAAAAAAATATATGACTGAGGTCCATAGTCAATGATTACCAAAATCCCCGTGAATGTGGGTAATGCTAAAGATCCAGCGGAAGTACCTTGGAAGATTCGTTCAGAGAAGATATAGAAATAAACATGTCAACAATTACACCAAAAACAACCTTCTTATTCGTACCGCTGCCAAGAAAGCCCTTATTGGTTGAATCTATCAGTAATATTTTAAACACAATTTCAAACTGGCTTGACCGGCCCGCCAAGGAAAAAATAAAGCAGCGAAAGGTGTAACGAGTGTACTCGAAACACTTGTCAATGTATGCAACTAATTTTTATATCCATTATTGCAGTGTTATTCCTAAACTTTTATTGCTACTTAAGTATTTCAAAATGTTTTACTTTTCTAACATTAACAAGATAGATAGGCCTTAGAAAAAATAGGACCATAGCGCCGGTACGGAGAGTCGTACAAAAATGATCTCAGTATCTAATGATAGGGGGCAGTCTGCTCTAATAGGATTTACCGTGATCACAACCTAACACTGAATCTGGTCTTAGCTGCTGGCCTTAGAACTTGACCTGACATATTGGGACTACATGACGAGTTTCAGAGGGTACCAAGAAAGCGATCTGAGATATATATTTATAGTTTGTAAGTCTATTAAGACCTGAATTTTCAACAATTATTTAAGGATGTTTGGCTTTGACTGGCGTTGCAACATGCGTGGAACAGTTATGTCACGCAGTTCATAATGAGACTCGGCAGAATCAAAATACGCATTCATCAGAGCTGTTGCTATTCTAAAGTCTTCGAATATGGTTTTCAATGATTTATTTGGAAACCGACGGCCCAAATACTTAAAAATATTTTTGATTCTTGTGTTACCTACTTCAACTATATAACGTATTTTGGTAACAAGTCTGCTTCTATTAGCTTCAGTGCGCCGCGTTGAAGGAATGCAGACATTTCTACAACGATGTTGTTCCTAATCAAGGCATCCCTTACTCTATCGAAACCTCGATCTACCACTACGATTAAACCGAAAGCAAATCTGCCATACTGAAAAGGTTTTAAAAACAGCTCTTTCATCATTGTAGCATCGTTAACAAAGCCTGCCCATATTCCAAAGATATCAAAGAACCTTCCGTTGATTGTCATTGCAACCATAGGCTTAACAAGGTTTGTACCTTTAAACCCGTATGTTTTACGCCGAAAAGAGCAATTTTTTACGCGGGGACCTATCGTTCATAGGGTTTTTGCCCATCCTCCTTTATTGCATAGCTCAAGTCAGGATGGTTAAATATACTAAACTTTGCGCTGCTTCTTGATATACAAAATTTTCTCTTGCATTGGTATTACTGTGATTGATATCACTTTTAGTCGGGAGTATTTTTATTGTTTTGCAGTGGTAACACGACAATAAATAAGTCTTCATAATGCATGTTCCTAGATAGAAATCAGACTCTTGCAAAACTTTATCAACTAAGATTCATGGTTCATTTTCTCCTAATAAATTATTTTTTTGTATTGTCTAACCATCCTTTTTTATCACTTTTCACCTTTATTCTTCAGGTATTAGATAAATGCTCTTTTTTAGGTGCAATCTCCTTTTGTAAGATAGGCTATTTGTATTTTCTATGTTGCATCTCTGCTACAATTGTACTACCGCCTCAAGTTATTCAGCCAGGAGATATGTTTTTCCTTTTTTACTTCTTCCTGTAGCTAAATATATAAATTTTTAAATAATACAATAATGCTTTTCTTCATCTTTTTATCTTTACCTAATTCTGTTTTTTATCATTCTTTATATTTTAACTTTCCCATGTTCCATTTTTTTCTTCTATGTATTCATTTTCATTGCCATTTCTATCTTTAATTTCTCTAGTATTTATCTTTATTTGTTTTATTATTATTTATTCATTTGTTTTAAAAATATATCTCATGAAATAATTACTTTTTGTTTTACTGGATCAAAGAATCTGATAGCCCCGGGTGAAGGAGAGGATTTCAAAGCACCATTGATATTTTCTCCTTGGTACATCTTCTATCTATGCATTTAAACAGAAAGTAAACAAACGTAATGTGGCATTCCCTACGTCCTTGATTTACACAAGGAGATCCGTGCATAGTAAATAAAGACAGCCTATATATTTGAACGGAAAGTAAACAAAGACGGCCGACATGAAATTTAACGTGGTGCGCTCTGAGCGCTTAATTTACACGAGGTCGGTGTGTTCGTGTACACACGTCGAGGCGGCTCTCGTTCTACCGGGCGGCCGCGGCTGTCTTTGTACCTGTTATCCCTTTTATGATTTAGAGGAGCAGATGCATACTTACTAACTTAATTAATAGTTCCCTATTCGATGTAAAAACGAAGCCAAAATGTCAACAATACTAAAGTTAAATTGTGTAATTTCAGAATCATAACAAACATTCTATTACTCCTGGCAATATTAATCTAGGGAAAAATTCAAAATTACTGCAAATAAATGAAAGAACTACATAAAGTTGAACCGATTTCTTACATATGTTACAGGAGTGCTTTATGAACGAGAGTATCAGCTTTGCATTAATTCAACTTTACGTATTTATTATGGACGGCTTCTGCCGTCCATTAAAAATGGGCGCTAAATTAAATTATTCTACGTTTCCGATCTAGGAAAAAAGCCGATTTAATTAAAAATGCATATGTTACCACTTTGCAAAAATTTGAGGGAAGACGGGTGAAAAATTGTCAACAGAAAACAGAAAACACCAAAAATAGCTTTTCGCGGGCAACCCCTTGTTGATGGTACAAATCAACGTACTCCTCTCAAGGAAGATCGTCACGCAAGGATAGCTCCCACCATGTATCAAGATCTGGCCCGATGAAAAATTTCATTATAGCTAATTCTTATTGAATTCTTTATTGAATGTTGGAGTCCTAAAATATAAAATGAGAAACTTCAAAAAAAAACAGTCTTTACAATTCAAAATATGGCTACAGCTAACCACATATGACCCTCAGCAAAGGGTAAAATTATTGAATTGTGGATACTGTCGGGAAAAGACTTTTCTGCAACATGTAAAGCTTACTGGAGCCAAGTCGATAATCATTCGACTTTGGAAAAAAAGACTGGACAGGTAATTAAAAATTAATATATTTTTAAAAAAATTTAATGAAAACTTAAAAATTTTGTTAAGTAATTTATTATATTATTTTTCACATATTAACTGCTAAATAAGAAAGAACTGGAATTGTTCTTAATGATAATGAAAGTAGAATTGATAGACCATGCACTGTAAGGACTGAAGAGGTCAGTGAACGTGTAAGAGGAACTTCAAGAACTTCCCACTACATTAATAAAGATTGCTTCAAAGCATTTAAATATACCGAAAGCACTATAGGAGTGATTTTAATAGAAGATCTGAATTTATTTCCCTATAAAATTCAAGTTCAATAGCCCATTAAAAACGCAGCCAAAGTGAAAATATTTGAGTTTGCAAATCAAATCCTGTGACTCACCTACATCACGCTATAGCTAGCGAGGGGTCACTTTGAAAATGTTAATTAGTCCCTAATATTACAACATAAAATTAATTTGATTTGAATTCGTCTGTAATTAATTTTTTCCATCGGGATATACTTCTTGGACACCCAGTATAAATACTGCCCCAGTACTCTTTGGACTGGTACGTTATTCTCTTTATGGATAAAGATTGCCATGC
Organism: Sinelater perroti; assembly: GCA_036346155.1. Classification (NCBI taxonomy): domain Eukaryota; kingdom Metazoa; phylum Arthropoda; class Insecta; order Coleoptera; family Elateridae; genus Sinelater; species Sinelater perroti. The sequence continues at coordinate 15,120,615 of JARFIY010000265.1, forward strand.
AAGGGCAGCTCTAACCATAGGTCGGTATTAGGCCGCTTAACCAGTGTTTCTGCAAAAGAAAATTGCAAGTTAGGCCAAATTTGAGTACCGTTCGGTGCTGGCATTTCTGTGCAAGTGTGGCTGCTTTTAGTGTCCTATGCAGGCCGAGCGAACTACTGGTGAGGTTGAAGGCGGCACTTTGAGGTGTGCGCGTCCTGGGCGCTCCTGTGCGAGCCGGTAATATGTGGCGCCTCTCGAGTAGGTACTAACGGAGCTCTACGGAACTGCTACTTGCGCTACACGTTCGCATTACAGGTAGAACTAAGTTGCATTGACATGTTTCAAAATATCAAAACATGAGCACGTTGTTCTTTAGGTCTGTGTATTTGTACATACAGGGGTTCCTATTTCAGAGAACTATGCCGTGTCAGCTGTTTCACCGAATAAGTCATAGTCGGAGTTTGTCAGACGCTACCCTTCCTTCTTGGTTCTTTTGCCACTTTATTGCTCCCCTCTTCCGTAACTTGCTCAGTATAATCTAGAATAGTTTATTAGTGATATTGTTATGTACATCACAACCCTCGGCTAGATCTGAGGCAAGCTTCTCATCTTTTGGTGAACGTCTAGTTACAAACTGAATGCGACTAGGCGACCCTAATGTCCCTTCATTTCACTCCAGAAGTAAAATATCAAAGAAGGAATTTGTCACATGTAATTTTGTGATCTTCCACAGATGGTAGCTTGTGAAAGTGAAGGATACATGTTAGAAACAGAGAACCACAATCGAATTTTTAGTGGCAGAAAACGAAAGTGTGGTACATATGTTGTCTATAGAAGTGCTGCACTCATGTCCATCCAGAGCCATTAACCCCGTGCAGATTATATTATTTTGTTCTTTAAGATACCTAGCTTTTCAGTCCAATGAAAAGCACTACGTGGAAGGAGATTTGAAGATGATGAAAACGTTATGGTTGTTAAGATGGATGCGAGAACAATATAAGATTTAGTACAGTTTTAAATTTTAAGAAACAAGAAAAATCACCATTTTTAAGCTTACATCTAACTGTGCATATGATTTTTACTTATAATATTATTATTTGATTTTAAGAAATGTTGGTAAAGATAAATTTGTTAGTCAACCAAATGAAAGGGGTAGCCATTAAAGGAGATACATTTTCATAAACTCACTTGGTGGTCCATGTTCGCCAGAGGTCTCCAGGGAGGGTGAAATATTCGCCTGAAGTGTACGACCTACAAATGCTGCATTAGAAAGTAATTGTTTCTTTTAATTTCAAGTTGGTTATGGCATCAGTTGCCAGAAAAAGTTTTATATTCATCAAGGAAGGTAGAATGAGTACTGACATCTATACAAAATGGGATATCAGCACTAAAATTTTCTTGAACCTTTAGAGTACACCATATTATTCGGGTCCGTCCGCATCGCAGTCCGCGCCTCAATCACTGGACCACTCTGGCAATTAAAAAACAGGTAAGTACCCAAGTTATTTATTTTAAGTAACCATGTTTATATGTTGCAGGTGGTGTTTTCTACAGATCAGGGATTTCCAGTAAATAAGAAGAGTTTTACCATGATCCAGGAAACGGTCGTTACAAATACTAAAGTGAAGAAATCGGAAATTTATAAAAATTTAAAACTATTACGAGAATGGCTTTACAGTTTCCATCGTCATTATCCTGAAATAGATAAAAAAAACTGAATATGTTAACCAAGACAGGGATTTTGTAGCAATGGAAAAAAATTCAACTATGATTTTCCTCCGAAAGAGAAACTCTTGCCGAAGACCTTTGAAATTCTTCAGCATCTCAGTTAAATCTTCAACAAGGATGAAACATGTTTCGACTGTGTTTCCAGGGGCGAATTGGTGATGCCTCCCAAGACAGACATGTAAGGAAAACGGAATTGCCTGCATCGATTATTAAATTTGCACCCAAATGTTGGGGTTTTGGCGAAACAGAAAGTAGATGATTGATTGCACTTCATAGATGTGTTCATTTCTTATACAAATGTTCTTATACAAGTTGCACCTCATGCTACATTTAAGCAGGTTATGTAAGGAACAGAAAATCAAATAATAGAGAAATATACGAGATTACTATCCATATAATCTGTATTGATTTTAAGTAGGCATTTGATACATTGTAACATGAGTTTATAATTCAGGTGCTTAAGGAACGAGTCAAAACATATAAGAATTATTTCCAATATTTACAAAGCAAGGATGAACTTTGATAGATTGGAAGAATTCCGACTTGGTAAAGGTGTTAAAAGGGGGAGGGGAGGGGAGCTCCTTTATCCTCAAGTCTTTTTACCTGTCCATTCGAGAAAGTCTTTAAGTAGCTGAAGTGGAACAGATTTGGCATAAATGTAAAAGGAAAAAGAGTAACCAACTTAAGGTTTGCTGATAATGTTATTCTATTTGCAGAAACAAGAAGTGATTTACAGGATAGTAGATTTAGAAAAAGCATGTAAGCACTCAGGGTTAGAAACCTGTTATAATAAAACATGTGCATTGCCAGAGGGGTGTAAGGGGCCCACCAACATCCAAGGGCTCAAATGTCAACCCCACCTGCAAGAGAGGCACAATAAAATGCCCGGTACACCCTGCTAGAAAACAAACGGGGCTCTGGCGACCCAGCGTGGGGGGGTATAACCTGACACCAGTTGTCCCGAGGTAACGGGACCCTTGTCGTTGGGCTAATCACCCACACAAGGTATCATGATTCAGAGTAATTCAACGAGCCTCGGAAATGGACGGTCAACCCGAAGACGACTAAAAGCAGGAAAAAGGATAAGATTAGGGATATGGAACGTAACATCTTTAACTGGGAAGGAACCTGAAATAATCGAAGAAATAGAAAAGTATAAAATCCAAATACTAGGAGTATCAGAAATAAAAAAGAAAGGAAGTGGAGAAACTCATATGGACAAGGGGTATACACTAAGATATTCAGGTACACCTAGAGGTAACAGAACAACGGAAGGTGTAGGAATCATAGTAAGTAACGAACTAAATAGGAAAATAACCAGCTGGGAAGCTATAAATCCAAGAATATTGACATGAACCTAAACCTACAAGAAAAAGTGGGATTATACAAATATACGCACCAACGGAAAACGCTACCGTAGACGAAAAGACGCGTTCTATGAAGAACTACAGAGAGAAACAGAGAAACTACAGAATAAAACCAACACGTTATAGTAATGGAGATTGGAATTGCCCATATAGGAAACCAAGAAAGAAGAGGGCATGGTACAATGGGAAAGCATGGGCTGGAATGTGAAATTAATGATAATGGACAAAGGATGCTCGATTTCTGTATCATAAATCAAATACTCATAGGAAATACCTGGTTCAATCACAAAATATTCATAAAATCACATATGAAGTGCAAGGGCTAGAACATCGAAGCATGATAGACTATATAACATACACCAAAAATATGAGATACGCCGTAAACGACGTGAAAGCAATCAGAGGGGCGGAGTTGAGCACAGCACATCGACTAGTAATCGCAGATACCAACATAGAGAAACCAAAAAGGAAAGAGGCAGAAAATATGAAAGAATTAAGCTAGAACTCTTGGATGAACCAAATATAAGAAGAGAATACGAGGAAAGACTCCAAGAGAAGTTGAAAGAATATGAAAATAGCAACCAGCAACAAACCCTTAATGAAGTATGGGAAAACTCAAAGCGGCACTCCAAACAACAGCAAAAGAAATATGCGGAACAAAAATAGTCAGACAAAACAATGACCAAAAACGAACTAAATGGTGGAATGAGGAAGTGAAAAGAAAATTAAGGAGAAAAAGGAGGCATGGAAAAATATACAAGAACAAAACAAATGGAGATAGAGTAATATATGCACAAAAAGAAATGAGGCGAAGGAAGCAGTGAAACAAGCCAAACGAGAGAGCTGGGAAAGTTTCGGAAGGAAAATTGAAGACAACTATATAAGCAACCAGAAACAATTTTGGAATATAATTAAAAGACTAAAAGGAAATAGAACCCAAAAGATTAGAAGTATAAGAAATGCTGCTGGTGAATTGCAAACGAAACAAAAGACATACTACAAGCCTGGGCGGAACATTACACGTCCAAATTCAAGGGAGATAGAAATGCACAAATAGTGGCAGAAGACAATAACGAACAGGAAGAAGTGGATATAATAACTGAAGAAGAAATAAGAACGGCCCTAATGAAAGCAAAAATGGAAAGCCTGGGAGAAGACGGAATAACCGCAGAAATGCTAAAAAGGAGGGCCCATATTAGTACAATGGCTGAAACAAATCTTTCAGAAAGCCTGGAACACAGAGAATATACCAGATGAATGGAGAAGAAATATCATTGTACCTCTACACAAAAAGGAGATTCCACAAATAGTGACAACTACAGAGCTATATGTCTATCAGGAGTAGCGTTCAAAGTATACTCAAGAATTTTAGAAAGCAGACTAAGAGTAGAAATAGGAAATAAAATACAAGATGAACAAGCAGCATACACACCGGGAGACAAACCCACGATCACATATTTACCCTTCGAACACTATCAGGAAAAGAATAGATAAAAACAAAACACTATATTTGGCATGCTTAGATTTAAAATCTGCATTTGACAAAGTACCACGCCAATATATATGGGAAGCACTAGACCATCTGGAGGTAAGCCCAAAATTAAAACGAATAATAAGAAGTGTAAATACCAATAGTACCGGCTCAGTAAGACTAAACGGGCAAACATCTACGGAATTCAAGATGGAAAAGGGCATAAAACAGGGGGATAGTCTCAGCCCCCTACTTTTCGTGATATATATGGATTACATAAACGAACAATGTAAAAAAGACATCAGAAATACTAGCCTGGGATACCTGAATCTATACCCAGTACTGACACAAGACTTACTATATGCCGACGATATAATTCTGATCGCAACAAGTGAAGGACAACTGCAAAGGAAAGTAACAACATGGAAGAACAGATTGGAAGAGAAGGGGATGCAGATAAATACGGACAAGAGTAAGATTATGAAAATATCGCGAGAAGAAAACGAAAGAGCAAGGCAAATGCAAATACAGATAGAAGGAAGACAATTGCAGGAAGTAGAGGAACTTGAATACTTAGGAGTAAGAATAAGTGCAAATGGGAAAATTGACGAAGAAATAAGAAGCAGAGTAAATAAAGCTAACAAAGTCTACTATCAAATAAACAATATCTTAATAGAAAAAAAGGAATTAAGTAGAAAAGCAAAAATGCACTTATATAAAACAATCTACGTGCCTACCGTAACATATGGAACCGAATCATGGGTAATGCAAGATAAACACAGATCAAAAATAACAGCAACAGAAATGAAGTACCTAAGACGGGTAATTGGAAAAACAAGAAGAGATCGTGTAAGGAATCGCAGTGTACGAGACGAACTAGATTAGGAACCCTTAGTAGAAATCATAGAATTAAAACAACTTCAATGGTTTGGACATATGGTACGAATGAGTGGTACCCCAAGAAAGTGTTTGCAATGAAAGATGAAGGAAAGCGTCCCAGAGGAAGGCCTAGAAAAGTATGGGAAGACAACATCAGAGAAGTGGAAAGGAAAAGAGGCAAGACCATAGAACAAATAAAGATCCTGGCAAGGGATAGAAACGCTTACAACCGATGGCTCAAAACCCCAACACCGTGAGGTAAAATGGGAGAAGAGAAAGAAGCATTGCCAGACAGATGCAAATTACATTAGAATAGAACTGAATATAGTACATTATACTGAAGAAGTGGTGTATCTTAGTCAAATATTCTCTTTTATCAAGGACAACATGGAAATAGAAAAAATTACAGCGGGATAGAAATCCTGTTCCCTAAAACATATTCTTGAAGATCAAATTCCCTTCTACTTGAAAAAAAGGGTCTTCAATAGTTGTGTAATATTCTCAGTTACATAGGGGACACAAACTTGGGTCCTAAATAAAAAATTGGGACATAAGTGGAGAAGGAAAATGGAGAGCGATAAGATAAGAGCGGAGAACTGTGAAGAGTAACCGAGATATCAGCTGTAATGGAGCAGCACAAACATTTAAATTGGAGTTGGGTTGGATATGTAATAAGGCTAATGGATGGGAGAAGGGCAAATATCCCTAACAGATTATGTGGCCAGACAAGTACGTCATAAACGTGGGAGACCAAAAGTTAGATGAAGAGATAAACTAGTCAAGTTTGCAGGACACCAGTATAAAAGATTTACACACAACAAAATAGAGATCTAAAGTAGAGACCTTTGCCCACTAGTGGAATGTAGGGAAAATAGTAATATTCTAATTGCCCTAATGGCAAATGTGACTTACATACTTCAATTGCTGGATGTTGCATTTTTCAAACCTATTAAAACCATGTGGGAGAAAGTAGAAATGAAGAGAGTGAAATTTAGAAAATGGATATCCCGAAAGTCTTTAGGCTGATTTTTAATAAACCTAAATATAACTTATGATCCAGCATTATAAATGGGTTTCGGACCTAGATTATTTCCCTTTGATACTCGTGCTATAGACAGTAAATAATCAAAAGTCGCAATTTCATATATAAATACAAATTTAGAAGGAAACCTAAAACTCTTTTTGGCCACCTGAAACAGCTGGAATCTAAAACAGATATTACCCTTTTGTACTAATTTAAGAAAGCAAAAGAAGGAATATGGGATATTGAATGGAGGTGCGGCCATGCTTTCAATATATAAAAAGCCATACTCAACGACTATCAAAGTCTGCCTGAATGTAATGTAACACAAAGAACTTCAGAAGGTTCATCCAAAGAAGATATAGAAGAAAACTCGCCAACAATTACACCACAAACTATTTCGGTGATAGTAGCGCCATCAAGCAAAGCCTTCATTGGACAAATTTATAAGTGACATCTTAAAAACAGTTTCAAGTTGGTCTGACCCATCCCCCAAGAAAAAAATAAAGCCATAGAACGTGTATCGAGCATACTTACTTTAAACACTTGGATTGAACTTTTCTACAGTAAAAAGCTAGAAAAGAAAAATAAAGAAGAGGAAAAGGGAAAGTTGTAGACTTTTAAATAGAAAAAACAAGGAAAAAAGTGAAAGACAAGAAGCTTTTAGAAAACTATGATGGGCATGAGCCTCTCTGATAATGATAACGTTAATTTTGTCAATGAAAGTAATGAAGGCTGCCACAACAACGAAGACAATCCTGTTAATCCTAATAATAAAAGCAACCGAGTCAGTTGCTTCCAGAGAAAGATAAAAAACCAAATCGGAAGAAATTCTCAGAAGTATTTTAAATGTCCTGAAAAGACAAATACTATATACTATATACTAATAGCGACTCCGAAAAATATGAGGTTTTTTTTGATGTGCAGGCACTTTCATGTTATGTGAATTTTTAATAAAGCTCGTTATTGAAGCTGTTGAGTAATGTTTCCTTTTTTATGATTTATTCTGATGGTCATAAGTGGTGCAATGGTGAGTGTAGAAGGTACTGTAGGAATAACCAAACCATAACTTGATTGATAAAAATTAAGGTGTTATTTTCCCTCAAAAAATGGCTTGAATCAAATGATCTTGTACTAGTAACAGCCATAAGAGATGCTTCTACCTTACCTAAATAATACATGCATGACATTTTCTTTTATAAAAATTTTAGTTTATATTGCTTATTTTGTTTATACATTCATTTCGATCCATAATATTAACCCTTGAAAGTTTATGTTGAATGCAAATTTTGGCGTTATACTGTATTTTCATATACTCGGTATGCCTTCACCCACCTATCCAATTTTCAAATGCTCCACTTGCATACAATATTTGCGGATGGCTCAATTTATTAAGAGCCACTCCTGCCTCTCTCACGATTTTAAAATGAAGAGAGGAAAGGCCTAGCAATATCTTCATTATCACTGTTGCTGTTGTTGGCGCCCATTATTCCCAGACTTGTTTAGTAAAGGTTATAGCGGTTTTTTGCGTTATCTTTGTCCACCAAACCAAAAATGCATATAATGTAGGTTTAACCACCGTGGTGTACATCCAATACATAACTTGGTTTTAGACCCCATGTTTTTCCATGAATTCGTCCAGCTAACAGTAGAGTTGCCTCCGCCTTCTTTTTGATTTTTTGAGTGTTAAGTCGAGGTGAGTTTTAAGTCTAACATAACTCCGAGTTAATAATAATTTTATTTTTACATCTCGAAGCCTTCTTGTGAATGCTACTATGGTAGATTTTGAAGAACTTTTGTTTGTCCCAGGGAATTATATATATATATATATATCCCTTTAGGCTTCGAGATGTAGAAATAAAATTATTTTTTTATGTATATGTATATTTTCAACGAACTTAAAAAGTTCGTTACTGAATTCTATATGTCTGTCGGTCTGTTTGTCTCTGTCACAAAATTATGGATTTTTTAAAATTTTAAAATGGATTCTTATAGGAAATTTTACGCTGATTTCAAAATCGAAATCAAAAAGTTTCTATCTCGAATAGTTTTCGAGATATTCGACTTCGAATTTCGGGAAAATTTCGACATTGCGATTTTATGAGTAATTCTTAAAGAAAATTTTACGCTGATTTCAATAATGAAATTGAAAAAATTCTATGTCGAATAATTTTCCAGATATTCGACTTCGAATTTCGGGAAAATTTTCGACATTACGATTTTAAATGTGATTCTTATAGGAAATTTTACGCTGAATTCGAACATGAAGTGGAAAAAATTCTATGTCGAATAATTTTCCAGATATTCGATTTCGAATTTTCCCGAAATTCGAAATCGAAATCGAAAGATTTTTTTAAGTTCGTTCTGGGATTTCTTACAGAGCAATCTCTTCGCCGGCCCCATGTTTTTATTATGTATATGCTCCTTCAATATCCAAAAAAGCAGCTAAAAATATCTCTTTATTTTCTACAGCATTCTCCGCTCTGGTAACAAGTCTATGCAATGCTATTTCTGTGGATACTCCAGCTTTATATGCATGCTGGTCTTGACTATACGTCGGATGACTAATCCCTGATAAGCTTGTCAAACAGTTTTTCTAGTTTTCAGTGCAAAAAACATCAACTTAATTCGTCTTAGAGCCTCAACCATATCCAATATTAACTTTCCGGGTTTTGGTCTAACAGTAACTGTAATTAATCTCCAAAATTTCGGTACATTTAATTTTCAGAGTAGTTATACGGCTCTGAGGATTCTTTGGGAGTATTTTATAAAATCTCAAGTGGTTTCTACCTCATGCAGTGCCTCCTCCACATATCTCTTTTGGATTTCCTCGGAGGCTTGTTATATTCAATTAGGGCATTTTTATAATTATCCCATACCTCAGAATTCTTTGTTGCATTAAAAAGCTCTCTTACCTGTTTTCTCATTAGAGGCAGGGTCTTTCCAGCTGAGGATAGTTATCTTCATATGCTGAGGTCGCAGCATCCTGCCATTCCGCCGTTGCAATCTTCAGCTCCGTATTATTCTTGACCCTTCTATTCACTCCTCTAGGATTGTCTTTTTGGTCTCCCTGGTAGGCTTTCCAGTTTATCCTTCGAAGGTTACAACATGGTTTTTTTGTATAGGATTGTTGCCCCCTATTTTAAAGTAGATGTAGCTGTGCTCGGAACAACTTACCTTTTCAAACACATGCCAATTTCTAACGAAGCTACTACCAAATCTAGACTACTTATTTTTATATCTATAACTTTTTTCCTTCCTATATTGAGGGTAGGTTTATTGCCTATTTTCACTATATCTAAGTTATTTGCCATAATGAATTATAGTAAAGACTCACCTCATTCAGTGATGTTGGTGCTTCCCCACGTAATGAGGTGTAAATTTGCATCACAGCTGATAATGAATTGCAAGCCATTTTTTTCTGCATTCCATGACCAGTTCCTCCATTTCTCTGATTAGCAGTAAAGAGTTGTCATGAGCAAAATATGCCAATCCGAGTATTATCTTTCTCAGCCCATCCTTAATCTGACTACCGTTAAGTCTCTGGAACACAAATAATTTAAGTGCTGTAAATCAGATCTTCCATTCCCCCTAGACCTCTAATTTTGCTCCTGTTTACCCAGGATTCTTGAACTAGGGTCACGTCGAACGTTCTCCGAAAGGCAGTAAAAACGGAAGAAACTGTATAAGAAGTATTAGATTGTAAGTCTATCTGAAGCATTCAGATTAACATCTCCACTACCAAGACCCTTTGGGACTCTGAAGGTAACCCTGTCTAGTTTGTAAAAAGACCTAAACTGGGATGTCTCCAAGGCGCCAAAAGAGTACCTCGTCAATGGAGTATGTAAGAAGTTCCCGCCCCTTCTACTTTTTTACTTAGGACAACTCCTAAGTGTGTTCTGGCCTACTCCTCCTGCACCTCCAGCTCAGATAAGAAGACCAGTACTCTGGGTTTCTTAGGGAGGTCCTTGAACTAAGCCATAGTCAAATTCGCAGTCAACCCAGACCATTAATCATTCTCCTGAGCCTCTGGGTGGCACCTATTATTGCCATCTTGAACCCACTAGTCACCTCACTGAATATACCAATTTGCACCTGTCTGCTCCTGGCTTTTTTGTTTTTTGTGGCGAGGTTTTGGAGTCCGATTGGGCTCCTTTAGACTTTTTTCCTTCCTCTACCTTATTCACCTTGGAGTCTTCCTTTTGCGACTTCTAATCAGTTCATGTCCCTCTCGCAGTTTTTCTAGCTTTGACAAGCATCTTTCGCTGACCTGCAGGCAATCTTTTTCTGCCCCTTTCTTGTCATCAGTGGTATTTTTTCCTAGTCTGGTATTTCCATGACTTGGTCCCCAACGAGCCGCACGTTAATAGCTTGTGCTCCCATTGCCTCTTGAAAATAAAATTTGATTCTGAGTCAGAAGCTTCCTCAGATGTAGTGCTTTGACAAGTATGATAAAGACGGTTTACACATGCGGAATCCTCTGCGCAGATGTATAGCTAATTACTCTGAAAGGTCGCCTGGTATCCCAGGGGCTCCGTTAGCGACACTATATACTCCCAATGCCATTCATCCCTTGGCACGGGTCACATAACATCTTGGATTGGGTTCAGCCTATTTCTTGTGTAATCCTCTGAGCGTCATTAACTCGGTGGAGAAGATGAGTATTTATCACCATCCAGGGCAGAGATCTTTACAGATTGATCCTAATCTTTGATCTAGGAATACTGTAGTTTTCACCTAAACCACGTTGCAGTTTTTAGACGGCTCAGGTATGATCACTTACACCTAGTCATTTGCAGGTTTTAAGCTGCTTAGGCCTCTAAGTTTTTGCAAGTGGTAGGTTTAGAATGACTCTTTCCGAAATAGTTAACTGTGTCAAACGCTGATTAGATACCTTGGATATTATATATATATATATATATATATATATATATATATATATATATATATATATATATATATATATATATATAGGGTCTAATATGAATTTTCATTTATAATTATTAATTGCATCATCATTGAATTATTAAACTCATTTAGTTTAAATAAAATGCTAAAGCATTTTGAACATTGCATGGAATACAGTTGTAAAATCTTAAGTTTAGGCAAATTGTGCTATCATAACGTTTAAGAAGATATTTTTATTTTAACACCTGGAGGTTTGATCGTGAAATAATGGAGTAACCTGTATGCTCTGTTGAGTCTAAGATCAGAACACTGACATTTTCAAAATGTTAAGCATTCAAGTTATTACCTCATAGTACGTAGGTGACCTTGCTTTGAGAGCTCTTCGATTGTCCCAAACTCAATAAATTATTGATGATTCCGATTTCTAAAAAGCTACAGGAATTTTAGATATTGATTTTCTTTCTTTGTAAACGACTAAAACTGCCACTCGGTTTTCGTAATCACGTCATACCAACAATTTGGTATAACCTATTTTCTCTTCTGTAGCCCAGTTCATGTCATCACGCTGTTATGATACACGCGTAGTGTGACGGTCAGTTTGGGTATAACCTACGTAAAAGCCTTTAACAGTATCTGTGAATAACAACCGTTAAATCGAATGTGAAACTGAACTTAGCTAAATCAAATGAAAATTGCAATCGAGTTGCTGTGCGTCATAATGCAGTCAAGATGTAGTTTTCAACCGGAGGCCGCTTCAAAATTCCAGTAGACATGAAACTTTTCTCCACCAACAGTAATACCTTCGATCTGTACAACGGCAATATCTTTGAATCGTTCATCAAACCTTCTCCGGCACACGAATTACCTTCGCTATCCGACAATAACAATTACCGCGGAGGAAATCACCCGGATTCATCACCAGGACTTGACAATAACCGCGTAAACCTTATTGGAGTGGTTGGAATTCCTGCGCAGCTCCACAGTCGAGTGGCTAATATCCATACTCAGCAACGCTTTCCTACCTCTACAACGCTGGGCTGCACGCACAACTTCAAGAACGAACAAGAAACCCGTGTGCACGCCCAGTGCTGTGCTTGTGCGCTGCGAATACAGGAATGTATCTGCAGGCACAACAGGTCCGGCTGCGAAAAAACGCTGATTTCTCCCATTCTCGGCGTGCAAACCCAACCGCCACCGACTATATTTTTGAATGGAAATGAAGCAAAATCCAGCTTCACGTCGTCTCAACAAAAAGGAGAGAAGAAAGGCGTAAATTCCGCAGCGTCGCCGAAGCGAAACAAGAAAAATAAGCGTAAAAATAAAAATACGAGTTGCATTTGCTGGAATAATGTGATGCCGTCATTTTCGCAAGCATGTCTTCCGAGAGCGCACTCTGAAACGTATGTGGATCACAATTTTGATGTGTTTGCGTTTTCTTGTATGCATAATGTACAGACCGACACGCAACAGAAGGGCGAAAACGGAAATAAACACGCATGTGCTAAATATTCGACAATTCCGTCTGCAAAAAGCAAATTCAGTAACAACCAAAAAAGGAAGGGCACTCAAACTGATACGCCTTCACACGTAAACGTATTTGTGTCCACAGACATAAATAACGACATGTTGGGATCATTATTTCGAAATGGAATTGAAGAAAATGGCCAGAAAAAACTACTGGATGAAAGTTGCAACAATGAAAGCCATTGTAAATGGAAGAATAATAAACCGTTAAGAAAAGAAGCTTATAAAGGACAATCCTCAGTTAGTGTTGAGAACAATGAAGCCACATTTTACATATCGGATTCCTATGATGAAAATCTTTCAGATAAATTTGATACCAATGAGAAAGATATCAAAGATCATGGAAACAGAAACAGACAAGAAAACAGCAGCTTCAACAGTGACGAGATAATGGATAAAATAAGAAAGCACATCAGCAAGCTCAATGAAAAGAGACAAACTAAATATAATTTTAAGAAAAATAAAGCAAATGAAAAAGAAAAACTTGACGAAGAAAGATCCTGCGAAAATTATCCTCGTGCGTCATTAAGGCGTGATGAAGCACATAAAAATTGCAATTCTGATTTAATTCGATTTAATTCTTTAGGGGCTCAGGTAAGGGATGTAAGAGAAGATGAGAATTCAACTTCCAACAACAGCAACAGAAAACACTTATGTTCGTGCAAATTAAATATTCCCCTTAAACAAAATGATGTGGAATTGTACCTTCCTAAAAATCGAAGATGTTGCCAGTGTGATTGTGGTACGGATTCTACAAAATATTGTAAAGCATTCCAGGGCTGTAAAAAACAAGTTTCTCAGTTCAGCAAAGTTAAATGCAATTCAAGTGAAATAGGTGGGCAACTTACAAGTGGTATCCAGCCAGAAGAACTCAGAGCTTCTATATATGACAGAAGAAGTTTTAATAACAATTCTTTGTTAGAAACCAGCAAAGATACTGAGCGATGTTTAAAGCTTAGTGCAAGAGATCTTAACAATACAATATATAAAGATTCTCAAGGTAAAGCAGTGCAAACGATTTTTTCTGCTATAAATAGCCTGAAGACTAGAAACGACAAAGACGTACTCCTTTGTCCTTGTTCTAAATGTATTGACAATCATGTTGCTACTATTTATGTTGCTCAAGCAGAGAATGACAATATAACTCTTAAGAAGATTACTGGAAACACAAAGTTAAAAACAGAAGAACCACTGCAGACCCCACAAAATCAAAAACGCTCGTGGATGTGTTTTAAATCGAAAAATGATTCAATTAAAAAGAAAAGCAAAGGTAATATTTCGAAGAAGGACTCGAAGTTCGGGCAAACTAAAGGTTGTGGAACATCAAAGTCGCGGTCTTCCGTACGATTTCCAGACAATAAAAAGGAAGCGACAAGCGCGCTTGCTATGAAGCAGCCCAAAATAGGATCAGGTTACCAAAAATTCCAACCATATACACACCAAAAATATCTAACATCCAACATCACAGATGAAGTGGAAAACGTGAGTTCGAGTCCTTCATCATATTGCGAAGAAATTATAAACATCCACAACGGAACCGACTCTTATTCCAGAGCGTTTTGTTCAAATGCCTATTATTACGACATCGCCATCAAAAATTTAGAACATAAAATAAGTGAACTTGAAGAAGCCATACAAAGAAAGAAAGAAAATGTTGCTGCACATGAAAACAAAATAAACACCACAGAGGATTTGCGCATTTCTTATGAAAGCGCACTTGATACATCAGTTCCACATAAACTTGAACAGGAGGTAGCCGCTTTTCCACAAAACTGCTGGCATGAAGCTGAAATAAAGTTAATCAGAGACAAAATTGAAAAATTTGAAAAAACCTGCCCTCCATCATGCTGCAAAGAATCTACAATAAAGCTTTTGCAGGATAAAATCAGTGAACTGGAGATGGCCTTTATGAGCTACAGTCAGAATAATAACCAAAACTATATTCAACGTAAAGAAAAAGCGGATCAACCACATAAAAGATCCGGATACTGTCTAAAACCTAGCAAAACAGCAATAAAACCTAAAAGTGAGAGCGTTAGAAGAGACACATCGGTGACCTCATTTCAATCGCAGACGAGTGGCGTCTCCAGTGTACCTAAAAAGCCGCAAAATGCAAAGAAAAAATCTTGGTATTGTTTAAAATCAAACAAAAAAGAGGTTCCAAAGAAAGACATTTCTAAGACGTCGTTTCAATCTAATGCAAGCATCTCTAAAGCTTCCAAGAAATCAGAAACATCTGTAAGTCCATCAACCAAAAAATCTTGGTATTGCTCAAAACCTAAACGTAAAACAAATCTCAACAGGGATACATCTAAAACTTCATTCCAATCTGAGCCCAAGAGATCAGAAACCTCTTTCTATCCTGTGAAAGAACCGATTGAGAGCAAAATCTCTCCAAAAGATTCTGCTAAAGATAAAATAGCAGCAAGATCTTTTTGTACAAAACCCAGTAAGGTTATTATTAGAAGTGACAATAAGCTGCACAAAGAAGCACCACTTATGTCATATCAATCGAACCAAAATAAAATACCCGCCGAGAGCGATGAAAAAATTAATACTACGAGTACCATGTCGGATCAACTAAATAAATATTGTACGTGCAAGAATGATTCATCCTACTGCTGGAAAGAACTACAAATTCTTAGAGAAAATCGAAAGCTTTGAGCAAAGTTACCCACCCACCCTTTTCACCACAGAAGCCATTCGGTCGTTACAAAGGAAAGTCGATGAACTGGAGGCAGCTTTAAACAGCAAGAACCGCGCCGATGAAGGCCGACTCCAAGAAACGGAGCAAGCTAATGTAGCCTTCAGTATGTCTGAATTAAAAAGCAGTGACAATGACGACATAAACAATTCGTCACAACTGTCTGTGAATAATAGCTTCAGTAGAACGTTCGATAAAGAAAAGTCAGAAGAATCTATAAAAGAGGTAGATCAAACTTTAAGTCGGTACAGCAAAAGTGATTTTGCAAATTCAAATAAAAGTAATTTGAGTATTATTGCGCTGCCAAACTCCACAAAACATTCTCCTAACGCCAGTAAAGAAGAGTTACCTTTAACAGACATTGAGGAAATAAGCGAAAGCGACAATATACCGCTCAGGAAATGCCCCAAAGAATGTCACAATGCAGCCGCTTTTAAAGAACTGCAAAATCAGTTGGAAACGCACGAAAAGGCGTGCTTGCGCAACGACAGGTTCGTTAAAAAAATGGAGGGCAAAATGGATACAATTGAAAAAATGCTGATCAATAAAAGAGGAGCAAATCTAGCGAATTGAACTTCTTAGTTGACAAAGTAGTGCTAGAAGTGTACCAACCCAGGTCGGTTAGTCAACACGAAAAGCTATACAACGAGAAGAAGTCTAGCAGAATTCAAAGTACTGATGACATAATAAGAAGTTCTTTGGAAACGCTATATGAAGTTACCACGTCCAAAGAAAACGATGTAGGTTTAAGCGACGCGTCCAATGTACCAAGTTTTACGTCACATGTGCGAGATGGTATGCAAACCAGCATGTCTCATACATACAACCGCTCAAGCTTAAACAACAAAAAGTCTGGTTCGGTCGGGAAAATCTGTAAGTCTGAGTCACACGCTTACGCTTGGGACAATGATTCTAACGCTCAAAAATCCCGCAGAAAGAGCACGACTACTAATGAAGCAGTTCCTTCCATATTGTCTAATGCAGAAGACGTTTGCTTAGAAAACCATTCGAATCTCCAAGTCGCTCCTAATGATAAACCAAGCATCAAAGCGTTTGACATAAGCAATGAAGTAATTGATAGTTCAGATATTGAAAATTCTTATACACATGATAACGCTAATGAAAAAGAACAGCTCACAGTAAATCAAAATGAGAAACCCCTTAAAAATAGCATCATGAAGACTAGTGTATCATTCAAAACTGATAAAACCGGTAGTTTGATTATATCTGAAGAACTTCCAAGTACCATATCTTTTAATGACGAAGTAAGCACATCAACAAAATCTGAAATCCAAACTACGGAAACGGAAGAAGGTTTAAATACTCAAAATGGTCCTTTATTAAATGAAGTATTTGAAGAAGAACCTACAAAATTAGAAAGCAATTTGACCGTTCAAAAATCTTCCAACAAAATCCTTAATGCGAAGACATCTAAAAACCCTTCTCGAAATAGCTCCATTGGAAGTAAAATATCAGTTAAAACTAGCAATGAACCAAACCACTCAACAAAAGATATATACATAAGAAAGGACTTTAACATTCCCACTTCCCGCAGAAATAGTGCTATCGCAAGCACTGAGAATATTAAAGCTGACGATTTGGCAGACCCTCTAGCAGTGTCATCCAAAACAGGAAACATAAACTTGAAAAACGCATCACTTAAAAGCAGCAATAACAGACAAACAGCAGCTGAAGTTCAAGAATTAAATGGCACCAAAACTGATGAATTTCACAGTAAAGAATTAACTGAAAAAATATCAAGCAAGAAGCTTGCAGCAACTCCCAGAAGCAAACTGAGGATCACAAAAGATCAATAATCGATGATATGAGTAGAAGCAAGACTAGCCAGGTATTGGAGTCATCAAAATCACATACTGGCAATTTTGAAAATACACCAAGCAATATGACTGATCTCACTGAAAAAGTAGTTTCAGAAATGAAAGACTGGAACACCGCTTTTGTTAATCAAAATTTGAATGATCAAGTATCAAAGGGCTTATTAAATGATGATTTTAAAAATACATCGAGTGATTTATTAAATCTGACTGAGAGCACCACCGCAGATACTATGGAATTAGAAACAGCTCAAAAGAAAGATACTAAAGACGAAGATTTAAAAATGGCTCTATCTGCAAATAGGCTAGCATCTTCATCTATATATGACGAAGAAAAAATTAAAAACCTTTCGATAGAAACAGATTTTAAAACTGAAAAGAGTACAACTCTGGATGAAAACGCTCGTACAGAATTTAAATCAGCAAGTGATTCATTAAAGGATATTCGCAACATAGATGTAAGTCAAGATAATCTCTTGGATGAAAGAGAAAGCAGCATTTCCGCAAATACAAAGGTCAAACCGCAAAAAGAGTACATCTCTGAACTAAGTCATATATCAGAAATATCTGAACCGGAAAGTTCGACACACGTAAGTACAAAAGAAGTAGAAAAATTGCTCAGTAAGAAAGCAGCGGTTTAAAGGAAGATGTCGCTTTGCCGCGTGCTATTAAATCTGCACTAAAACACGACGAAAGCCCAACCAATAAGAAACGCAGTTGGTCGTATTCCAAAACAGGAGTACTGGGTGTTAAATCACGAAGTTCATACAAGACAATGGGAATAGGCGATCAGGAGGAGTCTACCAAGTCTTTTGGCGATATTGCTGAGCAAAGCTATTTATCGAAAAATTTATCATCAATAATTAAACCCGTCAAAGATAAATTGCGAGGTAGAAGTAAACAATTTGATGATGACGAATTTACTAGTCTAACGCAACAAACCAAATGTAAATGCCATAAAAGTTTCAGTAAAAGGTTGCTTCGTTTTAAAGATGATATAAAGTCTAGAAGGTCAAATAAAAAAGAGCTTTCCGAAGCTTACAGTAAAACATCAAAGTTGGATTTATACTGCAAGGAAGAAAAGATGGACATCAGCTGTAAGAATGCGGAGATCATTCGCTCCCTTCAGTATAAAGTACAAGCTCTTGAAAGAGCAAAAAGTGCAAGCAATGCAGAGGCAGTTAAGACTTTAGAGAAAAAAATTAACAATTGGATAGAAAATTCCTGCACACCGAATAGTTGTGTCGCCTTTCAGCGCTTAGAAGAAAAGGTAAAGGCTCTAGAAGCTATGGCTTTTGAAACTAATGAAATGTCAGTGCCCATAAAAGAGCTGCAGTGCAGAATCGAAGAATTGGAGAAAGCGTGCACACCTCACGAAATCAATATGTCATCCATCAAGAACCTACAAAATAAGATTGAAGCATTTGAAAGAGTTTGTCCTCCACAGTGTTACAATGTACAAACGGTCAGAAGTATACAAAGTAAAATTGAAGCGTTAGAAAGTATGTTGAAACAGCAAAAGCACTGTAGCTTCAAAAAGAAAGGGACCATTAAAATATTTAAAGAGATTCCCGAACAAGACAGTTGCAACAGATCTACTTGCGCATGGAAAAATCATGAAGTGAAACCTAGGGAGAGCATTACAACAAAATTTAAAAATTTTAAGTTGTTTTCTCGTTCCCCAGACAGGCTAGATGTTAAAAAACGCAAGCCTTCCTTGCTACACATTTTAACCAGGAAAAATGCATGCACTTGCACCAATACAAAACCATCTCTGCCTACTACTAATCCATATATACTGCCGGTGCCAATATGTGTTCCAAACATTAATACACAGTTAGGTAGTACATTACCAGGCACACAAGAGCAGCAATTAGTCCAAGCGATCACTGCAGAGTTAGAACTGCAAAGAACCGAATTAAAAGAATTGAAGCTACTCCTAAAAAGCTATCTGGATAAAACAAATAGCAAAAGCAGATCCTGCAGAAAATTTGGAAGTTCATTTAATAACCCGTATGTGCAGTATGCAACAATTTACAGCGGGCCTTCCAGTACCTTTGCTTACGCTCCTACAAAGAAAAGCGACTCGCATTGCAGTAGCAGTAGCAGTAATAAAAGTGAGAGCCAGACAGATTACAGCTACTACTCCATGTTCGACTGGTCAGCTAATTACAATCATTCAGAAATTCAACTGGAAAGGCACCGGTGTCGCTCCTGTCCTACTTGTTATGCTGCTGAGACGTCCACTGATTTCCAGGAACTGTCAAAGTCTGAAGTGATTCGAGGATCTTATAAAGAGAAATACAAAACAAGCACAAAAAGGCAACATAAAAGAAAAAACCATTGGCTTTTGTTATTTTGTAAGTTCTGTAATGGTCAATAAACGTACACACAATGTTACACTAATTTCTCTTATAAATAATTGTGAACTTAGGTTTCCTTTCTGAGGTCAGTCTTCTCCATGTCTTGCTTCCTCATGTACTTGCAATCATCAATTATGAACCTAAAATGTTATTATTATGAATTGTGACAAGAAAAAATAAAGTAAAAATAATAATGATGGGCACATTGGAAGTAAAAAGCTAGATATAGAGTAAGATGTAAAACTTCTCTAAATTAACATATGTTGGCTCGCTATACAAATCGAATTTATTTAGAAAGGACATCCTCTACTTTTCTATTTAAGTATATATTTCAAGTATTAAATAATACATTTTTTTTAAACAATCCTTGAAAAATATATTCAAAACTTATAATAATAATTTAGTTATTTTTGTATTCTGTTACTTAATAGATGTATAAATAAGTTCTCAGCTTTTTTCTGTAAAATTAAAGTTTTATTTAAAAACAAACAAAAAAAGCTTAAGTATCAAAGTATCGATGACCTCTTGCCATCTTTCGGGTAGCTTGCGAATTCCCTGGTGATAGAAGCTCACCGGCTTCGAGACGATAAAGTTATCGATGCATTTTCGGACTTCTTCTTCTGTTTTGAAGTGCGTATCAGCCAAGTGATGCTGTAACGACCGGAATAAATGATAATCGGAAGGGGCCATCTCTGGGCTATACGGCGTATGTGGGAGAAGTTCCCAGCCTAACGCGTCTGCAGCTCATCCGTGTCAAATGTTTGAGGGCGTCCAGCGTGTGGTTAATCTTCAAGACTAAACTCTCCTCCGCGAAATCTTTGGTACCACTTTTTGCACGTTGCATGACTTACAGCATTCTCACCATATGCAGCACAAATCATTTCGGTGGCTTCAGCAGCGTTTTTCTTAAGGTGAAACGCGAAGTGGATAGAAAATAGAATATGCTCTTTTGTGATTGCCATTGTGAACACAGCTGATTATTGAAGTTATGTGCATCAAATGCCAAATCACATGATGTTTGGAAAGACCAAATGTCATTGCTTTAAAACCGCAAGAGGGCGGACTAATACGTTACATGTAAACGGTGATTTGCGTCCTGTGAAATCTAAAGCTGAGAAATTATTTATACACCGATTAAATAAGGTTTTATATAAACAAAATATTTTCTCTAAACATGCTCAAACTTCAAAATGAAAATGGGTTTAAATAATATGAATTTGCTAATTATCAAATACAAATAAACATTTTTAAATGTTACCTTTATACATATAAAGGGTGATGCAAAAGTTTTTTCGTTTTTTAATATCAATTTTTTTCATATTTTGAAGGAGTCACAAAATTAAAAATCAAAATTTATACCTTCGTAAAGTATCCATCTAACTATGTCTCGATGGTACCACCCTTGTGGCTTGGAATCAAAGAACTGATATAAGAAGTGCGTCTTATATTTCCTGAGTTGACAAAGTTGATATCCGGTCAAAAAGTGGGCCATAAATTAGAACAGATGATGATCCAATGGTGCCAAATCTGGACTGTAGGCGGGATGCGGTAACAGTTAGATTCCATCAAGTTTCTCTAATTCCTGATGAATTGTTTGGTCCGTATGGGCTCTAGCATTATACATTTGCAGCAGCGCCAATCTTCAACTGACCACACTAAAGTAACGTTGTTCCAAGATAATATTCCGAAAAACGTCCGCAATAGTTAAATCGTTTCAACAGTTTAGTTATAGCCAAATCTAACAACTCAAAAAACGAAAAACTTTCATATCACCCTAATCCAAGCATATTCATAAAATCAAACAAAAAAAAAACCTTCACTTTCTGTTTAATAAGTATACAGTTGTTAAGAGTTGTTCACCCTCTTGATCGTAAGCGTGTCACTTCATTATTTTATTTCGAAATTTAAAATTTAATCACGGCATAATTAACGTCTTTATTTCATAAAAAATAATAAATTTAATTAACGGGTGACGAAGTCGCCCAACAATTATACCCAAAATATTTCAACTTTTTTTTTAATTAGTAAAAATACTGTTCATATAATTGTCCTTTTATAACAACTAGTTTCGCATTGATATCACAAAAAAATTCAAGTATATTTTGTTTTCATCTCTTAAATGGAACCAATTAACAAGTGCCAAAAAATATACATCTAATATTTTTCAATGGACTACATCACAAAATCAGAAGATACATCTCGAATACTTTCCTTATAAACAACACATACAGAGTGTGCACAAAGTCCATGTACCCCTATATATAAGGATCACAAAAGACGGAACATTCCTTTTAGAAGCCTAAACATCGATATAGGTTGTCCATAGTCTCTACATAGCTAAATATTTAACCGTGTACTATTGTATATGTCAATCAGAATTTTTTGAACACTAAATAATAACGGCGCTTGCATACCTACTCCTAATGGAACCTTAGTTGTCAGATCAAGACATTTTGCAGGCCTTTTCACACAGCGAGAATAATAATATTGTTTGCGGTAAAAATATTTTTAAACAGCACGTCTTTGGTTCTAGTCCACACAAATCTTAAACATATTTGAATGTTGTGCCTATATACAAAAAATTTACAAATAAAACTCTTTGTGTCAAAAAATTGTGCAAGCCAAAACCGTCTCCCGCATTTAGGGGGCTACAATTTCTATTCAAGAATTATCAGCAATGATGTAGTTTAATGATTCAACTTATCCTTAGGCATTGACAACCTATTTCAATTTTGTGTTCTTCAAAAATCAACTTCAGCGTGCAGCATGAATGAAACTTCCAGAAATATTATAACGTTTCTACTTTCGGTGAATAACACGTGCAAATTGACTACTTATTTATTTTACTTATAGGCAATTAAAATTGCTTAACACCAAGTACACAACACATACAATTAATATGATAACGTATAATTACACTGCATTGATCTGTAGCACTACTAATTTTGCACTGGTTCAAAACGTTTTCGCTTGACGCCACTTTTTTCCTCTGGGCTGCCTCGCTGCGTGATATTTAAGCAGCTCAAAACCGGTTCCAAAATGTACGCAAAGTTTCTAATAGCATCTGACAAAAAAACTGTAAAAAGTTCTAACTGGAATATAAGATGAGACTAAAGGTTGGAACCAAGTGCAATAAAAAGCCCCGGTGACAATGAGCAATTGTTCAAATCGCATTGAGGGCCTATAACCAACCACTGCAGCCTGACTTGGCGTCACTTAGAACATTATGAAACGGAAAAGTTCTAATACGATTTCGAAACATGGTATGGTAGTAGAGCAATTGTTTGAGGGTAGTTATGAGATTCAGATTGCTACAGAGAATCTTACTATGTTTTGGTCAGCACGAAATAATATGTAGTGAGCCGGTTTTTTTACGCGCCAAGATACATTCTCACTACATCAACAGAACAAAGTACTTTGTGTATGTATTGTTTGACCAAGAAAAAACAAATTTAGACTTCGTAACAAAGTATTTCTGCACCTGCAAGAATGGAGCACGTGCAGTTGGATGCTGCCCACACGTGATGTGTGACGTAATGTACTTTACTTACTGATATGACCCTCTAGTATTTTGTCTAAGGCCTATATCTTTGTTCAGAGAGGTCGTACTGGGATGGTTCCTTAGACAGTATTGTTTAGGACACTTAAGATTTTCGATTGACATAGGTTTCGTTTGGGTACCCAAATTTTCGATTTAGGGTCCAATCTGCCCATCCCCCTTTGTTTTCAATTGCAGGCATTGCACCATCATTGACCTCAGAGAGTGACCGTTTTGCTCATACACATTTTTGTAATATTTAAAACTTTTAACCAATTGCTGATCAAATTATACAAATTTTTAATCTGTATAATAGTATTTTTACCAAAGTTTCAACGCAATCCTTTATTCTATGGCTAATTAATCCCATTGTATCCAATGTAACCTATATCTGATTTTCTTAAATTATTTGTATACTTTTGGACTATATTATTGAATTACTTTCAGTCTTTTGCATCGGCATCTTTTGTCGTCGGCATACGCCAGGCATTGGTGGCTTTTGGTAAAAATCGTCCCTGTTATGTTTACTCTGCTTTCTCTTATTACTTTCTCCAATATTAGATTAAATAAAACTGTAGACAGCGGGTCTCCTTGTACGAACTCCTCTTTTCACTGTGAACTCTTCCGAGATATGGTCATTTACCTTTACTGCGCTTACCGTTTGTCTTAAAATCATTTGTACAAGGTTAATTTTTTTTTGTGGTAGCTTGAGACGCTATAACTTCAGTTCTATTCAACGGATTCACTTCAAACTTGATATACACACATCTTAGGTCAGTACCTTTCATGGGATTGATTTTCAGCCAAATCGGTTAACGGCAACCGGAAGTGACCGTTACGATTTCGAAAATTCATGTCTGTCTGTGTGCCTAGAGACACTATAACTTCCGTTCTATTAAACGGATTCACTTCAAACTGGGCATACACACATCTTAGGTCAGTACCTTTCATGGGATTGATTTTCAGCCAAATCGGTTAACGGCAACCGGAAGTGACCGTTATGATTTCGAAAATTCATTATACTCAGATATGTCATGCAGCATATCATTCGACAGCATTTTTGACGCTGCTCATTATGGAGACATTAATCAACATCTTAATTCCTTTTAAAAGTTTTTATCCTAATTTCATCGCACCCCTGTAGAAAGTTTCCTTTACGGTATTACACCGTTCTCATTATTTTTCATCTTATTTATGATTTCCTCTATTTCCTGCATTGTTGGTTCTTTAATGCTACCTTCGTTTCCTGCCACTTCTTGATAATGCATTTTCTTTACTTCTTCCTGTGAATCTTTGTTTAGTAACCCGTTAAAATATTTTTTCCATACTTGACTACTTTCCTCTTGGTCTCCCACCAAATCTCTATTTTCATTTTTGATATAAATAGTTCTTTCTTGGTTTCTTTTTCTGATATTCTTCACATCCTTGTAAAATTTTTGACCTCCTTCCTATTGAACTTGTCTTCTATTTCTTTTATATTTTTCTCTAAGGCTTCTCGTTTTTGGGTTCTGCACATTTGTTTTACTTTTTTCCTTTGCTCTTTATATTTATAGATGTCCTCTTTCCTTTGTGTCCGTAACATCTGTTGCCATAATTTTGATTTTTCTTTAAGTTCTGCCTTGCATTCTTCATCCATCCAGTGTTTCCTCTTGCGCCCTCTGATTTTGGATATATATTTTTTTGTTGCTTCTTGTATTATGTTTACCATTTTTCTCCAGTTTTCTTCTATTTTCTTTCCCCTTTTCTCGTTATTTCTGTTATAAAGATGCTTGATGTCTTTTTGATACTTTTGGATTACTTCTTCTTTCTGAAAATCGTCCATTTTTTTTAGGTTTCTTTTTCGTTAGCTTCTGTTTTCTTGTGCACATTTGTCTAATTTTTGCTATAACCAGGAAATGATCGGAGTCTGCCAGAGCGCCTCTAAACATTCTTACTTTTTTTATCATTTCTGCGGCATCCTCATCTATTAAAATATGGGCTATTTGGTTTGTGTCTGGCCTTCCTGGTATTTTCCATGTTCCTTTATATATGTCTTTTCGTTTGAAGTGTGTGCTCATTATTTTCATGTTGTGTTCTATTGCAAATGCTATTAGTTTAAGACCTACTACAATATTCATATATTCTGAAGAAATTCTATTAATAACAAAGAAGTCTAAGACATTCAGTATTTTATTCAAATCCCTTGACCAATAAGTTGGAGCGCTAGTTGATAAAAAGTAATACTATTTTCTTCTAGGATCTTGGACCAATCTCTACCTTTAGTTATTATCAGCCGAGAACCTCATAAAATATGTCTCCATCTGTGATGAATTTTGTACCTAAGATAGCACTATAGTCCAAAAGATTCTAAATTATTCATGTTGGTTACTGTGAATATCCGGATCTGACAATCATAAATGAAAAAAATAATCAGTATTATGCATATAGTTAAAGTAGTGATGTAAAAACTTGAGTACGAATTACTAGTTGGATGTTTAACTACTCTTGTATTACTATTGTTTTTCTTGTTTCACCTATGGAGCTTATAAATTTTCTTATAACACTACAAGTGAAAACTGCTCTAATTATTTTCTTAAAAATGTTAGTTTTCTCTAAAAAAAATTGTAAAATTAAGAGATTTCACAGGAAACTTCTTTAAATATTATAATCGCCCTCTTGAAATCAATCATTATTTAGATACAAAATGTGGCACATTATTTGATTACATTTACTTTTTTTGTAAACAAATCCTTATTAGTTAACTACCTATACCTATGACATTATCAGTATGCTTGGACGCTTCCGTAGTATATGACGTCACATGACAGTTAAATTGAAGCAACACCTTTTGGTGTATGAAGCTTAAATAAATATTTTAATATTTATTTTTAAGTCGTGGGTGTTGTTTTAATATTAATTTATTGTTTTACTAACATAATACAAACACTTTTCATGTACTTTTCTCGTTGCAACCAAAAATAATAGCCTGTTACAACAAAAAGTAGCCAACTTTTGTAGTTTCTGCATGCACAAGTAGCACGCTAATTCAGTGAATTTGTTAATTTTATTATAAATCAAACTTTAGAAATCGCCCTATATATTGGAAAAATCAGTAAGTAATTTCCTTATTTCATAAAGATATTTTAAAGTGAATAATGTTCTATAGTTAAAATTAAAACACAACTAATACTTTTGTCCATTATGATTCATATTAAATAATTTAAACGTTAGCAGGTATTAATTATAGTCAATCATACAACAAAAATAAATCCTTCACAACAAAATAGTGCTACTGAATTTAAACATCAACTTGTTATTGTAGTTTTAGTGGTTTATGACTTTATAAACATTGTTCATTATACTTTTAGGATTTCAGCTACATAAATAGTGTATGTAATGAAGCAGTCAGACAGCCATGACAAGGAATTAATTCACAAATATATTTAAAGATGTAAACAAACCTGTAGAAAAGGATGGTAAGCGGAACGCTAGATAAATGCCACAGGGAGTGATAATCATAAGTGAAAAACAAAGGTGGTTGATCAATAACTTCCAGCAGAGTAGATATTCCAGTTAATGTTACAAATAGAGCACATTTCCAAGTATACGGCTGACGTTTCCTGTTGTATATACACCACAAAAACCATCCCAAAGCCGTAAATGCACCTGAAACAACAACATTAGAAAATCTGCTTTAATGAAAGATTAAAATGACTTTACCTATGAAAAGATTCAGTTCCATATTGTATGAATAACTAAATCTACCGCTGCTCAAGTATATCACATGGTTTAAATATACTGCCATGAAGAATGTTGTCAATATGACTAGAACATACCGAGGTGCTTTTCGTAACATTCTAAAACGTAAACATTGAGAGATTAAGTATATGTACATTATTCTTTAAAATTAAATTGTGCCACTATGTAATATGTATATGCATTGTCTGTTTCTACGAAGAAAAATACGTCGTGATTTATCAAAAAAAATTCTCATTTGAAGAGCTTTTACAATAATCAAATTGTTTTTTTAATTTTTAATTGTTTAAACAATTTAATTGTATATAAAAAATTGTTTAAACAATTTTTTTGTTTATTATTTTTCCCAAAATCTCATTGCGCCATTCGATTATACGGGAAAAATCATAATTTCCTTGTATAAAAAAAATTGTTGAAAAATGCACTTTTTTGGTGTTTTTTCGACCTTCATCATATGAAAAGTTATAAATCAAATTTAAAGATGCTAAAGGGCTTTGTTGGTATTCCATTTATAGCACAGATATGTAAGGTGGAATACAAGAATATTTTCTTATAAATTTTCCGTTTATTTTTAAAAATATAATACAATTTTTTATAACAAAATAAAGACGATTTCAATCAAAATAATTATAATATATTTTTAAAAATAAACTAAACTTGACAAATGGCATGATTATTGTAAAAGCTCTTCAAATGAGAAAAACATTTTTTTCTCGTAGGAACAAGATACTGAAAATTACGGTTTTTCGATCAATAGTATCAAGTTGGACGTCTTAGGGCCTTATCAAGGTGCTGGAACCGGTGCCGAACTACATAATTAGATGGCACTTTTCGACCTAACATCTTTTGGTTGGTTGCCCCCTAACGAGATATTAGGAAAAAAAAAACATTCAAATGGAGCCCAGATAAGGCCCAGATTACTAAAAAAAAATGTTAAAAACATGTTCAGACGTATTTTTTCTGTAGAATCAGATTCTGCAATAAAAAATAAGGGTTTCCATTTAAAAAAATCAAGTTGGATATCACAGGGCCTTACCAGGATGCCAGACTACATAATTAGATGGC
This sequence comes from Sinelater perroti, assembly GCA_036346155.1. Lineage (NCBI taxonomy): Eukaryota > Metazoa > Arthropoda > Insecta > Coleoptera > Elateridae > Sinelater > Sinelater perroti. The sequence continues at coordinate 15,148,732 of JARFIY010000265.1, forward strand.
CCTCTTCAAACCCAACAACTTTTATTAAGGTCACTTGTCGATTGGTGGCTTCCTTGACAAGATATTTGCGTGTGACTTTTAAAATGGAACACCCTATACATACATACATACATATACATATATATATATATATATATATATATATATATATATATATATATATATATATATATATATATATATATATATATATATATATATTATATATATATATATATATATATATATGTAGCACAAAAATTCTTCATTTTATTTTTGTAGTTAACTAATCACTGCATATCACTGAACTATGTTACAAGTTATTCATCATATTAAAAAGCATAATTTGTAAATTATTCTTTTGAAAGTCAAAATACTCCAAATTGTATAGCTCAAAATAGGTTCAAAAACTTTATTAGGATTAACATCAGTCTTCAAATGTGACTTTAATCCAAACTTTAATCTGTCAAAACAAGCTTTACCCCAAATTAATGTGTCCAGACGAGTGCTTGATAATCCTAAAAATCTTTGATTTTTTATGCCAAATTGTTACCTTGACAAAAAAAAGATATCTACATGAAGTAAACAATGGTTAAATAGAAGCCAAACTGCAGAACCTACTGTAAAACGTATGAGTTTTGAAATCGAAGTTATGTTTCGCAATTACAAAAGTGTAATTTATTTTAAGCTGGTTGGTAAAGGTTGGGCCATCACCAATGCACTTTCTCAAATGAAAAGAATGTATTTATCTTGGAACAATTAAACCTTGGTATGATCAATTAAAAACGGATGTTGCTGCAGATGGATAACGCCAGACCACATATGGCTCAAACAACCTGGCAGAAATTGAAGGAAATCGATGGAATTAAATTATTACCCCATCCAATTTACAGTTCTGATTTGGCACCATCAGATTACCATCTGTTCCAATCAATTTTTTTATCTGAAGGCCATATCGCCAACTTTAAGAAAGTAGAAGAAAGGTCATCAGTTCTTTGAGACCCAACCTTAAATGTAGTACTAATGAGGCATACAAAACCAAATTGATAAGTACTATACAACAAAATGGCATACATTTTGATTTCAAATTTTATATTTTTTGCAAAATATTAAATAAATAACTTTCATATTAATAACAAGAAAACTTTTGCACCATACTAATTACGCACGGGTTCACACAATTTATGTGTGTGCACGCGTTGCAAAAAAGAGGAAGGGCAAGGTATCGTTCGATACACAGGCCGATATTACAGATCCGTTTCACGGAACTTTGCATAACATCATCTATGAGGACCTGAAGATGGCGAAGAGCTGTGTACAATAAATTGTCTATACTCTCACTATTTAGCAGTAGAAGCGAGTGTGATATTTTACTAATGGATTGACTTCCCCATCAAAAGAGCATTAACAGTGTGCAGTAGTACAAATCACTAGAGCGACTCCACCAGCAATGCCACCATGAAAAATAGAAACGCAGCTTGTTACTTCAACATCACAATACGCGACCATATGTCATTCACACCATTATTGCCACCATGCCGGTTCTCGGGTGTATCATGCTCTCTCATGCCTCATGTTCGCTAAATTTTCCACTGAACACTCCAATGACGAGATTCAGTTGTCTCTCTGCAAGTAGTGGCGTGCTATATCCAAAGAATGAAAGTGCATAGATACTGAAGGAGGATATATCTAATCAAATATATATATTAACTTCTTCCCAATAAGAAATGAATGAAAAGAAAATTGTATGCTATTATTTTTGAATGCCCCAAATAAAATTCTGTTATCGGGTTGAAATTGATTACATCAGTTTTTACACATAGTTTCTAACTTAAAATTAGATTCACTCTACATGATTTGTCCGGAAAGTATCGGGAATAATTTTTTTAAACAACTAGAAGAGCTAGAAGGATGTAGTTTTCGCCAGCATGAATGGTGGGGGGTTTTAGGTAAGGAATGCGACCCGGCTCAGTTGCTTCTAAGTCTTAAGAGAGTAAGGATCACGCTTCTCGCAAACAGTGTTTTGGTAACGACATACAGCATATGTTAGAGCAACGTTATGCGGTGAAGTTTTGTATTAAACACGAAAACCCGGAATCGAGACTTTGAACCTGATAAAGGAAGCCTATAGGGAGGAAGCTATGTCAAAAACACTTAAGAGAAGTTTCTATTTTAGTAAGTCGAAAAAAATCTATTTGCTGTATTTCTTAAAAGGTTCAATTCTTAAAAATATCCATAAATTTTCAAATGAAACCTTTGAAATATAACGTCAAAGTATGAAGAGAGAAACGCGCCTAATCTAATCTATTGTTCTCATCTCCAGTTAATCATCCTGGAAACTCAGAAGCATCTAGATTTGAAAACAGGGTCTTCTACTTTCTTACTTTAGTACTTTAAAACGTTTAACATAATGGACAGTTGCAAAATCTCCAATAATTTTCAAAATTGCCAAAATTACAAAAATATGACAAAGGCATGTTAAGCAATAGACATTCAAGGTATGTTTACAAAAAAAATTTATGATAACTTACACACGCCCGCCCGCACGCACGCGCACACACACACACACACACGCGCGCGCGCGCACGCACGCACACACACAGTATAAATACGACTTAAAAGGCAAAACGAGTTTTCAACAAACTTTCTATATGATTCTCTTTCCCAACACTCACTATACATGATAATCAGTTTAGAGCAGATGAAAAAGGATATTTAATGCTGTATGTTATACTTTACATTAGAATTATGACAAAAGCTAGAGCAGCAGCCATTGCTTTTGCATCAATGCTTGGTGTGCGGCCTTTTCGCCCTTGAACCGCTTGTATATTGCGGCGGTATGTTGGTGCCTTTGATATCTGCCGCCACGTTTTGCTATCGCACACAAAACGGCATATGGGCTTTTGCTCAGCCGGCGAGTCTGCATACGCCGGCGGCGGCACCGTTTGAGATGAAAAGTGTTGTCGAGTTAAAAATTTTCCGCAAAAAGACCTACCGCTAAGCCAGGCGCGAAGTCCGGCGACATACTCACACCGCAACGCGGCCAGTTCGGTCGTGCTTACCAACCCGCAATATATACTCGCATCGCAAGGCGGCCAATGCGGTCGCATTTAACCAACCCGCAGATAACTATCCCGCAAGACATACTCGATCTGCATCGCATCTCGGCCAGTGCGGTCGTGTTCCAGGACGAAAACATCGCAACAAGGTGGCCACCGTGAAACCATCGCCGCCGAAGCCGAAACCGATTACAGGTGAGCGATTTGGCTTTACTTATCGGTTGATATCAGTAGCCGCCTCCATCCGCTTTCGCGCCGGCCGGTTAAGGGACGATTTGGGCCTCAGCGTTTTACATTTCAAAACGGGCCGTACTTAGTTTCCACACCGCACCACGAGGGCACGGCTATTTACACGCCTGCCTTTCCAATGCTATTATTTATTTGTCACACTGTAAAGTGATTTGCTTTAACAAAATTGTTGCATTACTACAATGATGTATAATGTACTTTACCCTTGTCAGAATTATAATTTTAAAGCTAAAAGACAAAACAATATCATACATTCTGGCCAGTCCAAAAAGCAGGCACCTTATAAACTTAAAATCATCATCATCATTAGCCCTGTTGCACCCAGTATTGGAGCATAGGCCTCCCTGTTCTGTGCCACCTCTATCTATTTTAGTCCTGTCACTTTTTAATGTTGACATACTATCGCATTGCTGGCCTCCCTCTTCTTCTTTTCTCTGTCCAGAGTCTCCATCTGATGATCATGCTACTCCACCAATTGACCTGTTTTCTAGCAACAAGTCCTGTATACTGCCATTTTAGTTTAGTAATTGTCTTTATATCAATAACTTTAGTCTTTTGTCTAATCCGTTCATTCCGGTGTCTATCGCTTAATGTAACACCTCTCATTGATCTTTCTATCGCCCTTTGTGTTACATTTAGTTTGTTTATAATATTTTGCGTGAGGATCCATGTCTGCTCTGTGCATTATAATTGGTACCACATGTTCATCAAATATATATACTAGTATAGGTTGCATTTGTAAAACTGACGCATATTATAAAAAAAAACAAGAAAATACATCTCAAAATGAAAATATATAAAAAGATATATAGTCTTCAACGTTTTCTATTTGATTTCCATTTATTGTGATATGTATCTGTTGTGGGCTAATTATATTTGTTCATTTTTAGTCTTATCTTTCATAACTCTTTTTCGAGTTCTTGCAGCATTTTTCTTATATGATCTTTCTCTTCGTTGATCAGGACTACATCGTCCACATATTTTAGCTATGAGAGTCTTTCACAATTGATATTGATCTTTACCTTGCTTCAATCTAGTTTTTTAAAAACTCCTTTCAGGAACAAGATGAATAATTTGGGTGATTTTGTATTATCCTATCGTATTCGTCTTTTAATCTCTAGAGTTTTCATAGAGTCTTATTGTGGCTGTTGCTTTTTGATAGGTGCCTTTGATTAGGTTTGTCTAGCGGTAGTCTATTTGGGCTTTATCCAATTCATCGATTATACCCCAATATTCTACAGAGTCAAAAGCTTTTTCATAATTCACAAAAGGCCATGTGCACCAAAAAGTTGTATTCTGTTGCTTTCTCAAAGAAGATTTTTATCATCAAAAAGTAGTATATATACTATAGGTCTTTGTACCTTTTCAACAGGTTAATATTTATTTCATTTGTTCTCTAACCAGTTTGTTATTATTCTTACCAACAGCTTGTAAAATTGAATTGGTCCCAAAATGGAGGAAAGGCAATTCTGTTACTGTCAAAACAATTGAATCATAAGTATATGCATTTAAATCTTCAGAATTAGCCTTTGAAACACTTTCTTTTCTTCTTACTTCAAATTAATGCCACCAAAAACTGAATCTCTCTTTGTTCTCTAATGCACAATCATTCCTACTTTCACATTGATACTCAGTGCCTTTTCTTTACTTTACCGCAGACACTAAAACTTGAGAATGATAGATTACAAAACAAAACTCCCAAATGATAGGCACAAGCACAATTTTTTCATTACTTAGGCAATATTTTAACTGTATTTTGATGAACAACAAAACTTTATAAAACTAAATTACCACAGATTCCTCATTATAAATTTTTTAAAATGAAAAAGATTTGACTTTCATTTCAATAAAAAAATGAGAAGAGAAATTTCATTTTGGAAAATTACCTTGTTTAGTACCTGTAACACTGACACTTTTTATTATATAATTACAAAGAGACTTATTTCTGTTTTACTTTTTTTACTATTCCCCTAATACTATCAAAAACCGGAATTACAGTGCACAAAAAAATTTTAGAAAACAGCTGGAGTTCGGAAATTAAGTAGGCCATTTTGAATTATATTTTTATAGTATACCTATACAAATTAAATGTTACTGAATATTTCACACCTTCATTTTTCTGTGCGACAAAATTTTGGATAACACTTGAATTTGTGATATTTTTTCCATCTTTATTGTTGCATGGCTAGCTGATTTTGATATCAGTGCTAAGTTATAAGCTTTTCAGATGCTGTCTGACAAGAAACTACCTGAAATTAGTGAAGTTTGCGGTGAACTCCAGAGCATTCGTAAGACAACCGAAAAATGCAAGGTTGGAAGTCCACCATCAAACGTGTTATCACAAGCCATCATCACAAAGCCATCTGAAGAAGCTGAATAAGCAACTATGCTACTACAAAAAGCGTCATATTGTCAAGGAAGCTCAATTTGGCTACGTTGTTACGTCTTGTACGACAAGGGCAAGTTGGATCTGAAAACCGTAAATCAATAAACTATCCAAAAACAACTGAAGCACGCCAACATTTACTATCAGATTATCAAGAAGAAATTGCCTTTCACAAAACAGAATAAACAGAATCGCTTCAATTCGCCACAGACCTTTCCCAGTGGATTTTACCAACGAAAAACGCTTCAAGCTTGATGAACCCGACAATAAGAGCTCCTACAGCAACAACAACGCACAACTGAATGGAATAAAACGTCAAATAGGAGTGAATTTTGAGAACTGTTTTGAATAAAGAAAATTTGAAGATAAAAATAAGTGGTGTGACTTCGCCAGTAATAATTATACAATAAAAGTATGTTTTTACAAAGTTTCTACAAAATATAAAGCAACTAAATTCATTTTAATTGTTCGAACTACCTTCTTTCCATGGGATAGATGGGCAAAATGGGACAATAGCTGTGGATCTGGCAACAGGATGACTCTCCGGTGCATACCCTACACAGATTATCCAAGTGTTTTCACAAAGAAAAAGTCTCTATAAGTCCAGATTTGAATTTAATTGAAAGTATTTGGAAATTTCTTCAGGCCAAAGTTACCAAACCGAGCAATTAGACTCGAAGGCACAATTACTTACCGAAATCATGTATTGCACCGAGTAGATTGATTTTACGATAACACAGAAATTCTATGCCTGCATGCCTTTTGAAAGTTGTTTAGAGAAGAGGGGGTCAGATTTGTCGAATTTGTAAAGTGTCATCAAAAATTTTTTCACACAGAAAAACAAAGTATATTCCAATGTCTAATAATATTTAATTTTTATAGTGCATTTTGGTGGCAAGCAGACCACAAGCATGGAATTTAATTCAAAACTTAGTTGCCAAGATCCAGCTGCCTTCCAAATTTTTGTCATGTGCTGTAACTACATATGATAGAGTGTTGTAAAATATATGCAAAATACTAAAGTGCATGTATCAGACAAAAATATTTCAAAGGAGAAGTACCTTAAAACCATACAGTAGCAGGACATCAGTATAATAGAAAATGCACATGAGTAGTCCATCAACTCAGTCAATGGAAAGTCCCTGGCATGGAAAGCGCAAGACCAAAACCATGCATTCATACAAACCTGCAACAGATGTTCAACTAAAAAAGTCAAATTTGACCAGCTCACCATGCAATAAAGATGCCAGATGAAGTAGAAGGCGCTGTCTGGCCTGACTTCTTTGCGGAAGATCCGTATCATCCGTACATGAATGAACAAATTTAGAAACGAAAATATCACAGAAGCAGGTTCCTGTAATCCCAGGATTCTAATGAATGGCCACTGCATTATACATAAATTAGATGTAATATAATATTGAATTATTAAGTGAGAATGGTTACTTTGCCATAGAACTGAGGTATGCGCCAGTTGCGCTTGTGGAATGCAAAGACTGTTTGCCACATGCAGTCATACTGGCACTCGTCTTCACATGACCATTGCATTAGCTTCAATATAAGCGGCTGCTTGTTGGGTTCGATGAAGTCTGCACCGTCTAAAATTATATCAAAGTAATTCATTGCTAAATAATGCTATTTCTCATTTACCTTCCGTGCAGTTTTGTATGCTGCACTTCTCTAAACATTTTTGAAAAAACGGCGAAGTGTCGCCGGCTGATTGAAGTGATAAATTTACACAAAGGAATAAAACAGCTAAGCAAAGAATTGTACACATAATTATTATAAATAATAAAAATATAACATTCAAACAGTCGGCATTTTGATTAGAGGTTATATGTCTTATTTGTATACAGATGTGGTCTGAAGTTAACCGCACGCTCTTATACACAGGGTGGTTCAAAATAAAATATCTTATATCCTTTTGTGGAAAGCACTCACTCTTAAGAGTGTGATTGATTCTCTGCCATTCTTCCAAACTTTCTATCTCTTGCTAAAAGTTTTATCGCATCAATAACTTGCTCCTTTTTTCTACTTCTTCTATTTGATCTATTTTATTTTATCTTGATCTGCCTCTTGGTTTCTTTTTTTACTTTTTCCCTTCTATTATGATTTTTGTTGGTTTATCATGTTTAATTTTTATAACAAAATTTTACAAGTTTAATTATTTATTTTCAATTTTTTCGATTATTGGTTTCTGTTTTATTTTTTAAATCTCTTCCTAGCTTATTCTGCCCCATTTAATTTTTCTTGTTATTCTTAGGTACCTCATTTTCATTGCGTCAACTAAATAAAATATCAAAAGCGTTTCACTATCTACAATTATTTGCTATCAAAAATAATTTTGAAGGAAAAGTGCATGTAATTTTTTTTATTAGTTGTACTTCCCCCATCACGCGGCATGTTTCTGCTTCTCGAGCGTCCGAATACCCGAAATCCAGAAATAACCCGATTTTCAAATGCGTTTTTAAGGTACTAAACTAAACCCCACGTAAATTTAAAGATAATGTGGCTGTAGAGCAACTCCTCAGGAATAAACAGCTTTTTGTAAAATTTTTCTATGCCTATTTTTGACCATTTTCACACCGTTTTTCGGAAATACCTTTCTATTTTTGCATTTCCCACAAAAATTTATTTTTGCATGAAATTTTTACAATAGGTAGGTACCAACAAAAGCCACAATTTAAGCTTCGAAAGAATTAATTACAATCCCCGAAATTAAATGGCAAAAATGGCTATATTTAGCGGTTTTTAATTTTTTGTACACAAAGTTGACCGATTTTAATGATCCGGGGCGCTTTTTTCCGTTTTTTAGCACTACAACGTAATATTTTTTGTTTTCTTAATACAATTTTTTTGACTTGTTTTCGGCACTTTCATGAATTTTTTTCACCAAGTTGCACATAAGATTTGCTTTCCAAAACATATACATATGATTTCTACTATTTTTCTCCTAATTATCACGTTGAGAAAATGGACAGAGAACTTTTCGGAAAAATGCATACTTCTTTGCTATCTGACCTGGACTATAATATTACACGCGTAATCGTTGAAAGAACGTAAATATAAACTACTAAAAAATTAAATTTCCCTGGACTAAGACACTTCTACATCATCAGAGAGCCAATTTTATACTAAATAATATTGCAAAAATGTGCGATTTTTCGAAGGCATCTACGGCATTATTACCATCTATTTTTAGAATGGTTGCATAGGTATAACGTCACTTTCACAAACAAGAACCTTAGTCAAAAACTTTGTTCTAACCTACCAGGAATAGTGCTTCCAATTCACATTGACATCGACATCGACGCAGCTTTATTTCTCAACGAACTCGAAGGCAAATTTTCAGAGAGCGACTCGAATAGCACCTGTGGTACCTTGATAACATAGGACGTGTATATCAAGCCTTTTACAACAAACTGGCGCATGATGCTCTCATTTAACCCAAAAATAGTGTCTAAATTTTTAAGTTGCCTTCCTGAGTTTGCCAAAAACAGCCTTAAGCCTTTTGTACAACTGCCGGGATCTTTGCCGTTTTCTTTTTTAATAGATTTTTCTCACTAGGCTAGCAAAACTACTCTCGTATCTTTCCGGCACTACGTACTTTTTTGTAATATCGTACATAGTAGATCTCTAGTACTACAAGCTAATTATTTTAGTCGGTAATCTTCCAATATTTTGCACACGACTTTACTAACTTGTTTTTTTATAAGTTATGTACATGTTATATGCATTACTGGTTTATTCGAATGTTAATATACACTTAATGTTATAATCAAATATAGGTTTATATTTATATTCAAATTCATTCGGATTTTTTTATTTTTAAAGTCACTATGGACAGAAAGCTGCTATTTGTGCTGCATTAGCGATTACAACTTGGATACTAAGAACAACCTTTCTAATGCAATATCTTTACCTAATTTAACATTTCTATTATATCTAAATATTTATAGCTATATCACTGCCTCATCCGATATCCCCATTTTGGACCGGATGTAAGTATATACTTGAATATATTATAAAGAACTTCTGAACGTCATCCATCGTACTTTCAGTGCGACTGGCTATATAAGACCCGGAGTACTTGTGCAATGCTAACAATGCAGAAAGTTCCAGATGTCTCCGGATGGTTCCTGTAGGCGCTAGAACCGGTATCGATTCTAGTCAAGTATCGAAAGGTAGTAACTGCTATTCCAACATAAATAGTGCTGTAGAGATAATTTTACGTTAGTAATTCTTTGTGTAGTGTATATAAAATTATTAAGTGGTTTGATTTCCTGTAAGTAAAATAAATTAGTAATTTTAATAAATTTACGTGTTATTCATCGCTAATGAGAGCAAAAAATTTTATCTAAATATGGTAAGAAGAGCTGAAGAGCTTAAGCACTTAGGGGATCAAGAGGTGAAGATAGTGCTTGTCCTGATTACAAGTCAACGATACTATAAAAATCTGACAGAGGGAACTACCGGACAGTTTGCTACATGTAAGTCGAAAGATGACTACCTAAATGCTAGTCAAGAAAATAGTTTGATACGTAATCAACAGGGCCGACTACAATGGCGTTTTGCGCTGAAAACTTCCTGATTATAAACACGGCTTTAAACACCGAAGAGACTATACATCGTGAATAATAAGGCAATTAGACTTGAGAAAAGCGAGAGTTCAATACACCGACACTACATATCCTAGCTGATTGGAGTGACCGCAATTACTCGAAGGCGTGTCTTAAACTGAACTTTGATTGACGACATCGATGACAAGTACAGGGAAAATCTTATAGTCTTATGCAAGAGAGCAAACATACTAAAGAGATGAAGAAAATCGTAGGCCATCAAACGATTCTAAGGCTAATACGCTAGTCTTGTATCAAGACGGGATGTACCAACGTCGTCTCAGGGACCATAATGACTTCATCATCTCAGACACAGAAATGCATTTTCAAACAAGCGATCCGAAATTAGAGCATCAGAGAATGGATAATAGACAGGGATGATACTTTGAAAACTCCAACTCTGACAATCAATACTATGACAAGCAGTGTATGGAATCCGATAAACAATATAGATTTGCTGAAGAGTAAGCACTAGATCAAGAGGTGAAGATATACCTATGCAATCAAGTCTGAAAAGACAGATGAATACATTATATATTATTATATATAAGTTTGTAATACATAATTATGAAAGTCTTAGAAGAACGGGAGGAATAAAGTCGGTGGAATAAAGGCCAGCAAACTGAGATATGGGAGCGACACTACACTTTTTGCATCTCTAGGGAAGGAGCTAGCCGATCTGTTTCGTAAAGTAGAGCACGACAGTGGACTGGTTGGACTCACTATGAATAAGTCGAAGACAAAAGTCATGCTCATTGACAGAACCGGTTAACTTTCTAGGACAGGAGAACTCTCGGATATAGAATTTGTCGGCGAGTTTATATGCCTCGGATCGTTACTTCGTGACCAGGAAGGACTCAAATGGCCAAAGCTGCAATGAGGAAGCTGACACATATTTGGCAGGACAGAAAGGTCTCCAATGTCACCAAGATTAGACTAATCCGGGCAGTGGTTTTCTCGGTGTTTCTTTATGGCTCAGAGTCGTGGACGATTTGGGCAATAGAACGGAAAAATATAGAAGCCTTCGAGATATGATGTTGGTGAAGAATGCTCCGTACACGATGGACGATCAAGAGAACGAACAAATCTATCCTCGAATAACTATGTATAAGAATTAGACTATCCACGATCTGTTACCAAAGGATTCTCGATTACTTTGGTCACATTACCAGTCGAGAACCAGATAACATTGACAAGGTGGTGATGATGGGCACGGTAGAAGGAAAAAGACCCAACGTTCCGTCACCTAGCCGCTGGTCGAATCAAGTAACTGCTCTTACTGAACTCTCCGAGAGACTCCCTGAGAGAAGTCGAAAACCGAACGAAATAGAAGAACATTATACATAAAGCCACAAAAGCCTTTCAGGAACACGACGTTCAATAATGAAGTATGCGACCAAGAAGAATGATAACTTCTTTATCAAACTTAGGTTATAGATTTCTTCTATTTACTGTTGGGCAATTTTCAATTTATTAATTTATTTCTGATAATTTCTAACAAGCTTCAAGGATAGGCCAAGACGCCCATACAAATTGTATCTCCAATGTTATACTAGTCATTCATTCGATCATTAGGGATGTGAATATTTCTACGAACGAGATTATTGTATTTTGTATTTTTTTTAGATAATTTTTTTCCGACGGCTTCCGAATTGTAGGCTGCTCTTGTGAATAGCAGATAGTTGAACCACCAGGAATAGATGAATATATTAATCCCAGGCTTGCAGATGTTTGGATACAACCTGAGCGAGGCATTTGCCCATTGTTAAATTTATTTTTTGTACCATCCCGTCTATTTTGGATGTGGAGGGGTTGCTTTAGTTTTATTGATTACTATTAATTGACAAACCTTTTGGAAAAGAGGTGACTCAAACTCCAAGGGTATTTCAAAGTGAATGAAAAACTCTTGGATTAATGTTTCGGCGACCGTGATTTGATATCGGCTATACTCCTGTGCATTTGATAAAATATTATATGCCATTTCTATTACCAATCTCCGGGAATGAAGCAACAATGTTAATTTCCAACCTTTCATTGAGCTGTCTACTTTGTATTGCCTCACAGGTGTTCTTCTCTTTCCAAGAAGGCTATTTCGCAACGCACAATTTCTACTTCGGGTACTATTTCTTCGGGTCTGCTTTACAGTTCATATATTTGAAGCGTTTTCAAACCTTTTGCAGCGTCTTTTTAATTCTAAAGTATATTCCTGAAGCCTCATCATTAAGATGATGTAGAACCTCCAACATTTGATGCCGTAATCAAACCGTTTTAACTAATCAACTAATCGAAAGTCCTTTGGTCTTCTGTCTAGATATGTTTTCGTCCCTCTTCAATTAACTTAATCAATGGTTTTACGATGTGGGCAAATCTCAAGACAAACCGTTGGTTTACGTACACAGGCCGAGAAAATCACAAATTTCATACGTATTTCTTATATTGACCTGGTTTTACCTGGACTAACCGCTACGCCAATACTAAATATAATTCAAATTTTTCATGCTTTTTCAGAATAGGTAACATTTCTTGAGGCTTGGCATTTTGTAAGCGTGGAAATATTTCTTAAAGGTTCTTTAAATATTCTCAAAAGACTTGCTAACTGCAATTATATTATTCAAGTATGCCAAGCACGCCTGCTAAGTCCATCAATCACTGAAAACGGTATAACGATGAACTGATGGTATTCTTAATGCAACTTGTCAATAACTTTTCAGGCCTAGTATAGAAAATCAGCATGCTACAGATAGAGTACATTGTTTATTCTTAGTTCTCGCATTTACTTCACTGTGGTCAAGGCAGAATTGTGTTGACCCGCTTTCTTCTTAATTAACACAACCAACATGGTTGCAGGCTACATGATAGTTTAATGACTCCTTGTCTTGTCATGTCAGTAACAACGTCCTTGTTTTTTTTTCAATTTATATCAGAAAACATCTTAGAGGTTGCCGGTTGAGCAATTCTGACACATTCTATAGTTTAAAACGTTTGCTCTATCTTTCTTGTCGTAGTTAATGATCGTCTTTTCTACTATTTCTAATTTGAAACTAATTAGGTAACTCGACAGGATTTCAGAATCTTACTCAGACATTCCAACCAGTTTGGTCCTGTCTGCGCTAAACAAATCAAGGATGACTGTTGTCTGTATCAACATGACAGTGCTTTTTGTCATAAAGCTGGTGACATAATGGTTTATGGACAATAATATAACAGCAATTAATAAGCCTAGTTAAGAGCTAGAAGCCTTTTGAACATTTGTAGAGTGAATTAAAACACTAGCTTTGCTCAAAGTATCAACAACCCACATCGAAAAGTGCTCTGGCTATACCTCCTCAAAAAGAATGGGTTGCCATTTTTCCGAAGAATTTAAGACACTTTCTTGAAAGTCTTCCTTCCTTTCGCAACAGAATTAAGACCGCAATTGAAGCAAAGTGTTTACCCACGCCGTATTAACACCAATTATTAAACTTACCAATAAAAGACCTCGTGAAACGATAAATAATCTTGTTAGGAATGTTTATACAGAAGAAGTTAGTCGGACCAATAGCGAGGCAATTATTATGCCCATTGTCTTGAAAAGTAATGTTTCGAGAAAAACGCATGCAATACGTTTTTGAAGAATTAAAGTCAGATAAAATAACAAGTTTGTAACTTATTCTTAATCAGATATGCCTGTGCCATAAAACTGGCCTTCCTTTGCGGTGTGAGCATTCTGTAATACTAGTTGACTTTGCTTGCGGCGAATTTAGCCCTATCTTGTCGTTTCTTACGTCCTAAGTTATGTAAATCCGTTAGTCGTCGGTTTCATGGGACATATAGTAGCCTACATTGCCAATAGAGACGTTTAATATTTATAACATTGTCAACAGACTCATGCGGCCTGAACACTATAGAACACTATAAGTTTTATTTGGAACAATCCTCTAGGAGAGAATATTCAGGCTTTCATTTCATTCTGCATGTAGCCACCAACACACTTTGACAATAAATTGTCTTTGCTCAACTCTTCGTGTACGGATAGAATGCCATTTTGGATGTATTAAGAAAGAGCAGATTTATATTCGTAGTCTTTTAAGTTATTATTGGCATATGCTCGTAGCCAGGGACACGATGAAACTCCTACAGAAAGATAGTTTTGATATACTTAAATAAAACAATGAAAATACCACTTTGTGATTTAACATATTCCAGTTTAAAAAATGTTTGCTGGCCGATTCTCATTAACCCATACACTAAGTAAGCTGCAGAATAAAGCGCCAGGATTCAAGGAGTACAAAATTTTAAGTTGAGTACATAAAAAAGTGAACTCAATCAGAGAAACTTCAAATAGGAAAACAGTACATTTATTGCTCAGTGACGTATAATCAATTTTTGAATTTCTAGCAGTCCTTTTCACTTCAAATTATAGACTTTCTGATTCGTTTTAGAACCACGCGTTTGAAGATAAGGAAAAGCATATGGGCATTTGTGGTAATCGAATAGGAGGAGTCATACATCAAGAAACAGTGGTGCAAATAAATTTTATAGTAACCGATAACCGTTAATAGTATTATAACGTAACTCTCAACAGTGTAAATAAAACTCTTAAATTTTCTTTAACTGCTTATTTAATTTGCTTACAAGGAATTAAGTTAGTTAATAATATTTATGTACACTACATAAAGGATTACTAACATAAAATCATACTCTATATCTCTATTTATCTGTAACACAATTTATATCAGCTTCTGGAATGTGACTTCCTCTGGTTGCTTCACCCCATGCTTTTTATACAATCAGTACTTGTTCTGCAGCCTATGAGAACCATCCGGTAAAAATTTGAAAATTACTATATTATTCGAGCCCTCGGATTCAAAGGCACTATATCCACCCCTTGACGGCTCAGCGGTGACCCAGTAATAGCCAAAAACGTTGTAAGATGAGTGTCCCTACGACGTTGTTCGGAAATTTGGTATAGTATTATAATTTATAATTATTGTGCAAGAGTGCAGCCCTTGTTTAGTTTTGAATTTAATCGTCGTTCAATTCACATTTTATTTATCATAGAGACTGAACAATTAGTGCAAAACGTGGTTGAGAATTGTTAACAAAACTCAGAAAACGTCACAATAAGCGCCTTCAACGGCAAGATAATGTGACCAAGAAAATACCAAAACTAAATCACTTTTTCTTAAGTAATGTGCAGCAAGCACCATCGTTACCACCGACTTTAGTGATTTCAAACTCAAATTGTAGTGAATTAAATTTACAGCTGCAAGAGGCTTTAACCTCATAAAATTCTGAAAACATTCTCAAAGCGGTAGACCCAATTATATTTGCGAGTTGGCCTACAACGCCATTCAACAGAATCATGACTATGACTCTAACTATAAAAACACGAAATACAGTATGCCACCCAAAAAATATTTTGTACTAATCAGTTGCTTTATAAAAAGTCAATGAATGGAGAACATTGTTACCATCAACATCATTATCATCAATCAATCCTTTGCGTCCACTGTTGGACATAGGTCTCCCCCATTTTCGTCCATTCTTCTTTACTTTGGGCTATCTGAATCCCGTTGCCGGCCACTCTTCTAATATCATACGTCCATAGTGTGGGGGTCTTCCTCTACTTCTTCTGTCGGCTCCACTCAAGCAGCCTCATCGTCCATCTCCCGTCCGCCATCCGAGCCAAATGTTTGGTCCGGTATCTGTGTAATTATATCAATGAGGCCTGTTCTTCGGCGCATATCTTCGTTCCTAATATGATCTCTTAAGGACACGAGAAGCATCAATCTTTCTAAATTTCGTTGTGTTGTTCTCAGCTTCTTTGCCGTTGCCTTGGTTAAAGTTTTGACACCATATATCATAACCGGCAACATGTACTGATTGAAAACTTGTCTTAAGCATATCACGAGATTATCTTTAAAGACCTCCAAAGTCTTCCATAAGCAAGCCAAGTGTGGGTAACTCTTCTCTTCAATTCACAAGTTTGGTTGCCTCTGGAGATTTCTATGTTGTGCTCAAAGTGTTGTATTATATAATACTAAGCTGTTAATTCTACTTCATTATTGTCAATTTTCCAGTTCTGACTAGGGACTAAGTTGGTCATACATTCTGCCTTGGGATCATTGCATAGTTCTTGAAGTTTTTTTAATGCTGACGAAATAGCGTGTAAATTGTCTGACATTAAAACTATGTCATCCGCAAATCGAAGGTTTGTTAGGTTCTGTCCGTTTTTGTTTAGGACTTTTTCTTCCCAATTTAGCTTTTAAAAATATATTTAGTACTGCTGGGAAGACAGCGTGTCCTCTTGTTTAACTTTGCTTCTAATTATCATGTGTTTGGTGTCAATGTAGTACGCATCTAGCAAACTTGGTTAGCTTATTCAAAATCAGCCGGACATTTTATAGCTGTGCAAACCCTACAAAGGTACGAGGTTTCTTGTGACTAAGGGGTTTGATATAATAAACGATCATGACTTCAACTCTGAACACAGAGAGCGCATTTCAAAATTTATCAGCAAAATTCAAGTTTTACAGAGTGGATAAAATAGCAAAACAATGCAAGAGCGTCGTACTGCCAAAATTTTCTTTTAAGAGTTTTTGCAGTTACAAAGTTTTTAGCTTCTCGCGAAGCGTCAATTCATGGCGATAACAAAATATTAAACTCTGTAAGAAATGCTAACTTTCTTGGGTGTATAGAACTGAGGTTAAAATTCGACCCTTCTATAGTCAAATGTAAAACAAAATTTGGAAAAAGCAGTGTTTCTCATTTTGAATTCATTGCAGACTCAACGACAACTAAGTCGCACACAGACTTTTATAGTATGCTATGTGCTACCCATGAGAACTTATGTTGTACGATTTTTGATGTTGACTTTTAAATAAGGCCAAAATATGAAGAGAGGGCAAATGCTGTAATGTTGGCTGTAGATTTTGTAATTATTGATCTAAATAACTGTAGATATCAAAGCTACGACCACACTAGTGCTACAAAGGTCTTCAGGTTAGAATAAAAAAAGTAAATCATCTGAACACATGCAACCCTTGCGAGACTACTCTTTGCAACTCGTTAGCTCTGTAGCTGCCGAAAGTAGCAAGTACGCTGTTGAAAGTTTTTCTTTGGAACAAAAAATCTATAATTTTTAGTTCTTCAACCAAAATAATTGAATATTTTGCAGTCTCCTTTAAAAGGACTTTTTATTTTTAAAAACTTTGTTAACCACCCGGTGGAGTGCCCGTGGTGATTTCAATGAAGCATTATACAAATCGTACTGAGAGGTTGTATGACACACTACCCATGACAACCATTAGACTAAGAACGCACAGTATGAAGCAAATGTGATTTTATAAAAGCTGAAGAGTCTTGAAATAGCATTAACGGCATGTTCGAGAAATAAGTGACAGGTTTCAAGGAACAAGTACAGACACAACAAAGATTATTGCTCTACGCAATATTTTAGAAGCTTTTATAAACACTCTTCGAAACGAAGATGAGTTTTCAAGGCTAGAACGTAAAGCAAAACCAATCTGTGAAACTGATGTCTGAAAAACAGACATTACAAGAAAGCGAAAACCAAAAATTCTGTTTGGCGAAAAAGGGTAGAAACTAGAGTTTTCTGGACGATAGCTTTTTGTGATACAAAACATATTATGCCGTAATTGATTATCTGAACTAAATGTAACACGAAAAAAATCTGTACAGAAATACGCAAGGATTTCGGCTTTCCGTGGGAAATTGCTCAAATAGAAAATGACAGAATACGACTAAGCTCAAATCAGGTATTATAAATGTATACTTTTTATTTAGATAAAACGTTCCTTGCATGGGGGATAAGAGGTGCACCTAGATCTGAGCGCCCAAACGTCAACCTCACCAGCAGTGGAGGGGACACCAAAACAATTAGACAACAAAATAATTAACATGGTTATTTTATATAGATAACCAAATATTATATAATTATAATTATGATAAAGTGAAGGAGAAAATAGCTTCACTGGTATACTAAAAATATATTGGAGATCATGCGGAAGGCAAGGGGAAACCACCGCATAGGAAATTTTCCAAGAAAACAGCAAATCTAATAAACATAGACAAGTCTTTAATAGTTAATAAGTCCGAAGATAAAACTATCCCCCATTCGGATCTTCAGAAGGGGAGAACTAATGAAGAGAGATTCACCAAACAAGGTAACTTAAACATCAGCAAAGTAGGAACCTGGAATGTCAGATCACTACGAAAGTGTGGAAAACTAGGAAACACTAAGATAGATATTAAAAAGCTTAATATTGAAATTTTAGATCTTTGTAAAATGAGATGGCCACAAGCATGAGATTGGGTGGAGGGTATGAGGAGTGATGGCTACAGAATAGTGCACGCAGAAGCTAACCAAGGAGGTGTTGGTATTATCCTTAACAAAGCACGTAGAAAAAGGATAACCGGATATTGGCAATACAACGAATGAGAAATAATGATAAAATATGTACTAAATCAGAGGATACCGTCATTGTACAAGTGTACATGCCAACAAGCGAACATAACGATCAAAAGTGGAAGATATGTATGAAACCACAAGTAACTTGATTAAGAAAGTAAAAGGAAACAAAAACCTCATTGTTATGGAAGACTTTAATGCTGTAGCAGAAAAAGCAGCAGAAGGAAAAGTAATTAGAAAAATTAGACCTAGGGAAATGCAACAGAAGAGGATTGAGGCTGGTCGAGTTCTGCGAAAAACATAACTTGGTACTAATAAATCAGTATTTCAATATCATCCTAGAAGATGATATACTTGGACAAAGCCTGAACGTACAGGAAGATATTAGATGGCCTTTATCTTAGCGAAGCAATGTTTTCGAAATCAAGTTAAAGAATGCAGAACCTATCCCAGTGCTGATGCAGATAATAATGAAATATAAACTGACCTACAAGAAGCTGAAGAAAAACGAAACTCACAGGTCGGATATAAATAGGCTTAAGAGTGTAGAGAACTAGTTAGAATAATCAGAGAAAGTTGATATAGAATAAACAAAGCAGATAATGAGATAGAGGACATAAAAATGAAATGGTACAACATTAAGAAAGGAATTATTAAAACAGCCGATGAGATATTACAACAAATGAACCCACCAGCACGTAAACCCTGGATCGCAAAACAAGTTATCGACCTAATAGAAGAAAAAAGGAGTAAAAAGGCGATAAAACAGAGAAAGGTAAAACAAAATACCTCTAGCATCAACAGAGAAGCCAGAAAAATGTGAAAAGTTGAGGAATACCTCAGAACAAATAAAATAAATTAAACATATAAACAAGTCAAAAATTTTCTAGGGATCAAAACCTAAAAAAAGGAATAAGAAAGAGTAAGAGCTGCTAGATGAAGGAGAAGTTGCCGACAGATAGAAAGAATATGTAGAACAACTACATAACAAAAAAAAGACAACATGCAAAGAATTGAGGACAAAGCAGTAGATAAACAAACAACTATAGAGGGATACAAAAGAAGAATTTGATAAAACACTAGAAGAATTGAAGTCAAACAAGAGCCCTGGGGTGGATAACATTCATGCCGAATTTTTAAAATCCATAAGCGAGTCAGTGAAATACAAGTTATATAAACTAACATCAGAGATTTATGAAACAGGAATACTTCCTACGAATTTTACAACCACAAAAATAATACCAATATATAATTTGACAGCGCATGTATCAAAAATTTGAATAAAAATAATTTATAGAAGAATTTGGATTCCGCAAAAATACAGGAACAGAGAGAGGCAATTCTTGCACTACGACTAATAATTGAAAAAAGAATACGGAAAGGTAAAAAACTCTTTGGCCATGTAAACTGGGAAATCATATTTACAGCACAAAAAACAAATAAAACAAACACCGAAAGATTCTGAAACAATTATATGATAATCAAATAACAAAAATAACACAAGGGGATGAAATTAGACAAGTTAAAATAGAAAAAGGTGCTAGGCAAGGATGTGTTCTCTCGCCGGATGACATAGTGTTATTTGCTGAAAACAAAGAGGAACTTAAACTGCAGCTTGAACAACTGGAAGTTATACTAAATACAAATTACAAGATGAAACTAAACAAAAAAAAACTAAATGTAATGGTAACAGTTGACTTAAAAGGGATATCACTACAACAAGTTAATGAATTTCCTACCTAGGCAGTACAATAACAAGAGATGCAAAATGCAAAAGGAAAATTATAATTAGAATTGCACTAGCGAAAAGGACTTTTTACCAAAAGAACAGCTTACTAATAATTCCATTTTAACTAGAGTAAATTTTATAAAAACATATGTTCGTCCGAAACGTGGACTATCGGATTGGCATGCGAACAGTAGTGTTATAAGAGCTTTAAAAATCAGCTATCTCGATAGAATAACAAACGAGAAAGCATTCAGAAAGATTGGACAAGAAAAGTGTTTGTGGAAGAACATACAAAAACAAAAAGGCACACTAATTGGACACATAATAAGGAAGGGAGGACTGTTGACCAAAATTATTGAAGGGCGTATAGAAGGTATAGAATGCTCGTGCCAGACTACGGATGGAATATACTAAACAAATAATGGAAGCCACAGGATGTACTACGTATAGATCTATGAAAATTAGATGTATGAACAGGAAGAAATGAAGAGCTGCGACAAACCAGCTGAAAATCTGAAAACAGAACGATTTCCTAAATGCGTGCATTTGGCAGCATTTCTACGAATTAATAAAAATATTTATGAATACCCAATTACCCGACACCCTTAAGGGTACCAGGGACTAATGAAGGAAATAAAGGGAATACCCAACCAAAAGCACAATTTGAATCACAAGGACTCCTAGCATTACCGAAGTCATAGGACGTAGAGCCTACTTTTCCCAATACTACCATCATTTTAAGAATTCTTCTAAGTATGGCAGTTACTAATTATACTAGAAAACGATCCTTTATCGCTTTTAAGAGAGTGAAAAAATGTTTGAGATGAACATTAAAACAAGAAAAATGACGGGCCTTACACTTCCATTTATTTTTTTTGTTTTATATATATATATATATATATATATATATATATATATATATATATATATATATATATATATATACACAATATACTGGTTTTTACTCAAATCTATTCGGTAGGTCGAGTGGTTTGTGTCTCTTTAGTCTGTGTAGGGTTTCACTATTATCGCGTAGGTTAAGAGCTAAGGCGTTTGGGTGATGATCGAGTTTACTTAGGTATTTCGCACTAAACTTAACTATCACTTTTTTTACTGTATCAACTTTTAAATCACTCAGAATGTCTACATTTCTCACAAAGTATGGTGCATCGCACATAGCCCGAAGCACTTTTGATTGAAATATCTCAATTATTTGGATGTTGCAGTTAGCTGTTGTTCCCCAAAGTTGAATACCATATGTCCATATGGGCTTGAATATCGTATTGAAAATCAGGAGTTTGCTTGTGAGGGATAGTTTTGATTTCCTACCTGGTAACCAGTAATGTTTACTGAATAATATACCAAGTTGTTTTCTTTTTGTCCAGATGTGAGACTTCCAAGTCAGTCCTTTGTCGAGGTGTAGGCCAAGGTAATTAACCTCATTTACTTGGGTTAGCGGGAAGTTGTTTATTAGAACTGGTGGTGTGTTGCCTCTGCGCTTGGTGAATGTGATACGATACGATTTAGCTTCGTTGAGTTTAATACGCCATCTTTTGGTCCACTGAGCCAATTGATCTAAGCTCTGTTGAAGAAGATGAGCAGCTACTGTTGGGTCTGTGTGTTTCGTCATTATGATTTTATCATCAGCGAAGGTGGCGGTGAGGGAGTGCGGACTTGTTGGTATATCTGCTGTGTACAGGAGGTATAGAATTGGACTTAAAACACTTCCCTGAGGTACACCTGAGTTGATTTTGTGGAGCTCTGTTTGGTATTGACCAACTTTTACACAGAAACATCGCTCTTCTAGGTACGATTTCAGAATAACGTATAGCGGATGAGGAGGTACTTTTTTGAGTTTATAGATGAGGCCTGCATGCCACACCTTATCAAAGGCCTGGCTTTCATCGAGTAGAGCAGCTGTACAGTATTGCTTCTCTTCGAAAGCTTGGTTTATGTTATCTACTATTCGGTGGACCTGTTGTACAGTAGAGTGCTCCCTCCTAAACCCAAATTGATGGTCAGGAATTATGTTGCTATTTTCTAGGATGAATGTTAGTCTTTCAGCTAAGAGTTTTTCCAATACTTTGCCTGCCACTGACAGCAAGCTAATAGGTCTGTAAGAGGTAACTTGATATGCGGATTTTCCGGGTTTGAGTATCTGAATTACCTGCGCTACTTTTCACTGCACTGGGAAGTACCCCAATTTCAGAACTGCATTGCAGAGCATGGTTAGTAACACTAAGCCCTTGCGTGGTATGTCTTTGAGTAGTTTGCCGGTTAGTAGGTCAAAGCCGGGAGCTTTCTTGGAGTTTAAGTTTCTGATCATTCTTTTAACTTCCTTAAGTGTAAAGCAGTCCAACGGTAATGCTAGTTGATATGGTATATCTAAAGAATTATGTATTTCTGCTTCTTCATCTGCGGAAATTTGAGAGGGTATTGGTTGGAAGACATTCTCGAGGTGGTGGGCGAAGCAGGTTGCTTTTTCTCGATCTGTTCGTGCCCAAGTACCGTTTGTTTGTTTCAAAGGGTGTATAGGTTGTTTTTGAGCTTTTATTCTTTTGGTTGCTAACCGAAGGGAGTAATTTGTGTCTATTGTTGCACTAAGGTTTGTGAGATATTCTTGGAATTGTTAATTTTTTAGATCTTTGATAAGTACTTTAAGTTCCGTTGTAGCTTGGTTTAAGCGTCTCTTGTCAGATGGTTATCTTGTATTCTGCCAGATACGTCGTAAACGTCTTTTTTCAGCTATTTTTCTTTTTACTATAGTGGGACACCTTTCTTGTTGTCTTACACTGTCAATTTTTGATGTAGCTTCCACTGCTGCTTCTTGAATTATAGTTATGAATTTTTGTATAGCTAATTCAAGGTCATTGTTAGTTTGGAGCGAGATTTTCAGATCCAAGCGATTGTAAATGATTTCTTGATAGAGCTTCCAGTCGGTTCTTTTGCTGTACAATTTAGGGTCAGTTTCATTAACTATGATCGTGCTACTCACAGTAGCTATAATTGGCGTGTGGTCGGAGGTTAAGTCAAGGCATGAGGTGATTTCAAGGTAGGTAGATGCTATACCTTTCGTAGTGAAGAAATCCAGTAGGTCGGGTAGTTTATCTGGGTCGGTAGGCCTCAGTTGTGGTTCATAAGTTTGTAGATTCTTGGAATCCAATTTGAGGTCTTGTATTACTTGATGTACGTGACCCTGTTAAGCGCTCTGTCAGGTGGTAGATCTTGATTCTAGAGAATCCGTCATCAGGGTATTTTCTTTGCGTTACTAAGTGGGACACCTGTTGTCTTAAGTAATTCTTGATGTAGCCTTCCATGCTGCTTCTAATTAGTAGTTCATGAATCTTGTATTGCTTAACAGTAGTTTGGAGCGAGACAGTATCCAGCGTTGTATAATGACCTTGATGTTCAGTGTTCTTTTGCTGTACATTTAGGGTCAGTTTCAACCTCTATGAATGTAGCTTGAAGGAATTCCTCTTGAAATAAAGGTAACATGTGTTATTTAACGTCCTTTTGAATTAGAATGGCTGTGTCTCCCCTGGCATGAGTGTCTGCTTGTGGATGATTTGTGAAGTAAAGTTGATAATTGTGTATTTTGAAGTGAGTTCTGCTAGTAAAATGTGTTTCCGATATAAGCAAAATATCTATTTCATTGTGGAGGAGAAAGGTTTCTACTTCTTGTTTATGTTTTGACTTTTATTTATTGAGAGCAAGTTTCTACAGGGTCTTGTCTTTTGATGACATAATTTAAATGTTTACTATTTTAAAGGTAAGAAAAGAAATAATTGTTGAATAAAAAGTTTTAGATAAAATGGACATTTGTTTTTACTTTTCGTCATTGATGTGTGATTATATGGTATATAAATGTAATGAAGTGTGTGTATGTAACAAAAATGTAGAGTTGCGATTTGATTCTCATACCGTAAGGTTGTGGTGAAAGACCGCGCCGCGCGTGACAAGAATTCAAGTGTCCGAGCCGATAACGTTTATTTACGTACGTATAAACATTAGTCTTATAATTTTAACACGTAATTTCGCACATTTTATAAACTTGTTATCAATTTATTACAAAAGTAAGTGCGATTTGATCTCATCATACAACAATGGCCCTGAAAGAAATCAACTTTCCACCAATTATCCAAAACAAAAATATTTTTGAACCTGATAAACTAATTACAACAAATAAATTTTTTTTACCAAGTGATAAAGTACGAACAGCACAAAACATAATATATCAAGGAAAACATGCAGCGGCAATTGCCCAGATGGACACAGGTGGACCATCTGACGATATAAATTCTAGCTTAACAAAAGATAATAATATCAAAATTCCACCTATATTCTTGCATTATGCCTCATCACTGAAATACCAAGAAATAGTAAAAGATCTTAAAGAACAAACCACGGGAGAATTTGAGACCATACAAAAAGGAAATAAAATACGAATCAATCTAAGAACTATTGAAGACTACAGAAAAATGACAAAATTTTATAATGAAAATAAATTAAGCTACCAAACATTTAAAGATCCAGAAATTAATAATTTGTCAGTTATCATTCGAAATATTCCGGTATCTATTACGGAGGAAGAAGTGCGAGAAGAGCTGCAAGCCCTAAAATATCCAGTGATTAAAATAGCAAGATTATATAACAAAGATAAAAAGCCAATTCCACTGTGTGCCGTGGACCTTGAAAACACCGATACTGCCAAAGATATTCATAAATTAACAAAAATCCAATATAGTATTATAGAAGTTGAACCTAGAACAAAAGCTAAAGATATCCCACAATGTAAAAGATGCCAGAGATATGGTCACACCCGAAATTATTGCCAATTGGAACCCAGATGTATTAAGTGCACAGGAAGCCACGAGTACACTAACTGCCCTAAAAAGCCGGAAGAACTACCTCAATGTGTTAACTGCGGATATCAGCACCCTGCTAACTACAAAGGTTGCACCTATTACAAAAGAGTTAGACCTCAGACAAAGGAAAATAGACAAATTAGACCACAAGCACGGACAACATCAACTACTACTGAAACTATCATAAATAACCCCAAAATTATAACAAAGAATTCCTGAGACTTCCAATCAATCATAACAGAAATACACTTCCAACCAACAACCAAGAAACCCCTGATGTTACAACTACGATTGTAACAAAGATAATAGAGCTAATTATTCCTCATCTAGATAAAATAATGCCATTTCTCACAACACTACTTCCATTATTAACTTCTCATGGACCCAAATAAGCAGCACATAATCAATAATATAACTATCCTAAATTGGAATGCTAATGGTGTAAAGAGGCAGCGAGCTATTTTATTAGAATTTATGACAAAACATAATGTGGATATTGCCTGTATATCTGAGACTCATTTAACTGAAAATGAACCATTTAAAACATCTGGATATATAGTTTACAGAAAGGATAGACGAGCCGAAATAGCTTCAGGAGGAGTAGCGATATTAATTAAACGCCAAATATCATATTACGCTCTAGCTGATATAAACCTAGACAATTTAGAATCTGTAGCAGTAAAACTTACTCTGGACATCAACACTAAAATTACCATTCATGCTGCATACAAACAACCGAACAAAAGGCTTTTAGAAGAGGATATTACTAAAATATTTCACAGTAAAGAACCCACCATGCTAATAGGAGACTTGAACTGCAAACTCACTGAAAACTCACTGACTGGGGCTGCAGAGCCAACAACCCCAATGGTTCTAGACTAAATAATTATATGACTAACCATGGCATACAGATCTCAGCCCCTAGCGATTGGACTTGTTATCCTTATAACCATGGACATAAGCCTGACATACTAGATGTCGTCCTGCATAAAAAGTTTAGCAAACCTATCTATCAAACAGTATTAATGGAGCTTGACTCAGATCACGTTCCAGTGATAATCTCATTTTACAGCGAACTACAGAGAACTCCAGTAATACCTAAATTGATCCAAGGCAAAATAAATTGGGACAACTACCACATTGAATTAGATAAGAATATGAAAAACCCCGGACGAATTTAAAAAACCTTAAATATAGATGATGCTGTAGAACAATTTACAGAAGCAGTAAAAGCTAGTATTACACCTGCAGTCACACCCTGGAAGCAACAAAAAGAATTTTAAATCACCAACACCAATAGAAATTCTAAACTTAATTAAGCTAAAGAATTGAACTAGACGTGAATGGCAAAGGACACGCCAACCTCATCTAAAACCTTCTTAAATCAACTGACACATAGGGTAAGAGAGAAACTGGATAACTATAAATTTCATCAATCAACAAGTACATAGAAGAACTCCAACCGCGAGATGCTACTATGTGGCAAGCTACTAAAAGACTAACTAAACAACCGAACATTATCCATCCCTTGACAGATGATACTTGCAACACATCAGTAACTGATCAACAAAAAGCCAATGCATTAGCCTCACACCTAGAGTTAGTTTTTGCCTCTAATGACATGACATGCGCTGAAACTCATCTCCAAGAAGTGCAAGAAATCAATAATAACTATAGAGCTCAGGAACCGATTGAAATTGAACCAACCTCGCCCTCAGAAATTAAACACTACATCGCACATTTAAATAACAAAAGTCCCTGGCCCTGATTTGATTACAAATGTAATACTGAAACATCTCACTACAAAATCCTTGGCATTCTTAGCTACGATCTTTAATGGCTGCCTTAGATTAGGATATTTTCCGAAAAATGGAAGAGGGCGCACATTCTTCCATTTTACAAAAGTGGTAAAAATAAAAGTAAAGCGGAAAGTTACCCTCCCATAAGTTTACTTTCAACGATCTCTAAACTGTTGGAAAAAGTAATATACACCCGACTCCAAACAATACTGACTGAACGAAATATCATACCTAAATACCAATTTGGTTTCAAGAAAGAGCATTCGACTACACACCAGCTCTTGAGAATATCGGAAATTATCGAAAGGCTTCGAGAACAAAGAATATACAGTTGTGGCCTTTCTAGACTTACAAAACGCGTTTGACAAAATATGGACATTTGGACTAAGATATAAGATCATTAAACTAGGGCTTCCAGACTATATGATTAATATTATCAGTTCATTTCTTAGCGATAGAACATTTGCAGTACGAGTAAATGCAACCCTATCCATCACAAAAGATTAAAAATTAAAATTAAAGCTGGAGTCCCACAGGGAAGCATATTGGGACCGATCTTATTTAACTTATACGTTCACGACCTACCAACCTCAAGTAACATAACCCTGGCGATGTATGCTGACGACACGGCGGTAATAGCCCAAGGCCAAAATCATATAGCTACTACTGAATATCTTCAAAAATCACTGAATTAAATGTGTCAGTGGTATAGCAATTGGCAAATAAAAATAAACACAGGGAAATGCCAAGTTAAAGTATTCAGCCTAAAGCAAATCAAAAATCTTCCAAATGTGCACATAGGACAAACTGTAATAGAGTGGAATGCCAGAGACTCTGCAATCAAATACCTAGGAGTCTACCTAGACACCCGCCTCGGATGGGGTTATCACATAAATAAAAAACTTAACGAATGTTATGTCAGACAAGCAATCTTGTACCCACTTATAAATAGGAAGTCGCATCTAAAAACCGAGTGCACATTGCTGATATATAAATCAATACTAAGGCCGATTCTAACGTACGCGTGTCCAGTATGGAGTAACGCCTCAAAAACGCACCTGAGAAAAATCCAAGTAGTCCAAAACAAAATCACCCGCATCGCAGTGAACGCCCCATGGTTTGTGCGTAACGAACAACTTTATAGAGAACTAAAATTGCCAACTATAGCTGAATTTATAAATAAACAGTGTGCAACGTTCTTTAAAAATATTAAACAATGTGACAGTGCAGTGTACTATAACCTTGGTCAAAAGAACATTCATAATAGACTAAAAAGGCAACTACCGCAAGATCTGGTGGACATGAACTAGTTATCTATTTGTTGTGTTTTTATCTTTAAAACTATTTAATTTATGAGGAAATCAATTATCCTCTGCATGCTACTAAAAGTCAATAATTATGTATAGCATAAATAAATGTTGAGCTGATTTTATTAAAATAAAAAAAATGTAAAAATAAATATTTTATTTAAACAATCAACTTTTTTATAATTTTTTGACAACAATCCTTATTCAAAGTTTTGAAAGAAGGCGGGTGAAAATTTGTCAGCTTAGGGCGCCAAAAATCTGTTTGTCGATGCTGTTTTATCTCCACTGAATAACAAATTTAAAATCGTTATATTACCTCATACATTCGTTTTTGAACGAAAACAATGCTCTTGTTTCTTACTCTAAAATCATAAACTATCTATAGCTGTTCTTTGTGCGTTATTGGAGTGTTTTAATATTGCAAAAAACCAATCCTAAGAAAGATAACGTAGAAAGCTTTCGAAGCGAAATGATTTTAGTTATTCATTTCCAAAAGAACAAAATCATACAAAATTCCATTAACGTTCTTCTTCCTTTTATTAGCCGACCACTTATGATAATAAGTAGAGAGCGGATTTTATGCACCCAAAAATGACAAAATATGTGCATAAATATGCACTAAAATGCAATCAAAATATGCAAGAAAATGCATTGGTGCATCGTGTGGTTGATTCTCGGGTTATAAGACCGTGGTCGGAGTTCAAAACTCTTGACGTTTCGTCCACAGCTGCGGCAGACATCTTCAGAAGAAAATCTTCTAAAAATTAAGTGACTGTCCCGTCCATTTTCGCTTTTATACTCGTCCGAGTATGGTAGGGATGGTGTTGGGGCGTGGTTAACGTCACCGGGATGGTAGCTGACATGATCGGGCTACTATAAAATATATATACTGTTTTTTTACAATTCTTTTACAGTTCATTGGCGTATCTTTTCCGGATTTCATTTTGTGTACCAAGTTTTTCTAGAAATGACTTAAAACTATTGTCTTAAAGTTTTTTGGACTTAATGAGAGCACTACATAATTGTAAATTAAATTTTTCTAGTTCTTTCCGTTTGGATGCTTCGGCAGCTAAAGATCCTCGCAAGAGCATTTGAGATTGGTAAGTCTTTTCATTCTATCCACGTCCCCTTTATGCCCAGCTGTATTAATGTGTTGCATGATCTGAGACTTTCTTTCAAATGCAATCCATAATTTGAAATACGTACTATAATGGTTATTTACACAAGTTGTAAAAAGTGCGTGTAAAAAACAATTTTACACTTGTATTTTTTTTGACAAAACTAAATAATCATTCAACTTACCATTTTTCTGCAGACTGCAAAACACTCTATCACCTTCATCGCCATCGTTTATTCAACTGGACGATAAGTTATTTTTCACGTTCGGCATCTTTAAAATTTTATATATCTTTTCAGAAGCAAATGTATCGTAACGAACTATTTATCTGTTTAATAATACCGTCATAAATATGGTTGCTAAAGGAAATGTACCTAAAATAATCAGTGGGGGTGTGTTAATCTTTCTATTTAATGTTCTTGAGAAACCATAATGAAACTATTTAGTTTGGAAATTCACAGGTATTTTATTAGGTATATATTATAATAACTCTCACGAATATTCTTACTAAAAGCAATGTACATAATCCAAACCTTAGATAATTAGTAGGGGTTTTAACCCTTCTTTTATTCGCCTTCTTAGGAAACCGCAGAAAAACTATTTAGTTTAGGAAATTTTGAAATAAAATTGTTGAAAACAAAAAATATGTTAAATTATGCAGTAAATAACAAAATATTCCCTTTAGCATATAATATGCAGTATTTGGTTAAATATGCAAAATATGCAAAATTATGCATTCTGCATAAAATCCGATCTCTAATAATAAGGAACAAGCCAAGTAGTAAAAAGTATTGCAAATCTTTATTCTAATATGGATTTAGCTTTTCCTTTATAATTATTTATTTGGCAGATCAACACTACAATTGTATTATACATGGCATTGTTAATATATTTAAAATGATTATTCTAACTTATGAGGTGACTTGATACCTCGAACAAATCTGTGTGGTTATTCTTCGTCGTGGGATAAGAATTGATCTTGAGGGAGTCTTCGTTTTAGCCGGGAGTAAATGTTTCGTTTACCTAGGTTATAGTGAACTGCTCCTTCGCACGCCGTGATATTTTTGAGAAATTTATTAGTGGTTGTTTTAATGTAGTCTTCGATTGTTGGTACACCTAGCTCATCGTGTAGTTGTTTATTTCTAATAAACCATGGCGCGTCCACTGAGATTCTTAGGACTTTGTTCTGTAGTCTTGGTAGCTTGGTTATATTAGTTTTTGATGTTGTACTCCAGATAGGTACCGCATAGAGTGCTAAAGGTCTTATGAGGGAAGTGTACATCATAATTGCACATTTGGTTTTAACTTTGACTTTCGATTTAATAACGGATATAGTTGTGCTAATCTTGCGTGGCTCTGGTTGAGTTTAGAGTTGATATGCTGGTTCCATGATAATTTGGTGTCTAGAAGTACTCCTAGGTATTTTACTGGTTCATCGGGGGTATTCCATAGGACGATTTCATTGTTGACATGAATGCTTGGTGGATTGCGTATTCTCCTGAGTGTGAATATTTTAGTTTGGCATTTGCTCGAGTTGATTTGGATGTTCCAGTTGTTAAACCATTTACATACTTTGTTTACTGCCCTGAGGGACTCCGGCTCGTATACGTTTTGTTTCTGAGACTTCGGTATTAATTTTAACTGCAAAGCTTCTGCTCTCAAGGAAAGAGAATAGTATTGCTGTAAGGTAGTTAGGTATTCTTAGTTTTAATAACTTTCTTTTCAGCCCCTCTAGCCAAACCTTGTCGAAGGCTTGAGCTACGTCTAGAAAAATGGCTGTTGCAAACTGTTTGTTTTCATATCCGGTTTCTAATACTTCTACTATTCTCTGGAGTTGATGTGTAGTTGAGTGATCTTTTCTGAAGCCAAACTGATGTGGCGGGAGTATGTTAAGTGAAGTCACTTCATTGTTGAGACGAGTGTAGATTATTTTTCTAACAGCTTGGATAAGGATGTCAGAAGACTTATAGGTCTATAGTTTTTAAGTGGTTTTGTCTTTTCTTGGCTTGGGAATAACAGTATTATAGCATGTTTCCACTGTTTTGGAAAGTAACCCATCCTCAGGCAACCGTTAAATATTAATGCAAGGTAAGCTAGGGATTTAGTTGTTAAATGAGTTAGCACAATGTTAGGTATAAGATCGTAGCCGCGAGTCTTCCGTTTGGAGAGCCTGGCAATTAGGGATTGTAGTTCGTGAGGCAAAGTTGGTTCGATATGTTCAGTGACGACAGGTAAGTTTCTTTCGATGTAGTCAATTGTTGCTGCTACTTCTGTTGGGCTGCAAGTTATTTTGGTGTAAATACGCGTTCCAAGTGATTGGCGAACGCTACGGCTTTTCTGCGTCAGTGTAGTAGCTGTTGTTGTCATCTGTTATTGTTGGAATTTCGTTATTCTGTTTTAGGATTCGCTTGGTTGCTCTCCACATACCTGGGTCACTGGGTTCAAGCTCTTCAATGTATCTTTGGTAGGTGATTATTCTTATCTCGTCTAGTTCTTTTTGAGTTGGTGTGTTAAATGGTTGAGCGTTTGCTTGTCCAGTGGGTTTCTGCTTCGTTGCCATTTGCGTCTCGTTTGGCTCTTTTTTATGTGCTCTGTTATGTGGCTTGAGTGGTAATAGTGTCTCGCTTTGCATATACTTTAGGTTTTTAGATGTTGCATCGCGAACGCTGCTTACGATGGCTGTTGTGAAGTTGGTTGTTCCTTCGTCAATATCTTCAAGTGATTTTAACTTGGATGGTTGTGGCAGATGGTTATTTAGAGCTATTTGGAATTTGTCCCAATTTATTGCTCCATTTATTAGACGAGGAGCCTGTGGGTTTATGTGTGGAATGGCTATAAAGGTTATTAGTACCGGAAGGTGATCTGAGTCGAGCTCATCGATGACCGTTTGGTGAATTTCCCTTGAGAAGTTTTATGAAAGACCATATCCAGGATGTCAGGCTGATGGTCGTTACGATTGGGGTAGTAAGTGTAGTTGGTTGGGGTTTGTATTAGGAATCCAAGCTCGGAGGAGAGTTGTTCAAGTTTGATGCCTTCCGGGTTGGTCGCTCTACAGCCAGCGTGTTCTTGCAGTTTGGATCACCAATTGCAGGGGTAGGATCAGTCGAGTTAAATATTGCAAGTAGATCTGAAGGATTTAGCTTTTTTTTGGTTGCTTATACATGCTAACTATTGTGTGACTCTGATTATTTAGAGTTATTCTGATACCGACGGCTTCCATTATGGATTTAGCGTGCAATAAACGCTTAATGTAATGGACCTTTTTAATCCCATCGAATGTGACAACATACAAGTCAGCTTCGTTCGGGAAAATATAGGATAATAGTTTAAAGTGTTTATTGCTCTTTAATTTATTTTTTTTTACACAAAACTTGCAGTATACAAGTCATCCTTGGATATACTCTGTACAGGTGCTAGACTTCATTAAACTCGTATTAAATAAAATTAAACGTTTGAAAATTATTCGAGAACTCCAATATTCAACGACTGTTAACATGTCCCGGTAGTTGATAGAATTTTAACCTTATGATTAGTTTGAAATAGAATTACTCTAAGGGCGCTTAACACAAAAGTAAAATCGTAAAACAGTTTGCAAACTGTCTAGCAATCGATAGGAACAAAACAAAAAATAAAATACGGTAAAAACAACAAAAGACAGAAACGTCTGTTAATAACAATAAAAAAACAAAGAACAATAAAACTTATTCATAACCAAATTGTAATAAAAAAGTAGAAAAATCGCAACGAGTAATGCTGCCCGATCGGAATAAAGAACAATAACAACGTTCCTATATCATAAATCTAAATGCCCATGTTTAAAACACAGCAGAACACTTTTGTGGACGAAAAACAATTCACTTGAGAATTTTACGGTTTATACCATTATAAAAATTATTGTTTAAGAAGAAACTGCTGCTAACGAGTTTCCACTCCCGACAAATTACTACGTTATAAAAAAATATAAAGACGAAAAGTATACTCAAATTAAAAATATCAAAACCCGACTGTAATAGCAATTTAAAAACATGATAAACGCTAAAAAGCGACATTGTTTGGTTCTGTAACTCAATGGTGTAACGATTTCCAGATCCTTAAAATTTTGAAGAAATGAAACGCAAACAAAATTTAAAATTATGCATCTGCATACATTAATGTTTGTTTTTGGGTGCAGCTGTTCTGTTCGATTTGTTTAACATAGTCGAGAAATTTCGAAATTTTATGAAATGAAAACTAACAAATGCTCCGACTCTAAAAATATCAAACCAGCCAGTGGAAAGATTCAAAACAAATATCTTTAATTCGAAGAACCCAGATACAACGGCATAAAAACGAATTTTCTTTTTAACGCTATGAAAACAGATTCAGTAAAGCGTTTGCAGAAAGAGGAAAGAGAAAAATATATAAATTACAGCAGTTGATAAAATTGAAAACAAATAATCATTTCTTTTTCTGTTGCATGTATACAAACGCATGATTTTTGCAATTTTAATTGCATTAGAATTTTGGCACAAACAAAAAAAACTATTTCAGAGAGACAAATATATATTTTTGTTACTATGGAGAAAGATCATTTGACTTTTGTATAGAAATGTGAGCATTTATTTGACCATAACATAAAACTAAGACTATTATGAAGTTCGTCAAGACAGACATTATTCCATTTTATTTTATTAACTGGCTCATCAACGTATTGGCCTACAAATTGCAATAAAATTTTGGGTCTTAATACTGTTTTATAACAAGTAGTTTCCTCAACATACCAAGATATCACAGCTATGATTTAACATAGCACCACAGTCCTGTAATAACTTCAATAAGTACATCCGTAATAACCGGAAAAATCACACCACGATTCCACAATGCTAAAACAAATTGTAATACCTACAGAAAAAGGTTTCAAGAAGTGCAAGACATAGATAAAGAAAGTACAAATTTTATAAAATTACTATAAAGTTAAGCCATAAAAGCTTCTCCAAATAGAATTAATCAGTCAACAACCTACAATATACCACTAGAAATAAAGAAGTTAATGAGAGAAAAGAACAAGACAAGATCAGTTTAGCAAAAAACCTAAACACCCAACAGTAAAGGAAAATACATTCAATTAAGAAATTAAAAATTAAGCTAAAAGACATGTGACGATTCTTTAAAAAATATGTAAAAAGCCTTAACAGACAAGATTATTTTATTTGAAGGTCGATACAAAATAAGAGAAAACCAACAACGGGGTCAGCTCCCATATGCAAACACACAACACCATGCAGACTTACATGCAGAGTATCTCTGAGAAGTATTTATGCAGTATAATAATGACGAAGATCGGAACATAGATCAGGAACTAGAAACGCCCATCGCGGAAGAGTCTCTAAGACACTTCACTTCCTAAATGAGGCAAAATTAAATTTTTAAACTCAAAGAAGCCCCAAAGCATGGCTTAATAACTGCCATAATGTTGAAGGAATTGCCAGAGAAAAGTTTTAAAGCACTCATGCACATATTTAACCCCATAATAAGATTAAAATATTGACTATTACAGTTTAAGTTTGCGCAAATTATAATGATGCCAGAACTTGATAATTTTAGTTCTGGGATTAATATTTACCATTATGGACATTTTTAGCTTGTTCTGAATTCTATCTAATAGTTGTAATAGTTATTTAAAAAAAATTTGTGTGGCGTGTATATTTATCAGGTATTTTTATTGAATTTAAGGTTGATGTATATGATATTGCCGTTTAAATACTGCACTTCGTCAATATGACACTCAATTTTTTCGTATATTAGTATTACCACCCAGGCGTGCCTCTTTTCCATTTTTTTATTATTCTATTTTCTTTGTTTTCATGTTGAAATAATTGCAAAAGCTTTTATGTTAGGTCTTTTGATGCATTATACGGTTGGTTCTCGGGTTGTTAGGCCATGGTCCTTGACATTTCGCCCACAACTGCGGCGGGCATCTTCAGAAGAAAATCTTCTAAAAAATTAAGTGACTGTTCCGTGCGTTTTCGCTTTTATAATCAAGCGAGTGTGGTAGAGATATTTGTAAAGAGCCGTTGTTGACATCACCAACTAATGTAACCGGGTTAGCTGCTGACGTCAGTCAGTTCGTTGCAACTAACAATTCGGCATTTGGTGACTCGCTCTTTCACCGTACTGCGGCCTATTTTCTGCCACTTAAGAGCGATAAAACAAGATTTAAGTAAATTGAATCTGTCGTCCTTGTATAATCTCAGATGATGGTTTTTACAATTAGATAAAACTTGTGTTTGTCCGATCTCTATATAGTGGTTTGAATTTTGGAAGGCACGTTCAGCAACCGCCGACTTTTCAGGTTGATTGAGAGGTAGGTGATGTTTGTGTATGGCCCGTAGACCTGGTGTATCTTGTTGTTTCATGTGACCTTGGCTGGTCGAAGCAATTCCCGTATCTTAGTGGTAGTAGTGCAAATGGTTGTCACCTTCTGTTTATTCAGAATTTCCCCTCTATGGTCCGTAACCCTGTAAGGCAAAAAAGTTTTGCCTACCGTAACCGATTTCGATTGTGTTTTAAATGTGCTATTGCTCGGTTTTGTTGTCCTATTTACCTTCGTCCTAAAATAGTCATTTCCTTGTAAGGCTTATTCCAAATGTTTTACTTCCGTATCCAATAATTAAGGTTAACCTATTTGCCGTGCTCAATCTGCCAAGGTTTTCTAAACCATTCTTTTTTTGGCTTAGATGGTGAGTTGACTGCTTATGAAGGTATCAGTGGTATCAGAAGGTATCAGGTATGCGTGGGTTTTTTGTATACAGTATGCTGTAAATGCCCATTCACCGATCTCAACACCTGCACGTCTAAAGAAAGCAAGACTATTGTTCGATTCCAGTTCTATGGTAAACTGTATGCTCGGGTGTATTGAATTAAGGTGTTTAAGAAATTGCGTTAGTATCCCCTTCTCGTGTCTTTATATCATAAACGTTCCATTGACGTATCTTACCTATATCGCGAGTTTTAATGGTGTTGTATTGATAGCGATCTCAAAAATTACTTTATGTAATGGTTGTGGATTATAGGGCTAAGTGGGTTTACCATTACTGCCTCAGATGGTCTAAGGCATATTGTATCGGCACTTTGGTAAACAGATATGTTACATCAAAACTGACCACTAGATCTCTCTATTGTAGCTGAATGTCTTGAAGGTAGTTGACGAAGGCTAATAGGCGGTTTCCTATACCCGGACATGTGACTTCCCAGGATTGTAAGATAAGGGTTGATCTCCACTAATTGGGACACGCTGAACACAATGGCACCAAGCATTTTGACTTACGATGTAGAGAACAGGTCAAAAAGTGGCCTCGTGACATTTACATAGAGATATGTTGGAACACTGTTTTATTGCATTAAAGTGAAGAAGGTTTATTCATTTAAGCTTGTTTGGTAATGGGTATGGGAGATTTGATGAGTCAAAAAATACTGTAAGAATTAATTGAAATATTTTTATAGCATATCTCTATGTAAATGTCACGAGGCCACTTTTTGACTTGTTCCCGACCTCGTAGGTCAAAATACTTGGTGTCATTGTGGTCAACATGTCCTAATTAGTATAGATCAACCCTCATCTTACAACCCCGAGAAGTTACATGTCCGGGTATAGGAAACCGCCTATTAGCCTTTATACACAAGACAGTAACTTACACTTCAACGTCAGCAGCAGCAACCTCTGTAGCTGCCCCACCCGAGAATTCCGACCAAGGTTGAGCTTTTCTCTTCCATCTGCTCCAGAAAATTCAGATCGACAAGTTCTTGGAATCCCTCCTACGAGTCGGCTTCCAGGTTACACTTTCAACATTGGTTGAATATTTCTGAGACAAATTACGTGTTTACCATTTATGCATTTGTAAGCAGCAAAACACAAGGCAATATAAATTTAAATGGTTTATTATATAAGTTGAGGAGACTATAAAATATGCTTTTAAGAAAATTATAAAACTAATACAAAGAAGAAAAATTTTACTAGTGAAACTGAATAATTATGAAGCTAAACGGAAAATCATAAAATCCAAAAATAAACCAATGTAATAAATTTGTAAATTAAAGATTATTCACTAAAGGAACCAATAAGAATTCAGTACTAATTGACAACGACGGTCAAAAAACTAAGTAGCTCAAGTAAGACAATAAAAATATGATATCGGGAACTAACTGTCAACAAAAGAAAGATGCACTATTAGGATAAATTTCTTAACAAAAAAATAGAAGAGAAAGTTTAGGTTAAACGGTGTAGGTTTCGGAAAGCAAAAATGGAAAAGCAAGCAAATAGTTTAAAATAGGTATATGGAACAAAAAAGTATAAATGGTAAAGAAAATAAATTGATATAGGAGATGAAGAAAACAAGGATTGTCATAAATATACTAGAGTAGAAGAAATAAAAAAAAATAATAGATTGTTATTGTTGATAAATATATATGAGATGTAAGTGTATATATGTAGAAGCTCAGAGCTGTCAACAGATCGCTATATCTCAGCAGCAATTATGAAAAATAATGAAGAAAAACAATGTGATATAACAACAGGCGAAACGAACAAAAAAGAAATAAAAGCTATTAAGACATATAAATCACAAGAACAGTAGATAAAAAGAAGTATGTAGAATTAATAACGGGGAAAATGCAGTATGCAGAAAAACCTACAATATATGACATTAGAAGAGAAATGGAAAAAATTTAAACAAGTTATACTCAAGGCTGGCATTAGCATCATGCCTAGATGCGGACCTATAGTAATAGTTGGAGGATCCACGAAATGAACGAGTTAGTAGAATAAAGAAATTAAAAATATATGAAGAAAAAAGATTGCATGGAAAAAATATAAAAAAAAGAAAACTAACTAGTAAAAGAAATGGTTAAAATAACCAAAACAAAGGAAACGGGAATATTTTGATACAAAGATGGAAAAAAACATTAGATACAATAAAAAATTATATTACAAAGTCCTAAAGAATACGAGAAACAAAGAAAGACATAACAAAATGAGACAAGTTAAAGACAAAAAAGGAAATGTATTTATTGAATATAGAAAAATAATGAATAGATAGAAGGAATCCCTTCAGAATATACTAAAGGCTGTAAACAGAAAGAGGGGTATAAAATACCGGCACTGACTTAAAAGAAAATAAAATAAAACCCAAACAAGTAGAAAAAACTATAGGAAAGTTGAATAATGGTAAAGCACCAGGCGTAGACAGGATAAACACAGAGTTAGTTGATAACATGGGTAAAGAAAGGTTTAAGCTACTACACGGAATTGTCCACGAATATCACTGCTCTGGACTGTTTAGAAAGTGTATGAGATGATTCTAGAAGAAAGACTAAGAAAGTATATAGAAGAATAACTCCATCGGGCGCATAACGGATTTAGATCTGGACTCAAGACCATATATTTACAGTTAGAAATCTAATAGAAGTTTATACCATATAACAAAGTAGACACTTGTTTCATCGACTTAGAGAAGGCTTTTGACGAGGTGACGAGACAAAAAAATATGACTCGCATTGGAAAATTTCAGCAGATATGGGGAGAAGGGGGCAGTTCTGCTTGGAGCTATTCAAACCCAGTTTCAAAAAAGCCCAATACTAAAAAACGGAAAGCAGGCGGGCCAACCAAAAGAAAAGGATTGCGAATATAGGATCTATCAAACAAGATTTAAGAAGTTTTACTGAAATTATTTACATGAATATGGACATAATAGCCCTGATAGAGACCAAAAAGAAAGGCACAGGAATAGAGGAAATAAGACAGTACATACATACATGAAGTGGAGTTCCTAAAGATCAAAGATGAAAAAAGGTGTTTCCACAGTTATTAAAAAGAAATACAAATACTGATGTGGAACTCCTTTTCCACCAATGTCCGAGGCTTCTATACATAAACAAAAATTTGCGGCCACGTCCGGTCAAACCGATCTTGAGATTTTCCGATCAGGCTGATTTTTGGCGTCTGGACTTGACTTATGGTCCTTAGTTGAATACTGAAAATGTTATGTCTCTATCATAGATCAAAAATTATAAGACTTGACAGTAATAGAAACTTGATCAAAAAAAGGACGGACAGACAGACGATATTACTCTCTACATAAGGCTTCTCCTTTTAATGTATAACAGCCAAAAAGCAAATTAAAAGTTGAAAACCATAAACTAGAGGATTATAAAAGTAAACCTTGATAGTTATAAGTATAAAATGACGGTCGTAGCCATATATCCACTAAATGAAGATGACAACTCCAACAATATTGACGAGTTTGACACTACGTTAGACGAAGTACCCTGCATAATAGAAAACACTAGACAGAAATTTCAACGCCAAAACTGGCCAAGAAGAGGATAGTAAAATGTCTGTTTTCTCACGCATTATGTTATATATGCCATTTTAGTAGTAAGTGGTACATATTTTCCTTCCAGCTTTTTCGTGGTCTACCCCTTTTACGTCTTTTTTTCGCTTGCCACCTCATTATTTTCTTTGGTATTTGATTATCCGATTTACGTGTTCATACCATAATAATTGACGTTTTTCTATTTCTTCTTCTATGTCGTTATTAATTTCCATTGCTTCTTTGAGAAAAGCTTAGAACATCCTAGTACATTATATTTATAATGCACATAGGTGAAAAACGAATATCGGAAGCATGAAGATTTATAAGAAATGTGAGAGCGGAGCACAGGAAAAAGAGCAGATTATTTAATGTAGAAATGAAGGAACAGAAATGAGTATCACACAGCCCACGAGCAAATAATTATATAGGGACGAACGAATATATCGAAATAAAGGAAGAACAAGTAAGGAAAAGTATTAAAGAAATAAAAAGTGGTAAAGCAGTAGAAGCAGGAGGCATATCAGGAGAACTAGTTAAAGCAGGAACAACAAAGCTATACAAAATGATTACTAAATTAATAAATAAAACAGCAAGTGACGAAGACATGCTGGATGAATGGGAAAGAGGTTATATAACACCGATATAAAAAAGGAAAAAGAAATCAAGGCGAAAACTATCGTGCAATTGCAGTAATTAATGTATTTGGTAAAATATTTAGAAGGGTAGTGAAAGAGCAGTAATACATCGAACAACAAGTCGAAGAGTAATGTGGATTCCGGGCCGAAAAGTTCTTCGTAGACAACCTCACAATATTTATGTATAGGGAAAGAAATGACATGATAACTCTGGAAATAGGCGAGAACATAAAAGCGGGTTCAGAAGTGAAATGCCTGGGGAGCTACGATAGATAAGCAAGAGCTGTATGAAATAGAAGTTAAAGAGAAAATGAAACAAGGCCGACTAGCAACTGGCGCTCTTAATGTAATTCTATGGGACACAAATATACGGAAAAATACGAAAAACATATATAAATCAATAGTCTATCGTATAGTATTGTACGGAGCATAAGTATGGCGGTTAAGCGGAATACACAAGGCACAGTTAAAAGCACTAGAAATGGATTATTGGAGAAGCGTAGCAAGAGCATCCAGGTTAGAAAGAAAAACGACGACTATATAAAAGAAATAATGGAAATTAATAACGATGTAGAAGAAGAAATAGAAAAACGCCAATTATTATGGTATGAACACGTAAATAGGATGATCAAATACCAAAGAAAATAATGAGGTGTCAAGCGAAAAAAAAAAAGACGTACAAGGGGTAGACCACGAAAAAGCTGGAAGAAAATATTCACCACTTACTACTAAAATGGAATATATAACATGATGCGTGGGAAAATAGACAACAGTCGAAAGAGATACTAGGCGCCGGAAGACCCGGATAAAGGTCACAAAGCGGCGAAAAGAAAGAGAAAGAGAGTAGTCTTTTAAGAATGAGTTTTTCGAATACCTTCGATATAATGGGTAAAAGGCTTATTGGTCTGTAAAATTTTAATTCTGCAGGAGGTTTTTCTGGTTTTAAGATAAGGATGATTTGTGTCACCTTCCACTGCGCCGAGAAATATCCAGTGTGTAGTACTGGGTTAAATAGTCGTGTAATTTACCTTATTCCAGTGTTAGGCAGTTCTTTTAGAGTTTTGGCGGTGATCAAGTCATAACCTGGGGCTTTTTGGGATTAAGGAAATTTATGACGGTGTAAAAAGCTGAATTGATGATTCAAGCTGATAAGGTTCTTCTAAAGTTTCAATGAGTTCATTTTCTTCTTCTGGTTCATAGTCTGTAGAATGCGGCTGAAGCACTCCCGTTAAATATTCTGCAAAAACTCGAGCTTTATCTGTGTTACTTCTTGCCCAGGTGCCTTGTAGAGTTCTGATTGGCGGGGTAGTTCTTTGCATTGCTTTATTTTTTTTGTGTCCTTGCCGAATGAGTAGTCTGTAGCTTCTGTAGGAGTGAGGTCTTTGAGAAATGTCTCAATACATGCATTTTTATTTTTATTAAGAAGTTCCGTTAGCTCCCGTGCAGCAGCATCGAGTAAGCGTTTATTTTCCGGGTTTCTAAGTCTTTGCTCTTTATTTTTATAGGGAAAGTATACACTGCAAACGATGTACTAGCTTCAGGAGTAGGAGTCCAGCCAGCCTGTGTCATTGAGGTATTTGACAGTTGCTTCAATGTCTTGAGCAAATTTAAGCGGGGCTTGTAGGGTTAGGTTCTCGTTAATTAGACGTCTGTTCGTATATTTGCTGCTTAGATTTGGTTCTTTCGCGTGTTTTTTTGTTGCAAACACACTTGGTGAGATTAAGACTGGGGAGTTCTTTGTTTCTGACGGCTGGCCAGTATGTGGGTTCTCCGGTCGTTAGAAATTTCAAGTTGTACTTTTCTAATGTTTTATACAATTGCCGACTTTGGGTGAAATCAGCCTAGATCCCCTATATGTTTGGCATTATAGTCGTCATCCGCTGTAAACCGTCGTCCTAGAGTGCTGTTTTACGGCGTGTTTGGGTGGAAACTAGACAACTGTTACCGTCAGGGGGCGTATTGGATCCTCTATAGACTTGCTGACGGTCTGTAGGAAATATTAGCTAAATTTGGTCGTTTGATAGTGTGTAATTAAGTTTTTTATTATTACGGCTGCTCCTCCATGTGCTGTTCCAGCTGGATGATTCGTAGACTAGATTGAGTAGTTAAGAATTCTTATATAGATTTTTTCAGTAAAGCGGTTTCGAATATCATCATAATATCAATGTTGTGGTTGTTGATACGGGCCACATAAATCAAAGTTGTGACCCATGCGCCTACTAACGGCAACAATTGGAACACCGATAGGTAGCAAACTATCTAACTAGTTTATTATAATTTATGTTTTGACCTATATATATATATGAAAGACCACTCTCATTTAAAGAGGCAAGATCGGAAACAGATGGAAAGGTTCGTGTTTTTTCGTTAATAAACAATGAGAATTCCAATAAGATTGTAGCTTGTACTCGCGTACACACGAGATTGGTCTATTCCTCTGTAGTGGTCCTAACAAACAGTGTTCACTGCTAACAATAACTCACCACGGGCGCGTCATTTCTACTCAGATTTAAAGGGACAAACGCTTCAAGGTCAACAAAGCGATATGCCAAAGAACAAAGGATTCGACGCGAGTGATCCATCTTGATAGTTTATAATCTTCGGTTTCGGTCGGAGAGCAGGGAATTGTTTTTTTATTTAAAGTTCTTTGTATATGGCGCACCCTTTGTAATTGGTGGGATGTTTTTCCCGCACGGACACATCTGACATCGCGTAATTTTTCTTTTCGTTGACACTCGGCAGTTACATCTTGGTCTTTGACGGCAAAAAATTTTATCTTTGACATCTTGCACACT
Organism: Sinelater perroti; assembly: GCA_036346155.1. Classification (NCBI taxonomy): domain Eukaryota; kingdom Metazoa; phylum Arthropoda; class Insecta; order Coleoptera; family Elateridae; genus Sinelater; species Sinelater perroti. The sequence goes on from JARFIY010000265.1 coordinate 15,192,030, forward strand.
GGGCATTTTTTTATAATTAGACGGTTCGAATTTTACCTTGCACTGTTGTATGTGTGACCTTATGACCTAGTTTTTTGATTTTGGATTTTATCTTCTTGCTATTGCTAATAAAATAGTGCATATTCGTGTGTACTACTTTGTAGCTTCTCTCACCTTCTAGTTTATAAGTATGGAATTCTATTTGTTTTTCGATTAATACTTTTATGGTGATTCTATAATGTTCAGCTGATTTTGGCTAAACTTTGTCTTGGTTGTCGGTGAGGACCTTTATATCATATTGCTATTTAATAACTAGACCTAGAAGCTGTACGAGTAGCGTAATGTTTTGACACCAGCTACAAAGATGGAGGGGTTTAGGTATTTTTTCAGAATTTACTTTATTTCTTGACTTTGATTATCGGTTTCTTCGGTTTCGAGAAATGAAAATCGATTAGAGGTTGACGGTGCATTGTGCCAGTGATCGTTTCCTTTAGGATGTTTGGTTTTTAGTTCAGCGTTGTTTTGTGAGTTTCTTCTTTTTTGTTTCCTACTATGGCTATGTTTTGGTGGTAATGTTGAGTTTGTAGATAAGGTCGGGTATAATAATTTTGGGAGAAATTACCTGATAATTGTTAAATCTGCGAACTGCATATCTGTGACTGGTCTGGCGTCAACATCAGCGTTGATGGGATGTAAGCTGAGGGGTTGCATTACCTCGGAGGGTTATGGGAAGGCCATAACGGCCTTTACACTTGGCTTTTAAAATGTAACATTATGATTATAAATTCTCTATTATTATTATTAGATTGAATTTAATTTAATGTACATCGGAGATCACCGACATCTCAGACCGCAAGTTGATGTCTTCCATGTTAAATTCAAACGGACTGCCTTGTATTAAGTAAGGTTGCGGCTCGGTCGCTGCGATATCGTAGGTAAAAATTGATTCGCACACGTCTCATCAGCTCAATCACGAGATTCAGATAGTATAGAAACATTATCTTTGTTGCCAGTTTCGTCACGCTCTGAGTCGTATTTATTATCATCTTCGTTGAGCCAGCCAAAAGCTACCTCCTCAAAGTCCGAATCAGTAGGTCTTACCGATGGTTTTCTACGCTTATGTCACTCGATGTTATAAGACATTCCGAAATCCAAATCACTTACGAAAAGAGCAACACATCGCAAACGCATAAGAGGGTGCGACACACTACACCCTTTTATAAGAATACGTAAAAGCGCAGAGTTAGCAACTTGGAAATAAAAAAAATGGCGGGAACTTTCAATTGCGTTAGGATTATGCATAACCTCTGTTGGGGTCCCAGGGTTAATATTAAAAACCTGTAAAGAAATAAAAAACATATTTTAAGCGCCCGGTAAAAATTTTTCCCCGGCCAGGCGTTGGCTCTCGATGCCCCTATTCGCTACATCCTAATATAAGAGTTAAAGCATTTATTTATTTTTAATTTTTTTACAACGAGGTTATTTTACAATGTTGCTATATATTTGTAGAATAATTTTAGTGTAGAAAATGTATCAAATGACACCACATGGTAAAAATAATTTTAAAAACATTTGTCTATATATTTTAAAATATATAAATCTCTCTACAGGTAAAGAGTATTTTCCTCAATTTTTCTTCTAAAGTAATTTTTGCAATATAACAACAAAAAATATCACTACTGGTGTGTTATAACTCCCAACATATTTACGTCCTTGTAATCGATATCGCGCAGCGTGGTCAGCATATTGAGCCGAACTCTCGACAGATGGCGCGGACGCGTGATGCTGCGCGCTAGTTCGACCTTCCCACGCTAGTCGCCATCCCCGTCGCGTGTCGGTCGGCAGTAAAGTGATCCGAGCAATGTCATGCACAGGCGAAGTGCAGTGAGCGAGACGGAAACAGCGCATATTTGGCACATAGATGTTGTACTTATCGTTATTGTTCAAACAGCACGGTGCGGGCAGTTGCCCGGCGAAATTCGAGTGCGGCTGCTAGCGATGGACGCGCGTTGCGGCGCTGGACACCTCTGAAGCCCGAGCCACCTGCGGTGAGTCACCTAGCCTAGATGCGATTGCACCGCGGGCGCTATCTACCTGGGGCGGCCGCGGCCGGCGCCGGCGATTTAAATGCAGCCGCGGCGCCGAACGCAGGCCGCGGCCCGACGCGCCGACCCGCCGAACAGGTTGTTTTTGCCGCGCGCGGACGGACGCTGCACCGGGTGCACCCTTTTAGGTGATTGTCCTCGCGCCTAGCCTCGACTTGTGCAACATTATATAACCGTAAACAACGAACTATTCTTATATAACGAGCCGCTGCGGCACGCTGCAGTTGGCTGCGGCCCGGGGGCAGCCCTGGCCCGCAGGAGTCGAGGAGCGCGCGTGGACCCGGCCAAATTGCCGCCAGTACGGCCGCATGCACGAGACGTTTTTGCTCTTCCGAATGTTCGGGCGAGATTTGCTACATTTTTGTACTGAAACGCAACTTCATCCGTTATAGGTGCTAAAAAACCTTGTAGAGATGACTGTTTGCTCTGTATACAGTAAGAAACGAAATACACCTCTCAAAAACAGCTGCCTACAGCCATTTGTTTTGAAAGGAAACATTTGTAAACATACCTAATCAATATGAGTGGCGTCCTAAAACGAAACTGTCCTAAAATGTAAACTACTGGACATATTGATGATTTCTGATGTGTTAAGAGTATGAAGATAAATTCAGAGAAAAAGTAGAAACTAGATCTTGAGGTACGCTTTGAAACAAATGACTAAAAAGTTATACATCAACATAAACATGTGCAGATACAGGATGGCACAAATAAATGAACCGTTCTTTTATTATGTACATTTCTGTCATCATTTATTTAAAATTGAAAATGTAAACTACCATTTATGGAGATTTTTAAGTTGTTAAATACTAAAAATAACCTCTATTTTCTCTCTCACAAAGTTCTGTTCATGGCTTTGGTTAGAGCATTAAAGTCAGCACCTCAATGTCCACACGAACATTGTCTTTCAACTCTTGGATGGTTCTTGACCTATTAACATAAACTTTATCCTTTGAGCAACCCCTGAGAAAATAGCCTGACGCTGTTGAATCATGCGATCGGACAGGCCATTTGATTTCAGACTTTCCTAAAATCAATCTTTCGTCGAAAATCTCTTTTAAAAGGTCTATAGTAATTCGTGTGTGCAGTGACTCCGTCTTGTTGGAGCCACATCGTTAAGAGTAGGTCGCAGAAAAGTTTGAATCATATGCTGGTATCGTTCAGTAATTGCAGTTACGGCATTCCTTACACGATCTTCAAAGAAATAGAAGCCAATAATTTTTTGGAATATCACACCGCATCGGACTGTGCATCTGAGCAAATGTAATGCTCTCTCATGAGTAATCCCGGGATTTTCACTTCCCCATATTCGACAGTTCTACTTACTAACAAAGTCGTGAAGATAAAAATGAACCTCATCGCTTATTATCGAATGGTAGATAATATGTTCATTTTTTCAGACCAATTTTTGAAACTGTACACCCTAAGTGGTCCAGCTTCAATTGTTGAACGAGTTAAATTTTGTATAGGAATAGTCTTAAATATTTCTGTAATATCCGCTGCAACGACCTCCGCTCATTGTTTAACTAAAGAGAATATTTCCGAGTTGATGTTCGTTGGTTTCCCTCAACACCCTTCTGATCTCTGAATATTCGCTTTACTTTTGGTCGAACGTAGTGGTCTTCCAGGTTTTGGCAAATCCTTTACTGAACTCTCTAGCCAAAAACATTTTGCGAAGCGTCTAATTATGGAAATGAAAGGCGAATCTCGAATATTGAAATGGCCACCGTAAACTATTTGGGTCACTATTATGAACCAATGGTTTTGAAAATACCATTTTGTTTTTCTCATTTGCTGCGCAACTATGTATCTCTTTTTAATTAGTCTCCTAGAGTCTGAAAATAAGTAAGAAAAAATTGAAATTAAAGAAATTACAAATTTTTCAAATGATTTCATTTCATTTAGGCCAAATGTGACCTTGAGATTGGCAATATTGTGAAATGTAATTGTTTTTGTTTGATTACACAGTTGTCTTATTGTCTACCATTGAAACATTAGCACTCAAAAAGATTTCACCGGTGCGTTTTTTGTCAACCTTTTTCAAACTCGATCAGTTTTCTTCAAATTTGGAACACACATTCCTAAAGGTATTTCATCACGATGTAAACGTTCTCGGTGAAGATGTTCAACAGTTTCAACAAAATTAGCATATTTATCGGGATCAACAAAACCGTGTAGCAGGTGTACAAGTATGAAATGCGGATTTTTTTTCAAAAAAAAAACACGTTAAAATCGAAATAATGATAAAAGTGGTTTATTCAAAATATGATCCATTGCTAGTTACACATTTTTTCCATCTTTCGGGTAATTTGTGGATACCACGCCAGTAAAATCTTCCCCTTTTGCCGCGAACCATTCATCGATCCATTTTTTCACATCTTCAAACGAACCAAAGCGCTGCTTAGCAAGTGCGTGGCCCATCGATGCAAACTAGTGGTAATCTGAAGGAGCCAAGTCTGGTGAGTAAGTCGCATGGGGTAGCATTTCCAAGTTGAGTGCTTACAACGTGTCACGAACCAGTTTTGCCATATGTGATGGAGCATTGTCATGATGATCTTGTGTTGCTTTTTTCGATATTCTGGTCATTTTACGAGTAGCGAACGGTTCAAATTGATCAATTGTTGTTGGTAGCGTTTGGTATTAACCGTTTCACCAGGGTTTAACAGCTCATAATAGTTCACACCTTTCTGGTCCCACCAAACACAGAGCATCGTTTTCCTGCCAAAGCGATTCGGTTTTGCGGTTGATGTGGGAGGTGTGCCTCGGTTTACCCATGATTTTTTTCACTTGGGATTTCTAAAATTATCCACTTTTTATCCCCAGTAACGATACGATGCAAAAACAACTTTCTTTTGTATCGTTCGATCAAAATTTCAGATGTGTTTTTACGCCTTTCCATCTGCCTCTCGTTCAGCTCATGTGGTATCTATCTGCCGACCTTCTGAATCTTTCCCATCTCTCGTAGGCGATTGGAAACAGCTTGTTGACTAGCCTTCAATTTCTCTGCGAGTTGTTTTTGTGTTTGTGAATCGTCTTTGTCCAACAATGCTTGTAATTTTTGTTGTTGAATGTTCCTTGTCTGCAACATCTAAATCACCACTTTTGAAACGCCGTGAACGGCGGTTCATACGTATCTTGTGATGGAGCAAGTTCACCATAAGCTTCTCGAAGTAATCGGTATGATTCATCAGCAGTTTTCTTCAGATGAAAACAAACAATTACTGCTGTCCGCGAATGCTCTTTATTTGGCACAAAATTCGACATATTGAAGCAAAATACAGCAAAAAAAAATACTATGCAAACACTTTTTCAACTTATCACTTGTGCGTTGACTTTTGTTGATGGCACAACAAAATGGCATATACGTCAAATTTTTATACTCCACACTGCATTGCCGCACCATCTGTTATCTGCACTTCATACTTGTAAACCTGGTAAATGACACACCATAATAAAATGAATCATAGCATCATAACATCCGGGTCAAATGATCAAAAATTAACTACAATAATTCAACAATGCCTAATTACAAGTTTTGAATCAGTAACAGTCTGGCAACGACGGGATATGGAGACAGCGAGATCTTCTGGCATGCTTCCTTTGAATGTTCGAACTCTTAGGGGAATTCTTTGCTAATATTCTCTATAGTTTCTCCCATAAGTTCTCGATAGGGTTCAACTCCGGGCTCTGGCTCGACCACTTCCAATACAGTGATACTCTTTCTGCTGAACCAATCCTTGACATATTTGGAGGAATGTTTCGGATCATTCTTTTGTTGAAAGATTAAAATGGAGGCACGATCTTCTCAAGAATATCAAGATAGATTTTTCTATCCATTATCCCGACTCCTTTCGCACCGAATGCTCCCCACACTTTTGCCGCTTGGCCGACGGACATACTGTATGCCACTGCTACCAAACAACATGAACTGGTTTTTATCCGACCAGAGTACATCGTTCCATTTCCGGTTTCCGGTTCTTCTCATTGATGAGTGGCTTGAAGACAGGGCGGCATCTATGAAGTCCAGCATCACTCAGACGACGTCGCACAATTTAGGGGAAATATCGGAGATGTTGAACTCATTTAGCTCGCGAGCTATGTCGACTGCAGTACGGCAGGGTCTTCATGGGACATCATTAAGATCTTGCTATCGACAGCACGAGGGGACTACAGAATCATTAATTTCCTTCAACAACTTCGTAACAGTAGACTTCTGAACAGCAACTGATCCGCAAGGCGCTAGTGAGAGTCCCTGGATATGGCTCTGTTCGACGGCCTTCCTCTCCTAATCTCCTCAGCAATGATGCTTACGAGTATCAGCCATTACTCTGAAATGAACAACAATTACTAAAAAAAACCGCATGCGAAACAATAAAAATATCAATAAAAAGCGAAAAGTGCATTGAATGAAAATGGTCATTTGTATCAATTTTCAAAAATTGACCGAAATTTGGGAAACCTTCTTTCAATAATAATACCAAAAATACCTGGAAAGTTTCAACCGGATAGGTAAAAAGTTATGACGAAAAAACACACCTTTTTGAGCACTACTGTACGAAGTGTTCAAAATATTTTTTGGTTTCTAAAACAATATATCAATTTCTGCATATTCTACCAGTCTATGATTTTATCTGTTATATTCTTCACATTCATTCTTTTTTCAATTCTAGGAATTTGTGTCTCAAATTGCATCTCGATTTCGTGTCTTTCTTGTTCTTATAGATTTAGTCGCATCATAAGTACTATCGCACGATGTTCATTGCAATTAAATGATAGATTACACTGATAGAAGAACATAAACTACCTGTTGTTGCTCAAAATATCACTTTTGGCCTTGCACTTACATACGAGAGAATGCAATAAGTAGGTCATATGTAGCCATTAAAAAGTTAATCACTTGGATGCTTGGTCGAAGGTGATTTTTATTTTTCAACATCCATACACTTATTTTATTGCTTATAGTGCTGCGTAAGTTTTTAGTCTGCTGCCTTGGCAACATGCGTAACTCATCATTCTAACGACGTTGGTTGTGGTAGAGGCATATTTGCAGACAAACGAGTAAAACGAAGTAGATTGAATTGTATTTTGCTGTCAGTTGTCTGCGTGTCTTGCGTGAGCACATTTCTCAAAAATTTAAATCGAGTAAAGGGTGCCTATTCATAAAAAAGGTGGCCAAAATCGCATGCAGGAATTAATCTTTCCGTCTCTTATTTTGTATTCGGCAACTCTAATACTTTGACACTTGTCTCTACAATATGAAATGCTATACAAAATAACAGTACGCTATTATTAAAACGCACTGCAAACTCGGTGAAGGTTGTGCAGAGACCGTACACCAGTGAATCAACTGTTCGAAGATCTATTATAAAATTTGATGATGCTGGATAATGGATGCAATCAACATAGGTTAAGGCCCCATAAGCATATTGCTACAGTTAGCTGCATATCCGAAGCATATCCGAAAACATCGACTTGGCATCGTACACAATTGGGGATTTTGAGAAGCTCGCTAAAAACTTACGTCTTTATATTGCCACAAGTGCTTAATATTTCTAACCATTATCATTGTCGACATTCGTCAATTGATATTTAGAGCATTATGAACTGGATTCTCAGTTCAGTAAAAAAATTATCAATGAAGTGCATTTTCAACTCGACAAGCTAGTAAACAATCAAAATTGTTGCAGCTTTGGTTCGGAAATTTTTTATGTAATTCATGAAAAGCAAATGTACCCTTCAATGGCTCACTGTTTGATGATTTGGGCATGTAGCATGAAAGGCCTATATTTTTTAAAGGTTTTTTTACGCCAATTGGGCATCTTGGACCTGGAATAAAGTTTTTTTGCAGAATTCCGCCACCTGTTTAGTAACAGACGATTTACTGCATCAACAATTTTTACTTTCCTTATCGTATAATAAGGAAAGTAATGTAATAGGCGGAAATTTGACCTAATTTATTTCTGGACGATAGCTTCAGGACACCAAAAAGTTGGTTTGGGCCATTGGTTCGTGTGGTGTGTGTGTGCGCAAGCGCACACAGGAACCAATGGCCCAAACCAACTTTTTTGGTGTCCTGAAGCTATAATTCGTCCAGAAATGTGAAAACCTGTGTAGGTCAAATTACTATAATTTGCTGTTTTTAAAGTGTTGCTTCTTGATATGCACAAAAACTACAGGATAATCTGTACTTCTTGGCTGGATTTCCAAAACGCCAATAGTACCAACTTTGTCTGTTGGGAGAATAGAAATGAATGCGTGGGCGTTGTTGAGGTTGAAGATAGGTGTTGTCTGTGGCGATATCGATGACGCAAGATGTGAATGTGACTGTGTTTACAAGTGCATTTTGCTAACCGAGCAAGTCGAGTGCCTCGTTAGGAAAGGTCATGTTGACGCGCAACAGTTGACGAATCCTGTCTAGTAGATGAATTTCGGACAATAGGGTTTTTAGTTTTATTTTTGCTACCAGCCGAAAAATAAATAATACGTGATGTGCACGTCATTGTCCAGAATCTGATCGAGGGTAACGCGAGCGATTCCAGTAACAGTTATTATTGTAGTGTGGAGGGTGAGATTCGTTCTGGGCAGGGTCCTTCATCGCCTCATGGTTACCAGTATTGTTTTTATTTTTTATTATAATTTGGATAGTTACGTACAAGGAAGCAATACATTCGAAACAAAAATTCACTATTGTTTTTACTCTTCTAACAATTACTTCTCTAGTACGATTGCTTTGTTTAAATTGTATTGCATGTGTATGCGATTACTACCTAATCATCGTCAAGTTGGATTATGTTACTATCACGTGACAGGAAGTGTTGCCAAATGCGGTTCAGTATTGGCAAAGATTCGAATAAAACTTCAATAACTTTACTTCAACGCGTCTTAAAAATGAGAAATTTAATTTTCCTGAAAACTTATTTTTATAATTTTTTAATATGGAAAATTACAGTGCTGTAGTGGGTTAGTGGATAGGTCACTAGACTACGAAACCTAGAGATGCGGGTTCGAATTCGATCACTGACATTTTTACGGCCTAGCTCGACTCAGGCTGTAATAAATGAGTACCTGGAGGTCAAACTCTGGGGTAATAATAGGCGGTCTGTATGTAGCGCTACCATATTACTACCCTTGCGTACCGTAGGCTCTAGATTATAGCACACCTATCATGTTACGACCCCAAAGGGCCTTCGTGGCCTGGGCTATTTCGGGGAACTACCTACTGCTACTACAGTATGATAGAAAATAATTGAATATAGGAAGTGCCCTCGATGGGTTTATCACATTGGGTTTAAATAGGGGACAACACCTGATGGAAAATCCAAATACTTCGCCCAGAAATGCATCAAAAGAACTTTCCATTAAATATCTTCGTTACATTTGATAATAAAGGAAGATTTAGAACTCTTTGCCTACAAGATATATCAGCCATTGATTAACTAAGCAATCAGAGATATTAATTGGCCACGATATTCTGCTGACTTAAACCCCTGTAATTACTATTTATACTAAGGACATTGTATGTTATCCTAGTCGAAAAAATCCCGAGAATCTCGAAGTTCCCAAAGAGAGACTCTTAGAAACTGTAAATTCGAATTCGGAAGAAAAAAGCAGAAATTAACTGACCACTTTTTGAAGCGTTTGGCAACTGTGATCCATAGCAAAGGAAGGCGTTTTGAAAATATTTTAATCTAGCTAAGTGGTCACTTGAACAGATGCAATTGAACTAGTCTGAATAACTGATTTTAGGTAATAAATTTTTTCTAGTGGCATAAACTTATCGGATATCTGCTATCTAATAACAAAAACATTCACTACTAAAGGGTTTTCCAATAAGAATGAAACCATGCTTAAAATGTTATAACTGCCACTGGTTGTCACTTGTATTCAGTATAATCTGTCAATTCATCATGGCTAAATACACTTTTCGATAACGTTATTATCCAAACATTTTATTAAAATAGAAATGTTGCGAACACTCAACGTGCTATTCACGTAACTTATGGCCCACATAATCGCCCTTCTGTGTTTGCTATTCGTCGAATCGTTGAAAAATTTGAAAGGGGTTTTACTCTTTACGATGCGAAAATACCAAGACATGAAATGTAAGAAATATAGAGAATATTGTTGCTGTAAGTGATAGCGTTGCGGAGGCTCTAAATTTATTGATTCGTCGTCGTGCTCGAGAGTTAGGGCTTAGAAGAATGACAACTTGGCGTATTTTGCAAAAAGATTTCGGTTTACACCCGTATAAGATTGTATTTACCCAAGAACTGAAGCCTCAGGACTATCGTAAGCGCCGTGATTTTGCTGCTGCTTGACTCCTAGAGTAACTTGAAATGGATCATAATTTTAGGCAAAAAATTATCTTCTCAGATGAATCTCATTTCTGGTTAAATAGATATGTTAACAAACAACATTGTCGAATGGTGTGAAAATAATCCACAAGAGATTTGCAAGAAGTCCTTACCTTTTACGGATTAAAAGGTCATTGTATGGTGTGGTTTATGACATGGTGGTATCATCGGACCATTCTTTTTCCAAAACGAGGTAGGAGATGCAGTTATAGTGACTTGTGAACGGTACTGATTTATGTTACCATATTTTTGTGGTCAAATTTAGATGGAATTAATTTAGAGGACATGTGGTTCCAACAAGACGGTGCCACATGTCACACTGCTAATGCCACTATTGACGTATTGCAAGAAAACTTTGGTGAAAAGATAATCTCAAGACATGCTACTGTTAGCTGGGCTCCTTTAGGTTACTCTTTGTGGGGTTATTTGAAATCTATAGTCTATGCAAACAAACCGTGAACCCTTCATGCATTAAGATTGAACATCGAACGCTCTATTCGTGACATTAGACCTGAGTCTTCGAAAATTTTCATTTTTAGCGCGGTTATCGGCTTTGTGTTGTATAACCCCCTTATTTTATTAATTTTTCTATGAAAGCTTCTCCGCATTATTTAGTCATCCGTTTTTGTTTTACTTTTGTAACTTTATTTTGATGTTGTTATTTATTTCTTTATAAATTTACGTTTTGTTAATGTTTTGCTCCTTTACGTATCTCCATTAGATTCAAGAGTTTCAATTGTCATCCAAAGTTTCTTCTTATCTTTCGTTCGATATCGAAGTATCTTCTTAGTTGCCTTTTGGACTTCCCTGTTGTTATGATACCAAGTTTCATCGATGTCTTATTCTTCCTAATAGTTATCTCTTAATTGTGACTAGTTGAAGTTTTAGTTTCGCTTTTATTTCTAGTTCTTTCAGTTTTTTTAGATTAAATGTATTGCAATAATTGCGTTATGGTAAAAGCTTTTTTCTGCACCCGTATACGCAAATACTCTTGTAATATTATTTTAAATGTATTATTTATGAGCAAGAGGTCTGTTTGGTTGCGCATTATGTCTGTGCAGCATTTCAAAAAAGATATTTTTAATAACTAATTTTTCTTAAGTGCAGAATTGTATAAGCATTTCTTCGTATTGTTTTCTTTCTCCAAGTCCTCAATTGCCTATAATACTTTCCACTTTTCCTTGCCCCGTCTTCCCTTTAAAATCCACATTATTTTGTTTATTTAGTGAGATTTAAGTGATTATAGAAATTCTTTTAGATGTTCGAAAAACTGCTCAATTTCTTCATCTTCTATATTCATGTCAATAGAATTAGTATTTAGTTGCAGGACAATTAACTGATTGGTGTGTAGTATTATATTTCGTACCGAGTTTTTTATTTCGCCATTTCTGTGTTCAGATGTAACATTGCCTGTGTAGTAGAAGGTTGTTTTTTAGCACATTCTTTCTTGGTTCAGAGTAATCTTCTAGGGAATTATTGTTATAAGTGTAACATTGCAGTTTCCAGTTGCCTTCGATGTTTATTAAAGAAGATAACATTTGTTTATCTTCGGTGGAGAGTTATTCTGCTCATGCTCGATCGTCAAAACCCATAAATTGCGTTTTACTGTCCTATCAATAGTCAGTGGATATTCATTGTCTTCGAAAGTTATGTCTGAGGAGCAAAAATTAGTCGTTCACATCGACACAAAATTAACTCCACATTGCTAATTTAAGAAGCTTATCTCATTATGTAATTTCCAAAACGACCTTTCCAAAAATGTCAAGGTAGTAGTTTTAGAACACCGATGTATCCATGACTAAATTTAAAGTGGAATCAGAATATGGTTTAGTTCATGTTTATGTTCTGTATATATGCGGCGTGGGAATTTCCAGAGCGACTCTTGTGGTGATTTGATTGGAATCATGTGAGTTTGAACATTTTTAACTGCTGCGTGCGCAAGCCTAAATCCAACAGAGCCGATAGTTGAGAGATATGCGTATAAACATCGAATTAAAAAAATGAATATTACAGCAGCATACGGGGAACCCCGAAATTTCTGCAGACTTATAAGTTAAGTTCTTTAATTTCGAACAAAAACAATCCGCGCAATTGTTGACGCGCCTTGGTTTGTAACCAATCAAACAATCCATGAAGACCTAGACGTCCTATTCGTTGGCGATGAAATTAAGAGAGTTGCGATGAATTACCACCAAAAGTTAGATGGACACAGCAATTCATTAATTCACCAGCTTTCCACATATTATCCACCAGTAAGGCGACTGAAGAAAACATGGCCTGAAGACCTCATCAACCTGGCGTAAATGGATCTCATTGAGAGTATCAGCGATGGATGATTTTTCCTATCACTACCTTCTCTATCATTATATTTACTGAATACTTTTGTTAAGTAGATCGTAAATAACATTATTGTCAATAAAAAAATGGAACAAAAAAGATGAATTAGTGCACCATTTAGTAATCAAAAGGCGGTTTACAACTTTAAAAAATTTGAAAGAATTTCACTTTGAGATAATTTTCACAAAGAAAGATTACGAAAAACCTTCCCAGTTTCTGAAGCAAAACAGACCCCGAACTATGAATGATTCAAAAGAACCATTAAGTCACATATAAAATTATTAGGACCACTTTGAGCGTTTGAGTTATTACAACATGATTTTACATGATCATTTGAATGTGAAGAAATATGTTATAGATTTAACAGCACACAACTTTTAAGAAATATGATGGGGGCCGGTGTAAAGCAGTTCACAACCTTATAATTGGCAATGAAAGTTAAGTATATGCATTTGAATCGGAATCGAAGCGGAAATCGGTCTTCTGGGTGTTTCTAAAAGATACTAATTTAGTTAGAATATTGGGAAAAAGAGCATGTTTATTTTCACAAATAAACCGGTTTACTGCAAAAGTGTACAAAAATATGTTTCCTATATTGTTCAGGAGGTTCATTTACAATGCGCTAGAAGTATGATCGATCTGTATTACTATAATTTTTGGACGGGTCCGGGTTAAAAGTGCTAGATATTCTCCCGCACAGTTATGCGACTTGACGCCTTCGGGAAAAAAGCTCCAAAGTCTTGTTTCCAAAGTGATTCGAGAAGAGAGCAATTTGCGTTTTCTAAATTGACTTTATCGAATGCAATAATAAAAATTTTATTAAATTGCAGATGTTTCCAATGATACCTTGATATTAACAATTTGCTGCGAAAAACACCCATAATAGGAACATACATTAAATATACAATTGTTTGAAAAATGAATAGATAAATTGCAATAATTAAATTGTTAAGCCTAGTGTTTACAAGATTTTATCACCTACACCGACCGTCAAACTAAACTTGAACTTCTACGGAAGAGAGGAGATTTGTTTCTTTTTACCTTAGTGACCTTATACCAGAACTTTGATTGTGTAATAGAAGGAACATATAATTCAAATTGAAAACATACAAAATAAAGAAACATTGAATGGTTTTCCTTCTAATCATACAACTATGTTGTACAACGTGGTTCAAATATGACCGGGACTGATTTTTTTTACCTAAAAACCAAAAATTGCCAAATAGTTGTAGTCTTCAACTGAGTCAACACATTTTTCCAACGTTTCTAGAAGCACCCTGATGCCCTTTTCAAAAAGGCTTTTGGTTGGCGGCGTATCCATTCCAAACAGGATGACGGTGTCGTTATCCGCAACCTCATGCTTTGCAAGTCTGATTTGAACCTTCCGAACAGGTAGAAATCACTTGAGGCCAAATCAGGGCTACGGTGGATATAGCAAAAGTTCCATTTCAATTTCCGGAGGGTTTCCATTGTTATTTTGACCGTATGAGGGCATGTATTACCTTGAAGCAAGGCTGTCCGGTTTCTAATTGTCTTTCGCTTGGATTGGATCTTTTCCTTCGCGTCTTTTTCCAGGAGTAAGTAAGAAGAGTAAGCAGCATTGAATGTTCTGGCATCCGTCAGAAACTCTACATGGAATGTTGCTATCACTTTTTCTACAGAACGGCTATGCCGCGCTCTTTTGGATTTGGGAGAACTGGTATGCTACCATTCGCATGATGACTGCTGAGACTCGGAAATGAAGTAGTTCATCTTCGTTTAATTCAAACTATTTATTCATTCTATGTGGTCACTGTAAACTGCAAAAATGCATCATCTTCGTCTTTAAACTACTGTAGGGCATGACTGGCAGTTTGCATGCACAATTGTGTTCACGTTCGTCAAAGTGCGTGGTACCCACCATGAATTCACCTTGCGATAGTGCAGGTGTGGTTTTTACGGTTTCTTCTACACTACCAACACTGATGGATACCATTGCTCCAGTTCCTTAATAATCCTGTGCCTATGCTCGCGAATAAGCGCGTTTGTACGATCAATGTTTGGCTCGGTGACGGATGTTTGCAGCCGACGATCACGCGGTTCATTTTCAACGCGCTATCTGCCCTCTCTGAAGCATTTACACCACTCAAACAGTCGGTGGTGAGTTACATCGGGCGGGACGTTTCCTCCAACGAGGTATTTGATTAGAACGCGTTGTTCTACGCTCCGTGGTACCTTCTGTGTACTAATCACTCGAGCAACTCCTAAACAAGACTGAACAAGTTCTAGCTATTGCAAGAGGGAGGAATGAAGTTGTAGCTCCACTCTATCAAGGCCGCACAGCTGCTGCGCATTACGTCTTGTTTACACACAAATCAGTCCCGATCATATTTGAACCACCTTGTATTAATTTTAAGTGGGGGAATCGATTAGATGTATTTCAACTACAACTCTATTAGTATCTTCTAATTATTTTCAAAAATATTGCAATTTTGTTTTGTTTTTATCAATCATAGCTGCATAATATGACTTTCCCAAAACTGATCTATCGCAACAGATATATTTGGATTTCAGCTTCTGTCTATAAAATTAGAAGCTCTAGGTCTTTATGATGTTATGTTAGTACAACGGTATCAACCCTTTAACTATATTATGATTTTTTCTGTTGCAACAAGCTACATCAAAACTATCTTTCTGTAGGAGTTTTATCGTGTCCCTGGCTACGAGCAAATGCCACTAATAACTTAAAAGACTACGAATATAAATATGCTCTTTCTTAATACATATTCTATCCATACACGAAGACTTGAGCAAAGACAATTTATTGTCAAAGTGTGTTCGCGCCAATGAAATGAAAGTCCGAATATTCTCTTCTAGAGGATTGTTCCAAATAAAACTTATAGTGCCGTAGACATTGTTCAAACAACGACATAGATTGCAACACCTGTGTTCAGGCCGCATGAGTCTGTTGACAATGCTACAAACATTGAACGTCTCTATTGACACTGCACGCTACTATATGTCCCAAGAAGCCGACGACTAACGGATTTACACAGCTGAACTTAGGGCGTGGAAACGACAAGATAGGGCTGAATTCGCCGCAAACAAAGTCAATTAGTGTTACAGGATGCTTATACCGTATATAAAGGCATCGCTGATTAAGAGTAACTTACAAACTTTTTATTTGATCTGACTTTAACTCTTAAAACAAGTTATTGCATACGTTTTTTTCGAAACATTACTTTTCGAGACGATGGTTCATAATAACTGCTCGCCATTGGTCCGATTAACTTCTTCTGTACAAATATCTCAAACAAGATTCTTTATCGTTTCACAGGGGCTTTTACTGTAAGTTCAATAAGTGGTACATTCTTTGCTTCAATTGCGGCCTTAATTCTGCAAGGAAGGAAAGGAGGATTTTCACTGAATTGTCTTCAATTCTTCGGATAAATGGGAGTCAATTCTTTTTGAGTGTATGTAACCAGAGCATTATTCGATGTGGGTCGTTGATATTTGGAGCAAAGCTAGTGTTCTAATTCACTCCACAAATGTTTAAAAAGGCTTCTAGCTCTCAAGTAGGCTAATTCATTCCTGTTATATTATTGTCCATAAACCATTCCATCGCAAGCTTTATGACTAAAAAGCACTGTTTGAATTATTTTAGCGCAGACAGAACCAAACTGGTCCGAATGTCTTTGTGCGCTTCTTCCATTCCACTTATCAAATTTTCTCCAAATTACACTACACATTCTGGCAAGAATTTTTTCTTATGTATGTATGTGTCACATCTAGACTCCACAGATTCCAAACTGTAACAGCAAAGCGTAGTTTATCATTCAATACATAAATCGTTCACAGTCCAGTGGTGTTATTCTTTCATCTCACTGTAGGCGACGTTTAAAATTTACAGCAAATTTTTTTTTATTTATTAGTGACTGTTCGACCATCGGACTTCATTTGGTTTGATGAACTGTTCCACAAAAACAAAATAATTTCGGAAATAACAGCTCTGGAAAATAGCTAGGTTGTTAAGTAAATTCGCATAAATCAAACAAAATTAATAGAATGAGAGCGTGTATTACCTATCTTTTTATTAGTACTGATTTCTTTCCTGTTACGTCATTTTAGGTGGAATATTTTTCTTAAACATTAATCATTGACTTGTGCAAAGAAGAAAGATTGAAATAATCGATAACCGGGCTGATCAAAATCACTGAACTCTTTTTACCAAGTTTGCTTGTAATATTTAGCACTGAACATGGCATGGCTCTGTGATTCTTTTCTGCCTTTCGGTCAGATGATAGATATTAGTTTACAAGTTAGTATTGAATCTCTGGTGCTTTTTTTATTACTGTTTCATTAATCATTAATTTGTTTATCTCTTTTGTTCAGTTTTTGGACCTTTTTTGTTGATATTGTTGTAATGCGTTTTTGGATAGAACTATCATCTTATTATTTTGTTTTGCAAATATAATATATAAGCCAGCGTGGTTCCGTGGTTGAGGGGCGGGCTTGCGATGCTGACTGACCCGGGTTCCTTAATCATTAATTTGATGTCTGGCGCCTATCTGTCATAAATATTGAGACCTTTCACTGTTGAACAGGTAATAATGTTGACCGGGCAGAAGAACTTGGATAGAACTATCAGTTCGTAGGTGGTAGCTTCATTTTTTGCAAATATAATATATATTTTAATATATTTTTCTAAAGAAAAAATATTTATCAACAATTTCTGACGTTTGATTTTCTGTTTTAGTATTTAACTACTATAGTCACCAGTTGTAATTCTATTTGTTGCATTATTGTTATCGTTAGCTTTATTTTTGTTCAATCTATAAGTCAAAGTTTCAAAATCCGGATAATCTGTTCTACCTGGTTAACATTTCTTGTATGTATTTGAAACATATGATTTTAGTATCTAGGCTTACGTTTAAACAAGGAATTTATTAAAAATCAGCCTCTTTGTATGAACTGAAAATGTCTGTTCATGTGAAACAGTTGTAGAACCGTAAGTTAAAGTTTATTATTAATAAATTGAACGTTGGATTTAAACTATTTGTTTTTTGCGATCGGCAACTTTAATGCTTTGACATATCATCTATGATTCTTAAGATTAGTAAACATGGAATGCTATACAAGAGAACAAAGATTGATTATAAGAATTTGAAGAAACTGGATCGGTAATGGATGCAAGGACTCGTGAATAAGAGGATGGAGTAAAATCTCCTGAGAATATTTTCGTAGGTAGTCAAGGCGTCGCTACAAAACCGAAAATATCGCCTTGGCATCATGTACAATAATTGGACATTTTGAGAAGCTCCTTTAATGAATTCTCATTAAAGTACCTGCACTTTCATGCGTACAAAATTCAACTGACGCAAGAGCTTAAGTTTGCTGTACATTCTCACCGGTCCACAGTTCGGCGACTCGTTAATTATTAGAGCATTATGAATTGGATTCTGTTTAATCAAATCATCGTAGCGATGAGGCCCACTTTTAAGTCTACGGATTCGTAAACAAAATTGTCGCATTTGGGTCCCGAAAATCCTCGGATGGCACTTGAAAAGCAAATGAACCTGTAATGAGTTGCTGTTTAGTGTGTATTTTAGGCAGGTGGCAAGATTTGCAGCCGAAACCTAGGTGGCCATTTGTCAGATATAATTTTCCATATTTTTTACGCTTTTACACTGTTTTTAACCGATGAAACGGTTTCGTCCAAAACTTAATAATTTCAGTCTTAAATTCATTAAAAAGTGACTTCCACCTTAAAGGTAGCAGCTAGTGCTTCTGAAAATGTATTTAAACGTTATTTAGCCAAGAGTCTTGAATCTTTGTAGAAGTTCACAATGCCGTTTGGATTATTTAGCGTTTACCTGAGAGCTATTGTTTTTTTTTTTTGGCAGTCGGGTGACTGCCCGAATGGCACCAGGTAGAAAAATTCTGATGCCTTTGTTTAAAAATCCATGAATTTTGGCTTTATAATTTATGAAAGTCTTTTTGTTTAATATAATATTTTTGATTTTTTACAATAAATGTAGATTATTTTTAAACTTTATTTTTAAAATTCATTATTGAACTACTCTTATATGTTTTGAATATAATTTGTTTTTCTATACTATCACTATCTATATTGTGAATACTTTAATCATAACACTTGGTATGGACATGGTTTTCTTCGTTTAACCGTAGCATTACAGTAAGTTTTGTAAATTATTTAATGAAGTGCTTCTCCTTTCGCCCAATTAAATATCTTTTTTTTATAGAAAAATGTGTTATTTAAAATACAATAAGTAGAAAAGATTACTAAATATGAAATTCACAAATGTATATTTTGCTAGATGCCCCAGACAAAGCTTCCTCCTTCACTTTAAAGAAAGGATCTAGGGACAGCGTGGCTGACGGATTTATTTACGTTTTTTCTTAGTAAAGCAGTAGGGTCGCTCTGCGGCGGTACCTTTGATATCTTGTCTCCAGATTTGCCTCTGTATAGAGCTTAAATCAGACATGGCGACGATGTTATACAGGGATTTTATTTAAATAGTTTTGATTGCGGTTGATTATAATATACATCTATATACAAAGTCCAGCGGAATGATCTTTGCTCGAAACAGCAATAATAAGAACATCATATATTCCATTCAATGTTTTATTGCGCCGTCACACAGAACAATGCTTGGTATTTAGTCGTTAACCAGTTTGGAGTTGATATCGTCCAAATGTGCACTTCTGCAGCATCACCTTCAAGTTCCGCATTGCTTGCCAAGTCAGTTCCACTGGTATTTGCAGGTTTCGTTAAAGGACTTCAACCTTCAGGTGTGCCCACAGAAGGAAATCATAAGAGGGTAGTTCTGGTGACCTGGTCAGCTATTGGCTGTTACCATATAATGAGATGTACCAGTCTGAAAACTTTTGTCCCACAACTTTCCGAGAAATTCTCGCCGTGTGTCCGGTAGTCATCTTGTTGGAACCACAGCGGTGTACAGTGGGGCTTCAGAAAATTGCGTAGTGGGTAGATGTGACAGTCACCGCGCGTCCTGCTTCCTCAAAAAAATACGGCCCTATGATACCAAATTCCATAACAGGAAACAGTTGCACGCTGACTGTGAAGAAATTGATCATAGAGTTGTCGGGAATTTTGTGGAGCCCAGTATCGCTAATTCTGCCTATTAACACAGCCTCATAAATGAAAATGAGTTTTGTCACTACTGAGCACGACAGCATCAGTTGGAAACTTTTGCCAATATGTCCTCCCAATTAACCTGCTGGGTGTAAATTCTATAAGTTTCTGGACTACTATTAGTTTATATGGATGGAACATGAGATCACAGTGTAGAATTCTCCGCGCGCTCCAGTCAGATATTTTGAAGTCGAGAGCATGGCTAGCAGCAGAATATTGTGGCGATGTGAAAAACACGCTGCCTCACTGCTGCGATATTCTCAGATATCCAAACGCTACGAGATCTACCGGGTGATTTTCGTTTTAATGCTGAACCAGACAGTCGGAAATTCTGGACCTACAACGTTATGGTTTTCTTGATCGAAACTCTTCCATGATGACCTACTTCGAAATTTATATAAAACACAAAATCGCCATTTTAAAACTGGTTCCAACACAAATGGACGGTGTTTACCACTCCACGCTATTATGGGCACTAAAATGGCATGTCTTGTGCTCCTCAAGGATGTAAGCGCAGTGATCAATTTATAAATAGAAATTATTCTCCTAGACCCTGTATAACTCATTGTTACACCAAACTAATAATAAAACATAAATGTTATTATTTTGATATAACAACAATTTATATTCGATGTGTATTATAATTTATGCTCATCCAATCTATAATTAATAACAACAACTTTTTAAATGATCCATGTATAAGATCGTAACCATGTCAGCCTTTAAGTTTTGCATGGTGGCAAACCGGGGGACACGAGATCAAATGTGCCGATCCAAAGTGACACTACTGCTTTAGCCTGTACTGTGGTTTTGCTTAGATGGACCCTTAACAGTTAATATGTTGCGTACATTTAGAACGACTGTTGTGGCTACATAATGTGCATTTCGGACGTGCTTTCAACTCGTGCTCTGGGCCTGTTTCCGATAGCAAATCGATTTCGTAGTGAGCAGTACACTTCACAAGTACCAGTTCTGAAGGAGCGTGCAAACATCGGAAAATGTCGAGGTAGTAAGACGTTCCAATTTTGTAGTGTCCTAGGCGACCTGCCTGTAAACATGCTGTTCTCTTCACTTCTGTAGTTGTACTATTTCCACAGCAAAGTTTTCTCCATGTGTTGCATGAGATGTAGTGACATTTCTTGGTCAGACCGTTCACAGAATCTTGCTTCTGATAGGCTTAATCTTAAAGCTAAAGTTTAGAAACATCATCCTAGGACTCTACGCTAAGCTCTACGAAATGCAATACGTCAAGAAATCAGGCGTATTCCTCAATACATGTTGGAATGAGTAATGAAAAACTTTAGAATGCGACGGTGCATTGAAAATGAGGAATATCAGTCGGCCAATAATGGTCTTCGCATTGAAATAACACATCTATTTCTGTAGTTTTACGCTGTGAAAATAAATTTGTTATGCTCTTCTATCGTTTTATATTTAATGTGTGCTCCTAACCGAACTTTGCTACATCCCAAAATGTTAGCTCAAATTAAAAACACGTATAGGGTAATCCATATTGGATTTTAGGATGTTTTTTTCTGAATAAAAGACAAAATATTGGAAAATTCTGAATTTTAGTGCCATCGGTGTAATGTACAGACTTAACAGTTATGTATGAAATATGATGTCGACCTAATGCCCTTCACGACTCCGTTGACATGCGATCATTCTTTTGACCAAGTTCTTCATAATACTTTCCCATAAATGCGGTTCTATTTCAGCAATTACATGTCCGATGTTCTCTTTTAGCAGATTTATTGACATAAACCCTTTCCTTAAATAGCCTCAGAGAAAAAAGTCTAATGAGGCTACATCACAAGACCGCGGTGATCAATCGATGTCACCCCTCTATGAGATAATACGACCAGGCAATTTGGTTTGAAGTAAAGTGAGTGTTTCACGTGCCGTGTGACATGTAGCAAAACATTTTATCTGGCTGCAAACATTAAAACAACTATAGAGATAAGGATGTTTGATTGTGTTGTGTTCTCAGACATTAGTCAGGCACTTACGAGTATCTTAATAAGCCTTATCTAGTTAAAAAATGTTGCTTTCATTTTTCCTTCTTTCAATCTGGAAGCGAGACACTGACTCGTTAAGTGTAATGTGTCTTTTTAAATAGTAAGTCTTATGTTTGACAGTATACTTTTTGCAGTTCTTAATGGGTGATTATTTTTCTATAACGGTTAAAATTATAATAATGATTTTTTAAAATCTCAATAAGTTATCTGTGGAAAACAAGATATCATAAGAAAATATTATTCTGAATCAATTTTTTTAAGAGAAAAAAAAATGTTTCGTTGAACTCAATTAAGTAAATTTTTTTAATTTGCAGTTAAGCTATAATGAAACGAAAGCGAAGTTTCTAGGCTTTTTTTAGTTTTTATTAACATATGAATACAGTACTTAATAAAAAGCTATATTACTACAGGCCGTTGTATTAATTATATCATTACAAGTGCACTAATTAAAGGTTTCTTGATCACTTAGTAAACAATGGAAAGTAAGGTTGTTTTCACTTTGTTCATATGCCATGACTGCGAGAATTTAATTGTTAATATATCACCAAGAAAAGTGACCAAAGAAAAAACTTAACTTGCTTAAAAGCTTCTATAGGAAAAGATAAAAGGGAACAAAAGAAAGAATGATTGTAAGTGAATGATTCTTAAATAAATTAAATATAAATAGTAACAAATCTTCGAATTTAAGAAGCATTAAAAAACAAAGCACAATCATGTTAATAATATTAAAAAATTAGTTACCCATATCCTAATAAGAAATAAATTACCGAAGTATTGAAAACTTTTAGTCACGCTCGATTTATTAAAAAAAAGAAACAAGACCGAGTGTAATAATTACAGAAGCATATACTGCTTAATATAGAAAAGAAGAGATTAGAATGTAAATTACTCCCCAACCAGTAGAGCTGTAGCTTGTTTAGTATACTAAGTGCCACCTAATATTAAAGTACATTCCGTTGTTTGTGAACAAAAAGTTACAATTGAAGTGAAATTTATCGTTAAGTAGTCGAGGTGTATGGTGAGAATGTGATGCTACTCTTCTTGATATTCGAAAAGAAAAAACTAACTTTAACGCAGAGCGAGTGAATGAAATTACTTTTCAGTTCTCTCAAACAAGACCTAGAAGACGAATGTTTTACTACAGACGATAAGTGTAAGAAGCGGCCTCAAAGAAATTAGATAAAATATTTACGTACATGAAATTGACAACCTGGCTATGTGATATGATAATTGTATGGAAAATCTTTGCTATACTGGGATTTTCACTTCTCCATATTCGACAGTTTTGCTCATTAACAAAGCCGTTAACGATAAAAATGAGCTTTATCGTTCATTATCGAATGATGGATGTCTTCATTTTCTCGGGCCAATTCTTGAAGCTGTGTGGCGTAATTAAAGCGTTGCTCGAGGTCTCTCGGCTTCAATTCTTGCATAATTTGAATTTTGTATGGAAGCAATCTTAAATCTAGCTGTAATATTCCCTGCAATGATCTCCGAGTAGTGTTTAACTGAAGAGAACATCTTAGGGTTTATGTTCTGAGCCTTCCTTTCAAAATAGAATTTTATGGTTCTATTTCGCTGCGTAACTGTGTATCTTTTCATATTTAATCTCCCAGGTCTGGTCTACAAATGATAAAAAAAATTAAAGAAGTAACTGTAATTAGAGAAATTACATATTTTTCAAATATGCTCGTTTCTTTTGGTCCACCCTTTATGAAGATATAAACTTATTGTCTTAATGAACATTTGAGTTTATTGCTGTTGCAAATTAAAATGTGAATGAGCAGCGGTAAAAATACATGCGAAAGTAAATAAATAATAGAAAGGTGTAGAATGCGCCAAGGTTAATGTTTATTAATTTTACAAGCTGCAAATTTAATAAGCATCGTCATTAGAACGACAAATTGCCGAATAACAAATATTTAAAAGCTAATAGCAGCGTGCTACTTCTCTTTCCGCTGTTATTCTGTTAAGTATGAATACATTTAAAATTTGTTTTCTGATGAATTGATAATCGCCTGTGAACAATTTGTTACATTAAGCTTTTAATGTATAAGTTATGTTTGTGACAACTTGAACATTTAATAAAAAAAATGTAAAATAATAGAAGTTCGCATGTTGGGTTCTGATTTTAACAGGTTTCTAACCTTTTTAATAGAATATCTTTATACTTATATATCTACAGTTAGTTGATTACGAGGATATAAATATGTAGCATGAAAACCTTGAGCAATAATTTTGAAGTATTTTATTTCACATCGTATAAAATGTTATCCCAAAGAACACCTTCATGTATACAATATATAACCAGAATTTTACTTGGATAATAAAAAAAGTTTCTTAAATCTTTTATTTCTATTGAATTATAAATGTTTGAGCTTGTTTTATCGTACTGATACAGGCACTTCTCATTCGGACTTTGTTGAGTTACTCGATGGTACTGAAAAGTGGCCACTGGTTGAATAAAAACTACTGACTAGCAGTTAAAAAACTTTATTGGGAACTTATCCTGACGGATGATAAACCTGAAGTGCTCCAGGGACTAAAAATAAAGTGTTTAGTCAGTGCATATAAATACTTTTGCACGTCCGGCTAATAAAAGCGTCGCAGGCACGCTGGTGCTAAAAATAACTGCAAAAGTTATCGATCGACAGTGTCACCATGTCTGCACTGCTGGACACTGTCGCCCAGTTAGCTCAAAGCGAATATTCAACATATATTTAACAGATTTTATTCTGTGAAAAACACTTCTACATTATAATGCCAACTTTAAGTCTGACTGTTGCTACTAAACATTCTGTCAGTTAGCGTTATTCAGACATACGCCAAGTTCTCCTATCCGAATTATCACATGAAAAAACGCGATTTGTTACTTAAAACCAAACGTTACCAGTCTAGTCATGGTGCTGTACAAACAATTAATCTTTTGTTTCTAACGGAAGTCGGATATCATCAGGGCAATTCTAACTTTATTGTTATTCTAAATAATTCTGCTGTGCCATCACAAAATTACTTTTTTAGATTTTTAAACCAGAATATCCGTCTTCTTACACCCTTTTCTCTTATCTTTATTTGCATTTTGAAACGTAAAAGTGAGTATTTTTATCTCCGCCTAACATGTCCGAAGAATTCCATTTTTTTCTTTTAATGGTATTCATTATTTCACGTATGTTGTTCATTCGTTGTAATATTTTACCTTTTGTAATTTTATCTGTCTATGATATACTTATGTTTTCTTCAGTCTTCTTATATATTCTGTTAAGTACGATCTCAAGAGAGACTTTTAAAGTTGGGCTCATCATTGTTAAGGTTCTATATTCAGAGCAGTTTTTAGAGTTATTAATTAAACAAATCTAACACTGTATCAATCAGATTATTGTCTATATTTCAAAATGCTTTCTCTTCTATTAACTTTTGGTGCCTGTAGCAAGTTGGGTATCTTTCTTTTTCATTTTTTTTTTTAATTTGATGTTCAATAGCTGCTGCTAGTGGGTTATGGTCGGGCCTTATACTGCACCTGGGAATGTTGTAGTTGTCGTTACTAAATTTTTAAACATTCGGTTTATCAAAATGAAGTCATTTTGGTGACTTATAATTTGACCATCTTTATTATTTGAAGGTAACTTCCAGTTGTTTGGGAAGTTTTAAAATTTTGTTTGTTATATTAAAGCCAGCGTCCTGGCAGAATTTCGCTAAGTCATTCACCTTGCTTATTTCGGTCTCCCAGCTTGTATCGTCAAGGCAACCTTCCTTTTCCAACTTTAGTCATCCATTATAATTGAGACGTTCTCTTTTTTCTTTGATTTGAGAGTTATCGAGATCTTCATAGAATTTTTATTTTATTGTCTTTGTCCGCAGTTAGTGCATATCCGTATACCGTAAAAAGGACTAGTGCTTATTTGAAGTTATAATTCGATCAGAGTAGGGGGTAAAAGTAATTATAGCTTTGTTTAAAATATGTTTTAAAATAATAGCTACACCACATATACAGGTATTGGAGAAAATAATGGAAACACTTGTCAAAAATGGGAGATATTTTTACTGTGCCAAGTAACACTGGGCACCGCGTAAATCAACCGTTTCTTGTTTGTTACAGGTAGTATGGACTGTGCACTAATAGTATAGTGAGGCAGTGTAGTTGTGGCGTTGTGCAGGTGTGATGTGTGACCAGTATGTCTTACCTGACGGAGTTTCTAAGAGGACTAATAGTTGGTGCCCGTCTATTTGGAGCATTTGTGAGCAAAACAGCGACGGTATGCGGTGTAACACAAGTACATGGTAAACTAGAGTCGCCGAAGCCTAATAGTGGTCGAAAAACGAAGCTGCAGGAATGGGACCTCCGGACCTTGAAGCGTATTGTAACGTCGCAGAAGAAAACAACAGTCGAGAAAGTGACTACAGAACTAAATCAGCACCTAAACACTCCGGTGTTATCCAAAACAGTGAGACGGAAACTGCATAAAATGGATATCCATGGGCGTGTTGCTATTGACAAGCTTTTAAAACAAATGTGAATGCTCAAAGGTGATGTGCATGGTGCAATGCTCATAAAAACTGGACGTTGGAGGACTGGCAACGTGTCGTTTGGTCGGACGAGTCGTTTTATCCTCTTCCCCACCACTGGACGCGTTATGGACTGTCTCCCCGACTGTCAAACATGGTGACGGCTCTATTATGGTCTGCGGCGCTATGTTATGGCATTCGGCAGCTCCCTTTGACACATTACACGGTCGAGTCACAGCAGCGGTCCATAAAGAACTCCTGGGTAACCAGATCCGCCCAATGGTGCCAACTTTATTTCCAGACGGGAATGTTATATTCCAGGATGATAATTCCCCTGATCACTCCGCTGGCGCTGATCAAGAGTGATTTCAAGAGAATGCTGATGAGGTTCAACATGTTCCCTGGCCCACCCAGTTCCAGATCTGAATATCATCTAACTTTGTTTTGACCCGAGTTGGAGCGTGTGTTGCATGAAGAATAGCTTAAAATTTCACTCACTACTATTCAGGTTTTCTATCGGTTTATTCCATCCAGAATTAATGTTGCATTGCATGTCAAAGGTGGACCAACAACGATTTTTACAAGTGTTTCCATTATTTTGTCCAATACCTGTATGGTTTGTATTGTTGTTTCCAGATTTTTAGTGAGGTATTTACCTGTTCCTGGCCAATGGACACCACTTATGCTCAAAATATCAAGTCGTTCCATGTGAATTACAGCATTGCCTAATTTTTCGAGTTTATTTAAATTTCTGACATTCCATGTCTTGATTCTCACAATTAACTTAAGCAATCTTGATGTTTTCTGACTCCTTATGGATGATCGGAGATTGAGAGCTGTTCTATCTAACTATTGTTGTTTGGTAATATTCAAAACTGTTTTCCCACGAGATCCGAATGGAGAACTGTTAACTTTAGAATAGTTAATCTTGAAATTTACCATGATGCTTGCACTAGGGTTATCCAGTGGTTACCCATTGCTTCTATGTTTTCATGCCGTTGGACACTCAACGATGTATCCGACTTTGAGGGCAATTTCTCTTCCCAAGGCCAAGTAAATGCTATTACCTTTTGCCAGACCCCTCAACCGGAAGCCGTTGGCTGGGAAAAAACAATCGGTTGACAGAGTCTCGTTAGTTATCCAGCAGGATGTGCCGCGAGCAGGTGAGGTTGCCATTTGGGTTCACATATTGTACGTCTTTACCTTTTCACTTTTAGTTCTCCGCTTTTTTCTGCAAAATTAAAGTTTTATTTAAAAACAAACAAAAAAAGCTTAAGTATCAAAGTATTCTCCGTTGGTATCGATGACCTTTTGCCATCTTTCGGGTAGCTTCCGAATTCCCTGCTGATAGAAGTTCACCGGCCTCAAGACGATAAAGTTATCGATGCATTTTCGGACTTCTTCTTCTGTTTTGAAGTGCGTATCAGTCAAGTAATACTGTAACGATCGGAATAAATGATAATCGGAAGGGGCCATGTCTGGGCTATACGCCGCATGTGAGAGAAGTTCCCAGCCTAACGCGAAGTTGTGTTCTTGCGTCGCCTTCGCAACATGTGGTCGGGCATTATCATGGAGCAGGATGACTTTGCGACTTCCTTGTCCAGTAAATGGCCTCTTTTCTTCAATTGCGTCGCTCAAATTGATGAGTTGCTGTTGGGAGCGATCCGCCGTAACTGTTTCACCTGGTTTCAAGAGTTCATAGGACAGCACACCTTTCCAATCCCACCAGATACAGAGCAAATTCTTTTTGTCGTGGATATTGGGCTTTGGAGTCGATGTTGAAGGTTTGCCAGGGTCTACCCATGATTTTTTGCGCTTGGGATTGTCGTACAAGATCCATTTTTCATCACCCGTAATAATTTTATGCAGAAAATCCTTTTTTCGGTTCCTTGAAAGCAAATGGAGTCCGGTGTCACGCCGTCGATTTTTGTTGTCTTCGGACAGTTTATGCGGAACTAATCTGCATTCCTTTTGTATCTTACCCATTGCATGCAAACGTATGGAAATGGGTGGCTGAGTGACGCCAAGCTGTTCTGCAAGCTCTTTTTCAGTTTGCGCATAGTTTTGATCCAGCAATGTCTGCAGCTCATCCGTGTCAAATGTTTGAGGGCGTCCAGCGCGTGGTTGATCTTCAAGACTAAACTCTGCTCCGCGAAATCTTTGGTACCACTTTTTGCACGTTGCATGACTTGCAGCATTCTCATCATATGCAGCACAAATCATTTCGGTGACTTCGGTAGCGTTTTTCTTAAGATCAAACGCGAAGTGGATAGAAAATCGAATATGCTCTTTTGTGATTGCCATCGTGAAGACAGCTGATTATTGAGGTTATGTGCATCAAACGCCAAATCGAAGGATGTTTCGAAAGACCAAATGTCATTGCTTTAAAACCGCAAGATGGCGGACTTATACGTTATATGTGAACGATGATTTTCGTCCTGTGAAATCTAAAGCTGAGAACTTATTTATACACTTAATAACTTCGGCAAATGTTTTTGATCTGTTTTCTGGTAATGTGGCAACCGATAACTAGACCGCTTTTAAAATCACTGAGCTTTGTTTTTTTCCATTCTGCTCGCACTGTTTAGCACTGAACAAGTTATAGCTCCGTATTTCTTTTATATTTGATGGTCAGATCATAGCAACTTCTAGATATAAATTCACAAATTACAGTTATGTCTCCCGATATTCTCGAACAAGTAATATAAACAGCGTAAACTTTCGTTGTGCTTATTTGCAGAGCTCTAGTAGTATTAAATTTTTGGTGATATCGTGCAAGAGTATTTTTCTGAAATTGCCAGAAGGTATTTCATTTAGAAATTAAAATACCTGAAAGATACATAATTAGTTCTTACTAAACCGTGCATAGACTATTACATATGACGTTTTTAATCTAAAATATTACTGATAGAACATACATAATTTGACAAAATGTTATGGTAGAGAATTTTGCCTTGAAAAGTTGGGTTAATTTTGAGTGCGTCGGTTGATTCTTTAGGAGGAAATAACCATCTTGTACTTTGTTTTAATAATCTGCTTTGTAAATTTTCTTCCTATTCTTATAATACCCTTATTACAGTGTAGCAAAATTTACAAAAAATAAATAATGGATTGTGTATTACGTACTGTTGAGCCAAAATTTCTTAATAAATTAAATTGTCAGTTTATTTTTCTATTTACTTTGTCATGTGCATGACCGTAGATTACTAAATGATAAATTCTTTTTCATAAGAGTGCTTGTATGCGTTTTGTGAATCAAGTCAAGGATATATTTTTTAACGTTTAGGTCTACGAGGTGCATTCAAGTTATAACACCTCCGAATTTTCTTCTCAGGACTGGGATCAGTGCGGTTTGTTTTAAAATACACGCGCACTTTTTGTGAATTTGTGACAGAGATAGCAGCACTGCACAACATACAGGACTAGCGGTAGCGGCGAGATTGAGGACCGTTTTTGTTACTTAAAATGACACCGTTTTAATTACAAGAACAGTGTGAAGTCATCCGTTTTCTCCATTTGCGTGATGTGACACCGCTTGAAATTCATCGCTAGTTAACGGAGACATGTGGTGATGGTGTTATGAATGTGTCTAATGTGCGTTTGTGGGTGCGACAGTTTAAAGAAGGCAGAACTTTGTGTGACAACAAACTAAGACAATCTCGGGCTCGCACCAGCCCGTCTGACGACATGATCAAGCGAGTGAAGAAACTTGTTTTGGAGGATCGCCGAATGAGCGTGAAACACATCGCCTCCAAAGTTGACATTTCCGTGGGATCTGTGCACACAATCCTGCATGAAGACCTGAAAATGCGAAAAGTATCCTCCAGATCACTACCATTAATGCTGACAACTTTGAAGTGATTTCTCATGCTGCCTACTCACCTAACCTGGTTCCTAGCGACTTTTGGTTGTTTCCAACGATGAAAGACGCTGTCCGTGGTCGCAAAATCATTAGTCGTGCCGCTATTACATAAGCGATTTTCTAGTAGGCAAAACGCACCCCTAAAGAAGCGTTCGCAGAGGCCATGGAGTTATGGCGTCGAAGTTGTGAAGACGGCTCCAAGGAGAATACGTGGTGAAGTGACACAAGTTTCACTGTTTTCGTGTGATTAGTTTGTGAGGAAAAAAATCGGAGGTGTTATAACTTGAATGCACCTCGTAAAAGCGTTATTAAAAATAATACTGAAAATCCTGATAGGCGTGTATAAAACTTTCTAAAATTTTATAGGCAAAATTCAATAAGGAATTTGGCTGCTTCAGATTTTTTGCGTTATCATAATTTTTTAATTTGTGTTGAGATAACCCCGCCTCTAAAAGAGAACAGTTCACATAGTTCTGTACTTGATT
This sequence comes from Sinelater perroti, assembly GCA_036346155.1. NCBI lineage: Eukaryota > Metazoa > Arthropoda > Insecta > Coleoptera > Elateridae > Sinelater > Sinelater perroti. Next base: position 15,222,829 of record JARFIY010000265.1, read on the forward strand.
TTATTCTTGCTTTAAGAACTCATTGAGTATGCTATCAATTATGGGAATGTTAATTATTTAATTATAGTATTAATCTAATTACTCTAACAATTGGGCAGTTGTTAGTTTTTTGAATAATTAATTCATTTTTATTTGAATTTGTAAATCGTTAGCCATATATCAATCTTTTTTGATATTTTTTATTGTAATTAACTTTTAATTCTTTATTTTGTACATTTTCTTTTTCTATAACTTGACAAATCGACTCGAACAATGTTTATACAACCTCCTGTGGCCTTTATTGATCTATTCTTAGTAGAGTATTGTTGTTTATTGATACTAATCATAGGATTATTTTATTGTAGGTGGACTTTCGAAATATAAAATGACTTATTTGCTATCAAATCCAGCATTACTCTAATCATTTGGACACTGACGAAGATTATGATGTTTTGCGAGAAAGGCAATATTCTAGTATGAGTTGTATCTGATTCATTTGCATTCACAATCAGAATCTAACGCGGCACCCATATTTTGGAAGTTCCTTGTTAGTACGTTTGCCATTATTACCCGAGTTTCATTGTTGGCGTTTTCTTTCAAAGTATCTATGGTTATTTTGTGGCAAATTACTTTGTTCTGATATCCCTATAAAAAAGAGCGGTTGCATATTGGACAAGTGCGGGTCCTAGTCTCTTACAAATGACGTGATTGCTAAAAGTGACTATACTTAATTATGCTGGTGTTGGGATATTTACAATATTGCTGGAAATGAAAAGAGGCTTTCTAGCTATTTGCCTTACCTTGATTATACAATATACCGGTCCTAAAGCCTGTTGTTCATCTCTTAGTTCTTTGATTTTTGTTAATTTTAGTATAGTGATAAGGAGATTAATCCCTCGATAGTTCTTAGGTATATGTTTTTGGCCTTTTTTAAATATTGGTGTTATAATACCTTTCTTCCAGTTATATGGTATTTTCGACTTTTCCAGTACACATTTATAATTTCCAAAGTCGAACTTTCGCCACCATATTTTAACATTTATTTAGCGATATTATTTTCACCTAGGGATTTCTTGTTTTCTAACTTTTGTAATGAGGTTCTTATATCTTCATCATCGATTTCTAGTTTAGTCCGTATCTTATCGATCAATATTTTCTGTCTGCATATAGATCTCTAAAATATTTTAACCATAGTACCTCATCTATTTTTATATTTTCTATATACTCATTGACTTTCTTTCTTTGGATACGTATTAATCTCGAAACTTGCTTTTGATGATCGTAGAAATCTTGTTCTAAATTTTTGGTGTAATTTTTCAAAAAAAAAAAATGTTTTTGATATCTCTAATTTTATTGTCGACTATGTTTCTGACTATCTTGTATTCTTTATAGTTTTGTGTTTGTTCTTAGCTATATTTTAGATAAGTCATTTTCTTCTCGTGTACTAACTCTTTCGTTTCTGTAGAGAACCATGGTGTTTTATGTACACGTTACTTATTCTTATTTATTTTTTGTGTACCAAGTGCTTCTCTCCAGGCATTTAATATATTTGTTTCTAGTTTTTCTCAAGCGTCATCAATGTTGTCTGTTTCTAATATAGAATTTTGAGACATATGGTGTTTCAATTGTCTCTGGTAAAGATTTCGTATGCTTAGATCTTCTGATAATTCGCTTTTGTTTTAAAAATGGGTGGGGTCTTTTTCGACTTCTGTATAGTTAAACGAATTTTCCCTAATATTAGCTTATGATCGCTGTCAGTTTCAGTGAAATTTAATGCTTAATCTAAGATATGAAATAGATGTACATGTTCGTTTGATATTATGTAATCGATAACAGATTGGCTTTCTCTACTATTGCTCCAGGTGTATTTATACTGCATTTTATGATTGAAATAAGTATTGCTGATTCGTAAATTGTTAATTGCACAAAATGAGTTAATGTTTCTTCATTTCAACGAAGAAGATATAAGCAATAAGGGATTGTTTATAACTTCTTCGTTGAAGCGCTGTTTTACAGCCCGTATGTCCTATTCGTATATTTAAACCTCCAATCAAGAACATAGGCTGATTATGTGGGGGATTGTATTGATATGTTCTTGTATCTTTTTATAGAATTATTTAGTATATTCTTTAGGTTTTGATTCTTCCGGTGCGTTTACGCTTATAATATGCATTAAATTGTCGTTTATTCGCAGTGATATTGATACGATCCTCTCAGAAATGTACGACGTTGTCAATGTAGCTTTCATAATCTCTATTGATTAGTATACGTACTTCTCCTTCCGCGTTGGTCTTTTCCTACACCACTGTATATGAAAATATAGTGTTCATATGGAATAACGCCTTTATCTTTACCTCTTAGTAATTCTGACATAGTTTATACTTGTTTTATTCGAAGATCTTATATTCCAACCACTGAATCTAATAATTTGTTTTCTTCATATTACTTATTTTTTCGTTGTCGCGCCGTTTCCGTCCTCATACTATCAGTTCTATTCTGAGGTTTCATTCTGGTTCTAGGAGCTTTTTTTGCGGTGGGTAAGTTATTAGCCTGTTCCATCAACCCTCTTCTTCTATCGGAGCTTGGGACCAGCAAGGTCAGCCAACGAGCTACTCAATCTACTCAACGACTGACGCAGGCAGAGTTGCGACCTTTATTAAGATAAAAAAAAAGTCTTTTGCAGTCACGATTTATCCTTAAGACTGAGAATGAGAATGGTCCGTTGCTGTCTTCTACCAGTATCGCTTTATGACATGGAGGCATAAACACTTACTGAAGTGATGTTACAAAGAATAAATGCATTCGATATGTGGTTATATCGTCGATTACTAAGAATTAGCAGGGTAGATAGAGTTAACAACATCCTAGATAATAATGGATAAAAAGCTGGAAGCAGTTAAGACCATTAAACGACGGTATGTGGAATATTTTGGCCATGTTATGCAACATTCCAAGAAGTACGAGCTGCTGCGTTTAATTATAGGTAAAATCGAAGGCAAACGCGGATTAGCTAGAAATTTTCCTGGTTTAAAAATTTAGGGCAATGGTACGGAACAACTACGATACAACTGTTCCGAGCAGCTGTCGACAAGACTATTATCTTTAATATGGTAATCAACATGATGATGACCAACGACTGTTAAATAGCCACGGTACCACAAGAATATTAATTTTAATTGACATCTAAAAACTATTTACATAATTGAAAATTTGTACCTATAATTAAATTACAATCATTAAACCATTTATAAATGGTCGACTGCTGTTAAGTGTGAAACGTAATAAACTCGTGCTCTAATTTCAAAGTGGCGCGTTTTATTTGCCTACGTTATCAAAAAGAAAATAAATAAATGTTGAGTTTGCTAAGCAAACAGTTCTAGTAATAGCTGAACAGTTTTATTTCGTTTGTAAACAATGTACGAGGTGTGTAATATTAAAGAAGTTAATTTAGCCGAGTTTTTTCAATCATCAGTTACTTCTTGACGTTGTTATTGTTTAGAGAAATCTAAACTACAAGAGCCAGTTGCAAGACGAACTTTATAATCGGTGGGCGGTTTCAACGACTTAAAAAAGTTCAGTATGAAACGTAAACAAATTATTTTAATTTTTCCATTCTTACCGCTGCTTTAACCTCCACGTTCTCATGTTTCTCATGTTTCTCATGTTTGTATCTAAAAGCTGCTAACAATAAAACAGGATTTTGGATGTAATATGTAAGAGTAACAATGTATTTTTGCCCTGTACTTAAAAAAATAGATGTGTTTTATAAATGCCCATCATGTTAAACATATGGTGACCTTGAGGGTATCGTCGTGTTAATAGGTTTTTTGTATCGACATTAAATAAGGTTTAAGTAGAGTGAAGGTCAATTACCATTTGGTTACAGCACTGATTGAAATTGTTTGAAAGTGATTGCATGAGATGTTCAAATCTGTGCAGTAGCAGATTTTCTGGGAATTTGCATATAGATGTTTTACAGACAACTCGTTAACTTAATAGAAAACTACTTGGGTGAGAATCTAGCACTCATTTTTATCGTTATTGTTGTTGCACAAGATAATAAATTACTGCGCTAAAGTGCAAATACGATAACCCAACCTAATAAACAGGACTTGGCGGTTTACTTCGACTCGTGTACAATATCCGGCACGCTGCAAATTGATAGGGACTAGCCAAAGGCCTGAAGTGGCTTGAATCATGCGAAATTTCAGACGCCCTTGCGCGAAGGCTGCCAAGCAGCACGCTCGAAACCGCCAGTCGGCTGAATAACGATGCATGTAAGCGAATTATTTTTGTAAACATCAGCGATGAATCACGTACTCGACTACTCACGGGCGTGTTATGATTAGGTGTCTTTTTCTTTGTCCCCGCGCCGTGCACTATCCTAGGAAACATAGACAATGGTGACGCACGATGCTTACACCTGGGAGCTGGCGAAAATAGACACAGAATTGGGTTACCTTCAAACCCAGAATTCGGCAATTAGCGTATTTTAAGCTGTTTGTTCGGCAATTGTAGCTGTAGAAAGCGGGACTAGGTGTAGTTGCGTGCGATTTTGTTTTCTGGAAGGGACATCGCGTGCACGCGTAGAAAAAACATTTTCAGGTTAGGGCATTGTTTTATTATGCAGCTTACAATGGCTGTCCAAAGCACGCCCTGGTTTTATAACATAATTTGAGAATGCTGCAAACTGAAAATCAACAACTGAGGTATATCACTTAATGTACAGACATTTTTTAAAGAAATTCTTGCTTAAGTACTTTTCTTTTTCATAATTTATATGACGGCATATATGAACAGCAGTAATTAAAAAAAAATAAGCTGATAATTCGCGCGAAATTCGTAGTTCAAAAAACCTTTTTCTTCTGTGTCACAATCTTCACTCCTAATTCCAGTTTGATGTCGCATAGTTTACAAGTTTCAGCAGTTTATTTTTTTCCACGGCTCTAACCTTCTGTGTGGGAACAGGGTCTGCGAACTGAGAAGTTAAGGCTCTCATATGTTCGCCTTCTCTGCTCGGTCGTCGTGCACCAACTCGACCGCTTGGACCACTTTGGCGTTAGCAGTTTATTTACATCAATTTTTTACCTTTTTCCTATTTTTAAAATGTCTAATTTGTTGAACAAAAAAGTTGTATTAAATTTTGTGGTAAAAAAATTAACGTAATTGAAACTGTCAAAATGAGGCAGATTGCATTTGGTGATTAATCTTTATCGAGAAAAACTGTATTTCAATGACATAAGCTGTTCAGAGAAGGTCGTAAATCCGTCGATGAACCTTCTGGTCGTCCATCAACATTAGTAACTTAAGAAAATATCGAAAAAATTAGAAACAGAGTAGTGAGAATCGTCATTTGTCTGTAAGAAAGCGAGATGGAGATGTTCAATAGGTTCACTAGACGCAACTTTAAGTGATTGTTTAGGCTTGAAACGTTTGTCTCAAAACTTGGCAATTATTATTCGTGAATTTTTCGCCAATAATTTAATAAATATTGCCCCACAAGCACCGTATTCTTCAGATGTGTCACCATGCGATAGTTGTTCTTCTTATATTTAAAATATTAGTTTTAAAAATTAATTATCATGCTAAAACAAATCATCTGTGAAAAGTTGATTCTGATAGTAGTCTAATTAATCGTGAACAACATTTGGAATATTTAAATAAATATGTTCTGGATAAACATCAAGGAGCAAAAGAACTCGTTCTTCCTGTTCACATAATTGATTAGAAAAGATGTGGAAAATAATATTCAGTAAAGAATAATTCCAATCAATTTAAAGCAAGTAATTTTTGGATTAATAAATTTAAAAAAGATATCAAGATTAGATTAGGAAAAGCTGTATAAATAAAATAGTTAGTTTTAAAGAAGTTAAAAACCATGAAAATATTTTGAGATTAGAAAATTTCAAACAAACTTATCAAGAATATTGCAAAGAATATTCTAAAAGGTATACCTGATTTATTCTGTCAGCAGTGAGTAATTCTTTACTTTTTCAGTAATCCAACTTTTTGGGTAGCTTCGTGCAATTCCATAATTAGATTATCTAGTTATTGCATGTTATTGGCTAACAGTAACTTGCGTTTTACTGAATCTAAATTTTGACTACTATAGAACAAAGTATTGAAATTATTGGAGGCAAGTGACTTCTTTTAGAAAGCACCATTAAATAAATTATAATAAATATGTTTACCCTATTACTCTAGTTGTTCTGTTTGCAATTGTATATTTTTCTATTTAGCTAAACTAAATCAGGAGAGAACAAAACATTATAAGATCAAAACTTGGGGCAGTCGAGGCTGATTTTACGTTCAAAAACAACAGTTAAGTATTGCGTTACATGACGACTATAAGTACGAAATTTACATCCTCATAAATCTCATCAAAACTGCAAAATTGTTGTAAACAAATAAATATTCGTTTAAGTATTTTTAGTCAACGCAATCAGTTATTTACTTTATTAAAATTATAGCAAAAATGGAAAAGAATATGGTGGTAAATTTATGGAACGTTTTTAATCTGTTTTCTGATTTTTAAATTTATTTTATGATAATTGAAATTCTGCTGTATAGGTAAATGGGACTTTAATTAGTTAATTATTATTATTAGTAAAGGGTCTTCTATTAAGAGGCGTCAATTTAAATTTGATGGTATTTTTTATATGTTAATGTCAGATGTCTTATTTTTCGATAGGTTAATGGTAAAAACTACGCGATTTACAAATATGGAATGAAACTAGTTTGCAATAGATATTAAAATTGTGAAAAGTCATTATACAAATGGTGAAAATTTTGCGGAAACAATTTGTAAATGTGTCGCATAGCAATTGTGAAACTAATTGAGAAGTTTGTACTTTTCAGTCAAGTTTCGAATGCAAAGAACCTAAAACGTGCTTGGCCAGCTGGATATATCGGAAAAATCGCCCCTGTAGCTAAAAATGTTGCAGAAATTTTGAGTTGATGAATTTCCAGACGTTCACAACAATTGAATATCTCTCACAAAATAGCCTGCGCTGTATATTGCGCTAAGATATGTCTCTAAAGGTTTACAAAATCCAGCTGACGCAAGAACTTATGACAGTAGATCATGAACAACGTTATATATTTATTAATTTGGTGTTGCAGATGCAAGAAACTGACCTCCATTTTAGAAAAATTATCTTGACTGCCTATTTTCACCATATTTGGTATATAAATAAGCAAAACTATTGCATTTGGTGGCCTGAGAATCCAAGAGAAACAGCCGTTTTCTGTCTACCGGTTGATGGCGTTATTGGTCCGTATTTTTCGAGAATGAGGCTGGTGAGACTGTGTCGATTAATGGGTCTGCATTGCCGTATAATGCTGATTGTTTTTTTTTTTTTTTGTCAGAAGTGGATACCATAGACGAGGACGATCTTTATTTCTAACATACCGCAAGTCGTGAAACAATTTCAGGAGAGATTTCCTGAGCGATCAATTTTTCGAAATTCGAGATTATGCGATCTAACATTAGACTTTTCCCTTGGGAGATACGTCAAGGTATCTTGCACTCAATAACAATATTACAGCTATAATTCGAGAACCACATTTGTGCGAAAACACGATGAAAATTTCCTCAATTGAATGGCCATCTGTAAGGAGAACCGAGGCGGCCATTTGAAGGTTTGTATTCCATGGCTTTACGAACTTTACGTTCTGAATTTAAATAAAAATATCGAAATAATTCTCAAAAACAGGGTTTTTTAAAAACTTAAAATGAAAGACCTTTTGGTTCAGATGGTTCAACCAGTTGGCTCTATCCTCTGGCCGGCGCGCGCGCGAATTCGAGTCTCGCTCAACCCATGGGTGTGGGTGAATGTCCTAGAATAAGTGCACGTTAGTGGGCACAATAAGCCCTTGAGGCCTGCAGTGCCTGTAAGTGCGCAAAAAAAATCGCAAACCACAATAACAAAATTATAACACTATCAAACAGATAAAAAGATTTTGTGTTTCAATACATAAAATGTGAAATTTGCTTTTTTGTTTACTCTATACGGTGAAGATTGAATAGCGAAGTAGTATATTATAGCTCATACTGCTGTGTGGAATTATATCATGTATACAACATGCTCTTTGCATGCATACGTGCGTATTATCGCAACAATAATTCAATCGTCACCGCATAACGCTTGTAGCGTACGGAATACCAAAGAGGAAAATGGATCAATCTGTTCGCAATAACTGGCTCCGCTGTAAGAATTCAAAATACATGCCGCCCGTGATCCAGAAGAGTTAAGGAAATATTCTAATGGGTGCAAGAATCGATAAGAAACTCTATCGCTATCAATTTCTAAACGTAGTCAAAAAATCATTCTGCACACAATATTAAAGCTCGATTCGCATTTTAAAGCCTGCATCATTCAACTTGCGCAAGAATTGAAAAGCAAGAACTATGTTCATCGATTGAACTTTGCTAACGAAATGCTAGTACTTCAGCGATGAATAGAATTTTTAGTTAAACATGGGATACCAAAAAACAAAATTGTCGCTGCTGGTCGAAAGAAAACCCTAGACAAAAAACATGAACGTTTTCTTCATTGTTTTAAGTTATCGTATAGGCTGCAATAACCGCAATAGACTTTTCTTTAAAATGGAAACTGCTTGTTGTAAAATGATGGAGAAATGCGTGGTTTTAGTAAGATGGAACAACTTACTACATGTCTGACTGGCCAGTTGAATTCGTGAATTCGAAAACAAATTGATTTTTCTAATGGGCAACAATAGCTGCCCTCTTTGCAGACCAGATTTGCGTCCTTTTGACTATTATTTATGGAGATACTTTACTGCATACGCAGATAACATGAGGGCTTTAGCTTATTTAAAGCGCAATATTGCTGCAGAAATGGCGTCGATACTGAGAGCGTTATTTGGGCGCAAGCTGGTCAGTCGTCGCATCAGGTTAAAGGAATGTCAGCAATGGTCGCCATCTGAACAGTATTATTTTTTCTAAATAATTTTTTGTTGATTGAGAAATTATAAATGTTTTTAAAATTTGAGTTTTTTCAATTTAATTTGCATATCGTCTACATTGTTTTTTGGAATCTCGCCCTTTTTAATTTACGAAATTATATTTGCGATGCGGTCTCTTTGTCATTTCGACAAACGAAATTTGATACAACAAAATGGTACTCGCCAATCACAAAGGAAACCTTTAAAGGTTAGTAGCACGATAACGTCGGTGTCAAATTTCGTAAATAAAATTAAATGCTAACATTAATTAACTTCATATAAAAAATACTTTAACATGCAGTGAATAAAACTGCGGCTACTAATTTTCCAAGAAGCTTGAATAACAGAACAGTAGTACTCGCAGGTCATTGCTCCTGTAAAACGTATCCCAATTACCTAACAAGTACAGTAGTTAAAGAATATTATTAAAAGAACGCCTATTGGAAGTACCGCAAGAATTTTTTTGCATTCTCACTTAACCCACATTTGCCAGAAAACGAGGACGCAATAATAACTCAACATCATACAGGAAGATAAGATCTTGTGATTTCAATCTTTTTATTTCCTGCAATTATCTCGTGAAAAAACTTTTTGGCTCTGGTTCAAGTATTTTGTTACATATAGCCTGATGGTTTAATAAGTAAACTAGGAAGTGCAATTTTGTTGGTTGCTTGTGATAAAAACTAATTAAGCACACCAAGTCTCATTTTGTGTTATGTTAAATTCGACATTTAACATGACGTGATCGCTACTTTTGTAATAAATGTTTAGGGATGCGGTTGTATGCATTAGTATGACTTCGAGCCTTCAGCATAAAAGAGATCTTAAAAGGTTTTAAAATAATGTAAGTTCATTACAGATTATTTATTTGAAATTTAATACTTCACAAAATTATTAAAAATTTATAATCTATTTGTTACTTATCGTACAAAATTTTTTATAATGCGACATTCGCTCCTAATTTCAGTTTGATATGTCAAATACTTAAGTTACAGCAGTCTATTTACATCAACGTTTGTCTCTTTTCGATTTTTAACATGCATGGTACTGTTACATAATATAATAGGTCTAGTAAAAAGAAACCCATTATTTTTCCAATAGGTGGCTTTAATAAATTGTATCTCGCGCTCTAAAAGTCCGATCGGTTTACACTAGATGGCGTTAGAAATCTAACATATCGTATTAAAAAAACTTATTTTTGTGAATAGTTGACTCAGTTTTGTTTGAGCTCACGTCAAAGATGGATACCAGCAAAGCGAAAATACGCTATATTTTACAGTTTTTCTTCGATAAAGGTGAAAACGCAAGCCAGGCGGCTGAAAATGTGAATAGTGTTTATGGTTCGGATACTGTAACAGCCAATCAAGCGCAGTTCTGGTTTTGTCGATTCACTTCCGGCAATTGCGATGTCAAAGATGCACCACGCTCTGGAAGGCCAATTGTCGAAAATGTGGATAAACTCAATGAAATTGCGCAAAAAACCGTTTGGAACCATTTGGAAAAGGCTGGATACAAAAAGAAGCTGGATGTATGGGTGCCACACGAGTTAACGCAAAAAACCTCATCGACCGAATTTCCATCTGTGAATCGCTGCTGAATCGCAACAAAGTCGACCCATTTCTGAAGTTGATGATGACTGGCGATGAAAAATGGGTCACTTACGACAACGTCAAGCGAAAACGGTCGTGGTCGTAGCGCGGTGAGCCGGTGCAAACGGTGACCAAGCCAGGATTGACGGCCAGGAAGGTTTTGCTGTGCGTTTGGTGGGATTGGCAAGGAATCATATATTATGAGCTGCTTCCCTACGGCCAAACTCTTAATTCGAACATGTACTGTGAACAATTCGAGCGTCTGAAGGAAGCAATCGCCCAGAAGCGGCCAACTTTGGCCACTAGGACAGGAATTGTGTTTCATCAAGATAACGCCAGGCCACACACATCGCCAGAAGCTCCAGAAGCTTGGTTGGGAGGTTCTTATGCATCCACCTGATAGTCCGGATCTGGCACCAAATGATTGCCACTTGTTCCTGTCCATAGCGAACTATTTTGCTGGTGAAAAATTCACCTCAAGAGAAGTTTGTGAAAATCGATTGCCTCAGTTTTTTGCCAATAGGGACAAGGGCTTCCATGAGAGAGGCATAATATAATTACTTTCAAAATGGCAACAAGTTATCGAACAAAACGGCGCATATTTGACATAAATCGGTTTATTCTAAGTATGTTAAATAAAACTTTCAATTTCATGCAACAATAATGGATTTATTTTTACTAGACCTATTATTTGCATTAAATTTTGTGTTAAAAATAAAATTAATTCTACCGAAACGTTTAAAATGGAGCAGGAGTAAACTAATGGGAAGTCGCCATTTAACTGTAAGAGAGCTTGTTGAAGATGTTGATATAAGTAATATATTGGGCTTGAATTTTTTTTCACTAAAACTCAGCAATCATAATTTGTGAGTTTTTCGTAGAAACTTTAAGAAATATTGCTTTCCAAGCACCGTATTCTCCAGATATGTCAGCAGGCGTCTTTTTCCGGTCCGATTAAAAACACCACTTTGAAGAACCCGACTTGACTCAGTTAATTCGAAGAAGATCCTGATGGAAATTTCAAAAAGTGAATATGAAAAGTGTTTTCAAGATTTGGTTAAACGTTGGCGTACGTGTATCGCAAAGGGAGGAAATTATTTTGAAGAAGACAAAATAAATTTGACTAAATAAATAAATAGTGTGTTTTTATTTAAACAGTCACTTTATTTTTTAACAGTTGTGAACATAACTTGCTTTTTTAAGTTTAGGTGTGTAGTTAAAGAGTCTTTTTACCAATGCGTCTAGCAGTTCTATAAATTATTCATTCTATAAATATCAGTAATTGAAGTAAAAACATAAGACATTTATTCTTATCTAGTAATACCTAGAAAGTGATAAGTAAAAAGAATACTTAAAATTTTCTTTTGATCTTAACATTTCTTGAATCAGTCGGGTTACTTATGTATGACTGCTCGCACTACTCTTCCGAGGTGTTCCACAGTCGGTAATTCAATCAAAATCTGAATATCCTGTTTTTTTTTCTTATAGGCATACATCTATTGGATTCGAGCCAATGCGTGCCAGCATAGTTTTGGTGGAATACCCAGAATTGTCCTGAAAACAAAGTGTTATTTGAAGACTTTTTCCAAATGTTATTTTGATTTTTTGATGTCTTTGTTTGTGCCCACTGCTCTCAAAAATGTAATTGAAAGACCCCGTTATAAGCTACTCAACACTGGATCATCAGTGAAGGGGGAATTTTTTATTTTTCTCCTCTGGTGAAACTATGAAGAGGATCTGATCTCTTCATACTGGTAGTATACATCTTTCACAAAGCAGAAGTCCAGCATTGTTCTGTATTTTTCGTTTTGTTTAAGGTTGTGTTCTATAATGTTAGAAAGGATTTTTGTGGTTTTGATTTTCTGATTGCTAGTGTTTTTATAACCTTTCCGATACAGGACATGCACCCACCACTACCATTCTATCAGTTCTTTTTAGTGAAAATTTGAATTATTAATTATAAAAGCAGAACATGTTCTCGAGAACACAAACAGAAATGATTTTTAATCAGACACTTATCTATCAAATTAGAAAGGACGTATATCCTGAAAAATAGTGAGCAGCAAATCATAACGGGTATAATTAGAAAAAACTGCAAGTTGAACACACTAAAAAGCAAGTGGAATTTTCATCCAAGAACTATTTTAATAAAAACATACTCTACATTATAAGATAATTACTATAAGTGGTGCTTGTTTTATAATTTAATATTAGTAAATTAATGGAGTATCTGGGTGAGGACAACTCTAAATTTTATGATATCGAAAAGTAAAGGAAGCAACATCTCACATGGGGTGTTGATCATACAAGAAAAATAAGAACGGCGCTGAATACAAGGAAACCGTTTTTTTTGTCGTGGAATCGTTAATCTTTTAGTGTAAAATAGTGCCTGTTTTAACTATACGCCAGTGGTTGAAAAATTTAATGCTTTGAAAACACGCAAGAGGATGTAGATACAAATAACTGATAAAAGTCATAATAAACTTGATACTAGGAATGGGATATACAAGCTTTAGTAGAGGGTTAACGTTTAGACTGAACACTTTACTTATGCTTTGCATAATTGAAAATGAATGATAAATGAGCAAGTTTTAGAGTATTTGGTTATGCAAAATTGCGCGCATATTTGGATAAAATGCTAACATTCTTAGTAGTGCTCGGCGATAATTGACTGACTTTTGATCGGTTCCAAATTATCAACATTTTTTACAAACAACATTTGCGGTCTGCTTGATGCTGCAAGACTTATTACCCAAGATTGATGATAGGTAACAGTAAAACTACGCCCCTTGCATACTGTCCGTCATCGATTAGGGAAATTTGGAACCTGCTTTGTTTATGCTTAATACTCAACACCGTCAAGCACGTCTGGTGTGGGTGGTAGTATAAGCGTTAATTTTAGTTACAGGAATGATATTTGGTGTTTTCTGATGAACTTTGTTACAAGTTGCATCACGATTGTCACATGTGTGTCTCCTAGTGACCTTAAACCATGATTAACAGGTTTCCATACGGGAGTGAAGTGTAGTACCTGTCCACTTTCTTCAAAGAACAGAACTAATTTTCCATGCCTTGCACGATTTCTTTTATCAAACATTTCGAATATAATTTGAGTACGTTGTATTCTTTCTGGTAGTTGCAAATTTTTACCAATACTTTATGTAGAGTTACACACGTTGATGATTGTAGAGCACACTTGAAGAATCTGTTAAATAATATTTAACTAAATTTATTACACTTTTCATAGAAATTGATTATGGTTAAGATTTAAAATGGAAAAATTTAATCTTTTTAGTTTATTAGAGACGGTAATTAAAACTTTATTTTATTTTTCTAAATTATAGTATATGGTTAAAAAGAGCCTGTGGAGTAATATAACTGTATAATCATTATAGGCTTTATATTTTTGCATTACATCTGCCATTCATTTTTATTTCATCACCAAGTCTGTCCCTAAACAGGTTGCAAAAGGGCGAGGGCGAGGAGTAACAAACTCAAAAAACAGAGTTTAGCTGACTCGGCTGATAGCACCCTGTAAGGGTTTCTACTTAGAGTTATAGGAAAAAATTAACTCTGCTGTTTTAATGGAGAAAGAGAATGAATAATTTCCAACGACAAGAAGTGGAAGAACCTTCTCTATATTTCTATCTAACATTTTAATTTTGAAAGTCCGAATAGTAAATATTAACATAATGTGAAGAAGATTAGCAATTTTTGACTTATATGCACCCACCAACGACGAACTACCTTTAGTTAAAGAAGATAACATGCAAGCCACTCTAGAGGGCATCGGAGACAACAGAGAAATAGTTGTAATGGATGATTTTGATTCATGAATAGGAAATAAAATATAGAATAACAGAACGTTTTGAAGAATACCATTAAATTATAGCGGAGAAATACTAATAGAATTCTGTAAACGATTTAAAAATTACACACAACATATAAGCAAATAAAACATAGAAGAAATTGAAATAATCAAGAGAGCTTATAAGAGGACACATATCAATGAATGAAATACTTTGAATTTATTTAAAACTATTTATTTTATTTATTTACAGAATTATATTTATGTATACTAAAAAAATGTAGATCACTTCACTTTCTGATACTCGATTGCTTATTAAGGTTTCGCTGCGTGCTATTATACATCCAAAATCTGTTCTGGAATATTCTCGAATTGCTTTAGTACTCTTATGTTTACGACCACTTTACAAAACATTAAGGCGCTCGGAAATTTGTTGCGACAGACATCAATACATATAAAAAGAGTGAATGTGAAAAAATTAGTGACGGAAGAACTAAATATGTGAAATCCGTAGAAATTACATTGGAATTAGTCGACCAATCGATTAAAGCAATGAAAAACAACAAAGTAATCAGTCCAAGAAAACGAATTATAACGACATTACTTAATCTTGCAAAATACCAAATCGATTACGTTGTTATTACCAATACACAAAAAAGGCGACAAAAAACTTTGTCATCTCCAGAGGATTCATAATATCCTCTACATTTATTTGTTTAGATGTAAAGTAATAATAAAAATAATTTATTTGGTTTAAACAAATAATGAACAAGAAAATTAAACTACAAAAATCTCCATTGCTGTTCATTGATTTAAGTAAGGCGTATGACAACATCTCGGTAGGGAAGCTATGGGAAACCTTAGAATCGACAATTACAAATAATGTACTAATCAAAACTACCCAAAAACTATACACGAACACTACAATTTAAATTAAAATAAGCAATGAGTTGTCGAAATAATAGCAAATAAAGGCCTTTCTCCTACGTTATGTGGAGTATACATTGAGAAACTGGAAAAGGAAATGGACATACCAGACTCTTCATATTTTTTAATTAGCGGTTTTGTTAGCCCAAGATAAAGAAGATTTAGAATATACGATTCAGAAAATAATGGAAAGTTTGAAAAAGCAAGCCTAACTAGAAACTCAAATAAAACAAAGTATTTATTTATAGCAGAAACATCGGAGGCCTTCAATTAGAAAATGGTGAAAGAGTAATATGTGAGAGTAAGAATAGAACAAGACGAGCAAGGCAAGAAGATATTATAGACAGAATAATGCAAGGAAAGAAAGCAATAAAAAGGCTGAACGGGATACGGTGGCATAAAGATATAAGTTTAGGAAGAAAATATATCTACAACACAATAATAAAAAATAACATTATAAAATGGTGGAGATGGACTGAGGCAGAAAAAAAAACTAGCAACAATGGAAATAAGCGGACTACTACGATCTTGTAGAATATCTAGACTAGAAATAGTAAAGACCCAAACAATTAGCTTCGCATTGCCCTAAAACACACAATTGTGGGAGAAGTAAAAATACAACAACTTATCTGGTATGAACATATGAGGTTACCAAAGGCAACATGGAAATAGAAGCCTCCGAATAATGATAAGAAGAAAGATGAAAATAGTCTGGAAGTGGGAGAACGTCCACAGATGTTATAAAACTAATTATGTATGATAAGCAAATATATATTTCTATCTATAACTTATTGGAATCTAACTTATTGTTATTAATCAAAGAAGTCATATATCAAGATTTTCAGCAATATCTTCAGTTGTAATCCTTGACGTAATTTTTTCATTGTGCCAAAACCAGAAACATGCTCCATTTGTTGAAGATTTTATCATACTCCTTGAAATCATATATATCAAGCAATATCGTAAATATAAAGTTTCGTTCTCCACTTGAAAATGTTCAATCACTTACTGCTACGGCAAACGCTAAAACGTGCAGAAACATGGCCATGCACCAACGTTTTCATTGCCTATAAAATTGTACACGAACTTTAACAACCATCTGTTTTAGTGATTGTTAAAAAAATGATGTAATAAAAATTCCAAATTAGATAAGTACAGTGATACAAGGCTTGTCCTGAAATTAACTGGGTTGATACTGGCAAACTGGATTAATTGAAAATATTATCAAATACATAATTTTTGAAATAGGTCCCTTGCGCAGCCACACAGCGCTTGTAGCGATGCTTCTATAGTTGGTACGCCTCCATGAACTTCTTTTCCGGGATGCTACTGAGGTGGTTCGTTACGGCCACTTGAACCGCTTCAACGGTCTCTCTTCAGCCGGAAGAACAGAGAAAAGTCGCAGGGGGATAGGTCGGGGGCTATGACAGTGTTACCACATTTTTCTTGGTCAGAAACTCCTTGGCGATCAACGCGGTGTGGCTCTACGCATTGTCCTGGATCTAGGTGTCGGCGATCTCCGGACACAAAATTTGATAGCGTAGCGCTGCTTGATCGAACACTGGATTTTTTCTCTTGACGCACACAATTGGGATTAGTTGCGATGTTTTGCTAAGACTCCTCATTCCTCTACAAGTTTTCCCATTCAGCGCGCTAAGAGACACGCTAGAGCCAGTCCCATTACTTTCAGGACAAACCTTGTTTAATACGTTTTGTTGGGACGTTCTTGTATTTTTATAATTTTCTAGCATATGTACATTTATTTTACTAATGTCAATCTATAAACAAGGCTAGAGAAAACGTATAACTTTTGAAATAAATTATCGTGATTGTCTAGAAGATTGATAATGATTGGAAAGTGGCTACAAATCTTCACCTACTCCGTTCGTATCAAAAGGGATCTATATCTACACAATAAGAATTATCTCAAGCACACGACACACGCACTGTAGCGCACGCAACTTCTGGATATGTATTAGTATTTGAACGTAATAATGGTATAAGTTATTTGCACTTGCAATTAGAATTACGTTCACAGCTAGAAATGCTGTTATAAGTTAAGTTATGATTGAGCGAATGTCGGATGAAGCTGAGTTAGTTACTTCTAGCAAGAAAGTGACAACCAGGGACTTGTTGTAATTAGTTACTTATAATCTACTCGTTGCTGTACCGTCTGGACAGGGAAGAGAACTGGATTAGCTTTTAACCCCCTTTCGCAAATAAAAGGTGACCGTAGAAAGCACGCTAATTAATATCGCAACTTAATACTGTTCTATAAACTTCCTCCCGACGAACGTCTGGCGTGACTCATACATGCATTTGCACTTTGCAGATAAACAGGGAAAATATTATAAAGCCTCTACCTAGCAATTAAGGGGCGTTATCGTAAACAAATTCTGTTTTACGCTAAATACGCGGTAATTGGATTTACATGAATTATCCGAGGCGGTAGCGGACCACGGCTAGTGTCAATCATAAATCTAATCAGGTGGGCAATTTGCAAACTTTTACGGATTCGATCGCATCAATTGCATATTGGCGGCTTTGCCTCGTTTTGCGCGGCTCGCACGTCAAAGAAATTAATATGACAGTTTGATGCTGGTGATTATCCCGCATTGACGTAGAGGATGCGGTCGCGTGTATTGTGACATACTTTTTGATTTTTACATCGTGTATCTTCTCGATAAACATCATAGAGGATGCCAGGCGCAATTATATTGGGTTCCATTTAAGACCAATCGTAGACATTTGTAGGTTAGGTCGTACAGGAAACTTCAATAATTCGATTCACTTGATGGAGATGTGAACAACGTGCACTAACAGCTTACCTAAAAATTTAACACAGCCACAATTTCCGTATTATCAATTACATTATCTGGCTTGTGACTGTAAGAGAAAGTCTCTGCATTGTAACATTCGTTTAATACTGTTTCAATGTTACGCCTTTATATGTCGATTATATTAATAAGTCATTAGTGGCTCGCAGGCCTGCATTGTTGTCACTCATAGGTAAAACCATGTTGAAAGCTGTGACATAGACCACACCAATGGAGCAACTGTTCTCTAGCACAAGACGAATTAATTTATAACTTTCTCCGTCAAGCGGACTCCAGCAGTCGATTACTTACACGAAAGATTACTTAAATTCGGACAGATTATGTAACACCTTGAATTGATGGTTAACGCCTCATCGAGCGCTATTTGAATGTTGAAACCAGCGAGAGACTTCTGCGTCTTAAGTTTGAAATTGCATTCCCTGTAGATGCGTAAAGAGCACAATGGAACCCATAAATAAAAACAAATTAGCTATACATATTAAAGATCAATTTGAATACAGTAGATATTACAATATCATTACAACCACACAAATTTTCTCCGGTCGCTGCAGTTGTAGTCGAAGTTATCACTATTGTAATCATTGTTGTGTTGCAAGAAACGAGTGGGAAATATGCTGCATACACGTATGCATCCAGCCCGTATTGCTAGAAATTTAAATAATGAAGTATAAAGAAATAAGTAAAAACTAGTTTTTTCAGTTATGATTGTAACGTGTATCAGTTGTAAGTTAAAAATATAAATGTGGAAAGGCGAGAGATCTCATTAATTTTAATTTTTTAGTCGTTCTGTGATGTGATTTTTTTTATATTTATAATTCAATATTTTAGTTAATGTTTTTAAGAATTTTTAATTGTTCAATTTACTTTTTTAATTACATAATATCTGCTCCAATCACCTAATTTATAGCTTCACATCTATTTTCCATGCTTTCGACGAGATGTCTTGCACAATCAATTACCAAAAGTCGCTATATATTCTTAATTTAAAATGGCTTTCCCTTGAGCTTCATATTCATGTACCGTCACACATTTTCAATGGGATTAACATCATTGCCTTCTTGCAGTACTCGATTTGTTCGATCAAAACGCAAAAACTTTTCAGTATATTTCAGCAAGCATTTCTAGTAAATGGCGGTGCACATTTTCTCGGTGTTTAAATTGTCCGTAAACTGAAAGAGGCAATGAATATCGCACTTATATTAACATCCCCAGACATGCACTTTTAAAGAGTGTTTTACGGTGCAGCGAAAAATTCTATTCTTTTCTGACCATGCATTCGATAAAGAGGACTATGCCCAGAAAGAACATTGCCCCAATCTTGATTTAAATTTTCTTGTGCTGATGCTAGGTGTTTTTCTGGTAGCAAAGGTTTCTTTAAAGTTGATCAAAAAGCAACATTTTTTTTACGCAGGCGACTTCGAATTGTATTTAGAGAGACCTGTCTTGCGGAGTTTTATTTGGGTCCAATACAGCAAAAGATCTGCCTTGTCTTCAAAGAGACGCAAGATCACTTTATGGTTCTCCCTTGTTGAGAAGTGGGCATTTCTTAGGTAGATCGTCTACATTCCCAACCTTCAAATATACACTTTATCCACTTCTTAACAAATGCCTGGGATTTTCGTATATACTTTGCACCCGCTTTATACTTTAGTTTTGGGCCCTTTTTCAGGATTCATTAAGAACACCGCCTTGTAGATAGAAAAAAAGAAAAATTATATACTGATAATCAAAGAAATCCAGCGCAGAACGGGTTACTTCAGCAATGCTGCGGGCACGTATAGGGGTTACAATAAATTATAGTATATGTATTGTAACTACATTTTATAACTGACGGCTCATCATACTATACCTCCATAGGCAGATGATGTGTGTCATTTCCGTAAGGCGATCTCTTGATGACGTATCCTAAGTTATTGAAGCACACGTATAAAGTCATTGTGGAAATACAAGTTAAAACAGGATCCGTTTGAAAACACCATTTAATTCCATTCATGTGACCAAAATTCACGTTTACCAATGTGGAGTAAAGGTAAATTTACCAACAGCAATGTACTACAAACCCAGATTTCGGTAATCGTCAACGAACAGTACATAATGAGAGTTACTGTATTGTTATCTCTTGTCATTCCAGGATAAGAACTCAAGTGGCAGCAAATGGATTCCGAAAAGCTTGATATGTAAAATAGCGATTTTCTTGAGGATTAGTAGGTTGAGATTAGCTAGAACCTTGTCGTGTAGTTCTTTGTTATTCGGTCTATTGTTGTCAGACACGGGTGATAGTGTTAGAATTTCTTAGTATTTGCGTGCATTTTGCGGATTCATTTTATACCTCTCACATAGACCTACAATTCGACTCAAAGATCGATCGTTTCAATGCAAGGCACCATAATACATTTTTATGCCATTCTTAGCCAACTAAACGTCTGTTAAGTCTTAGATACTTAATTTTAATTTCTTAATTTTTCTCGAAACTCTGTTTATAATTCTATAAATTGTGTAAGGAAAGTTCCAGGACTGAGCTAGTAAAATAAGTAATTTAATTATTTATACAATTAATGGTTTTAGGTTTTGTCCCCTCGGCTGTCTATGCGCAGCTGCCATAGTTTCTGGAGATCATATAAAAAAGTAGAGAAGGTTTCATCCGGGATACTTTGAAGGTCATACTGATAGCACTAACTTTCATTTCCAAAAATAATGTTTATGAGAAAAGTGGAACCGATTCTGACTTTTTCCAATAGTTCAGCAATAATTCTTCGCCTGGTTAGCTATGCTACACGTTCCATAATTGCAGCGATATGTGATGTTGACGGGTGGCTCATCCTGGGATTGTCATGCACTGGATTTCTGCCCTTCTGTCCTTCACTAGAGGTTTTCCCTAGCATAATACAAGAACTTAATGTTAAGTCTGCTCAAAATCCGCATCCATTATGTTACGCGTGTAACTTCCAACTAACTGCACCAATAAGTCGAACCCCGCCACTTGGTCAGTTTACATGGAAACACTTCCAAGCCCATATCTATTCAAAACACAAATCAGGTGACTGAGACTTATTTTTTGTGTTTGAATATCACAGGCCCTTGAACTTTTCTGACAAAAGTTGTACTTTTAATTATAATCATTTTGTGTCTCCATTCTGCTTTAATTAATATTTGCGTGGTTTGTAGATGTTGCAGTTTTTCTGACTACTGGTGCATAAAGTTTTTATATACGATTTTTTATTGCACTTGATATATTATGTATTAATAAAAATTATAGAGATATTTTTATGTAATAATATCATATAAGCATCTCAGATGTAGCATAGACATCAACTATTTAATAAATGTTATAAAATAAGTTTTTTTATTTGAAAATTTTTTAAGGCTCTATAAATAATAAATAAAATATTACCAACTTAACTACAAAATGAATGTTTATAATTCCAAACATACTATCACAAAATAAGAACAAAATTCAATTAAAACTGTCAACTATAGTTGATAAGGTGTAAGAATAAAGAACAATTTGTTGTGTTTAATCATTTTCTCGTCAGGCTAAAGTTTCCACGTATTTATTTCGATACCTTTTAAATTTCCTTTGTCGCATCAATTTTTTTTTCATTCAAGGTTTGCCTTTATTTTGTTGTCGCTAAGTTAAAAAGGTAATAGGGAAAAAACGGCAGTCACGTTTGTGAAAGTTAAAAATCAACACAATAAATGGTTGTTAATATGGTGCATTGCGTTTTCTTCCATTATCGGAAACAAGTCTCATATGATAAATTAATATCTTCGCAGAGATCGCGAATTTCTTCAGTATTATAAATAAAATCGTCATTTTCCTCAAAATTTTTAGGTGTACTGGTCATCTAGAAGAGATAACTTCTTATATGAAAAAAAATGAGCCGATTGTCGACATTCGTTCGGCTACATTCGGTTTCACATAAATCATAGTTGTGCCGCATGCGCCTGCTAACGCCAAGAATTGTCCACGTAATGCATGAAACATCGTTGGATAGCGCAAACTGTCTGATTACTTTATGATAATTTAAGTTTTGACCTCGAAATTTTTTTTTAAATTTATTTAATAGGAAAAATTTCTAATATATCTGGAGAATGCAGTGCTTGTGGAGCAATATTTGTTGAATTTTTAGCGAAAAACTCAGGAACAGTTGTTGCCCAATTTTATAAAAGTTTCAAGTCCAAAACATTACTTACATTTGCATCTGCAGAACGTATTGATACACCAACATCTTCAGCAAGCTCTCTTATAGCCAAATGACGATTTTCTACTAATTGGTTTCTAATTTTTTTTGATATTTTCTTTGGTGATTGATGATGATAGACGATCAAAACGAGCTTCATCATCTACGGATTCACAACGTTCTCTAAACAGCTTGTGCCACTGGAATAGTTTTCTCCATAAATATTGGTTACCGAATGATTCTGCAGCATTTTTAACATTTCAATATTATTTTCAATTTTAATAGAAAATTTAATGCAACTTCTTTGTCAACAATATTAGACATATTAAAAAGTTGATGTAAGTTTGCGTAATATATAAATTATTTGATATATCAAAAGATGAATATTGGCAATGTATAGAGAGATTTGAAAACAAAAAAAAACACCAAAGGATTTGCAGGACAATTTATTTATTCTGATACATAAAAAGAAGAAACAGAATGTGAAAATTACAGCGATCTGTCTAGCTTTAGTTGTTTTTAAAGTTTATATGAGAGCAATTGAAGAAAGAAAAATATTGCAGAAAGCACATTCAAAGACGAACATGTAGCATACAGAAAAGGAAGACAAACATCGTATAACATATTCATATTAAAGAATTTAATTGAAAAGAACATTGAAAGAGGAGAGAAAAATTATCGATTAATTTTCAATTAAAGGGAGAACGATTCGAAAGCTTCGAAATGGTAAAAGCGATAAAATAGGGAGACAGCCTAAGCCCATATCTATTTATATTAATAACAGCGCAAATAATGAAAGTACAGGTCACCTGACACTTACAGATAGCAATAAGATGTAGAAACTTAACACCTTCATAAATAAATGCATTCCTATATGCACACAATATAGTTCCAGTAGCAGACTCCCACACAAAATTACAGGAATAAGTATAACAAACATAACGTACAAAGGAAAATTAATAGAGTAAGTGACTGCTTCTGAATACCTTGGTAGCAATGTTTAGACAAGATGGAAAAATAATTCGAGAAGAATAAATAGAGCAAAATAGCGTCAAAAAAATGGAGAATAGAATGAAACTACAGGTATACAACACGATAGCCATACCAACGATAACATATACATGTGAGTCATGGGTAACACAAAAGAAACACAAGATCAAAATAACGGGTAAAACACGATGGGACAAAGTATGAAATGCAGAAATTAAGGACTTTTTGAAAAGGGAACAGTAAACAAGAGGAGGCTTAACTGATTTGGATATATAGTAGAATGAAGCAGAATAGACTAGTAAAACAGACAATGGAGCAAAACTTGGATGTAAGAGAAAGAAAAAGACAAGTAGAACATATAGGAAAAGCGAAGGGAAGGGCAATGAGGGAAACAGCAAGAGACCGGAAGGCATTAAAGAGTTCAGTGAATAGCTGAGGAAAGAAATAAATACCAACACCCCAATGGGTAAAAGGAGTCAACGACAAGAAGATCACACTAAAATTAGGAGCAAATGTTACTGAAGTTTGTGCCAACATAAGCAAAAAAATTTTTTAATTACGACTTCCCGCGAATTTCAAATTAAAAATTTACCTTATTTTTTTTAACAGACTAATAAATCTATAGACAAATTCTTTTTATTGCAACCTATGCTGGTTTTTCTCGAATTAATTTTTTTAAGTCTTCTCAAATAAGTTTTTTATTATAACCAACACATCTATTTTCCAACACCCATCCATGTTACTTTACTAATAGATCTGCAACTTTGCTTCCGCCGTTTTCCAATAGATGCCTTTAGGCGGTAAGTGGCGGTGGAAATAAAACAGATGTAGACGTCATACAATAAACTTGGGCATTTGTTAACATAATCGAACATTAGACAATTTGTGTCAGTATCGTAAAGTTATTCTCGATTGAAAATGTCAGCTTACAAACCAAATTCTCGTTATTCTACTTCGATATGACGAAATCTGCGGCTGAGGCTCATTGAATGCTCTCATATACTTATGGCGAGACTGCTGTTAGTGAAAGAACGTGTTGTGAATGGTTTCAACGCTTTAAGAACGGTGATTTTCACATCAAAAACCGGTAAGGCGGTGGAAGAGAGAAGGTTTTTAAGAATGCGGAATTGGAGGCATTACTTCATGAAGACTCGTGTCAGACATAAGAATAATGGCAGGGTCATTAGGAGTGATTCAACAAGCCATTTCAAAACGCCTCAAAGCCATGGGAATGATTCAGAAACAAGGAAATTGGGCGCCATATGAATTGAAGCCAAGAGATTTTGAATGGCGTTTATTTGCTTGTGAACAGCTGCTTGAAAGGCAAAGACGGGAGGGATTTTTGCATTGCATTGTGACTAAGGACGAAAAATAGATTCATTACGATAATCCCAAGAGCAGAAGATTATGGGGACTTCCCGGCCGTGCTTTCACGTCGACGGCCAAGTCGAATATTCACAGCTCCAAGGTCATGCTTTGTATATTTGGTGGAACCAGCTCGGCGTAGTGTATTATGAGCTGCTAAAACTGTCTGAAACAATTAGGCTATCTGTATCGAAAGCAATGAATGCGTTTAAGTCAAGCATTAAAAGACAAACGGCCGCAATACAACGAGAGACACGATAAAATGATTTTGCAGCATAACTATGCTCGATCCCATGTCGCAAAGTCGGTCAAAACATACTTGGAAACGTTGTCCTACCCCACCCGCCGTATTTTCCAGACATTACTCCTTCTGACTATCGCTTGTTTCGATGAATGGCACACGGCCTGGCTGACCAGCGCTTACGTTCTTATGAAGAAGTCAAAAATTGGATCTATACGTGGATCGTATCAAAATATGAGCAGTTTTTTCGACGCGGGATTCGTACGCTGCACGAAAGATGGGAGAAAGTAGTGGCCAGCGATGGACAATATTTTGAATTATAAATGTATAACCAATTTTTTACATTAAAGCCTCAAATGTTGGAAAAAACGGCGGAAGCAAAGTTGCACATCTATTATATAACACATAAGTGGAACAAAAAAAACATTTGAATTGCAATAACAATAGTTAGTGCAACTAGATTTATTAAAATAAGCGGTCTGATGCAAGTATTTGTAAAAATGTTGCCTTTTAGGTTGCACCAGACTTCTTTCTTGACATTCACATAACAATAATTTTGTTGATAATATAAAGTTTGTTAAGTACATGCTTGCCCCTATAAATTTTATTTTATTCAATATTATTTGGGTATTCTTTACATGCTTTGCATTTACTTACGCGTACCTCAAACTAAAGATAAATAGGTAAAAGATAAAAAAATAATTGTCTAAATTGCTTTTTGCGGTTTATAATTACAGTACGCATTAGAAAAACTAATGTTACATACCATTAAAATGTTAAAATAGCGCGAGATATTCAAACTGTCCTAAACATGTTTACAAGATCAGAATAAACGCAGGTAAACTATTTGCAAATATTTAAGCACAACTTCGCAATATTTGCTTTCAAATTTGCTGCATTCGTAGAGTAGTACAGCGTACGATTGTGTAATCATGATAAACCTACTTACCCAGTACTCGAAAATGAGCAGCTTCGAGCACGCCTGCCTTGGTCAGGGCCTTCTGCTAGATTGCCATACGCTATGGATGTTACTTAATGGAGGTGCGTTAACACACGTGTAATTTATGTAAATTAGGTTTTACATCGACAGCCACTCGCAGTGCATCTGGAAGGACGCTAGGCCGCGGCGAAAGAACAATAAAACCGAATCACGTCTAACCGAACGCAGAGGAAATGGTAATGGCAGAGTTCCAGTTAACGTTGTCTCCGGTGCAATTTATGTAGCGTCGCATGCTAACGCAAAAATAACGCGAGATAGGGAAATATAAGTGATGCTACGTTGTTACGTGAGAGTAATTTAAATCATAAGCGTAATCTGCAACCGCTTCTAAGATTGCGTTCTCAAGAGATGTTTTCACGAACTCGCCTTTTTAAGACCAAGTTAATTTCCGACTTTGCCACTTTAGCGAAGAAAAAGTTAGTATTAAAAGTTTATGTTAGATAGATAGACAGATAAATTTTGTATTATTAAAAACGTGTATTTTACCTACAATTTTTATTACTATTTTAATTCGAACGATAGATTTCACTTTATCGACATGTTTAGACTTTTGCTCTTTCTCTGAAATTATTTTCTATCCACTAAACATTTATTACAACTTTTTTTTATCTTACTTTATATTTAATTATTTTTTATGATTACCTACTGATTAATTTTTTCACTGAGTGTATAGTTTCCATTCAATTGAGTGACTTGCAGCAAGTTGTGCATATGAATTGTTTCAAGCAAATGCAGGGTCAGTGATGTAAATGAAAATAATATTAGAAAATCAAGAAAAATTAAATTTATTTACATGAAACTGCACAATTCAAATAAATAGTATTGAGAATCATTTTATTCAATTAACCTGCTTCAGGCCAACACAACTTTCTCCGTGTCCATAAATGTCATTACCTTCATGATGGAGGCTCTTAAACTGTCTTTAGTGTTATGATGGCTCTCATAGATCTTCTCATCGACGTCCCACACGTAGTAGTTGAATGGATTGTAGTTGGGGCTGAGCGATGGCCACAAGTCAGGGGACCAGTGATAATAGAAATTGTTGTATAACCATGTCTGGGTCTTTCTGGCCTTGTGGGCTAGAGCGAAATCTTATTGGAGCACATACACCTTCCCAGCGGCCACCTCATCTATCTAGAGCTTAATAACTATTTTCAGCACGTCGATAGAACTGTCGGCTACCTTCAGGCCTTCCTCTAGGAAGTGGGGCACCACAACATCCTCTGCTGTTCACAAGCCCCAACACCATCACGAAGGCGGGAAACTTTGTATGCATGATGTAGAGGCATCTTGGCAGATTCAACGGTCATACTGATGATTCAACTTCCTGTTCTGAATGAAGTTCTTTTTGTCCAAAAGGAATCTTAGAAAACCAGCGCTGTCGTTCAACAAAGCTTGGGTTTTTAACTTCCTGTCCATCTTGTTTTTCTCACTCATAAGTTGGGGGTGCCTCACGACGAAAAACTTATACTGCAGGTCCTGGCGCGCTACTTTACTGACCGTTAAAATTTTGAGTTGATTAAATGAGAAAGTGAGCTTAATCAGAGAAATTTTAAATATGTTTCTATAACTATTAGATTTTGAAATCTTAAATTTATAGCGCATTGACGAATAATAATTTACTTACAACATTTATATTTCAACAGAAATAACATGAAATAACACAGAAATTATTTAGAAATATCATTATGGCACATCTCCATCTATCTCTCGCTTTACGTATCAAATTTTCTCTGTTTAGTCCGGACCAACTCCTCATATTAATATTATTATTATTATTGAATATAAGGCGGGGTATATGGGCATTCGCGGCAGTCCAATAGGAGAAGCAAATCATACAGCGGTGCACAGTGGTGCAAATAAATTAGGGTTGTTATAGTAACCCTTGGCCGTTGCGTTAATAGTAGTATAATTTATAATTATTGTGCAGAAATACAGTCCTGAATAAAGTTTGGTTTTCATTTATCATAAAGGCCAAAACAGTGAGTAGCAAACATGGTCGAGATTTGTTTAAAAAAAACTAAGTGGAACAGAAAACATTCCAAAGAGCGTCTTAAACGGCAGGATCAAAAAAATTTACTCATGGTGTGTAGCAATTGCAATCGTCCACTTCAGTGACTTCAATCCCAAATTATAGTGCATCAAATGTACAGCTGCAAGAGGCTTCGAGCTCACAAAGCTTTGAAAATTTTCTCATAGACGTAATCCCAGTTATATCACTCGAATATCCAACATTGTGATGCATAAGTGATGAATTTTGTGAGTCTGTGGTCTACATTGCCATTCGAGGAAACGATCCCGATTCAGTATACAGTATGCCACTCGAAAATCTGTTGTATCAATTAGTTGTTTTATAAAGAGCTAATGAATGGGGAACGGTTATAGCGAAGTTAGTTGATTTATTCAAAATCAGCCAGCCGAACATTTTGTAAGCCATATAAACCCTATGAAGGGATAACGTTCCTAACAACTAAGGGGTTTGATGATTCGAAAAATGACCATATAATAAACGATCATGATAACAACTTTGAACACGGAGAGTGCATTTTAATTATTTTTTTTTGTAGACGTCGTGTTTGGCAAATAGTGGATTGTATAATAGCAGAACAGTACAAGAAAAAAGCTTTGTATTGGCGAAATATTCTCGTAAGTGTTGTTGAAGTCTAGAAGTTTTTAGCTTTTAGTGGTCTGCTAATTTATGGCGATAATAAAATATTGGACTCTATAAGAGATGACGAATACCATAATGTCAATCGTAAACGTTCTAGGTCTTAATCTAAATAACTGCAGAGGACAGAGCTACGACAGAGCCAGCACCAGGTCTGGGTAATATAGAGGCTACAATAAAAGAAGTAATTTTCTAGCCACATATGTATTGATATCCCTTGCGCGTGCTACTATTTACAATTAGCTGCGAAGAGAAAGTACTCATTTAATTTTTTTTCTTTAGAGCAACAAATTTATAATTTTTAATTCTTTAATCAAAAGATAGGATATCTTACAGTCTTACCTTAAAAAGGGCGTCTTCTATTTGTCGACAACCCGGTGAAGTGCCCGAATTGATTCCAGTCTAGCATTACATAAATCATACCAGAAGGTTCTTCATGCTATAACACATATTAGCCATGACAGTGATTAGACTAGGGACGCACAATATGAAACAAGGGTGATATTGGAAAAACTTAAGAGACTTGAAGAGAAATTAATGTTATATTTCTGGAACAACGTTATCGTAATAAATGGCTTTATGGTGAAACTCGAAGTTAGAAGTTTTTTTATAAACACTCTTTGAAACGAAAATGAGTTTCCAAGGCTAGAAAACAAAATAAAATTAATCAGACGTTTACAAACCAGACATTATAAGAAAGAGGAAGTAAAAGTTCTTTTTGCTGAAAACAAAGATGAAAATTACTTTTGTGGTAGAAGCATACTATGTTACAATTGATTCTCTCAAGGTCAGTTTAGTTCGAAAAAAAATATATAGAAAACATGAGGATTTAGAATTTCTATAGAAAATCACTTAAATAGAAAATGACGATATGGCATTGGGCAGATCAACTATTGGAAAAGTATGTTTTTGTAGATAAAACATTCCCTGAGGACTATGTGCCTTTAACAGTACTTTTAATAATTAAAGAAAGTATCGATAAAGAAGACAGGAGAATATCTAACCAGAAACACAATTAGAACCACAAAGACTCCCAACATTATTGAAGACATGAGGCGTAGAATCTATTTTTTTCAATACAGCCATCGTTTTAAAAAAAAGGATGGCAGTTACTAGCTGTGCTGCAGAACGATCTTTTTCAGCTTTTAAGTGTACGTTTTAGTCATTGTACTTTATGGAACCTAACATAATGATTCAAGTGCAGAAAATACCAGTAAGGCCAAGACTTTTCTGAACGTTTCTAGAAGCAATTTAGAATTATAACACGTATTCTAACAAGAAAATTAAATAAAATACCACGAGGCCACTGTTTGTTATAGGAGATATTACAGGCATAACGCAACCTTGTGCTTAATTGAATTTTTTCTCTTTGAATACTCCACTAGTTTTTGTGTATTAAGTTGAAATCATCTAATGAAGCAGCAAGGTGTGACGAGAGCAACATCATACAATAATTTAAAGCTAACGACCTTATTGCCTTATTAAATTCGTTAAACAAACTTTTAATTAACAGAATTCTCAGGTTTTGTAGCAGTTGGCAAAATGGGACTTGACATGCAAAATGTCAATTGCTATTTACTAGAAATTATTTCAATGTCGACACGGATCATCACTTAAAATAACTCTAATGCATATGCTTGCCACCTACTTTATTATTTAGTGTTTATTCAAGCGAACGGCAGCATCTAAAACATTTTTGCAAACAATGGCGAGGAACGTGCATGCGTTAAGAGAAAACCCACAGCTGGCCGCCTCATCTAGCAAATCATTAATTACGCTTTAAATGTATTAATTGATGCCCATAAGCCGTACCTGAATCTTAATTATTGAGTGGGCCGTGCGCTAATTGACGGCTGCCGCGTCGCATCTAGCAATTTTCTACGTTTTGCTGCAATTACGGGATTTCTCTTCGATTTGCAGGAAACTGCGGAAGCGGCCCCGATTTTTACGTTCTTTAATTGTTGCAGACACAAATGGCTGAAGATGGCGATTTTTCGAATAGACAGATGCCCCACCGGCCGCATCAGGTGAGTTCTGCGCATAGTTTTCGATAATATCCTCAAGTCGCTGTTGAATTTACGATCATAACCGCCGTCGACTATTAATTCTCGAGAGAAAGTGAGAAAAAACATCTATAATGACTAAGATTAAGCGCGAGAGCTTGGCTGCTCGACGCCATTGTGCATGGCGTTGGTTGAGCAATCTCGAGCTTTCGTGAGCATTCTTTGTGGGCTGCTCTTTTTGCTCCCGTATATCGCCGACTGCAGCGCGCCGACGAAAAGAATGTTACGGCATTTTCCCATTCGAGCCACACGTAGGAAAGTCCCCGGGGGCTGGCGGTCTCTGATCAACTCCAGCAAAGGCTGACCTATATAGCAGAATATGTTTTGTATCTGCGTCCGCTGGTCTATCAAGATACGGCTGAAACTGGTTGCGGCTGCTTCGCAAAAACGCGGTG
This sequence comes from Sinelater perroti, assembly GCA_036346155.1. Classification (NCBI taxonomy): domain Eukaryota; kingdom Metazoa; phylum Arthropoda; class Insecta; order Coleoptera; family Elateridae; genus Sinelater; species Sinelater perroti. The sequence goes on from JARFIY010000265.1 coordinate 15,253,839, forward strand.
TCCTTAATTTTTAACCCTTTTATTTGCAGAGCAAAAATAGCTAGCAGTTTGTTGCTGTAAATCGATCTCGTGTAGGAAATCCATTGAATAGTTAAAATACGCGGCATTAAATAGGCACCACAAAAAGTTGTTCTCATATGTGGTGTCTGCTATAAAAGTATGGTCTGGAACATGTCACTAAGAATATTTACACTGAAGTACATTCATTTTCACTCTATAACAGACGATACTTTTGTTAATGTGACGAACAGCCGTATTTAGATTGGTATTTTGTAACATAAATTATGTCATTAGAATCTTTTAATAAATCTAATTCAAGTTTGTTGTTTTTTTCATTAAAGGGTTTTTTTTATTTGCTTGCATAAAAAATATAATTTAAAATATCTAGAGTAAAAAATGGGAAAAATAAACCGAATTGAAAATTGAAATAAACCCCCAAGATACCAACAACAGAAAATACGGAAAGCAACATTATGATGATAATTTTACTTCTATAAATAGTGCCACTTATTTAGTACCAGTTAATTGTGTATACAGTTTTATAGACAATGATTGATCAAAATTTGAGATACCTTATACACAAATAAAAAATTAATTGTTATTTAGTAATACAAATATACAAACATGAAAATTTTTTTCAGCGTAATGGTGATGCATAAAGCACAATCACAAAATTTTCAAAAATTTCAAAATTGAAAAATATTTTTAAGTAAATAATTTTGAGTTAAGGACAGAATTATTAAAACTCTCTTGTAATTTTAACTAAGCCTTCAGATAGGACAATCTATAAGTCATTAAAAGACATATAGGTAGGTATGTCGAAGAAGATCACAAAAATACTTGCCTGTAAACGCATGCTGCTATGAATAAATTGAACATTGTTTAGAAATCGGCAGTAAATAGAAAAAAAGGTATAGTAAAATGGAACTATGTTAAATAACAAAGAATTCATTAATAAAACGTACTTCTCGTTAGAATTTCTAATTTCTTTAGTGTAGTGTAGTCATTTATCAAAAATCGCACCTGCTCTACTTTACTAAATGAAAATTACCTTAACTGGAATGCTTATGAAATTGCGGAGGTGAATTAGGAGAAAAATCGCTAAAATACACAAACATATCCTTAAAAATGCATCCTTAATTTTTAGGATAGTTTTGAGGAGAAGTATATATCGAAAAATTTGAAAATCCAAAACCAAGTAAATTCTACTGGAAACACAAAAGAAATAAAAATAACTTTTACAAGTTTACAAACTTTTACAATATTATACTCTGGTAACACCATACAAAAGACAAAAAAGCAGACAAGTATAATAATAGTAATGGTATAGGTAGAGAAGAAAAGAGTATTAAAATCCACTAATTATCTTAAGTCTCCAGGGGAAGACGGAATTACGAATGAAATATTAAAATGAGGATTAGCTCTAGAGAACGAGATCGTATATTTATTAGAGGAAATGTTCGTCGAAGCATATGTTCCAGAAGAATGGAGAGCTAGTATTGTTATCCTACTATTTAAAAAGAGTGATAAAGACATGTCTATCAACTGGGGAGGCATCTACTTAGCACTATATTAAAAACTAGGAGTTGCCCGCCAAAAGATATTTTTGCCGTCCTAGAGTGACAATTTTTCACCCGCCTTTCCTCAAATTTTTGCAAATTGTGAACGTATAAATTTTTAATTAGACCGGCTTTTTCTCTGGATCAGAAACATGGAACAGTTTAACGCCCATTCATGGTGAACGTAAGCATAAGCCGCCCTAGGAAATACGTAATACGTAAAATTGAATTAATGCAAAGCTTATGCGCTGATTCGTAATGCACTCCCGCAATTTTTACGTTTTACGTTCATTTGCAGTATTTTTTAATTTTTCTCTAGATTAATGTTGGCAACAGTAACAGAATGTTTGTGTTTATTCTAAAATAGCTGTACCCGGTCACGCGTTGTTGTGGCTCTGCTTTTACGTCCAACAGATGGCGCTGTTTTCCAAAAAAAATGTTTTTATCTGTCACAGGTGTGACATCTATACAATACAATAATCAAAATATTTAAATAATTCAAAAACGGTTAAAGTTAGAAGACTGATTTTTGCGCCGAATTAGCAAATATAGTTGTGAATGTGGTGTGCAAGTTTCAAGAAATCGGTTGGAGCGTCTAGGAGGAGATAGAATTATAAATTTAGAAAAGAAATAAAGTTAGGGAGATAAGACAATTATATTATAAGATAACCAGAATTATTGAGTACAAACTCGAGCAGCTAATCCCAATAGGTGACTACACTCATATGTTACGTACAGCAAGGCAAATGATTGAAATATCCTTGTAGTATTTTATTAGTAATTATTATTTTATTAGTAATTAAACAGCGTTTACCTGCTTTGTAGGTATAGAAAAAACATTTTTAAAATACATTTTCAAGCCATACTAACAATATTTAAGTGTTTTAATTTTTCCGAAGTTTATGCTACCATATCTAAGGTACTCGAGGGCGTACATTCGCACAGAGAAGGAGGAAGGGGTGAGAGGTAGAGGAAAGGAGGGGGGGGAGAGCAAGAACATGGAAGTGAAAACAAATAGAAAAATACCCACGAAAGTATCTGTAAATTAAAAAAAATCCAACAAGGTTATTGATTATATACTCACTTATTTAATGTAATTATGAACGAGATTACAAATATACAACGTAGAAGCGGATATAAGATGGGCAATAGAGATTTCAATATACTAAGTTTTGCTAATGATGCGATTATAACACCTAAGAATGCAACATCTGTTATATTACTTTCATCTCAGCTGTCAGAGCTTTCAGTTAAAAATATCAACGATTAAAACAAAGGTGATTACGATAAGTAAAAAACATGTATAATGTAAATTAGAAACAGAAGGTGACATTATTGAACAAGTGACTAATTTCCTTTATAAGAGTAAAAACAAACATAAACAAAGGCATGAGAATATCGAGGAGCCTAAATAATATCATATGGTGCAATAAATTTCTAAGGAACTAAACTAAAATAGGAAATATACAAAACAATAGTTTGTCTTACATTTAGATACTGTATTAAATCTAAAACAGATGCCTCCAAGGCAATTAGATGCTCGAAATACCAGATATTAAAATATTGTCTAAATACTAAACTTGATAGAACTAAGAGAATAAGAAAAATGTCAGATTCATAAAATAGGACATTGGGTAACATTACGACCTCGTAAAAGATGGAGCGACTCCTAAGCGACCTAGTTGCAACGGGCTAAAACCTAACATTAAGAAAAAAAATTAACCTACTGTTAGTTTTCAGGTTAGGTCGTGGTCGAAGATTTTCTTCTGAAGATGTCCACCGCAGTTGTGGACAGTTCCCCGTGCTGAACTCCTGGGGAAACAAGGCAGAGGAAAAAGGGTGTGGTGGAAAAGAGGACAACTTACCCAAATCTTCGCTGCGGGGACCGATCGGAAGCGTCTTTCCTGGTGTGAGTCCTCCAACTGGATGGTGTCAGAGGTTTGAGACTAAGTTTTCCTTGGTTCCGCGCAGGGTCAGATGCAAGGAAACCGAACTGTATCTTTCCGCCAGCAAAATTTCAACTCCCGAAATGCAATCGGCCAACAAAACAACCCCCAGGAAGAGGAAAATCTGGTCAGCAAAATATCGAATCCCGTTATAGCAATCGGCCTTCAACAAAGGACCACCGGGATGTGGAAATTCTTGCCGCCAATTAAATACGTTAGCGAATTCTCGGTCAAAACGGCCTTGGGCGCGGAAAATTTAAAGCCGGTCGTCCGCTTTCTAAACCACCACAACTAAAATCCAAAAACGAAGCAACGAAAGAGCGAAGAGCAAGTTCTCTCAATGGTTATATCAACGTGCTAACTGCAAGAGGTAACCGCTCAAGGCTATATTATTTACTGTGTATAAATAGTGTATAATTGTAGAACGAGTTAGATACCCATTAAGAATAATTCCCATATTTTATTCACTTCCTTTACAACATATTAAGTTGTCTTGTTCTTTTTAACTTTTTGAAAGTGTAAAGCGCTAATGCGTTATTTTCATACATTCAGTGTTTCCAAAACTGTGAAACGGACTTAGTAGCTCGGAACATTGCCAGAAAAACAGTCTGGTGAAATCGAATAATTTCAATGAGAAAAAAATTGAAAAAGTTAATATCAATCAAGAAACTATCCGTTTGTTAGCAAAAGAATCTACCACTTACTCCGTACAAGTTACGAAGCGGGCAGCACCTTTCAGATGCGAATAAATATGTACGGCTGAAAAAAAGCCGAAAACTGTCACTGGCGATTATCCTTTCAACAGAAAAAATTCCCACTATAACCAAAACTATAGGAACTGGTCATATAAATATTCAAGTCCATCTAATATGGTTATGGATCATCAGGATCGTCATCATCTATCATGATATGAAATATAATGTGTTTGCGCAGAGAAAACTTCATTTTTTAACCAAAAGGGTAAAAGTTAATCAAGATGTTGTGTCATAGTAATATTTTAAGATCTGTTATGTTATCTTGGGCCCAGGAACATTTTGGCAATTAAATTTGGATGTATTAGAATATTGTACATTATATGCATATTAGAAATATCTCTACTCCTGATCTTACTAATGCTAAATGTGATATAACTCATGGTTAGTTTTGGACACCCAAGTCTCACATAAGTTTAAAGTTGCCTAAATGTTTTTTAAGTGAAGTGTGACCAGCTTATTTATGACCCACTTCAGAAACCCTTTCGTTGCTCTAATGAGAGAGGCCCAAATGAGGTGCTTTCAATAGTTTGGGCCTGGTTATTCAAAAGTTCTAGAACGCCCAATGCCAAAATCGGCTAAACTGGACGGATTATGCAGTAGCATGCTATTTTCTACCGAACCATAATTTAATAGCGTGTATTCATTTAATATTTCTTCTCTATAATAGTAATATAAACCACCCTTTTAGAGTAATGAATAATTAATCCTTTTTTTTTAAGTTAGGCTGCTGACCTACTACACAAGGGCTGTAAAATAGATGTTTGTGAATTTGACAATGTAACACACACATATCACTGTAAGTTGTTACATGTATCAGGAACAAGGGAAAGTGCGAGATCTCGAATATGCAAAGCTTTAGCTTATGCTGGCTTATTAATTAGGAGCAATACAATCAATAGTTAATATTTGAATAGACGGTTATTTATTAAGAAATCCTAAACATTGTGTTTTCCATCGTAGTTTCTTTACAAACTTATATTTTTTGCTAAATCGGGTGTGTTAACCACACCTACAGCTCCAAATGGACCACCTGAATCAATTAAGATACCTGACATATAGGACAACTAGTATCTGAAAAACACACAAAGTACTTTGTATAACCGGTGTGTAAGTTTGTTGTAGTTGTTTTGATCTTGCCTCGTTTTGGTTCTTTGCAATTCACTTCTTGCCCTGCGTTTTTTAGATACTAATTCTCGTATATGTCACGATTTGATCGTAGATTAAATACAGAATCACCTTCTTAAAAAAATGATAGTGCTGTTACTACTAAGATTGTGCTTAGATTCCCGTACAGTGGAAGTATGCCCAAATTATTAGAATTGTTAAACCTGGCAAAGCACCTACACAACCACAGTCGTACAGACCAATAAGCTTACTACCTAGTATGTCAAAAATTTTCGTTTGCTCAAAAGAATAAAAAGTACTGTAAACCTAGACCAGGTAATTCTACATTCAACTATCCAACAGGAACACCGAATTATCAATAAAATAATGGAAAGCCTGGAAACAAGGAGCGTGTGTGCAGCAATGCTTCTAGATACATATGTAACAGACCTTCAACAACGTATGGCACAACGGTCTATTGTATAAACCCAAACAAAACTTACCAAATCTTACTTAATTGAACGAACTTTTCAAGTAAAAATGAACAGTTTTCTGTCAATGTACTACAACATTGACTCCAAAGTGCGCTAAAGGAGTGTATTGGAATCACTTTTATACTTAAAATACAAATCCAATGCCTCAGTTACAGAAAATATTACCAATGACATCGCCATCTGTCTGTTCACGAATTACCTGATTTACCATCACAATATTTTCAAAACCATCTCAACCTGTTACAAGAATGGTTTAGCAAATGGAGTATGGTAGTAAACCTCCAATCATAATGCTTCTATTTAAGATAAGACTGCAGTTAGATAGCTTGGGTTATTCTTAGACCAAAAACTCAACCATAGTTTGCATATTAAGCTTAAAAGAAAGCAATAGGACTTTAAGGTTAAACAAATGTCTTGGCTGCTTGAATATCGCTCGCAGCTTTCTCTCAGAAATAAGATTTTAATATATAAAACCATATTAAAATCTATATGGTTTTATGTAGTACAACTTTGGGATTGTGCAAAACCATCAAATGTTAAAATACTACAAAGATTTTCATCAAAAACCCTTCCGAGTGATGGCAGATGTTGGTACGTCAATAATCAAACTCTGCGCAAAGACCTAGGACTAGAATACATGGAAAATGATCAAATAATCGCAACCACATACTACAACAATCTCGTGGGACATCCAAAGCTACTAGTAGAATAACTTCGGAAACAACGAACAGTAAAAAGAAAATTATAGCGACAATGGCTAAAGGACCTATTACGATACATGATTCAGGACTAACTTCCATGTCTGATTAGGGAAAATAATAATGGTTCCATCCTCTTCATGCCATATATAATATCAAATTTACTTAGCAGCTAAAGTAATAAAATAATGAGTGTGGCTGTGATTTGGTTGGTCAGCCCTTTACGAATTACCAGGGGTACAAGTATGAAATGCGGAATTTTTTTCTAAAAAAAAACCGTTACATTCGAAAGAATGATAAAAAGTGGTTTATTTAAAATATGCTCCATTGCTAGTTACACATTTTTCCCATCCTTCGGGTAATTTGTGGATACTACGCCAGTAAAAATCTTCCCCTTTTTCCGCGAACCATTCATCAATCCATTTTTTCACATCTTCGAACGAAGCAAAGCGCTGCTCAGCAAGTACGTGGCTCATCGATGCAAACAAGTGGTAATCGGAAGGAGCCAAGTCTGGTAAGTAAGCCGCATGGGGTGGCACTTCCCAGTTGAGTGCTTCCAACGTGTCACAAACCGGTTTTGCCGTATGCGATGGAGTATTTTCATGGAGGAAAATGATCTTGTGTTGCCTTTCGATATTCTAGTCGTTTTGCGAGTAGCGAACGGTTCAAATCGATCAATTGTTGTTGGTAGCATTTGGTATTAACGTTCCACCAGGCTTTAACAGCTCATAATAGACCACATCTTTCTGGTTCCACTAAACACATAGTATCGTTATACTGTCAAAGCGATTCGGTCTTGCGGTTGATGTAGATGGTGCGCCTTGGTTTATCTATGATTTTTTGCGCTTGGGATTCTCAAAATCTATCTACTTTTCATCCCCAGTAACGAACGATGCAAAAACGACTTTCTTTTGTATCGTTCGAGTAAAACTTCAGATGTGTTTTTGCTCCTTTCCATCTGCCTATCGTTCAGCTCATGTGGTATCCATCTGCCGACCTTCTGAATCTTTCCCATCTCTCGATTGGAAACAGCTTGTTGACTAACGTTCAATTGCTCTGCGAGTTGTTTTTGTGTTTGTGAATCGTCTTCGTCCAACAATGCTTGCAATTCCACATATTCATACTTTTTTGTCGGTTTCCGTGTTCCTTGTCTGCAACATCGAAATCATCACTTTTGAAACGCCGAAACCATCGTTCACACGTATCTTGCAATGGAGGAACTTTACCATAAGCTTCTCGAAGTAATCGGTATGATTCAGCAGCATTTTCTTCAAATGAAAACAAAAAATTAATGTTGTTCGCGAATGCTTTTTATTTGACCCAAATTTCGACATATTGAACTCAGCAAAACAATACTATGTAAACACTTTTTCAATTTATCACTTGTACGCATTGGCTCCTGTTGGTGGCACAATAAAATGGCATTACGTCAAATTTTTATATTCCACACTGCATTGGCGCACCATCTGTTGTCTCAAATCCGCACTTCATACGTGTGCACCTGGTATATATACACACATACAAACAAAATTCATAGACTAATTAACACGTGATGCGTGTGCACTCAACCGAATTTTGTTGGGTAGGTCAAAATATTAGACCAATAGCAGGATAGAGTAACTTTTCGAATATAACAGTTATTTGTGAAAACAAATGCTTTTGGATGAACTAAATTTTCGTAGAACTTGTACACACTATTACCCCAAAAAATTAAAATGTGCTTTAAATAATTTTTAGATTCTTTATACGCACAGGAATCATTTTCATTTTTATGGATTAACTTAAAAGAAACTGCTGCATAAACATTATCTGGCGTGATTTCTTGGCTTCATGCAGCAAAAACGCATTTTTGCAATGAAAGTAAATGTTAAGCTATTCTCGCGGTGCTGTAATCTAGCAGCGCTCGGGAATAAATTCCACACGTATGTTACACAACATCCTCATCTTGTAATTCCTGCCACATATTTAATATCAATAGTGCAGGTGCCGAGGCTGAAATACTATGCAGCAGCCAGCGCATTGTTGGAAGGCAGCGAACCGAAACTCCTGTTTCAAAGAATTTTCACATCATTTCCCTCTGTTAATTAAGTTCGCTGGCTTTGTTTCGTGTGCCACTTCAGCTGACAGAATGGGTCCTTTGTAAAAATAACAAAACGCTACACCTACTCGGAGTTAATTTTAACCTGCACCATTCACACCATCTACAAAAGCGATAACTTTGTAGAAGTCCACTACGTCCAATATGCTTTCTAGTCAAATACGTTACATTTTCTTTTATTGGACATGAGTGTAACTGTACGGTGATCCCTTGCGATTTTATAATTAGTTAGTATAAATTGAATTAAGCTTCGCAAACGAGTTGGATTACAAGGGCTAGTTTAGTAATACTTTTGTATGAAATTAGTTAATATTACATTTTTGTATTAGATGAGCGGAAATCTGATAAACTCCACTGCATAGGGCGAATCCGCTTCATATCGGGGTTTTTATAATTATTTGGTTTTTTTGTGAAATGTTACATTGAATCTTCCTTATTATAAAATATTTCGAGTTATAAAATTCTTTCTGAAATATCCGTTTTCAAATATAAATCTAAAATAAAACAAGAGTCATTTGCTTTTCTCTGCTTCTTGTCCAAATAAAAGTGTGTAAAAATCTCCATAATGTCATGGAACTTCAGCGAATAATGAACTAATCCACAAAAAAATAAGAAGTTTCTGGAAATAACAAAGTAATTATTCTTGATGAAACACCCTATATATATATTTAAATTTTAACACTATTAAATGAGCAATTTAACAACGAAAACTACGTTTTGTTAAGTTTATTCGTTCAAAAGTTGGGAAATGAATAAAAAGGAAAACAATTTATTTTAATCAAACAGCACTGAAACGAAATTATCTCAGATATATGTTACTAATAAATAATTTTTCTGATGTTTTTGTAAAGTAAAAGAGTATAAAATAACAGCTTTCCCATCATTTCTCTCTGCTTAATATGGTAACTTTTGCATGCATAAAAATTCAGCTGGAACATTTTAGTTTGTAATTTAAGTAATAATCAAGTTTTAGAAAATATATAGAGTGCATTATTTAAAAAATTACTCGGATTCTGGAAAACGAATTACTCTGTGTATTCTACTGTATTTTGATTTTGAAACTTATGTAATTACCTAAAACTCTTATTCAAAACATTTTTTGTAAAATTAGTACAAGTAAACTATTAAGATACTACTGTACTCTATGTAGGCTTATGTGTTACTGATTGTTCTTCCGTTTTTTGTCTCTTAAGATTTTCTTTTTGATACTTTTAGTATTGATTAATAATTGTTTATAAGTAGATATTGTTCTGTGAAAATAAAAACATTATATCTTACTTTTAAGGAAAACTCTTTGTTTATTTGTATTCGATGTGGTATCAGTTATTTTATTCATTATATACTTTATCATAAAACGACTACCATGCCCTTTTATTCTCTTTTTAGATTTATCTTTGTATAAGGAATAATTATCTTTTTTCTACACTTGTTTCCAAATGTTTATTTATATGTTATCTTATTAAGGTACCAATATACTTGGTAGCTTAATGCAGGCTTTTAGAACAACCCTTTCTGTACAAGATAGAAGAAATTGAAAGTATGAAAATGAAGATAAATATAAATAAACACAAATACAAGATTGGGAATTAAAAACTGAACGAAAGATACGGAAATAGTACTAGGGATAAAGAAATGTAAAGGCAAAACCAGATATAGAGAAGATAAAGGAGATAAATGAGAAGAATTTTTATTTTCCCCGTAACAATAAAAAAATCTGTTATTTGTCATTCATTCTACTATTCCAGTATTTAGATTATTTGTAGAGCACGATAAATTTATATCTAAATTATGAATTATGGCAAAAATAATAAGATTTGAAAAGACTATTGAATCAGATGCAATTCTAGTTCAACATGAATTGATTCCAAAAGGTATACTGAATAAAAACTAGGTATTTACATGTTTTTCTTTATTTTTGCAATATTAGAAAGATTTAAGTTTTCTCCTAAGTATTTCTATTACTCTCAATCAACATTAACTTCAATTTAGTTTCTCACTATTACAATTATTTTTAAGTTTTCCTTTTTTATTAACCTTCCCTAAAATATTAATTTTTTATTTGTATTTTTGAATGAAACACACTATGTTTGCTAATCGAGGAGAATGTCGGAAAGTCAGTTAAGTAAGAGCGTGTTTGGGTTAATATGTAAAAAAAATATTTAGAACATTTTCAAATACGTTGTACTCCATTAGAACACATGCTATTATATCAATAACATGTCTAATCACCACCGGCGTCGATAATTGCATGGTATTTTTGAGATAAACTTTTGAGCAAATTGATGGCATATTCATCCAGTAAGGACCTGGAAATACGACGAATTTTTGTGTTAACTCAAAGTGAGCACATTTCTTCCACGAAGCTTGTGCTTGCTGTACGCCTACACATTCTCAATCGGATTTGCATCGAGCGATTGCGACGGCCAATCAAGTGTAACGATGCCAAACTGCTCTTTCCACTTGATGCAAAGCTTGCTGAGGTGTTTTGGGGTCATTGTCTACCTGCAGGATTCCAGTCCTTGTTTTTCTTGACCAACGTTTGGCAGTCGGTAACAAATATTTCTTATAAACCTCGAGCATTTAGTTGTTTGTGCGTAAACAGATGCATTGTTCCGAAACCAAGTTCTGTGAAACAGCCCCAAATATGCATTTTTACCGGGTGCTTAACGGTCCGTTGTGCCAACCTGTTAGTTGAGGTGAACTAGGCTCGTGGGACGATAACATATCCCTAAACAGAAACATTGTCCGTAAAAATTACATGGCGCCAATCTTCGTAGATATTGTCCTTTGTCCAAATAATTCACTTCGTGACATGATTTTCACCTAACAAAGGTTTCTTCACTGAACTACGGCATTTGACATCGTGTGCATATCTACACCTTTTTGTTTTAATTTTGTTGCTCCTTAACGCAGTATTAAGCCCGGGTTCCATGAAAATCAGTTCACGATCTATTTTTTGACTTTAGGCGACACTTTTCCTATTGAGCCACGTTCCGGCAAGTCATCGACCGTTTTTGTCTCCTTATATCGGCTGCATCTACTTGTTGATGAATGTTTTCGGCTTGTTCATGTACTTAGCAGCTGTTGTATGAGACATTTTTGGTCCTTTCGGGTAGGTACAGAGGAACACGGCCTCGTAGCACGACGCGTACGCGGCTCTCATAGTGCTTTATGCGTTTTTCTAACAAGAATTCAATGCCAGCTGAATCTTTTGTACCAAAGCATCGAGGGTAAAAGTTCTTTTGGAATTTTGTGCTAAGTAATGATGATAAGGCGTAACTTTCTTTTAGGCATTGGTGACAAGATATTGAGTTTGTTGAGCATGTCCTCCGGGGTAATTTTTTTTCTTCTGATTGTCTATGATAAAGCGTTTTGTCAATCTCGACATCGACGGTGGCAACTTCCTGAAATAGAAGTGTGTACAAGCTTCTGCAGATGAAGTTGTAAGAGTTTGTTCTGGAGAGTCAATTAAGTTAGCGATGTCAACGTTGGTACTGCATCTGTGTTAACCGGGAAAATGCCTACACATTTTGAGCCAAACTGAAGACGAGTAACACTTCTTTCCTGATTATTTTTAATTTAGTTTTTGAATGCGTGATAGTACCACAGGGACGCATAACAAATGTTCATGATTTTGCAAATTCCAAGATCTCCGCTAAAACACGATGCGGCGCGTTGATAATAATCGACATTTTTCCAATCCGGAAGAACGTTCCCAGCCATTTTCAGTGAAGTGTTTACATATGCGGGCTTTTCCTAAATAAACAACGCAAATTTTTGTCTTTCGGCCTTGCAGCTTCTTTTTAAAATTACTTTTGAACTATTCTCATCTACAGCATAGCTAAAAACTTATTTTTCTGCTCTAATCCTGTCGTATATGAGGCTTGGCTTTCGAGTAGCTCATTCGAACTCGACCTTTCTTCAATATATTGGATATATGTTGTCACTTCCTTCTTATTTGGCTTAGTCTTGAGCCACACATTCCTCCCTCTTTCCTAATGGACAGTAATGGTTGTTTCAACAAAAATGCATGCGTGCGTGCGTTATATTTAAAAGAATTAAACTATTCTCACTATCGGAAGTGAGTAAATTTAAGTACAAATGTTATTTATAAGAAATTTTATTCAGCATTTTAAAATATAAGTTGAAAATAGTTAAATGTTAATAAAGAAATGGCAGTGTTTACATTTTCATGTGTTTATCCACAATTGGCGAGCCAACTGATGAGTAAATATTTCTTTTGCGAAAGAAGAAATTTAGTATTATTCGCAGATAAGAGAAATTCAGACAAACTTAAAAAGATGCCTTGAAAACCATATTGCAATCCTAGGTGAAAGAACGACTTTATGGTTAAGAATTTTTGTTCAAATAATATTTTTTAACGTAATTTTTTCTGTCCTTTAAATCTGCCCTTAGATATAGTTACAGTTTTTTTTATTGTGTTATTAACGATTGGTCAACCAAACAACTGCAAACTAGTAATTACCTTTGAACAACTATACTTAGGGTTCGTCAGAATGATCTCTTGTTTTCGAAAAAACAATAAAAAGAACAATATAGATTATGTTTAATGTTCTTTTGTACCATCACACAGAATAATGCTTGTCATTTAGTCACTAACCAGTTTTGAAGATGATATCGTGTAAATATTTGTCCGCACGAGCGATACACTCCTGCATTCTCACCTTACAGTTCCACGTTGTTTGCCGAGTTATTTCCACTGGTTCAATTGCGTTGCGAATAGCGTTCTTCAATTCCTTTAGATATCTCCACCTAAAAAATCGTAGGGGGGCAAGTCTGGTAACCTGGCCGACCATGGAACGTCACCATGTGATAAAATGAGATTGCCTGAAACATTTGTCCTAGAACTTCTCGAGAAACTCTCGCTATGTGTGCATTTATATGTTCGTTGAGTTTGAACTTCAGGAAATTGCGTAATATAGCGACTGTTGCGTCCTACTTCATCAAAAAAATGCGGCTCTATGATGCAAAATTTCGTAACAGCACATGAAACAGTTCCACGCTGACTGTGGAGAGGTCGCTCATGGAGATGTCGAAGATTTTGTGAGATACAATGGTCCGATAAATGAGAATACGCTTCATCACAGCTAAGCATAACAGCATTAGCTGGAACATATCCTCACAAGCCTGTCGGGCGCACCAGTCACATTCTTTAAATTCCTGTACCATCATCAGTTTGCATGTATAGAACATGAGATTGTAGTGTAGAATTCTCGGCACGCTCCGATCAGATATTCCCAAGGTGATTCAGCGGTGAAACGTTGCAGCGAAGTGATACATCCTGTCTAATTGCTGCTATATTCTTGGGTGTCTGAACGCTCGCTATCGTGATAGGTTGTCTCAGATTTCACCAATACTGAACTATGTCGTAACTCAGGTTAGACTATTCCATAGCAAACAATAATAAGAAATTTACAAGATAGTTCAAATATGGACAGGGACTAATTTCTTTACAAACAAATTGCTCAACATTTACTTGCACGTCAGTCTTTAATGTACTCTCCTCTGGAGTCAACACATTTTTCCAACATTCTGGAAGTATTCTGATTCCATTTTCATAAAAGGCTTTTGGTTGGCGGCGTATCCATTCCCGAACAATCTGGATGACTGGCGTCGTTGTCCACAAATCACATGCCTTGCAAATCTTGTTTAAGCTTTCCGAACAGGTAGATATCACATGGGGACAAATCGAGACTGTACGGATGTGGCAGAAGGTTCCATTTTAATTTTTGGTGGGTTTCCATTGTTGTTTTGGTCGTATAGGGATGTGCATTGCCTTGAAGGAAGGCTAAGCGCTTTCCACCTGTCTTCCGCTTGGGTTGGATTTTTCCTTCACATCTGAGTAATAAGCTGCATTGACTGTTCTGGCATCCGCGACTTGCGTAATGACTGCTGAGTCTTCGGAATGAAGTAGTGCACCCACGTTTCATCGGTGGTCACTATAAATTCCAAAAAACACCACCTTCGTCTTCAAACTCTATAGGAGACGATTGGCAGCTTGCATGCACACCATTTTATTCACGTCCGTCAAAGTGCATGCTACCCACGGTGGATTCATCTTGCGATAGTGCAGGTGGTTTTTCACGATGTCTTCTACACGACCAACACTGTTGGATAGTATTCCTCCAAGTTCCTTGATAGTGCTGTGTCTATTCTCACGAATAAGCGCGTCTGCACGATCAGACGGATGTTCGCAGCCGACGATTATGCGGTTCATTCTCCACGTGTTCTCTGCTCTCTATGAAGCAGTTACACTACTAAAACTATTGTTGTCTGTGATGAATTTTAGCGGACGGAACGTTTTTTCCAATCACAATGCGTTTTACGCTACGCGATACTTTCTGTTCGCTCAGCACTCTACCAACACCCAAACAGGACTGAAAAAGTTCTAACCCGACCAGGAGGGAAGGTGGAAGTTGTGGCCCCACTCTCTTTATTTACACACAAATTAGTCCCGGCCATATTTGAATCACCTTGTATATTGATACACCCCAAAATGTTATATTTTGCTTAAATAGTATTTCCAGCCTGAGTGCAATATTCAAGTTATGGCATAATTAATTCGCCATTCAAATATAATTAAGGTTTGCGATTATTTGTTCAATTTTAACTATTATTTTTCTATTTTTGAGTTTATAATTGAAATGCTCCCTTTGTTTTCTATTTGTGTGTACATCTCAAAGTTTGATTTGTTTTTCTTCGTCATTACTAATGTTACTTAATATTTATTTTGTCGATTATTAGGTTTCTTTGCTTTTTATTTGTTTTATATTGGTAAATGTCTACTTGTATTTTAATAAAAAAATTAAAAATGTATAATTCTCTCCCTCATTTTTTCATTATTTTCCACTGACATTCCAAGGTAAACAAATAGCTTGGAATTCGTTTATCATCTTGATAGTCAAGCAATTTGTTCGTGTCCAAGCAAAGCGTTCTGGGAACGCATTGATGTATAGCTTGGACGTATTGCATAATGTTATTTCGCAAACACTTAAATTCCGAGTAAGTTAATCACCGCAACAATCCCTTGTAAGGTAGGTTTTCCGATAGGCATGGGACTGCGGAACGGTGGCTGCGACAATTTGCTTGCGGCGGCCAATCAACGTGCGCACGCTAATTTTAGTTTGTCTTGCGATTTCTATCTTTTTAATAACCTTGTAGAAAGCGAAAACCCAATTAATTCGTATGATTCGTATGATTAGCCTTTTATTTTGTTCCCGCGCTGCAAATGTGTTTGGCGCGGAGGATGTTATTTCTGCGTGTTCGGCATATTGGTAATTATCGCTCTTTCGAGGCGCAAGCCAGTAAAAAATCCGTGAAATCGCGATTTAATTAATGAGTAGGTGCTGCGGCGAAATTGCTTATTTCCGATAGCGCGATAACGTTCGGGCTGGAAATAATAAATGCGCTTTACTCGTTCCGCCGGAAAATCATGCATTAGAGATACGATCTGTGCTGAATGCATATTCCCGCTAATGAGTAGGTATCCGAAATTTCTAAAATTCTAGGCTAACTTTCATCGAAAGTTTAATTAAGCGTGGAAGATGCGCGATCTGGGGTTGATTAGAGAGGAATACGTTGAGGTCATCTACGTGGCATACCGGTGCCGGCACAGGTGTGAACTCGCTTTGCAAATATTTTTGTTCAAAGTATTGTAAAGAAGAGCAAAAATAAACCGACTCTCTTTGAGCTGAAAAGTATCGCTGATTTTTCAACAAAATATAGTATCGTGCGGTAGATTCAGAAAGCATTCGCAAGGACGCGCCGCGTGTTTTCTTCCCGTGTCAGCACCTAAAATTAGTTTCCAGATCGGTCTTTGGAAATGATGAAAACCAACATGCCCGCGCAATTATCCATCCGGCCCTGGCTTTCTACTAATTAAAGGCGAGACCAGTATGTGTGCAAGTAGAACCGACTTTGTTAAAACACATCGATTAAATTGGTTGCGAAGGTGCTCATTAGTTGTATAGATAGATGTTCCTTTATGAATCGAAAGATCAAGGCTGGATTAATGCATCTTCGATGATGAGGCTGCGAACCCTTTGTTCATCCAGCCTAGAGAGCTCGTTATAGGCATTTCCATTACACGTAGCCGCCTGTTGCAAAACTTCTCATTTAATATATAAATTAGTCGTTGGAATATTCAAATTAATTGTTTCCGACTAGGAACGTGTTTTTATGCTTTTTTTATTACATTTATGAAAAGTGTGCTATTATATCTTGTCACAATTATGATCGCAACCAAATCGTCGGGTTGTAATATTTGCTATTTTTGTAGTTTGATCTGCACATTTTTACGAGCAAGTACCTGTTTGTAGCTAAAGGGTGTCCCAAAAGAAACACAAGATTTACATTTGAGTGCGCCATTTTTACCTGCATTGGCAGAATTTTACGTATTGATGACATTTGATTAAACATCATTGCGAATTAAGTCAATATAAAGGACTAGTCGGCGGAAGGGGAATGGCAATTGTTAAAATTCGTTTCAAGTATGGACAATGTTTCCCCCAAGAAACCTTAGTGGGTATGTTAATAAAGAAAATCGTCGCATTTGGGTTCTTGGGTCATTCAAGAACGACCTATGCATACCCAAAGAGTAACAGTTTGGTGTGGA
Organism: Sinelater perroti; assembly: GCA_036346155.1. Classification (NCBI taxonomy): domain Eukaryota; kingdom Metazoa; phylum Arthropoda; class Insecta; order Coleoptera; family Elateridae; genus Sinelater; species Sinelater perroti. Next base: position 15,271,128 of record JARFIY010000265.1, read on the forward strand.
TTTTATGCCCGTGGAGCGATTAGACCATTATTTTTTGAAAATAAGGCCGGACACAGTGACCGTCAATGATGAACCTTATTGTGAAATGATAGTGGATTTTTGTGACCTTATTTGGATTTGTGGTTCCAGCAGAACGGCACCACCTGTCATACGATGCGTGAAACAGTCAATTGTGTGATTATGCCCGTTGATTAACCAATTTAATGGCCGACTTATCTCCCAATGATGAACTAACATATAGTGAGTGACCTTATTTGGATCTGTTCGAGAGAATGTCATACGAGCTATCTTGTTGCAAGATTAATGATTATCTCACTCTGAAAGATGTCGAGTTCGATGTTTTCTTGTAAGCCCAATGTTTATACTACAAAGATAAGAACGATTCCTAAATTAAAAAAAACTTTTTGAAGGAATTTAGACAAAATTGAGCTATAGTTATGCGAAAAAATGATCGAGAATTTTATTAGAAGAATTCAAGACTCTCAGATGAGCCGAAAAGAGAGGACATTTGTCAAATATCCTATTTAATGGTAATGTTTACCCTTTAAATTAATGTCATAACATTGCCAATTAATAAATAAATAAAATATCTTGCGTTTCTTTTGAGACATTATTTATATCTTTTGCCAAGGTAACCCACAGATAAGTGTACTGTTTCCCAAAACGGCAAAGAAATATATTTGAATATCATATATGGTACTCGATCGTCTGAAGTTGTGAATTTTTTAATTTTTTTCCTGTTAATTTAGTTTATTGGTTGGATTAAAACTATCGAAATATTTTACTTTAAACTCATAGTTATCTAATTATTAAGTCTTCCTAAAAAAGAAAACATTGATGAAATAAAATAAAAAATAAAAGATGTTTCTAAGTTTTTTAATTTATTATTCCTTCTATTATGTATAGCTATTTGCATCTTTGTATGTTATATATGCTCGTACATTCTCTTAATTTTTTGCTTATATTTGCATTATTCCAAATGTTTTCTGTATTTTATTTGAAAAGATCTTTTCCAAAAACACGATGTGTTCTTCATTATATTTTCTACTTATTTGGTTGTCTTCTGACGATGACTAATAATTTTTTCGTTTTATGTATTTTTTTTATACTATTACTTTTTTAATATTTTTTTGTTACATATCGTCTATATTCTTTTTCCGTTATTTTAAATCGCTTTTCATTTATGTGATCATCCGTTCTTCATTGACAAATATATACTTTTATTGTTTTTTGTTTTAATTTATGCTTTTCAGGTTTATAATATAAATCTTAAGAATTTGCCGACTTGTTCGTTGCAATTTAAACTTGTCTTTTATTGCAATATCTCTCACTTCTTTGTTTTTTCTTTAATTGCTGTTTGTATTTTTTTGGAATTATGTCTATCTTTGGATTTATTTTCTTAGAAAAATATAGAATTTCTGTTTTTTCCTTTTATATCCTTATTTCGTTTTTGTGCATTTAATATTTTTAAAGACTTTCTTGCTTCTTTTTATCTTATTTCAAATTTCTCTAAAAACCAATAATTTACTCTTAATTATTTTCTCTTGTACATTTATAGATATAAGTGAAAACGAGGATAACAGAACGCGTAGAGCAAGAACAACATGAATCACTGAAGGAGGATTTTCGGTGATATAAAGGAGAAATACAAATACACTATGAAAGCTTTAAGGAATTTTATAAGAATTAAGACGAATTGAAAAACTAAAAGACGCTAAGTGGAATAAATAAGAACAAAGGAAAATAAGAGGTTTAAAAGATATTAAAGCACAAAAAATGTAAAATATAGCAATGAAAGGGCTAATTATTCAAAAGGTAAACTAAAAGGAAAACATAAAATAGCTTACGAAAGAGATATTACAAGACATTATTGAAATAAAAGCGTACAAGATCTGAAAAGGAGGTAAAAACAAAACAGTTGTGTTAATTTATTTATAGGAACAGAAAATTGACGTGATAAGAAATAAAAGTAAATTAAACACAGAATAATCTGAGAAGAGAGGACAAGGCGAAAGCTGGATATCAGACACAAAAAGGTTACTGTAGATGGTCACATATACGAATCAGATAAAGAAAAAACAACTTGAATCTGGAAGAAAGACAAGTATCATAAAATACATAAAACTAAAAAATGTAGACCAAACAGAAGCAATAATAAAAATGACTACAAGAATGGATATTATTTTAACACGATATAAAATATAACTCACATAAGGAAAACAAGCGTAGTGGAGGGAAGAAAATAATAGAAGTATATTTCTGGAATATACAAAGGTTAGATAAACAGGGGTTGTTAAACAATTGGTAAGAGAAACTGTTGCATATATTGTTATTTTGTTGAAACAACAAACAAATATAAAATAAATTTTCTAAAAGAAAATACAAAATTGTATTTAGTTTAATGATGGAGGTGAACAAAGTAATGTAGACCCTAATTTTCTATAAAAAAAGAAAATATGCAAAGAAATAATATATTACAAAGTTATTAATAATATGGTCAGTATTTTAAGAATAAAGTCAGATAAAAACGAAGAACCAAAGGATCAAACTCAATTTTAATTTGTTTAGAGGATTTTTTATATATGATGCAAAAATTATTGTAGGTGATGAATGGAAACATAGGAAGAGAAGAATGGAACACTCAAGTGGCAAAAAGAGAAATCTTACGCATTACAATAAATGATATTGTCCAAAGAGTAGTGGATTCCAACAGACAGGAATTACACAAAAAAATTATGGAAATGGAAAAACACATATTAAATTGACTCTTACATTATAATAATCAATAGTCAGAATATACGAGATAAGTACCAAATGTTCCAGTTCTACGTTCCAGTAATAACAGAAACTAAATCGCGGTAGCGTCAGTTAGCGCCTTCATTGGTTGACTGTTCATCTTGGTTACTAAAGATTTCAAACATTTCACTGATGTTAAACAACGTCTAGATGATGTGTATAGTGAATCGTCGCTATATTCCACTGTAAATGAATGAGCAAAACAATTTTGTTTGGACCAAAAAAGCATCGAAAACGAACTGCGTGCAAGTCGATCAATCGTAGTGCTTCCGGAAGAAAAGGTTGCTCTTGTTGGGTGAAAAACAACAACGTGTAACCTGTTGTGAACATTTATCAAACTTTATCGCAACAACAAAGAAGTTCTTCAATCCATTGTTATAGAGGATGAAAGCTTGTGCTCTTATATGATGATCCCGTATAAAAAAAGAAAATCAGTGTGGTGGTATAGATCAGACTAAAATCGACCAAGGCAGGAAAAAATGTCTCGATTGACAAAATAGATCACGGCAACAATCTCATTATATTTTAAGGGAATTTCGCTAATTAATTTTAAGGAAAACAATACAGTGTTGAATTAGAGAATATTACGGTAGCTTACTGCATAAATAGCGCGACGATATCAAGAAAAAGATGAATGGCATGCTGAATCGAACTGTCCACCTTCTGCACGATAACGTTTCTGTCCATAAGGCCGCAGTTGCCCAAATTGGTAGGAAGGGCTACAGGTTTGATGTGCTTCTCCATACACCTTACAGCCTAAATCTAGCTCTCAGTGATTATGATCTATTTTTAAAACTGAAGAAAGAAAATTTAACACCGGTGACATTTTTCAACGGTCTAAAATATTTTTTCAAGGATATTAAAACACTTTTGAGATATAATAAATGTGTTGAAATAGCTGAAACATATCAAGATAACTTTAGTGTTTTATTCCTGTCGCCTTTGGAATATACCAGGTGTACCGGAAAGTCTTTACCGTTTTTGGTAAAATGTAAAATGTTTTTGTAAAATGGAAAAATGTATTTATTCAAAATATTGACCATTTAATTCTGCACATCTTGCCCATCTTTCAGACAATTTATGAATCCCATTCCAAAAAAATTGTTTTTCCTTTGTGCGAAACCATTTATCGATCCATTTTTTAACTTCTTCGAAATTGGCGAAGTGCTGCTCTGCTAATGCAGAGCCCCTTGATGCGAAAAGGTGATAGTCGGACGGGGCAAGATTTGGAGAGTACGGCGGGTGCAATAATATTTCCCACCCAAGCGCTTTCAATGCTTCCTTGACCGGTTTTGCTGTATGAGGCGGCGCGTTATCGTGCTGTAAAATCACTTTACCGTGTCTTCGGGCCCATTCTGGACGTTTTTCGATCAATGCATGGATCATTTGTTGTCGGTAGCGATCACTATTAACTGTTTCACCAGGTTTCAATGGTTCATAATACATCACGCCACTCTGGTCCCACCAAACACAGAGCATTGTTTTGTGACCAAAACGATTTGGCCTTGAAGTTGATGGGCCAGCTTCTTCAGGTAATAACCATGATTTTTTTCGCTTAGGGTTTTCGAAATAAATCCACTTTTGATCACCCGTCACTATTCGATGCAGAAATGACTATCGATCAAACCTTCGAAGCAGCATTTCACAGACGATTTTTCGATTTTCCATTTGCCTGTCATTCAATGGATGTGGCACCCATCTTCCCATCTTTTGGATTTTTCCCATCGATCGTAATCGGTTGCTAGTAGTTTCTTGGGCCACATTTAATGCTTCTGCCAATTGTTTTTGAGTTTGTGTTGGGTCTCTCTTCAATAACTCCTGCAGATTCCCATCTTCAAACTGCCAGAACGTTCTTTGTCATGCACATCGAAAACACCACTTTTGAATTGTCGGAACCACGCCTCACAGGTTTTTATGGTTGGAGCATACTCGCCGTATGTTTCAACTAGCAAACGATGACTTTCAGCGGATTTTTTGGTTTGATTAAATAAAAAAAGTAACGCATGCCGCCCAAATGCACGTTTTCAGGCACATAACTTGACATTTTTGAAGAGGTGTAAATATATGACGGTGATACTTTCACAAAATATAACCTACGACGTTGAAGCTTGATGTCTGTAGAATAAAATGAACACGTGCCAAATCATAATATTGTATATCAAGCCTAGCGACACCTATTGGAAAAAACCGGTAAAGACTTTTCGGTACCCCTGGTAGTCAAGTTAGCGCTTAACTCGTACATATGTAGGAGAAGTTCGGACCATTTCTTGCGAAGCAAAAATTAAAAAAGTAGATATTTATGTCTCAGAAACGTACTTCGAACAAAATAATTGATATCTACAGTTGTTGAAGAATTGAAGGTATACACACGCCAATTATAAAATGAGAAGTTAATAGAAAAAAAAAACGAATATGTAAACTTAGAATATCAAAAAACAGTTAAAAGGGAAGTAAGAGAAAAATATGACAAAATTGCAAGAAAATAACAAGCTCATTATGTCGTACAGAAAGAAAAGTGTTAAATAAAGATATTGCCAAAGAAGAGATATTTAAAAATGACATTAACAGTTTTATATTACCAGTTCTTAAGAAAGAAACAAAATATATGTATGAGTGACGAAAAAATTCTTACGTCAAATCTTTTCAGGGAATTTTGTCGAAGTAAGAACATAATGAGATTACTATTTAAAGAGGAGTAAGCTGGATCATTAATGAACGAGCATGTAATTGTTAATAGAAGTAAAAAGTACTGGGTTAAATAACTTTAAATGGGGTAAGATTTCAAGGTCAGGAAAAGTGTTGGGATTCAGGTAATGCAGCTCTTTATCAACAACTCTTTTTATGTATTCTTGTAAGATATATAGACTAAAGCAGTGCAAATTAATAGAGGGTTTAATATGTTAAGAAGCTCATACCAGTGTTCAGTTAACGGTCTTATAAGTGCAACAGAAAAATAGTTGAAATCTTTGGCCAAGAGAGGCGAGAAGCGTTGTCTTAGAAATAAATACAATCATATCTCACTATAGATACTTTATTAAAAAAAAAAACCGGGCGTCGAAAAAACAATAGTGGATGACGTAAAACAGAAACTGCTCTGCTGGTATGTCCAACGAATGGATAAAGACAGAACTTCCAAACAGGCACTTCTATGGACACTATCAGAACGCATAAAGGGAGGTTGATCTAAAATTACATAGATATGTAGGTGGTATCTACAGAGCAATATCTGAACGAAATTTTTTTCCCGGTGATTGGAATGATTGAAGACAATGGCAAGTGGGAACCGTAGGGCGTAGAAGAACGCAACGAATAGGAATTATATATAAACAGAAAGCACATGAGTCAGACCAGTTGCTTAATTAAAAAATTAAACCAAAAGCTAATATAATATGTATGTATATGCATTTGTAGATACTGTTATCTTTATGTCTTATATTTTGATGAACTATTCTTTCGTTCTAAGTGTGCATTATTATTCCTTACTCATTTATATTAACATTTTACATTTCTATTATTTCTCATTTTGGTAAATTATGTATACCTACTGATATTCACAATATAATTATTGTCTGATTATGAATTTTATTCTTCATAATTAGTAAGAGCAACAAATATTTTAGTTTAGATTAATTAACCCCCCAAACATTGGACATAGTTGAATAATGAGTATTTGAATTGTTGATGAAGCGTTAGCGATTTCTATAGCAAGTTTAACAGACTATCTAGGCGTGACCTATGCAAATATTTTGTCTTTATGAATACCAATTAATATAAATCGATTGCGTAGAGACGCCTGCTCCATTTCTAGTTTCTCTGCCTATAATTTAAATTGAAACGGACCACCGGTGAAAAATCCGACTATCCCTTCGCGACGGCTATATCTCCGGCTTGTTCAATCGGGAATGTGGGTAGGTCCTGCCCGTTGTCTGATACGATATCAGTAGGAGTAGTTTATCATCTTCGCGCACGGGCACACCTTATTCCTTATTTAGTCGCCGTGTGTTTACATGCACGTGCTAGTCGGAAGATCACAGGGAATTAGGTTTTATGAATTATTGACGTGATTCATGTATTTTCATGCCGGCCCTCTTTGCCGGCGGTTTCGAAAAATGCGAGCGCAGCACCCAGCTGGCCGATGTTTATGCGCGGCCAGTTGATGTTGCAGATTGATAGGCTGAGCCTAATGCATTCAATTAGTTCAAGCTAGATGTATATCTTCCGCAGGAACGATGTGATGGCTTGCTTAGAGAAGGCCGGGAGCCAGAAAAAGGAGCAACCGATTGAGTTCTCGAAGCGAAGCTATATAAGCTACATTTGCATTTTAGAAATTGAAGAAATGTGAAATACAAGCGGAATAAATCAGGCATAGCAAAATACAACCTTCGAGAAGGCTATAAAATTTATTTAAAAAATCATAATACATATAATGAACCAAAATAGTTTTTATGCTTTCTTTGAATTTGTTGATTACAAAAATATTGGAGAATAATTATAAGTGTATTTAAAAAATCTCCCATGGCGGTTGAAATACTAATTGGACAAACGATTTTTAATAATACAATAAAATGCTTGGAATACTAGCAAAGGAAATCAGTCGAGGTAGTGTTTTTAACTAACATTTTAAATTTCACCTAAAGGGTTACATTCTTTAGCCCTGATTCTTGTAATCATCACAGCTTTTTTTATTTTGCCAATTTACACTAACGTGAAACTGTGCTTTTCTTTTCATTAGAATACATTTAGCCCTTCACACAAGCCCAAAAAGCTCGAAATTAAACACTACATCTCTAACGCTCTAATGTTATAAAGCATTTCTTTACGACTCTTGGTGACCTTTTTGATTTTCACTTTCCTTATCCTATAATAAGGAAAGTAATGTAATCGGCGGAAATTTGACCTATCCGGTTTTTTACATTTCTGGACGAATTATAGCCTCAGGACACCAAAAATGTTAGTTTGGGCTATTGGTTCCTGTGTGTGGGTGTGTGTGTGCACGCGCGGGCGTGCGCGCGCGAGTGTGTGTGAGCGCGAGAGTGCGTGTGTGCGCGAGTGTGCGTGTGTGCGCGAGTGTGTGCATGTGCGTGCGTACGTGCGTGGGCGCGCGCGCGTGTGTTTGTGTAACCGTAACAGCTGAACACTTGAAATTTGGTATGCAAGTTAGTTGTAGGTAGGGGACGCAGTTCGAAACTTTTGGTAAACATCGGCCGAGCCGTTTGGTCGCAAGGTCGCACAATTGGTCGCAAAGCGGTCGCGAATCTAAACGGTTGAAAATACAAAAAATTCATGAAAAAAAATGATTTGTTATCACGAGATCAACATGATTTTAAAATAAAAGTTGATAAAATAGGAACTTGAAAAAAATTGAACACTACCCGACACCTTAATGGTACAAGGGAAGATGAAAAAAAAAGAAGAAGAAGAAAAAAATTGAAGCTTAGGATTTTTAGGTTACCGGGTGTTCATAAAATATTTCGGGAAATTTATATTACCGAATAGATCAGACCGAGACGAACAAAAAATTACAATGAAATTTTTTTATCCGAGGTCAAATAAATAAGTTATAGCCGATTAAAAATTAATTAAACGGACCAATCACAGCGCGCTCGGAGAGCTTTCTGGCGGACTGCGTGAGGACGGGGGGGGGAGTATGGCTTGGCCGTTAGGAGGGAGCATGCAGGCGATTATGGGGAAGGCTGTGCGGCAGAGCTCGTACGGTTACCTTCAGTGACGTAGCAAAATTTTAAGTACCAGTCGATTATTGTCTTGTACTGTTTATTTTAATCAGCTTTCGAGCGTTGGACTCGCGCCTCGTCCTTTTTTAAAATAACAAGTTCCGGGACGAGAACAGCGCAGGGCTGAGACGATGGGCCCAGTATAATATATAATAATAGGATAAGGAAAGTCGTGTGATGTTCACACCAGCATCAGTGCTAAAGTCCGAATCATATATCGTGGGTTATTCTCCATCAGTGTCCTGATTTTGCTCATCGTTAATGGTAAAGCGATGTTGGTCTTTAAAGTCAAAATCGACATCTGTAAACTTAGTGAACCACTTTCTATCCTTTAGCTAAACAACTATATTCATAAACGTGTATGTTTTTGTTGTTTTGTTGTTTTCCCCATCTCCAAAAGAGTACAAAAATGATCTTGCAAATAACTTTCTTTCTAAAGATGCGTTGTAATGTCACCTTTAAGAATATATACCCAAATCGTGCGTTTTCTATATCTGTGATGTATTCAGGTGTTTTCCAATACCATCTAGTGAAAGCCGACACGATCTTTCTGGGCAACCCTTTTATTTTAGTCCATTAATTTATTTTAATACCCTTAACGAAGGGTGTGTTAATGGAGTTGTTCAGTAATAGTTTATCACACCTGTAGCACCCAAACCGTTAAAGATAGATAAAAATGTCAAGTTATGAACTCAATAACTTTCAAAAATGAAATAGGTAGAATCGCTTCGGGTAAAACTACTTTTTCTGGTGTCAATCTTAATAATTGTTCTTGAAGAGTACTTTTCAGTCCGACCAACGAACGAACAAAAAAGAGCGAACTTAACGATTACGTTAGGGTTAAGGTTTTATTTCACAGAACTAACATACTTAAAAAATTATCAGTTGTATTTTATACCTTTAATATTTATTTTCCCAATAATCAAGTTCAATTCCGAAACTTTTTCGAACTCTTTTTTCTTCATTTTCTTGATCATAACTAATTTCACATTTTTGTTTTTTATCAGAATGTTTTTTTCCTTTTAAGTTTGAAAATATTTTCTAGATATAAGGTAAGATACCCGTAATACATTTCCTTTACGTGTGGCGAAGCATGAGCAATCATTTTATTAGTGTATGTAGTCTTATTGTGGCTTCTGAAGGTGTTAAATCTCAGCGAGGTCAATAAAATTGTTATTTGTTGATTTTTAATATGCTGCGAGACGTTATGTGCTCTATGTTTACTTTTTTGTGTCTCGAATATTTGCACTTTTTTCTTCTTCCAACTTTTATATAGGCTCACGCCTGTTCACTCAAATTTACAATGACCCTCTCCATCTCCCCATCAATCTTTCCCTGGATTTATCTCTAGCTCGGCGTACTAGGCGGGTTTCCTCTATCCTCAAAATGTGATTGTTCCATTTTTGCCTTCTTGTTTTAATCCATTCGTTTATAGGGTGTATTTTACATTGGTTTCGGATATCTTCATTTCGGATGCGCTCCATTCTTGTTTTACCAACCATCTTTCTTGATGTCTTTATTTCTGTCGTTTCCTTCTATCGTATCATCTGTTCTGTATCTCCACGAGTTTTCGTTGCGTATGTTAGTAATGGCCGCACCACACTTTTATATGCTCTGCTTTTAACTTCGTTCTTGATAAATTTCTTATGACATTATCTTATTTAATACTCCCGATACCTTAGCGGCTTTTACTGGTTGAAGTTTTGCCTGTTCTTTTGGTATTCTACAGTTATATATATTTATTCCTAGATAATTGAATGGGGTAACTTGCTCGAATATGTTTTGCTCTACTTGTAATTTGCACCTTATGGTCTCTTTACTGATTGTCATATATTTGGTCTTCTTCTTTGATATTTTCATATTGTACCTTTACAGGTTTGCATAATTTTTATTAGCATATTTTATAACTGGTCTTCATCCTCTGCAATTAATATTGCGTCGTCAGCATAACATACTATTTTCATGCCTGTCTCGCATTTTATAACCTTCTTGGGTCCCTACCTCATCCATCATAATATTAAACAGTAATGGATTTGGAGAATCTCTCTGTATTATTCCTATTGCCATTTCTATGGGCCCTAGAGACTCCATTTATCTTGATTATTATTTGATTATCCGTATAGATGTATTTTACGAGTTCCATGAGTTTTTTGGGGCGATTTCCCTTTTCTGTAAGACTTGTATATCTTTTAGCAAGCACATAAAAGCTGGTTTATTAAATTCCAAGGTTTGCTCCACAACTTGTTGTATTATAATAATAGTACCTGCACAGGATCTTCCTTTCCTAAACTCCTGTTGCTCCTCTGTTAGCGATATTGATTCATTGATCTATTACTTAATATTCTTGTCGCTAGTTTTAGGTGATATCTAACAGTGTTATTCCTTGGTAGTTGTCAGGAGTCTTTTGTTCATGAAAATTGTTTTGAGTAATTTCGTTAATTCCTCTTCACCCCCATATTTGTGAAATTTATTATATATATATTATGTCCTGTAGATTTCAATATTTAATTTATTGACTACTTCTATTATTTCTTCTTTTAGGATGTCTTGTTCTTCCTCTACTATAATTATATTTTTAACTCTATATTGTCGTCTCTAAATAAACGAAACCAACAAAAACAAAAATGTTGTAGTCTAAAAAGATCTAGAAGAGGCCGTGATTCACTTTGCGTTTTTGCAATAATATTTGCGAAAATCTGCGATGATTTTATTAGAACAAATTTCAATGAAGCAAGAAATTGGAAAGATCCTTGCGTATAGCCGCCAATTATCATATAACGCACCGGCCTAATACCTAACGGTTTGCCGATTGGATATAACTATTGTTCGCGCTTTATTGCGTCCTTGTGGTCGACTTGTAATTACTTTCGCGTCTAATCGCATTGTGTTTATACGTTCTCAAGGCCCGAAAATGGTTCCTGTTGTGGTTGCCGATCTCAAAACATTTATTTCTTGAGGCAGTTAATCAGGGCAAGGATGCGCAGCGCCTTTTCAAAATGTGATACATCGTAAAACGTGAATTGTGGGAAATTTGATATCAGATGGGTTTTCGGCGACATTCCTGTCACGGTTCAATTAAATTAATAATTAAAATGCAGGAAACCGACTTGTTGTTTTAGTATATTGTAGCTTATCTTGTTCAATTTATTGCTTGAAATTAGTTGCTTCCTTATTGCATACGAATGTGAATTAAATGCAACAAAAACTTTTGAGATTAAGTTTACACAAGTTTACTTTGAATGAATTTAACTGGACATACTAATATTTAGAGAATATATGTTGTTTTATATGGGACCTACTGTTTCATTTCAAATAAAGTGTTTATTATTCGCTAATAAATCATCTAAAAATAAACGACTTTTACTTTTTCTATAGAAGATTGAGTTAAGTAATTTTGTTTCAAGAATATCTTGTGCAATATTCCTAAAGAATATTGCAGAAGAGAAGATTTTCCATTACTAGATTAAATACGAAGCAAAATACAATTAGAATTAGAACATTAAAAAATGTTACTCTTCATATACTTCACGTGAATGATGATATAATAGTAGATGACAAAACTGCTCTTGGGTATGCAAACGTCATTAAGTGCACACGAAACGCATTTTTATAGAAAATAGCTCTTTAATGTATTGTAGGGGAAAATAAAACTTACGGTTTCTCCATTCATGAGAGAGTTGATAGAATACCGCTGATCTGGTAAAAAGATATCACCAAAAAATCACAAAATTATGCAGTTTGTTTTTTCTTTGTAATTCTTATGTTAACATTTTTTTTACTTATGGAACCAGTACACATAAGAAATTATTCCGTTTATATTTTCATGACAAAATTATTGTAAATTTAGACAGAATTTTGCAGCCAAAGTTTTGAATGCATATCTTAGCAACAACCACACGTAACTAATTTACTCGTTTGCCTCTTTCTGTCCTCTATTCCTTAATTAAAATATTTGCATATTGGCTTACTTATAAAATACGAATATTTTATTTAGATCATAACACTGTTAAAATGGTGTCAATACCAATATAACATTTATTTTCTGCCGTTTCAATTGGTTGGTGAATGATCTTTTGCATTTGACCAAGACATACAAAGTGACAATAATTGTATAAGAGTAAAAGAGAAATTTTGAAAGTACTTCTCTTTTAGGCCAACGAAGAGGAAGATAAGGGAAAAAACTAACAGTTGATATGTTGCAAGAGTAAGTTAACTAACTCTGAAGCTATATAAAGGAAAAGTTAATTTATATGTAAATTGTGTCAGCTGCATGTTGACAAAAATAATCAGTACTTTGGCTTACGGCACTATCGCAATTATACTGATTCCTCTTAATCTCTAAACCTGAATTTTAAGATTTGACGTGGCCACCTGTCTTTGCATTCTTTTTAGTGCAGGACTTAGAAAAACTCGAAACTGTTTGTTGGTATGGTGCATTAGCATTGTCCAATACTGGCACGCCCATATTTGCTCGCTTCTACCCGTAATCTTGTACACCGTTCCGCGGATGTCGTAAGAGGCGGCTATCATTGGCGCACTCCGAAAGTCGCTCGATCTCCTTCCGCGTTCGTGGCCATCTCCACCCGCTCGTAATGAGGGTGCTCTCCACTCTAGTCCTGGTTTTTCCCCCACGTTACAGATCAGCAGGATAATGCTTGGTAACATCGACTTTCTCACCTGTGCACCTGCTTTGGTCCTCTTATCAGCTTTCGAATTCTTACGAGGTAGTACCGAAAATTTTCATATGCAGTGATAAGCTGAGCAATGCGCTAGTTAATGCTTCCGCAGCTTGTGGGATCACATATCTCTGCATGTCACTCCGTCTCCGCTGCTTACTATCTTTACTCCCACCTTGCTATCGTCCTAGCTCATAATAGGTTCTTTACGAGTCTCCTTGAAACCGTATCGAAAATTGATTCTGGTCCTGTGGTTGTCTCTTTGGTTATTTGCATACGTGATTCTCAGAATTTCGACATGAGTCTTGGTCTATTGAAATCGGATCTAGATCTTTAACGACAGCGTCTTTACAAGGCTCCAAATCTTAACTTGCAAATCCGTCACCCTTCATACTTCTGAGAGCAAATAGCTATGATTTTCAGTTAGATATTATAAGGCGCGACAACTCTTCTCTATGCAGACGAGAACAACGATCCACCAGAGACGAACCAAGCTCGCAGACTGGGCACAATTTTTCAGTGCGAATTGATAGGTATCCAAAAGTGCATAAGATACATGAACATCTACAAGATACTCTCAAAAGCAAGAGGGCGCCGACAGATTTGCAATTTGAAGTTTGGAGCCTTGCAAAGACGCTATAGGCCACCGAGGTTGAGGCACCTGTCGAAACTCCAGGCAACGAGCATGCGCATAAACTACTCAAAGAGACAGCGGCGGAGCTATAACCACCAATTTTCGAGACTGTGCTAATGGGGCTTGTAAAGAAGCGACTACGAGATAGGACGAGAGCAAAGATGGCAAACTGCGAGACGGCACAACGGGCTGCGCGGTGCTTAAGCACCTTCATACTGTACACCGTAACCTCCGGCTCTACCTAGTAAGAATCTCGAAACTAACGAAGCACCAAGACAGATATGCATGTGGGGAAGTCAACAATGCTAAGCATGTCTTACTAAACTACAACTCAAAGGAGAAGACTAGGATTAGAACTTAGAAGGTTCTCATTGCGAGTGGGCGGAAATGACCACGAATGCCGTAGGAGATCCAGAGATTTTCGGAAGTGCACGTGTGGCAGTTAGTTCTTGCGAGATTACGCATATATGCGAACTTGTATGGGATGCACAGGCGTTGGGTAAATTAGTACTGGTACGCGACGTAAACTCAAAGTCAAATGAACTAAACAGATAAAGACTGTGGCGTAGATTAAGGTAGATTAGTTTGTTTCTTTCGTAGAAATGTAAATGTTAAGAACTCAAGAGCTATCAGCCGTTTCAAATTACCTGACCTAACACTCAGATATTCATGGTTTTCCCGAGTCATACACAAAGACGGTTTGGTAGTCTTAATTTATATAAAAAGTTTATTGGCTCGTCCTGTACCAAAATTCAAATTGTATTTTGTACTCTTTAAATTCGTATCTCTGTTTTATTTACTATGTCTTCCTCAAGTTTTCCTATTACTGGGTCTTGTTCTTCGCGTTTTGTCCTCGTATTTAAATTTCCTAAGAGTACAATTTCCTTTTCTTTTCTAATTTTTTCTATTATAGAAGTTAAGTTATTTTCAAATTGGTTCTTTGTGTTTTTGTTTGCGTCATCTGTAGAAGCATATGGCGCTATTATATAAATGATGTGCCCAAATATTTGCAGTTCTATTGTCATTAGTTTTCATTTACTTCTTCCAGTGTTTAATGTGCTTTTTATCCTTTTTTGATATAACAATAGCTACTACGGCCTTTGCTTTTTTTCTTTGGACACTAAGTTATAAAATTATATGTAGTTTACATACTTTTTATTTTCTGTTCCCTTTTTTGGTCTCATACATGTGGCTACGTCAAACTGGAAAGTTGTTCAAACTTTTTTGTGTTTATACCCTGGATATTCCATGTGTCAAAATTCAATACCCTTTTCTGTTGGCTGTTTCTGTCATCATAATTTTCATCCGTAATCCAAGGCTTGCACTTCGACCTTTAAAAGTTTGATGTTACAAGTCACGAGGAGTTATCTCATGTCCTCAACCTCCAACCTGGGGGGCCAAACACTTTGATTTTGTCGCATTTTTCTTTAAGATAGTTTGTTTGTCCACCACTAGAGAACTATCTTTTCTGTTTGACACTTCCTTTGCTGTTGAGATATTCTTTAATCTTCTGCCACCTCAGGAGCCGTTGGCTGGTGTTCATCTGTAGTCCTAGGTAAGATTCCTTACAGGCCCAGCTGAACTCTGGTTTATTGAGGAGGTGTTACTCACCCATCACTCCTCATTTATCTTGGCTTGTGACAGGCAGAGCCTGGGTAAAAATCTTAGATCAGGTTGCCATAGTAATGTTCTTTGTTATAAGTATCGTAGTGAAACGAGCTAGGCATTACTCATCGCCAAATCGTGACTAATAGAGATCAGTCCGTTGTCCTCCCATGATCTCTTTGTGCAGCAGCACAGTTGTCGTATCTCATTCCCTTCGCTGAATGGGTGGGAGGCCATCTTTTTCGGCTAGGTACCCCATCTCTTTTAGGGGTCTTTTGCTTGGTTTTGCCTAGCCCAACCCCAACTCCGATATTCCGCGTCCTGCAAAATAAAAGGAGGTAACTAGCTCAACTAATTTTACAGTAAATGTATCCTCTTTTAAATTGAAATGAAATATATTGCATAAATGTGTTTTTTTTTTATTGTAAAATTTATATGGTGGCATTATTTATAAAGAGAGTTTGGCTAAATAGGCTTTGTTTTGAAATGCGTACCGGACTATCCAATTTTCGACAAGTTTTCTATAAAGCGAACTGAATGTTACTGATTGACGCACGTGATGTTCTTTGCGTCATCTATTGTTTGTGGTTAATTGGCATAAATTCGATATTTAAAAAAGCTCCATAAATAGTATTGTAATAGCGTTAAATTGCATGTTTGAGTGGCCAGTTCACACTACCACCTCGCTAGATAACAGGTCCTTTTTGTTCAATAAATTGTTTTCGTGTAATGCGACACATAATAATGTAACGTTTTTTCTCCCCACGGTAGAGAATAATACGCGTAAATTTATTAAAATTACTTATATATTATACTTACAGCTAATCAAATTATTTAATACTATTTGTGTACACAACACATATAATTACTAATGTTAAATTACACTGCATTTATCTGTAACACTATTTATGTTGCACTAGCATAGAAGGTTTTCGCTTCCGGCACTTGACTTCACTTCACTTCCCGGGCTACCTCGCTGCGTGATATTTAAGCAACTCGAAAGTGGTTCCAAGGCGTATGCGTAATTTCTAGCAAATATCTGGCACTTTGCTATTGTTCAACTTCTTGCACATGCGCGGCTATATTCCTGGAAGACATTATGATGGTAGTTCGATCATGATGAAGCGGTGGCCGCTACGGGGGGCGTCCGGAAATTATTTATAATGTCCATTTGTAAGGTTCATGCCTTTTAATCGGGCCCAAATATATTCATTTATCAAAGCTTGCTATTAAGAGTTTTTCTCGTTGATTTTGAAAGAAATGAGTACCAAAACGATAACGTTTTAGGGATAAATTTTCTCAAATGGGACAGTTTTATTTATTAATAAAACCATTTATCAAGAAATTAACTGAAAGATACTATTTAGCCAACAGCAGAGTCAATTTCCATTTGTTACAGAGCAGTCAGCTATAAGCAGGGCAATCTGTGGCTTTTGTAAGAACGAAGCTTCTCAATAAAAGTCCTACTTTTTTGCTAAACTAAAATTGCGTACACTCTAGACTCGTTGACGTAGAGGTGTTGTTTAATTTGTAATAAGGACTGTCTCAAATCTGTAGATTAAACAACTAATTGTTCTCTGGGCCGGACGATTATATACACCATACATTTCATGTGACATACGGAACGGTTAATGAATGAAATCCCTATCTTAGTACTTTTCTATGGATACCATAGGAGATGCTAAGTGGAAGACTATAAAAATATTTTTGTTGGGTTTTCTTTTTGTGGATATTCTTACTATGATTATAAAGGACACAATTGAAATCTCAACATATCCACAATAACTGTATTTGATAACAATGATGCTATTCTTAATTTTTTAAAATAATTAATTTACCTTACTTTATTGATGTAATACATCAACATCATATGCTGCCACACTTTCTTTATTTCTTTATTTTCAGTGTGTGTCTTTTTCTGATTTATTTGTTCTATATTATTTTTAATTTTTTAGTTTTTAGTTTTGTAGTGCTACGCTTATATAGGTTAACTTAGAGTTTATGTATTATTTGAGATTTTATTTGATTTCGTTAGCTTTTTGTAATTTATTATTTAGTACAATAATGTTATGCTTTTTCAAAATTTTAAGGTATTTGTGTTTGTCCAGATAAGAGCATTTGTTTATTCAGCAATTATCTTTGCTTGTGCTAGTTCACACTTAATTTTATTATTTATTTCGATCTCTTTATCAATTTATGTTTATCACATACATAATTCTTTTTGCTATTGTTTATTTGTACCGCACTCGTAGATTAGATATTGTTATTGATTTTACATTTGCTTTTATGATTTCCATATTATACTTTGGTGTTATTAAATATAATAGTAGTCTCTATATATTTTTCATCACTCTGTGAAGCACTTTTTTTAAAAATAGGGGGTCCCAAACATTGAAAAGTATAAAAAGATTTTTGAGATTTTGATTTGCTGTTATAAACTGTGTAGTCTTAAATCCTAGTATTGTAATTTTATTTCGAATATGCATTGCGTTAGTTGCTTGCTCTTTAAGAAATCAAATATAAGATGCTGTATCTAGTGAGTGAGCCAGTCACGGAAGTAACAACATTGTAAACGATAAGACATCCTAAAAAGTTCTCGCAGAATTTCCGCAGCTAAATTCACTGTGAGCGCAGTGGCTTCATTTTGTTGAAATCACAGAGGCGCATTTCCACAGTGATTATGTCTCATTTCCAAAACGCTTTACAACTCTATCACGATCGAATGTATGAAGCAAACAATAAATTATGAAAATAGGAAAACAGAGAAAACCGAAGTAGTCTTAATATCGGAAGAAAATTAGAAGCAATAGAGAATTTCAACTACTGGAAATATTATAAATAAAGGAGGATACAGTAAAATAAACATAAAAGCAAGAATACACAAAGCCCATCGAGTTTCAGCACACTTAAAAAAATTTGGCAAGTCAAAGAAATGCACATAAAGACGAAAACCAGATTATTTAACAAAAATGTGAAGATTAATGTTATGTGGCTCAGAAACACGGACAAGTTCAACACACATAAAGAGATTAGCAACATTCATGAACAAGTACCTAAGAAAGATGCCGGAAATATGTCGGCCAGAAACAATCACAAATGAAGAACTATGGAAAAAACACGACAAGACCCGGTACAAAAACGAGAAAATCGAATTGGATAGGACACACATTGAAAAAATCAAACACTGACATAATAAACCAACATTAGAATACAATATTAAAAGAAAAAGAAAGAAAAGAAAACCAAAACTCCAAATCTTGTTTAATGGTTGAACATCGTAGAAGTATAAGGACGATCAGTTTTGCTGCTGTGATATATTACCAAGTGTACCGGAAAGTCTTTACCGGTTTTTTCAAATAGGTGTCGCTAGGCTTAATATACAATATTATGATTTGACACGTGTTCATTTTATTCTACAGACATGAAGCTTCGACGTCGTAGGTTATATTTTGTGAAAGTATCACCGTCATATATTTATACCTCTTCAAAAATGTCAAGTTATGTGCCTGAAAACGTGCATTTGGGCGGCATGCATTACTTTTTTTTATTTAATCAAAAAAAAAAGTCGCTGAAAGTCATCGTTTGCTAGTTGAAACATACGGCGAGCATGCTCCAACCATAAAAACATGTGAGGCGTGGTTTCGATAATTCAAAAGTGGTGTTTTCGATGTGCAAGACAAATAACGTTCTGGCAGACCGAAAAAGTTTGAAGATGCAAAATTGCAGGAGTTATTGGATGAAGACCCAATACAAACTCAAAAACAATTAGCAGAAGCGTTAAATGTGGCCCAAGAAACTATTAGCGACCGATTACGATCGATGGGAAAAATCCAAAAGATGGGAAGATGATTTTACAGCACGATAACGCGCCGCCTCATACAGCAAAACCGGTCAAGGAAGCATTGCAAGCGCTTGGGTGGAAAATATTATTGCACACGCCGTACTCTCCAGACCTTGCCCCGTCCGACTATCACCTTTTCGCATCAATGGCCTCTGCATTAGCAGAGCAGCACTTCGCCAATTTCGAAGAAGTTAAAAAATGGATCGATGAATGGTTTCGCTCAAAGGAAAAACAATTTTTTTGGAATAGGATTCATAAATTGCCTGAAAGATGGACAAGATGTGCAGAATTAAATGGTCAATATTTTGAATAAATAAATCTTTCCATTATATCGAAAATTGTGCATTTTGTTTTCCGAAAAAACCGGTAAAGACTTTCCGGTACACCTGGTATATGTGAGGTTTATTAACCATTTCTTAAAGTTGAATTCCAAAAATGTAGCTTTTCTGTTGAGAACTCCTTCGTGTCGTTCTATTTTGATATGTTTAAAACTGACTGCTGCATTGCAATGACTAATTAATTAGAAAAGAATATTTAAACGCCATGGAACTATTTGTATATTTATGTGACACTTAAAATACTAAATTTATAATTAGCTGCTGAAGTCTAGAATTCCTTTTTGGCTCTTTAAAGCGAATAAATCTTTTAATCATGGCCGTTTATCGCACCTGCTTGTTTTATTGATACGCCATGTTTATTGCTGTTCCAATTTATGATTGCGATAAGGTTTTTGTTTAACTTTGTCTGCATCATTCCACAACTTTTTTTGCCTTTGGGAATCGGAGAAACTAGCTCAACAGTTTTATTTTCTCGCCTGGCAAGAGTGGAATTTTAAGGCTGAGCATAATCTCTCCCTGCGTTTTTGTAAGCCAGAGGTTACTTGGTCGCTGTACAGATTGATTGACGTTAATTTAGTCTCCGATAAGCGTTATCGACGTTCCACGGAGTGACGCATAATCGGCGATGTTTTCAATTACAAAGGAAACCCAGCCGGTATGTAGCGCCTTTTCATAATCGCTTGCTTATCGCCTTTAGCCCTCGTCAAGATAACTTCCTTTTTAAATTAAGCCAGCGGATATGTTACAGATTAGCAATTACAGATGGAGCCAACGCATACAATACGTGCGGACGTACCAATCTTGTCTTTGATAGTCCGCAGTTCTAATACAATTCCCATATAAGTTACGACAATTACCGACGACGAAATTAATTGCGTGATGTGACTCAGTTATGTTAAATAGAAATCGATGCATATCTGTAGCCATATAAGCGCAAAATGTCATTCCAACGCTGCTGTGCAGCTTAACAAATGAATTTGACATTTCAGATCAGATAATGAGAAATAACTTAATCATTGCCGAGAAATTCAGCCAACAGTTGCGCTGTTTGTCTTTAATGGCCTGGAATTTTGTTTGTCCCTCATCGTTCACTGTGGAATTCGATTTTTATCGACGACATAATGCGCTGAAAAATCGCACCTGGAAGTGCAAGTTGAACTTCAGAAAAATGACGTGCCGTAGATGGTCAGCAAACATGCGGGAAAACCGGGGTTTAGACCGCAAGGCTGGGCGCCGATAATTTTTTGCGGCGACAGGATGCCGGTAATGAGCTCTCCAATGCATGTAAAACGGAATAATCGCGTGGAAAGCGAGAAGACGATAAAATGTTTATTGTTTCGTTTACAGCGAGTGAAAAGTGTATTTAGCGAAGGCAGAAAGGTAATGCGGAATCCAAAGCCGCCATAAATCCAAAAGCATGAAAACGGATTTACGATGTAGGCTTGGTTTTATGCGAAAAATGGTTGTAGATGATTTGAACCGTTACCTGGTATTTATAACCACCAGCCATTGTAAAAGCGCCGGACGGATGTGCTTGCAATTTTATTGGGAAACTTCGAATTTCATTTGGCGATTGCACCAATTCTAGGGCATCGAAAACTAGTTATGTCAAATCTTACTTTCGTGAAAAATATGAGATAAAATTGAGGTAAAAGTGTTTTATTATTATTATTGGCATAAATTTTATTATTATTTTCATAACGAAATATATATATATATACATATTTGAATTTTCAGCATAACTATTACTTTTTTTTTTGTTAGTTAAGCAATGGACTACTGTTCGTCCTTTGATATTGTCAGGTGTTGCTAAATGGAAAAAATGCTCCAAAAAAATAAGTTTTTGATCACACAAACTATTTAGCTTACGATGATTGGTCAGTACAAACGGAATTTTTATAAATTTGTAAACCACCATAAAAATTCCAACATTTAAGTTGTTATTTTTTTGATCCCGCTATTGTAAAATGGAAGTGTTAGTGGCACTCTTTGTCCATCAAATGGCCCAAGAAGTCCAAACAATGATCGTAGAACGAAATGTCCGGACTGTAGAAAGGGTGTTGCAATGTAGTCTAGAACAAATCTTTAATTTTGTACCGAGTTTGGACAGCTGTATGGGCCTTGGAGAGAGCTCTAAAATGAGTAAGGAGTCTTTAGTACTTCATAGAGAGCATACTATGATAGGGAAGTCTTCAACCCCAACACGACGCATTCAATAGGCGATAGAGAACATCCTGTAGATATACTTCGAGAGGAGCTCTAAACTGAGTAAGGACTCTTTACTATGATAGGGAAGTCTTCAACCCCAATACAACGCGTTCCAATAGGCGATAGAGAGCATCCTGTAGGTATACAGAATAAGTATGAATAAAGTTAGGAGCCAAATAAGTTTTCACAGATCTACTAAAGACATAACATAGAACAGCAGCTATGTTATTACTGACTGAAGGCTAGCGTGGAATGACTACGTAACTGGCTTGATTTCAGATAGAGGCGGCAACCTCAAGATTCAAGCGGCTATAATACTCCGCTACGGAAAACTACCGAGCTATCTGTTTACCTTCTAAGATAATCATTACACATATGGCGGAAAGTCGAGGAAAACTGACCGTTAGTTCTGAGCACCTCTTTAATTTGGAAACAGTGTTAATGATTTAAAATAAATAAAGAAATCATAAATTTTTAAGTTTTATAAAATTGAAAATCGCATAATATCAATACCAAAATGGAGATTGAACATTTTGGGTTTCATGAAACTGCTGATGTGAACTCGAACCACAATCTCGTGGTCATACAAGTTAAAATTCGACTAAGGAAAACCAACAAGAAGTCTACGAAACCAAGCCTGCAAATTTCCAATTTAAGAAAACCCAAAAATCCATCAAGTCAATATTAATTAGTAAGTTTGCCGAAATGAAAACAAAATATACACAGAATAAGGATGCTATTAGTAAACGAGATAATCTAAAAAGCATAATCTCAAGCACGCAGAACAAAGATTAGAAAAATATTCCAACAGAATACAAAAAGTAAATGACTTCAGCAATTATCAATTTAACGAATAAAAGATGAGAACCCAAACAGCAAAGCATAATTATCAATAGATTAAATTGTTAAAAATATTCAACAAATTAAAGAAAAATGTATGTCTGACAACTCCACTGAAACAGAACTACAACAAAAATATAACTTCTTCAACGATACAGATGGAGCTTACGCAGAGATTTTTAAATTAATTGACGACTCTAGAATAGATATTTCTGTAGACCTCTTTAATGCCATATATAACAAATATTATACAACAGAAGTTTCATTTTCTCATCAAACCCAACCTATTTTTGCTACCAGTTTTTATGGTTGCTTCTTATGCATATTATACAGCTACAAATTTTTCGTTCCTCAAATTTTTTGATGCCATTTTTGTGAGTTTAAATATTTTTCGTTCTTCTTACTCCTTTTGTTGTTTCTTAGCCTAAAGGTCGTGTAATAAGAATAACAGATTATGTTGAACTAATTACATCGTTGCGTTTATTATAGACAAATTTCGCTGGTGCAGAAGATGATACAGCAGTATTTCAGGTTGAAGGAGTGGTCCTAATAGCAATTTACATTTTACTATTTAATTTTTAAATAAACACTAATTGAATTATTTTAAATTGCCGTTTCATTAAAACAGTTCCTAGTACAGGGCCCGGCAGAATGATTTTGTTTAATGTTTTATTGTACCATCACACAGAACAATGCTTACCAGTTATCAACTAGTTTTGAAGATTATATCGTTCTTCAGCCCCACCTTAAAGTTTCGCATTGCTAGCCTAGTTATTTCTACTGGTACTACTGCGATCGCGTTGCGAATAGATTTATTTAATTCCTCAATAGTCGGCGGACATTTGTCCCAGAGCTTCTAGAGAAGAGCGCCATCTTGTTGGAACCACAGTGGTGCATTTCCACGATCATTGAATTTGGGCTCCAGGAAATTTTTTAACATCGTAACGTAGCGGGTTATCGCGTCCTGTCCCCTAAACAAATACGGTCATATTATGCCAAATTCCTTAAAAATACACCAAACATTTACACGTTGATTGTAGAAACGTCGCTCATGGAGTTGTCGAGGATTTTGTGGAGCACAATACCGAAAATTCTGCTTATTGACGCAGCTCAAAGGCAAAGGCAAAGCACCTGGCCCAGACAACATACAGACAGAGTTTTTGAAACTCCTAGATGAAGAAAACGTGAAATGGCTGACAGATCTATTCAACTATATATATGACACTGGAAAAATACCTATAGAATGGCTTAAATCTGAATTCATTCTACTACCTAAAAAGCCAGGAGCTAAGAAGTGCAACGAGTATAGAACAATAAGCCTCATGAGCCACCTATTAAAATCATTTCTAAAAATAATTCATTGGAGAATATACAAACTATGCGAAGAACAAATAGCACCCACACAGTTTGGATTCAGGAACGCAGTCGGAACACGCGAAGCTCTATTTAGCATTCAAGTATTAATTCAACGTTGCAGGGATGTAAACTGCGATGTATATGCCTGCTTCATAGCTTCAAAAAGCTTTTGATAGAGTCCAACATCAAAAGATGATAGATATTTTAAGAAACATAGGACTAGACGAAAAGATCTAAGAATTATTATAAATCTATATTGGAATCAGACGGCATCAATGAAATTAGAAGAAGAAAACATCGAAGATATAAAAATCCAGAGAGGGGTGAGACAGGGCTGTGTACTGTCTCCGCTATTGTTCAACCTTTATTCAGAATACATCTTCAGAGAAGCGTTAGAAAACACAAATATAGGGATTCTCTTAAATGGAGAAAGATTAAATAACATCAGGTACGCAGACGACACAGTCATTTTTGCTGAAAAGTTAGAGGACTTACAAGTACTATTAAACAGAGTAACAGAATGTAGTCAGAGACAGGGCATAGACATCAATATAAACAAAACGAAATTAATGATTATCAGTAAAAATAATATCCCCAGATGTCAACTCATGATAAACCTTATACCTATAGAACAAGTGGAAAAGTATACTTACCTTGGTAGCACCATTAATGACCAGTGGGATAACTCACAGGAAATAAAGATCCGCATTGAAAAGGCTAGAGCCGTGTTCAACAAAATGAGTACCATCTTCAAAAGCCACAATTTAACAATTAATTCAAAGATGAGATTTCTGAGATGCTACGTCTTCCTATCCTTCTTTATGGAGTAGAGTCATGCACCCTGACAAAAACAACAGAAAAAGGCTGGAGGCATTTGAAATGTGGCTCTATCGCAGAATGTTAAGAGTGTCATGGATAGAGAGAGTCAGGAATGACGAAATTCTGCAAAGAATGAAAAAAAGAAATACTGACTACAATAAAACAAGAAAGCTCCAGTACCTAGGACGCATTATGCGGAACGAAAACAGATTCCAACTACTTCAAGTTATACTGCAGGAAAAGTACAAGGCAAAAGAGGTCCGTAGAAGAAGGATATCATGGCTTCAAAACCTGCGAATATGGTTTTCTATGACCACAACACAGTTATTCAAGACAGCAGTCAACAAAATTATAATAGCCCAAATGGTTGCCAACATCCGGAACGGATAGGAACCGCAAGAAGGAGAAGACGCAGCTCAATAAATGAAAATGACTTTCGTCACTACTGAGCACAACATTGTCAGCTGGAACATTTGCCAACATGCCCTCGCAAGCAGCCTACCGGGCATACCAGTCACATTCTTTAAGTTCCCGGACTACCATCAGTTTTTATGGGTGGAACATGAAATCGCAGTGCAGAATTTTTCGCACACTCCGGTCAAATGTTGTAAACGTGAGAGCATGCTTAGCGGCAGTACGTTGTGTTGATGTGATATTCTCGGGTGTCCTAGCCCTACGAAGTCTACCGGGTGATTTCCGTTTTGATGCTGAACCAGTCTGTTGGAAGTTGTCTACTCACAACATTGTGGTTTTTTTGGTCGAAATTCTTCCGTGACGGCCTACTACGACATAGTCGCTGCTTCACAATAACAGAATCACCACTTTTAAAATAATTCTCCAACACAGTCGCACGGTGTTCACCAGTCCACGCCATGATGGGCACTAAAATGACTCGTCTTGTGCTGCTCATGGACGTACGACTCGAGCATCATCTACCAATACATTGCATACGGCTATTAATTCAATAAAGGGAGATCATTCTGCCGGACTCTGTATAACATCATACAAAAGTAGGGTAGTTTTTAAAAAAGCTTACAACTATTTAAGTATCACGACTTTAAGGATAATGAAAAATATGTAGCAAGAAAAATGCTTTGTATACATAAGTGTAACTAACTTTGTATCCGCGTTTTGAAAATATTCGTGTTATATTGTGACCGCATATGAAACACAAAGACAGTAGTATAGTAAACAACTACGAGCAAATTTGTATATAATAGGCTTGCATTGACTTGGAAATGTTAAACACCATTTCGTATGTACCGAAACAATGCAACACAATAGTTATATTGATTCGTTACGGGTCTTTCGCTTCGTGCCGTTATTGCACAGCTGGCAGCCAACCCCTGCTCACTTTTAATGCTGCAGCCGACCGGTATTGTTATGATTAAGGTCTAGGAAATATTCAAGTAATTTCTATCGAAACGAATTAGGTTATAACAGCGTTAGGAATGTTAATTGGCGCGCAGAAAATCGATAATTGCGATCATCGATAAACCGAACCGATAATGATAAAATAGATTTGTTCTATTGAAATGTAGAGCGACGAGCTCTAGAGATTGCGAACGTTAATAACTTAATTAACTGTCCGAGCGGAGATAAAATAATAATACCAATTGGGGACTCTCCGTGCAACTTTCTTTATCTTAAACTGCATCCGCGTCGTTAAATTCCGTTTTTAATTCGAAAGGTATGCAAAACATCCTCCTAAAAATTTCGGTGACTCGTCCTCGATAGCGTTCGTGTGCTGATCAAGGTTAAGCGAGCATTTGCTATTAATACTTATATCGGTACTAATGCTAATTTCATTAACATTTCTGCAACTGAGCGTGGTTACGATTTTTTTAATCGCCGAAATAAGTATTTCTAATTTGAGACAAAAGTACACCTTATACAGCATCACAGATTAAACGTCTTTGCCACCCGGTACTTGTATTTTGAAACAATGTTATTTCTGTTGTATATACGCGGGCCGCCATTATTCATGTCAGGTTCTGTTAATATAATAAATTGGCCGGTCTTTAACGTTCTCATTCTCATATTTGGGTATGCAAATGTGTATTTGGCAGTTTAATCTTTGCTACCATAATTGGCTATTGAAATTAATATGTCAATATTTTGCAGTGACCGGGTTTTCTGCCAGTTGCAGAATGTTACGAATGCTCCACCTCCTTTTCAGTTTAAAATCAAGAATTCAAATTCTCGTGTAACCTATCTCTTTAGGTAAATAGAGAAAATGTCTTGCACAGATGACGGTAGGTAGCCACACATTGTACCAAACTAACTAATGTTTACTAAACTTTTAACGGCGGATATTTTGCAGATATACCTGATAAATTCCCAATGCAATATTTTTTTAATAGAAATGTATTTATAAAAATCGAAATAAACAACGAAAATATTCATGATATATAAACAAGGGAGATTCCGTTATTCGCCGTTTAAAATAAAACTTTATCCAAGTGATCTTTTTTCTAATAAATAAGTATTTACTGTTGTTATTTAAATGATTGTTGCATTTGAAATCAGCGTCTATCCGAGACTACATCTAATAAAAATTCATTTTCTGGAGAAAAATATCTGCATATTGTTTTGATCATCCGGAACAGCTCTATTTAACGAAATTGGTAGTACCATACGTATAGTACTTATTTATTACTTTCTTAAAAATCTGTAAAAATTTCACATTTCATTAATTAGAGGGCAAGATACGAACATCCGTCAAATAATGAACAAATAACAAAAAATCAACAATAAGTTATCTGTTAAAAATGGTTAAAATCGTTTATGGAGATAACTGTTTAAGGGACATCGACGATTTAGAAAAGGCTAAGTAAATATGGATGATGATAAACCAAAAATGTCTAAAAAGATTTCATGAATATTAAAAAAAAATTAAGGAGATTTATGGAAACGGAACTTAGACAATAAATCATTGCATTTAACCGAAAAACTTGGTTTACCGAAACTGAATTAAAATTTTCTTCTACATCGATTGATGGATGACCAAAAATTGTACCGAATTAAGCATTACAAAGACATCAGAGAAACTCAAAGGGATTAAAACTTTTTAAAAACTTTATAACTGGTAATAAAACATGGTATTTTTAGTACGATCCGAAAACCAAGTGTCAGTGCTAAATTGCGATCACTGGATGAAGGAAGTCCAAAGAAATCTCATTTGGAGAAGTCAAAAATCAAAACTATTCTCATTGCTTCTTACGATTTCAAGAAGATTATACACAGAGAATTTGTTCCGAGGGATACAACGATTAATGCTGAGTATTATCTTAGTATTATGAAGCTGTATTCGTCGCCCCTGAGTATCGAGAACCAGGCAGTTGGCGATTGTTGCGCCTTGTCATTGTTCGTTCACTTTTAGACCAAAAATCTAGTTTTTTGTTTTAGCATCCTCTGTATTCACCCGATTTGGCTTCCTGGGACTATTTTCTATTTCCAAAGCTGCATTTGAGGAAATCGTTTTACATCAATTGAAGACATTTAACGGTCAACGACGAGACCATTCCAACCAGTGACCCAAGAAAGCCATTTGAAGCACTTCTTGAACATGCAAATCGTATTCCTGCCAAGTGAGAATATTGCGAATAAATAAAATGATTTTTGCAACTAAGTCCGAAATGGAAATTTTATTGGCAAGTTTTTACTGGCTAAAAACGTTTTGTGGGCTCAAATTTATGTGACTATATTTAATTAAAAAATAGACCTTTCTGCTTAACAAGTCCATTGCGGGTCGATAAATAACGACAATGTCGAACACGTCAGAAGTTAGATTTTAGAACTTATTCGAAAAATATTGAGAATAATCTATGATCGTGAGTATCAGAATTGCTGACCAAAAATTGAAGCAAGGAAAAGTCCATGAAAGCAACAATTTTGGGAAGTTTTTTTTTTATCAAGGGCAACATGTGGGTTTATCATTACATGGTCAAGAGTAAGAGAGCAAATAGATGGAACGGAAGAAGGTGCGCTATTGGAAACAAAAGTAACAAGTAAATAAGATTTTGTGTGCCACATTTAGGACAGTGGAAAAGTGATTTCTGTGGATGTTTACATTGCTACAGAGCAGTCAGTGTAATACCATAACCTGGTACGCACGTAAATTAAACTTTTATGTCAAAACGAAGGGAAATTCTGCTCAAAAACGTAACTGACCTTAAATACAACGCCAAGTTGCATGTAGCACAATTGGTAGAAGACATTGCATAAATTGCGATGGAAAATCCTTGAATACATAACGTTATAATCTAAGCTTATCATCCTGTGACTTTCATCTGTTTGGTTCTTTTAAAGAAGAATTCTGTATACATATAACAAACCAATTTTATATTGCTATTGATGATCACACTAACGCGTTGAAGTTACAGTGAGTTAGTAGATATTTTCATATATCTAAACTTTGTTTCAAGAGGAATTATATCTCATAAATTCGATTTTTCCATAATCAAATATTATTAATTAAGATATTATTTATTGTCGAATATACATTACATTTTTTGTTTATTTGTTAATATTCACATGATAATATTCAACAACAACAAAAATTGGGGCAGCATGGTAATTGCAATAAACAATAAAACTCTATTTAGCTTTACTTTTGTGAATGATCAAGTAGTTTTATGATAAGAGAGTTATTTAAAAAGTATTAATCATGAGGATTGGAAAAAAGTATAACAAAAATGAAATATTTGCTACCTAATTTTGATACTAAATACAAATATTGATATATGATGTGACTATGAAGAAAGTAAACAAACTTAAATTTTTACAAGATCCTTTTATTACAAATAGAAAGTAATTGGGGGAAGAGCAAAAATTAAGCCAAAAAAGATCGTCTAAATGGTATATTACGAGACACATTTTTTTTTGTAACATAATTATGTAACATAAGGGGGAATTGAGAAAAGGAATGGAATTTAACGGTCATGTACTAGAAAAGGTCGTGATTAATGTGATTATTTTTTAAAAATGCTTGTACAATGATGGTCACAAAAGGTGCTTACTTGGAAAAACTAAAAAAACACGATCACGAAAATCGTCGAGTAGTGGAATAAGGATAAGGAAAGCTCTATACAAAACTTGAACGAGAGGTTTTGTGAAAGGCAACGATTAAGGCGTTCTTAGCTGTAATATGCAGCGCACTTCAAAATTATTCGAACGACAGCAACACGTTTCACGAAGAATATAATATTACCTACGATCGAATTTTGTATGAAATATATTCGAACACATCGTCAAGTGTACATAGAGCGTGGGAGTTCATAATCCTACCGCCAGATGGCAGATTACCGACGAGTTGTAAAATGTAAGGGACAAGGAAAAGGGATTTTGCATTCACATGAGTAGGTCAGGGTTAATCGTGCAACGTCGGTTTCGTGCAGTATTTCTTAAAGAATCGCTAGCAAAAAACTCTATTTGAAATTAGTATGATAAATTCCAACGAACAGGCTGCTTTTGTAAGGATAATGCTATCACTATGTGTTGTATGCCACAATTGGAACACTTTAGTGCTGATTTTGTCTTGTACCTTGATGATTGCCCCATGACAATGTGACAATGTGAGGAATTTTCTTAATGAGAGACTGTCGGATCGATAGATAGAGTATGTAAGTAACAATGATCACCATCTACGCTAGCCATCAAGATTACTGGACCTTACTCTATGTGACTTCTTTGGATGAGGATATATAAAAGGCACTGTTTATAGACCACCACTTCCCCAAGCTGTACATAAATTACAAGATCGCATTAACGCGTCTGACAAGAGTTAGTTTACCGCACTGACATTTGCAGAGTAAGAAGAGGTGTTCATAATGAACATTTGCGAGGTGACTTTATAATGACCACTAGTGAATTGAAATTGGACAGTTACATACATATGTGTGAAATTAACAGTTCTGGGGTCTACAAGAACTATCTGGTATACATCTTCCGCATAGTTCGAGCATGTGCACAAGCACCCCGGGTCTCATGACACCCACTCGCATTGAAGGCAGTATATTCGCAGCTCAATCGTGACAGTTCGTAGCATGTCATAATTTACGATTACTATGAATTACATGTATGCAAAGACAACTTATAAATACATAGATATCTTTATTTTCAAATAGTGTTTTATTAGGCTTCTATACATTAAAATGAGAAGCCTTATGTAGAGAGTAATGTCGTCTGTCTGTCCGTCCTTTTACTTTTCAACTTTTGATCAAGGCAGCTTCCAAGCTGGAGACAAGTTTCTATTTCTGTCAAGCCTTATAATTTTTGATGTTTGATAGATATAGAAAAATTACGTTTTCAGTATTCAACTAAAAACCATAAATCAAGTCGAGACGCCAAAAATCAGCCTGATCGAAAAATCTCGAGATCGGTTTGACCGGAAGTGGTCGCAAATTTTTGTTTATGTATAGAAGCCCCGGACATCTATGGAACCGGAGTTCCACGTCCGTACTTACTCTTTACTGAATTCACTTAATACCAAAACCCAATCTATATATTACAATTTAATTGTTTTATCTCTTGCTCCTTTTAAAACCAAAATCCAATCAGACATGGTATAGTTTTTCACGAGAAGCAGGTTATCGGAGAATGTTTTTCACTGCATAATCAACAGTTGTAGTCGTCTTCTGTGGAATTTGTATCAGGCGAGTAATGCGCTCATAATAGCTTCCGAATGCTATTGTTGACTTGACAATCTTTTTGATGGTGTGGAAAGGAGCACCATCTTTCGTAACTTGCCCTAATGAAAATCTGGCAAGTTCCTTCCAATACAGTAATGTATTTTTTCTGATTAATATTGCCTACAAATTCTACTAGCTCTGATCGTCTTGTGCTCTAAATAAAACCTTATACTGTGATGAAAAATCTACAATGCTTGAGGGTTGATTGCAATCTGTTTAAACTAAATTCTTAGCTGAGAGTTTTCTAGGTCCATGCGCTGCCTCTACATATAAAACTAAGAGCGATTCGTTGGAAAAGATGACACGATACTTTGACCATTTCAGCTGGTCACTTCTTCTAATATTAGTTGCAGTGGGAAGTGCTTTCCATTTAGCAGCTTTGCCATGATAACTGATCTGATAAAAATACTTAACAGTTGTGTTACATTTCATTTATGTGCTCTATTGCATCTGCAGACTTAGAATGAGGATTTGCTTTGATACTCGTTTTGGAGCTATCAGTTTGTGATCTTATGATTCTGTTTAATTTGGGCGTGCCTTGGCAGTTTCCTTTTTGTCGGACATTCGACAATAGAACATTTATGTTTAAGACCTCTATATTATCTTTGTATTGTTCAATAATGCACCCTTTCTGGATATCATTCAATTCTCCACCACCAGCAACTTTATGCATATTTTGTAACTTCCAAATTTTATTTCACACAAACCAGTAACAAGAGGCAACAAGTCTGTTCAATGAAATCTACGAAATTTCCTGAAATTGAAGGTTATCTCTGCGTACAACCGTCATAAATTCTTTTATTATACACCAAGTTCTCAATACACTCAAAGCTGTGCATATATACAAAAAAATATAAGCAGCCGTATATCACAAAAGCAGCGGTGTATCATCGTGTATTTCACAAAAATGTAGAATGTAACTACATCAGCTTCATATGTTTGACCTTGAACAATATTCTATACCTCGTGGATAAGCAATCCCCATGTGAGTCTCCTTTACATGTTGGCTACTCTACACCAGAATAGCTATTATCTTTATCACCTGCAACGCATGCAGGCATGCTGTACTTCATCTCATAGAAATATCGTGTTACAACGAGCTGTAAACCTTTTAAAATTTGTATCACCTTTCTTCTTTTTAATATTGTATGTATGACATTACAAACATCCACAACAATCATTTATGGATTGAGGATAATTCCCATTAGATTGTCCAATTTTTCATCACTAACCGTTTTAGCGTCTATGTTTAAGCTTCTGGGCAACTGTCTACTTGGGTTTATTATTCTACTCAACCGCCTTAATGGTATACGTATTTATACTTTTCGTGAGATATACTGTTTATCGTGTTTGAACACATACCACTGGTAGTACGACAGATCAGCGTTTACGTTTGGGAGTATCTGGATATCACATCTTAGTATGCGCGGAACCAGTCTCCTGTTGTACACATTTTAGAATGACGTGCCCATGTTGCTTGTGGCGGTCTTGGAAGGCAACCAGATGTATTGGAATAGGTGTATCAATCCATATTGAATTTTGGGAATGTTTGCTTTTAGGTCAGTTTTTGGCTTTACTACATAAACTGTAAGTCTATCTTACTGCTTTATCTGTAGTCTATTTAGAACCACTAACAACATTATGTCCACTAAAATGATCAAAAAATTGTTTATTATTGGCCGAACTCTTTAAATACAAATTAGTCTCTTCACTTATTACAAAATTATCTTTTTCTCTTCTTAGTTGTCGAAAGCAGGCCATAAAATATAATAAGTGCAATTGTCTTAAATTATTTTTGGAGTAGTTCCAACTGACTGGCCGTCTTCAGACTAAAGTTCTGTTTTTCTTTGACACGTTTTTTACCTGTTTAGTATTTGAATTTGGAACAACAGATTATAACAGGTGATAAGTAGAGGCATATTTAGATAGTAATCAGAAAGATATCAAAGAAAATATGCGTGTGTTCCTGACTTTTAGTAGTTATAATTGTCTTTGAATTCTTAAGTATTCACAAATCTTGCATTCATGCAACAGAAGGCTTTTGTTTTTACTTTCGAGCATAGTAATAAGACCCTTTATTCTCTTTTGGGACATAAGTTTAAGATAGTGTCTTTCCATAGTTTGCGATCCTCCGCAATTGGTTTTAACTGGAATTTTGTTTTTCCACCACTTTCTTGTATTATTGTGTTTCGTCAGGTTGTACAAAGTCTACTCACTCTTCTTTGACCTTGTGGATTCCATTTTAGAGCCATTTTTGGGGGTTCGTAGTATATTGTCTATACAATCATTTTCTCTTCTTGAATTCGTTAGTGATATCTTCTTGGTCCGTTCTATGCCACAGTTCTTCATTTGAAATTTTTCGCGGCCACCAAATTTGTAGTACATTTTTCAAACATCAGTTCGCAAATGTTGGTTATTGGTTTCGAATGTTATTTGTTAAATACCAGGACTCGCATCCATACAATAACACTGGTTTTATCATTGAATTAAATTCTTTCATTTAAGTGCCTATGTTCACATTAATAACGGTAAGGGTCTACGTTCCGCGTGGGAGCACGGCCTGCGAACTGAGAGGTTAAAGCTCTTATACGTTCGCTCTCTCTCTCTCTCTCTCTCTGCCCGGTCGTTGCGCGCCATCTCTGATGCGGGGCGGTGTGGCAAGCACCGCGCCTTCGACGACCGCCATTATTACCCCTTGTTCGAGTGAACGCAAGTACTCAATTATTTTTAGTGACTGAGTAGGCCACCCGCCGGGCAACAGAGAGCACCGGGAATTGAACCCGGGTCCGCCAGCATCACAACCCGCTCCTCAAACATGGGACCAAGCTGGCTTTATATATTCACACTACTTACACGAAATAGGTATCAGGCTGGCAAATGCTTCTTGGATTTTGCGTATTCTTTCTTCCACGTCTTCCTTGGTAATTATACTGCTGAGATATGAAAAACTGTTTACCTCTTCTATAGTTTCTTCTTCTAACATCTCCTTTCCTGCTATATATATATATATATATATATATATAATTTATTATGTTTTAATGAATTCTAAGCCTCTTGTTATTTGCTTCTGCTGTGAGATTATATAGTTTTTTGTATTGTTTATATCCCCTTCGCTATTAAACATACAATGTTAGCGTACTTTAAAGCTTCTAGTGTGTTGTTTAAATCTCATGCTATACAGCTCCTTCTTTTGCTTACATTCTTCATAATTTCATGCATTATAATTTAAAAAAGTCTTGGTTAAAGTATGCAACCTTGTCTGTGTAGCGGGGATGTCTTTTTCTTGTATAATATTCTGCTTGTAAAATTCGTGTAGCCTAGCTTTATCAACCGTCTTTATCAACTTGTCTGGTAGTCCTTTATTTTTTAATGTTATCCATATATACTCCCTATTGATGGAGTCGAACGCTTTTTCAAAGGTGTATTGAATTCCATTGATTGCTCGGCGATGATTTATAATCTAGTAATATCGAATATATTTTTTTCTAAAACCAGGCTGCTTCTTTTCGTATTCCTACATCTAGCTGGCTAATTACTCTGTTCAGAATTATTCGATAAAATATTTTACTTGCTATGTGCTATGTAGCTTCTCTCCAATATTTGGGAAACGATTCTTCAGCAACAGAATTATTAGAGCCCATGTCTATTTTCAAAATTTCTGTAGCAATTTGATGTACCCCAGGAGCTTTTCCACTTGCTCTTTGTTGAAGTGCATATAATAAACCAATTTAAATTATTACTGCCTCATGTTGTATATGAATGCATAGGTGTGAACATACGCGAACGATCCTGAAAATAGCCAAAAGCTTGATTTTTCTACGGCTAAAGAAACATATGATCCTAAGATACTTATTTTAAAGGAGACTGAAACCGTGTACATTTCTTGTAACTTGTATTGTTGTTACTGATTATATAAATTTATTTGTTATTGTAATTATAATTTTATGTTTGGAGTGTCATTTTAGACTATTTGTTCTTTGACTAAAATGCAGGGAAAAAGGATGCAACTGTGTATTGATTGAAGTTGCATAGAATCGAATTACGGATTCCTGGGTATTATTTACAAAAATAGTAATTTTATTAATATAAAGAGAAGTATCTTGGAACTTGCCCGGGCCGCTAACAACCACGGGTCCTTCTCCCCCTTCTCGAGGAACCTGTATATATGAAAACAATTAAGTTAATGGATTCAACTGCATCGAATTTAGAAAAATTTTCTATGTTGTGGCATCCACTTTGATGAACGGTGGCCCTAAACCTTCAAATATTGAATGAAATAGATAAGTTAATAGATGTTTCAAGTATAATTGATAATTACGACGAGTTAATGAATATTCTACCGATCAGATAGACATTTCCACCGGATAGTAGTTTTTATAATTAGAATGTTAACCCTTTTAAAATTTCAATGAGCAAAACATGACCAACAGGCAGTTTAAATTAACGGAGTTGTCCATTAGTTCGGATAAACAAAAGACTTATTTGGGTAAATTGTCCTTTATTTCAGATAAATTTATAACTTACTAAGTTTACGGAACTGTGTATGGACCAGTTTAAGAAAATTATTAAATCGAACGTTAAAAGCGAATCATATTAAGATGGCCTAATGAAACGACAGCGTAATAGCTTTCTTTTTACTTGAAATGCTAATGCAATTTAGAAAACAGTGGGTTAGACACTATGTCAAACGATTTGTCCTTATTCTTGTTTTATTATCTGCAAATTTAATTCAGGGAATACTTAGTAAGGTTGTTTATTGAGGTGAGTTATTGGAGGTGGATTACGAAAACCCACTAAGCAACTGAATTATTGGTCTAGACATATTCTGTTAATGATTCACTTTGTTAAAAGCACATCACATATGCAGTTTTACTTTAATAATATAACATTACACAATTTTTTAGTTATGATAAAGTGTGCGGATCCACACAAAGGAAAAGTTTGCACTCTACATGAGCTGAAGTTTCACAACTCTTGACGTTGGTACATGTAATGGCAAGAGGTTTCTAATTTCCTAAGTAGAATTGATTACGGTTAGCTTTACACGTATCTACTTCCAGAAAAGTGCAGTAGATTATTAGCGTTATAAATAAATGTCTGGCGTGATTACCGCAGGTGTTGAAGGAATTTTAGAAGGCTGCAAGAAGCATAGTTAAAACGTCGTAGAGTCATTATCGGAACAGGTTTCGATGAGGTTAATTCGTGCTCGTTGTTGGTTGTCTATTATAGTTAATGTTTGTTTTTAGAAGTTGCGCGAAGTCCATATATAGAAGTTTCTTCACTTTTCTCTCGCATTAATCGCATTATTATGTTGAGATTACCATCCTGGTCAAAAGAGAATGAAAATTATGCAATATCGGTGTAAGATGAACCTTCGTTCCGCTGTTAATGGTAGTAACGCGATATTGAGTAGGTAAAAAAAGTATTTAGAATAATGCAACCTTTAAGGCGTGAAAGTAAAAGCAGTGATTAATATCTGTTCTAAAAGTTGTACAGAATCAGAACTGCTAATGATGATGGATTTGAGTTTTATTAATGGGAGAGAAGGTAAACACGCGCCGCGTTTCATGTTTGGTGTGGCATTCCGCGATGGCGACTGGATTTTCTATTTTTTCCAGTTTCTTCTTAGCTGTCGTTAAGCGAAATTGTGCCCCTTAATTGGAGTCCCAGACATCCACGAAGCTTAATAATTTCAGCTCGACACCTACGCTGATAAACGAGAGATCAGTATCAGATGGTAATTGTTCGCCAACACACTGGGACCTCCCGCACGTGTACCTGACCAGCACAATGCCGTCTGCCGCCTACCCTAATTCGTCTGTCCCTCACCGTCTGCGGGCCGCCCGGCCGCCCTTTATGCCAGCCTAATCCGCAGACTGTGACCTTACTTCCTTCCGGGTTCTCACTTTTGTCGCTTCAACGGTCCTCATCAGCAGATCAGCATGTCTGAGTGGTCGACGTTTATGGACGGATTAACTCCCTCGTAACTCCCATTCAGCAAATGCGTCGAAAAATTGGGTGACGACTCGGCGGCGGCGACGGTGATGCTATGCCGCTGGAATGCGTGATGGTAAGCTAACAATACGAGCGTACTTGAGGTGAATCATCGCCATTACACTTACCTACGCAGTTAAACACCCGATTTAGACGTTTTCGTTTTTATGGTTTTTTCCCAAACCCTCTTAAGTGTGCGTTTAATCTTAACGCTACCCATATACAGGATTGATATAAAAAATAGCGTTCACGACGTGAAAAATAAGATTTAAGTATAATAAACGATGCGTGTTGCAATAGTAGGCGAAAGTTGGATTAAAGAAAATTGTATTCATTCATCACCGTTTTGAAATTAATGCATTGATTAGCTATATTATCATTAACAATTATCTTAACAAGAGAATGATGTCGCTCCAAAAGTAATTTTTAGTTTTGAACAATATTCCTGTAGTGACATCAAAACACATCTCTTAACATGATGAAGCCTATTCACATAATGTTCATATGGTGATTGAATACTTTATTTTGTCTCATTGTTAGATTAGCTGTATTGGTTTGATTTAATTTCCGATAAAGTCCCCAGATTTCATTATTAAGTAACTGATATTTAATGAAGGTTTCTCTGTCGACTGTGAAACAAGTGACCAAATTGTATTCAGCGCCAAATTCGTGGTTTCTGGTGATCCTCCATTACATTTTTATTGAAATTTCTAGTGGTGACTTCTATGAACCGATTTCTTTGGGACAAAGAATTGGTTGTGAGAACCTTGGAAACGATAGTTGTCAATTGAAAACAGATAATTAAAAAGGTTTGAACGCTGAAAGCAAATTGTAAAATATATTGACGTTTGAATTTCAGTAGCTCATTAAGCCATAGTGAAGTTACTTTTATAGATATCACTAAAATTTGCCAATTAGCAATTGTGCAGAAGCCATAATAATATATTGTGCATATTGGTAAATCAGGATTGATCTTTATGATGTTACATGCTTACATGAAATTTGACGGGTTGTTTTTATTTCTGATTTCACTTAATTGAAAATTGATTAAATGTCTATAGTGACATGAAAATGGAAACACTAATTATAAATATTTTTTAAAAATATTTGGTATTTATTAATATTTTTTAATAATTTATTAATTATACATGTTACATGGATGATTTTGGTGGCAATCAAATATAGTTTCCCTCTTTTGCAACCACAGTTTTCTACCGCTCTGGTACCATGGTAACCCTCTTAAAGAGGCCACTTTGCGAACCTTTCAATATCGCCTTATTAATTGTTTCGATTACTAAATCTTAATTTTTGTAGCGAACCCCAGATATGCGAGCTTTCAAAGGCGCAAAACAGTTGAAGTCACAGGGATGCACATCGAGTAAATATGGTGTGGGGAAAAGTGTCCCCAACTCCCCACTTTTTTTCATGAAATACTCTGTAACGAGTTTTGCTTTGTGTGGTCATGAACAATGATGGGTAATCTTACACCCCTCTTTTCCATTCCGGGATATAGGTTTCGATGAATGATTTATAGACCTTTTTAGTGACAGTAGTCTTCTCTTCGAAGATCCCAAAAAGCAATAACATCGAAATCCATTGCCATAATCAACATTCCTTTCTTTTCCCTAAATTCTTACCATGACTCTGGTCGAGCAGTCTCACATTCTCCTAGCCATTGAACCAACTTGTTTTTAAATAGGTAGAGGAGTATTCAACTTTCATCTATGGCGATGGTCCGCTTCAATAGCTGAGGTCGACCGTTATACCGAAGGTGATTATCGTGGCATATGGCAATTAGAACTTGCCTTTACTGTTATGTCAAATTGTGAGGGACATGTTTTTTAAATCAAACAGATTCTCCGTCAAAGTCCACCAAAGACTAGTTTCGGGAACATCAACCTGTTTGGCTGGCTCCACTTTGATTTGCCCTATCTTTGTCTATATCGGAATTTACGTGAGAAGCCCCTTCTCTGATTTTTTCAGTTACAGTACGTCCTTTGTTCATCTTAATCACCCGTTTCTTCACAGTGTGGATAGAGAATGCTCTTGATGACTTTTTTACCAAATCATGAATGTATCCTGGTGACCATCCGATTATGCGTTAGATTTTGATGAAAATCGCTGATCTTGGTCACTGTCGGAAGACATCAATAAATTTTATCAAAACGACCAGACATTTTGTTCACTTCGATTGTGTTTACTTGCTACAAATGCAAGTTTACATGTGCCAAGTTTTACCTTGCTGAGTGAAATGGTTTATGAGCAAAAATTTAATTTGAGTTTATCTTAGATTGTATTGCGGTAATCATTCTGATTTAATATATAGATAGTAGCTTTTTCAGTCAATTTTGGGACTGTAAAAGAGGATAAAGTTTATTACTTTTTTATGTTTATAGTCAAGAAAATATTGCGTCTAAAGTTTTGCTAAATAATGATTTTTAATATTTTGGTTTCCTGTGTATAATACTTAACCGTTCTAAAGGATCTTTTGTCAATAAAATATTTATTTTTATGCTTTGAGGTTTTATGTTGCAATTCTGTTGTAGTCGTCTAGTTATAGTTTGAGCATATGACCTTGTTTCTAGTGCACTTGGTCATTGTTTCCCTTTTTTGAGCTCCTACTTTTTGTGGTGGAAATTGATTATACGTTTTTCGTACTGGTACGTTATCTAGTTGCTACCTGGTGTGTGTCACGTGCTATATTGGAATAGCC
The DNA here is from genome assembly GCA_036346155.1 of Sinelater perroti. Classification (NCBI taxonomy): domain Eukaryota; kingdom Metazoa; phylum Arthropoda; class Insecta; order Coleoptera; family Elateridae; genus Sinelater; species Sinelater perroti. The sequence continues at coordinate 15,311,372 of JARFIY010000265.1, forward strand.
TAGTGTAACCTTACTGTATCACTTCGTTGATACCTTGTTTTCACTGATAGGGCTGCAGACGCATAATTGCCCTGTGCAGTTGCACTGCGCATACAGATTGCAATCAGTGAGCTGCGAGCGGTGCTTCTTGTGGGTTCCACCCGAAGTTGGTTTTAGAGATTTCTGAGGTTTCCCAAGATTTGACAGGTTGGAAGGTACTAAAGCGGAAGCGGGCACCTTTTGTATCTTGTGTTGTTGTAATCGCTATCCTAGGCTATACAACCAAGCAATAGTACCGATGGCGAAGTGCAAAGACACATGCACGTAACTATACTGGCACTATAGAAAAGAAATAAATAGATAGATCTAACATAGTTTGCAAGGTCATGGAACAATTCGAGTCCTTCTGTAAAACAATTTTCTATTTAGCAGATAAAGGCGTCGTTGATAAATTATAATCAATATTCATTAGTGTTGTTGGTACAACTAATAAATATACAGAAAGAAAAAAAATGTTAGTGCAAAAAAGTTGTGGAAATACTACAGATGCTTAAAATCATAAAAATTTTAACTAATGATAAAATCAACGTAACGCAGGTTTAGTTATTTGGATAAACACCTTTTTAAATGACAACATGTATTAACAAAATAAATTTTTATATCCAAACACAGTGCGAGTTTTAAAAACTCTTAGTTTCCTAGTCCATGGATCTGGTAACATTGCTTCAAGGCATGTGGATATAATATTCTCTAACACATTGATTATCAAGACACCCATCTGCAATGTGAGGTGGCCTTGAGATTGTAGTGACCAAAATGACAAACGACACGGACATTCGGTTGAAGCAATCCTTTATCACCGAGTTCCTAGCGGCTGAGGATTTTGCATTGATATCTACCGACAAATGGATAACGTCTATAGCCACACCTTTCTGCACGGTACTATAAGACGGTGTGCAAGAAGTAAAGAAAAAATCTAGTTACAAAAAGTTTGCATGACTAGGCTCAATATAACAGGCTCTTAACAGTAACAAATGTACAGCACAAAGTGCGTGTAGACAAACAGATTTATGTTAATCGTCGCGCGAAGCAGAAAAATATCGCCAAATCTGTTGAGTTTTCCCTTGAACGAGTTCACCACTTTGCTTGGATACAGTAAAGAGAATGTAAAATGAATTTCATACGTATTGATTACTAAAGTACATTATTTAGCTGATACCAATAGGAAGATCGCTACTGAGGAGTTCTGAGGACACCATTATGACCTGAAAAACAAGAAGCAATCAATTCAGTACATTATCTTCGACGTGGCCTCAAAGAAAAATCTAATAGTGTTAGATAGTATGATTTGGGCGGCTAACTGAAGTCTCAATTTCGAGAAATTACTCGCCCAGGAAATTTCTCGTGCAATACGCAATTGTTTCGCGACTTATGTGTCATGTTAGGAATAAAGGTCTTCCTCGTCTATGGTATCCGCTTCTGGTCGAAAAGTAAACCAGCACTTCAAAGTAATGCACACCGTTGGCTGAAATGTTTCACTAGCCTTACTCTCGAAAAAATCTGAACCAATTACCTAAACTAGAACTCTTTGGGGATAGAGAAGTCAGTTACTCGCACTTCTAACGCTCAATTAACAAATGTACAGTATTGTTCATGCTCTACCGGCACAAGTTCTTGTATCCCCTGTACTTTGTAATCCTTTAGACCCAAATCGTGGTACAATACATGGTGCAGGCTTTTTTGTGAAATGCTAGATTGTTGTGAACGTCTTTAAATAGATAAATTGAGATCTTTTGCAAGACATTCAGCAACAGCAGCGATATTTCCAACATATCTGACTGACTGAGCGCGCTTTGGGTTCTTTACTTGACCGAAGAGCTCGAATTATTCGATTATTTTCACAATTTCTGTCCGAGAAAGCGTTTTATTTCCGTAGAAAAGTGTATAACATTTGCATCGTTTTTATACATTGTGTAAGCGTATATCGTCCCATTTTTGTTACTGCTTACATGTCGAAGAATGACAACTCTTAAGATTAGCATATATTAAGTAACTCAAAATTTTAAATGACTTCTCTTATAATAAAGTTAGCAAAATATAAATAAATGTGATTCTCCTGTAATTTATAATTACATTTTCCCACACCTTGTGTAATAAAACAAGGTGCAATTAATTACTATAATTCAATTAAGAATAATTTAAGAATAATTAGTAATTAGAAAGTTGCACCAATAAATTACAAAGTTTGAAGAAGAAATACGATAAACGATATTTCAAAATAAGAGTAATAAACGATACATTAACATAGGACCCTATAAAAGTCGAGGTGGTCGGATGTGATCCACGAAAACGTGCAGTTGAAGAGATAAAAAATATTCTTTATTAGCGCGGAATGCATCAGCGTTATTAAATTACAAAAGAAAAAATATCTACCGCTGATTGTGGTGGCGTCAAGTATCGCCATTGACAACTATATTGTGTTACACAGTTTAAAAATTCCATTGGAGGCGTTTCTGTTGGTGGTGCTTTTTAACTACCAAGATTACTTTATTTTGAGCCTTACTCATAGGCCATAAATCAGTGGTTCTTAACCAGTGGTATTAGAAATAGCAACGATTAGAAGACTAAGTTTTGTACAGGTCTAGAATGTTTTGTGACGTCAAAAGTTCTTTAACCAAGGACATACGCATCTTCGACTACATTTAATTTTACCTTAATAACGATATATTTACTAGTTTTAATATGATTTTAACAACGTTTTTTTAAGATATAAGGAAAAAGAATTAAAGAACTTTAATATTTTATCGAAAAACATCCCTGCCCATTAACTTAATGCAAAAAGAGCTTTCTATTTAATTGTTAATGGAATAGTAACATTCTTTAGTATGTTTGTAATATTATAATTCAAACAGCCGCTGCAGTGCCGGAACATTATAAGGCTATTCTAACGACGGCTTATTTGTCGCTTTGACAGATGAGAGACGTTACGTTGCAGCAGTTTATCTTGTCGTTAAATATCATTTATGTTCGAATGGTATATAAATCATAATGGTCTATTGGTAGGCATTTTTCCAACGTATTGTTGGACTGACGTCTCTAACGGCAGTAATATTCTTTGTTAACTCCTATAATGATGGTATAAAGACAACATAAAATACGAACGTTACAGCAATGATGCAAATGCTTCGACAATTCTTCTCTGGTTCCGTGCATTTTAAAGAACACAAAAATTTGAATTTTAGTTTTGTGTTTCTATTAAAACCTGAACGGATAAAATCGTATTATTAATAAACGTAATTAAACAAAAGCACAAATGTTGAATTTCTTAACATTATGTAAATAAAGATAAATAAACTTCTCACACAAACATTCTGGAACTACGAATGTTATCTACGTGGTTTTCTAAAAAATCTTAGAAATCATTTACAGAAAATTGTCAGCAATTTTTCATGAGAATTTACTAGTAGCGGTCAGCCACTGAAATATATTCGATGTAAGTCATTGGATTCCTGTTAATTAAATAATTGTTCATTATTTCCTATATTTAAAAGAGCTGTTTGTAGCGACTAATTTCAAATAACAAAGTGTAGCTAAAGTAGAATTTTTTTAAAAGTTTAGTTAAAAAGTTTGTTTTCATCGTAGGCCAAGAAGCTAGACGAGATCTGCCATCACTTACTCAACAACCGACTGAACTATCGTTTATGGGTGCGAATGGACTATTCTAGTTAAAAAGCAAAATCTCTTTATTAGATCATTTTCATTTTCAAAACAAGATAAAAATATTTACATTTTTAAAAAGTTTTATCATTTAATAAAAATGTAAAAGCGGTTTTTCACCTAAAGTGACGTAATAGGATTAAGAGTTATACGTCCCGTAAGTGGAAAAATAAACAGATAGGCAAACAACTACAACCAGTAATATAGCTTGTTATCCTGTTACGTCACTAGTAAAATTCAAATTATAAACTTGAATTAAATAAATTATATTTTTTCTGCTTGACATGTTAATTTACTAAAATAGCTGTATATTTTAAAAGCTTCTATTTCCAGAAACTTTTATTTTTTGTGGAATAGTCCTTTGTGTCGTCGGTTGATAAGTGCGTCTATCTAAGCAATCACGATAAACAAAAATAAATGGGTTTACGAGGCTAAAATCCCCGTCGGTTTCGCGTCAAAACCGTTTAGGCAAAACGGTCATGATTTGCGTGTAATGAAATTTTGAAGGAGTTTTGCATTGTGAACATGTGCCAAACGGTCGTATCATCAATACCGAACTCTATTGCCAGCAGTTACACCGTATATACGATAAAGTGAAGGAGAAATATCTAACTGTGGTTTGATGAAAACGCATAGGATCAAGTAAACTAAACAGAAGTTTGAAGAACTGAGCAGCCTGGAGGTTTTTTTTGCATCAAACCTATAGACTAACGCAATTCCACCCGATTATTTCCGATCAATGAAGCACTACTTGCGTAGTTACTTAGTTAAATCTTTTGATGAAGTTGGAGAAGTGTACCAAAAATTCTTTGATTTGAAAGAATCAGAATACTATATTGATTATATGCGACATCTTGCCGCAAAAGATCATGAAAGATAATGGCCTTTATTTCGAAAACTAGTTGTTAGTGGTTTTGACTAAATGTATGCACAAAAAATGTCGTATTTGATATTGACCACGAACTTTTATTCTAACGTTTTGTCAATTTGTATTATATCTCGTTCTAACACAATTATTTGCAAACAATTTGTCACATCTACTTATATAATAATACCGTACATCAGCTGTAACGGAATGTTAACTTGAATTTTTAAATAGTGTTTTCCACTTCGTCCATAAATCAAACAAGCAACGAACTAACTAACGTAATTACCACGTTCGGTCATAATCAGTTTGACCTATACGTTTGACCGCATCTTGTGATGATAATACTGCTAGAAAATTAAATCTTTAATATCTACCGAACAGACTATTGCTTCAAACTGTTCGCTGCTTATTCCAAAGCATAATGGGCAACCATTTGAAGAGTCGTTTATCATTTTACGATATATATTCATTGGTATAACATGAATTTCGTCTTCAGTTGCATGGGAATGCAGCTCGGAATGTTAATCTTTTCCCGTTCCCTTTTCAACGATCTGTTTAGCAATAACCAAGTTTCTGGGTAAATATCGTAAAGTAATGAGTGATTCTTCAATGCCGATTATGTTTGAGAGATGCGGTCAGTCTAATTATTCTTCTTGTATATTGTGTTTTGAATTTGAAAAATCAATTTTTCAGTAACATAATCTCAAATCCTGCAACCATAATACCGCCATCAGACGATGCGATTAGACGTGCAGCCACAGTAGTGACGGTCCATTACATTTTAACATACCTTACGTTAAGTATGGACGGGCTAGAAAAGTTTTAAGTGGAATTTTCTTTTGATAATACATAACTTGTTATTTCATTGACCCTCAAAATTACGCACATAATTGTTAATATAACTAAAAAGGTGCAAATGAAGCCAAAACTATTCATAACAGCTTTGAAGAACGTATTTAATAAGTTAGACAACACAGACACATGGAGCAAACACATAAATCTTGATGGGCAAGCTAGCTAAAACACTAAGGGCTACAAAAAGACAAATGTTAAAGATAAAGGTAAAAGACGAAAATGTAAAGAAATAGGTCATAAAAGACAGAATTTGTGAAATTGGGATTGGTAGGTCACCTATGCAACAGAGAGATAATAGGTGGAACAAAGAAATACAATAGTGGAGACCATTTACATCAAAGGTCGTCCACAGATGAGACTGTTGAATTATTTAAACCCGGACTTGGCTGGATAAGGAAAATTGCAGACGAGACACATTGGGAGGCTTATATCAGCTATTGGATAGAAAGGAATTAAGATAGATAGACAGATAACCATACATACATATGGTCAGAAAAAATTACAGACTTTATTCCGAAGAAAACATTAAAAAAACTTTAATTAATACATAGCATTATTGCAATAAGCGTTTAAGCGAATAATTTTCAATTAAGGTAAAAAGTGGAATTGTAGCTATCATTTTATTTGAAGAAGAAACTAACTAAAATTAATTCCAGTTTCAATACTACCATACCAAAAGCTATACATTTTGGTTAGATTCCGATCTACAGTTCAATCTTTGGCACTACAGAAGACAGAACGTCATACATTTAGATGTTTTTAATTTTTAAATTATATGTAGTAGACATTTCTTTGCAACAACAAAGTACAATTTTTCTTTATATCATTAAGACCAGTTGCTTTTTTGCTTTTTAACATTATCTGTATCTTCAGTAGTGTGAAAAGACCTGCAGCACCCACGGGCAATAATGTTTTTAGTAATAATCCACATTTGTCACATATTTTCCCCAATCATTTTTAATTATTTGGCATTTATTACATTACTAATATCTGTGCCTATTACCTTTTAAAAAAGTTGGTGATGAATCGCTTAGTAGGCAGCCAAGAAAATCCTCGATTCGAAATAACACTGCTTTAAGAAGAACGAGTGCCTGATGTAGTCTGAATTTCACTAAATTGATTAAATTGTGGTGATAAGCTACCACTATGAACATGTGCACATCTACTGTAACGCAAAAATGCTTGCTTGTAGTTTAACAGAATGTAGAGGGTGTAGAAGCCACTTATTTCTTAGAAGTAAAGTTGATTTTTTCTGCAGTAGGCTAAGGACTATAGAAACTAGACCACTGATCAGTGCCGGAAGGTGTTATGTAAGGACGAATAGTACATTGAAAGATTTCTTAGAGAAGCATATTACCAAAATGTTTACTCCCTACGATTGAACATTCAGCCTCTATCATGATATGGGAATGCATGTATGCCCGAGGAATTGCTGTACTAGATATGGTATTTGCAATAATGAACGCTATAACGTACCCTGAAGTATTGCAGAATCACATGTAGTTTAGCAGAAAAGACTTGTTTTAAGATGAAAATTTTAATTTCTAGAACGATAATACATCCTGTTTATAGCAAAACTTGCCCAGTCCTCGATGACCACCAGTAAAATTGACAAAATGGACTGGCTAGGTCAATTCCCTACTCCTAATCCGATAGAAAACTTATGAAAAAATACGGCAACCATATCTAAAAAACACAATAAAATAGAGTTAACAGGATGTCTGATTCAAGTTTGTTATCATTGTACTTCGAAGGAGTTATACAAATTGAAAAATTCCATGCCCAAAAGCTGGTTATCAAAAACAAAGGCTGGCCAATCAAGTATTTGTGTTAGTTTAGATTTTAAATTATATATTATGTGCTTTTACTAGTTCTTTTCAATTATATTATCTACCGTATACAATTTTGTAATTGTCTTCCAATTGTACTTATTTTTTAATAAAAAAATCGCTGCGCTTGCTTTACAAAGTTATTGTGATTAACTATCTGTCCAGTATAGAGAACAAAAATATTTTAAAATAGTACATTATGTATACGCTCAATTTTCCTTTGAAATGAGCTTGACTTTTTCACATTACTATATTTTCTTTTCATTTTTTGTTTACTTCGTCTCATAGAGCTTTTTAAAAATGTTTTATTCGAATTGAATTGATATATGCATGTCATTTTATTGTCTCACATATTTTTGTTGTGGTAAACTGCGTTTTTATTTTAAAATTCTTTTAATTGTATTATAATTACTTTATTTATTAAAAATTTGATTTTGTTTGAGTATTTGGTGATTTATTTAAAACTGTGGCAATTTACTTCAATTTGTTATACAAAAATAATTCTGTAGCGTGTTGATTATGTATTGAAACAACCCTACGTCGAGTACTAGAATTCGCAACCCTTCGCGGTACGCTACCCAAGCTGCGTGCATGCATTCTAGACTTGTCAAGAACCTCTAGTAGTTCGTGGAAGATCCGTTACACTTAGTCTGAAGTCCTTACTTTAGGCGATTTAGAATCATCAATAGTTCTTTCAAATATTTCAAGGTTTCTTTATAGTGACTCATCATTCACATTGTACAGTTAATGCACCGAAAAATTCATCACTATTTCTGTAAGTCTGGCGTTACAAAAACTTGTAATGTAGAGGGTTGAGTTCGTAATTGTCGGATAACTAATCACAAAGAGAGCATTTATTTCAATTACTGTTTGAAATATCTATAAACTTAATTTTCAGTCGTGTTTTTAGGATTATCCTTGATTCATCCTAGTTAATGTTTTTGCACCTTTTTTTTGTAAAAACAGTACTTGGAATCCTCTTAATGAAATTTTATGAATTTTGAACGTATGCCTGCTCATCTTGACAAATGAAAATTGTTTTCACTTTAATAGGTACTTGGTTTTCTTCTTTCAGTGTTTTGTTAATTTTTTAATATGACCTCCATCGAAAATATAGCTTTTGATGGATGTACAAGCAACGTTCTGAAAGTGTGTGCAACTTAACTAAAAATGTATATGTTGTGGCATATTACGTCATATAAAATGTAACTAAAGCATAATAATAATTCTGCTATTTATCTTTCAAGTTGCGAGAGAGCTGTATATTTATTTACGGAGCAGAACTGAATACAGCGTAATCTTCCTATGGCATTCTGCTTTAATAACCTTCTTACATGTAAGTAGAGCATTAAGAAGAGCATAACTCATCCGGGTGTCCCGAAGATCAGTTTTGGAGTCGACTCATTTTTCACTCCCACATCTGGAGGCAAACAGAGACTACAACGTGAATCATCGCAGAAACTTTGCATGCCCCGGTTTGCGCTCAGGTTCGAAGGTGGTCGAAATAAATTAGCGCCTGCCTCTTGTAAGACAGAAAAACGTGCGGAACTGCCATCGCCGGTAAGAAATTAACAGTAAACGTTTGCTTAATTATTAGACCGAGAACGTGTCAACAAATAGAACACACAGAGCGTGCCTGCATTACAAAGAGCAGGTTTGCATAAGTTGAAAGTTATGCAAATGGTAGGATACGTGGCAGGATTCTGTTGGGAAATTTCAGAAATCTGTCTTTAACCTGCGATTTTTTCAATTAGCTTAATTTGCGTTTTAATGCTTGAGTTTATTATTATTATTTTTGGTGCTTTTACTTTATTTTTTAATATTTAACCTGCTCATTTCTAGGTTTGGCGTTTTTGTTCGTTCCGCAATTCAAATTATACCTTGTTACTGAAACTTTCCTTACAGTGGTCGGCAAGATTTTACTTTATCGCGTTAAATATGTTTTGGTGCAATGAAACTAGAAAATCAATAATGTTATAATATTATGCAACGAATTGTAAAATGTATTTTGTGTAGAATTCATTGTTATATTGAGAATTATTTAATGCAAACATTTTTCAAGCACATACATACATAATTGAAATTCAGTACATTAGAAAAAAATATTTCTATTTAAAATTAGGTTAATTTATATTTTAAAATAATTCGTACGGGTGGTGGTTCTCTTATTTTATCGATTGCCCTAATTTCTACCGTAACGCTTCGTATAAATGTTGGGATGTTTGAATAACAATTGCGATAAGAAAAGTCGTGACTGGTAATTACCGAAATTCATTACACGGTGACGGTATGTGTTTTGTTTAATTAGTGGTTGTGTTTATTATCACGGAATTGTCGTTAGATTGGGCATGATAAAAAACAAGGCCAGTTCCGTCGACGGTTGATTTGATTTCCTGAAAATCGATTTTGTTTTTTACCCTCCATTTTTACTCCTAAGATTATCGGGTTTCAGTATTAACTTATAACGCGGCACATAGGGGCGTTTCTGTTCTATGGAATCAAGGGTTGATTTTTTACGGCTCGCCTTTTTAGTAGGGGATTAAGCACTCGCGGCAGGGGTTCAGGGGTGACAACTTATTCCACCCTGATGTAATTGTCCCCCATGGGAAACAGCCGTCATTGGGATCTCTTAACGAAATCACAGCTCGTTTGATATTGATGGACGGTTTTATGAAGCCGTTGCTTTCCGATGATTATTTCCGCTCCGCTGACGCCTCGGGTTTGGCGAGGCGGCGCTTTCCGTTCCCCAATAGTTCGAAGCTTTCTGAAAAAACACGAAAGTCCTCGCTGGCCGCCCAATTAATAGACCGGGCAGGCCGCGCCAGGATGACCTTTTCACGCCAAAGAAGTAGAAAGTAAAACTGCGTTTTTTGGGGATTCAAATTTCATACTTTCTTTGGCCGGCGCCTTGTCGGCATTTCTAATGTCTTCAGTGAATCGGCGGAGAAGATAAGAGTCATCCCATTCGAGGCAGCTGCTGCGGCGGCGTTGCGAAATGGAATTAGTTGTGCTTCATTGTGATGGAGCTGCTCGTATATTCTTAGTTTGCACAACAAAGGCACCTATCAGTTGCTGCTGCAGCAGTTTGTTTTAATTCAAACTTAAAATGGGAAATGCCGTTTGCACAACGGAGCACAATGCGCAGGCGATTTTCTCGCCGCATTTGAACGATGATTGATGTAGTGTTTGACTGTACTACCATATACGTTCTTTGGAGATAATTGTGAGGATGTGCTTATTCTCATGATTGCTAACTCTACTTTTCTAGTCGTTAGGTCAAGGGTTAATGTGAGGTAGATAAAGGCGTCTTTGTTTATCTATGTCTAAAACCTTTTTTAGTATCTGACGCAGTGTTTATGCTATTTTTAATTCCAAAAGTAAATACAAATTAACCACAGACATCCTAAGATACACTATTGATTTTAAACCATTAATTCGAAAAGTGTTATTTTAACAAAAAAGAATTCTGTTATTAATCATACACTTATTTGTTAATAATTTAAACTGACATATTCCGTTTATATTAATTTTAAAAATTACAAAGTATTTTTATAATTACTGAAATACAACCTAGGCAGTTTTTATGGTGACTCCACAGTTTTCCTCTATAAACTTAGATTAGCTGAAAAAATGAAAATCAGGATCAGAAGTATGAAGCACAAAAAGGAATTTACATGGAGCAATTAAAGAAAATTTTGAAGAAAATATACTAAGATATAAAATATACTAGTTAGTATATAGTAAAAATAAAAAATAAATACTGGAAAAGAAATGTAAAAAATTGATGAACTACTAGGAAGTTAGAAGTCAAGAGGAGTCTGCAAAACTGTTCGAAAATTGAAAACTAATAGATGAAAAAATGAAATAGATCCAGTTGGATAAGAAACATGGGAAGATTACTATGAGCAATTATTAACAGAAGCTAGAGATGAACCACAATCATTTCAGATTAAATATGAAGGTTTTACAACTGGAGAAATAAGAAAAACATCAAGAATGAAAAATAATAAAGCTGGTCTAGGAGGTATACTTGTGGAGCCCTAAAGTTTGGTCCTGAAATAGTATTAAAAAATTTTGAAACAATGTATTGGGAAATGTTCGAAAATAGGGGTCTAAATTGGAAATGAACATATTACTTCTTTGTTACTTGCTGACCACCAGGTTGTATTGGTTGAGGACGTTGTAGACTTGACATATATAATTAGAAAACTAGTGGAAGAATTTAGAAACTGGTGTGTAGAAATCAACAAGAGAAATACTGAATATATGACAATTGGCGGAACAGGATAAGATCTGAAAATAAAAAGGAAAATAATTAAAAACACTAAATAATACAAATATCTAGGAGTAGTGTTAACAGAAAATGGAATGGACAAAGCAGATATATTTAAAAAAGTAGATAGAGGAAAGCTTTTACGAGTTAGCTGAACTCGCTTATGCTGTAGAGATATACGACAAGAATAAAAAAAAAAACACTTATTTAAAACACTAGTTGAAAGTATTGTTACAAGTGGTTTAGAGGTTTGGTCAATAAACAAGAGTATGCAATCACGAATAAACCTTATAAAAATAGCTTTTGGCGAAGATACTCTAGATATACGCTAAAAGACTATATAATAATAAGAAATTAAAGAAATAATGAATGTTTGAAACTGCACTGAGACTATAGAGAGAAAACAATTATCCTGGTACAGTCACGTAAGACGTATGACAGATGACAGACTACCAACCAAAACTTATAATTGGATTTCTAAGAGAAGAAAGAAAAAAGAGACCGAGAAAATCCCGACAGAAAGGAATAAACATAGCCATGACTATAAGAGGCAGTGAAGAGGATTTGTGGCAAAATAAAAAAAAAATCATTCGAATTGCGACAAACGGCCAGTGCCATAAAAAGTCAAAATTCACTTTTTATGTAATAGGTCTTGTTGTTGTGGTAATATATAAAATTGACTTAAAAACATAGAGTGATACAAATTGAACTTTAGGATTTGAATTACTCACAGTTTGCATTCAAGCTTATTATTAAAACAGGCGATTAGTTACGACTACTCGAAGGAAACTTTAACTATAGTTTGGACGTAATAATATACCAAGTAAACATGCAATTCATGATCTGGTGCAAACTATGCAACCAAGCACGTCCATTTGCCGCTGTTCAGTAATTGAATATTTTATACAGCATTATATATTGAACTTGAAGAAACGGACCAGTTCATTCTCATTTCAAAATTATTGTATCTTTGGAAGTAAAAATCCACGGCTATTGTCGAAAAACCAGTGCATTCACAAAAAAATGCTGTTTGGTGTGTATTGTGGGTTGAGGAATCATTTTTGAGAATGAAGTTGGCAACGTTGTTACTGTCGGTGGTGTGTGCTATTGGGAATGCTAAATAACTTTTTTTTTAATGAAACCAACGATTTGAACGACGTCATTTTAATAGATTGGGGTCATATGTTACATAGCATGTAAAATACTCGCATTACTTCAAATCAAACTTCCTGATCGTGTTATCTCGCAGAGGGGTGACATGGATTGGCTACTACGGTCTTGTGATCTAATCACTTTGGGGCTTTTTGAACGAAAGGGTTTATGTCAACAAATCTATTACGGTGCGAGGGCTAAAACATAACAATAGACATGTAATTTCTGAAACAGATCTGCATTTATGAGGGAACATGGAAAACTGCTAAAAGTATGGTCGCATGTCAACAGAGTAGTGAAGGGTATTTGACAGACAAACATATTTCATACTAATTTATAAATGCAGGTTGTTACAATATTTGGTGTTTTATTTAGGAAAAATATCCTAAAGTTCAATTCACCATTTATTTTGCAAGAATTGCAAGAAATCTAGACAATATCTTATCTTTGAAAATACAAATTTTTTAGTTATATTATTTTGTTGTAATTCAACTATAGGATCCGCTAGAATATTTTAGGTGGTTTTAATATACGTTGTACAGAAGAATATGTGAGTATTTAATTTTCGCAAAAACAAATAATTTTGGAAGATTTTTATACACTTCAACTTATCAAATACGTGCGTTAGAAGTTTGTGTGGACAAATTTGTGATTTTTTAAACTACACAAATAGTAGGAGAGTTGAAAACTTTAAAAATTAAAAAATTAAAGTCGGCGTTATCTTTTGTGTACTGAATAAACACACTTCTTGCAAAATCTAAAGCCTATTTCGAAAAAGAAATGGAAACTGAAATAACTGTGTTCTTGGAACAGTCGTCAAGAGATTCAGAAATGAAGAATTGACTAATACATTATAGTTACGATAAGATATAGAGGAAATATGGAATTTTGACTAAGATAATTCTTGATTTCACTGAAAAACGTCGTCATATGAAACTCAAAGCCTTACATAGATTTTTTTAATACAATTTTCGTATTTCTTTTACGTTAGCAACATCTGTCTCGGCTGTAACAGTTATAAACGTTTAAACAACTTTTAGGTTTGAGAGAATCATCGAATTTTAAAAAGGTATATTTCACGAAGTATTACGGATATAATATTAAATGATTCATGAAAAGGAAGAGAAAACTCGTAACTTTAAAAGAGAGAGTTTATAAAATTTTATTTTAAAAGTCCAAGTGACAGCGGAACCCAGTTTTTAAAAAGAGGACGGTATATCGGAAAGCGTTTTGTGTTGTCAAGCAGGGGATGAGTTTATTAGTTGCTACAGTATAACATGCATTTAGAGGGCAGTACGAAACAGAACCTACAGGTCAGTAAAGCATTCTGCGTTGGTGTTGCCAATTCAAGGATACAAGTTTTGTAGATAAGCGTAAACCCACCGAAAGACCAGGAGTTTCTGAGGATGCAGTGGAGGCAGTTAGGGAAAATTTTATGCGTAGCCCACAACGGTCCATTAGCAAAAAATCATATGGAAAATTCAAACTGTACTGTCTTCAAATACTACAGCCATGTAAAACGAACCAATTTTTGTATGGTAATGCAGGAACCTAACCGTTTGGTGTTCAACAACGAGGCGACGTTACACGTAAGTAGAATGGTGGAGCCGTCACCATCTTCTCGGATACGGGGCATGAAAAATCCGCATATCGTTGTGGTACATGAAAGGGATTCGTCAAAACTGAACGATTTTTGTGCAGTCTCCAAATAAAAACGCATTAACCGTTTATGATATCAATAAAAACTTGGTGTTTTCCTCCTTTTTATCCTCATTTAATTTGTACACGTAATGCTTTGTCAAATATTATGTTGTAGTAACACTGTATATCTTTTAACAAAAAACGAGATGAACTGTTCTTATTAACATTCCAATATTTATTATTAAACAAACCTCAATAACTTTTTACTTTATTCTGGTTTTTCAAGTGTTTACACCATGCCGTGACTTGCAGGAATACGTTGTGTGATGAGAGCACAAAGAATGCGCATATTAATTTTTTTATATTTAATAGAGCCCGTATGCCCGCAAACAAAATAACAATTCACTTGCAATTAATTTTTTTGGCCTCCTTGCAGCAAGCGACCTCAACGTTCCCGCTTGCTTGTAATTGTGCGCGGAGCCAAACGCTGTGCACGTTAAATCTCCAGTTAAGTAGGGCGTAATTGCATTTTAACATGTCGGTAAATTTTCTGCGCCGAAGACAATATATGTGCCCGTCGCGTAATGCGTTATAATTATGTGGCTGCATTGTCCTTTCTGCTGTCCGGCGCGTAGTCGCTCCACAAAAAGCAATTGACACATTACGCTCCATTATGCCCACCGCCTCTTTCACTAACGACCCCAGTCCGTGAAATTTTGCCTGGAAATAGAAAAAGGCAATTATTTCCGTCGTTCTGCAGCAAATGGTGTTTAGATGTTGTTGTTGGAGCCGAAAAGCGTTTTTGCCGATAAAACGGTAATTATAGGCGAGAGCTTTTTGTGTAGAAAGTGAAAGTGTGAGAACTGAGATTAGGGAAATGGTGGTCCATTTACTAGGTAAATTATTTCATTTACTTGCTATTATAAAAAAAATAGTTCTCAAAATAATGTTATTTCACTACCTTAATCGAAAAATGCCGAACCTAATAAGGCCTTAGACCTTGTGAGATAATACAACAACTTTTGGCTTTATGCAATCATATAATCAATTAATTAATGTACGTATTAACATGATATAACTACCTGTTCCTGGAACTCGACTTAATTAAATTAATTGCGATAGCACTTTTTTAATTTCTATGGCTCTCATTCTGGGTGTTATTTGCCAAAAGATTAACTTTAAGTTGATAACTACAAAATTAGAGGCTGCTACTTAATAGTTGTAAAATATACAACCCATTTATGGAATGCAAGCAAACAAGCATAAAATTTCATCCTTGGAAACCATAGAAATTTACTAAATCGTTTATTAAGGAACAGATTTACTATAGTTTTTGGCTATTTAAGCTCTTAAAAGTCATCTTTGTTCTATTTATTTATGTTAACATGTTGCTCTCTTATTCTTGCTCTTTAAACAAAATTGTTATGTGCAAATATTATGAATATGACTGAGGAAGATTTCAATTGTTTAAAAACATACAATTAGGATTTTGTACAACTTATGGCAACCAACAGAAGAACCTAGTAAATTGGTTATGAATTTCATGGGATATAAACTGAATGTTATAAAGCACTACTCAATTTACTTAATTAAATATAATTGTTAAATATTAAGCTAATTTTACTATACAACTTCAAACCAGGATTGAAAGCAACAAAGTACGCAATTTTTGGTTAGTCATTTCCGCAATGAAAATTTTGATCTAAATCAATCCCGCTCAGGATAACTCTTGATTATTCATCTGGACAAATTTCATGAGATTACAATGAAACTTGAGTTGTACGAAGGTGCACAAACTAAGTTATGTGTCATTCTGTTGAATAACGACCGCCGGTACTGTTCGGAAGTTGTTACTTTGCTGCTGTGCTTTCGCTGTACTAATGTCCGGCTTCGGTTCAAAACGAAAGCATTATCCATTTCGAGCTGCTACCGCAAGACATCAGCGTTGCTGTACTGCGAGAAACTTGAAAAATTTGCAAAAATACAACGGTATCAAATTTAGTGCCTGCACGACAATGCGTAGCTGAGACTCGGCAAAAATTATTTAAAAAATACTTCCCTAGGGACTATACAGTGTGTCTGACATCATATCTTTCTAAGCAATAAATGATTCTCCTGTCTCTGATTTTGATGACAGATGTTAACATTATTTATAAGACTTCGTAGTTTATTTGGTGGGTTCTTAAAGTAGCTAAAAATGTAACAGTATAACCAATTTACCTTGCTGTTACAGTTGCATTGGACACTATGAAGGTTTATGTAGTTGCTGTTTCTATTTCTCCTTTATAATTTCTCCTTTTATTTTTCAGATTCTTTATGAAATTGACGAGTATCTATTTACTAAGCTAAACTTCTTGCAACTTTATTCAAATGTCTCTCTTCAGGGTTCCACTTCTTTCTAATGCCAATTTTCTATTCGATCGTCACTTATCTTTTTTTTAAATGATTATCGTAATCAAATTTATGTTACAGGGTGTGAATTATCATTATTAAATTGGGATTAGCCTGAAAATAAACAATGACTAGGTATCCCTTTATAATAACTGCAAGAATTTATTAGATATCAACGCAGTTTTTTTTTTACTAAGATCTTATTAATGCACAGAGTATTTTGAAACTAGGGATTGAGAACCCTATTAGCATGAAAGAACACTTTTAATTTTGGAGATGGTACATTTCATATAATTGAAAAAAAATGATAATCTAATCATATCAGAGGTTCATTTAAGAAATAAGTTAACCAGTTTAATGAGACATTTTTTTAACTCAATAATAAGCAACTTGAGTCTTTTACATTGCATTAGCTGGGCCTTTAAGTTCTAAATTTAATGAAATATGAAAAAGGTGATTCACAACAGTAAGTGGTACCAAAAAAAGTTTCAAGTTACAAATTTTGAGAAATTTTTATTTAAGAAATAAATAGAATTCTTAAAATAATCACAAAACGTTATTACACAGCAACTTAGTAAGATGCGACATCATTATCATCCATTACCTCTAGGTTTGCAGCGTAAGGAGAAGGAAATGACCGTCACATTTCCGGAATTCATGTGTTTGATGTAGAACCAGATTTTATTGAAATTAGATAACCGTTAAACACAAATTATATAAGCATACTACAATTAGAAAACGATTGAAATTGAGCACCATATTGGTTATGTCTGTCTAAGATTTGGTTATATGGCTTTTTAGAGGTCTGGGGGAAGTAATGATATCACATGTGAAATAGGCATAAAGAAGTTCTCACCCAGTCAGATATGGCACATGTAACTTATATGTCGTCGACAAAACTCCCAATTAGCAAATTTTAAAGAGGGCAACAGAAAAGCGTCTGTGGACGTACGAGTGGCATAGAATCGTCTTTTTTGATAAATCCATATTTTGTTTAAACCAAAATGATATTTTTATATTAATACCTGGTAGACGCGGAGATAGGGAATAAGAAGACTATATTTTTACGAGACATGCAACTCCAACTATGGTATGTCAGCATTAGGACCAATATTGGCATTTAAACCTACATCAATGCAATCTTACAACCCGTAGTATAGCTTTTTCTTCGAAAAGTGCCCCAAGCAATCTTTCAACAACATAACTCTTGACCACATGCGGCACTTACACATTAAACTTCTTTCAACGAAATAGAATAGAAACTCTTTAGTGGCCGGCCCGATTACCTGCTGTTTCACTTATGGAAAATGTTTGGAAAATCATTGCGCGAAGAATACAGCGGTCGTAGACCTTCAAGGAATCTGACTGAATTATGGGAATGTGTCAATAATGAATAGAATTAAGTTCATGAAGATGCCATTCATTCAGTGCTTATCTCGATGCCAATAAGAATAGGAGCGATTCCAAGAACTTAATGTAGGGCAATGTATTATTGAAAAATGTAAATATTATTATTTATTTGTCCTATACTACTAAATAAAGCTGCAAAGCTTCAGTTGCTAATTTGCATACTTTCTTGGTGCTGAAATTTCAATAAACAATAGTATACATAGAGGTCTGGAGATCGAGGCAATTAATTCAATCTATTGATTTAATTTGTTTTCTTCTGTCGAATACAATCTTCTGATAACAATCATCTTTTACTATCGGCTTCACATCACTTTTTAAGTAGACTGTAGCATACACATATGCAGCTTAATAGGGTGTTTAATAAAGTACGAAGTAATTTCCTTCTAAGTGTTATGCGGGACCGCTGCAAAGAAGATTAAATCTAAAAGGAAGTATTGTCAGTAATATGATATTGCTCCAATCCTTTGCGTCACTTTTCCAAGAGTTTTTAGGTAAACAACATTTTAACATTTGTGCTTTTCCATGTTGTGGACTTTTAAATCATTTTTATTGTCATGAGCCTCACTTTAACATCATTTTTGGCAAATTTTAAACGAGCTAAACGAAATGTCAAATTTTAATTTGATTAAAGTTACTTGTCTTTTTCTTTTATTGAACAATATACTTTCAACTCTTGTTTTTTTGTATCGCTATATCTACTTTTGCACGAAATCGGGAGACTTACGTAAGCAATACTCATTGGTGAGCCTTTGGACTGGTAACATAAGAACGCCGCTTCAAATACCTTTCCAAAAAACAGCATTCATTGTGAAACAATACTATTGGCAGAGAGTATTAGAATTTATTTCCAATGAATTCAGTTATTATATGTTACCATTCGTCTCAATTGATCGAGTGCTTTTGTGGGACTTATTGTGTGTTGACGTAAACGTGGATAATCAACTGAATGTTCCTATTTTTAATAAAATTATTTTATACTGCAGAGCCGTGGTGGTTTAGTGGATGGGTCGCTAGATTACGAAACCAAGAGTTGCGGGTTCGAATCCCGCTCTTGTCAATTCAATTGCTGGAATTTTTACGGCCCAGCTCGACTCAGGCTGCAATAAATGAGTACATGGAGGTCAAACTATGGGGTAATAATAGGCGGTCGGTACGTAGCGCTAGCCACGTTACTACCCTTGTGTACCGTAGGCTCTAGATTGTAGCAGACCTATGCTGTTACGACCCCAAAGGGCCTTCAAGGCCTATTACGGGGAACTATTATTATTATTTTATACTGCAAAGAGACTACAATACTATATTGAATTTCTCAAACTGATTCAATTTAGTGTAATTAACTGAGGGTATTCAATACTTACCATCGTTCGCAAAGATTTCGGTGGACAGAAGATCTCTTCTAGGTTTGTACCACACAAATTGACAGACGTACACAAAGCAAAAAGGATGAAAACTTTATGAGATTTCCTTTATTCTTTCTGTGAACCATCATAACTGGAGATGATATCTGGTTCTACCACTTTGATCCGAAATGCAACCAACTATCGATGAAGTGGCGTTCATGCGACGCAGAGTTCGTGTGCGCCAATTCTTAGCTGTGCGTGACGTAGCTATTCTCAATCATCCACCGTATTTTCCTGAACTGGCACCTGCGGACTTCTTTTTGTTTCCTTACACGAAGAACGTCTTGAATGGCGCACGTTTTCCGGACGTGGCACCAATTCAAGCACGTGTGACAGCGATTTGCGATCGATTGCTAAAGAGGCCTTTGCTGGCATTTCCTAGAACCTCGCCAAAAGTGAGTTGTAGAGAATGGTAATTAATATATTTTGAAAACCAATACAGATACTTTGCTTGTTTTGTATGTTTTGCAATGCCATTCGCTGAACTCGTTAGATACACGGAAATTTTCAATAAAGAGAAGAAAATTTTGAAAAGCAGTAACTTAATACTTCTAGATAAATTTACAAAAAAGGGGGTTTAGATTGAAGTAAGTGAGAAACAAAAGTTTGTATATACAAGCAACATATAATTTATCATATGCCCATATAAATGATTCCAAAAGGCCACTAGCTTTCCATTTCAGTTTTAAACTAATGAAACTTTATGTTACTTATAGATGTGTTATGTTTTAGAAAACATATTATACTCTAATGTTTATTTAAATCTAAGCTATTCTTTGCTTTCAGTTTGCTTAACATTAAATATGTATTTTCGATTTAGGTACCTTAAAAATTCTACTCATTTTTTATATAATAACGAATTTTAAATTGAAAAGGGACCGTACAACATTTGAAAACGCATGTAACCATGTTAGTTCATTGCATTATGTCAGATATATTGTAAATAAGATTTATTACAAACGGCAGCAATGTATCATTACAAAAAAAAACTGATCGAAAGAGAAATATCACAGATCAATTATTATTTATCTTTATATATAGAATATAGAAATTTTGTTTCGGTGTTTTGCTGTTGTAGGCCTATCTTAATTCTATTGTTTTTCCTTTTCTTTCTTTGCTGCCTGTCATTTTCATTGCTTCTTAAAACAATTTGATATTGTAGGTATTTGTAAAAAATACGTATGCAGAGAGAGTTACTTATTAAAGGTTATAGCATAGAAAATTTAAATATTGATTTTTACAGTAAATTAAAATTAAAATATCTACAACGATAAAACTTCAAAACTGTCTTAGAACCGACATTTATGTTTAGTTTTTAAAATCATTTAAAACTTTTAAACACATTTGTCAACATCCCACGAATTGAAAACTCCGAGGCAAATTGTTGACATACCTATATTTAACTCATAAAACGTAAATCTAAGGAAGATTGAAGATCAGAGAATTTAAAAAATCGCTTGAAACCTAAGATAAAATTATACAGACAAAAGGAACTTGGAATTACTCCTATCAGAACCTAAACTGTCTATAAGTGAAAAATTTTCACAATAACACCTTAAAATATTTTTCCTGTTCGAGGTAACTATGGCGGTTTGCATATATAGAATTTTCCATTGGGTTTTTTTTTTTTTTTTTAATAAAAACTATTCCCCTAATGAAGTTTTACGGTCAGTTTTCTAAAATTGGATGACACTTTGTAAGCGTTTCAAAAATTTATATTTTTAACATAGTGGTGTAGCAGATGCCTTACACATTCCTTATTTTTTATATACTCAATATTACAAAGTATATACTTACCAAAAAGTTCTTCACAGATGATTAGCTTTCAGCCGTCTAAATTTGGATTATATCCAATTTATTTTTACATAATAATGCTGAAGGTGTCTTTATTATCATAAATGATTATTATAATTTATGCAATTGCGATTGCTATTACTTTCCAAATGAGTTTTTATATTGCGTATTGTCTTTGCAAATGCCAAATGAGTTTGGGCCGTTAATATTTTAAGGCGTTCTATAAATATAACTGAAAGCCATTTATATTCTTCAATATATTAATTTTTATACTGTGTAATGTTTATCTAAAATAAATTTCATATGCCCGAGTTATGATTTTAATTTTACTAATATTTTTAAAACAACGATAATTCCAATTTGCTTTTGCCTTTATGCTCTTTTTTTAAGAAATTTGTGTTTTTCTGAACAGTATTTGACCACTAAACAGAAGATACTTAATAGCTGACATCAAGGCAAGCGTGAAAGGTAATATAATAAAAGTAAATTTAGAAAATGAAAGCGATTTGAAGATAGCATAGCTAAAATCTTAAACTGCCTAACAAATAAGGTGACTTTTTAATTAGAAACTTAAAAGTCATGGTGCAAAAACTTTTTTTCTTTTTTCACAACCTTCAGTGACATTCGTTCCTATTTTTAGTTTGATATGACAAATGGTTTCTAAGTTTTTCCTTTTTCGATTTTTAAAATATTTAATGTTCTTGAGTAAAGAAGTTATATTAAGTTTTAAAAGTGTTAAAAACGAAATTAATGGTACTGAAACGTTTAAAATGGCGCAGAGCGCATTCTGTGAATCAATGTTTATCAAGAAAAACTATTTTAATGGCATAAGCTGTTTAAAAAGGCGGTGAATTCGTAAAAGATGAACCTCTTTCTGGTCGCCTATTAACATCAATAATCGAGGAGAACATCCAAAAAATTAGAAACAAAGTAATGGGAAATCGTCATTTGACTGTATTAGGTGTATAAATAAGTTCTCAGCTTTATTCTGCAAAATTAAAGTTTTATTTAAAAACATACAAAAAAAACTTAAGTATCAAAGTATTCTCCGTTGGCATCGATGACCTTTTGCCATCTTTGGGGTAGCTTGCGAATTCCCTGGTGATAGAAGCTCACCAGCTTCAAGACGATAAAGTTATCGATGCATTTTCGGACTTCTTCTTCTGTTTAGAAGTGTGTATCAGCCAAGTGATGCTGTAACGACCGGAATAAATGATAATCGGAAGGGGCCATGTCTGTGCTATACGCCGCATGTGGGAGAAGTTCCCAGCCTAACGCGAAGATGTGTTCTTGCGTCGCCTTCGCAACATGTGGTCGGGCATTATCATGGAGCAGGATGACTTTGCGACTTCCTTGTCCAGTAAATGGCCTCTTTTCTTCGATTGCGTCGCTCAGATTGATGAATTGTTGTTCGTAGCGATCTGCCGTAACTGTTTCACCTGGTTTCAAGAGTTCATAGTACAGCACACCTTTTCAATCCCACCAGATACAGAGCAAAGGTTTGCCAGGGTCTACCCATGATTTTTTGCGCTTGGGATTGTCGTGCAAGATCCATTTATCATCGCCGTCGATTTTTGTTGTCTTCGGACAGTTTATGCGGAACCCATCTGCCTTCCTTTTGTATCTTACTATTCAGGTTTTCTATCGGTTTATTCCATCCAGACTTAATGTTGCATTGCATGTTAAAGGTGGACCAACAACGATTTTTACAAGTGTTTCCATTATTTCGTCCAATACCTGTAATGGTTTGTATTGTTGTCACGCCGTCGATTTTTGTTGTCTTCGGACAGTTTATGCGGAAGTAATCTGCATTCCTTTTGTATCTTACTCATTGCATGCAAACGTATGGAAACGGCTGGCTGAGTGACGCCAAGTTGTTCTGCAAGCTCTTTTTCAGTTTGCGCATTGTTTTGATCCAGCAATGTCTGCAGCTCATCCGTGTCAAATGTTTGAGGGCGTCCAGCACGTGGTTGATCTTCAAGACTAAACTTTCTTCCGCGAAATCTTTGGTACCACTTTTTGCACGTTGCATTTCGGTGGCTTCGGCAGTGTTTTTCTTAAGATGAAACGCGAAGTGGATAGAAAATCGAATATGCTTTTTGTGATTGTCATCGTGAACAGAGCTGATTATTAAGGTTATGTGCATCAAATCGCATGATGTTTCGAAAGACCAAATGTCATTGCTTTAAAACCGCAAGATGGCGGACTAATACGTTATATGTAAACGGTAATTTACGTCCTGTGAAATCTAAAGCTGAGAATTTATTTATACACCTAATAAATGAGCTTGTTGGAGATGTTGGTGTATCAATATATTCAGTAGACGCAATTTTAAGTAACGTTTTGAACATAAAAGTTTGTGAACAAAACTCGGCAATCAATATTCGTGAATTTCTCGCCAAAAATTTAACAAACATTGCTCTACAAGCACAATATACTTCAAATATGTCACCGTGCAACTTTTTCTTATTTAATAGATAAAAAACCACTTTGAAGAAACCGATTTGACTTAGATGAATCTGCGCCACGAACTGAGTTTTACGAATCTTGCTAATTGGAACGCATGTGCGATGACTGTGATTGGCCTACAGCAGGCTTGCAACCCGGTAATTCATCTCAGTCACTTATTCGAAGTTGACGTAAGTCCTCGAGTGATTCGGCAAGTGATTCGCCGCCGAAGCATCCTAAGCAGTTGCATTGTTGAGAGACGGCCTCAGTCAGAGGGCCGTGGTAAATCGACTAAATCTGAGGCAATTAGCTGTGTCGAAAATTGCGTCGATACCGGTTAATCGGTGGATACGTCCGCCGGCAAGGAGGCGACGTAACAAGGAAGAGAGATGATCGATTTCCTATTTCAATATCCCTCAGAAATCGACCTATGACTGGCGTTGGCTTCAAGAAAGAGCTGAGTGCGCTCAGAGATGTGGTCGCCAGCGCTTGGACAGTGAGAAGAAGAGTGAAGGCAGCCAATCTGACCCCAAAAAGGCAGCTATGCAATTCAAAAGCAAAGGCGACTGAAATTTGTTCGCAAACATCTCGATTGGGACCTCGGCCGTTGGAGTCAGATATTATTCACCGACGAGGCCAGGATGTATCTACATGCCAAAGACAGGAGGCGTCGGGTCTACAGAAGGCCAGGGGAGCGATTTGCTCATTGCTCTATTTAAGAAGCTGTCACATATGGAGGTGGCTCTTGCATGTTCTGGGCGGGCATTTCTATGCACGGAAAAACTGAGTTGGTTTTCGTGCCTGGTGGAGGAGGAGGAGGGGGTTTAACAGCAGACTGCTATATGAGGGACACTCTGCAGGAATATGTTGTTCGGTTTGCGAGATTTGTTAGTGAGGACTTCATGCTAATGCACGACAATGCGTGATGCCACACGCGCAACTGACCACTACCTATCTGGCTGACGTTGGTATATCGAAATGGACTGGCCTGCGCGTAGCCCAAAATTGAATCCAATTGAGTATGTTTGGGATGAGCTTAAGCGAAGAGTTCGGGCCAGAAATCTTGCACCAGGGAGCGTAATGGAACTGATAGCAGCGTTGATTAAAAAGTGGGGAGCAATCCCTCAAGGCAGCATAAGAAAAGTTATCCGATCCATGCGTCATCGCTTGGAAAGTGCAATTAAGAGTGGAGAGAGAGAGAGAGAGAGATGTATTGAAAAAATCATTAAATTAACTTCAACTGAGAATTTTATTTTTTCCTGTTATAATCACCTTTTCCTTTCAACTATTGTGTTACAAATATTTTTAAGCCCGTAACTTTGTCAGAACAAGTCCGATTCCATTCAAAGTGGTATCATTAAAACCCACAGTTCTTAAGATTTCAACAGTAAACTGAACTTCACTTGGAATGCTATCGGAATGGGTATACATTCTCTTAAAACTCGAGGATGTTGCTGAGTAAATTGATTTGCTCTCAAGTGTATAAAACAAAAATTGAAAGAGATGGTGATGGAAATTTTAAAAGTGAATATAAAAAGTATTTCCAAGATTGGATTAAACGTTGGCGTATGTGTATTGCAACGGGAGGGGATTACTTTAAAGGAGACAAAATAGATTTGGATAAATAAATAAATAAATAAATAATATGAATTGTATTGAAACAGACACATTACTTTTTGAACAGTGTAATATAATTAGCTAAACACAACAGAAATCATAACAGTGCAGAGGATAAGAGAAATTACGGCAAGGATTAATGGAAGAAAATTTTCAAGGCGTAGGATGAAGAAGAAATGGAAATCAGCTGTATTAAAAGACGTAGATAAGAAAGGCGCAAACTGGAAACGTCTAAAAAATTAACCTAAAGGCTTATCATTTATTAAATACTTATAAAATTTTTAAAACTTACTTTTTTAGTTTTCAAAAGTATACAGAAATTAAGCTATTAATTTATTAGCATTTGAAAAATTGAAATAAGAAAAATTGTTTCAGTAATATGTGTTTCTGCATAAACTTCTTTGGTTTTGCAGTTATAAAACTCTCCATCGTTTATTTACATTTTGTTTGTTAAAAGAAATGTTTTTAAAGATTATGTAGCACGAATCTTCATTAACGATCAGAAGTTTGGGAATTATACAGTATCGAACAAAAGTTTCCGGACACTTTTTCGTTCTCGTTTATCTAGGCTGTCGGACATTGTACAAAGCTGAATTATGAGTATATGATTGCTCACTCATCGACGGCAACATACCTCAATTGACTTCATCTATCTCCATCTGATTTTCGAGAAATCTGAAAAATTCATTTTGAGAAAAAACTGTGTTCCGCATTTTTTACCCCACGGTTACATGCAATTTTTCCATGTCTAATCAATACTCCCACGTGAAATAGGAATGTTTGTTCTAATAGTTTCTTAACTTGAATTATTTCTGTGATTTTTACAGGCTCCAACAGGAGCTCAAAGTCGAAGAAAATTTTTGCGGCACCGTACATAGTCGTGGTAAAGAAAGATTTGTAGCATCGATGTTCGTGAAATGTTTTTGGATACCAAAGAGGTCCTGTGAAGGATTTGGCTCAAATCCTGAAAATCCGCAAAAACTGTTTTTTACGTCATCAATCTCAATTTGAAATTTGAGTGTTCAACCCACATAATGAAAAATACCCAGAAAAATAAACAAGCAAAAAGCTAACAATTCTTGTATTTGTAACTAGTCGAGTTTCCGCTCCGCGAATTTACCTTAATGTTTAATATTATTTTATTCAAGCCCTGCATAGTTAAAAATTGTTGTAGTACCAATTTGCACGTCCTAAATTTAAGAAAGCAGTAGGAGTTGTAGAATTCAGTTGATTAAATTAAACTGTTCAGATCGCGCCGCGGCTAAATGGGAGGTTTGAAGGCTGCAACCCATCATACACACTGAAATGTTCAGATGAACAAATAACACGCAATAAATTATCCGTCGTGAAATTTATATTTGTGCATATATATAATTTTTAACGGCCAACCTAGTAATCAAAGAATATTATTCATTTGTGAAGCAGCTTTCTATGCTGGTTATAAATAACGATTTTCATTTGCTTCCACTTACCTTGATTTTTAGGAATTGAAGCTTGACAGGCATTTGAGTTAAGCCAATTAAATTTCAATATTCGATTGAAGTGTGACGTAATGTTGCTATTTACCACGGTAAATGCGAAGGGCAATTACAGACATAGTGCACAACATTGTGGCGTTAAATTTTTTTCTAGTTGGTGTTGAGCAATTGAGTATTATGAAAGGTTGCAATTATTGTTTGAGCAATCGCCTTTTAGGGTTGGTGTGTATCGCTGAGTATCAAAGGTGATAGTAGCAGAACAAGTCTATTTCCCACAAACGGTTGTTTGCTGAACAATGATTAATCTGACACAGGCTGCCATTCCAACGCAGGCACTAATCCATTTTTTCGATTACACGGTAGTTGGCTGCAACCGATTAATTTGCCAATAATTACGGCAACTGGTTGTTGTTCAACAAATTACGCAACGGCACATAAATGCTGATCTGCTCCATGTATTTTAGTTTATAAATGTTTAAGTTCAGTCACTCGAAATGGTTATTGATAAGTGGAGCAAATTTAAAAGTAGTATGCAAGCTTCTACTCATTTTTAGGTTGTTCCTGATTTACTGTACTTAATCACGTTATTTCTTATATGATATAGAGTCGTCGAGGTAAATCCGGAAATGAATAAACAATGAAAATAACATCAAAATACAAAAAGAATCAAATTAATTATTATGAAACTTGGCATAATTAAATAGTATTAAGAATCATATTATTTAATGTAGATCTCATCAGCGGCCACGACCTTCTCGAGTCGAGGCCTAAATCTGCTGCAGGCCAACACAACTTCCTCCTTATCATTATCTCCATGATGGAGGCCCTTAAGCTGTCCTTGGTGGTATGATACATCTCATTGACTTTCACACAAGGGGGTTGCAGTCGGGACAAGAAGATTGCCACAAATCAGAGGCTAGTGGTAGTATAAATTGTTATATATCCATGGCTATCGCCAGCGTGATCGGGCTGCAGTACGCTCGGACCCGAGTTCATTCTTGGTGCACGGCTTGCGAACTGAGAGGTTAAGGCTTTCATATCTTTGCCACTGTGCCTTTAGAGCTTTACCATTATATATCCATGTCTGGGCCTTTCCCGCCCTGAGCGTTGGAGTGAAATCTTTTTGGAACACACGTAGTCTTGTTTAGTGACAACCTCCTCTATTCAGGGTTTGACAAGGGTTTTCAGCACGTTGATATACTTCAGCCATTACCTTCAGGCCTTTATTGAAGAAATGATGCGCCATGATATCTCCTTCACTGCCCACAAGCCCCAACAGCAACACCCAGGCGGGAAACTTTGTATGCGTAACGGTAGACGTTTCAGAGGCGATTCACGTTCCTGTTCTTCTTTTACTCTTGAAAAAATCTCAGGAAGCCAGCGCTGTCGTGCTTGATGTCGTTCACCAGTACTTGGCTTTTAATTTCCTATCCACCTTGTTGTTATGATTCACTCCTAGACTGACTGGCAACCTTTCCACGCCCATTTCTTTTTCCAGATCAGTCATGCTCCGCCCTAGATACCGATCGATCTTTTCTTTCAATTCGCGAACGAATTCATCACTTCTCTTGCCATCGATTCGAGTATAACAACTCTGCAGTTGTATTTTCGGTTTATTTTGTACACAATCGTAGATTTGTTGATTATGTGACTCTAACTTGTATTTCATAATACGGAAGGACTAGAGTGATTTGGTTCCTTGGCAAAATAAAACACTTAAAAATGGAATTATTGAGGAACATTTTGTTTTTTCAACTTAAAAAAATCGTCCGGAAATGATTCTGCATGTAAGTTGAAATAAATATTTGAAGTGCAGATACCTTCTTTAAAAACAATCTAACATTAGTATAACGAGTTGAGTCTCATCTTTAAATTATGGATTTTATAAAGGCCGTTGTACTATTGTTGCCCTCAAGAAAGTGCTGCTGCATGTTTGTTAATTGGTGAAGATCCGACTAACTGCTGATGAATTTGAACATTAGAACGAAGGTAGTGAAAACAATTATGTAAGTCAAAAACCAAACATTTAAACCTATTAAACTGTTGAAGTCCAGCTGATTCGATTTATTTGTGTCATATATGGCATTTTTCCAGATTTTAAGTTTCCTTGTAAATATAAAGATAACTAGTGAGGGAAAAATTATATACATCATCGAATTTACGAAATAAAAAGGAGCATTTAGGTAGAATTTGAAGAAATTTGTTTTAAATACTTTAGAAGAGGTATATCGTTTGCAATTGTTTCCTACTCTTGATTTTTCATTTATATTAAATATGTTTTATTTTTCTTCCTTTTTTTATTTTGTCTTCTACCTCTAAGGTTATGTCCAGCTGTTGTTTGTAAAAGCCTTATTTCTGATGTTTTACTGTCACTACTATCTATGCTTTTCTATCACAAAGGAACAGAAACAAAAAAAAAACACTTTATAAAGTTCTAACATTGTTTGTGTATGTACTTTGATTTTTTTTTAATTCTGTAGATAGTGCAATTATAGTAATTAAACTTCTACCTTTACGTTGTATTAATATCGCATTAAAAAGAGGAAAATTAAAAAGAAAATACAATTATTAAAATATAAGATTATTACAAAGTCAAGATTTTCTACTTGGAAATGGATCTAAAGTTGTTTTTTTTTCAATAATTATGTTTTCTTATCCACTACCCCCCTCATATTTGCTTCTTTTGATCTTGCATTTCTGATGTCCCATTTGGAACGCCCTTTTAAAATCTCATGAGTTTCCTCTAAATTAAGCTATGTTTTTCAGTAATCATTGTCTTCTCATTTTTATTGTGCGTTTAAGTGGTATATCCATTAATTTTTATTATCAAACTATTTTTTTGTTCTATTTGTTTTATGCATTTTTTTCTAAGAGTAGTGCTTTATAAAGTTTTTAGCAGTTCCCAATCTTTGACTGAAGAATTTATTTATAAATCTTATGATACTGTACTAGTGTAACTGGTTTTTGAAAAGGGCATATGCATTTTGCGATTTATATATAGCAAAATACAAGATATGTTCCAAAAGTAGAAAGATTAAAAAATATTTGAACATACCATTACCGTTTACTTTCTTCACGATTGGCTTCCGGTGATGACACAGATGCAATTTCAGTGTTGCTGACACTGTTTATAATAGCAAAAGAAGTCTTAGCTTTAGTTGTTGTTCAAAACCTTTGTTATCGTTTTCTGTTGTTCCAAAATGATATTGTTTGGGATTTGTTTTCAGTTCTTAAATTTAAAGACCGCCCTGTATACTCTTTATCCTATTTTTTCTCTTTCCGCCTGTGAACTAGTTATTGTACCATCTGATACTTGAGCTGAAGGTAAAGGAGCATGCCTATAAACGGTTCTCAAGAAATTTATGGAATAACGCTGCTCGAGTCTTTCATTCTCGTCCATGATAACATAAAAATTATTCATCATTTTTTGCCTAATTTTCTCCTCAGGCATGATGTTTTGTTTTGTTTTTGCATTAAAAGCGTAACATTCAAATATTACGTTAGATTGTGCGAATTATAAAATTTACATTTACCAAATTATAGAGAACGAATGTGGTTTCCTTTTTTTACATTTCTCAGTCGAAGATAATGATGCCCTTCACTTTTCGGTAGTTTGAATAGTTGTAATATAGTAGAGCTTTATCAACCCATTAACGCTCTTCTTCATATTTTAATCAACATATGTTACTCATAGATTTTGCCAGAATCTGGTGAGGCCGGTCGGGGATCGACCCCGGGGGAGTACCACTTCGAAAACGGCGCGTAACCCTCTAAGCTACCTTACCGACTCTTGAATAGACGTAATCAACCGATTCATTACAATTCTACTTCAATAACGCCAATTAATCGTGGCCTAAGAATGTCTAAATATGGAAAGGAGGGCTATATATTTTTTTATTGGTAACCTAAATTTAAAATCTATTTGACATTTGAGTAAACAGTATAATATTTATGAGTGGGGGTCTAGCCAATGCTGATTTCCCTGTAGATTACATTGAACTAGGTCTTGTAGGCATTGAACGCTTCAGTCTTCTAGTTGTTGGGTTGTTAGAGAGTTGTTTATTTTACAAAACGGATAATAAATTGTTGTCAGAAATAATAAAGTTTCAAAAATTGCGGTTCTTTTATTTTGAAATTGCAAAACAACATAATCACAATCTAACCCTTTTTGTATTCATTTTTTTACTTATATAACTTAAAAAATAGTTGAAATTACAAGTTCATAATAAAATTAAATGTGTCCGTTTAGTAAAATGAAAAGTCCTTAGTTTATTTTGCTAATTTTTTGTGATATGCACAGTAGAATCACTTCTTCGGCTACGTAGGATATGTGTAAATCCATGTGTTTATCATGGAACATAAAGTCTCTGACTAGAATTTTTATAGTATCTTTGTGTGTGAAACCTTAGCCAACCACATGAATCCCGTACGTCCAGATGGGTTTTAGTACTCCTTTATATAGGAATAACTTATTGGATATGGAAATGTGGGAACGTTTGTCAATTAATCAACCCATTTGTTTTGTTTTGAGATCTAATTGTTTACGTTTGACCTTACTATGTGCACTCCAGATGAATTTATGATCTAAGTGTAACCTAAGATGTTTAAGTTCAGTTTTCACTAGTATCGAAGCGTTGTTGATTGCTGTTTGCTGTGTTTGTTAATTAATGTTACCTAAGCAAATTTGTCGTGATTAACAGTAATTCTCCACTTTCTGAATCAATCGCCTAATAAGTAGAAATACCGTTGCAGTTGTTGCGCTGCTGATTCTGCGTTGTCATTGACTGCCAAGATAGCCGTATCGTCGGCGATTGTGGCTATCGCGGTGTTCGTTGTAGTTGTAGCGTCTGCTGGGTATATTAAGTACATAAGGGGTCACAGTACACTACCCTGTGGCACTCCGGAAGTAACTTGGTAATAGCTCGATACAGAATTGTACAACTTGACTTGGAACGCCTGTTCGCTTAAGTATAACTTAATTATGGAATTTTAGTTTGTAAAGCCACATCTTATCAAAGGTCTGTTGCATGTCTAAAAACGCCGTTGCGCAAACTTTTCGTGTCTCAAAACTTTCCATTGTCTTGACAACTATACGATGACTGTTGGATTGTTGAGTGGCATTCGTGAAAACCAAATAAAGAAGGTAGGATTGTATTATTTAGGTCTACAATTTTATGGGTTTGCTTAAGGAACAATTTCTCAAGAACTTTAGACCTAAGGAGAAGGAGGATTATCGATATGTAGGATGTGAGAGCAAAACGATATAAAAATATAAGAGATACAACTACAAACAAGAATTGAAGGAAGTACTATCAAAGGTTTGATCTTAAAAAAATCCATTTTTCTTAATATTTAATGTAAGTAATAAGGAAAGGTTGAAAGTAGAAACCCCATGCAAAGTTATCGATAGGTAGTTCCTTTGGACATATGATGAGGAGAACGTAATTTTTAAAAATTGAAAAGATAAATATTAAAATCGTTCACGAAAATGAAAATAGGAAAAGTCAAATTCGTATAAATTAATGTAACGTTTAATTCTTCATATGACAAAAGACCTATAAAAGACAATAAGAAAAGATTTTTAATGATTCTGCGAGTCTTGTAGGCGAAAATTTAAAATGAAAATGGTGAACAAAAAGAAACCGTTGACGATTTCAATGCAGCAGAAAAGAAGAATAATTCGACAAACGTCTTACCTGAATTGTTAATGTACAACGGAATTAAAAACAGAGTTATACCTAATTTGGATTCAATTGCCGCCTCAGACTATTGTTAAGTATCTGTATGGTCACATAACGGACATTTTGCTGAACAAATAGCTTTTGGTGATTACTTGTAACACAAAAATATAAAACAACCGATGGCCCAACGGCTCTAACTGCTCGTGGAGGATTTGAGCGCGGTGGGTGATCGAAAGGTCAGAGGCGAATGAGGCCGGACTGCAGGAAGTGGCTCTGATCCCGTTAACGTGAATTTCAGCTGCAGTCGTAAATACGGCGGAACATCACTGGTATCAGATGCAGTCGCCGTTGACAGGCATTCGAAATCGCCGCACTTTCTCCGCAATGCTCAAACGGCATGCTAAATGCCCGGATGGATAAATGAGGGATCGCCGATGCAGGTATTCGCCTCCATGCGGGCACACAAATTGGTACGGACGCGAGCGACAGAGGTATTTGCCGGGTGTACGCGACTTTCACGTCTATACTATTGTTTCAGCGGCCGGCAAGTGGGTAAATTGTCGCGGTTGTTTGTTTTCTCCGGGCATTTAAAAAGAATTACTTAACAATGTAGTGCAGCCGTAAATGGCGATTTGCCGTAAATTACGGCGCCGGATTTCCATTCGGCGCTATTGTGACCTGGAAATTTTTATTAATTTATTCTTTTATGGGCGTTCTTTGCGCACAGCTACTGGTGCTGTTCGCCAGGACAATGTCATACTTCAAAACTATCGATGGCGATTTAAACTGGGGCTCGAGCGCTGATGAGAAATGGTTAGCACTTCACACCATCGGTTTTAAAATAGATGGGCTTGGAAGTGGGTCGAGTGGAGAACGAGAGGACCAAATATTGAGCGCTTGGCTCTTTGTTGTCGCTCACAACAAAATCAAAAGACAAATAAGTAGTGTATTGCGAAAAGGGCTGTTCGATAGCTATAGCTCAGTACAGTGCTAACCATGATCGTTCTCATCCTTTCCGCATGAATAAAAAGCGGCCGTTAGTCGTTATGCATGCACATATTTCGAACCCGCTGTAAAAGTAACGGCCGCCGCAGGACGGCCCGATAAATTTCGATTGCCATCTATGCGGCGGGGTTCATTATAATAAAATGTATATATCCGGTTTTTACTGAGTCATATGTTTATACCATATTTTAATGCCGGCCCGAGTCATCGCGTCACTTTCTCCCCGTACACAGCGGTGTTTCATTATTGTGGCTTGTGCAGATGGACGGCCGATACAGAAAAATCTGCCAGGCGATCAGAAAGTCAGTTCTTGTTGCTTTTTCTAATCGGAGGTTATTAAGTGCACTGTCAAAATTTGAACTGCAGATGCCGGCGTCGTTGGAAAGTCGGCTCGCGAAAGAGGGTGATGTGCTGTAAGTGGGTCGATTCTTCCACCTGGAATAGTGCCAATCTATTAGTTTGCCTACTTCGTTTGCATATTCATTTTGTAACAGCTGAAGTTTTTTTTTGCTTGCTTTATCTGTGTCGATACGTCAATTCTCGATATTTACTATTAATTTCTTCTTCTTTTAGATTATTATCGTTTAATTTGTGTATTATTTTAGTAGTTTCCTTTTTTCTCGTATCCTATTGTTTAAATTTCTGTCTACCATTTTCATGTTCATAAATAATTTTCCTTTTTGTTGATTTTCTTCCTTTTTAATGATTTTCTTAATGTATATTCACACATTTAATCCAAAATCTATTCTTTTCTTTGCTAGGAAGGTAATTGTATGTAATTGCAGACATATATATATATATATATATAATAAATAAATAAATAAATAAATAAATAAATAACAACAGTTGCAAGCAATGTGGATTCCAACCCTAACATAATTGAGACAAATCATTAGGACACTCATGGTATTTTGTGTTGAATTCTTGGTTAAATTGGAAAACTTATTATAATGCTTTATGCTTCTAGTATAAGTTTTTGTTATCTTTTTCTATAATCGGAAAAAAAGTAAAAAGAATTCATCCAAAATGAATTTTTAGCTTAGGGCAAACACAAGGACGCAATCAATACCAACATTAACAAATCATGGAACACTAGCATATTATTGAGGCTGGATGTTTACTGAAGAATTAACCTTTAGAACCACATACGTCAATCAAAAATTGACCATGGTCACTCCAACTGATAATTATGTTCAATTCATACGGATCAGCACAACATACACATGCGAAATGGAATGGCTGCCATAAAAATTTGAATTTATTTCCGTAATCAATTCAACACATGCTTTAATTTTTCTTAATTCTTTCAAGATGTTTCGTACTATATATGCCAATGCTGACTGTCGTTTAATATACAAATAAGCCGATGCATGGAAGCCCTTATGTCTTGTAGTCGCCACTCCCTATGTACAAAGATCTAAAAGTTCATCAAGAGTGGAGTTTTTTTTAGCAGCTTGAATTTGTCCGTTGCAGTAACATTAGGTCGACAATTTTTTTTTTAATTTGGATTGATTCTTTTGTTAACAAAATTTATTGCTATAGAATTTAGCAGATTTTGACTATATAAAAACGAATTAGAAAATTATACAAAATTTTGTTTAGTCTTCTCTTATTCTAAT
This sequence comes from Sinelater perroti, assembly GCA_036346155.1. Lineage (NCBI taxonomy): Eukaryota > Metazoa > Arthropoda > Insecta > Coleoptera > Elateridae > Sinelater > Sinelater perroti. Next base: position 15,346,529 of record JARFIY010000265.1, read on the forward strand.
TAATTACAATATTGGAATCACATCATGGTACTGCAAAAATCATTGGCTGTACCTTGCAATGTCCTACATTGCAATTTTTAATGTGAAAAAATGTATTGAGTAATAGAAAAATCGTTTCAGTATGTTTAACACATTTATTTTACTTTTACAATAAATTATCTTGTTTTGTAAAAATTCGAACATCTAGTGGTAATTTTAATAATTATATTTTAATTATTTTAATGTGGTTTAAAATTAAAAAAAAGACACGGACTGATCCTAAGCCCGGAAACTAGAAATTAGATTGACCATTGACAACAAATGATGCAGCATCAGAATGTGGTGAAAAGTGATATACTAAATATTAAAGGATAGATTATATAAATGGACAAATATAAGAATACTTTTAAGAGATTCTATGAGCTAACAAAAACATTAAAGGGTGAAAAATACACACACACATAGAAACTAGGAGTATCATGGCTATAAGCTTAATATTTACGAGAAAATAATGAAAAGCGTGTCACAAAAATGTACAATAGAACATTTAAAATGCAAAAAAAAACTTTGTAATGCCAAATATCTGTCACAGGTATTTTTTTTTGTTGGGGACATTTGCCCACACTATAGCCTCAGGTGTTTATTATGCCTGCTAACATGATCTTAATACTACTACGACGTCACATATATACACCCATGGGTTAAGCGAAACTCGAACTCACCTGGGCCGATTCGCGGAAAGAGCAGTGCTCGTGCCTCTTTGAACCAAAGCGGCAGCCTATTATAAGTATTAGTAGAGATGCTCTATTCTAAGAGAAGACAAGGATGGTAATATCTAAATTGCAAAATAACAGGGTAGCAAGATTCATATCCGGTCTATATTTAACTATTTGGCCTTTACATATGTGAAGAACTATCACTGAACAATTCCAAGAGCTCGAACTTTTGAACTTTTTTTCCTTCAAGGGGGAATAAATAAAAGATGGAAATAAGTTCTTAATAATATAGTATAACTATATGTGTATAACTCGGGTGTAACAGTGAATGTTTATGAAAAATACTAAACAGAGTAAAATTTCAAACAAAACCTCAATTTATCTCCGTGGATAAAAAAAGTTATATTTTTATTTTTATCAATTAGTGAATAAAATCAGAATATGCTATAGGAACTTAAAAAGAACAAAAGCGAATGGTTTAGAAACTAAAAGAAACTATTTCAGAAGAACCAAAAAACGAGAAAGCCTAAGAAAAAACACAAGAAGTAAGATAAATGAAAAAGAACTGAAAAGTAAAAATCCTTTAAAATAGAAAAATAATTAAAAAAATATAATTATCGTAGATCTTACGAACAAAAAGTGTGAATAATAAAAATAAAGGAAAATTAAGAAGAAGTAACATATTGTAAGTATATAACCGCAAAACTAAATTAAATTTTAAAACGCTCAAGATTAACCATACACAATAAATCTAATTATAACTAATTCTAAATAAACCTGTAAGCTTGCAACGCATAGCGAAGTGGCGAAGCAGTCTCCCAAACTAACGCTGACCTTTGACCAATTAGTTTCAAAATCACTATCAAACAAGCCTTTTTGGTCACCTGTCGATTGGTGAAAACAGAATTTGGAAGTTACCAACCGTTCTCGAATTTTTGCTCGGAAGGACGGACGAACAGACAGACAGGCGGACAACATGAAGTTAGGAAGTGACTCCGCTTCGCTTCGCCACTTAATAATCATAAGCAAAGTAAAAAGACAGCTAATTAAGACTTAAGTGGGAGGACAAACATGAACACGTATAGTAAAATAAACAAGTGGTAGGGGTTACAAATTAAATCAGAAAATAGTACAAATAAAAATAATACGATGTAACTCCACATGTATATTCCACTCATGTAGGAATAAAAAAGGACAAATGGTCATAATCGTTCATGTTCTAATGAATAGGGACAATGTTGATCGTACCTGCGTTATGCTCCACCAAACCGATGGTATGCTAGAGTTGTTAAAAATGTTTGTCTTGCCCAGTTCAAAGGCGTAGATCTCGATGATCTGAGGATGTCGATAAAACTTTGAACATTTCAGGGAGGCTCAATATTTTGATGCCGACCTTTACAGCAGATGAGATCAACAAATTGTAACCAAAAGAGCATCAAATATTCTGAAAAAATTGAGACGTGCAATAGATGAGAATTTGCACTACAATATAAAAAAAATAAATATTACACATTTTTATTATAGAATTGAAGAAATATTTTGTATTGCTTGGTACATTTCTGAGGAGGATTTTATAAGATGGAACTAAATGCTCTTTCAATAAATAGTTAGCAAAAATATCAAATTGTGACGTATAATTGCGACTTCATCATAAAGTTACTTGAGCCAGAGTATGACGCAGCCCAGCATCAACACCTAAAGCACCATCTTTTTGAGATGCATAGGAAAAACCATTTTTATATACGTATTTTTAGGATTTTGACGACTGCTTTTGTAATGTTAGCATGTGGGGGCGGAATGTACTGGAATATCATTTGTATTCATCTAGAATAATATCTTATATCATCGTAGTATAAGTCCACGTAATGATTATTTTACAAAACTAAAGCAACTACTAAGAAAAACGCCTCTCCACAAAAGAGCAATAGACAGCGCTAGCATCTAATTTGGAATATGTTTCTGCGAATTTATTTATATCTGGGTAAATACCCAGAACGTAAATGTAATGATACTAACTTGTCACATCTTATAGATTACAAATATGAGTAAAAACATCATGTAAGTACAAAGTGGCTTTCAAAAACCACTCGGCTTTGAGTACCCATTTATGATGTACTTCAGGAGAGGTGCCTGTAGAATTTCTGGTTGCAGATAATACATAAACAGTTTATATTGAAAGTGACTTGTACCGATGCATTCTTTTTAGTGCAGCTGCTTAATTACAATTTGAAACGTTTTATATTAACGCGTTTACGCCCGTTTTTAAATTGGTAAATTGAATGGTTTACTGCAAGTGACCTCGTATAAAGATCATGGCTCTCAATCTCCATTTTATGCATTATAAACTTTATCTTATTAAACAGATAAATGGTTATTTTTTCTCTAAAGAATATTGGTGGTGTGCTTCAATAACGTTTTGTCACGTCTAAGTAGATCTATTGCTTCCTTATGTGTGGAATAAGATTTTAGTTAATATATTTTTAATTTGCTTTTGCTGTCTAGATGAGGATAAAGTCCTTGTTATTGTTACATATTTTGTAAAGAACGAAACGGATAATGAGATAATGCGATGTCGGGTGAATGAAGCAAATGAAATAAAAAAGATTTCAAACATATAGATAAGGAGCAGAAGAGTACTTGCAGTAAACAAAAAAATTTAACACTTTCTTTATTTAAAAAGTTTGTAAGTATGACGTAACCCATACTTGACCTCATAATTTTTCTACAGTCAACCTATTGACGCTTGGTGAATACAACACCTATAATTCAGTCGATTTTTCTGAATTTTTATTGCAAGTGTTTTAAGCATTTTCTAACAAATGCACATACGGAGAGACGGACAAAGATGTGGACATACGGGCAGAGAAACAAACCGAAATTAACAATTAATGTTTCTTTGAATGAATTAAACCAACATCCATGTGAAGGTGCAAATTAGGCATTATTTACACACACCACACGAAAATACACAGTGATTTCTCAATATTGAATATACTGCAAGAGATTGTCATTTGTTTTTGACAATTTTAGAGTAAATATTTGAGATGTCCATAATGTAAGTACAAACATTGCATCATGGATTGATTTACTTGTTGAAATCTGTGGGACTCTATCCAAAAAGCATCGCATGATACAATGATAAATTGTTTAAAAGTTTGCATATTAGAAATTAGTTCAGCATAAATGAAGCTTTTCAAGTCGTTTCACAGATAAAAATCAAGGAGGTTTAAGATTGATAGCTAGACGGGCCGTGCAAGAGGATCACCTCGTCTATTAATGGTAAACGTTAACTCGCAAGTGAGCTAGAGCTCTATTATGCATTATATTTACCCTTCCCATGACACATTTTCAAGCAATAAATTTGAAGTGTCTCTCAAAAATTGCAGATATATTGGGCCATTAAGACATTGTTGGAGAACCAACAATCCCAGCACAAATATTGATATTAAACCTTTGTCGATGAAGAATTTTGATTTTACCTACCTCATAGTGATTGTTGTGTAGATTGATGATACCTAAAGCTGTTAGATCTGTAAAGAAAATTGATGACGGAAATTCCATAGTAGTAATGGCCTATTGAAAAAACCATACGTATATATCATCAAATCATCAAATGCTTATATCTGATGTAGGCAACCCGCCATTTTAACAGCACTTCCCTACACATATCCACCTTGGAACAGATCTACAAGTGAAAAGAATCATATAAAGACATCGTAACTGACGTTCCGAAAAATAATCTTGGAACACATACATTTTCCAACATATTTTATATTGTTTGTTTTTTCTTAAGAGTCACTCCTTTCTCTCTAGGGTTTGTCTGTGTATTTATAACGAAATGTATGTTAAATGCGCATTAGATTTAATTTTAATTATCTTTTTTTTTTGGTGTGGGGGGGGGGAGTTTCTATGATACCATCAAAAATGTTGCAATTGCACATGATAAAAATTAGCATTAGACTCGATAAGTTTAATTTATTGAAAGTTATAATTTCTTAACTTACGCAGATATGTGTACACCTCGACGTTTGACAACAGAGTGTACTAACTTATCCCTCGACATTTAACAAACTCACTTAGAGATGTGCAACTCCTACATTGAATTACTAACAGGAGAAGAAAAAGAAGCTTTTTTATACGTTAACCGCTACGAGTATGATGAAAATGCCTCTCACGAATGAATTCTAATTTGCCACACTGAAACAAAATGGTTACAGAAAATAAAATATCACATTGTCGCGAAAGGAGTTTCGTTTTTCTTTTATCAGTTATTTGCGTTGAAAATGTCGAACAATTTTAAACGAAATTTTTCCGAGCAGCATCGATGACCTTTTGGCAACTTTGTAAATTCCAGTTTTGTGTAATGTCGTTGGCTACGATTCTAAGAAATTGTGTATTTTCTGATAGAGCTCCTTCTGTCTTTGTAGAACTTTGTTGAGTGCTAGAAATATATGATAATCCTGTGGCGGGTGAGACAGGATTTAAGCCATTTTTACCGAGTCGGCTGAATAACGTAGAGTTGCTCACTGTCACGAAGGATTCGAATTGGATTGACTATGTGATAAAGTAGTTCGAAATACAACTCGACCATATCCTTAAAGCCTCGCAGAAGTTTGAAGTAAATAATGCTCAGCGAATCTTATCAAACACAAAGCAAGGTCTACAGGTGCACTTTTGTTTTGACTAAACTTTTAGCCCTTAGTAAAAGCATCATATTTTATCTTCCACTATAATAGAAGGTTGATGCGGCGACAGAACAGCAGTGAAGTAGCAACTTATGGGCGGCACCGGCGGCCGTTAATTGACAAATCGTAGAGTAGTTGGTTTATCTTTGACACGTAATCTAATACGCGTATATGCACATTGCCAGTGTTCACAAAGCCTGTCAGATATAGACTAACTAGGACAGGTTCTTACAGCTGAAACTCTTTTATGGACAAGAGTAATCCTGAATGCGGCTGATTTTCAAAGTCCAATCGCCATTGCAGAAACTGGACCCAAAGTGGTACCGAGTAATCTTTACTAATTTTCTGGAATTAATACCACAACTTGATTTTTTCAACGCCATTGTAATAAAAGAGGAACTTGATTGAAGGTGCTGCATAACTTAATAGTCCCCGCTTGAATACTGCGCTAACACGTTATTGTGAAATTAATTATTGGACCGTCATTAAAAATACCACATGCATTCGATTAATAGATTTTACATGAAGTTGTCGAATTGAAATTACTCCGTATTGGGTGAGAAATAATAGGCACAATTTTTTAAATGAATTATAAAAAAACTATTAGACAAAAATTTTATTCTTAGGTATTATGATAGTGATAATTGACATTTAGTGAAGGTTTTCGAAGTGGGCACCTTCACTGGTAACCATGTGCTGTAGCCGAGTTTCAAAGTCCATTATAGTCTCATAGCAAATATGGTCTGGGATGCCTAGGATTTCACATGCGATCCGTTCCTTGATGCTATTGACGGGGATTTAATACATTCAATTTTTCAACTTCAGTCAGGTGAGGATTGCCTTTATCTAACTGGAAGAAATACTCATCACTGAAATGAATGCGTTTTAAATCGATTGCTTCCTTTTGGAACCTCTTCGACATCTTATTAGCAAAAGCTTTGATCGAAATTGACCTGTGTGTATGGCTGTTATAGTTGGATGTTATAGGAAAACATTTCCAAATCCACTCTCAGGATCTTCCTAACTGTCTAATCGCTCATATTGAGAGGAGCTACTCTTTTTTTGGAGGAAATAGACACGTGGTCCTGCCTCGACTCATTATTATCAGCCACTATCTCAATACTTTCGAATTTCCGTCTCAAACTTATTAAATTATTTTTTTTAAATTAGAGGACGCAATTTTGATTTCTGAAAACAATGAAAAACAAAATTTATTGTAGTTGTTAATCAAAATAAATAAACAAAAGAAATTTTTATCAACAATACAGGATTAATTTTACGTTTATTTTCTGACACCCAGTACCAACTAGCAGTTAAGTTTGTACTAATTTTTTTTAATGTGAAAAGCGAGTGCGTTTAATAAACAATGCATTTATATATTCGTTCACAAATGATTTCACCAAACGAATTGAGAATTATTTGCTTGCGCGTCTCTTTAAAACCTAACAGCAGGCCCCAGCCCGTTTTTCTCCACGCATCCCGAAAACTGAATCACGCGGACGTGACGCCTAAATTGAATTACGACTTTTTCATGGCCCGAGCAGTTAGTAGCGACACAGCTAATTAAGTGTGGAGGTGTTTCTACATTATTCTGTTAATGTCCTCAGTCGTCGTGCATCTTTTTATCGCTACTTTCCAGCACGTTAATCTTCCGCGCGAGAAAGCCTCAAGGTTTCCTTTCATGCGCTGCAATGGAGCTGTTATTGGAGTCAAAATAAATATACGGTCTGCCTATATATTAAGCAGCCAGATTTAAAAGCGCGTCGGATTTTTCATGGCGGCTTACGGCGCTCATTGCGCAAGAATTAGCATCGAAGGATACTGAGAGGATTAACAAAGAAGGCTGGAATTAAATCCCACAATTAATAGTTGCTTTTCGAAGCCGGGCTGCTGTAAGCGAATCGGTAGCTGCTCGAGCACACACATCGAATACAATAATTACAGACCTGATGCATTTATAGTAATTTCTGAGGGGCACAGATGAAGATTTGGTTGCTTTAAATTGCACGGTCCGGATTGGCCAGGATGGTTACCTACATTGTAACTGGTTGTTGTCGATTTAAGTGTATTCTTGCAATTATGTAATTTCGCCAAATACATAACCGTAAAAAGGAGGATGAATGTATAAGTGGATTTAAGTTGCTAGGAAAGAACTGGTTTCATGCTTTGAAGTGCCGCTTTTCAGCCAAATTTCCACTAGTAAATCTGCGGGTGACAACTGGGACAACGGCCGGTTAATTAACAACTCATTTCAATACTTAATATTATACAGGTTAATAGATTGTAGCACAAGATTCTAGCGCACTTTAAATCCGTTTATCCTAAATCTTAACAAGCCATTTTGTATTTATTTAGTAGATTCTGATTATCGATGCACTTCTAACACCTGCATGTCTCTTGAATATATTTGATCTCGGAAGCTCAAATTAGCCATGCATAGAGTATAAAATAAACAAATTTCGTTCTAAAACGGTTTCTCAAAACAAAGCAACTTAATTATTATTATTAACAAAGCATGAAGTGGACATTAATCTTAACATTCAGAAAATATCTCCATACTTATAATTGGTTTTTTAATTAATTAACTTTTCATTGATTACATTGAAACAATAGTGATAAATATGTAAGTGTGAAATTTAATTTCTTTATTTTACTAATGTTCGACAATTAATGTGAGTTTTTGATGTTTTTTTATATATTGAAGAAAGAACCAATATTTAAAAAAGACCATTCTAAATGAAATCGAACATAGCATTATAAATCCAGTGGTGTAAAAAATCTTTATAGCTTTCGCGCATTTTTTTATGAGCCATTTGTGTTTTTCACATTGTGAAGGTGTTATAAATTTACAATTGAAACTTAGGACTAGTGACAAATGTGATGTAAATTTCGTTTGATTGTACTCACATTTAAGTTGATTAAAGTTCATTGTTCCTCTCTAAAACTATTAAAAAGATCCTAAGCCAAAGAGAAGAACTGCCTACTCTCACAACAGATACCAGTAAAACACCTACATTTCAGACGAAGAAAAAGCTTCTGCTTTCGCTTTACACCTTGAAATGATCTTAACTCCCTTCATCACCTGTACTCTTACTCACTTTAACCACGTGACAACTTATATCGAAACAAATGTGCCTCACCTTGGTAGATATAAACCCACCTCCTCCAAGGAACTTAAAACCTATATAGATACACTTTCAACAAAAAAGTCTCCTCGTCATGATCTTATCACAAACTCCATCCTCCAGCATCTTACCAAGAAAACCCTAGCTGGTCTAAGTACAATTTTTAATGTCTGCTTAAGGCTAGGTTACTTTTCTCAGGCATGGAAACACGCCCAAATTCTAATATTCTCAAAACCAGGCAAAAACAAAACTAAAATTAGCAGCTCTATACCAATAAATTTGTTAACCACTATCTAAACTGTTATAAATAATTCATGTTAGATTACATGCTTCAATTGAAAGTCTTAACACAATTCCCACCTTCCAGTTTGGATTCAGAAAAAGACACTCTACATGTCATCAATTACAATGAATAAGTGAACATATTGTGCGTGGCTTCGAAAATAAATTATACACCCCGGCCTTATTTCTTGATATCCCACAAGCTTTCGACAGAATATTGAAAGATTTGAAAATGAAAATCGTGTATATTAACTTATCACTCTATCTAAAAGCCATATCATTTTCATTTGTTGAAGATAGAACCTTTGTTGTCTAAGTGAACTCAATACTATCAGAAATCAAGAATATCTACGCTGGCGTCCCGCAAGGCAGCAACCCTGTTCTGCATTTACACATCCGACCTACCCGAAACCAAGGCAACTCTTGCTACCTTTGCGGATGACCCAGCCTTCTTCGCCCAGGCAACGTTATTGGTTGAAGCACTCCAACAAGCTACAAACCAACTTTCTGGGTGGTTCCAACAGTGGAATACTCACATAAACTGGTAAGCCAAAATCTGCACGCTCAGAAGATTTCAATCCCAACTCCGTTAACATCACACACTAATGCCATGGAAACCAAATAACTTAGCAGTCAAATACCTTGGTATTACAGCTAAAAATCTCCTTATGTTATTTAGTCCCGGTTAAACACATTATGTAAGATCAGTGCTATGTATAACAAAAATATTTGTTTATTTGACAACAAATGTAATTAAAAACAAATGTCTCCCCCTGACTGCACAGATAACACCTAGCAGAATTAATCCCGCTCACCATGAAGAATGTCGTGCGTCACCGAGTTCACCACAGTTGTGATACGATTTCTTAAATCGTTGTTGGTAGAAGTGATACAGAAACTGCATCTTTTACGAACTCCCAAAAAATAAAAAGTTGCAAGGTATGAAATCAAGAAATCTCGGGGTCAGACCATAAGTCCCAAGACTTTATTCTCCATGTTATTCATTGTTGAAGTAGAGATTTATTTAGAAATAGTTAACACCTCGATACCAACGGGGTGTAGCTCCGTTCTGTTCGAAAATAGAGTTTTCTGAATCATTATTAATTTGAAATGAAGCTAGTTTCTCAACGTCACGAGATACGTTACTTCAATAACCATGTTATAAAAAAAGGTCCCCAAACCTTTGTCCTCATCTTCCATGTTTTTGAGCTGCTCTAACGGTAGTATTTAAAACTTGATAACATTCTCTTTGAAATATTATGTCAATCATTCACATACAATGTAATAAAACCCTCATTTAATTCTGATTGGATTTTACATCAAATCGATACATTATGAATTTACCTCTCTCTTGGGGGCTTTGTTATAAGGGATGTTTTTCACGGTTAGTGTTTTGCCGTTTTCGAAGAATAAAATTTGTGCTTATTTATTTGTTTTTTTTTTGAGACAAATAATTTATTATTAACCAGCTCCCCCAAAAACATTAGACGACATTTTTGTTTATAAATAACACCACACAAATTCATCACCCTAGTGATTCGCAGGTTCTAATCGCGCTTAATAAGTATAATCACGCACATTTAACTATATGGCCAATAAAATTAATTAGTTTGAAAAACGTGTACATCAATTACTTAGGCTTCTTTGTTGTCCTCTTTAAGTACACTACCAAACTTAATGTTTCCATTATAATAGTTATTAACACGGAGTATACATATCCAAAAATAGTTTTAACAAAGATCGCTTCGTCTTTATAATATTCGTCGTTTTAGGAACTTTGGTAATTATCTTAACACTTCAGATTGTCCAATCTAAGTTTTTTTTAATTTAACTCATTCAAGTCCCTAATGACATTTCATATTGGAGTTAGGTTTTGACTTCATGTCAAGGTTACTTGAGTCATGTATTATATTTTAGTCAAGATATTAATAAACTTCTCATAGCTTTTACATTAATAATATTTAAATATGTATATAGTATGTCGTAGTCCAATCTTTTCAGATGTTAAGAGACAACACACCTTATTGCAATTAAATACAGAATGTACACTTTCTTATCATTTTATATATATGGAAAATAGAAATAATAGCATGAATCAAGTTTCAATATTTAGTAGCATGAGTGAACAGCCACTTTCTTGCATTGCATTGGCTTCTTTGTCATATCGATAAAAAATGAATATAACAAAATTAAAAAAAATTTTATTACTTTGCGATTTATCCTGCACGTTATTAACAAGGAACTAGATGGTTTTTAGTTATGATTTTCATTTTTATATTTTTGTAACATCAATAGCATTTTCTTTTAGTTTATTTGATAAAGTTCATTCTAAGGTAGCATTGGTTATCATGGATATTTGCAAGTTCTAATTATCTTGGATGTTGACTTATGTGATGATGCACTGCATTTTACAAATTATTACTATTCTTTTAATACCCTTTTTCTCTAGACCAAAATGTAAAATGAAAATGGCCCAGGTGACCTTGACCTAAAGCCAAAATTCAGAACAAAAAAATTCTACTGAGGATTTGAATGAAGAGTCGTGTACCCGATCATCATAAATATAAAGTGGCCCAAGTGTTTCGAAAATGACAAGTTTGGACAGCTCTATAGCGACAGATAAGTGATTTTTAGTAAAATTGTTCTGCACATATATTTCTAGCTATAAAAATGTTTTCTCCTCTTTAACGTACCTTGCTTTTGTTGTCGACCGTTAGCGATCATCACATAGATTTTAGATTCCGAGGCTTGACATAGCCATGATATAATCTTTCTTCTGATTTATCGTTTCTCTTCAATTTAGTCTTGAATAATAAGACGGATAAATTTCTATTTTCGTCCTCTGATAATATGGCCAACATATATTGTGTTTTTTGTCTTTTAATGGTGTCAAGGATTTTTTGTCTTTATGCACGAGGTTTGAGGTATAGGATGTCCAATATTCTACGATAACACCACAGCTCAAAAGCTTGTAACATATTCGTGGTCATTATTGTTAACGTCTAGTTCTCGTAACAATAATAGGAGGTGGACCAACATCATAAGATTTTTATACGAATACTTATAGGAATGGTTCTGATACCTAAAGCTGGTTTTCACTCAACAAAAACGGTGCACGAGATTTGGATACGTACTAATATTTCTTTATCTAAACTCATTTCACCATTTAGCCACCTACCAAAATATTGTAAATGTGATACTTTCTCTGTGACTAGCTTAATTAGTTGTGTATCAACATTTATTTTTCCAACATCAATTTTTTTTGAGATATTTATTATAAGGCATTTATGATGATATCATTAGTCTACTATGGTTGCTAACGTTTGCAGATCTTTAAAATTTTGACTTATATTTCAATGTTATTTGTATACCTTATATTAATCATCACACCTCTGTTTTTTCTTTCTTCGATCGTTTAAAATATCTTTAAATATATCTCCGGAACATACGTTGGATGTTATTGGTAACAAAGCACATCCCTGTTTTACAACTCTTTTAAAAGGGATTGCCCTTATGACGGTGTTTTCTACATCGACAGGGGCAGTATAGTTTTATTTTTTCCGAAAACCTAATATCCTAGGTATTGCTTCTAGGAATTCAAATAATAGTGTGTTGTACTCGAACAAACGCTTTGTCAAAATCTAAACGATGCAATTTTTTGGCATTGCAGCCATTTTGTTTAAGAATTCTCATAGCTCTAACGTATCCGGGCTACCTTATTTTCCAATCTTTTTTCATTTAAGGATTTTGCAGTGTCCTAAGGGAGTATTCTAGATATATGATTCATTAGACTAATAAGCCTAAATTTGCTGCTATTACGGGTTTTGCTCTTGTTCGTTAAAATAATGAATTTAGATTCTACCAGTGTGCTATATTTTACTAAAAAATGATATTAATGAGTTTGCATTTTCTTCATCTAAAAAGGGGGGTCCGCAATGACGTGGTCATATTCTGGCTTCTTAACCATATCATTAGAAAGAAGGTCAAAAATGATTATTTTAGGCGTTTTTATGTTTTGCAGAACCCAAGAGGAAGCCAAGTTATTGATGCTCAAAGTTATCGCTTGCCCCAGGTGCTATTATGCAACACCATCGGGGAAAAGTTCTTTTATCAGAGGAAATACAAAAGGATGATACTATATTATTAAATATCTAATTCTGGTTGATGGAAGTGGTACTCGATGAAGAAATGAGTAATACATAAGCATTTTCCACACCAACCACATCTCACTATTTTGAAACCATTGCAGTCATCACATTCGAACTCACGGACATCGAAACAGAAGAAGGTTCCACATTCCTCATTTCAACCGCATTTACCCATAATTATTCGAATACAAATCTAACAGTTAGTGTTTTTCCCCATGGTGTTGCATAATAGCACCTGGAGTAAGCGATAACTTTGAGACTCAATAGTTTGGTTCCCTCTTGGGTTTTGCAAAAAAAAAATAAAGACATCTAAAACCATCATTTTTGACCCTCTTTCCAATGATCTGGTTAAGAAGCCAGAATATCGCCATCTCATCGCGGACAATTCAGCTGGAATTTATCTATTTCGGTAGTCTTTCCGGTATTGGCCTGCCTTATAGCTTTATTAACTTCTGATTTCAGAATAATTGGGCTTCTATTCAGTTCATGTTTTAGAAAATATGGTTGGTCCACAGGATTATGGACGTCATCGAAATTGGAATTATTAAATAAGCGGATTTTCTTTGGTAGACCAATTCCCGTAGCTCCTTTTAGTTTTTTTGTGTAGGTTAATTTATCAAAAAATACTATCGTCCAAATTTTTATTAAATTTGACGAGGTATATTGGCCATTTGATCTTAGTGAATATTAAAATATTCTTACATGTATTGTTGTCAACCACGATTGTAGCAAGAACGTCAAAGCCAAATCTGGCTGTTGTATAAGTGGCTTAGTTGTTTTAATCCATATATACAATACGTGTGGTAATACATTATTTTTGTGACATTTAGAAACAAAGTGCATTTTGAATTAAGAGATAATTGAAGTTTTGAAATTGTAATACAAACACATGGTCGACTATGCGAACAAATTTACAATTATAATTGTGTTGTGCTCTTTGTTGTATAAATTTACACGTCCATTACTTAGTTTCTTTTGCTAATTTTACACAGCACTATTGGTTATAACCTTATGACAAAATGAGTTCAATTAATTAAATTTCCAACAAAAATAGAAAAATTGCCTTTAATTTATCCAACACGAAAATTCTTTTGATGTTTGGTCATTTTGTTTCAGTGTAATTTTTGGATTCAATTTTATGGTATTTTTTTCGGATTTATTTTTGTTAATTTAAGAGAACAGAAATATATTTCTTACAATGATTAATAACGTAACACGCAGAAATATTAAACGCATTATAGGGAATCGCAAACATAAATGCTTATTATATAGAATTAGAAACGGCCCAACCCTGAAAATTATGAGGTATTTTGAAAGTGGCCATTATCTAAATTAAACGGTGACGCTGTTTATTTTGTGCAACTCAAATAATTCGCGTTGTGCCTTCGGAGCCGGCCCTATCTTTCAAGGCGGCCTGCGAGCGCTGATAGTGCTCTGTCCCCCCTGGTGAAGTCCGTTTGTACAACAGAAAGTCTTTTCTGTAGTGCTGCGGATATAGTGTACGACTACTCGCAATTTGATGGCTAAATTCGTTTGTTAATTACTGACTTCTTGGCGAAAGTTTGGATTTTTAGTGCAACAGTTTTTGCGTTTTATGCTTGGAATATCATAGCTTTCATTTAAGTTTTCAACTAGTGTACGTAAGTAATAGTTATCTTGCAGAATTACTAACGGCACGTTTATTTCAATGCGTAATAATATCAAATCTAAAAAGGCGGATGCTGCTACATACCACATTAAATGTAGATAATGCGTAAGATTTCCAAGAAGTTGATTAAAGTATCGAATTGAAGAAAAATATTCGATTAAAAATTATACAGCAATTTCTTATTAATATTTTTACTAAATTATAAATTTCTTCTTTAGTAATAAATAAGTGTTGCTGGATCGAATGAGTCTAATATCCACTATTGTTAGGTAAAACTTTTTAATCGGTTGTGCTGGACCGATTATTTTATAATTTATACATGGGCTATTATACAATTACTAATCAATTTTTGTGAACTAGGCGTTCGTTTATTGATTACCATGTTTTAACTTATTAGTTTTTTCATTTGAATGAATGGCTTAACACCCCTTGGAGGGGTTTCGCCGCTTCTAAGGAAGCTTTCGAGATCCTTTGCGGGGGATCAGCCCGTAGTTTTTTCATTGTACTAAATATATTATTACAAATTTTATTGGTGCTTCGTAATAACGTGGGAACACTGTTTAACTCAATTTAGTGCGACATGCTCATATAAAGATTTAACATGACCTTGTGCATGAAATTATTTCACGTTTTGATTCTTTATCGAAGGCAAATGCATTTTTCATTGGAAAGAAAATATTATTCCTCTGCAACTGAAAATACATGACAAAAGAACTAGGGGTCACAAAGCCCTTAGCGACCCTCTTATTACTGCGAGAATGAAAAGATTTAAAAAATGTTGCCTCTTCCAAAAGTGAAAAAGGTGAATTTTCTTAATATTAGCTCTATGGGGAAAATCCCAACGTTGACTTTCTAGATAACCGCGATCCCACCAACATTTTTCAAACTAGATTTCGAGGATAGAAATGAGGCTAGTGAAAGTCAATTTTGACTAAGTTTAAAAATACTTTAAGAATGATATGGCGGCTAGAGCGCACAAGTCAAAGTTATGAACTTGTAGTCGGGATTATGAAATTCACTATGTAAACTAAATCAAGCATGCTAATCACGAATCTGAAGTTAGAATTGCAATATCTTTTGTAGTATTTCCGCTAGAGGACGCAACACTCCGAAGATTTAAACATTGAGATAGAATATGTGTGACAGTGCCTTTTATCATCTTTGGAAAAGCCACATTCAAGTTGACAATGTCTTAATTTTCTTCAAACGTTTTCAAATTATTTTTTATTTTTGTTTATAAAAAACTAATCTCTATTGGCATGCTGTTCATGTTTAGCGTTCATTTTGCTTCAATCTTTTGAAGGGCAGGCAAGTAGCAGAAAGGTCTGATGGAGGCACAAAAAAAAAATTAAAAATTTATTTACATAGTTGTAAGTTTTTTAATAATGCGTGTTTGAAAATATGTAGATAATTGAAGAAATATATTTTTTGCTTAAAAAATAGGACGGTACAACTTGTATACCACTGCACACATCCACCATTTTTGTGATTTTGTAGAGCGCAATGGCAGTTTACATTTTAAACTCTCCCAATTGGTTCTAATATCCTTAATTTTGGTGTTACATAAGGCGCATTGCCTTCTAATGAATCAAATTGGCTGATGAACGCATTATTAGTTCAACTGCTCTTGAGTACAAAAGGTTTAATTTTTAATTCCAAACTTGATAATTAAATAAAACATACTTGTTTAACTTATTTTCTCTTCCCTGTTGCCTGCACCACTTATCTCATACACCGTTATCACTTAAATTCGTGAAAAATCACTAAAACTTCGCAGAACAGATTAAATTTCGGAGCGATTAGAACACGCCTCTATTCACCGGCTTGTTTTGCAACCTCAATTAACCTATCAGCAGCTTTGTTGGTAATTTCTTCAGCGTATTCCCACTATATAAGATTTTAATTAGGAAAATGCCTAAATATTTCACTTCGTATCTCTGTTCAGTAATATTGTATTAGATAACCATAAATCGAAAATGTCAATTACTGCTTAGAGTGTGGACCTTTAGTCCATATATGCATATGTGCATATATGTTTCTTAAGGGGTTATACTACCTTGGCGCAATAAAAATCGATCCTTTTTTGTGAATTTCTTTCTCGAAAACAACTCAATCGATTTAAATGAAATTGATGCTTTATTAAATAAGTCTTAAAGTATACAAAAATATTTTTTATAAAATTGTAAAATACAAAATGGCGTCGTGGTACGAGGCAACCGGGACTCATATTTTTTCCGAGAAAAATTTTTGTTTGTCATTTTTGGGAAAAAATCGACCTTTAAGTGTTTATTGCAAGCGTAATTATTTATCAATCTTAAAAAGCTTAGATATTTCCAAAGATAATCTATCTGAGAAGGTACAGTTAAAATTTTAAGTTAATCTGATGAAAATTGAGCGAGCTACGATGTACGCCTTTTGAAAAACGTGGTTTTGAGAAAAACGCGTTTAAAGTTTCCAGTGTTAAAATTTTAAAGAAATTTGTTGTTTACCTTCGATGAAAATGTAAGTAATGGAGATATATAGTGGTCAATTTTAAAAGATTAATAAGTACCGACAGTCCATAATAGATTATCAGTCGCCAAATAAACTTAAAATTTAAAAATCGGTCATTTGAAGCTCGTTCTCAAATTACCTGAAAATGACTTGAGTGAAAAAAATGACTTTTTGGACCATCTAGAAAATTTTTCCACATACGCAGATTTTTGGATATCATTTTTGAATAGTTAAAGAAGCGTTTTAGCCAATAAAAAAATGGAGGAGAAAAAATTACAAGGTAGTATAACCCCTTAAGTCTCTTCTACAGTTTTTTATTTATTTATTTTTTTATTTAAAAACATTAAGAATTGTTTGATCTTTTAATAGACTATTTTTATTCAACACTGGCGATTTTAACGTTATGTAATGTTATTTAAAATGTTATTGTAAATAAAAGTAAATAAATTCAAATATTGAGTAATAAATTGATGTGAAAAAATATATGAGACTGCTAAGAAGACAAGCTACAACAGTGAAGAAATGAAAGAAAACAGTAAATGTGGTATTATGGAAATATGTTGATCTACACAGAACTGAAATTATAAAAATCAAACACTGCCCTTGATCATGCAAAATATGTCTCTTCAGCATCAGCGTGTTTTCGAGTGAGTTCATGTAAATCGTGTATGTCTATCTATCGGAGCGAAGTCGTGTAAATGAGGCAGAATATTTAACGCAGTTATTTTTCTCTTGGCAAAAACTCTCAAACTGCTGCAGTACGGTGAGGGAGCATTCTCGTGTAACGAGTATCAGATATCTGGCTTGCAATATTTAAGTCCCTTGATGTAAGACACCCATACAACCTTTGCCATATAAACAATAATACTTATTTATAACCCCCAGGAATAAAGTTTTGGTTAATTTTATATATTTACGTCTTTATACCATACCATCTAAGCACACGTATCGTAACAAACACTCGTCATCGTATACTTGCCGCAAAATTGCGTGTGTTTGGAATGCAGTTTTCCTCAATTTATAACAAGATTTTACTACTACGTAATCACATGAACAAATAATATTGTTTGGGCGCTAAAAGATTTTAAAATTTTGGTTTTAGGTAGACTGTTTAGGGCGTCTATGATGCAGTATTGGTGGTTTGCAAGTGTCGTTTTAATATTTAGTTCTTAAAACACCGTTAAGTGGTTTTTATTTTTTATATTTTTATATTTTCGTTAATACAAGATGTAGAAGCTTTTTTCTAATTAAATATCTTTTTATTAATATTTCCTTTCTTTTGTGTATTGTATTATCTTGGTATTTATTTTATTGTTCTTGAACTCACACACGTTTATTTTGGATAATATAAAAACCAATTTAAATTTTCAAAAATTGTATTTAATCCCCACTATCTGATAAAGTTTGTTCTTAAATTTGACCTATTTGTTACTTTTATTTTCTTATGGGCACTTTCCTTTTGTTAGCTTAGAAAACAAAGGAAATAGGATATAAAAAATATTTATATTTTATATATATTCCCATTTTTTCAATTTTATTGACTCTTTGTCAGTATCTGCTGTTTCGCCGCCCCTTCTTCGTATTACCGTCATCTAGCTTTTTTAAGTTTTACATTTTTTTCTTTTGAATTTCATAGTCTGCTGTTTGCTAAAGCTCTCTTTTTTATTAATTTTTTTATATGTTTGTTTTACATATTTATAATGGGCTATTTTGTTTATTACATTATGCTTTCCCACT
Source organism: Sinelater perroti (assembly GCA_036346155.1). Taxonomy (NCBI): domain Eukaryota; kingdom Metazoa; phylum Arthropoda; class Insecta; order Coleoptera; family Elateridae; genus Sinelater; species Sinelater perroti. The sequence continues at coordinate 15,365,342 of JARFIY010000265.1, forward strand.
TCCAACCTTTTATAGTTTTCTGTTTTGTTTACTTTTTTTAATCTACTAGAAGTGTTTATTTTGTTAAATATAGCATCTCCGCTATTTTTGTCTCTAGATTTTTATTTTAACCATTGGTATTAGTTAGGCTCGTCCCTAATTTTTTTGCTAATCGGGAATTTTTTATGGTCGGTAAAGAGAATTGTATATAACAAAACATTAACTACACACGCTTTCAATAGACAAAAAATATTCGTTGCGACCCCGTTTATATATCGATTATAATCAACCAAAGCCCGGTTGCACAAACGCTCGTCAGAGCTATCGTCTGCTCACAATGGGTTGTTTAGGTTGATCTTCCTTTAAACCTTATCATTGGTTTATTAATTGCAGTAGGTATATTCACAATAATTAAAACATTTGACAATTTTTTTTAAAGAGCAAGTAAATTACTGTTTATATAAAAGCAAGCTAGAAGACATATGAAAACTAATAAAGTTGTTATATAAGTACGGTGAACTGGACCAATAATCCCAATAACTTTGTATTTTTTTAATATCCATAAGTAAGTTAATGTCTAAAAGAGTTTTCATTTCTTCCACATCGGTTGCTCTTCATGATTTACCGTTTTGTTGAGCATTTTTTTAATTCTTTTAATTTTATTTATACAATTTGTAAATTATTTTGACCAATATAAGCAATTATTATTATATATAAGTAGGAAAAGGATATGCTTTATCAAATCGATTGCGGAAACGTAATAAATAACTTTGTTGGTGTAGGATCCTCTAAATATTGACGATTCTATGAACTGCAGTAAATTCTCGATGCCTAATTTATTAATTTTTTTCGAATAACTTGGTATATATTTGAAGTATTTATTGGCACAGAAGATCCACGTAAACATTCTTGAAGAACATTTGATGGCCTTTCTGATTCTACATCAGACGGTACTTTATGTGATGTATGTTATTTTCTTTATCAGAATAAATTTTGTCGTTGATTACAGATTGATTTTCATATGTGGGGATTTGAGGAATAGCAAGTTTCAATTTCGTAACAGTTTTTCAAAGCCATTAATTCGAAGGATGAATCATTTTCTTGCGCATAACTCATATTGTATATATTTTTGGTGTGGTACAATTATCGGGTTGCATTAATTTTTAATTAATTTTGTCTCTACAGCTTAGCAGTCCAAGTATTTTTACGTTTATTCTACTAAAACGTTGTAGATCATAACAGTAAGCCACCTAGTGGTGAGAGGTCATATAGCACAAACGAGGAGGTTATGGTTGATCTTTTAAACAACTGCACAAAAAACGGAAAGATATGTTAAAACGTGGTACAGTTAGTGTACCAACACGAATTTCGTAGTGGCATACTAGTGATGCATATTTTAGTTCATTACCATTGATAAAGTTAACATGATAATTGATTAGTTGAACATCAATTAGTACGACAATAATTTGTTTTATATAGAAGATTTTTCGATTAACATGAAAGTGTGTTTGTTTACTGATTTGTTTTTACTACTGAAGTTTCTGAAAAATAGAAGCTTTTAAAAATACCTAAATCAAACAGAAAAAAGTCAGTGTTATTTATTTAATTCAAGTTTATAATTCAAATTTCGCTAATGACTCAATAGAATAAGATTGTATATTATTGGTTGCATCTTTTTATTTGTATTGCTTTCCTTTGTCCACTTAAGCTAATTTGGACGTTTGTTAATTTTTCATCTTTCATAATTTTTAATTCAATCTTAATAAGAGAACTTTTGTATAACGAAAAACTTTTTATGAACGCAGGCACAACTTGAGAGCCGTATTTTCTTCCTGTTGAAAGAAGGATGATATCATCTGCTGGCCAAATTCAGACTTCGTGTAAAACTAGCAACAAGTGAGTTCTAAAACCTCGAAGGTTTGTTTATCAATATTTACAAAAGAACAGCTAATCTTGAAGCTGTCCATATCGCCGCTGGAATGATAGGCATGTGGGCTTTGTGTTGATTTTGTAATCCGATGCCGCCCGCGCTGGGTGCCTTGAAAACGAGCGAACGCCCCAACTAGCCCGAACGTTCGGCCCTGCGCCCAAAAACATGCATATGTCATGTCGTTTAGAACGCACATTTTGTTTTATGCCAGCAATTACTTTTTTTATAATATTCCGAGAAATCTTAAACCTGCAGCGCATATATATCACAGCGCGGGAATTCCGACGAAAGCTCTTGGCGAATATATGTGGGACGCTTTGTAAATTTGGAAAAGTTCCAATTTGTCAATAATCGCGCACTTGCACGTTGCTCCTGGCTTGCCATAGGGTGCAACCTATGCCTGCACCCGGAAAAGGTTGCCATGTGGCATTTGAACCGGCGCTCTGCGTGCGCCGAATTTTGGCGTCGAGCGATTTTCCGGCCCATGAAGCCCTCCATTTTGGCGCAGGCCGCCGCGATTTGCGCGAAATGGGCTCGCTCGTAAACCGGCGGAACAATTACCTATTAACACTAAACCGACCGTGCGCTCGATTCGTTTATAAATCTTTGAAATTCACGACTGTATCTATCTTTAGAGCGTGCCGGTTGCGTCAAGCACCTTGCCATAAATCAGTTCTGCTCGATGACGCGACCTTTGTGTTGCATCCAGCTAGATTTTTAAAGGCTTCTGCTTGCTGGTCTCCCAACGTGCGAACATTTGTCGGGGAGTGCAGTGGTATTATTTTCAAATGCGGCAAACGTTTATACATTTTGTGTTAAGTAAGTAGTACTCTATAATGCCGGCGCAATAAATTATTTACTTAAGCAGGCGGAAGAGATTTTGTTTACTATTCGCTGCTACGCACACGCGCTTAGAAGTACTTGTGTTTACATTATTGGAGCTGCATGCGGTTCGCCCGTTATCAATTACGGTTTAAGTAGCAGAACACACAAGACCAGTTGAGTTGTCGCAGTCTCAAGAGGCTTAATATTAGAATCTTGTTGAAAATTTATAAAAAATTATATTAGAAAAATATAAAGGATAATCCAAAAGAAACGTAGAATTTAATTTTAGAAAAAAAAAACTATTGGTTTCCCAAAGTTATGACGTTATTTTAAATGGTAAACATTGCTATTAAATGTGGAATAGGATATTTGGCAAATGATCTCCACGACTGTATCGTGTGGTTGGTTCTCGGGTTGTAAGGCCGTGATCGGAGTACAGAACCTCTTGACGTTTCGTCCACAACTGCGTAGGACATCTTCAAAGGAAAATCTGAGAACCAACCACACGATGCACCGTAACACCGATCGTGAAAGCCTTCGCATCTATTTGATTTCCATGGCTCATTTGACACTCCCAAATTCTTTCGACAAAACTACTACAATTCCGTAGCATAAACTTTAATCTTTACGGCATCTTGCTAGAACTACAACTAAGTCAAATCCATGTCATAAAAACGAGGCCGCAAAACTTCACTATCATCTCATGATAACGTTCACCCCTATCGGTATAAAATCCACACCAAACTGTCAGTCTTTGAGTATGCATAGGCCGCTCTTGAATGACTGGAGTATTTTCTATGCCCCGAATGCTATAATTTTACTTACTAGCATAAGATGATTTTTTTAATCAAAATTACCATCAACTTCTCGATTTTCTAACAATAAATAGACAAATACCCAGCGTTTCAAATGGCCTTCTGGCAGTTTCTAGGTTAGCTGAATCTTGAATGGCCGCCGGCATAGATCTTTTATTAGAATCCTCCCCGTGATGCTTTTTAAATGTTCACTTGCAATGACCGACGGCGTACTGTAGTTTCTGGGCGCTCTGTCGTACTATTGTCCGCAGCGGCAATTTTTTTAGCTGAACGGCCACAACGAGATCGGCCTGTTTTTTGTTGTCTGCAATAGAACCTGTTTGTTCAAATTTTTTAATTAGCTTTTTCACGATTGTTTCGTTTGGTCCATTTCTCCTTTTGAAAATACCACCATAATTTGCACAGTCTCGGCCAAACATTCGCTGTGCTTTTGTAATGAATTTTAACAATTGCCACTTGTTCCTCCGTCGAGTAGCACTCCATATTGACTAACCGCAATGTGTTTTGCTACAAAATGTCATCAAGCAGAACGCTGCGAACTTTGTACAAAAAAATGGCGCACAATTTAAATTTTAAGTAGTGGTAGCTATCCAGTTTTCTCTTTAAGATTTTATTAAGTATTATGTTAGCTTTGCCTACTTTATGCATTTCTGCAAAACTATAAGAAACCTATGAAAGGTTGGTACGATATATTTTAAATATATGCCATACGTATGACAGCATTGTATCTATAGAGTTAAGCATTTTAAATCGGGTTCAAGTAAGTGTTATAAGGGTTAAAGCAGGACGGTTACGATTATACCAGACTCGTCTTTTTGAACTGTTAGACAGACTCATAATGAGTAGTCAGACACTTTGCTTAGCTTTAGTCGTCTTAACGACCATATGAGGTAGTTTATCTTTCTTGGTCTCATTCAATCTGTTTTACTTTGAAATATGAGGTAACCCAAGATTTATATAAATTTGTTCTACAAACTTTAAACAGTGTTATGTCGTCGATAACAAATAGATAACAAGCAGACAGATAAGTAAGTTGTAAAGTCAAAATTACCTCTTAACTTAACGACCTCGAATCCAATCAAATTTAAAATTGATTATTATGTAAATGTCAAGTATCATCCAATTGTGTCAAGGTTTATTTGTTTATATAATTGCTCCGACCCTTTGAATATTTCTCTCTACACTCAGGGTTAACTTTAGAAAATTTTATTCAAATTATATATATTATAATAGTTGCGGAATGTTTAAGAAATCATAATATACTTTGGTAGAACTTACAGTCAATCCGGAGCTCTGAGGTTTATTCCGGGAAATTAACTGGTTAATCATGATAGCTGTGAAAAAGTTTGTCCACAGTTTCGAATAAAAATACAGGAAAAAGACAACGGTAGCCTATCTCCTTGTATATGTGATGAGGAATAATTAATAAATGTAGGAAGAGCTTAAATGCATTATCAATTTCTGTTTTATTAAAGAATAATTATCTCAGACATGCAATATAACAAACCACATTATTTATGAGAGCAAAATATAAAAAACTAATCTGCCGTACTATTGGTAAAAGTTGAAATTTTATTTGGTTTATCGAACAGCGCTTCAAAGAATAATTTCAATATCTGTGTCATATATTGATATTATATATAGAAGTTTCCCATTCCAGGAGCATAAGGAAATTTTCCGTGTTGTGTTCTTTATATCTTCTGACATATTCGTGAGCTCCTCTGAATAGTATCCCTCTAAGTAAATTTTCTGTTTAAATAAGGACAATTGAGATACAGTGGAAGAGAGGAGTATAATGCCAAAAATTGAGTTCTACATAAAATTTGTTTTTTAAGCTAATTTTGTTAAATGTTTGAACATTAATTGTAAATCCAGTGAAAAACGTTACTGCTACAATACCAAATAGGAGTAATTTGTTAAGCTTTTCTTTACTTCGGTAATTCGAGAGATTTATTTCCGTATCTATATTGATATAATTTTTAATCCATAATTAAGCTTAAAAATCTCTATTAATAAGCCTAATATTTTATTATTTCTTTCCCTTATATCTGAGTTTGCCATGTGCAAAATCAGCCACAGGAGTAGAAAATGGCAAGTTTCAAATGTTTTTGAATTTCTTGTAACATCCATAGTTCTTTCCAGACTTGAATTATGCTTCAATTCCTACACCTCCGAAATTTTCCGTTGTTTCTACTTTGGATCAAATAGACCCTTTATAATTTTCGTTGACGTAACATAATGTTTGTTTTTTAAATTCAAGTTAACCTTAACTGGTTTTTAGTTATAATGAACAATATAAAAAACTTTTTTAAAAAGGCACTTTTATCAAAATTAAATATCTCCACTTCAGAATAAAGTAAATTAACTTAGTAGTTAACTTAGGAGAAATGGAAAGGTCTAGAGTTTTGCTTTAAGACTATATAGGTCTTTTTTCCATTTTTTTCAAAAACCATATTTTTGGCCAAGTGAAAATCTTGAAATTTTGGCTTTTTACCGACATGCGTTTTGAAGCATTCAATACATTTTTTTGCGACATGAGCACATTGGTTTTTTATATTTGAAACAAAAATAAGAAGTTTTTCGATCGACAGAGTGAGCAACACTTTCGTTTATCCAATTTGTTTTCTTGTGGCATATCTCGAGAATCTTGTTCCTTGGGTCTCTCGTCATATTCTAAGTGTTCCTCAATTAGAACTCGTATATTTACTCTAAGAGAAGAGCACGCAAGTCTAAGCAATAAAGTTGGCTTAACCAAACACATACACAAGTTATAAATAAAATCTCGGCGTACCATAAGTTCATTAGTGGCAACTAGCGAGTTTGGTCCAACATACATCGTGATGATCTACGCGTGACTCTATAGTCATGACACTTTTCTCAAAAGTATCAGTACCCCCTTTTGTTTTATTATAATATAAAACTATTTCGGGTTTTTGTTTTTCGTCATTTATATGGGCCGTTTGATGCAAAGATGAGAGCAAAAGGACTATTTTTTCTTTTTCGGGTTATAAGAGACAAGAGTCATATACCGCTAGGTATGTAATAGAAACAAATAGTTTAGATTTTTTTTGTTGTTGACTATCGAAATTCCGGACACTCTTCCTACTCAGAGACCCTAACACACTTTTCAATTGCTCACTACTCTGCAGTAACGACCCGATAGGTAGCTAGACTGGTAGGGCATACGCAATAGTTTTTTTACCCCCACTTTCGAGGGCCTCCTTCCCCCTGTTTAACAGCTTCAGAGGAGAGAAGTATGTCTACAGGGTCTGTACGACCCAGAGTTGGAATTGAGGGTTATAATTGTCAAATAATTAGGTGCCTAGTGTGGTCCAAAAATTGAGGAAATTAGCTAAATGAGAAGGAGAGATATAAGTACAAATATGTATGGAATTTTCTGGTTTAATTTATATTAAGCGAAATTTATCTACCTCTTGATGACCCTACTAGGTCTGTTTTTTGTTTCAAGAAAATCGTTTCATCTTAGTTTTCTCTTCCATCTTCTAAGTCAAAACATTCTCAAGATGTGAAATTTCATAGCATTAAGAAAAATTCATGGCTACTTGTAAAAAGTTAACAGTTGGTAGCAGACGAAGCCCTTAGAAATGTTACTTACTTTTATCAGTATTAATATTTGGTAAGATCAAATTTAAAGAAACTACTAACTTTTTTGTCTCAATTTCCAATCCTTTAGTGTGACAGAAACATATACATTTGCAACAATTCCTACTTCGAAAATTTCTTGTGATGTGCTTTAATATTTGTTTATTATTTTATTCTAGAGGTAAGAACATTTTTCATTTCCCCACAGGTGTTTTGCTCTGGAATTGAAGGTACTGACAATTTTCATGTTTTATCAATTTAGACTAAATTTTTGGTCTAACCTTTACTTCACCATTTTTTGGTTTATCTGGCTTTGGAACTTATTTACGGAAGGCACTTATAACTCTACAAATAGTAAATATTATGCATCTTCGTGTATCTTTGAAAAGAGAGATCAAAATATCAGTAGAAAAATTTGAAAGTTTATTAACATTGGAATAAATTAGGAATGTCGAATTTTTATGTCTTTCAGAAACTGCTGAAATAAGATTATTATAATGGATTTTGAGACAGTTATTTCTATAAAATGGAGAGGCTTTTGCACGTCCTATCAATCCGTTCAATTAAGTTATCATTACCTTTACTAATCTTAGTTTTTGAGTCTAATTGGATCGAAAATAAAACTAATATTGACGTAGCGGTTGGTTGAAAAGATTAACCAGTATGGATAACTCGCATAGAACCACACGATGGAAATTAAAATTTAATAGTCACATTAAATTAATGAATGCATGCTGTGGGCTCTAATTTTCTGGAAGTCCTTAAGAGTTATAATTCAATTATACATTACATGGTCAATAGATACGTCATTCCCCCCATTAAAGATCATTTATTATAGTGTTTCATACGTCTATAACGTGGAGCTGAAAGTTGATACTCCACAATCGTAATATACATTACTATATATGTTGTGCTTATAGTTACTAATAAGTGTACTAAGTAATAATTTTAAATCGAGAGGTTCTTAGGTTACTTCTAATTAACAGTTACAAACGCTTAACCATTTCGAGATCAAATTAAGAATTTTTTAAAAATTCTGTAATACTTATGATCCAGAAAAACCGTAGTCGTGTAAATATGAGAAATGTACCTTTGCCTTAATTTTGCTGAGCCTAATGATCTAAAAAATGTATAAGGAAGACTGGAGAAGATCTCACCATATCAATGAAGAGCTATTTAATTCTAAGATCAACATTAGCTCATAGAATTCTATTGTAAATTCTGATTTCTAATAAAAAAAATGAATAAAAAAAAATTTGCTGATTTTATTTGAGCAATGTTAACTTCATTCACAGATAAATTTGAATTGCTGTTGTTTTCTTATTTTTTTTATAAACTAGATACATTTTTAAGAACCTTTGTTGCAAACTAAATGAGATTTGATAATTATATAAAGGTACTAAAAACCTAGAAGAAAATTTATATAATTTTTACTAAACAGAAAAATGAGAAAATATATAAAAAATATATTATAAATGAAAAAATGTATATTTTATAATTTTACTTTTCTTTCTCTATTTTTAAACTTAGTTGTTTATTGGTTTCATATATATTTAACAGTACTAAATAAATTATATATATATATATTTTATTTGAATATAAAATTTATTTGTTTAACTAAATTTGAATGAAATCTATGAGTACTGGGAATAGATTAGTATATTTTATTCATTGTAATATATTTAAATAACTATGATTTAAAGAACGTTTGACATTTTATAGGCATTGTACAATTTTGATATTAATATAAAGGGAGTACAAATAAGTCTCCACCTTTTAACAAAAGATGGCCCCACCAGTAAGTTATGGTTGAAATTGTCAGATGAAAAACGTTATATCGTAAGGTTGGACATCTGGCAACACCGTAACCTTAAAATATTAGCGATATTATATCAGCATCACATAATTTTCTTCGTATGAAAATATCCAGTTTTGAGCCGAATAAGCGTCATTTGCAGAAATTTTGATTTACTTCTTTAATTTGAAGAAATCTGCAGCTGAAGCGCATCGATTGCTTATAGAAGCATACGATGAGGCTGCTTTATGTGAAGAAGTTGTCGTGAGTGGTTTCATAAGTTTAAGTACGGTGAGTTTGACGTCGAAGGTAAATAACGTAGCGGAAGGCCGAAAGTGTACGAAGACGCGGAATTGGAAGCATTATTGGAGGAACACTCCTGCCAAACGCAAGAAGAACTTGCACTTACACTAGGAGTGACTCAACAAGCAATTTCACATCGTTTTAAATCGTTGGGAATGATTCAAAAGCAAGGAAATATGAACTGACGCCGAGAAACGTTGAACCCACATTTTGCACATGTGAAATGCTGCTTGCCAAACATAAACGAAAGGGTTTTTTGCATCGTATAGTCAGTGGTGATAAAAAATGAATCCATTACGATAACCCAAAGAAGAAGAAATTATGGAGACCACATGAGCATGCTTCAACATCGACAGGCAAGCCGAATATTCATGGAGAAAAAAAGGATCAGCTTGGTGTCGTTAATTATGAGTTTTGAAACCGAGCGAAACCATTACTGGGGCTCTACCGAACACAATTGATGAGATTGAGCCGAGCAACCAAGGAAAAACGCGCGCACTACTACTCCAGACACGACAAAATTATTCTCCAGTATAATAATGCTCGTCCACATGTTGCGGCGCCGGTCAAAACCTGCTTGAAAACACTCAATTGGGAAGTCCTACCCCGCCCGCCGTGTGCTCCTTGCGATTATTACTTGTGTCGATGGTACTTGGCCTCTCTGAGCAGCACTTCACATCATTTGAAGATACCAAAAATTGGGGCGATTCATGGATAGCCTTAAAAGATGAAACGTTCTTCCGACGCGGTATCCATATGCTGCCAGAAAGATGGGAAAAGTAGTGGCTAGCGACGGACAATACTGTGAATAAAACATAAGGTTCCGTTCTTTCACAATAAATACCCAATTTTCGATAAAAAAAATTGCGGAGATTTATTTGTACTCTCTTTATTTTATATAGGCACATGATTGAAAATTAGTGATTAGTATTCCTCGGTTATCGATTTTTTGGATTTAAATTTTTTTTTTTTTTTGATGATTAGGAAAAGAAATTGCTTAGTGCTTCTGTTGAATAATTAAAATATATTTAATTTACATGTGTAACCGCAAGAAATCAGTTTATAGCTTCTTGGAAAATTTGCCGCAGCAATAAGGTTATAAGGTCCGTAAAATTGCAAAAAACATGTAACTACCTGTAATTTGTTTCATAATTCGGAATAAATTCACATTAACCAAAATGTTATTGAAAAATGACATTTAAAGGTCAAAGGTGATCATACACAGTATTAAATATTTTATTTTAAATTTATCACAACTAAACACATTTATGTCTATTATACTTTTTTAAGTTATGTAGTAAGTCTATTTAGAATTAGTTATTAATAAAAATGATTGTTAAGCAGTTTATTTTTTAATGAAGGTGAATCTCCATTGACTTCAACACACTTGATCCAGCGCCTCTCCAACATCAGTATTCCTTCTCGGAAGTGAGAATCTGGAAGATTGTGAAAATATTCATCAACGGCCCTCTAAACTTCTTCATTGGATGCAAAGCGCTTCCCAGAAACAATTTTTTTTAAATTTGGGAACAGATAGAAGTCTGAAGGTGCCAAATCAGGAGAATAGGGGGATGGCCGAGCAAATCATACCCCAAATCCCGCAGTTTTTCCATCGCCAACGCAGGTGCGTTGTCCTGGTGAAAGATGATTTTTTTCTTCTTCAAGCCAGGCCTCTTCTCGCGAATTTTGGCATCCAGCTGGTCAAGAAGGTTGGAGTAATATTTGCCTGTAATTGTTCTGCCTTTTGCAAGATAATCAATTAACAGGATGCCTTTCGCATTCCAAAACACGCTGGCCACTTTTCCGCCAGATGTGATTGACTTAGCTTTCTTTGGCGGTGAACCACCGGCTTTCACCCACTGCTTGGACTGCTGTTTCGTTTCTGACGTGTAGTGGCGGGCCCATGTCTCATCCATGGTGACAAATCGCCGCACAAAATCGGTCGGATCCCTGTTGAATCGGTCCAAAGATTGCTGCGAAAATTGTTTGCGCATTTGCTTTTGATCGGCAAATGCGACACCCATCTTGCGCATAGCTTTTGCATCCCTAATTCTTCGTGCAAGATGTTTCACGCCCTTTCTTCCGATATCCCCACAGCCTCAGGTATCTCACTCACCTTCACTCGCCTGTCGTCCAACACGATATCATGCACTTTTCGATGGTTTCGTTGCGGTGGCTGTCCTTCACGAGGGTCATTCTGCCACGTTTAAATTGCACTTTAACAGTTGACATGGAAGGAGCAGAGTCCCCGTAAACTTTTGTCAACTTCGGATAAATTTCCTTAGGGGTTAATCCATCCAAAACGAAAAATTTTATAACCGCACGATATTCAAGTTTATCCATTTTAACAAAAAACATGCAACATGTCTACTAAAAAAATTCGTGTAAACAAACTACTTGAGCGAACAAGTTGAAACTAGTCATACGAACTAATGACACATGGACCCAAGCAGGAAACATAATTGTTTGCCGGTTGCAGCACCATCTCTGTGTTAGGCCGAGAACTTTTCACCTACCCTCGTACGATAAATTATTAAATATCTATCCCAGCTATTTTAATGGAATGTGTCATACACGGTTGCTTAATATAAATCAATTTTATATTTATCACCGTGTTAGTATCCACTATAAGAGGTGTGGGCTAAGAATAAACGAGAAAACACGAAGTAAGTATATATGGTAAATCAAACAACAAAAAGGAACAAAAACAAATAGAATTAAATCTAGAATATGTGAATAAGATGAAAATAGAGAAGGTAAGGAGTTTTGTCTATTTAGGAACATGGTTAACGGAGGACTTTGACAGGACAGAAGAAATAGCAGCAAAATAGTAAAAGATCATTATGGAGTACGCCAAATAAACTCTTGAGATCCAAATTTATATCTCGAAAAGCGAAAGTGAGAATATACAAAACAGTTCTACAACAGTGACTTAACGGATGTGAAATTTGGGTTATGAAGAGAAACGAAGCTGAAAAATTAAAGATCTGGGAAAGGAGAATGGCCAGAAAAATATTCCGAGGGAAAAAGGTGATATACGTAGAAGAACGAACGAACCAGGAGTTGAGGTTGAAGTATGGATAACCTGCAATTATACAGTTTCTAAAGAAGCAACGTTTAAGATGGCTAGGACATATAGAAATAAGGGAAAACAACCGTATAGTGAAAAGAGTACTGTGAATCTAAAGACTACAGTGAATAGAAGACGGAGACGAACGAAAATAAGATGGTCACAAGCAGTGGAAAGGGATAGAGACAAAAAGCCAAATATGGAAGAACATGGAAGGAAATACTAGAGCTATGGGTCTAAATGGCATGTTAATGCTAAGTATTCACTATATGTTCCAGCAAATATGTAACACATTCAATTTGGTATTTTTAGTCATTGCAATTCTTTGTCCATTATCGGTTCCATTGATGACCTCTGAAACATATTTTTTTTATGTACATGGTTACGATATTTTATTATATTGTGTAACCGGAAATGGTGGGTTATTTAAACAATCTTTTCAGAACACTTGAGCATTTAAAGTTTGCGGGGAATTTGTCATCTTTCTAGAAATAACAAATTGGTGATATATCTTGTGCCCGTTTGTTTTAATTCGAAAACATCGCATTATTTAGAAATTTTATTTCTTTTTGCTAATATCGATTCTTCATAGTTCAAATAATGCAGGTGTTTATTTACATTTCTCATTAATATGCAATGTGGCTGTGGGTAAGTGTGTAAGGATCTATCCGTATAGTTTTCAATGATATGCAATTTGTTTAAGGAAGACTTTTTAAATTTTTTATTTAGTTATTTTTCTGTAGATTCGGTTTCAAATTCTTATAAATTTAAATAACCCGAATTAATGAATTTTCATTAAATCGTTATTCAAGTTTCTATTCTCTACATATCGTTATTGATACTGCAGCTTTTCTATGGCAACTTTAAAAAGGAAGTGGATTTTGTGTATAGGGTACAACAATTTTTAATTTCAAGCAAATTTTGGCACATTATATCATAATATAATGCTAGTAAATTTGGACTCATTACAGCATATACGTTTCTCATTTTTCTAAGAAAAAGTTACTTTCGGTGGCCTCCCTTAATTTTTACTTTGTAGTTTTGTACTTTTATGTATTTTACCCCATGCGATTCTTTTGACGAATTGTGAAAGCTGCTTTGTAGTATCACATTACTATTATCCTGTAGTTTTATGTGAGAAAAACTTGACTGAATTTTTGATATGCAAAAGTCACATAAGTAGTGTGGTTATAAAGTATGAGATGAGATGTTGAATAAATAAAGACATTTGGGTTATGCAGTAGTAAAGCTTATGAAAGCACTTAGGTATTTTGATTTTTAAGTTACCCCTCGGTGCTTTGCTACTATGCAAAGAATATAAATAATTCGATAATTAGACATGAAGTTATGAACCCTCTTTGTAATTTCTGTGGATAGCTTTTACAGCATTTTTAATATTAATTTTCAAATGGAATTATGATAAAATAGTAAGTATTGTAGTTTAGCTAATTCAAAATTGGATAGTTTTTAACAATTATTTTTTGATTAGAACATGACGGGAACAACCTGTCGTAAATGCGTGTAACCTGTTATGTTTTTTCAAATTTCCGAATCTTATTTTTTTTGTAAACTATCAAGGGTTGTCTAGGAATCGTTAAAAAGATTTTTTTCCATAGGATTTGTTAAGCATCGAAACATACGCATTACCAAAGTTAAAGGATAACTTATATAGACGTCTTTATTTATGGCAGAATTTTACTGATCTTTTTGTCCTTTTTTGCTTTAAAACTACTTTTTTAATATTAACAGTATTTCTAAAATCTTACTTTTTAGTCATCAAGAACTTCTTTTTTTAGTAAATCATTCACTCTATGATCTTGAACAAACCTTTTGATAGTACACTACAATTCATTAAAATTGTAGTACCAAGAAACAACTCGAATTAACAACAGTAACTCTGCGGATTTATTTAATAATATAAGACAAATAAACAATTTAAGGGGGACGTCCGGTTTTTTTAGGTGAAAGTTGGCCAACTTTCATAATTTTTTTATAGAAATTTATTTTATTTGGAGATATGAGACTTTGTGTATTTGAAAAGATATATTGAGAGGCATCAAAAACATTTTTTTTAAATTATATTACTCATTTCAACTCCACCAGAGGGGGCCGAAGTCGTCTCTTGAAAAACCGTGCGTTGTGCGGTGGACAGGATATCTTTGCACCAGTATTGCTGAAACAAAAAAATCAACGGCATCTTAAAGTAGACATCTATCCTGTCTGTATTCTACAACCAAGTTGTCAAGGTCAGCAGGAAAAAAATACCAGTCTGCGAAAAAAATTTTCGAAAAAACATCCTTTTACCCTCTTCTAAAGTAAAATAAAATATTTTAAGTTCAACTTGGAGAATTGGTTGTAGAATACAGACAAGCTATTGGTTCAGTAAAAATATAAAAAAAATTGGGTCGATCGGATTAATAGTTTCCGAGAAATCGTGTCCACCGCGCGAAAAACTCCCATTTTAGAAAAACGCATTTAGAGTTTTTTTCTATTTCGCATTCAACTATTTACAATTATAATAGATAAAATACTTTCCAGTCATCAGTCCGCAATTCCTGCGCCATAAAGTAATCCTTGGGCCTCTTGAAAAAGTTCTTCTTGCTCATGAAGCTCTTTTTTTCTCGCATCTTTTGATGATTGCTGAGATTTTTTTTATTCCTGTCACACTTTGTTTTATTTGTATCTTTACGAGATTCTTTATCATTTAGACATGATGATATCAAATTCAACGCCCGTTCAAAGGTCACGACGTAACTGGCGAGAAAACTCGTTGAAACTTGCACTGCGGAAAAACTGGTGCGGCGAAAAATAAAGATACGAAGAAATTAATAAAAACATTGCGATTCTGAGGTCGTTAGCCTTTCGAAAATATAAAAACCTGAAATTAATTTTTTCATCCAAAAAAACGCGATGTTTCTTCTGAAGAAACAAGTCACAACTTGCAGGGCGGAAAAAATGGCTTAGCAAGCGTGGAGATATATATGTATATAAATATATATATCTTTGTGGTAAATTGAGATATAGAAAAAATAAAAAAGCATAATCCTAGGGTTTTCAGTTTTCTGAAAAAATAAAAATCTCAAAATCGATTTTTTGATAAAAAAAAAAACGAAACGTTCCCCTTAATTTACAAAGCATTTGTTCATGAACGTCTATATTTTTTCACTCATGTATGGGCTCCCCCTTGAACTTTTGTGATAATATCCATTCTTCTTGGCATTGAGTCAAACAATTAACGAATGTTACCTTGCTGGACTGCATTTCACTCATTATATCCCTTAATTCAGTCCGATTTCTCGGGAATTGTAGACACTGCTGTATCGTTCGAGCAATGACGTTCCAGTCGTTTTAGATCGGTGAAAGTTTAGATGATCATGGGAGAGTTTCTGTTCGGTTTTGTTGAAGAAAGTTTAATATGTTATGTACCACAAGTGTTCGAGCGTTATATAGATGAAAGATTGCCTAGAGGACCCTCTGAAGGACTGTAGGTTGCGTTGATCTAGGCCTGACTAGTAATATTTCCTGCAATTCTCAGTAATAACTTATAGCTCTTTACCATTATAATACTCGTAGTTGGGGTTGTACGGCTCCTATTAATGTAATCTTCTTGGTTCCTTTCTGTACCTCTACGGCATATTAATATCCCACCATCGTTTCAATTTAAACAAAATCTTAATTTTATCAGAAAAGATTATTCTATACCACTCGTGTGTGCACGTGTGTGTAGAGAAGCCAATGGTAGTCGCAAGGAAAGATGTCATACTATTAGTTCTAGGTATTTCGAGTAATCGAGGTAGATCAGAGGAAGTAAACAATCCACTCGCACTACGATCTGTAATCGCAAGCCTTTGAAGATGACAATTCTCCCTATTGGTTTTCTTCTGGGTACCTTCTTAGATCCACTCGCAAAAAAAAACACGCCTTTGATATAGGCCAATAATATATTCACTTTCAAATTCGCTAATTATAAATATCCTCTATCATAAGAGTTGATGCCTGTCAAAGAACCTGGAAGGGATTCGGTGTCCCGAAATTAGTGAACAAGTCATAAATTATGAAATAGCTGCTTTTTCATTTGACAAAAGTAATTATTTGTCTAATAAATCAATTATCAAAACCAAAACAAACCTATTACAAAATAGTTGAGTTTATCTTTGAATTTTTCTTATTGATGGCTTGTATTTTTATTAACAGGCAAACATTATGCATAAATACTTTAATCAAGTTATCTTACGTCCAATTAAAAATAATCAAAGGTTAAAGCCTCAACTTTTACTCGGTTATGTCTAACCTTATGTCAGTATAGATAAGGAACAGATTTAAAGGAAAAATTTTTTCTATGCGAGATTTAAAACCATATAATTGAATAATTTTGGTCCAGATTTAACTTGGCATAAAGGGTGTTCCAAAATGAAATTAAGTAATAATAAATTTAGTGTTTAGTGACTCGTAAACAATGTTGTAAATAGTATACGTGCACCTAAACATGCAGCTAGAATTTGTCCGCCCACATGTTTGATGATGAAGAAACTTACTTCCAACAAGGAGTATTCCCTCACTGCCATTGTGGTGTAAGAGCCTATCTTGATGCGACTTTTCCGAACAAATGGAATGGTCGAAGAAATGGTGTTGAATTTCTCAGAGCAATTAAATGCTTCATAATTGATTACTGCTTATTATGGATTGCGTTTGAAATGTCTGCGCATTTAATTTAAACCATTAAACTATTGCTTTTAAGTCGAGAAGTACTCCGTTTATTGTCATATAAAGAGTTAGTACATTTCTTGGGATACCCTATACAATATATTTACAGGAAAATAAACGTATAAACATTTTTTTATAAAATGTAGTTAAAATCACGTGTTTATAAACTTTTCAATATAATAATGATGAGCCTTTGCACTCCATGGAGAGCATTAACTTCGAATGAGAGGATAAGACAAACATCACACCTTAGACAACTACATTATATTACCTCTTGTCCGAGACTAAAGCAAGTATTCTCTTGTTTTAGGGAATAAGTCTGCTCATACCGAAACGTAGCTGCTTAACCACTCAATTTGGCATTTATTTCTACAAACTAGACTTTTTTATACGATTCTATAAACTAGAAGTCTTTTAACGGAAACTTTCAAAGAAGAATTTAAATGGGCTCTTTAAAAATGCATAGGAATTAATATAACATCCCATGTTGCTAAAGTTTTAGAAGATGAATTTATAGACGTTTACAATGCGTTAGTAATATGTTAATTTTAAAATATGTCTTTCATGTTGAGCGATATCACAATATCAGATTATTTTTCGAGGCAATCCGCAGAACATTGTGCCAAGAAATTTACAACAAAGAAGGTATTTGACAAGAACTATAAACATTCATTCAGTTCACAGAACACTGGTTGCGTGGTATTTGAAATTTTTTTAGTAACTATTCTTCCATTTTTAGCTTCCAAGTATCCGTTCTCTAATAAGCATTACCTTTTGATATAAAAATTATTTATTGCATATTATGGTGTTATTTTTTTATAAATTATTAGCATAATAAGTATTTCCAATATAAATTAAATAAAACTCTTAAGGGTTGATTTTTGTTAATTTACATTTTGAAATATTTATTGCTATATTCATTTTTTGCTCAAACAACACAATATTAAATTTTGATTTAAACCTACTTAATCTAAAAGAGATTCATAAATTGCTAAGATAACTTAATAGCCTGATGCACTATTTTCTAAAATTGTGTATAATACATTACAAAATGCTAATTGATTTTATGTCATTAGGGGAATCCTAAAAAGTTGCAAGGAGAAGGAAACTTGCTTAGCTTATTATATTATTTGCACAATCTCTATTACACCACGAAGTTTAACTAAAACTTTGCTAAATAGCAACGCCTTTTAGAAATTTGTAGCTCCGTAAAGCACAAATCGTGCTTCTAGATTAATCAATGAGTTCAATTATCTATTATCTTCTCGACCTTTTGCTTGGCGAGTCACTAATTGTTTGTATAAACTCATAGTTTATTACTGATGTACAGTTTTTGCAACTCTGCAAAATCTATTATTAAATTAATATGTTTGGAACGTCTTTGCTCGAACAAAGTTTATAAGTGACGCCACTTTATATTTACTTTTTTTTGTTTTCAGGTGAGTCTTCGTTCTTATCTAGAGTCGTCTACATTTTAGGTAAGATTTACTAACGCTAAACTAATATGACAAGCTTCATTTGATAAAATTGATTACGAATGGAAAGGTTATTTGTGGGCAGCAATATCTAGAGCGAGTTTTTACGTCCGCGTCCTTCCATAATTTTGTGATTAAATTCTTCGCCAAATCTAATATAGTGGAGTTTGGCCTAGAAATAAACACGAGTTATTTTAGTCTGCTTCCAAAAGTGTATCTTGACTGAAGCCAAAATAATCTTTGTACTTCGTGAAAATTCGCGATCGTTAAAATTATCAGGCCAACCGTGTACGTGTTGACAATGTCAGAGTTTAAAAAATATTTGAGTTTCTACATATCTATTTCATTATAGCTTAGATACTTTACTACTGATACGAGCTGATTTCTTTTACTGTTACAATACTTGCTGTGTTTGATATGTTTGATATAATAAAAAAATATCTAATTTTATTATATATTTATTAATTTTTCCCAAGAATATCTCAAGATCGACAAAAACATAAGGTGTTTTAAAAACAGACACTTCTGTCACAGTATTTTAAGCAATGTTGACCAAGGGCACATGTTACACAAGGTGCAAAGTGCACGCTGTTATGTGTATTTGCGTTTATAGCAGATGTTGCATGTGGCTTTTTGCAAATCGAATACGAGTCCACACTAATTTAAAAAAAGTGCACCATGTACGTTTGTTCACAAATTTTTTGAAAGAAAACTCTTTTAATTGTAATATAAATGGTTACGCTCTCTTGTTGAAATTAGTTGTTTGATACATTCGAATTCAGTAATATAATCTATTAGATGAGTTACAAATCTTTTCAACCGCAGCGCTATCTATTTTTAGATTGTAAAACAGGTGTGTTGTTGAAGGAAAGCTATTCTCAGCTTCTACAAAATTTAAATATCTCTCTCCATTTTTCTCCATCCTCTTTCATTCTTCTAGATATATATACTTTGAGTTTTAACTGAAATATCCTAAGCATATGTGTGAGTGTGCTTATACAGGCGTGTACATAACAGTAATGCACGTTTCATATCCAGTTACGACCTTTTTGAGGAAATCGATAGCAATTTGAAGCAAGTCATTAACACAATGCCGGTTCTACTCTAATAACAATAGCAGTGCGAAGTTCTTTTATCACACATTCTAGAATCTAGAAATCTCAGCTCATTTTTTAGTTCTACGATCGTTATTTGTAGCCCGTACGTTCAATATTTTTCGCTGTTCTGCATGTTTCTGATCTTCCAGAACATGGATCGCTGTGAACAAGTTTCCGCTTTTGTCTAAATCATTTATACTATACTGCGTTCATTACATTGTTATCAAAATCCTTTTGGATCATCTGAATAGTTGATACGGACGAATGGCCTAACTTCGCATTTAATTTGATGTAAATCCAATACTCGCTCAGTCGTTACAAATGAGATGATCAGATACTACATGTGCTCACTCATCGGCGTATAACTTCCAACTGACTCGTCTAGTGAAGTCCGCTTCATTCACGCATGTGAATTACAGCCCACTGTCATCAAACGTTTGCATTAGCTCGATTTTTTTGGGGACAGATCTCACATATTCGTACACGATGTTTTATGTTTTTTGAAAAAAAAACTTGACTGCATTTAAAAACTACGTAATTAGTTTTACTGCTTATGCTATTATATTACACAAGAGAACCCCGCAGGCTTCGTCGGCGAAGCCTGATCTAGACGCCAGGCAGTCGTGTAGAACATTCCACATGTTTTGCGGACATTTAACACTACAAAAAATAGAAACATTGGGAGGACATGAAAACTTTCATATTTGAGCATTACAAATGCCACAATGTAATTTAGCATTGATGTCACGATGTTTATTAAAGAGAGGAGTAAACACAATACAAACCAAACAGCAAAACAACAGTCAGGTTTTCTGCGACAATAATCAAAATATTTAAATAATTCAAAAACGGTT
Source organism: Sinelater perroti (assembly GCA_036346155.1). Taxonomy (NCBI): domain Eukaryota; kingdom Metazoa; phylum Arthropoda; class Insecta; order Coleoptera; family Elateridae; genus Sinelater; species Sinelater perroti. The sequence continues at coordinate 15,385,792 of JARFIY010000265.1, forward strand.
AAAGTTAGAAGGCTGATTTTTTGCGCCGAATTAGAAAATATAGTTGTGAATGTGGTGTGCAAGTTTCAAGGAAATCTGTTGAAGCGTCTAGGAGGAGATAGAATTATAAGTTTCGAAAGTTAGGGAGATAAGACAAATATTATTTAAAATGTTTGAATATTGTTAAATTTAGCCATTATCAGTATCAATGCTATTACTTACTTGACGAGGCAGTCGTCCTAAAGCAACGCTATGTAATAATTTTAACCAAGAAGTATTTTTGGAGACAGAAAATTAGAAATTCTGAATTAACGTTGCAATACCCTTTAATTTGTCTATTAAAAGAAACACGCAAACTCCACATTAATTACAAAATAAAAGACAGCTAAAAGCTCTTACAATATTGATAGATGATAAAAAAGAAACGAATTGTAATGACAAAAATTTAGAAAAAGAGGGCTACGAAAATCAAACGAGTTATTGCTAAAACTCTTGAAAAACTGCAAGACATAATTCTTAAGATCGAAATTGTAGCAAACTCCACTTTGATTACAAAATCAAATCTAACGCAAATGAGAGACTAAAGCATAGTAGTACAACATTTATTGATGCGTTGCCCTAACAGTAACAAAGCAGAATGGGCTAATGCCAAAAAGTAAAATATGATGAACCTTAAAAATAAGTTAAACCAAAATCGAATAACATGGTAACTGACAGAAGAAATTGAAACTACTTAAAGATAAAAAAAAATTTCAAAAAATCCTTGCAGACAAAATTAAAAAAAATGAACATGGAAATCAAAGGGGCTTCTGTTGAAACTATCAAATAACTGAAAGACACATTCTCAATTAGCTGGAGAAAGAAATGAAGGGAAAATAATATAATAAGGAAAAACAAAAGAAGAAGCTATGCTTCTAAAAGAAAGCAAAGAAAAATTAAGCTCAGACTCTATTATTAAATTAAATTAAACTTATGAGGTAAAAATAGCCAGAAAATGCAATGCCTGTAAGGCAAAATCATAAAGTAGTAAATTATTTTTTATCTGATCGTCAGAAAATTGTCATAATAAAAGAAAATCAGAAAAAATGTTTGTAAGAATGCCAATAAGAAATTAATTTTGGCAGTTTAACAACAAGTATTAGATGAAAATGCAATTGCTTTAGTTAGTTATGGTTAATTTTTTATATTTGTTTGTAATCGTGGGTACCGTTGCTATCTTTCACAATAAATAAAATGAGTCATAAGGATGTAGGAACTATAATATATGCCAATAAAATTAACATATATTATCAAACATGGTAAAAATTAAATTAATATACAAATTTACCAAAGCAATACAATTTTACAGTTAGTATCTGTAGTTTAACGAATGAAAAATGTATTACGAAATTCAGTAGAGTTTTTCTTTTTTCTACTACAATGCTGCTGTCAATATTTTACAAGTACGAAATAAATTACTTAATTTCAAATCTGTTATTTTGCTCTGTATTAATAGCACAATAAAAGAAGAAAATAAATACAAATTCCCCTAATGGACTGCAACTTCTTAAGCTTTAGTTTTATTATTTTTATTTTGTTCGCAAAAGTTTTAATCTGCAATTTTTGAAGTTGTTTTCGAATCTTTTTTCAATTTTTCTCTATAAGGATTTATGAAAAGCACTTTAATTAGTTTCTAATGTCTAAATAAGTAGAATTGTTTGGTTTTATGAAGTTATTATCCTCATTTCTATTTCCATTTTGTTTATGTACGAGTGTTGGTTTTATTACAATTTCTCAAAAAATCATATACTGTGTGTAATTAATTCCATTTGTTATCTGCTAATGTTATACTTATTTATGTACAATTTGCAAGTCTTAACTTTCATTTATCTAAAATAGCTATCTCTTTCCTTTATTTGAACACCATTGGTATATATCTGTAACACTTTAGATCCTTTGTTTCTCTTAATTTTCGTTTTATTTGTGTTAATATATGCAGTTCATCTTTGTTCGTTTTTAATCTTTCAACATTCTAGATTTGCAGCTTATATTCTTTTGTAAATGCCCGACGCTTTGTTCTTCATGCCTTTTATTGAATATACGAAATGTTAGATTGAAAAAAAAGCTGTTACTATGTTATCGTTTCTAAATGTACATTATCCATTTTAAATCGAACACTACATTCGCAATCTAAAAACAAACAGCAATCTATTCATTAACTGAGACTCTTACTGAGTCAAGTAAACTATCTTTTTGTCTCACTCTTCATTCAGATAGCAATTTATAGTACTTGAATTGAAGTGGTAAATTTTTGAAAGTATCAAGTTGAATCTTGATATATACATAAGTGGAAGTTGTTACTAACTTACAACTCTAAAATCTACTTTATGAAAAAAATAATAACAAAATCAGTGTTTTAAATTTTTCCGTACAAATTCCGAGTCTTATGCAGTGTCAAAAATATCTGAAGCATTTTTGAAATTGCGTTCCAGTCATTCCAACTATACAAAGTAATTTAAGGATCGCCGCATTGGCATGGTGGCCACGGGAATTGCTCCTCTGCCCCCAAACCCAGCACGAGCAAGTTCGAATCTCGCTGGGAACTTGTGGGTGTATATGAGATATCGTTGTAATAAGTTGCATGTTACTAGGCACAATAAGCCCTTGGGGCTGTAGTACCAGTGTATCCTAACGAAAAAAATTACTTAAAGTTTTAACTAATTTTTTCATTTTATTTTAAAGTAAAATAACAATTAGTAAAGAACAAGAAAAAAAATACAACCTGAATAACATTTATTTTATGAAGTGGTTAAGATGGTCTGTATTGTTGTCTCAGTCGAACTAAAACCGTGTAGTACATTACCCAATGAATTTTATGGAATTGTCCAAATCTCAGCAATGATTTCAGCTTAGGGACCATCAACGACTGTTTCTTATAAAATTAGTATTTTGTATGGGCAAAATGAGCCAACACAGATTGCAATTCCGTATTACATCTCCACCAAATGGGATATATTATTGAAATATTGACGTACTTGTGCACAAAAATTTGTCTAAAAATTGCCTTTTTAAACATTATGCGTCTCCGCTTAGGGTATAGAACTACCAGATTTAATTTCTTTATTTTTTTTTTAACTCCTTCCATCTTTCTCTAAACAACTCCAATGTAATGCTCTAGTTCTCATCTCTTTTCATTTTAATTTAGTTACTCTATTACATCTTGCTTCTAGTTATATGCGTGATTCAAGTATTGGTCATGCTATCCGTTAAATTCATACTTGTCATTACTTTTTCCATACATTTTCAAACTTAATTTTCCTATATTTGCTTTGGTAATCGTCTGGGTTTTTTATTTCATATGTTAAAACTGGTAAAATTAGCCGATCAAATACTCTATTCTTAAATATTTAGTGATATTTGAGAATGTTGTTTACCTTTTTAAATACTAACCAAGATACCACTCCTTTTTTAATTGCGGATGTTTGATTGTTTTTTCATTTCTAGTATTTGTCTAGCGTCTTGTGGCCGAGTGGTTGAGGCGCTTGGCCTCGCTGCGGACGGATCCGGGTTTATTCCTGAGGCTCGGATGCCTACCGGGTAGCCTATTCAGCAACTAAAAATAATTCAACTAGGGGTAATATGGCAGTCGTCTAAGGCGCGGTGCTTGCCATCGTACCCTATCAGAGACCTCTCAGTTTGCAGGCTATGCTTTCAAGCGAGTCGTTGTAATTTCACCATTATTATTATTTATCTGAGGTAAATATATTTAGTAACTTATTTCAAGTTGTACTCGTTGAGCTTTATGTTCTCTATATCGTTTATTTTAATCACATTTTGGTTTTTATGTTTGTCGTGGTTTGAACTTTTTAAATCCTGAGATGATGAGCTATCTAATGTAATTTAATTTTTTTAGGTAAATTTCTCTTACATCTGAAGATCTCAATAACCTGAAGATATCTTCTATCGCTAATGTGAAGCACTTTGGTGATATAACATTGCCTTGTTTAACTCCTCTTTATTTTGTAGTGGGCCTATTGCCTCCTCCTCCCGTTTCCCCCAGCCCCAATTTTTACCGGCGCTGAACCCAATACCAAGCACCCTTATTGCCCAGCTTCCAAACATGGACCAAGGGGTTCGTTCTATACTCTTTATAGCACGACCAATTTAACGTTCACGCGCGCACACTCATAGCACGCACATCCTGTGTAAAACCTAATTTCATTTATTGAGTGTCAAAATATTTGTAATACTCCAGACTTTCAGTTTTTCCGCAATTGGAATTCTGTGTGAATTTACAAATTTTTATATTTGTTGTGGCATCAGTGTAGCCGCGCGTTTGGGGCGCTTAGATGCGGTGCGGGCGAAACCGGGTTCATTCATGTGACTGGGAAACCTGATGTGTGGCCTATTCGGTGATTACAAATATAAATAAGTACTTACGTTCATTTTGAACGAAGAGTAATAATGCGGTCGTTTCCCCATATCATAGTGCGCGATGGCCCTGCAGTGAGGGCGAAGTTATAAAAGCCCCAACCTCTCAGTGCGGGGGAAAATGCTCCACGCAGGGCGCTAAAGCCTCATCATTAGTATTATATTAATTTCAAGTTGTCAAATTTCAAATTTCGAATTTAATTTTGGACCTGAGTGTACAATAGCCTTGATAAAAATTTATTGCGTCCGCCTACCTACGCTCTGTATATCGTAGAATGTGGACATGACCCAATTATTTTTTATCGTGAAGTAATAAAGTTCTACATTCTATGTTTTTGATAAAACAGTTTCGAATATGTGATAAGCCTTTTTCAGATTGGTATATATACTAAATTAACTTATCAAATCTAAATTATCTAAATCCACAATTAAAATGACTAATTTTATTTTTTTAATTCAGAATATTTGACTCTGACAGCATATAAAATCCAGTTTTACTTTTTGATTTCATCCTGTATCGGAATATTCAACTGAATCCGAAATGATGACTTCATAGATTTAATGTACTCTTATGGAGTAGCTCTAATATTCTGTGATTATTAGAGATGATTCAAAAATACTGAACCAATTTAAAAGAAATTCTGTTTTCTTTAGGTGCCATCTTCTCTAAGAGGGTTGATTATCACAGTTATTCGTATTTTTGACGTTGCAGACCAATAGAACTACAGTTACGCCATTTTCTCAGGTTACCGGGAGATACGTCTTTCTCTATTTCTTCTTCCTTGTATTTTCTCTTGTACAATGTTTTGTAGAATTTCATATCTTCCTTCTCGCATTATATGGCTCAGATATTGCAATTTTCTTATTTTAACTGTGTTTAGTATTTCTTTTTCTTTCCTCATTCTTCTAAGCACTTCATCGTTTGTTACTCTTTGTACTAAGCTTATTTTTAGCATTCTTCGGTAAGTCCACATCTCGAATGCTTCTAGTCTGTCACTGACATGTTTTCATCGTCCTAGCGTCCATTTCATAAAACACTACTGAAAATACATAACATCTCAGCATTTTGAATCTAAGTTGTAGATTTAGATCTCTGTTGCATAACACATTCTTCATTTTAGTAAATATTGTTCTGCCTTATCTAATCCTGGCCTTAATTTCTCCTGTGTATTCATTATTTTCATTTACAATTGTTTCTAAGTATTAATATTATTGTACTTTCTCCTCTTGTTCACCTCCAATCTATAAATTTTTTTGGTGTTGCTGCGATTTTGTGATCGTCATAAATTTGGTCTTTTTAACATTCAGACCTTTTTTCTCGCTGCTTTCTACTACCTCATCTAATGTTCTTTGTAGATATTTTAATGACTCTGCAATGAGTGTAGGGTCTTCTGATATTAATCATGCATTTTTCATTTATCTTTATCCCGACTGATGTTTCTTATAAAGCGTTCCTGAATCAGGAACGCTTTTTATTTCATCTAATATAGATTGAAGAGTAGAGGCAAGAGTACGCACCTTTGTCTCACTCCTTTTTGTATCTGGATTTCTTTTGATTGCTCATTACTTACTTTTACATTAAAAAAATTTGGTTTGGTTAAAATATAGATGAAGTATTATTCTCATGGCTTTTATATCTATGTTTTTCTCTTTAATTAGCTGAGTGAAGTGATTATGGCGAACTTTGTCAAAGGCTTTGTTGTAATCAAGGAAGCACACATATATTGGTTGATTAATATCCTTATATCTTTAAGCTAACACATTAAATGCAAACAGAGCCTCTCTTGTGCCCATTGTTTTTCTGAAACCAAACTGAGTTTTCTAAGGTCCTGTTCTATCTTTTTAAAAATTTTCTGGTCTATTATCTTTAGGGATATCTTAAGAGTGTGTCTCATTAAGCTAATTGTCGTATGGTCATTGCATTCTTTTGCATTTGCCATTTTTGGTCGATTTAAGCTACTCTGCAGAAATTATTCCTGTGTTGTATACTGTATTATACAGGTCTAATAAATACGTGTATTTGTTCTTCTTCAATTAATTTTATTATCTCAACTGTAATTTTGTCAGGACCTGGGGCTTTATTACATTTTGCCAACTTTATTTTTGCATGTTTCACCTCTTCTTTTGTTATACATAGGCCGCTATTTTTTTCTGCATTTTCTTGTGTTGCTTAATGTTGTCTTTCGGTCTCAAATACTTCCTAGATATATTCTTTCCATCTTTTTGATTTTCCTTATGTTTATTATTTTATTTTTATGTTTATTTTATTATTTTTATTATTTCACCATTTTTTCTAATAAAATGTTATTTTTGTTTGATTTTCTTATACCTGCGTTTTTCTTTACCTTTATATGTAAGTTGACATCTTGTTTTGTTTGCAATTCTTCTATTTCTGCACATTAATCTGCAAACCATTTCTTTTTGACCTCTCATATTTTTTCTCTTATTTTCTTATTTATAATTTTATACAAGTGGTTGTTCTTATTTTTAAATCGTCTTAAGTATTTTCCATTAACTCCAGTATCTAATTTGTCAAACACTCTTTTTTCAGGTTGTTAGTCTTTGGCACCTCCGATATTTCTCTACTTGGATTCATGATTGACTTTTGAATTCCCATTCACTTTCCATTTGAACGTGTTTCCGTTTTATTTAGTTTCTCATTAGTTTTTTCGTTTAACTGGTCTTTTATTGTTTAATTTTTTAACTGTGATATTTGGAGCTTTTTTTGCTTTTTTTGTGGTCGTAGTTTCTTGGAGTGTATTTCGAATTTTATTATTATTGGATTGTGATCCGTTGCTAAATCTGCACTCGAGTATGTTTTGGCTGATTTGATGGAATATCGTTTATCAACACATAGTCTGTTTGATTCCTAACTATGTTGTTGTCATTGTAAGCTAATGACTTCGACGTATACAGTCATCTTTCAGGTAGTTTGAAGAAAGTATTTGATATTGTCATGTCTTGTTCTTGACAGAACTGTTCCAGTCTATATCCCCTTTTATTCCTTACTTATAGTCCATGTTTACCTATAATGCCTTTCACTTCTCCTTTTCCTATTTTCGAATTAAAATCTCCCATGACAATCGTGCTGACTCGCTTTTTTGTTATATCTATAGTTTGTTGTACTTCATTATAAAACTGTTCTACTTCTTCCTCATCTTTATCCACAGTGAGGGCATATACCTGTATTATGTTTAGTATTCCTTGGACTGTTTGGATTTATACCATGATTACCCTATCTGAGATAGGTATGAAACTAATTACTGACTTACTGAGGATTTTGTCAATTATTACTGTTACACCGTTCCAGTGATGGGCCTTTTTTGTTACCTGAATAGTATATCTTTACTTGGTTGATTTGTATTGCTTCTGAGTTTGGCCATCTGGTTTCGCTGAGTTCCAGTATATTTACTCTAAGGCGTTGTACTTTATGAATCACGTTGTGAATTTTCCCTGGTTTATATATGGATTAAATACTTCACGTGCCTAACATGATGTCTTTCTTTCTTTTAATCACCTTACTCAAAACCGTTCTCCTTGAAGATCCGAACGGGGAACTAACTCTGGAATATTTTGCTTTGAATTCAGCCATGTTGATTTGACTAGGGATATCCATATGGATCTTTAATGCAGTGGTTTTCCGTTGCCTTCTGCATTCCCATGCCGATGACCTTTCAGGCTCTTCCGTTTATAAGAGCGATTTTTCACTCCAAGGGTAAAAGAGTGCCTTTGCTCATCCATCCTCAAAATGAGGATGTTGGCAATACAGAGGGCGATCACTTATACCGGCGATCATTCGGTAATTTGTTGCTAGTTTTTGTCCGCCCCAGGTATTTTCTTTCCCTGGTACCCACCATATCTGGTGGGCGTTTTCCTATCCGCGACCTAATCCGCCTAATGGGGGATCAGCAACCCCCCACGAGTGAAAAAAATTACTAATACCTTAAATTTTCATAAGTAACCACTCTGAGGCCCTAAGAACTACTAGTTTTAATTTATTTATGATTTACATAAATTATTTTACTTATAAATAAGAATTGTTTAACTTTTCGCAGATTTGTTTACGCTAAATTGGTAATATGCGATATTTATAAAATACGCGATAATATTTTGCATACATAAAAACAATTTTTTCACTAATAGATTTGACGTACTTTCCAACAAAGTTTGTGCGTTTTGGCACAGAATTAAACGAAATTTAAATAACACGCGTCTGTCCAAGATGACTAATCAGAATATTTCTAGGCGCCATTAGGCTGCATGAAATCTGATATGCATAAAGCTAATAAACAATTCTGTGGAACGCAGGTGCTTTGTTTGCTTACGCGAAAAAATCACCTGACAGTTTTCACCATGAATCATTTATTTATATTTCTGAGTAGTTGTAATAGGTATAATACCCTTTTAAATGTGTTTTCTGTCTCATTAACTCTCAGTACTTGGGAAAAGTTGCTTTCTAATCCGAAATTTGGTATCCTTTTTTTCGACATCCTTTCATTTTGCTAATTTAAGGTAATGAATAATTAATTGTATAAAAATTAATTTATTTTATATTATTTCGCAGAGTCTTGTAGAAAAACCAGACTTAATTTTAGCATTTTGGAGATCACCGATAAGTAGAAAATTAATTATAGACTATTCGAACTATACGAATAGCAATGCACTGCGCATAAAAACCAATCAACGGTAATGGTTGTGCACTGCAGCCACTATTAATTTTCCCGCATTTACAGGCCTTATAGCTGACCTTGCCGAAGCAATAAAACGCCTTTTGTGCTGATTTACGCACTAAATCTACTTGCGTTATTAACTGTTATCACTGTTGCATCTGCATGTCACGGCTGTTACACAACGTGGGCTCGTAACTACAGGCAAGCGTCTTCGTCAAAAGTTTGTAGAGCATAACCGGCGATGTCATGATGTTTTTCATTTTGTAAAATGCGCTTTTTGATGGCATGTGGAATGCCACTCATGCACGTTCTGTTTTGAAAAGGATGTCAAGCGGTTATTCTGAGGTTTGTGTCCCTCAGTCGACTGCTTGATATTTTAGCCTTATTTTACAACCCTGATTTTTCAACTCCATTATAAATCATACTAAAACAATAGCTTTTAACAAATCTAAATTAAATACCTTATATTAAATTATATTGACGTCAAGGAGTAGGTATGAAAATGAATTATTGATGGACTTCTAAAAGCGAAAAAGCGCAATTTATAGAAAACTAAAAAAAAGTATGAAAGAACTATATTTTTATAAAAGGTGCCCCAAAAAAGATTCATTCTTTAAATGCAGTGTTTGTTAACAAGAAATAGTAGCTTAATAATTAATTTGTCATAACCATTTGTTGAAACTATGAAAACTTCACAGAGATGTGAAGACAATTTAGAAGATACTTTCACAGGTACGCAACGTCACACACCATTATTCGCATCATAGATAAGTTTGGAATAAGTGGAACTGTTCGCGACGTCTATAAGCAACAAAAGAAGAATAATTCTTGGAAACCCTCTTTCAGCTCTCTTAGAAATCTGTACGACAAATGGCTCAAGAGACCAGAAACATTCCAACACTAATCCATGCTCTAAATAAAGATGATCTTGTTTGGATAGTTGAATGTTATGAATGGCACTTGGGCAAATGCGCGGAAGACGTGGCATTTTATCCAAAATTGTTTGGATCAATGAGGTTGTCTTTAAATTAAATGGCTCAATTGGTCGACAGAATTGTACGTACTGCAATCTTCGAAGATATTATTTACTACACAAAACCAAGAGCAGTCGATAAATTGAAAAAGCAAATTGAAAGATAATGTCTCAATTTCAAATGAAATACTTTGTAAAACTGTTGAAAGTATTGGCCCGCGCGCTATAGATTGTATTTGGAAGGATATGTTCGTCATTTTGAATAAATAGGAACGTAAATTTAGTTTTATTTGATGATTTTAAATTTAAACCAAGAAAGTGCTATCGTTTATGTGCGTACAATAATTTCAGGAATTGTTTACGCATGTTATCGGACAAAATTCCTGGAATTGTTTATTTGTTATATTAGTACACGTTTTACTTCAGTCGTTTACTGAATCCCGAACTGTTCACAAAATAGGAAAGAGGGGAGAATTAAGTAAAGAGGTACCACACGAACTAACTTGCAATAACAAAATACAGAGTCTTACGTCTCTTATTTCACACAAGATCAGACAATTTTTTGGATCAAATTTTGACCACGCATGAAAAACGGATTATGTATTCCAACTATAAACTGTCATCAAGTGATACTATACAGTAAAGAAAAGGTGACACCACAAAAACTTCAGCTTTATGTTTGGTGGCCTTCAAAAGGAAGTATTTACCATGAACCTTACGGCAGACATTCATAATAAACAACTCTAGAGTGCAAAATACACTGAACCGACATTGATAAATTGTAAAAATGTTTTATTTTTGTAAAATAACGCCTGATCGCACGTTGCAGTAAAGATCAGAGAAAAACAATAAATTTGAGATGAGAGATCTTCCCCCATTCCCCCATATTTCCCACACATACTTCGTTCGGATTATCGCCTATTTTGATTTTTGGGCAATCATATGCGTGCTAAACAATTAATGAAGTAGACTTAAAAATCGAGGTGTCTACATATTTTGAAAATAAAAATAAGTTTCATAAAAATTAAATTATTTCCTCCCGAGAAAAAGGTTGTACAAATCAAAGATGGATATTTTGTTAAATAAACTTGTTTTATGTAAGAATATGTTTTTTTTTTAAATTTAAATTACAAAACTTTCTTAATTACCTATTGTTATTTCAGGCGGACCCGGGATTAATCTCTTCGTTAACTAAAAGTAATTGAGTACCTATGTTAATTTTGAACAAGAGGAAGTAATACGAACATCTAAAGCACGTTGCTTGCCACATCACTTTGCATCGGAGATAATGCGCGAGGACCCTACAGTGAGGGTGGATATATGAGAACCTTAACCTCTTAGTTTGTAGGTCATACTCCCACGTAGGATGTTAAAATTTTACCATTATTATTAGTACATATCAACATAAGTTTGTTAGAGAAAGGAGGTTGGGAAGAAAGTTCTGTCACACTTGCGAAATATTTGTGTGGATAGATTTTTTCGAAAACAACTATTCTTCAAAATAAAGGCCATTATTCTCTACGACCTTTCACCACCGATCTGCAATCATACGGATTTGGTTGAAGTACCACTCCGTCGGTTTTGAGTCGAAATATTCCTATTGCTTTTTCAACTTTATCGAAAGTCTCAAACTGACGACCACGCAAGAAGTGTTCTAGTAAGCAAAAAGTCTGTAATCGGATGGAGCAACGTTTGTACTAAAGACTGTAACTCAATATTCCTTCGCATTCCGCATCAAAGTCTCTTTTTTAGCCTCTCTAGATAAAAATTGTCGCTTCCAGCAATAACGCGCCAGAATGCGAAGTTCAACTTTGTCATCTATACTCAAAGAATCAGCTAACTGTGATATTATAAGCACAAAACAATAACAAAAATTGCACATAAATTGAATTTTTTTCAAATTACGCAAACGCTGGTCTTGTCGCCTACTTTAATTTCTGTCATTATCCTCTACTACTGCCCCCCCCCCCCATCTTTTGGGAGAGATCCACTTAAACTCTCAAATCCTCAAGGAATGGTAATAGTTATACTGCATTATTAAAGAAGGAATTTGCAAGTATAAAAATAAATATTTTTAATTATATTCTATTTAATTAACAATAGCATCTTGAGCAAAATTATTATAAGGTATTTTTACACTCATGCTCGGTAGCTGTAAATGATATAACAGTTGATTTTTTTCTAGGCTATGGTTAATCGTAATTTTTTTTTAATTTTACCTTCATAAATTTTAATTGTCTTGTCTCGATTTTGATCGTTTTTAAAGTCACACTTTACAGTAACATATAACCGTATCTGAAATTGTCAGCGTGTTGCGTGTGGAGTTTTTCCACTTCAGCGGTAGTTGCAAAGTATTCACTGTTGATTAAGACCCATTTTTGTTTACTTATTATTACAGTGTCTTTTATAGTACACATACATTCACATTACAGACTGTGTAAAGATCAAGGTGAGGTTAAGAAGTGCTTTCACGATTAATTTCGTCCGAACAACTTCCTTGTTTTTGTTGACTTTTACTGCTTCAACAGCTAGACTTTTGAAACTGTAGTGCAATCTTCTCTCACCAACGAAAACACTATCATCAGATTGAATGGGCACTAAGTGGTGTCAAAGATTTTTTTCACGATTATTGCATCGTCAAGTCTAGAAATGCTAATCATATAACTGATGAAAGCGATCATCAGTATTAGATTTCAGAGATGCGATTTTTATGATCACTATATTTTGAGCATAATGGTTACTGATCCAGATCAGATGTTCTCTTCCGCGGAGTTATTTCTAGAATTTACTGAAATCTTCTACGTCATCTTATATTATTGTATTACAAAATTGCAGTCAAAATAAAATTGCTTCTTTTTTAATTTTTACCAGAAAGAGTTTGTCGTTTTCTACTTCCATGTATGGTTTCGCATTAGCCTTCCTGCAAACCTCTTTTTTCCATAACAGTTTTTATGTGGATTTTCCACGAAAGAGTCAGTTTGCCTTTTTTATCTTTCCCCTTAGAGACAGACCACTGCGTTAATTTCTTTACTCCTCCGTCATCTCGCATCCATGTAATTGGAGAGCTCTGTTTTTTAACATTTTCTTGATTGAGCAATTGACATCCATTCTTCTCAAACTTTCTCTGTTCTGAGTCTATGTATCTTGTAGGCACCTTGCCATAAAATCTAATTCTACTGTTCTAAATTTGTTTCTTATGTTTTTTGTAAGTGGCCACATATCTTCTCCATACAAATACTATGTTTTCACCACACTATAGAATATCATCTTGTTGGTGTCTTAACTAATATTTTTATTCTATATTATTCCGTGCAGTACTTTTGTTGCTTTCTTTCCCATGATAATTTTTTACTGAATTTGGAAGTGAGTTTAAATATTTAAATGTTGTCTAGGTTTTGATTTCTTTATTCCTAGTTAAGTTTCAAACCTCACTTCTCAAGTTCTTCATTCAATTTTTTAGTATATATTCCATATCTTTTTTATCTTGGACGAACACGATCTAATCATCTGGGAATAGTAGAAAGCATCAAGTTGAGTTATCTATTTTAATCATTTTAAATCATTCCTGAACATTATGTGTACTATATGTCTAGTATTTCTTCAACATATATATCAAACAGTAGTGGTGATAGACCGTATCTTTCAATCACTAAACAAATTCAGTACCTGTGTTTATTTCGAACAAAGGCTAACAATATGATCGTCCAAGGCGTGATGCTTGTCACTTAGCACCGTATCCAAAAATAGTGCACGACAACCAAACGAGGGCGAGCATGTGAGATCCTTAAACTCTCAGTTCGCATGCTTTACCTCCATGCGCCTCATCGTATTTAAATAGTTCCACTCTTTAAGTTTTCTGCTCCTAGTGCGTTGTTGTTTTTGGCCGCTTGGAAGTATTTTCTGAATATTTCCCGTTACTTTACAATTAGTGTTTACATTATTTATTAATTCTTCATCTTTCACATATAATTTTCTGTTTTTTGCAGCAAATTAAAATAATGAGTTTTGGGGGTTTGATTTCTTGGCTATTTGTATTAGTTTTTATTTGTTTTAATTTTTATGGTGTTGTTTATCCCTTATATCCAATAATGTTAGCAATGCATAGTTCCAATATTCTTTTTCTTCTCTTACTTCCACTTTTAATAAGTTTTGTAGTTGCATGTATTGTTCTCCGAAGTTTAGGTGCTTTCTAATATTCATTTTATAAGCCTTATACTTTTTTCTTTAATTATATATTTTAGATATTCCACGGGTTCTCTATACATTTTCTTCCTCATTTTTAATACATTTCTTCTTATAACCCTTCTTTATATGTATCTAATTCGTTTTGTATTTCTATGTTTATAATTTCTGTTCTTTCTTCATTATGATTGGATTTATGATCTATTTTAAATTTCTTAGTCGATCTATTTATCTACTTTCATAGATGTGCTTAGGTTGGAACAATGTATTTACTACTATTTGTTTTCTCAACTAAAATTAATAAGCATTTTCATTAGTGTTGCTTATTTCGTGCTCAAAACATACCATCGCATCAGTATCCTCTTTCCATAATATTTAGCAGCAGCTAGCATATTACGATTCCACAATATTCTTCTTTTTATTTTCAGCATTATTATTCACATCTTATATTTCTTTAATAATTGTTGGTTATTATACTCCATATATCTCCATATCAACTCTAATACTTCTTTGGCTGTATTGTTTAAATGTGTGATATATTTTTCATGTTCTTATTAGCATAAATACTCCATTTTAAGCATTTTGGTGCTTAAATACTTTACTCTAAATGTTGTACATTTTTTTCATCCACACATTTCTTTTTGATCTCACTGAGGATTACTGTCTAACTTTATTATTCCTTTTCTGTGATAACTTTTTCCTGTATGGTGTGTATACCTAGTGTATTTCTATACCTATGGTTTTATCCGATGCCATATTCTTGGTTTGTTGATTTTTGGTATCGGTTCATATAAATTCATGGAGCTGATTAACTAACTTGGTAGTACGAAATTTTCAGCTGTGTGTTCTATTTGCCTGGAGTAGTGTCATTCTGCAATTTAATTAGATGTAATTAGCTAGTTTTTTTATGCGGATCTTAATTTTATATTTAACTTGAGGCTGTTCCAGACTATTGCGTCCCGTAGCATCTTATTTGTTGCTTAGGTCCTGTAAGCTCTAATATTTCTTCACGATTAGTATATCGTACTTCAATTTTCATATTATATTGGCAATAACTTTTATAATATTCCATTTTTTTATTAAATCAAATGTATTTTATCATGAACTATTAAATAATGATGCTAATCAAGATAATATAGTATACACAAAAATTTGTTTCTTTATTTCCCACACGCGTTAATGATCAGAAAAACTTTTATTTCAATCTAAAACTGTAATGCTATGTGAATTAACGATAAAACTGTAATATCCGAAGTGTGCATGTTAAATAAAAAAACTGGTTATTGTATTCTTTTCGTGTTTTTTAAGTAAACTCTTAAATGAGGGTGAGCCTAATAATTTGCCGGTTAATGAGTCATTTTTATAATCATTATGAATCATTAACATTCTTAAGTGTCTACATCACTTACTTTTTCGAACCTTTAAAATTTCATGCTGCTGGAATATGTGTACCTGTAAATCGTATTCTTTTTCTGAACCGAAACATGGCTAAATATGTGACTGTACCGCTAGGGTTAATGTCATTCGGCCTTTTTACAGCACATTAATTTGTGAGTGTATAAAAAATTATGTACTAATGCCTGGAAAATTGATTCTATTTAAAGCTCATTTGGGCGGATTAAGGCGATATCTCCGTTTGTTTAGTTTACAGTTAAGGCCAGACTGTAATTTTTTTGTTTTCAACTCGGCGACGGGTTCAACAAAGTTGTTGCAGTTTATGGCTTTGTTTAATGTTCAATTTGATGACCACATCGGCTGTTAAGCGTGTGGCCTTCGGTGGCGCTACTTCGACTAAATATAACTTTCATGGGCTAAGCCCTTGCTGATTTTATGTTTTATAAATATAAAATTTTACATGCAGTTAAATAAGTAGACATACACTTGATGATCCTGTAATTATACACCCACTTTTCAACAATAAGATTTATATTGTCTGTTTTATTTATTTTTTATCTAAAATGTGATAAGTGTAATAATTGGTGTAAAAAATTAAAAAACAAAGCAATTATAGATCCTTCGGATATCTAGGTTAATGTGACATTGTTCTTTCTATTCAAATTTATAGTCCGCAAAGCCAGATTAAGCAAATGTAACAATTTTTTAATTCTTATTGTTATTGTAGTCAAAAATTGCTTTTAAACTTAAAACATTTTTGGGTCCAAATTATAGATCTTTACCACTGAATTTTACCACTGAACTATAATAGAAGAATTATGCAGGCATACAATGATTTAATCATGGAGTGTCTGTGGTGTATCGTAGTTATCACAAATACGAACAAGCGACTTGTTTTAATAATTTGATACATTATATTTTAAACGACATTTCCATTGAAATAACTGTAAATGTGACGCCCAGAGCCGTGTAGCGATTGGCGTTAGTGCATGTCTCACCTTTAGAACTACATTCTCTAATGCAGCACTTTCGTTTTTTCTTTCGAGTTGCGGAAGTCTGTCCGCATAATCCCCGAATTTCCTAAACGAGACATAATTGGCGCTAAATGTTTTAATATTAACGCTAATTAAGTCGCAGTTAATCCAGTCCGCGTTTCTTTCAGATTCGAACTTATTCCGCCGTGGCGCCTGGTTAATATTCAAGGTACATTTTTTCTGAATATCGGGTTTCAGTTTTCGACTTCAGAGCTGCCGCGTTAAACGCTTTGATTAGACTTTATTGGAAGAAAAAGCTGTTACGTCGGGCCATTTTTACTTTACAAATTTAAATTGGTCGCTTATAGTTATGTGCTGTCCTACTCTTATTTTAGTCTGGAGGACCCTTCTCGTATGTTATCACTCTTTTAATAATGAAGACAAAAAATATCAAGTAACCGCTATAGTAAATCTGTAAGGTGGAGTTAGTTACCATAATGAGAAAAAGTCGGTATTCATTATGCATTTAATATTTGTTTTTACTTTTATTTTATTAATTCATGTACAGACTAGTTGACTGCAAATTAAGTGTCTAGTAGACATAAAATGGAAATGCCGAGTTAGTGTTTTAATCTTTATATTCTAGTGACGTGCCATGTTTTGCATACAGTAGGTATAATGGCATTTTACCACAGATCAATCTGTCATATTAATATTCACACTTTAGTAGGGGTGAACGTATTCTTATCAATGTTGTAATTGTCTGTACATCCATACTAAACGGCAAAGTAAATAAATTATTAATTATACGTGGTGCAATATAAGTACTTCCGTATTGGGAATTGAACACTAATGTATTCTAGACTTTTTTTATGGCCATTACATTCTCATTAATCTAACATAAACGTTTTTGAATGGCAAATATTTATTCTTTTTGCAATTTTGCTTGCGCAAACAGACAATAAAGTGGTTTCTCAGAGCGCACAACTTTCTAGGGTAACATAACTTTAATACAAAATTTGTAGAAAAATTTAAAAATTTATGTAATGCTTCTGCTCAATCATTTGTCGTAAAAGAAACTGCCAGCTGTAATATTTGATTTGTTCAAGTAAGAATGGTTAAAAAGTTAATAACGTGATCTCATAGAGTACGTCAAGATTAACAACATGTAATTGTGATTGTTTCAGAAAAAATAACCATTTTTGCACTTTTCTACTACTGACAATGAGAATTTTGAAATATAAGGCAGACGTTCCTTTGTATCCTTAGGCTGATGAGGAAAACTCTTTATGTGTAAGGTTTAATATGAAGAGTCTAATATGGCGGCCTTCAGGCAAATAAACCTTTTTCCAAAAAAAAGGCAAACATTTTTGGACGTTAGTCTGGGATATAGGAACAATTTTAGAATTAAGAGTTTTTGCTCCTAGTTTCCCAAAAAAAATTAATGGTCGTTGAACTATAAAATATGGCTTGACACGGAGTTTATTGTGAAAAATTTTTGTTACTCAACTTCTCTGTTTTTTTAAGTTACAATTACCTCTTAAAATAAAACCTGAAAAAGGTCATGTAGAATGTTTTGGAGATATGACATTTATTCGGCCTAATAAACCCCGTGGAGGAATTCATTACTCTTAAAGCTTAGCGTGTCGATCCACTGTCGGCAGTGTTATTCAACCTGATGCTAGAAAGAACAATAAGAGTCAACAGCATAACAACTAGTGGAACCATAATTAACAAAAGCCCACAGTACCTAGCATTTGCTAATGACTTAATGCTGATAGCAAAATTAACATCAAAGCTGAAAGAGATGGCAAGGAATATCGAACATAGGATGTGCAGAGAGGATTGTGCCTTAACGCAGAAGGACAATACATCAACAACCGCAGTATCAATAAGTTTAGAAGACGGATGTGATATGGAGATAGAGAAAGTTAAAAGATTTTTATTCTTAGAAAAGCTTATAACAGAAAAAGGAGAGTAATGCGTAGAGATAAAAAGTCAGTTAATTATAAGTGAAAATATGCGGGCGTTTTACATAGTGTGATAAAATCGAAAAATATATAAATCAATTATAAAACTCATAATAATTTATACATGTCAAACGTGGGTATATAATAGAAGCGATTAACATACGGTGAGGCATGGGAGAAAAGGATGCCATGAAGAATATTTGGGGGGAAAACAGCTGATTAATCTTTACAACGAATCAAGCACAACACAAGTTATAATGGCACAGCTTTTAAGGTGATTTGGTCAGTTATAAAAGATGGGCCAGCATAGGGTGCCAAACCAACGAATAAAAAGGAAAATGGAAGGCACACGGAAAGGACAGTACCCGCACTTTGAAGAAAAAGGAGTTAAAAATGGTGGAGAAGAGAAGAAGAGAGACCAAAAACTGTTAAGCAATGTGCTTAAAAGCTTGTTAATACTTTTTTTCTCCAATCATCTGGAATTTATTAAAAAGCATTCCATTAACCTTACTTAAGAATTTATTGAATTTAAATGTTAAATACAACTGCAGCTGCTCAGTGAAGCGTTTACTCCAATAATACATCAAAATGTGTCAGCAAAAATTATCATTTACCACATTTGCTCAATGATGTCTACATATTTTCTACTTAAGAAAAATCTGTTAGAAAAAACTATCAGCACTGCATGTAGACTACAAAATAAAATATACTACCAAAGGAAGTATCATCCATAACCACTGTAAGGAACATAATTTAACAAACAAAAAAACTGGACAAAAGTTTAGCGTAATATTTTATGGATTGGAGAAAATTTATTAGAAACACAATATTGAGACTAGCGGGAAAAACCCTAGGAAAAGAATGTATTACCACCATACTCCAATGACTACATTGAGATTTGTAAGAACAATATTTCTTAGATAGCATCCAATAAGCCTGAACACATCATCAAGTCTAATTAATTTAGATTTTTAAGTAAAATAAATTTTTCAATATGCTAATTTCTAATAAAGAAGGTCAAAAATATTTATTTGTCATATTTGGGCCATTACAATGAAGTTCCCTAATAGCAGCATTAGAAAATTTACTAGAAAACAATTTATTTGAATAGAATGGGATTTACAGAAAATCATGCATTAGCGAGGATTTGCTAAAAATATTCCATTAGTTTCAAAACTCGGATCAATCGAACGAACGTAGGAAAAATTATTTTAATGGAATTGAACAACCATTTGTTACAACTTTTGGTCCTTTAGAACAAAATTCACCAGACTAACTAAAATATATCGAGTTCAACGGAATATTGTCTATCGGCAAGAAATGCACCATCTGTTTACTTAACGTATTTTAACGGATCTTATCAAATGATTTCGTCGAATAGGGTAGAATTCACTGAAAGGCGATTTACCCGTTCGTCAATTGTAGCAATAAGTTTAATTAAATTAAATTTATTGGAAAGCAGTTATTAGTTTTTGATTTAATAGAACACCATTCTTGGAAAATTGGACCGTAAGATTTGGTTAATAATAGTAGCCAGAAATGGAAGTGGGCGGCAAAACCAGTAGAAAAACTTTGGGGCTCCGGCTCTGTGATTCTTAAGCTTTTAAACGACAGGACTTGAACTCGTCCGACTCGCAACGCTTTGGTTTTAAAACTCAGATCTCTCTTAACATAATTTAATAAAGTAAAAAGTAGTTTGTTTTTTAATTAGCAATACAACCACCCTTTTCAACGTGGCCGTCCGAAGCTCAATTCTTTACGTTGAAATAACTCGTTACAGATTAGGTAGGATCTTTAGATGGCCACCTTTTTTTAATTATTAATTACGCTACGCTCGATTGCGATTTGAAACTGGTATGTTACAATAAAAACTTTTATTATAATAAAATGGCATTATATCGCTAATTAAGGTCGTTATTGTTGCAGCTTTTACTTTGGCAGTTCGCAGATCTTTCGAAAACAAATTCGTCGAAATTTCTGATTACTTCAGAGTAATGAAACTTATAGGGAGACAAAGGGGTAATAATATTTTAAAAAGATACGGCTAATTTGATTAGTAAAATAAAGTGTGATATGGTAGATTGATTAGGTTATTTATGAAAGTATAGTAACTTAAAAATAATTTTTTTTAAAGTAATAAGAGACAGGAGAAGACCATGGTTATGGACAGTGCAAGAAAACGTAAGAGGATTTAAAGTTAACAACAGGGCCAAATTAGCACAAAGCAAAGGGAAACGAAAAAAGACTATACCAGTGATGAAACAAACAATAGAGCAAACACAGAAATTTTACATTTAAAAAGTTCTACTACTGTATATTTTATCTTGTGCAGGTAGGTCAGAAATCTGCATTTTTATTTCTAATATTTAAATTTTTACTCCAATAAACTATTCCCATTTTTGTTTTTAATGAAACTTTTTATTCTATATTACAGTGATTTCTACACTTTGACTCTCAGTCCCCCGTAAAAAAAGAAATACTCATCGCTGCCCTAGAAATTTATTTTTTTTAAGCGAACAAACAAGAACCATTTTTCTAGCATTTTGATAATAAAACTTTCCGCTACTCTCTTGTATATTAATTATAAAAACTACTACTTTCACTATATGCCGTATCGAATTTAAAATACTCTCTGTAAATAATAGCAATTAGTAAATACACCTGTTTGCAGAACAATAACAGTACTTTTATTTTGCAATTTATTATTAAAATTAGAGCTTTCCTTTCTATTACATATTCGTGGTACTTCTTTGTTACGACATATACTAATTAAATATAAGCAGTTTCCATAAAGACATAATTAAACTTTTAGCGAATTATCGAGTTTGTTAGGAGCTCATCAGCTTTGTATTGTGAAAAATGGTGATTTCGATACAATCTTCAATGGAGTTGTGATTATAGATTGGCCAGTACCATCCTCTGATTTGGACGCTATTGAAAATTGTGACAAATAATATCACTAATATGTAATGGGGTTGGTAGGACAGTTTAGGTAATTATAGCGGCACCTCCAGGGTGCGATCCCTGAATAACCCCACCCCATGAATAAGTACCTGAAACTACAGTTATGGGCCTCATTGTCCTGATAAATACGTGAGTGAATCAAGTACAAAGAATTTTTTTTTAAATACAAATACAAAAACGACACCAAGAAATCATACACGATAGCAACAACGTCGTTAAATTTGTGAATTCTTTTAGTGGTCTAAACAAATTTTGACCATCCTATGCTTTCTGTGAGTTAAGATAACTTCTCGCATTGTCCGAGCACTGCCGTAGCTTATTCCGACCTTTCTTGCGCACTTACTGGTACTGCAGCCTCAAGGGCTTATTGTGCTTACTAATATGAAATTTAAATACTACGTCACATATGCCCATGGGTTGAGCGAGACTCGAACTCGCCTGCGCTGGCTCGAGGTAAGAGAAACGAATATCGTGACCACTGAGCTAACGGCGGCAGCCTTATTCCGGCCTTAGAAATAATTTTAGTAACCTAACCGCCAGTCATCTTCTAGAGGGCTAACCATTGGAATACTCTCTTCAGTAACGCTGGTCCTCGGGCGACGCCAGTGACCTTAATTTTCGACTGATTCTTGTTCTCCGAAAATTGTGTATGGCATGCCTTTTGAACTTCTTGAACTATGTTTTGAGTTTCTCAAAATTTGGGACATTTTTACGCCCTCTGTCGTGAAAAACTTAATAATAATCTGTTGCGCAAAGGGCCGAGATATTTCTTGCTTTAACATAATGATACTGATCTCACGGCGCATAAAAAGAAATTCCGATTTATGTTCGGTTTACTCATATATGTAGTATGAAGGAAAGTTTAAACTTTAATAGTAAAATTTTACAGAAAAGGGTTTCTTAATTTTGCACGCGAGTGTATATTAATAACTTTGACAAAATATAGAAAACAAAAAATTATTGAGTTTCTATAGACTAAAATATAACTGAATATTTTTTTATGGAAATTTCAGTCCGTTGTACGTTTTGTTGTATAATAGTCAAGCATTCTAAATTTTAACTTCAGTACTGGTTGATAGATTATGATTAATGTTATTAAAATATAAGTGAATAATCTATACGGAATGATACTACTCCCCATTTTTGGATTCTTTTACTTTTTACTCTATTCTAGCTTTAGCTCATCAGCGTAAAAACTAATTAATTAATTAATGCATTCATTTATTATGTTAATTCTTGAAAACATTGACCTCTAGTTATTTAACCTTTTTGGGCTCACAATGAGCAATTACATTTTTTAATTGTCGAGGAGTTTATTCAATAGACAAAGGTAATCGGAATGTTTTGCCTAGAAGGACTCGGTAGTCAACATGTCATGCACGATCCAACAGCGAGCTTTTGCTTTCGAACGATACATTTGGAATAATCACTTTGTTGTTGCTACAGAACGTGCTCTCCGGCCTTTATTCCCGTTAAAAAATTGATTTAGTTGTTAGTGAGAAGACCTCAGAGTGCACAAACACCGGAAAACATCCATGTAGTAATTTTGCACAAAGATTTTTGTTTTCATTCAAACAAGATGAGTATTGTTCAGGAACTTTCCGAGCGCGATTGGAAAAATCGCCTGGAAAGCATCACGTAACGCAGTTTTATTTACTGTTTGGATAGACAAAACTTTCGTAATTGGAGTGATAACAACCCACGAGATATCCATGAAAAGGCTTTCAACAGCGAAACGTCATTGTTGGTGCGGATGAGTAAAATTAGGGTTATTGGTCCTTACTTTTGAAAGAGAGAGGCTAATGTGTTACTGTCAACAATTGATATGTGGAAATTATTCAACAACTTTTTCACCGAATATTGATGGACTCCAACTGAAAAACACTTGGTTACAGCACGTACGGAGCCGCAGTTGCTCCAAGTGCTGCACTTCTCAACATGATGACCTAGCTTAGTCTGGCCTGACCTATAGGTTACAAAGGCTTACAAACATTGTTCTAGGACCCTCCAACCCCTACAAAATGTAATACGTCAAGAAATCAGGCCTATTTCTTAACATATATTGGAATAAGCAATGAAGAATATTATATACGGTTTCAATAATGCAGAGAAAATTAGGGGCACCATTTTAACGATATCCTCTTTAAACAGATCCAAATAAAATTTTCAGCTTTGTATTTTTAGCCAGTAAAAATAAGTTTTGCATACCTCCTAACAGTTTTTCTTGATTAGACCTAAAAGAAGGGGGGAATTTTGCCCC
Organism: Sinelater perroti; assembly: GCA_036346155.1. Classification (NCBI taxonomy): domain Eukaryota; kingdom Metazoa; phylum Arthropoda; class Insecta; order Coleoptera; family Elateridae; genus Sinelater; species Sinelater perroti. The sequence continues at coordinate 15,409,569 of JARFIY010000265.1, forward strand.
ATCCTATATTATTTTATATTTTATAGAAAAAGTTAAATATACACGCCATCTTGGCAGTTTTTAAGAATCATGAATTTAATATGTACTGCACTTTCTGAAACTAGATTACTGAACATCAAACTGTAAGACTTTCTTGTGAAACCCTTGAGTAATTTAATTACCAACGCTAATGTAAATACTAAGTGCAAATTCATTGTTGGAACTACTTGAGGAAGCAGGGGCGGCGACCGCCACTCAGAATCTAAATAAAACTTGAATTATTTAATTTTCATTTTACAAAAGCTTCAGTACTAATAATTTTAGTGAATAAAGAGTTATTGAATTTATTTGTTTAATTTTTTTATAATATTAGTGGGTAAAATTTTAATAATGTCTCATTTTAGTTAAATGTGGGCATTTGGTTTACTTAGATATTTATTCTAATTTATAATAAAAGGAATTTAAATTGTTTATTTTGCTTTTGTAATTTGAGTTAGTTTAACAAGGTTTAACAAGGTGAAAAGCCTGTTTAGCTTTAAATTCAGGAACTTTTAGTTGTAGGATAACAAGTTAATAATTCAATTTATTTTGTTGAACTTAAAAATCATTTACTGTTACTTTTTGCTTGCGTGTTCGATTATCGAAATTTAAAATTCGAAGAAATGTAATTTGGATTTAGGCCAAATAGAGGTGTGAAAAAAGAGTACCACATACAATAATTAGAGCAATACAAAGTGTATATGAAAATACACAAACTTACGTCAGAATACGCAAAGAAAAACCGAATCTATTTGAAATACCATAAGAAGATAAGGCACTGAGCCCATTATTGTTTTCGCTGGTACTAGACGCGGCATTAAAAAAAGCAAAGCAAAGTTGCTGGAGGATCAGACATATTTGCTATACAGGTGACATATTTATCATAGCGAAGGATTAAATAACCTTGAACAAATACCTAAAAGTATACAGAAAAGTATTAGAAGAAGACGAAGACTATGATAATAGGAAAAGAACTACGAAACTACGCGATATACTAAGAAAATAAAAAACTAGAACAAGACCAAAAAATTAAAAAATTAGGGCCAATAAATATAGAAAATGGAAGAATGGACGAGGAAATAAAAGACAGAATTACAATTGAGGGAAGATTTTTTAATAGATTTAAGACGGCCTACTAGGAAAAACGAAACGCCAAAGGAAACAAGTATGTAAATTTTTAAGTTATTCCAATGATTAGATTTGTTGCAGAATCATTGACATACACTGAGCAACAAATAAAGAATATTACAGCTATAGAAATGAGATACTTAAGAAAAATTGGAGATACAGCCAAAATTGATCAGAAATATAACGATCATAGAAAAACTAAAAGTAAAATCAGTAGAAGAAAAAATATAAAACGTCAATTAAGATGGTATGGGTATGTAAAAAGAATGATAGGTAATAAACTTGTTAGGCGTGAAACAAAAATTGTTAAAAAGATGCCAAAAGGAAGATACGCGAGATGTGCAGTGATAAAAAGGAACATCCCTTGGACACAAACAAGGGACAAAAAACAAAACCGGAGCACTTGGAAAGAAGTATAGAAGAAATGAGTCAATACAGAAAAGTAAACTCTCATAATCGTCTTATACTCGAAAGGATTCATAATGTATGTAAAATTTTAAGAACAGATTTGTATCATAAATATTTTTAGGGTGACACGTTAGCAATTTAACTAATAATTTATATATCTTCTTTTAAGTGTTATTTATAACATTTTCAGTTCTATTATTAACATGATTTAGATTTTTATAATTGTATTCGAACTAAAAGTAACTATTACGGGACCTAGCATCGTCCGAACTATCTGTAATTTTATATTTGGATCGTTGCCATAAAGTTGTTTTTCCAATTGGGAGATGGTTAAAGCCATGGAAATACGGTGTTTATTTATACTTTTAATCTTATCCGTTAACACTACAGTTCCAGATTGAATCGTCACTTCTTTAGCCAATCTAATCCCGCAATCCATGAAAGCTGTTAAATTTGTTAGGTTATCTGGACAGCGATTAAAATCTCTCGATTTCAGATGTCTGTGAAGCATTTGCGGCGTGTACTTTTTATTGTTTTAAAAATGTACCGTTTTAAAAATTTTATTAAAGCAAGGACTTAGGTTGTCACGCCAGGCCAGAAAATATCTCTTAGAAAGCATACGAAAATGAACTGTTAGTTGCGCGCCAGATATTATTAAATTTGGATTTAGCTTTGCCTAATTGTCCACTTCTTAACGAGAATTTGCTGGAACATTTTGAGCATTTTGAATTATTTTCTCTGCTCCCCTTTAAAATATATCGGTTTTAAATACGCCAATGTTTTGTCCCGATAACAACAGACTTCGGAAATTTTAAATTTACAACTGCAAGTCTTGCTGCGGTGGGAGGAGCTTCTTCACTCGGAATTTCTATACCTTTATTGTATTCTCGGCAATCTGGAAGTCGGGGATTTTCCTGAAATTTGCATCATGTGTGTCTATATCTTCTTATAATGCAGTATATGCTACATTGCTCTACACCTTGTGCTTTAAAGGATAGGTTTTCCATTTAAATTGTAAAAATGAACCATTCGCTTGATACATAATTGACATTCACTTCGTTGCACCAATGCTAAGTCGGCATAATAAATGTCGTGCATTATTGATTTATAAAACAATTTTTTCTTTTCTAGATAGTCGAGCAGCAAAATTTATTTATTGTTTTAAAAACTGAACACCGTCGTCTTTTCACAAGTTGGTTTACCGTGTTGGGCTTATTTGCTTGTTTCTAGTGGTTAATTAAGCTACACATTCTTTATGGTTACTAGTTATTTCTTGAAATTTGTTAAATTCAACTTCGAATATGTTTTTGATGTGTGTTGACTATACGTGGCTACCAGTTTTCTCATTCCCAATTCTAAAACTATGTTGTAGATGTCGCCAATGATTTTTATTGTTTTTGGATATCTTCAATTCAGTATACCCAGTATACCCAAGAACAGTATCAAATTTTGTTTTGGGGGCAGGGGGGGGGGTCAGTTTGAGAATCATCTATTAAGAGTGAATTTTATGCATTTATTAGTGTCTAGGGGTGCTAGTATTTCTTAAAAGCGTTCTGGATAAGGATGATGAAACTCAGTAACGATACTGTTAGAGAAGAGCAGATGAAATGAGTGAAGATAAATATTAAGAAACTTTTCACTACAAATGGATGAATCAAAATATTGAGGCCGTATTTCTGACCTATATAAAATGTATTGATAAAAGTGAACTTGCTGTAAATCATTAAAAAGCATTACAATTGCCACTAATGCATATAATAGATTAAAAAATCATTTAGATATCAATATTATATCAATAATTAAATAACATCTTGTATTATAGATGGTTCTTCTATTATGATGGGCAAGAAAAACGGTTACTAAAAATTGACGGAAGATGAGAATTCATAAAAACTTAGTATCCAATTTTTTTCTTAATGGGGTACTAAAATAATTCGTAGAATGTATTCAAGCTATCAAAGCTAATGCCACATGTGAGCATCTCCTCAATCAATTTTGAGAAGATAAATGCAGATCATGTGAAACTTTTACATCACACTGAGGTAGGTGGCTTTCAAAGGAAAATTGTTTGGGAAGATTCATGGAACTTTTTGATATTCTTAGCCTGAAATGAAGTACCTACTAACCGTTGATGGTAAAGCATTTGTAAGTTAATTAGCAGATATCTTTGAAAAACTTCAAGAAACAAATAAAAATTTTGACCTGCTTCGTTGGCTAAAGAAATGTGAGGTGGCTGAATCATCTGAAACTATTTACCTCTGATTTGAACGAAAGATTTTCTGATTTAAAACAAATTAACTTTGCTAGTGGATCTATTTGATGTCTCAGTGTAGTACCAAGAACTCTCAGAGATTCAATATAAAAGGAGCGATGGCATAGCTTTGTGATGAGACAGAAATAAACACCCAAATTTAACCAACTTTGCAAAAAAACTGTCAGTGTACATTTGGATCTACTTTTTCTTTTATTTGCGCAGAAGCAAATCACGATAGAAACAATATTCTTGATGAAACATATTTGTTTGCTACTCATGAGTTGTAAAACTCGAGAATAGTGATGTAGTTCTTCATTTTATTCAATATTATAATGAATTTTGTTAATTGCATAGATGTAATTTATGTTATATCAGTTTCAGATTAAATTAAAATTTTAAAAGATTTTTCCATGAGCAAATTTCGATGTATTAAACTTTTTTCTTCATTGGTAATGTTTTTAATCAAAGAAGCGACTGTGAACTTAATTTTAATCTCAGTTGCCGTGATAACGGAACCAGTATTTTATTTTGAAAAACATTTTTGTGTCAATCAAGTGTGGAAATAAAATTTTACAAAGAATAACTAAAAAAATTTATAGTAGAAAAAGCAACAATGAAAGATTGATTTTGGATCTGGAAGATTTCAGAAAAATGTGGATTGATATTTTTAATTAACACAAACTTGTCGCTAAAAAATGTAAATTTAGAAAAAGATCTACAAGTATAAATGTTCCTGATATTTATGTAGACAGTTGATTTCGATAACATAAACTAAATGTTGGCTACTGTACAAGCCAGAAAAATCCTGTTGTAAAATATCTTCAATCTTCCTTCAGTTTAAGAGCTTCAGCACTGACGAGCATTTGGTATTACATTAAGTTTAATAATAATAAAAAATAATGGTGAGATTCTAGCGACTTGATTGAATAGTAAGGATCTTACTTTCACAATGTGAACAGGCTCGAAGGACTGGTTCATATGTTTGCTCTATGCACTGCCCAGAATATCAATGAGTTACCTTCATTCGGAATGAATGCGGTTACTAGTAGCGCGTTTTAAAGTTACGTTCAGAATGTCGCGACAATAACTAAAACTTAACTGCATTCAGTTTAGTGCTACCTTAAATAATCTGGACTATGATTGAATAAAAGGAGATACTTTACTTTCACAAAAATCAGTTTTTGCTACCTTATCCTTCTTTAGTTCATAGTTAGTTTACATTAATATTCACCTACTTCTTTGTTTAATTTTATTACTATTCTTATTTCTACCCAAGAATAGTCATTTCCCTGTAAATATTCTTCAAAATATTTAAACAGTTTCTTAGGACTATTTCTTTTGCCCTAAGTTGCTTGGTAAAATGTCAGTATATGTATAAGTTTTCTGTATATTGTAATGTGCAAAAATTTAACTTTAGATCTCAGCATTTAACCATCTTCAACAAATGGATAATGTTTATTTCTAGTTCCTAGAATATAATAGCCAAAACACCTCTGAAGTGACATTTCACACAGTTAAATGAATTTTTTACAGGGGTGTTATCGGTTTGTGTAAATAAATAATACGGAAAGTATTAAGAACAAATCATTAGCGTAAGAAATGGAGAATCCCACAGAAAAAATATATTTCAGCTACTTCGGCACACCTTGTAATAGAACTTCTGTAATAAGTGCCATCACAAAATTTTCTAAACTGACTACTAATAATTCTTAATGTAGTTGTATGATTGTATAATTGTACAGTGTATGTATTTAATCATCTTGACGGACTATTAACAGGAGAGGTGATAAACCGAAACGGTACATTTTATTTATTTGGGAGATCTCGTCTATACTTGGTATCATTCATTTAAAAAAAACAGGAGTATTGTAAAATTTTAATTGAAATGGAAGTACAAAAATTACTCTAAATAAACAAGAAAAAATTAAAGATTTATTTATTTATTTAGGAGTCAGAAGACATAAGTATTCTATAAGCTAATGGAGATGGCTTGGGGTTTACTCTGGAGGTGAACCAGCTGGCATGATGAGATTTCTTTCAATGAAGGCATCTCTTAAACTATTGCAAGTCTATTGGCCATCGTTGTTTTAATTTTCTTATTGGATCGTTTTCTATTAGCTGTACAATGAATGGATTGAATATGATTCAACTTTTCTATGGTAATTTACGCTTCTTTTACTTTCGGAATTCTTATTGTTAGATCTATTAGCGTTTTATTCGTGACGTACCATTGGGCGTCAACAATGGTTTTTGATATTTTAGATTGGCATCTCTCTATGCCATAGATACATATTAGTTTGATAACAGCCTTATAAATTGGGATCTTATTTTCTATTGTTAAGTAAAATCTCCGGCCACTCAACCAATTGAGTTATTTTGTCTTTAAATCTATTTGCTTCTTTCTCTTGCATATGTGATTTCCAATTAAGTTTGCGTCCAAATGTAGACTTAGATGTTTCATTGAAGTTTCTTGTAGTATCACATTGTTTATATGAAGAGATGGATTTCTATCTTTGCTTGATATAAAAGTTATACGCTTAGATTTTGATTCATTTATCTTGACTTTCCATTTTCAGTCTATGTTTGTAGAATATATTGTAGATATTCTTGTAAGTCTGAATGGGGTTGTTGAGTACTGGTATTGCTGGTTAATATTGCGGTATCATTAGCAAGAGTGCCCATTGTGATGTTTGGCGCAGTTGGTATATCAGACATATACATTATGTATAATAGTGGTTCTAGGACCCTTTCTCGTGGAACTCCAGATTCAATTGGTAGCATTGCTTATATATCTTTGTTTACTTTAATTGTAAATTTTCTATTACTAATGTAGGATTTTAGTAGATTATATTAAGGCGATAGTTCTTTAATTTTGTAAAGCAGGCCCAAGTGCCAGACTTTATTAAATTCCCTGACCGATATTTAAGAATACTACAGCGCAACATTTTGTATTATTTAATGATCCCAGGATTGTGCTCATTATCCGATGGCATTGCTGAATAGTTGAATGAGCTCTACGGAATCTAAATTAGCTAATTCTGGGTCAATTTTGTGAAGTAGTAGTTTTTCGACTAATTTGGCAATCTCGGATAATAAACTTATAAGTTGATAGGAGTTGACCAGGTTAGGATTCTTTCTAGACTAGTTTTAAAATCATTTCTGCTATTTTTAATTGGCTCAGCATATGCTGAATTCTGATTGAATTATATATGTAGGTCAAAAGTACTGCCTATTGCTTTCTGCGGAAGCATCTGAAGCATTTAGTGTGTGCAAGATCTTTACCAGGTGCTTTTTTACATTCAAGAGAATTTATTTAGAGGTTCTTTTACTAAGATAAGTTTGATTTATTCATTTGTGTGTGCTGATATCTGTAGATATTCTCCAATTTCTGTACCAATCTGGTTGTCATACGGTATGTTTCCTTGATATCTCTTTCTTGTTCATAAAATTTTTGTATTAGCATTAAACGTCTTTGTTGCTGTTTTGATTCTGTTTTCTATTTCTTCACATCTATTCATATTTTCTTTTGCGTTAGTTAACAATAATCCATTGTGATCCTTTATAGATCTCACTTTTACTTCTTGTCTATTTCTCAAATTTTTAAGCACCTTATAGAAAAGTTTTTGGTTTTCCTTGCTGTTCGCTTTTAGCTTCTGTCCAAATTCTTCCCAAGATTTTTGTTTAGCTTCTTTTACCAGGTTTTTCACTTTGCTTTTTTGCTCTTTGTACATCTCATAATTTTACTGATTTGTATTCTGTAAGTATATTTTCTATAATCTTTTCTTTTGCTTTACTCTTTTCTTAATATGTTCATTCTGCCAATTAGTCTTTTTCCTATTGTCTCCTATTACTCCGCAAATTTCTGTTGCTACTTTCGTGATTATTTGTTATTTTGCCCTATCATATGCTTGTGTTCAATATTTTGATCGATGATCCTTAGAATATTTTTCTCTTAGTTCTTTATTCGTTAATTTGTAGCTTTGTATTTTATTCTTGGTTTTGCTATTTGCGGGCATTTGATTAATTTTTGTGTTTTGATTTGGATTTTGTCTGAATTTAGCTTCTGACAATTTCGTATCTTCTCTTAACTCGTACGTCTTTTATGTCTTTTTTATTTCTCTTGCAATTACTACATAGTCTATTATTGACTTTTCTTTTCTTTGCGGCGCTTCTCTAGCGATTCTGTTTCTTTATGTTTAAAAAATGATTTCTTTATCACTAGGTTATTATTGTTATAAAATTTTAGAAAACGGATTTCGTTTTTATTCACCGTTTGTGTTGTCCTATCACCCCTTACCACTTCTCATGCTGATTGCCAGTGGGGCATACATAATCACCAGTGATGTGAATATCTCGTTTCGTTCTTGGTATATTAATACCTTTAATAATCTTTAATTGATATATTCCCATCTATTTATTTCATTTACTGCATCTCTTTTTACTAGACTGCTACTCCTGCACTCGCATTTTCTGTTTCTGTTACTCCTTTGAATATTAGTAGATTACCATCTCCTAATACTGTTGTTCTTTTTCTTTTTTTTTATTTCACCGCTATGCGTAAGTAATTATTATTTTCTTTGTTTCAAGTAATTTTATTTTTTTCTATTTATCCCTCTCACAATCCAAGTTCTATTCTCAATGTATTGCAGTGTAGTCTTTTAGTTCTTTTATTAATATACAAGAGGTTGCCCGGCAAAAGGTATTTTTGGCGTCCTAGGGTGACGATTTTTCTCCCGTCTTCCGTTTTACAAGGTGGGAACGTATAAATTTTTAATTGGATTGGCTTTTTTCTTGGATCGGAAACGTGAAACAACTTAACTTGGCGCCCATTTATAATGGACGTAAGCATAAGCCGTCCATAAAAAATACGTAAAACAAAGTTTATGTGCTTGTTCAAAATGCACTCCCTTAATTTTTTCGATACAATCTTACGAATGTTTCTTACATTTATTTACAGTAATTTTTAATTTTTTCCCTAGATTAATGTTGGCAGCAGTAACTGAATTTTTGTTTTGATTCTGAAATTGCATAACCTAGCTTTAATATTGTCGACATTTGGCTTCGTTTTTAGCAGATACGGAACTATTAAGTAAGTTAGTAAATACGCATCTACTTCTACACCATAAAAAGGATAACAGGTACAAAGGTAGCCGCGGCCGCCCGCAGGAGCGAGAGCGGCCTCGACGTGCGTGCACGAACACACGGACCTCCTCGTGTAAATTAAGCGCTCTGAGCACCGCCACGCCAAATTTTATGTCAGCCGTCTTTGTTTACTTTCCTTTCAAATATATAGGGTCGTCTTTGCACGGATCTCTCGTGTAAATCATGGGCGTATGGAACCCACATTACGTTTGTTTACTTCATGTTTAAATGTATAGATAGATTGTACAATTTTCATTTGAATAATCTTGTTCCTTTTGCTGATCACCGTCGTTTTTATATTTATGATTTTATCATTCTCCTTTTTTATAGACTGTATCGTCTCCTTTGTTTTTCCTTTCTTATTTTTTTTTTTTTTGAGGTGGTTCCTGTATTTGTTATCTTCAGTAGTTTCTCGCGCATCCTTGCATCTGGATTGTCTTCTGGGGACCTTCGACACGTGGTTCTGATTTTCTTCCTATCTTCACCTCTTCCTGGCTGTGCCTCAGTTGTACCCTATTGTTTTTTAACAGTTTACCTGCCTCTCTGTTTGCTTCATTTGTTTCTTCCCTCTTTTTCCATTTCTTTCCTGTTCTTTATTGATTTAATTTGTTTCAAGGCGTAGGCATCACCATTTGCTATTAATCTGTTGTATTTCACAGTAACTAGGTGTGCGTCTGCTTCGTCTGATTTCATGTGCTGTATCAGTTCTTTCCTTTGTTTATAATATATTACTTGGGTAGTTTTCTTTTGCGTAGATTTTTGTGCCTTTTAGTTTTTTAGTCGTATCTCCATTTTCTTGTTTCTATCAGAATTGGTCTATTCTTATCTTCTTGATGCTTCCCAATTCTCTAATTTTGTTTATTACCATTGTTATTTCAATTTTCCCTAATATTACCCTCATGTTTTCCTTTAATTCTAGATCGCTCTTTTTTTCTCTTTCTTCAACTCCATGTATTATTAAATTTCTTTTCTTTATTTCTCTGTCCAATTCTTCTATTTTTCTATCTTGTTCCTGCATACGTTGCGTACTAAATTGGTTATCTTTCCTCAGTTTTTCATTTTCTCTTTTAATTTCTGTTAGTTAATTTCTATATTTATCCATTTTCTTTTGTATTCCTATGTTTTTTCTTCCATTCTTTCAAATTTGATCCCTTATTCTTTCTAATATTTCTTGCATTTCTTCTCTTTATTTCGTGGCTTACAATTTTTTACAACTCTCGGTTTGCACTTATTGTTTTAATTGTATTTGTTGTAGTGTGTGTACACAGAGAGAGTTTCTATTTGCTCAAACACTAGTCGCTAATTACCCTTAATGTTGGTCTCCATATTTCTTTTCTGCACAACGATAAGTGTCAACCCCGGTTCAACACCTCAGAGGGTGTATTTTGAAGCTTCCTTTTATCCCCTGCTGGCAACTCATCTTCTCAACTGTGATGCACGTTGTGTTACTTATCGAAAATTTTAGCGTGGCCTCTGTTTAAGTAGTGCTATTTTCTTATCTGATTACTGCATGCAACTTTCCGCCTTATTTATAATCTTTTTAACCTCAAATTAGTATAATTAAATCCTATTTACTTACTAATCCGGTACTTTCACTTCAGTTATATCTTTCTGAACTTCTAGTACACTTTGCTTAACTACTCTCTTGTGTTTTAAAATAACTCGATATTGTTCGAATTGAACCTGTCTAATTTTTTTGTAAATAAACATTTTTCTAGGTTATGGGCATTAGAAATATATGTCAGGGTGGGGTTTTTGTGGTGCGGCTTAAGATGTGTATATTCAAACTCTATGAAACGAGGGGAGTTCATATAGACCCATATCAATGATGTCCGCGTTATAGAGACCTCAAGAAGGAATTATAAAATTATTAAAAATACCGTTGCTACATCCTTCGTGGTTTTAACTTCTTTAAAATTATTTTTACAGCTTTTTCTGGTCATTTTGTTATCTTTATTAAATGTGAACTGGAAGAACTGGAAGAACGAGTTATCTTGCTTTTTGATATTTATCCAGAACATATTTGTTTAAATATTCCAAATGTTGTTTAGGATTTCCATCTTTTTTCAAATAATCTTTCATCTTGAAATTTGTTCTAATTTGTCAGTCCATTCCAAAAGTTTTTCCTTTGTTGATAATGAATGATTTGGTTGTTTATCCTTATATTCTATTATTTTTGCATTTTTTTTTGTAAATCTAAGATTTTGAAACGCCAAAAGAATTAATTAGACTACTGTCATAATCAACCAGGTAATTTTACTTGCTTTTGGAGATGATTCTTCAAAGTTTTCAGATGATTCTGGTTCTTTATCATTTATTAATTGACCTTCAATGTCTTGAATTTGCATACTTTTTAATAATTTCCAAAACGTTATTTTAAAAATATATTTAAAAGTATTCATTTTTACTTATTTGTTTACAAAAACATGTCAATAAATTTATATGTTAATACATTAATACAATACTGCGAGCAGTCTCAAACTCGCAATTATTGTGTTACGAGTCCTACATTCTATCACTACGCCACTGACCACTTGTTCTATTTTAAATGCAACACTAACTAATCCTACTAATCTTTAATATTTAACCCCCCTGAGCCTCCGCGTTTGTAAAAAAACTTTTCACAGATGATTTATTTTAATTGATTTTTGAAACTAATATTTTAAATATAAGAAGAAATCGATTAAATTTTTTGTTTGACTCTCTGCCTAGATTCATAATCATGCTTTATGGGTGATGTTATACTTTTCAAAACTATTAGTTTTAAAGTTTAACGAGGGTGTCACCGGGTGCTTGAGATAAAGCTGACACCGTTAATACGTTGATGATTAGAGTTTTTCCACTAGATTTTTATAACGAAAGTAATTTTGGCAATCCCCTGTATTATCTTGGTAACACCTAAAATTTTTTGCGTCTATTTTTGGCGTGGTGATTTCAGGATGGAATTAGCAGCCCATATATAGCCGCGGCCTATTAATTTGGGCGGCAGATAGACATCAACGAATTCCTAAAGTAGCGGCCCCATATTAATACGATTTACAGTTTTTCGCCCAGGTTCTGAAATTATTACGCTGCACTCCGGCTACTCGTGAGAGATTTTTTATTTAGGCTTATTTGGTAAGGTGAGTGGTTGACATTCCCGGAGATTTCCATGTAGTTCAATTTTCGCGCGAGTTTCTCGCGGTCGCGCTGCCGCGCGCGGTTCGGCGGCAGTACATTTAGGAGCGCGTTGTAGACTTGCCGGCTGACGTATTTAGGGGGGATTTAGTTAGTGCTTGCCGCACGGGGCCCCATCTAACCCAGTCCACTGCTAGTGTCCAGCTTCGGTAGTTGTTTTGTGGCGATTGGCGTTTCGTTTTCCGGCCCTACGCGCCGCGCTTTCCACCGGAGGGTCCCGGAGGCCGCCCCCGTCGCGATGATAATTGGATAATTTGTGCCGACTGTGACCTTGCGAATTGGCGGCCCGCTACACCTGCGTTCGACTGCGATGAAGTAATTGCCGGTAACCTGCTCGTCTTGCACTAGGCGGACTTGTTTTAAAATTTCGGTGAGTTAATTGATTAGTGCGATAGCGCCGCCGTAAATATGAATGGCCTAACTGTGCCCGAGCGGCCTCCTTTGCTTTGATGATGGTGCCGGCCTTTAAATTAGACGCCTGGAATCGGAGGTACTTCCATGGAAATTAGAATTGTGTTATTTTCTGAGATGACGCGTTATTTTTTACTTCTCGCTCCACGGTACTAAAACTTTGATAACAAACCGTAGTTGTAACGGCTATTTTTTTATGCGGTATATCAACCGTGATAACAGTATCGGAATGTTTACCGCAGAAAAATCTGCGCGAGAATTTACAATATTCTTTGCGACTACTGTGGGACAGAATGCAAGCGCGTCAGCTTCAGATAATCTACTTAGTTTAAGCATGTCAGCTTATCAAGAACAATAACTGTTACTGCACAAGCGATAATTTACTATGAATAGTTACTTTATTTCAGTATTATGTTAAACTCATTACATATGCATTTGCCGTCGTTATCAGCGACGCTTGATTCATCAGTGTCTACAGAGAGCTAACTCTGACCCATTTCCTGCGCACTGAAGAGAATCGTTATGAAAATCGATCTGTTTAGATGACTAAATTAAAACCGGCAGTTTTCAGAATTCGGTTAAAAGCGTACAAAGTATGTTTGGCTTGTCTAGCGTGAGAGATTGTTGAGTTTACGTAAGGTGCGGAGCAGACAGTAACGCAGATAGCCGGCGAAGACGATGGTTGTTTCTTGAGTCAGCAGCCTCCAAGGACGCGCACAAGCACCGTATCTCGCCGTCGTGCAAACGTGTTGGCCGGATTCTGCATTATGTAAAATCTGAACAGACTGGTCACCAGGCATTGCGTTCTATTAATACGAAAATCGAACATTGTGCTCATTTACTATATGCAATTCTATATGCGATTATAAGTTTAGAACGAAAGTTAGGAAGATAAGACAAATATATATTAGATTCGCTTTTTTGGCATGCATTTTCTTTTGGTTTTATAATCCTAATTGTAATGTTATAAGAAACTTCTAGCACGCCACGTTTTTTAAACAAATTAATTCAAATGATGAATCAAGAATTTTATGCCTAATAATTAATTTGTTACAACTAAAATGTTTTTTTGTGCTTTCCTTTTGATTTGGTTGGGAAACTTTTTGATATCGGTGTCCAGCAGTAATCGGCGACTATTTTGCTATTCTACTTTCGTTGGTAACGCTCCTCAATAGCAACAATGTCTTGGTGGAACCGTTATCCATGCTCATAAGATTCGGCGAATCCATGCATGTTTAGGCTCATGTTATATTCTAATCCTCGATAACTCTCAAGAAATTCACTGACAATGTCTATAACTTTCAGATTTTTCATTTTCTAAAAAGTTTTATGTTACTGCTTGGAGTGCGTTCTAAGTCACTTAGGACCTCTTCAAATACCACAGCTAGCATTAGAAGATTAACTTGGGACCCGATATCGCTTAAGCCGGGGAATTTTTCTTTAATATATTAAAATTCATGCTCTTAACAGAATTTTTCGCGCTTAACAAGAGCTGGGTGAACTTTCTGGTAATGCTTCCTGCATCCAAGTTGTAAGCCATCTGGAATTCCCACAACCTTTCTACCATTCTATAATTTGGTCAAGAAGGTGTGCCATATTTTCATGGGTTTCCTTCACATGAACAGCATATCCAACAGGAACTAAAGAGTAAATATTTTGTGTAAAGAACAGCTTTTAAGATACATTTGAAGAATTGTTTAAAAGACCATTTTTCTACATTGTGTTGATAAGCTAATGAAAATATCAAGTCCTCAATGTTATTGCAAAGAGAAAGACCCTCAGTTGAGAAATATTGTGGTAACTCTTTTTGGCGATTGCGATATTGTGAAACTGCCATCCTTGCAATCTTGCTCCTAGTATCTGCTTATTGAGTTTTGATGAACGTAAGTCTCATACCAGATCATTTAATTCCAATTGAATTATTAGATGAGATGGTAAAAATTCCTCACCACTGCTAGACAGGACTGCAGTTCTTCTATATCATCGTATGTTTCTGTTAAATCAGCTGAATATTTTGGAACGGGAAGTGTTTCTGAGCATCAATCAGAAGGCAAAGTGGGATACACAATTGCTCGGGAAGCCAAAAATTTTGGTGCAGAAAAAAGTAACAGTTCATAGTATGGTCCGTTTGTTTTCGTCATATCCTAGGAACCCCAAACCACATAATAGTGTTCTTCCTATTTAACCAACTCCTAGGTTAGTATCACAACGTGCATAATTTTTTTTTGGAGTCCAAGATTTGTCTCGATTTTTAATTTTAATGACAACGTAATAGTAATACGCTTTTTCTCTTGTGGGTGTAATATTTCGCTTAGGCGGAATTTGGAATTCTTCACAGATATAACAAAAACTACTCGCATAATTTATGCACTTGCGAGACATAACTACTTAACATAACAGACGATGACAACAAACTCGCCTTATTTAATGTAAATAAGCCTCTCTTATATTTCTGAAATTTGATTGGTTTAATAAAATAAGGCGTAGCTTAGGGTTGACGTAAGAAACATATCAAGCCTAATTCAAGCCAGTCAAATAGATCCAGATTTCTGTCTGGATACAACGTTTATATTAAAGTAAAAAAGGAGGAATCATTCAAATTTAAAATTAAATAATAATATTCTATTAATTAAGTGCGTACGTGTATCTATTGTGAAAATCACGTAATTAATACATATGCTGGGGTTACAAATATAAAAAGTTGATTATAATATTTTTTTGGTGTCTATCTATTTCTTTTGGTGCGCCTTACGCTCTCAGTACGTTGGTGTTTTTTCCCTTGAAACGCAGCGTTTATCAGAAACTGTTCTCTCTTTGTTACGAGTTATTTCCTTCTCTTTTGAAGCTGTATTTACTATTTCTTACGATGTACCTAAAAAGTATCTTACACTTCTCCTTTTTTCATTTTTATGCGCCTCATCCAATAAGTTTACTCAAAAATGATAGTTTTTGGTTTTTGTAAAACACAGCAACATAGAAAAAACAGCGCGGCCTTGCTTTGATCTTAGCTCCCGCTAAGCGTACAAACAAGATATGCAAAATTTTACAACCTTTCTAAAGTTGCTTCGTTGATTGCTGAATCAATATTTGTTTTGGGTTTTCCTAATTACTATAGTATTTTGTTTTTTTGCGCTTATGTGCATATCGCGTTCTTCACAGGCGCTTCCTTTTTCGCTGTTTTACTATATTTTCTCAATTAATTCTTCATTTTAGGATTTTCTAGACATATTTTCTTAATCTACGTTAAAGAGAAGGACCGCTGCGGATTTTACTTATTTTACGGCTCTAACTCTTCCCTGTTTGTTTTATTATCGCTATATGATTCAGTTATATCACGTGTGATTCGAAAATTAGAACTATGACTACTACAAGACTTATTAAGCATATCAACCGAAGATTGCTATTGTCTAACTCAAATCGAGATCGCGAATCGTAGTTATTCAATTTTACGTACACGACTGTGTTTATTCTGAGGAATACTTTAAGGATATTGTTGTTGTTTATCAAGGTGGTTGTGTGATTTTTCACACTTTTTGATTTATTTCGCATCACCCAATGGCGTGGAATTATTCCTATATAGTATATCGTATCGGAATGGTCTTACAACACTAATAAGTTTTTTACTATAAAGTTGAATTATTATGGTAGATAATTTTTTTTCTATTTTACATTGTTGTTTTATTGGTCGAATGATAATAATTAGCTTCTGTGATTTACAACATAACCTTGGTATTTTGCCTTTAATGATTCTGTGGCTGTTTAATTATTTACTCTGTTTTTCGTCGATTCTTTTTCTAATTAGCAAGTTTACACTTGAATTAGGCGTTTGTGTGTTACTTTGTTCCTGTCTTCTTGTTTAGTGTTAGACGTGAAGTCCTCAAGTACGATGCAAGTTTCTTTGGTTTTTGAGATTTTGGAATCTTCTAGAATTTTTTTACGTCATTCATGTATAAAGTTGTAATACATTAGTATCAATATTTTACACGCTCTCCGTACTTCGAACTACTCTCCGCAATACTGACCAAAGTTGTGTTGTAGGTGTCATGTGGTATTAATAACGATGATGCCGTTTCTATTTCATATTGTGTGGTCAGCGGAATGACGGAACTCGTATTATTCAGATCACAAAATCCTGTATTTTGCTTTGATCGGTTTGAAAGGGCTGTATATTTTCAACCTTTCAAAATACTTAAACTTGAAAATGCGATATCAAAAAAAAATTGAAGAATTTTTATTAAACTGCGTGGAATTCTCCATTAAAATGGTTGTCAATATAAAAGGGGAAGGGAAATATTCTTTATTAATCTTTATAAATTTATTATGATAAATAAGCAAGTATTCAGTTACTAATTATTGAAACGCAGTTAGCCTTAATATACATTTTTACATATAGATTGCCTCAAGAGTAGTCATAACATTAAAAAAATCTGTTATATTAACCTTAAGATTGATTACTAGGAGGCAGGGTGTCATTTTTTATTTGAAATGAGAATGTGCAGTGATGTTGCACAATAAATTACCGGAATCAATTTGTTATTTTCTGCGTTTTGTTAGTGGGAATGTGTAAAAAGCGGTTCTATAAACTTAGTTTTTAAATCCGAAAACGTTAGCTAAAATAACTACAACTTTTTGTTCACCTCCTAAATCCTGCTAACGAGGATGCCTTGCTGAATAGATGTATGAGGTAAACGCCAAATGTTTCGGACCTGATTATATCCTAGTAGTAGTCAAAACAGAGAGCGGTAGTGCCAGATAGCGCCATCTTTATTCGAACGTTCATAAAAATTCTAGCTGCCGATTTGTCTCACTCACTTGAGTTAGTGGTGCCTCATTTTGCAGAATGTTGAGAATTCAATGCTAAAGGAGGTTCTCAGTGAATCTTCACCTTTATATTCTACTGTAAAGGAATGGAGAAACAATTTTTTTGAGTCGATAAAGCATTGAAGGCGAACCACGTTCAGGTCGGCCAGTTGAAGTACTTTCGGAAGAAAACGTCGCCCTCCGTTTAACGAGGTGGTTTCAATAATCAGCAGGGTTAGCGATTTCTGATGTAATCGTACGACATGTTTTTTTATGAACACCTCTGTGTGAATAAAGCTAGTGCCAGATAGGTATCCCGACTTTTGACGAATGTTCTAAAACAGCAACATGTAATCTGCTGTGAATAATTTTTAAACCTCTGTCGCAACAAAGAAGTTCTTCAAAAACATGATCCAGTTCTATGATTTCCTAGCAAAATAGACTCAGTATAATGGCACAGATCTGGCGAAAAACGACTAAGAAAGACAAAGGTGGCTCAACCCACAAAAAAGGTTATGGTAACGATCTTTTGGAATTCAAAGGGAATTGATTTTAAGAAATGGAACACAATGGTAAAATTCCGGCTTGTTGTATAAACTGCGCGTTGTTATTATGAAAAAGTGGCAAAATAACGCCCCTCTCCATAACGCCACAATTGCTGCTTAGGGTGTTGCAAAGAACTGTGGCTTTAGGGAGCTTTCCCACCCACCCTACAGCGAAAACCAAGATCCCAGTGTACTCTTTATTTTTAAAACTTATAAAAGACCTTCGAAATAGAAAAATAACCTCTCGCCTCTGGAATATAATCGGATCGGAAACTTTTGGCGCTTACTTAGTAATTAGAGATTTCATAATAAAATGAGCAAGTAGAAGAATTTTTCTGCAATGTTTAATGAACTAGAGGGTTTCTGCGTATGTATCAAAATAAAAGGATCAAAAAGTTAGTGTATATTGTATATTGTTTATTTGCTTGACATTCCATTAAATTATATTTTGCACGTCCTATTGTCATTGCTGTTTAACAAGATAGTAATAATAATCAGCTTGTATATTCTTTAACAATCAATTAGTCAAAAATTTAGATTTGAAGGTCACATTTTTAACGAAATCGTCCCTTCAAATGCTAGTTATTTAGTCCATATAAAGCACTTGGATAGTTTCATGAGAAGAAATCGAAAGTGATAAACTCATGTTTAACTGAATGAGGCGGCGCTACCTGCCTATAATCAGAATATGTCTTCTAGTACCAACTTTATTTAATAAATCGTTTTATAACCAGCTATTTACACACTAAGATTGACATGTAGGCGGTAGGCAGTAGGCAGTAGCGGCTTCTAGTCTTCAAGCCAAAAGAGGCTGAGTGCTCACAAATTAATTATTTTACACTTTATCTTTTGTTTTTTTTTGGGGGGTGGGGCAGGGTCTAGTCGATCGGCGCCAGTTTTCCCGGAATGAACTTGAAGATCTTCCGGTTGGGTCTTTTTAAATTTATTATTGGACTCGTCAACCCTGGTAAATCTGGGTTTCGAGGATAAAAGCACGTTTGTGCCTCCATAGAAATAAGCAGAGAGTACTCTTGAAATTTGGTCAGCTTGAGGAGTACTTGGTTCTCCTTAAGAAGTGGCAAATGAATCTTTTCTAATGCCAACCACTTTATAATGTTGTAATTAATTACTATGGTGTTTTTGCCGCCTCTCTGCGATGAGAAACTGCTTTTCTCACTTGAGTAAAAATGTAGGTGGTGCATCTATAAATTTTATCGCATAAAGTTCTAGCCAAACAAACATCAGCTTTTATATTTCCACAAATGATTTACGGAGTACCCACTTTATTGCGGCAATAAATCAGCGTTAAGCAAAAGAAAGGATTTTTATTCTTGGGGAGATTAGAAAAACAAGGAAACGATTTGGCATCATTTATTGCTAGCCTATTTAGAGACGATGATGTCAGAAAAAGGATAAAGGAAGTTGTTAAACAGCGCGTTGTTTCTTCGGGAGAGCGTTTCCGCTTACAATTCTTGCATATTGATACCTCAAAACGTTTACGATTCGAATTGTGAAGCTATGCCGAGTCTATTATTTCGGATGTGTTACCTTGACGCTATTTTTGCAGTGTGTAGGAAATGGGTAAAATTAATCGGTTGTATATATGAAATATTGGTGCATCATTTGGCTGTATTGAGGCTAATTTTGTTTTGCGTAATTAATTTCGACTTAATCGAAGGTAATTGCCGTAAATTTCTAGGCAATTGAGAAAGTTGCGCCGTGTCAGATGTCTCTGGCAGCGCTGCATTTTAATTCATCATTATTTATAACTTTTACTTCGTCCTCTGCGCCGTTCTGCGCGGTTTTTCTTCTGCCACATGTCACCCGAGCCGCCGCGCTTTCCGCGCCGGAGTGACATAACATTCCAGGAATTTTCGCGTCGCTCGCACGACCAATGATTGACCTCCGCGCGTGCACAATGAATCATGGGGAGTTGCGTATCGGCAAATTCGTTAATCTGCCCGCCGAATTTGCGGCCATAACTAGGACGAATTTCTCCGGGGTCAGTGGCATCCCGTGCATTGTTTTGCTGACTTTTTGTGGCTTATTTTCATTGCTTCCCACTTGCCTTATTTCGCGCACTGCAGACTCTGACACGGATACACGGTCCGTGATTCAAAATACAACCGCCATAATTTGCTACTCCCCGTTGTATTTTAATGCAATTCATGCATTTTTATGCGCCACGGAAGATCTCGAGTGGTTCGCATAATGGCGCAGGCCAAGAATAATTCAATCGCGGTACCGGTTAACTAGTAAGCGAGCGCATAGCACGATCGGTAGCTTAAGCAGACCTATAGGGTGCATCTACATATACCAGATATTTCCTTTTGTTTGGTGCTAATAAATAACATTTAATTCATTTCAGCTTCATACTTTGGTTTTCTTTATTATATCATTCAAATATACTTTGAGAGTTTTTGATTTTCATTTATATTTTTATAGTTTATTTAGTATTTTGTGTGTTTGGTTAAGCTTATTATATAGTTTATATATTTGTTTCTTAGTTTTAATTATCAACTGAGAAGTAATTTAATATTAAGAATAATGATTACAATAAATAGCCTATAGAAAAACCTGATTTCAGGTTAAGGTTTTCCCCGTATTCCTCTGCTGTGTTCTGTCTTATGCCTTCGTCCTCCATTCTTTGCCTGCAAGCATCCACCCATCCAACTCTCGGTCTCCCTCTTCTTCTCTTAATCAAGCCGAATGTCCAATCAGTGGTGTTGATTGCCTATCGGTTTTTCGATCTGGCTAAGTAACTGGTTTACCCACATCCACCTTGGCATTTTAACACTCTTTATTACGTTCCGAGTTTTTATAGCTTTCTTTTATTATTTTATTGGCGTTCGCCCTTTAACTTGATATTCAAAAGTTATCTCGTCACTACGGGGCTTTTTACTAAATTTTTTAGTCGAGGTTAATGTTGATATCACACATTTATTAAATATTTCACTTTTTAGCTTAAGTGCAATATTATTTTGGATATAAATTTCAAAGCCAATAATTTCTTCTATCCTTAATTATTTCTTCTTCTTTTTTACTTTTGAATGGTAATAGTTGTGTCGCTTTTGCGACTACTTCAACCTTCTTTCTTTCCACTAGTATCTCTGCTGTTCCTTGATTTGTAAACATATGTATTTGTCCATTAATATTGATTCCTCCCTGTTCTCATTTCAGGCTGCTAAAAAGGTTCTCTAGTGTGGCATTAAATAGCATCGGGGATAAGGGATCACCTTGAGGTACTCCCTTATTTCCTTGAAAGGTTGGACTATTTCTTTCAATTCTAACGTGTGCCTCCTTATATTTTTCTTGGCAGGTTGATGTACTCGTTGATTCCATGCTCTTTCAGCGATTGGCATATGCCATGTTGTGTTCAATGAAATTAATTGGTTTGGTGATTGGTATATTAAATTTATTGCTTTTATTAATAATTTGATTTACAATATGGAGGCATCGTTGAATAAGATTTTCTGAAGCCCGCTTGCTCCTCAGGTGGGCTTTTATCCAGGATTAGGTATAATTTGTTTTGTAATATATTGGCAAACACTTTAGAAATATTAGAAATAAGACTTTTATGTTTATAATTTGCAATATTCTCTTTGTCTCTCCTTTTTATGTTTGAGTATAATTGTTGGCTGAGACCATTATTCTCTCACTTCCGTACTTTAGCATTTTCCTTGTTTTATTTTTTAAGTATTGCTATTTTTTTCATTTCATAGTTCTTCATTTCTAGCATTTCCTCGAATATACTTCCCTTGCTAGTTCTTTCATCGCAGTTATTTTTCCTGATACTTTAATATAATTTACTATAGTATTTGGTAACAATATCCTGCCTCATATTCTTTTTGTTGTTGGTAAGTTTCATTAGTTTTTCCGCCAATAGTTTTTTAATGTTTACTTGTTAAGCTAACCTTTCAAACTTGCTTAAATCTTTCCCAATTGTTCGCTTTGTTAACTTATTATATTCCTAATATTTTATCTTTGCTCTGTTTTCTTATCATTATCTCTTACCGACTTATTAGACTTGTGTTGTATTTTATCTTACGCTGCGAGTATTAGATGTACTTACAGTTTAGATCCTGGTTCTCTCGTTAACTATTATTTTGATTATTAATATTGAAGTACTTTAAAAGCTCATTTATCACAGCTATCTTGTTACGACGTAGACGCTTCTCTCCTAGAAGAAAATTAAATGTTTTTTTCTATTTGATCTTGAAAGTTAGAAAATTTTTAGTATACCTAAAGAATTTGTTGGGGCTACCTTGTTATATCTTAGTTTTAAGAAAAGGTGATTATCAAAGCCGATGATGCATCTCACATTTGCACTAGCAGAATTCTCAAACAGTAAAATCCAACGAGGCCCGATTTGTATTGTGGAAATACAAATGGTTACTTTGTTTTTATTTTTAGAGTTTTAATACAAAATTATGGTACGTATAAATGTTTTAAGTTTCAGAAAAGTAAGAATAGACATTTGTGTGGACAACACTATTGCAATGGACGTTTTAAGTGAAGCATCTCTATGAAAATACCTAGAATGCTTTTACGTCAGTGAGTATAAAAATAGCAACAGACGATTCATTTATAAACAAACCACGCCCACATTGGATATCCATTGAAACTTCTAAGAACATTAAGTATTAGCAGAATTCTGTGTAGAAGAATTACTCTTTTGTGTAAACTAATGTTCGTAATTTAAATTTTTTTCTCAGAAATCCTGACCATTATGATGCGTATTTGTAGGTTTCATCCTTTGAGTTTTAAGTGGCTTGTGATGAAATAAAGGAAATGAAGCATTGGGAAAATTTATATCAAGAGTGCAAAATAATCCATTTCGATAAAAGTTTGAACACTAAAACGCAAAAAATTAGAAGGGTTTGTGTGGTACAAGGGCTTGTGATGATCAACGACACAAATGTTGCAAGACTGTCAGATAAAAACTTACGATTCCAACAAGTTCACACGACCACGCTGTGGACATTAGTTTATTATTTTGGAAATCTGAAAATCTATTTGAACATTAAAATGGACTAAAAGTTTTAAACGCATCGTCATACATCGAGGCATCGAGCATTTTGCTTAAGTTTACTTATCAAAAAGTAATCAAGGTCATCGAGAAAAGTACGTTTGGTTAAATGAAATATAGAAAATGAAGTAAACTTAGTTGAATTTAGGTTAATTTAGGGTCATCGTGTATATATGATTCTTTAAATTTGTATGTACTTTTTCAGTGTAGAGTAAAGGTGTTATAATTCAATAATCTTTTCTTTATGCATAATCTATTTACCAATGACAAAATTAATCAGTTTTCTGGGGTCTTTCAAGTAGAAGGCATAAGAGCAATTAGTAGCGCGGGTAGGATTTGCAAATTTGGTTCACCAGCAGTTACTACGCCCAACAACATCGTGTGCGGTCTCCAATTTAGGACGCATGAATGAGCCATTCAAAAATTAAAATTTGATTGACCTAGCTGTTACCATACTTTTTTGGTCTGTTAGAACAATCGTTCAGGGACATTAGCTTGATAGTAATGATGAAGTCGAAGCACATGCGCATTTTTGAATGCATAATCTATACTAAAACTCGGAAATAAAGAGTACCTTACACGAGCTGAATTTCTCAGTTTTTCTTTCAATTTAACAATAGAAAACAACTATGTTACAACTATTTATAGTTTGCAAATCGTTATGGCAAATTTAAGCTACGTATACATTTGACCAAAGAGAATAGATACAATGCGATTTCTTTCGAATAGAACGAATAAAACAAACAATTAGACTAATTCGTCACAAATAAATAAATTTGACGATATATTGTTGTGCAAATTTAGATTCTTTTTACGGTCTTCCAGGAAAAACGATCTCTAATGTTCTTATGTTAGGACATAATTAGTACCATTACAATTTCAATTGTTTGCAACGATTTTAAGTTATTCTGCGCGGTTTATACGTACACCAAAAACGTTGTTATGATCATTATGGGTGTAAATACGTGTTAATTTTCACGAAGCTGCTGTAAATATTTCCTTTGGATGAAATCTCAGTTAAAGATAAATAGTGTAGCTGGCGCAAACTAATCATATTTGTATATGTGGTAGTTTGATGTACGTCATTCGCCCTGATGCTGATGCACGATTTATATTTCAGATTTTCTAAGTAATCAGGGAACACAATCAAAAGGTTAGAAATAGAAGAAAAGCTCAAACAATCACCAGATTTATTCAACCTTGCTCATCCCACAATAACAATAAGTTACTTCAGCAATACAAAATTCAGGGAAACTGAAAATATTTGCCTAAAAAGCGGTTAATACAATTGAATATATTCAATACTTAATGTAGATTATGACCAGTTTATCAATTTTTTTAGTAGATTTCTAATTGTTTTTTTTAATTCTTCAAACGCCTAGCCCGAAGATGCTTGATTAGGTTTAAGTTGGACGACTGACTTTAACTATTTTCTTGATGAGCTATCTTTCATCAACATTGAGGAACGTTTTGAATCGTTGTCAATGTGTGAGGCTTTCGTATGAAAGGTTCTTGCAGATCAAAGTATTTATTATTATCCATTATTCTTTCAACTTAAAGACACAGCATGACTGGCCCCCCAACCACGCTTCATAGTTTACAACTGGTACTTAATATCGAATCTTCTGCCCACATAACAACATAGCTCTTCCGACCGGAACGCTATCTCTTAAGCGAATCTCAATCAAGCCATTCAGTTGAACAGTGTGAATTGAAGGATGGAAAGTGGCGTTCGTGTCTGGTTCGATAGAAATGTCAACAATGGTGAGATGAAAATTAACAGATCGAGAGAGAAAGACGACTTCTGTCCAATAACTAGGCGCGAACAACTTTTCTATCAATAGGTGATTAAGAAAGCCCGCACTACTCAGTAAGATACTTCTACGTTCTACTCTGTTTATGTTTGAATCTCGGCGGATACTACAGACCTCTACAAAATTATTGTAAACAAGTAAAATCTGCAAAAAATAGACAGAAACAGTTGAGTGTTGTAAAAATCCGAAGAGCTGCAAGATAGTCTGTATTGAAATGTGTTTTCGGTCTAATTGAACCGTATTAAAGATGAATTCGAAGACCTCGTATATGACTACTTTATGTCCTCTGGTGTGTATTTAATCTTTTTTATCATACTGTTTATTATTTGTGTGCCTGAGGTAACATTGTAAGAATAAAAAAGATTGCATTGTAAGAAGTAATATAACTTAAAGAAAGTATTTTTCTGAATCCGTAAGGCACAGGTATCGACAGGGATATTAAGTACTTTTTAGTGAAGGTGATAAACCTAATTATACCCTAATATTGGAAGTCACTAGAAATAATTGAGTATCTGCGTTCATTTCGAACAATATCAAAGATGGTGCATGACGATCGGCCATTGAAGGTGAATATATGCGAATCTCAACCTCTCAGTTCATAGGTCTTGCCCCAACAAAGTTTTCAAAATATGAAAGTTGCAATACTTATTTCAAAATTTAACGAAATTAAATTTTTTAAGTTGCGTCACCCTGAAGACTATCCACATCGAAGAAGTCTATTTTCATATCATTACCACTGCGGATGTCATTGGCTAGCGCCAAAATGATAAGCAGCGAAAGCCACAATATGAGCGCATGCTGCGACATGTCAAAATATTTTCTAGTTTTCCGAGCCGGCAGCTAACGATGCATGCCTACGTGACAGCTTCGAGAAGCGCTCGAACTTGGTCGCTTCGGATTTTGGACTGCGCAATAGTCCCTGTTATTCGTAAACGGCAAGCCGTGCTAATTGTGTGCAAATAGAAACAAGGCGGCCGCATGGCAAATAGGCAGGAAAGTCCGCTAAAAGCCGGGCTCCGGAGCGTCCGTGACAGCGGCCATGACTTAAAAGCGTTTTTGATTTATAGTTTATGATGGTTAAATAAACGAGCCGGCGAGAAAAAGCGGCACTTTTTTATGCGTCGGGCTGATGGGATTTCTGTAGAAAGTGAAGATTTAGAAAGGAACGAGCAGACGGAGTACAACGCGCCATTAGATTTTATTGGTTTGTAATTAATTTTTATTGGGGTTCGATTTGGAGTGATTTGGAAAGGGGTACTGATAGTATTGGCAACTGGCGAATTCACTGCCGGTTTATGACGACTCGTCAATGTAAACTGTAACTAAGGTTCGAGGCGCGTTTCTATTTCTATTAACACCAATTCGCCGAAAATAGGTGATTTTGGCGCCAACGTGCCAACGACATACTTTGCATCACTTTAGTTTCCTCCCACGCCAGATCTGATAAGTTTTCTAGAAATCTAAGTCGTTGAAATCATTTTAAATTGCATTTTTATGTCGCTTTAAAACTGTTGTACGCGAAGAAGTTAATAAGTAAATTATCCAGTTACACTATCAATCAATAGTTCTTATAATTCATTTTAGATATTTGTATCGTATGATACTAGTCTCTTCTGCCTCGTCATTCCTCGTATATTTCGATGTTTTAAAGATTTTGTATTTTTTTATTTCTTTTTAATGGGCATGGGAAAAACTTAATTTTCTGCGATGAAAGTTGCAAATTTTTCCAATTTTTAATAGCCGCAATACATAAAAATATAAAGCCGCTTAATTGGTTGGCCAAACGAGCAGCAATCGAGCGGATATAATTAAGACATAGACTCAGTTTTTTGCTGCCAATTCTTATCAGCTTTTTTTGTCCGGCCGGCCGCGCGTTTCGCATCAACAATAATAAACTAACGAACCTGCAGCTTTTTCTTATTCATTTCAAACCGTAGAAAGCAAAACAGAGGAGAAAGTTTCAATTTGTATTACACAGCAAGGCTCGAAATTACTATTTAATTAGCGAACATGCAACAGTAAAAAGCAATCGCACGAAAAATGGGCTGGTCACGGTTTTTGCTGAAACCCTCCGAGGCAGTGTTGGGAGCTAACGTTCTACATCACACTGTTTATTGTTGTTCTTGGATAATAAAAAAGCAGATTTATATCGGCAATAAAATTTGATAACATGTAATCGTTGCAGTTGGATTCCAATAATTAGCATTTACGTATATTAATTATTTGTATGTTATCGGGCAACGTTCAAGCTCAGTTAAATGTTATATGCAGCATGGCGTCATTCAAAACTGCATAATAATAAAGATTACTTTATATACATATCATGCTCGCACTATTATGTGGATGACATTTTAAATAGGTTTTTTGTAAAAGCATAAAATGAAAATAGAAATTATAAACAATTTAAATTAGTGTTTAATGCAAATTGGAATTATAATTAAATTGGTTTACAATTTTTTTCCGGCCACACAGCTAAATTTAAATACCGAAAAGAACTAAATATTTAATTTTTAATTTTACTGATATCACTGGGAAACAATAAATTTATTATTCCAAATTTGTAGTAACTCTTAGTGATCGCCAATTTCTGATCTAGCGTTCCAGGGGCTTAGATGTGGTGCGTATGGGCCCGGGTTTAATTTTGGACAGGTAGCCTAATCAGTCATTAAAACACCTTATCGACTACTATCAGATATGGTGGGCGACGATCAGGCAGTGAGGGCGAACTTTACTTTCAGTAACATAGAGCCTGATTAGGTGGTTTAGAGTATTATTCATAAACATTTGTATAGTGCTAGTAGTGAGAAACAGGCCTATTTTAGCAAACGCTATTCCAGATTTAGCAAATGGCAGTCCCACTTCTACGTACTCTTATCTATCGGAAATGCCAACCCATTCAATTATAAGTGTAACACTAAAGTAGTAAACTTTGTGAATAGCCTGAGAAATTAAAAAGGCATTAATTTGCAAAAAGAGAACAATGGGAAAATAAAGAAATACTGAAAATCAAGATCAACAAGAATGTTGTGAGTAAAAGTCAGTTATATAGTGATCTTAATAGTAAGGCTGAAAGTTGCATGCAATATAATTAGCAAGAAAAATAAACATTAAATAGATCCCTAAATTGACGACCATAAGTTAAGTTACACATATACACAGGGAAACAAAACTTAGGATTAGTTAATATTATATTATTTGGTTAAACAATTACTTGAGCAATTGGCAAAGGAAATTCACCTGAAGGCTTCACCTATGAATTGACTTTGGCACCCAAAAAAACTTAAGTTTATCAAAATAACTACGAAAAAGGAATAATAGGAATAGGTAATGGATGACTCACCTCAAGAGATCAGGGTACAGGGTTAACAGAACCAGAATTTTAGACAACGCAAAAGAGGGTCGGATTCAGTAGAAACTTTGTATAGAATTCTGCTAAATCACTATTGGTCAGCCAGTATACGAGTGAAGGGCTGAAAGAAGTAGGTTTTTGGTTATAGCGTGGGTGGTACCTACACGAAAAGTGCTGAATCTACCAAATTTACAGAAAACAGTTTTGTATTAAATATTAAGAGCCAGATAATTAAAAGTAAAAATAAGGAAACGGCATCCAGATGAATATCAGCACAAAAACTAGTAAAGATAATAAAATAGAAAGCTAAGTACAGCCATTGAATAATAATCATCTTTCCGAAATAGTAAAAAAATTGGCGCCAATTAAAGAAATAAAACTGATAATAGGGAATCATTAAATCTGGAAGGAATTAAGCAAGTGTTAACTTAATTCAAAACGATCTTAAAAGCGACCTTAAACAAGAAGTGCTGGAAATACGGAAGGAAATTAATAGTGGCATTAAAGAGATAAAAGACGAGTTAAAAGACATGAATACCGAAATAAGATATAATAACAAGAAAATGAATCATATAACAAACAAATGAAAATTTTTAGGTTAAAGAAATGGAAAACACCCCAGTAAGTTCCAAAAAGTGAAACAAATTTGAAATAAATTATTGGTAATGAGGACAAAAATTGATACAGATAATGAAGACAAATCATAAAAACAATATAAAGTATATTAGAGAAAGAAATAGACATAAAGACCAAATTGAAAGGAGCACATAAAATTGAAGAGAAAAAATGCACAATTGTAGTGAACGACTGACTGAACAAGCTAAAGGTATTGAAGAAAAAAAAATAAAAGAAACAATATATTCATAGACGCAGAATTGACAAAAAAAGAAAATAAGTATAAAAATACATAAGAGATGTACCAAAAGAAGAAAAGAAAAAAGATGTAACTGTAAAAATAGGCTACTAGAAAGTAAAAGTTGATAGGGGAAGGATCAAAGGCTTGATATAATAATAAAAAAAACGGTTACACAAAAAACGAGTATAAACGACAGTACAGATGACAGGCAAAAAATTGGAAGGACTAAATAAAGTAAACCTGGAAATGAAATAAAAGAGGATAAAGAGCAAGATAAGATTGAACTAAGTCAAAAAGATGACGAAAAAGAGGATAAAGAAGAAGAAGAAGAAGAAGACACGGACTCTTGGGTGCAAAGAGCTGATAACTAACTAATCCTCAATACTCCTATGAACGAACCTGAAACGAAACGATTAAAGAAAAAAAAACGATATTTTTGGATTTAACTTTTCATAGATGCGCTCTATGCTCCATTATTTGATCTATAAATGGATTCATTTTATGTCCAAAGAAAAGGAATCACCAAGATCTGTCACGATAACCTCCCAGATTTAATGCACTATTTAATGTAAACGGATGAAATATATTTTAGAGTAGCAAAAGATATGCCATTTCAGTATTGCCTGGAATGGTGAACATCGTAGGCTTGTAATCACAACCCGTCAATTTGGAGTAGTTTCTGATAGAAAGCGGTATTCCTGTGCCTTGAAAAATCTATAGAGGCAAGATAGGAGAATGTTCCATCAGTAAGTGTGAAAAGAATTACACGCACATATCGCAGTGCGTATTTTTAATGAATCTTAATGAACATAATGATGACTCGATCTTCAAAATACTCTAGCTAACGCTATTATATTCTACTAGGAAAGCTTATTTCCACTTGTCGGACCACATCGAGTAGTATTTTTAGTATTGAACCACACACAACTCTTACATAAGTAGTTTTCGTGCAGTTAATCGAGGAACTTGAATAATATGGGGTAGGCTTTTTTTGAAAAAGAACGCTTTCTAGAGCCAAAACTCAAAGAGCTTAAAGATAAACCTTCATGGTTCCAAAATGGAAGGCGCCTCATATCACTACGTGATAGTACACCGTGGTTAATTTGCTCGTCAGATCTGTCACATTCTAATTTCTTTTTTGTGAGTATCCGAAAGCTCAGGTCTTTAAGGAACTTGAAACTGCTATTGGTCATAAAATCGTACGTGTAACTATTAAAGTTGATTGCAATAGATAGTACTGGAAGTTGAGTTTGGAAGAATGTATAGCTTGTAAAGATAAACGTTTAGGCGATATCATTTTTAAAAATATTAATGTTTCTTCTTTCAGTGAAATGAAATTTTGAACATGATCTATGCTGCCAGATTGTTTAGTCAGTCATTAAAATCTATCATTGATGACGTATCACTTTAAAACCTACATGAACCCGTTAAGTAATATTTACTCGTATCTAACTTTTTGCGTCTCTTACTGAACTTTTAAACTGAAATTTATATAGCCAAATAGTCTGATATGTTCACTAAAAAATCATCCGTTCCGGGATAACCAGAGGATTTAAATTACATCAGAGTTGAAGTTAAGCAACTATCACAATAGAAACTGAAAGCCGCATTTAATCAAATACTAGATGCCTGGGAACACTACCGGCTATGCTGAAACGTCCCGATATTAATAGCGCAATATTTCATCTCAATTGATTCCGGTGCAGCTGCGCCTCCAAATTTTTGATGTGAATCCGCCGCCGTTCGATAAATTCCTGCCGTAATCGCATGTGATGCAACGATATAAAAATTATGTCTACGGTAATTAAGGAGGAGCTCTGTCCGAGCAAGACCCCTGGCGTAGGCATTACGGACTCCCGCGGCCCAAGGTTAAGGACTGCTGAGATAGATTAATTTGGTTTTTTGTGTGGCGCAAGTGCAATAAATTCGAGACGCTATGGTTATTTACTATTATAGCGGTAGTTTCGGAATGATGCATGGGTGTATGCTCTTCTTTGATCGGAGTTGGCGCTAGGTTTTATGGGCCCGTTTGTCATCCACTGTTGCGCAAAGCATTGTTTGCTTTGTTAGTTTATTTATAAAAATAATAAACTAATCTATATTTAATTGCGTTGCAATTTTTGGTATTACACTACTAGGGTATTTCCCGCCAAAATTTTAACTTTTAAGTCAATAGTGAAGTAGAACACACAGAAGATCAGTTTTCTTTAGAGACTCAGCTGTCCTTGCATAGCAGACCGATTAAGTATCCGAATGATGAAGAACTAAATTTTCATGAAATGGCATGAAATTCGATGTCTAAACGTCGAGAATCTTTTCATAAAAACGCTGTTGAACTAGGGAACTGAATTGTTTACATATGCAACGCGATGTGAAAGGGGAGCGTTTTAAAGTTCATCAGAAACGAAGAAAAAGCTCTCTTAAGGCAGTTACCTAACTCTAATATCAAACTTTCAATACTTTTATGTTCTTGCTAGAATCATTTACAAACAGCGTTCTGTGTCCTGTTATTTGTTTGAAATCTGTAATGACCTGCATATCTGTGGTGTTTTCTAATTACTTTGTTTTATTTCTTGTACGATACGGGTATTGCATGAGTACATTGCATCATAATTTTATAATTATTGCTATACATTATACATAATTATGTTTACACATTACTGTCTGCTACACGAAGTATACCACAAAAGTTTCGAGCTAATGTAAATGGTTTGCGGACTACAATGTCACCTGGCAGCCGATGAGTATGGAGCACAATGCGCATGCGTGAATGAGAAGGACTGTAGTGTGTGATCGTCGCATTTGTATTGTTTCTAAAGTGAAGAAACTGCAAACCATCAATGCAATTTAGGCCAATATGAAGAGGCAACTGTTCGCACTTTTAACAAAAGACTGTGTAGAATATTTTTAACAGTAGAAGCAACGCTGGGTAACTGTGTGAGACTTGAAGGTGTTTACTTCGAAAAGAAATGAGCCTACAATGCAATTTTTCTTATTTTTTACCATTTTTACTAGACATATGATTTTTATTATTCTAATTGTATTTTTTTTGTATTATATGACTCGATGCTTTCGGAACGGCCTACGTATATTACAGTCTAGCTCATTTTCCGAATCGGAAGTGTCGCTTTCTTATACATTTTATTAATAAATGTGTCGTGTTGCTGTCATTCTATATTTAACATTTTTTAAACTTATGGGACACTTACGTTTTATGTTTTTCTTATAAATTTTTAACAAACAATCCTCAGTACTTGCTAAATTTTAGAAATTTGTTCAAGAGTATGTAATAACGGTCTACTACATTTTTAGTGGTTCTTAGTATATGTTGGCGGTGGAAAGATTTGGGTTTATTCATTAGTTTCACAACTACGTGTTACGGCTGTGCTCATGGATTCTGCAGCATTCAATCAAGTCCTCGTACGCAGCTGTTTGTTATACGACTTCAAATCGCGTTTGTGCAAACACATCTTCTTAATAATTATGGTTTTTTCCTCAAAAATCACCTTCGCTTGGGACAATTAAATAGAATCAGCTACAAGAAATAGTCGAAGCAAAAGGTTGCAGGCAGGCTTGAGAAGCTCTGTGATAATGTACACAGATACACACAATCACTAGGTTAGATATTAAGGCTGACTCACTGATCACCGTTACCGTTCAGAAGCTGCTACGTTGTTGCTGTCCTATCGCTGCACCAACACCTAACTTAATCATGTCGTGACAGGAGATGAAAAATGTTGCCCTTATTTATTATCATACTTTCTGTCAAAACAACAATTTGACTTGCAGAAAATTAAGCTTTGCGTTTGGTGAGAATATCTGAATATTTAACACTTGGAGCTCCTACCGTAAGGCATTACCGTTACAGCCGACCTGTACTACGAGTAATTTTAACGCACCGCCGAAAAAATTACAGAAACTCGCTCTCGACGAAATCAAGTTTTGTTCCTATACGACAATGCACGACCACACATTGTTTGACCGACTCATCAAACATTATTTTAATTTTTTTCGACATCCAACTTTATTATCATACTCGAAGCAAAATCGTTGTTTCGTTAACTTTTCAATTTGAAACTGAAAATGAAAACTGAAATACAATAATGAAATATGTTAGAATCTGCCGGGTAGATCAAGAAAATCATGTCTTTTTAGTCTTTTTATAGCAAGATAGTGACTTGAGAACTTTCTGTAATATTGGGTTGCACTTTACAAATATTGTTCAAGCGTTTCCATACCTCCAAATAGGTTTAATAATTGATTTATTATCTTCTAACGCCAATTGTGAATTCCCACCCATTAATCAGTACATCTAATCGAAGTATTAACTCCTAGTTGTTTGAACTGTTTATCACTTCTCCCACGTCAGTCTTCAGTCTAAGACAGTTTTTGAGGAAATGCACCGTTATAAGGTAACAGGTGAGCATTGACTAATTCTTCAAGCGATGCTCTTCATTTAACGCTATTATTGATCTTGTCAAAACGTTTGCCTTTCAAAAGTGTTGCAAACAGAACTGGACAAATGAACGCAGCTCTGATAGCGCCATTGATCAGGAAAATAAGTTTGGATGATTCTGAACGCAGTTTAACCAAGTCTCTGTGGAGTAGGACTTTAGAACTTTGTAATATTGGGTTGCCCAAAAATTTTCAAGCGTTTCACTTCTTTTCATTAATTTATTTAATAATTTTGAACAAAAACAACTTATAGCATCTAATCGAAGTATTCTCCGTCAACACTGATCACTTCCTCCCACTTTTCCGACAGCTTCATGATCCCGCGAGGTAGAAGTCGGCAAATAATTCTTCAAGCGATTCTCTCATTTCACTAATGTTTTCAAAACGTTTGCCTTTCAAAAAGTGTTGCAACGAACGGAACAAATGAAAGTCTGATACGCCAAATCAGGAGAGTAAGCCGGATGATCAACGCAGTCCCAACCAAGTTCGATGATTTTTGTATTTGTCAAGCGCGAGCGGTGAGGCTTTGCATTATTGTCCAGAAAAACAGCTCGATCTCGACGATCTCAACTGACGTCAATAGACTTCCGAGTTGACAGTTTGTCCTGGCTCAAACAATTCCCAATGCTCAATGCTACGAGTCGACCAAAACACACACAACATTGCCTATTTGTGCCGAAAGTCCTTCTTCGGTGTCGCAGTTGTTGTTTCTCCGGGTTTTTGAAGCTGATTTATTTCTCGTCTCCCGTAATCAATCGATTGGCCAAGAACGGAATTTAATTTTGACGATCTAACAAAGTTTGATTGGCATTCACCCGTTTCGTCTTTTGAGCAGCAGGTAACTCAACGCGCCTTCTTCCAGACCTTACCGAACTCGTGGCGGATATCGTCAATAGTCTGAGGGCTGCAATCGAAATCACCGGCCAACCTTCGGCATGTCGCTGATGGAGTATCTTCAGTGGCTTTAAGAACGTCTTGACGATCAACCTCTTTTGGACGTCCAGCTCCTTGCTTGTGATCCAAGTCCTTCAATGCCACCTTTGAACTCTACAAAATACTTTCGAACCGTCGACTCTTCAACCGTACCTTCGGCCCATGGTTTATTGATTCTGGGAGCAGTTTTAGCAGCATTTGGTTTTGAACTTAATTTGTACTCCTGCAGCATTAACATTTTTTTTGTTCGCGCGTAAGCTCCATAATAAAACAAATATACAAGTATTATATATCAAAATGCGCGGGAGATTGCGAGCTTTCAAATGGTACCACAAACATGTAATAACAATGCAAAAACTATGAAATAAATGAAATACTCGAAATTTTTTGGGCAACAGAATAATCAGGAGGTAGTTTTATTTTGGGTTTCTATAACAGATCGTCATACCAGATCTTGTGAAAAGGTGAGGAATGTCCAATAAGGCTGCTGGCCAATATCTTCCTGTTTCTAAATCTTGTTCTAGATTTTTTTAACAACTCAATGGACTTGTTCTGTGTTACAGTGGTTTTCTCTGAATCCGACCTGATGGCACGGGATCAGGTTTTATTTTGCTAATAGAGGTTCTAATTTTTGTAGGGATAATTTCCCAAATAATTTAGATATTACTGAGAGAAGACTGTTGGGCCTGGATTTTTCCCTGGTTTTAAAATCATTACCTTTTATGCTGCTTTCCACTGAAATGAATAATAATCCAACAAGAGAATGGCATTAAAAATGATTGTAATGGTTCCGAGTTATTTGCGCTTTTTTGGGTGAATGTTGGTCTGTATGATTTTTTTCATCTCTGTTATTTTAAAGGGCTTTGATCAGTAATTCCATCTGATGTGAGGTTTCTAGTTATTTAAGTTTGGCTGGGAAACCATATAGCCTTCACCATGTTCTAACGGATTATTATTTTTCCTTGTATTAAACAACGACCAGATAGACAATTTCTTCGCATAGAAGCAGGGACGTTTTACAAATCCAAGATTGAAAAGTTACGAGAACATTGGCAGAACGTCATCTATTCTGATAGAGTAGCATATTTTGTTTAGAGGTGCTCGACATTTAGAGAAAAATAATTTTCATAAAAAGAAAATTCAAATTGCTGTTTATCAAGATACAGGAAAAATATTTGTATGTAATGTTAACTGATAAAGAATTACTTTTTCGTTTATTCTATCTTCTTGTGCCTATATAAAATGTATATAGAATTTGAAGTAAACAAAATACAAACGAATAATTTATTGTGACCATAAATTAACGGACATTTAATAAAGTAGCCATAAATCCCGTCTCAAATAAGAATTTTGTTAACACTAAGCATTTTATAGATACGCCGCTTATTTATATGTTCTATTAACGACCTCATAAATTGGCAATATCCTCATAAATCTGTGGAGCCATCGCTGTTGGGAATGTTTTGATATAGTGCGATACGATGTTAACCAAAAAACTGCTATCGGCTTCGAATTATCTCCCACTCTTCTGTATTATCCGATGGTCTCGAGCCAGAAGGTCCCATTAATGCATTAGAATTATTTTCTTCTGTTTAATTGCCGCCTATAAACGCCTAAGAGATGCTCGATGCAGATGAGCTTTTTCACTCGGCAGGCCATCGTTGCCGCACTAAATGACTACGCACACTCCATCAAATTAATGGGCGCCCTGTTGGAAAATGCAAATTTCCACGTCCGCGAGCCGTGCGGATCATTATGTTTGCGTAATAATAGAGTTATAATTGTAGGCAGCGGTCTGTGGCGGAATAATTCGGCGCTTTTGCTGCGGGACCAAACGGTACACCATGGCGCGGCGGCGGTTTCTAGTCCAGGACGTGCGCGAAAGTCGGCTCGCAACGAATTCGGTCTTTTTGTTTTGGCCTGCGTTCGTGCCCAAAGTGACCTAGAACACGTACGCACGAACGCCGTCCCGTGAATAGCGCAGGAATCCTGCTGGATTCGTTTCGGAGCGGCTCAAGACCGATGGCTCTTGACGCCGGCCCAAAGTCGTGATGGCTCAAGGCGCCAGCGCAATTACTTTTTGGAAAGTATCATTGCTGCGCGTGGCAGGATGTTATTTGGCGTTTCGACACTGCGTCGTTCTTTCCTGCCGGTTTCTGGAGTTTTGCAAGGCAAAAATGTCACAATAAGCGGTGCCGGCTTAATGATAGCGTAACGCTAGAAGAAAACCGGCTGTTTGCGCAATTGTGCAAATCCTGTTCATTGTGAACTGCATTTTTTGTTAATAATACAATGCAAAACCTTTCAATATGTTATTACGGAGTAGTAGCGATTACGAAATCAGTCTGGGAGCAATATAGTAGAGGGCATTTCAAAATGATTTCATACATTATCATATTAAGTTGTAACTTCACACGTATGTAATGTTTAGCTCCATTCCCAATCGTTATCAAAAAGTCACCTCGCAAATGTTTAATGTGAGCATCCTTCGTTACTCTACAAATGACAATGCGGTAATACAGTTCTTGCCAGAGGCATTTCAGCAATTTACTTCAATGGTTTCACGCACACATTGGGGGAGTGAAAATCTTTTAGATATTTTTACAAAAAAGTCATAACGGAATAAGATCCGGTGACCTTGGTGGCAATCGTAAAAGATGTCGATCATTGTTACTTTACATCGTATCCATCGATGTGACAGTTCTCATTAAGGA
This sequence comes from Sinelater perroti, assembly GCA_036346155.1. NCBI lineage: Eukaryota > Metazoa > Arthropoda > Insecta > Coleoptera > Elateridae > Sinelater > Sinelater perroti. The sequence continues at coordinate 15,446,602 of JARFIY010000265.1, forward strand.
GGTTCCTTACAGAGTATTGGTAGTGACATGGGGCTCTATCAAGTTGCAAGATAAAGTCAGCACTGTCAAGTTCCAGCGGCGACATAAGCCATGTAGTTAGCAGTACCCTTACAAAGACAGTCTGATTGCTAGAATTTATCATACCAATTTCGATTAGTTTAGACTTTTTTGCTGATGGTTCTTTATGAAAAAGTGTGTGAAACTGAAAACATTCAAAAATACAAAATGCCTTTTCTTCGCCCATTTTACAACTCGTCGTTTATCTGCCATTTGCGGTAAGATTATAATCTATTGGGACCTTCTATGTAGACCTGAGGATGTATTCGATTGTACTTCACGCAAAATGCGATCGTATGTAATGCTGTAATCCTCGTTATTATCATTCAAGTAATTTGGAATGCCCTGCATATACAGAATCGTTATAGATAGTTAAACATTATGCATTATGCACATATATGTTTTAGTGGGGGAACAATATTTTTACTTTTTATTCGTTCTTCGAACTGATCTTGACAGTTTCATTAGAACTAGGCAAGCATATTATAACATTTTATCTTTAATATAAAGGTCATAGCTAAGTAAGCGTGAGAAATGTGCCTTTACATCTATTTGGCTGATTTTATCAGAGGTTTCTTTCTAAGCAACATTACATTGAGTGAATTATTTTTATTTTATTAAAAAGAAATAAACCAGTGAATAAAACAATATTTCAATTAAATTAACTTTTGTTTAATTAAATTAATGTTCAATTTGCTTTATAAATTTCTCTTAACGCTTTTGTAGTCGAATGGTTAAGGTCTTGGCTGAGCTGCGTGCGGACTCGAGTTCAATTCTGGGTTCAGATGTCTGGCGGGTGGCCTATTCAGTCATTAAAAATAATTGAGTATACCTGCATTCACTTCAAACAAGAGATTGTAATGCGATCGAGGTTTTTGCCACATAGTTCCTTATCAAAGTGAGAGAACATATGCGAAGCTCACCATTACTATCATTATTGTATTTTTTCTGTATACTAAGAAACTTAAATTTAAAACCTGAAAGCAAAACTGACTTTGCGATGTTCAGTCGATTGTAAGATGATTCCCTGTAAGACTAAAATTTACTATGCTCTAGTTGAAAATAGTTTATAAGTTAAAATCTTAGATTAGGCAAGAAACAAAATACCTAATGCTATATATCGCGCATGCAACATGAATTGTGACAAAAACTGAAGCGATATATTGCTTTAGTGGGCAATGCTCCAACACCACGTTTTATTTTGTTGCACTGTAAATTTATACTGCGATGTTTTGGCAAAATTATTGAATTACGATATAATAATAATACATAATATAATCCAATAAATAAAGCCCATAATCGGCCCGACTATTTAAATTTTACATTTTATATGAGGGCTCATTTTCTTCGTTATGATCTCTAGATCAAAGTGCAACGGATTTTTGTTTATTACTAATTGTTTATATTGTTAATAAACGATAATTAGTGTTAAATACACGCGTCGTTCAGAGCATTAAAAAAAATGAAAAATACTGTTTTTCATTGGTTATAAGCAAGTAAATGTATATTTTCATATGCCCGACCAATAAACAGAGTCATCTGTTAATAACAATTTGTTACTTAAATAACCAAAAAATTCAACGCTGTTTGGATGTTAGGTATTAGTTGGCTAAATGTTCGATATTAGACTCGATTTCAGATATTTTCAACTCGATAAACACGAATTTGAATGTTAAATTACAATAAGGTGTTCATATGATTTGTTAATAAACAATCTGTTAATTAACAAATAAACCAAAAAAATAAATAAAAGTTGGCTAACAGGTTATAATAATTTTTTTTATAAATCGAAAACTAGACGAGCAAGGATTTCGATGCTCTAATTTATTTGTTTATTAACAAATTGTTGATTAAAAATTTTGCGAGTAATTTATAAAATTATCAACTCTAAATTCATTTTTATCAATTTCAAATTAGCCGAAAACGACTTTAATATTGAACATTTAGACGATTTTGACTTTCTCTATCATTTATTAATTAACAAATTGTTTATTAACAAATTATATGAACAATTTATTGTAATTTAACATTCAAGTTCATGTTTATCGAGTTGAAAATACCTGAAATCGAGTGTAATATCCAACACCCAAACAACATTAATTTTTTTGGTTATTTGTTAAGCAACAAATTGTTACTAACATTGAGATGACTCTGTTTATTGGTCGGGCACATGAAAATGTACATTTACTTGCTTATAACCAATGAAAAACACTATTTTTCAATTTTTTTATAATGCTCTTATAATGCTCTGAACACTAATTATTGTTTATTAACAATATAAACAATTAGTCAGAAACAAAAACCCTTGCACTTTGATCTAGAAGTCATAACGAAGAAAATGAGCCCTCATACGTCAAAATCGGCTTTTAAGAAAAAATTTAAATATCAAAACCTTTATTTCCTGGACTAATAATATAAATAGTGATTATAATTTAAGATTTCTTTCTTTCCGTGTCTACGATTATACTACAAAACTCTACATACAGTGGAACCAACTTTAGGGAATAGAGGTGGAGGATTATTTTCTGTTCTAAGGATGTGTTTAATTTGAGGTACTTTAGGTTCATCAGTGAGATGCGATACGGTGCTTCTATAGTTTGTTTTATTTTAATAGCTATTGTCGAAGCTACATTCGCGTGAAAGGCATTGTTATAAAGTGTTTTTTTTATGTTGACTGTTTTTTTTGTTTCTATCAAAGAAAATCTGAAACCTATAAGACATTTAAGTTTCTTCCAGGTTCAGAATGATCTGCTAAATGTTCAAATCTCATAATACACATACCCACCCCCTCGATGTCTAACTGGTTTCTAACTATCAATCTCCACTTCATTTTCATGTAACTGGTTGCACCACACAAGTAACATGTCATCACGCCTTATAAAAAGTGAAAAATAATTTGAAATTCTATTCGGAAACTCAAAGCAGCTGCCCTCTTTTGCCATATAAAAGAGTTTAACTCTAACAAAGAACCAAATCATTGCCATTGTATTGATTTTAATTCTCAATAAAAAATTATTTTTTAAACGACCTGTCTGAAATTAGTTACAACACATGTTAAGTCGCTGTCATAATAGCATGCGTCATTCGCAAGTGACTTCAAATCAAAACCTTTCACCTTCCATTTAATCTCAGTTGATACCTTTTGATTTGTAGTTTTTTCAAAAATTTATGGGAATGGTCGACTTTCCCTACATAGTTAGCTTTGTTTAACCCTGTATGGTTACGTGTTATAACACTGCCATAACGTCTAATGCTTTTACAGTTTAAATTGTGTGAATGTTGTGCAATTCTTTCTCAGTTATTCGTGGGTCTGTCGTGGAGGGCAAGCCAACCAGGTACTGGTGCAAAAGAAAACTACAAACCACAAACCGCTATTAGAGGAAATGGTCATTGTTTTTCCATTGTCTAATTGTATTAAATATAACTGTGTTCTGGCTGTAAATGCATTGCAAAAATATAATGCCGTCTACCCGGCAAATAACCTTAAATCTTGTATAATTTATAGAAAAATAAATTTAAATGTGGAGGGGGGGGGCAAGAATATTCAGACCGGGCAGTGAAGACGAACATATGAGAGCGTTAACCTCTCAATGCGTAGGTCGTGCTCCCACGCGGGGTGGCTGAGCCCTTACCATTAAAAACTAAGTTTATTATCGTTGTATTGAACTTATGGCATAATTTCATTACAAGCTAACTAACAAGGTTAAATCAATGTTTTTTAAATCGAAATCAGAACGTTAAAGTAATTTTATGACTTATTTTCTTTAGTTATAACTGCATCGGAGAAGGGTCATGTCATCCATCGTCAAATGCAAACCTCTCATAGTGTTTTCCATTCGTCTCTACCATCTATTTTCTGTAAGTAGATCAGCTACTCACTTTATATCGGCCGTCCATCTTGCCTGCGGTCTGTCTCTACTTCTTTTATTTTTTCGAGGTCCTCATTCTGTTGTCCCCCCATTTAATATCCGTTCTTTTCCTAATATGCCTAGTCCAATTCCATCTTGGAGTATATATTCGTCGTATTATATTTGTAACTTCGGACGTTCTTCTAATTACATGCTGGGTATATAATCCCGTAGTGTTTATATTTAGCATTTTTCTTTCCATCGTTTCCCGATTTTTTTTCAATTTGTTAAATGACGTTTCTGTCCCGTATGTGAAGGTGGGTAACATATTGGTCTTTGATTTTTCATTCAGTTGAATATCACCTCCAGTTTATCCCTATCATTTAATATGTGGACTACATTATCAGTGAACCTCAAATGCTCCAATTTCTTGCCTCATTAAAAAACTTTCAATTTTACTGTGGAAAGTTTGAGAAAGAACTAGCCTCTTCGACAAATTCCACCTTATGCTTTGATTTTGTTTGTGTGTTTATTTTTACTTTAATTGTAACGTTCCTGTATATGTATTTGTCATGGCTGACTACAACTTTCTACAGGAGCATATGTTTATTTGTCTCTTCTATTAATATTTTTCTTATTTGTAGATGGTCCAAGGTACTAAAACCTTTTTGGAATGTATCCCGTTTACGGTACTGATAGCTGTCAAGTTTGTTTAAGTCTTTGTGTTGTGGGCTTTGGAAATATTTTATACATAACCGATAATAAATTGATATGTCTACAATTTGATAATTTATGTTTATTTTCTTTTTTAAATAACAGTATTTCTAATGTATTTAATCAGTCGGCTGGGATTTTACATTCTGCCAAATAATTGTCTTTAGTTGTTTAAGTATGCTATATTTTATAATATTGACTATGCTGTTCTTTTCTCCTGGAGCTTTTTTATTAGGAATTCTTTTAATAGTTTTTTTCCATTTCTTGACTTGTTATTTCGAGAATTTCTTCTGACCTTACCTTCTTCGGCCTTTTTTTTGTTGGTGGTTCTATTTCTGTTTCATAGAATGCTGTGTATAGTACTTTTCTGTAGTTTCTACAATTTGTGATACATACGCTATTTCTTTTTTACTATCATCTGTTAGCTTAGCTATTTGAAATCTACCTCCATTAATTTTCTTCATAGTACCTTTTAAGCTCTTCCCTCTCTCTACAGTTTCTTTTACGTTCGAGTTCTTATAGTTTTTTAAATTTGCACTTAAGTTTTTTTGTAATTATTATGTTTAGTTCTACTATTTCTATCGGCTAAATATGTTTGTTATTCTTGTAGTTATCTGTTTTTCATTAGGTCTGATCTTTTTTGTCTTTTTTATCTGTATCTACATTTTAATAAGCGTTGGGTTATTTTTTTGTTTAGCGTATTTATTTCTTACTTTTTTGTTAGTGAATCTCTTCTTTCGCTGCTAATAACTGGTGTGGTGTACCGCACTTATTGTTTTAAGTTCGAAATTTATCTGCACTTTTTTGTTGTCTATCATTTGTCTTCTTCTATTTCTTGTTTTTATGATTATCTTTGCTTTTGGCATTTAATGATCGCTTATTGTATTTGGTTTGGTGGTGTGCTTTACTGTGCTTTTATCATTGCTTATGATGTAGTAAGTCTTATTTTTAATTCTCCCGTTTTTACTATGCCATGTCCACCCTCTACCTCCGAGCTTCTTAAAGCAGTTCAGTATATATAAGTTGTTCTCTTTCGCTTAGCTTTTAGATGGGTTCCGTTACTATTTATTTTTCCTAATCCATAAAGTCCGATTTTATTTTTCTTGACTATTTCGCAATTAAAATCGCCCATCAGTAAGATATATCATGTCTTGTTAGTTTTTACTTCCTTGTTCAGTTCTTCATAACACTTCAATTTCTTCATCTTAAGTTCAGATGTTGGGGTATATACTTGTATTACTATGCATTAAAGTTTTTGTTGATTTTTATGTCTATTTTATTCCTCCAACTTTCTGTTCTTCTTTGCCCTTTTAAAATAGAATATCAATTTTTTAAAATTCTACATCGCTCTCCTGTTTTGCGTATTCCTGCAAAATCTATTTAATTTTTTAGTTCTTCTTCAAGTTCTACTAACTTTTTCTTTGTGGATAGTGCCCTTATATTGAACATTGATATATACCATTTAACCGCTTTAGATGTTCCGTTTTTTGTTTGAACAGGAAATACTGCTTATTTAAGGTAGTTAACACAAACAACTTCTAAATGTTTGTAGCCTTCCATTCGGTTACAGAGAAAGATACTTATGCCGTTATAAAGGACTTGGCGTTTGGCTACAGTGTCGATAAGTTTGGGCTTAATCCTGGAAGCAAATGCCTAACGGGTGGCCTACTTAATCACTCTAAATAATTGAGTAGCAACGTTCACTTCTAGTTTTGTTTTGTTGAAAACGCTAATTGTAATCATGAATTTGCTGAAATTCTACCAAACTACTTTTCTGTTTTCACTTTTTTATGCTGTAATTCCATATTACTCACATCTAGATTTTCAGCAGCATAATACTTTTTGTGCTGTCTTGGCATGTAACATTTAGCTTCAAGACATTTTTTATTACGTCTGAGCATTTTGTCCGAGTTGGTTATTTAAGCGTCATATCGTATGATATATTAATCTTTTCATTATAATTAGTTTTGTTTCTGACTTTTTATGAGGTACCATACTACTTGGTAATCGTTTATTTAACTCCTTTAGAACATAATTAACGACTTACCTATTCCTTTGATACGGGAGTAGTTGTCGACCTTGACTACCGCTGGCGCTCATGTTGACACCATGTACGTAACGCCTTTATACGCAACGAAAAAGTTTTATATAAAATACTAATATCGAATGTCAAAGAAACGGTACTTAAAAGTTTGTATAGTTTTTACTATTTGTCTGTCGGACTAGTTTTTAGAAATGAATGTATAATAGCGTTCCGCTATTTCAACGATCATAAAGAATGTGCAAGATTAAATTCATATTATTTACATTTTTTACATAATGCATAAGATTTAAAAATTTCTGATTATTTATATTTGTAGTGTTTTGTTTTTTATGTGTTGAAAGTAAATAGTAAACTACCAGTAATTTATTACTTAAGATTGTTGTAAACCGCGTATGTATTAAATTGGTAGCAATACACATTCTAAATTTAAACAACGGACAGTTTTGGTAGAAAATCAATTTGCATTTCAAAGCGCAATTTGTGCAGCATATCTGTAAGAAGCGTAAAATTTTTTGTCGTAGTTATTAAGCGTTTTTATATTATTGCCTTCACTAAGTACTGTAACAGGCAACACTGTGTTTTTATTCGAGTATTCTGACTTATCTTAAATGAAAACGTACAGCGCATAATCGATAATATAATTTATTGAACTACAGTTGGGCAATTACTGATTACCTAAAAGTTGATTATTGGCCATTTATCTGCTTCTGTAAAGTCAATGTCAAGGTTTCTACAATTCTCCATTCCCGACCTTGAATCAACAACGGGTATTAGCGTATCAATTATTCAGCCGTAATTTCCTTGTCCTCCGCTGGCACTAAATAGCTCGTTTCTTCGTTCCCAATAGCTATTAATTTTTAAATAACGCAAATCACAGCCGACAGGATAATTGCTCCTAATTGTCGTATAAATTTAGTCTCCTTGAAAGCGGCCATGTAAATTTATGCGCCGATTTTTAACTTTTTTAGAGTAATTCACCGCATCAAGCAGCGGACAACTACCAACTTATGAATTGAAATGTCCTCAATTTTTTATTTAACAGTAACGTTTCTCATTTTTATTGTAATTGCATTTCGGGCGGGAGCGGCGCCAATTTGGAATTTTCAATTTGCATCTGTAATGAAGCATAAATTTTCCTTGCCCGAGCCATGCATTTTCCCGAAAAGTCTTGATTAGGTTTGGATTTGAATTTTAACTATATGAAAGCAGAAAAATCGACCAAAATGGGTTCGCCGTGTGAAGCAAATGCATGGGATTTCATAAAATTATAAATAAATCACTCGATGTTTTCGATGAGATGGTTCAGAGTTTTAGTTTCAGTAGGTTAATATGTCGGATATTTCCATTAAAAACTGACTTTTATTACAGTTACATAAAATTATATTTTTATGCCTTATGAATAAAATGTTTACTTGCCTTAACAGATAAATTTGCCGCTGTGAGCTAAATGCAGCTGGAAGTGGAATAGTGCAATCGTTCCTGGAGAAAGCAAGGTAGCAACTTATCAATTGGTATTTATTGGAAGCTGATGTCGGATTATACCAAATAGTGAAAATTTAAGATGCCGATTGTTGTAAAACTAGTTTCGTATGCATAAATAGCGTTTAAGTGAGCAACAGAGTGTTTACATGCTGCTAGAGTGCCATTAAAATCCCGGAGAATGTTTTGTCTTGGTAAACCAGCCGATAAGATCCTCGAATCGGTTATGTACGTATTTGGAAGCAATGTAAGTTGTTTTTATGGAAAATTTGTGCTATATAAACTATACTCTCTGTACTGAGGATGATCGTTTACAGTATGTACTATGTCAGCGTAAAAGTATTTATTTGATTGATTCATAATTAGTATATTTTGATGTGCGCTTTCTTTAATAATTTCGAACCTGTGCTAGTGATGTTATGTGTTACAGATACGAGGATGTTTTGAAAAATTGTCGAACAATACTTGTGTATCTTTCTGAAACGTAAACTCTCGAAACTGTGACGTCTTTCTAGCTGCTGGATTTATTTTGGGGTATGGTCTTTGAAGTATTTTTCTCACAAGGAATGTTTCTGATTTTTGAATTGATGGAGATTGGAAAGGACCAAGTGAAGTTAACGTAGTAATAGGTAAGAATTAGAATTTCAAACGGATTAATTGTAGCTAAATAATTACTTGTAGGAGTGAATAAACAATTTATAGATCACTTATGCACGTCGTACTGGTTTGGTCTTAAATCTTAAAACTCTTTAGCAAATTTTGAGGGATAGGAGTCGGAAGGAAAAATTTGTTGAATTATTTTTTACGGGAGCAATTCGGACTGAGTCCTCATTTACGCATGCGCGCCCATCATATGATACTGTACGCAGTAGTTCAGTAGATAGTGTGCGGAATGAAATAAGAAGGTTGTGTTGTAGTTTATTCGTTCGCTAGACCAAATGTAATGAGTAAAGGTGACATACGTCAATGACGTCGCATGTTTAAAGGCGGACGCACTAACGTGCATAATGAGACAAAATGTCTGTAGTCAACGATGAACAATTGGAGAAAACTAACAAATAGACCCGATAAATACATGAAACAGTGGTTTAACGATAATACTGTGCTTCAAGGATAGTTTTATTCCCAAACTAGGGAGTTTTTTGTAGAGTGAATTTCAAACCTTCTAAGACGTTATGACAAGTGCCTCAATTTATTTTGATAACCAAACGGAGATTTATTTCCGAATATGCCGTCGCATATTAAGTTATATTCATTAGAAGAATTAGATGTTGTACAAAACGTCCACTTTTGTTATTAATACGTTTTCTTAAATTAGCAGCAGCAGCACATAGCACGTTCAGAAGTATTTGCTTCGTAAATCGAAAGATGGACTGGCTGCTTAAGTTGAAATTATTCTTATGTGGTGTTGAACATGTTCTGGTCACAATTTCTAGCCAAAGATTTCCTAGCTTGAGGTAAGCCATTCCTTGTACGTTATGAAGGCCTTTTGACTTTGCAAGAGGAGATAAAGTTTTATTGAAAAATGCAATGATTATTTTTGAGAAGGGTCTGGCATGGCAGTTCAACAAGCTCTTCAATAATCGATGTTAATTTTCGTTTTCATCTCGCAAAGATAAATTTTCGTCACCCCTCGTACGCTACGCCCTGTTCGACCATAATCTTGACTGGGTTCTGGGTGTTCATTATGTTTTTCACATTTTTGAGTATCTGTGCGATTTTGCGCTTTTTTAGCATTTTGACGGTTGAATGCCTTTTGTAATCATTTATTGTGCAACTTCGACTGTAAGTTTTTTGCTTCCAATGATAGCGATTACCTTGGAAGTGAAATAAATGCGAAGGCTTTTATGACCGGTGTTATGGCCCAACGTGTGGTTGGTTCTCGAGCCTTCTAAAAATCAATGTTTAGAATCTACTGAAGATGACCGCCGCAGTTGTGGACGAAACGTCAGTTTTCGAACTCCGACCACGGCCTAACAACCTGACAACTAACCACACGATGCGTTGGATGTGTTCTCGTATTAATGGCTTAATTGCATTTGAAATCCGGAGCATGCGAAGCCTACCCCTGTGTTTTCTTTAAAGTGTGAAAAACAAAATTTCTTGAATATTTAGTTGCCCTCATTCCACATTATCTTGGTGATTTATTCACACCACAGCTTTTTTTTTTGAACTTATTACGATAACTTCTAGTTTCTAGATTGTTATAATCTATCGCCGGTTAATTGTATTAAAACTAAAAGCAATTAAAAATGCTGCAAAATGCAAGCAATTTATAAATCGGTCTTAATGTTTATGGAGAGGCTAGGTATATATTTACAGTATTTTTGGTATTATATAAATAATCTATCAATAAAATTTATTTTTAAAAAACCTATTTAATTGTATTTTTTAATTTACCTTGGAAACGATTCATCTTATCCGATCACTTTCGAGATGCGTAGTGATGAATCTACATATAGTAAACTATAGCTACGCATTGTCTATTACAAGACTTATTTCAAAGTGTTATGTTAGTTTTGCAAAAAAAAACTTTTTAAGTATCTTCGATCTCGCAAGATATCAGGTGTCACAACAATATGGATTTAATCAACAGTTTTTGGTATCGTAACTGGAAAAGGCAGCAAGGTAGGACATAAATAAAACTTTCCATGCTGTTCTATATAGTAAATATTGAGGACGCTCTTCTATTCTTGCTTTTCCTATATTTTGATTTTGTTGATGTATCCACATTATATCCACGTGGGCAAGTTATGGTTAAAGCTTAAATACAGGTACTATGTGCATAAAACTGGAAACGCGTTGCGGTCAGATAAGTTGGCCTTCAGTTTACGGTTGGAGATCACCCAAAGCTTGCAAACCGGAATGCCTCATTACATCATTAAAGCTGAGTGAGGGGGAGAGGGATGATGATCTAAATAGTGTTTATGATGAAAATGTTCTTTTTGTATTTCAAGCATTAAAATAATCGTAATGCTCTCACCCTGAAAGGAGCGGTAGAACTCTGTACCAATCTCTACGTGCCAGGTATTATTAATTCGATAATCAATATCTAAAACTTACGTACAATTTGAAAACGTGGTACAGGAAGGCTATTCATCTTTTTGAATTACCGGAAGATGAAGACAAAAAACATTAAGATTCAATTAACGACTCAGTTTTTAATTAGCGATCTACGTTGTAAAAATACAAACGCCTTTACGTTCAATGCTTCCAAAACAAGAATGGCTAAATAAACAGCGCACGCCGCAATTCGTAAAAATAGCAGCGCCAAAAGGTCATATCAACTAATGAATACAAACAGAAATTTAATACTTCGGCTAATTATCCTGGTGCGTCGTTTCCTTCCTTGCGCTCTGTTTTCGCAAACTGCCGCCGGAAAAGCTATCGGCTTTTTATTTGCAGAAATGGAGGACACATATTTTTAGTGGGTTACAGCCGCATTGGATGATATTAATTCTTGATTGCTCGTGTCATTTGTATTAATCGCCGATTAAGTAGTCGCCGTCCCTAATTGGCAAAAATTTAGATTTCTCAAATATTCTTAATAAAACCGAGATGTTTTTTTTTGTAGAAATCCAAACTTATTTGTTAGGTTTTGTTGCAGTAGATATCAATGCAATGCAGGCCAAGTTTCCGCTTTTATTTTCTACCCATTAAAATGCCACGACATTAGCGTTTTTGCGCGTTAAAAATTGGTCAATAATAATTTGTTACTATTATCATTCTTATTAACATTAATGCTGCGCTGAGGTGTGTTCTAATAAATTTCTTTTTAATCGTCACCTCGATTGTAGATAAGGATGCAGTTTATAAAGCAGATACCATGCTCTTTAAGGCAGTTGCCATTTAAGTGTTGCCTGTGATTGTTTATGCCCATAGCGCGGACTATTTGTCAGGTGCAAATTATGCCAAAGAAAGTGTTTTAACTCACGGCAGAAGCAGATGTTACGGCCATTTGCGATATTTATAGCCCGTGTCTTTAACAATTTCCACCGTTGCGCTGGCCATCGACCATCTCACCCAGCTCCATCCTCCCATTTTCCGCGGCCAGGTCGACCAGACTCGCGCTTGTGCCGCTCCGGCTGAAACTGCGGCTGCGGCGCTGATCAAAAAGCAGATTTTCTGCATTCTGCAGTGACCGATCGACATCGTGGGGACTTCTGATGGGAGTTGCCGACCCTGCGTTACATGCGTGCGAAGCGAGGGAAAAATCGTATTTTAGGTGCGTGCTGTTGCGTCACGTCACGCGTCGGCTGCGGGAAACGGCGTTGCGCAATCAACCTGTTGGAGTTCTCTTAACAATCGAACCCAATCAGTGGAGATTTAGTGGGGTCCAATTAAAATCGAATGCTGAGGAACAACATAATTATTTATACAGATTGGGCAATGCCCGTGGATTTTTGAGAGAGCTGTGCATTGTCGTTAGGAGACGGTGAATTTCTTTGTGTTGTTTGTGGAGGTTAGTGGCACACTTACAATTCTTGTAAAAATAAATATTAAAAAATAACGTCTGTATTGAAAACATAAGTGAGGGTATGCAAGAAGTAATAGCTGTTAATCGGAGGAAATTCTGTTGATCTCTCTAAAACTATATAGTTAATATAATTAAAATCCCACACACACACTATCTCTAGTTTTCTTTGCTAGTCTGTTGATCTGTAGGATTTGGGTTTTTGCGTTTTATTGTTTGATAGCATATATTAGGACTTAAGAATGGTTTTAGATTACAGTCTTGATTATATCCTCTCAGTTCTAAAGTTAGCACCTAGTCGACGAGGCTATCGCCTCGGCACAGTACTTCAGGGGGGCATTAATTTTATTTAAAATCTGATGGGAGTTGCTAAATTGACTTTTGAGATAACTTGTTATTCACCATCTTCGACCCTGTCTAACCGGCACCTATTCTTTACCAGAATAAATGATACAAATTTATTTTAATTCTTCAAGTACAAAACCAATGCTTCACTTCCGACAACAGATTTATTGATAGCAACAGTTCGCTTCTGATCTTCGATCACTCATGAATGTAATAAAGAGCTAGGAGACTAAGAAGACCTAGGCTAAGCGATCAAGAAGGATCCTTGGATCCATCGGGAAACAGCATCCGTCAACATTTTTTGTTAAAGCTGTCAGTAATGGTTTCTGTTACTCACATATTTATAAATTAATCGAAACTGCTGGTCTCGGACAATGCTATACCTCCTAATGGCCTCGTAGCCCCTTAAATACATTACCTTCGGTGATTTTTCCATTTTCAGCAGAAAGCAGGCGAGGTGGTAATTATACAGAAAACATGTAGATTTATTTGATGGTTTGTGAGTGTAACAACACAACACGGTAATGTGTAATAGTTCGCAATTTCTGCTTTTAGCGGCACAAAATTTTGTTGGTTTTGCAATATTTGGGTTTGCTGCAATGAAAATGAATAACCACAATTATCGTTGAATATATCCACAAACTGCAGCGATGGAATGGTTGACAACCTCACTTAATTGTTCTTAGTACTTAAACTAAGAGAATTGCTGCTATTAACAGCTTTTTCGCTGGAAAGCCTGAATTGTTAAAGGAACGGTGATGTTAAGATGAACTATAAATCCGTTGAAGGGTAACAACGAGGACATGGGCGTTTCTCCAAGTTGTGCAGAAATAATTTGCAATCATAAAAGCGGAGCACAAATGGACCATTAGCTAGAAACTACTTTAAAAACGGTACTCCCTACTATCCCCCGGGACAATACAGTTTTTGGTGGCATTTAGGGAAACATATTTGAGCTATGCAGTAGTACAACTTCTGACGAACTCTGATTTTGAAGAATCACGCGATGGGAGGGATAGAGAAAGCTTTCCAAATTTCGATATGAGGAGTATTGATAAGTTTCAGTACTGATTTGGTTAAGGAATCCAAGTATATTACTAATTTTGTGCGCAAAGTGCGTGTAATAATTTTTGTTTCTAGAGGTGAAGTAGGCTTATAAAGGTTTGTTCCGAGATTTTCATCATCGTGCAACAACTTTATAGCAAGGCGCCCATAGAACAGTGTCACCTCCGTCAGAACCTGAGATGCGCTCAATTTTATTGTCATGGTAACTCAAAAATTTTTAATTAAGGGGTGGTTATCATTTGAGAAACTGTGTTAACGATGTGTTTTGGCGAAAACCTAATATAAGTATTAACGGATTTATCATTAACTCAACAAAGATATTCTGCCTCTAAAGTTAAAATAGAGAATTCGATAAAAGAGTGCAACGATGCGCGTAGTGATCTTTGTATCTTTATGACCAGTAAGAATACATTATATTTGGAGATTAGACCGGTCGGTCTTCAACCCCACCGATCTACGTTCATACCATCATGGACAAACCTTCACTGGGGCCTTCACTGAGCATCACACTAGTGATGAGTTGTCTTGCGGAACAACATTTTAAGACGGCGTTAGTCCTTAAATTAAAATTTGTGAAAGTGGGTTAAAACAGGTGAAAATGGGTGACAAAATCAGTGTTTATTAAACTAGAAAAAATTATAAACAGCGACTTTGCATCTTTTGAAAAAAATTTGTTATATACGTTTCAACAATCGCTCATTGGATAAGGTACAAGAAAGCATCCATCCACCTTAACATTATTCGTTGTATTTTCATTTCTATGTCATGATCCTTTGAATTAAACCACAATTCAGCTAATATTAAACATAAAATCAGCTTATGAATTCTAACCATGAAAGAGAAAGCCTGATGCTATGGAGTACAGATAAAATGTAGTAATGAGCTTATAATATGAAGATTACCTGAAAGACTACTTACGAAGCAAATAGATAAAGTGTAAACTTAAGAGGTTTAAGTTAATAGACTTACAGCATATATTTATTAATCGACTGGAATGTAATGAACTATATAAATCGCTGAAATTAAAACTTGTTTATTCCTCTGGCAATTTTGCGTAGTAACATTCACATGTGTGGAGAAAAACTTTTTTAAACATAATTAAATCTACCCTTGTTACATAATGTCTAATTTTTCATCATTATTAATTATTTTTCTACTCTCCTAACCGCTGCACTTTGTATGACACTCTTACTTTTTAGGACTAACAAAATGAATCTAAAAGATAACAAAAAAAATTAAAAATTTCTTTATGTTATTAGTCATTTTTATGATTCGACATGATTTAACAATTTTATGACTTTAATAATAATGTGTGGATTGCTAAATCATATAAATGTAAGGGTAATAATAATAACAATAACCATAATAATCGGAGGACAACAAATTTTAATTTGCAATATGAATAATAAATTATTCATTTACTAATATCATATTTGCTCTTATAATTGCTTTAAATGGAAATCACCTTGTATGCTAAATATATTATTGTGTTTCGCTGTAGTAATAAATATGAGCTATAAATAAACCGCGTTCAGATGATAAGCCCAGTAAAAGAAATATTGACTTTTGATTACAAGTTATAAATGCAGATAGACGACTTTACTGTGTTAGTGCACTAATGAATTGAATTTGTTACAAATCAGCTGGCGCCGCAATATCCAAGTTTGCTGTCGCGGTTGTAAAAAGGCACCATTCCGGAATTGTTCCTTGACTGCGTTTTTACGAACGTAATTACACAAAAACGATTTGCATACATGGGCTTTATAGCCGGCTCTTAAAACTAAACTTGCACTTAAGAGAAATTTGTTCGTTCCCAGCCGTAAATAATAATTAACATGCTGCTGTCTTTCTTAAATAGTGAATAGAGTTGCATAACGCTGTCGGTTTTTATCGCGTTGTTTACCACTCGCCTCGGAAAACAATCGCGCTTTAATTGCGAGTTTGAACTTGAGTCAACAAAAATAATGTACTGCGCCTTGGCACTCGCCATTGATGGAATGATTGAATTGTGGCTAAAAATAGTAAGAAACCGTCTAATAAGTTCAGCTATGCATTTGTGATCGTAAAGGTCACGGAGGTGGTGGAAAAATCAAATTAATGTGATATACGAAATTCTCGGAGATGATGAATGTCAAGGCCGTTCATCTGCGCTTGAAAATACCAAGTTGAAGGCTACCATTAAAGCAGGCCTAATGGAGCTAGAAATGTAAAGTTCCTCAAACTTCTATAGGGAGGAAGGGCAGTTTTGACCGCTTACCAAATGAATTCCAATAAGTTTACTCTGTGTAAAAGTAAGCTGAATAGTGGATTGAACCATAATTTTCTGTAAATTAAAGACTCCCAGTCTGAATAAGTTCTTTTTAAGTGACTGATAAAAACCTTTCATTCTTAATTGCCGAAATGGATTAATATTTCTGTAAACGTCAGTATACCTTTAGAATTTAAAATAAATTTAAGCAAGTAGAACTGTATAAAATGCACTAGGGACGTATATATACGAAATAATAATTATTAAATAAACCGACGAAAAATGATGACAATTTTTTAATCTACAACTTTTTAGTTCGTTTTTGCGTTTCCTGCAAATTCAACAGTTCTAAGAAATCATATTAACATTAATTATCATCGGAAAACCAATTTATAAATTTCGTCGAATTAATAACTATTACACAACTTTGAGATTTAACACTATACTTGAACATTTTTGCTTTGTAGTCAATTGAAAAGGATAATCGGTATTTATTCAAAAAAATACAATCTCTTCGCGTAGCTTTTTGAAGATAACAAAAGTATCATTAGTATTTCTAGATTATACAGATTTAGTGCGACGGCACTGCTAAAAATTCTGACCTATCAGGAAACTGCTTTAGAATTTAAAAAGTGTTAACGCAAGCAAAACGAACATTAACCCCTAAGAACAAATATAAGTATGCACAGTATTTTAATGCTTAGATGAACATGTGAAAGGAATAAACTTGAACTAATTGGGAAGGAGTATTCGATAATTTAACATTTCAATAATAAACTTCTGAAATTGATGATTGTATTCTCTTTATTTAAAATTGAAATTATGACAATGGATAACCAAGACTACATTTTAGGTATTTAAAAACAAACATAAAAAACTACATCTTAGATAAATATTTACAGAGCCATTTTACAAATTATAATGATGTAAAATATAAATAAAACTTTAGCAGATCTAAATGAAGTGTAGAAATCTCCTACTACATAAGGCAATACGAATGAAAATTCAAATCACCTACTCTTAAGAGATACGGGTAAATTTATAATTCATCATCATATGAGAGTTATTTAAATAATCACAGGTAAGTCACTCAACAATACTTTTATTACGTATAACCGTTCCTAATAACTGTTGCAACCCTGAGACATGGTATGAACCACAACTTAAACAGATATAATTAATACCATGTTAAAGGACCGTAAGATGTTCTTTCCTCCCTTGGAACTTGATGGTAAATGATCTCTTCGTAAGACTCAATGATGAGGGTACCATGCCCAAGGCTATGCAGGTGACAGTTATCCTAATCAGGGTAGAGACAGCAAACGTGAAACACTGAAAGTTGTTGCGAAAGGGAAAACTTTAAGGTAAACCCTAATAAGATATTGTTAACACCCTGTACTTATTAACAGAGTTAAGGCTAATTTTATAAATTTACAATCTTCGGTGAAAGTATTCCGGTGATTCAGGAAGTAATGTATCTAGCAATTATCCTGGACGTAAAATTAAACTGGAACATTACAAATAAAGCAGTAATGGCCTTTGTTGCAGACGGCCGTATGCTTGGAAAATGGGAATTAAACGGAAAAAATCCATTTATAATGTTTCTCTGGTACTGTACCACGGTCGTTAGACCCATGGTAGTATACTGCACTTTAGTGTGTTAGCGAAAATAAAAACAAAGGATATCTATCACAAAGCTAATTAGGATACAAAGATTAGCTAGTGTAGTTGTGCATCTGTGGAATCATAAGAAGTACTCCTTAAGCATTTATGGAAGCTCTTCTAGTTCTAACCCCCTTGATTATATATCTAAAGACAGAATGATCGGCGCATGGATTACGGTACAGGGGGTGATACGATATAAGACCAGAAAGTTGATCATTGAGTCTTTGAAGCTGAAATCTTTGTGATAATGCTGGAATCACTTCATATAAGCACCTAACTGACCAAGAAATGTCTATCCCATATATAGTAAGTCTATCCTAAAACCGGAATCTGCTCCATTTGGAGGGCCATAATCTGTATTTGGTACAACCAAAAGTAACATTCGAACAGCAATAGTGGCTTGAATGAAAAAGAACATGCATGTCGCTGGGTTGCTAGTCAAGACACATGTTTGGAAATGATTAGGAAACCTTCTAGCAGGCTAACCTCAGACATTGTTCACTTAGAACGTCTAAAAATAAAACAGGTAGTAGGACTTGTTACAGGTCATTGCCATTTGAGAAAACATCTACATAGAATGAGTATATACAGATGTGATACACTCTTTGTGGCAACTCATGCAAACAAGAATCTCGTAACAAATTTACTGCGACACTTAGAAGGAACAAAGCTTTCCTAGAGAATTTAGAAGCAACACAAAAGATCACAGAGTCGAAGTTTTTCGCTACATGTGATGCTCCCTTTTTCTTTTTCCCATTACATAAAAAGTTAATTCAAAACAGAAGAATTACGCCTACACCAATCTCACCTTTTAACCTCCACATAGAATGCTATTTCGAATAATTATGCTCAGATGTAAGTCCCGTTACATTGTTATCCAATTACTTCCACCTTAATTACGTGCTTTATAAGATTACAACATAAACCTGATGTGTAATGGCCGAATCAATCACTGTAATGAACCAAAAGCTGCGAACGGCGGATATTATCTCGGATGCATGCGAATAAAAACAATCAGCTGCGCGGGCCCCAAAACGGTCTGCTGGTTGTGAGGATATGGGCGAAGAGCTGTTATAAAGCTGTAAAGTGCTTTTGATTGCAACTAACACTTTATGAATCCTTTAATTAGACAAAATTGGTGTCGCATTATGTATTTGTTAATGAAGTGTAATTAGTAATTATTTTTAACTAGTTTTAAATTAGAATAAATTGTGGTCATACAATATTAAACAATATGGTGCAGTTAAATCAGCAGAAAAAAACTATTGAAATGGTATGTAACTTAGAAATATGGCAAAAAATATTTTAACAATAAATAATAATGGTATGGCTCAACACCCCGCGTGGGAGCTCGGCTTGCGAATTGAGAGGTTGAGACTCTCGTTTGTTTGCCTTCTCTGTCGGGTCGTCGCCCAGCAGATAAATTCTTTTAAGCAAAGTAGTTCATATGAACTTATCATATTCTAAATAGTTTTCGGGGTAAAATTACTTTAAGATACTAACTTCCCTGTACAGTAATTACAAATTTCAAAGTTCACTTCTCAGTATGCATTATGGTGTGATTATGATTGATAACTTGCTTATAAGTTCTATTATTTTAGAAGAATAATTCATGAAACAAAATTATGACAAAATTTTGAAAGGGGCGTTAGCAATATCTTGATGACATTTGCTTTAATAGGAGGATTAGTCATATCGTTAATTGATGTCTTCGGATGTCCGTTAATTTTTTGGTTGCGGGGATGATTGAAGAGTGAAATGTGCAAATAATAAAGGAAGGTGAAAATGCTCTTACATAATCATGTATGAAATTCAACTGAAAGGTGAAGATTTTGAAAATGTATTGTAATTTGAAACTATTTGGAATAAAACATATTTTTTTATATAGACATTCTAATTTAAAATATTCTACTCTGTGTCAAAGAAATATTTCTGTCCATCTTGTTATTCTCGTATCTTTGTGCCTACAGCGTCGGATTAAAAGACATTACATTTAGTAATTAAATATTGATGCGTCAGTGTGGCGGTTAAAGCGTGCGACTGTGGAATGAATAAACCCGAGTTCATTCCTGGTGCTCAGAAGCTGGGCGAATGGCCTGCACAGTCACTAAAAGTAATTGAGTACTTGCGTCCACTTCGAACAAAGAACAATAACGTGGTTATCTAAGGCGCGGTGCTTACCACATTGCCCTGTATCAGATTGTGCGCGAACATCAAGCAGTGAGGGCAAACATATGAGAGCCCACAACCTTTCAAGTTTGCAGAGCAGTGCTCCACGCGGAGCGTTGGAACTTTCCCATGATTTTGTTATTGTGAGAAAATATTGAATAAAAAGAACTTTAGCAGCAAGGATATTGAAAATAAATAAACGAACTAATTAAAACGAAAATAATGTGTATAATGAGAACTAGTATACGTTTAATACAATTGAAATTTAATTGTTTTTGCACGAGGGCAAAATTTATTGTACAAGTTGTTACGGAAGACCGTCGATTAGGTGTGTGTGATATCGCCTCTGAACTTGGAATTTTCGTAGGATCTGCAGAGACTATTTTGCATGATAATTTGAAAATGGGGGAAGTTCCTTCAAGATGGGTCCCACGAATGCTGACCGCGGATGGCAGGGTCTCAGGACATGTTGATACGTGATGTCGCCATGAATTTCCGACCACGTAGGACCGCCCACTTTTCAATCGAGCCGCTGTTGCATCAGCGATTTTCCCTAAAGAAGTGTTCTTAGCAGACATGGAATCATGGCAATGACGTTGTGAAAAATGTGTATGTCTAGACGGAGATTGCGTGGAGAAGTGACGGAAGTTTGAACTTCCTTGGGTAGGTCCTTTTTTTTTTAAAAATTGGAGACCTCGGAACTGGAACGCACCTCGTAAAGGTTCTCATATGTTTGCCTTCACTGCCCGATCGCCTCAAATATGAAACTATGTGGCAAGTACGCTGTTACTCAATTATTTTTAGTGAGCGAGCAGGCCACCCGCCAGGCGTCCAAGCCTAGGATTGAAACCTGCACCGTGCCCAAGCGCTATTTAACTACAAACTAACTCAGTTTTAATTGGCCTAAAAATGAAGAAACACGCATTAGACGAACATAAAGCAAGAACGCTTGCTTATTTTAATCTCTGATTGAAGAACACGAACTAATTCCAGATCATTCGGATGGTGAGAAGAACGTGCTACAATCGCACAAGTACATCAAGCTGTCTAACAAATCTTCCTTTTGAATCAAAACAGTATTGATCCAAAGCTTTCCTCGATATAGGTCGAGCCTTTGACAAGGTCTGGCACCTGAGACTACTAAAGATTCGACAGAAACTTCCATTATTATTAACCATATATTCCAGTATTATTAACTGTTCAAATCTTACCTATTAGACAGGTACTTTCAGATGAAGTTCCAAAGCAAATTAATAAATTTATATGCTATTAACTCTGGGATTTCCCAAGAAAGCGTGCTTGGCTCTGTTCTCTGATTGTTGTATATCTCAGATGTACCCACTACACAACAAACTACGCTAGCCACATTCGCGGACAAAACATTTTTATTATTCTTAAACGAAAATCCAGCGACCGCATCTGATAACCTTCAAGCTGCTTAAATTTGTTAGAAGACTGGCTAAAAATGGCGCATCATGGCCAACGAAACACAGTCTATCCAGGACGGGCGCAAGTCCAACTTAACCTTGAACAACGTGTGTATAGAATAAGAATTCTATAGAGTAATGCTGAAACTCGTATGGATGTATGATATTCAAATAGGGAGTACAGCTAGCACCTCAATTTTGGAACGTGGTACGTGGGAAATGACACTCTACATCGAAATCTCCACATGAAAATTGCGAAAGAAAATTTTGACGTGCAATAGTGAATATTATCAATCTCTCCTTGAATTTCATTAAAACACGTTAGAAGTGAATCCTCTAGACAGGAGTGATGCATTATATAATTTTGTCCTCTAGATTTATCTATACGATATTTAGTTCCTATCTTGTGATAATAAAATGAAAAAAAAAGTTCCTATCTTATTTTGAAATATTAGATTAAGAGAGAGTCCGTCGTGGGATTGATATCTCCACATCATTAATCAAGGTTAACCAACTTACTTATTATTTCTCCAAACAGATTGTTAGTTACTTTAGTAAAATTTAAAAAAATATCGCAGACGACACAACGAGAAAGTATTTATGGTCTTATTAGATAAGCTAAGGTAGACGAAAACAGAAATCGTTTCTTGCAGATTACGGCTCGCATAAGCCTATAACGAGTAACTTAGTTGTTCTGTTTCTTTTCTGTAATGTATGAGGTGCGTTTAAGTTTTAAGGTCTTCAATTTTTATCTCGGCAGTGAGAGTAAGTAGAAAGATGTGGTTAATTTTAAAAGACGCGGGAAATATTTCTGAATTTATAATATAGATGGCAGCACCATACAATGTACACAGGTTGAATTGCCACCATTGCAGTAAATGTTGTTTTATGTACTTCAAATGGCGACGTTTTGTATTTAAGAATAACGTATAATAATCCACTTTCCCCTCTTGCGCGGAGAAACATCTAACGAAATCTATCGCCAATAGAGTGAGCCACGTGCGTCGGTGGGTGCGAAAGTTTAAGTAGGTTGAGAGTTGTTGACAATGAACCGAAGCAGCCTCGGTTACGAACTAACCGGACCGAAACCATGATCTCGAGTGGAGCAAGCTGTTATGGAAGTCTATTAGGTGTGCATGATGACCTGAAAATGCGGAAAGTTTCTTAAAGATGGGTCCCACGAATACTGACCGAGGAACACAAGGCTGCGCGGTTTGATATCTCTTAAGACATGTTAACACATGATGCCGCCATGAATATCTGGCCACGGACACTCTTCGTGGCGTCTCATTTTTTTAATTGAGTTTTTCCAATGGGCAAAATATACCCCTAAAGAAGTATTCTCAGTAGCTATGGAATCATGGCGACGATATTGTGAAAAATGTGTACGTCTAGCGGAAATTACTTTGAGAAGTAACAGAAGTTTCAACTTTCTTGGATAAGTACTTTTTCAAAAAATGATTTGGAGACTTTAAAAATTGAACGCATCTCATATGTTTTATGTGTGTGGATGTTTTTGAAAAATATCATGAAATTATTAATTCAATCTAGCTAATCTACAGCATGACAACTAATAAACATCGGGAAAGATTAATCATAAAAAGTTATGATGCAAAGTTCTACTGAATTGTTGGATGTGATTTTTAAGTACATGGGAAAATGATATGGTGGTGTAGAGCATGATCATGAAATATATTGATATTGTCATTTAATACTGAAGGCTTTCTAATCCCTCTCAAGTGGAGAGACTTCTGGCCGAAAAAATAGATGGGTCGTAGATTACGTAGATTAAATTTGACAAGTGGTGTAACTAATAGTGCTCGTAAACAAGATTTGATGCGAGACATTAGTACTAGTCTTTAATACCGTCGCGTCTCGGGCGCAGCGTAAATTATGTTCGGGCGTAATTACAGATTTACTTATGTAATAAACGACCACCTTCCAGCTCTCGCCGATAGAAACGTTCCCGAGCCAAATATTTACAAAAGGGAGGGTACCCGACGAAAGGGGCTGGTGAAAAGGCGAGCGACAAACGCTCCCAAGTAGATCGCGCGATCCGTTTATTTAAAAGCTCGCCAACGCCGGGCGCAAATGCACTGAAATGCGATTGCCAGACAGCGATGATACACCGTGAACATGAACAGGTAGGGCGGGATATTTTCGTCCGCTAGACCAATTTCGAAGTTGGGAAACGGAATTGGCAAGGCACGCGCAATCTGCAAAGACTACTGGCGACTAGTCGAATGTGGTGCACCTATTGGTTATTAATAGAGCGGTACGTGTCGACATTTGAGGTTATGAGGAACGTGTATGCGCTCTACCTTCTCGAAATGTAGCGACTGAGGGTCACCGAAATAGCCCGTGGAGCGTCCACGCCACAGGCACAGGACCGACGTGCCGGGAATCGCTATTGTTGCCGTTACATTATCACGGCGGTTTTATGCTGGCGTGTCAACACACGGCTAATTGAAACAATCCGAACAGTTAGGAATTTACATATTAAATACTGGACGCTAAGATATTTCAAGGCTGGTTATATTTAGATGCGGTATCGATACCTCATGCAAACTGGCTCGGTGCGTACTTGACCAACGCGTACTCGCGGTTAAAACGAACTCCCATTGTTTTGCTTGGCAGCTGCCCCGAATTTTGATATCCTGAACTTCGCTGCAGCAGGAACTGTTGGAAAAATCCGGCTGCCAATGCCAGGGTTTTCAGGCCAGACGCAAAAATGCCGGCACAACGAGCCACAGTCGAACGCCGCGATTATGGATCTCTACATTGTTATAAGCAAATGATTTTACGAAGCTACAGGACCTAATTAAAGTTTTTGACGCCCTAGCCTAACAATTTTTCACCCGCCTTTCTTCAAAATGTTACCTATTTGAGACGTTATCAAAAATATGCAAGTTGATTATTTAGACAAAACATTTATTTTATTTTTTCAGTTGTCCTTACATACATTTTATTACAATGTTTACATACATTTATATCAATGAGGAAAAATAAAAACAAATGTCCATTTCATCTAAAAACTTCTATTGAAAAAATATTTCTGTTCCTGGTTTTAACATTAGCAAACTTCCGGACTATGTCATCAAAAGAAAGACTCTAAACTCACTTTTCAAATTTTGCTTTTGGTTCACTCTTCTTATTTTTTTATCCATGCTACAACCAACTCGGTTTTTCCGTGCATGGAAATTCCCGTTCAGAACATGCAAGCACCACCTCCATATACGACAGTTTCTTGAATACAGCAATGAGTAAATCTCTTCCCTTCTATAGACTCGGCGTCTCTTGTCTTTGCCATGTAGGCACACCCTGCACTCGTCGGTGAATAATATCAGACTCCAATGGCCAAGGTCCCAATCGAGATGTTCCTGAGCAAATTTCAGTCGCATTTGCTTTTGGACTGCACTCAGCTTGGGATCCGTAGCGTCCTTTTTTGGGGCAGGTTGGCTGCCTTCAGTCTTCTGCTCATTATCCAAGCGCTGGCGACCACATCTCTGACCGCACGCAGCTCTTGCTTGAAGTCAACGCCAGTCATATGTCAATTTCTCAGAGATATTGAGACGAGAAATCGATCGTCTCTCTCCGTTGACACGCGTCTACGTCCGTCTTCTTGCCGGCAGACGTAGCCACCGGTTTCCGGTACTGACGCCGCACTCTCGGTACAGCTGATTGACTCAGATTTAACAGTGTAACTGCCCGGGCAATTTCGGTGGCTATGGTATCCATTTTCTTGCGAATTACTCTAGCACTTACCGGATCGCAAGCATATTGTAGGCCAATCACAGTCGTCACGCACGTGTGTTCCAATTTGTGATGCACATTTTCTTGAATGCGTCATCGGATTAATGCAATAGCAACAGTTTTTTAAAGCTCAATATTGAAAGATACTCCTCGCACGTTAATGTTTTTATTTTGATTTTTCTTAGCCTGCCATTTCAAAACTCCTAATTTTCTTCAATATTGCAATTGCTTCACATTGTGCGGCCTTCGTCTAATCAATATTGTGAGTAGTGTGTGTCGGAGCGTTAAAAACCTCCTGCATGACTTGTATAATGCTTGTTGGCAATGTTTTTAGAAATAATGAGTCCTTTTCAAGGAAGACTGCAAAATACCATCTTTTGGTTGAAGAACTAAAAAAGTTCTGGATTTGTTATTTTTAACATTCAACAAAGTCAGCAGAGCCAACTAGTTGTAAAGAGCACAAACAATCTATGTGGTCAGAAGATTTGTTTCTTTTATTCTAGCCTGAAGACCTTTGTAACTCTCAGATATGTTGCTGGCATTGTTGTAACTTTGTCTTCTATATTTATTTAGATCAAAACATACAAATCTATGGTCAGTATAACAACAATTATCATCTTTTTACCTCTATAATCACAATGATCACAAATGTCAAAAATCGTTTAACAGGAGATCCCGTAGATAATGCATAGCGTACCACAAAAGCTAGTTAATCTGTGTACTAAGTGCATAATTATGAAATAATACTTGGCGTTTACAATCTTTTGAGCAATCTCTGCTTTAACTTGGTTTGATAACTATAATAAATTCATTCACAATTGTGATTAACAAGAATGAGGGAAGAAAGTTACCATTTACAGAGCCTAATATTTCACAATCGCTATGAAGTGGCAGTCCATAGGAAGATAAAAACTTTACAACTTCAACAACTTTTAATAGAATATTTTTGCCAATACTAAGCTTCTTTGTGCTGTTCGGTTATTTTACAATTCACTCTTTATGAAACTCGACTAACATGTTTTGAAATATACTCTTTTATGTTCAGATTTGTTGTCATGATTGTTTGTTATATGGTTATTTTTCCAATCATCAAACTCTTTAATTAATTGATAAGAACGTCGTTCTTCCGTTTGCACGGCGCACAAAATATTTGTCCAATTAATTTTGAATAAACCAATTAATTTGCCATTGTAAGGCGTCAACTCACAAAGTTCATCATTTACACCACAGCCAGATTATCGAATGATATAATTGGTCTACTTCTTTGAGAGTATTTTCATGCATCTGCACATTTGATGCATTACAATTTTGGCGTAAAGTCGATGACGACAAAGGTGTCTAGTTTTGGTATTTTCTTGATCATAGCAACCTGGAATGTTTTATGAATTCCACTCCATTTGTTTTTTCTTAACAAATCTCGACCACCTTTGCTACTCATTGTCCAGTCTTTGTCATAAATGATATGTGAGTTGAACGACGATGTAATTCAAAACTAAACTTTATTTGCAGTTCACTTTTTAGTTTACAAGATTTTCTTCTTTTATGTTTGTTGCGGCTGTTCTACTTAAAGTTTTCTTTTCTTTGTCAAGATTTTTTCGCTATCACGTTATTTCCATTAGACCATCTCCATTTATGCTTATATTACTCTTAATTTTTTATTGTTTTGTACACACCTATCCGTTGTCTTAATCCACGTTCTTTTTATATGAATAATAAACTTAAAATTATTTTTGCCCCTACTGTTGTAAATTTTTTTTACATATTTTCTACGTCACTTCGTATCCTTAGCATTACTTTGGTTATCATTATTTTTAATGTTTTCTTACTACGTATTTTGTATGTTTTTCAAAATGATGTTAAAGATCTTTGTGGTCCTTATGACATCTCTGGGTCCTTTTATATATTTAATCAATATTTGGATACTTAAGGGAATTATCTCTATAGTATAGTGGAGATCTTTGAACACTTTAATGTTTTAATAAAATTGACTTGTTTTTACATCCAGTAAGTACGCAAGTATCCGGTATTGTAGTTTTTATTGTAATAAAACCACTCTGACTTTCAGATAGTTCTTATTCCATGAATTTAATGAGTTGTGCTTATTTGTTGTCTTTTTTCCTAGGAAATTTAATCGGCAAAGTGGTGCGAACCGGAAAATTTTTACATTTTAAGGGCTTACTTTGTACTGCAAAATATGTCCGTTTTGATAATAAAAATGTGAATGCAAGCAAATATTAATGAATCAAACAGTGAATTTGGTGATTATGATGTGGAATGCATTCGGAGGTATTTATTTTTATTTTTGTTTGTTGACGCACCACACTAACTCGTTCGACGATATTCGTTTGAATTAATTTTTTGTTGGATGGGTCCGCCACCTAAAATGCCATTAACGTGCTTATCGAGTATTTTCCGCAACCTCGCGGTTAGTTATATTATTTTTCAAAAAATTGTCTTTGTGTTATTTCGTTTGCTATACTTTTATCTTCTGTGTATTTTTCAAATATTTACCATATACACCACCTTTTATTAAAATTGCGACATCTAGAAAAAAACTCAAATTAACAACTGAAACTTTGCAGATTAAATAAATTTGTCATAAATATTTACATTTATTCTATAATATGGAGCCTTGCCACGGGTTGTTGTGACTATCACCATTCTTCTTTAACGAATGGTGTCTGGATAGAATGCATTTCAAGAATGGAAATAACATTTTATTTATTTATTAGTTGGCAAAGCTATAACATTATTTTAAAAGGTGAACACTGCATTAAAATGTAGGATAGGATGTTTGATAAATGTCTTTTGACAAAATTCTTGATCACTTTTTCTCATAACTCGCTCAATTTCGTTGATAACTTTTCGAACTCTTGCTTCTAATTCAGGAATCGTTCCTATTTTTGTAGCATGAATTTTAAAAAATCGCACAGCGTGAGGTCGCAAGATCTTGGTGGACAGTTTGCTTTGCTGTTTTGGGAGATAAGTTGCCGATGTTTCAAATGGTCGTCTGACTTTAGTTTCTGGGTTACCTGAATTTTGAATGGGTGTAGATGCAGATCTTTTTTTAAAATCCTCTGCATGGTGTTTTTTGAAATATTCAGTTGTAGTGACCGACAGCGCATTGAGGTTTCTGAATGCTCCATCGTACTATCGTTCGCAGCGTCAATGTTTTCATCTTATCGGCGGGTACGAGGTTCAAATTTTTTAATTAGTCTTTTTACAGTTGTTTTATTGGGGCATTACATAAGTATGGGACTGAAGAAAGTGTCATCTTTAAGACCCTGTATCTTCTGGGAATTAGCCGAATGTTTGTGTAATGACCAACTGCAATGTGTTTACAACAAATGTCGCCAAACAAAACGTTGCCAATCTTACAAGAAAAAAATTATGCACAAATTAAGGTCTGTGTTTCTTTTGGAACACCCTTTACCATGGGCTGTAAAACCGTGTTGATGCAGCTCTGACTGGTAATTTTGACTGATAGCTTCCCATACCATAATACACATAATTAGTGTTGTGTGTCTTATAAAATGCAGTCTTTTTGCTCCGTTTCCTCAAGTTTATGGAATATTAATATCCGATCATAGTTTCGGTTTAAACAAAGTGTGGATATATTAGAAAAGATAATTCTATGGTACTCGTGTGTCTACAGACGCTTTTCCATTGCCCATGGTAACTTCGTTACCGGTGCAGGGAAGTCAGTGGTAACAGCAAGAAAGAATGTCGTGCTGTTAGTTCCATTGCGAGTAATCGACGTCAAACAGAATATCAGTACCCTGCAATATTCCACCGTTGTTATACTAGAGCACTCGAGGTCGTGCTGCAGTCTGTAATCGCAAGCTTATGAAGATGATTATTCTCTCGATTGGTTATTTTGTGTACTGTTTTTACACACTGGTTTCATGTTCCCATTACAGTACTACTATAGCGATCAATTTTTCGACTTATTTATCGTAAAGAAACGTACTCTTTCAAGTTTCCTAACTTCTTGATAATGTGCCATTTGTAGACAACTAGGCATTCTTACACCGTGTAAGTTATAAGTGGGAAATATAAATGGCTGAGAACACTTTTATGCATATTATGTACATACTTTCCCCAGAAACTATGCAACCAAGTCTCGGACAGACATAAGACTTATAGTTCTCCATTTTAAATTGTTTTCTGATTGTAGCTCGCTTGATATAAAAATTTCAATGCAATATAATTATAATGGTCTTGCACCTTTACTAAACAGCATTGTAGGTAATTTTTATTTAATTTTATAGAAGATATTTCGTCAGTAAACATTGGTGAAATTGTTTTATGTTATTGTATTCCAAATTGTTTAAAATGACTATAAAACGTATTTGAAGTTCAGTACAAGCAATAATTTTCTTTAGCTTGTTTATATTACCATCTGAGCCAGACTCTATGGAGTCACTTCAAACGGCATTATTCACGTTACAGTTGACCAGATAAAACACATAAGTGATTTTTTTAAAGTTAAGTACGGCAATGAAGATTATTTTGAAATTCAAAAAATCGCTGACAGCTTCTGAAAATTTTGAACAGTCCTCGTAGAACTTGCATCTTGCCAGAGCAAACCGGACAACAGCGTCCGGGAAATGCATTGGCGCGGTTACCTATTTTCAAAAGGAATGTCAGCGAATGCTGATGAATTGA
This sequence comes from Sinelater perroti, assembly GCA_036346155.1. Taxonomy (NCBI): domain Eukaryota; kingdom Metazoa; phylum Arthropoda; class Insecta; order Coleoptera; family Elateridae; genus Sinelater; species Sinelater perroti. The sequence continues at coordinate 15,476,558 of JARFIY010000265.1, forward strand.
GTGTCAGCCTTCGCCGTTTAGCTGTTTTTGACGAACAGCGTGACTGTAACTCTGTTGCATCGAACGGCCGAGTGCTGGTAAAACGTCTGAGGAGCTAACGGTTCTGAAATTTCGTTGTGCTGCCCGCAAAAAAGGATGGTTAAGTGTTACGAATATTACGTTTTTTCCCGTCGCCACTCATTAAGGCTGCCGTGCTTAACATTTAGGTTTCTGTAATTCGGGGCTGCCAATGAACCGGCGAAGAGCCGTTTTCCTAGACGATTTTCTCATGAAATATACTTTGGCACTTTTGTTTACTGTTTATACGATCGATATTCGTGAAAGCTAACACCTTAATAACCATAATTTGTTAACATCAGTGTTAATAAACAAAACATTGATATATGATTTATAAAAATTATAAAATTGTATTACGGTATTTTGGTCTACACAATATAAAAAAATACTTTACTGTTCTAGATAAAAGAGCTTTGTTCTTCAATCTAAGCAGTTTTCGTGTGTGGAAAATTTTAATACCAAAGTGATTTTTAATATTAGTCTTTTAACGTCTGAATTAAAATATTTGCTGTAAAAATGTTTAATATTGTATCTCTTGAGATGTAAAGCATTAAAGCTTTGATACTTTATAATTTACTTCACTTTCTAGCTAATGTCAATTAAAAACATGTAGTACTTAAGCACCTACTTAATAACACCAGCACTTTACACTCGTCCACAAATTGTTTACAAGTTCTACAACAATTTATCATACTTGACCATAAATAATTGCAGTCGGTGCTAACTTTGCGCTTGGAATGTGCCGTGCCGCTTGATCTCTCATTGTTAAAGGGATTCGAAAACAATGGCTTTAAAATTAAAGCTTGCAAAACCGATAATAATAAAATAAGTTTCTTTTAGATAAAAATAATTACAACTTTTCAATATTCAAACGGCTTGCTCAGTAAACAAGTCAAAACCGCCAGAACCCATTATTTTTTTTTATGGGACTCCCCACAGGCCTTGTTTCGGTCCACTGCGAGTGCATAATGTATATACCAAAACCGCAAACTAAGGCTGCCGATTAATGTTTTATCTATTCGCTGCTTGCACAGGGTCGTTCGATTTTCAGTGCGATCGCTCGCTAAGTGATTTTTTATTTTCATTTCGGACGTGGGTACGGCTTTTGGGATTTTCTTCACGTAAAATATCTCTGCGCGTTGTAAAAATGTTATGGACGTGGATCACTACTTTATGGTTTTCGGTGAAGGTTGGTTCCGACACAGTCTGTCTCACGCAGATAATGACCTTCCTGTTTGTTTTATGAATAAGCAACTTTTTAACATTTGCCAATGTTTTGATGTAGTTGCGTGAAGATTTTAGTGCAGTTGTCTTAAATTGAAAGTTTTTTAGTCATTGTCTGCATATTTTGTATAATATGGTGATTTTATAAGTGACTAGTTATTTGCTATTTACATTTTTAATTATTACATAATGCACAAGGAAATTGTTTTACCTATTTTTATAGAGCTAGATTTTTGAAAAATAAGGGTTGTTATTTGATATCTTATAAAAAATGGCAATAAATATCTATCATTTTTATTCTAATATTCTTTGCATTAATTTTACAGTGATAATAAATATACAAGAGAGACGTTAAAAATTTAGTAAACTCGTGAACTAGACAATTGTAAAGTTGTGTAACTAATAATGGGGCGAAAATAATCTCACATTTCTTTTATTCAGTATAAATTAACAATCAGAATACATTGTAATCTATAAGCTGATATGGCGATTTAAGATATTATTAGTTACAGATCTTACATTATGACTTGATGAGATCTTCTCCAGCGAAGAGAACTCCAGAAACAAGTTACAGGTCTGTTGGCCATTTCCGTTTCAGTCTTCTTATTATGTCATTTTCTAATAGAGACTGTAGCAGAGAATTTTTATGGGTTTTAAACTTAACTAACGCTTCTTATACGGATGATGTTTTTTACAGTAGGAATTTTTAAGTCGTTGTGGGTACACTCATTTGTGACATAACAGGGGGCAATATTAATGATTCTTAAGATTTTTGGTAGGCATCTTTGTACTTACTGGCACATTCCTATTCAATTCTACAGACCATATGGGAAAAATTATGGTTTTATGAAGCAAAAGCATATTTTCAATGACAGATGGGATTTTCGTTCTTAAAACCAATACATTTCTTTATGTTTTATGTCTTATTTGTTTTTTTTTGTGGTAATGTATTGGGTCCAATTTAGTTTGTTATGTAAGTGCGGACTCAAATATTTGACGGAGACTATCTAGAGAATTGCTGTGTTATATATGTAAATCGCTGGTCATGGCTCCTTACATAGTGTAAAAGTCGCATGGGACGACTTTAGTTTATTTATTTTAATTCTTTGTTTCTGAAGCATTATCTGGGGCGTATACAAATATTGAAGAATGAGTGTTGACATCTGGTTGATATTTCTATGTGAAGCAAGGATCACCGTATCACTTACGAACGTTTTCAATGTGATACTGTCGGTCGTTGGAAGATCAGAAGTGAACAATAAATATAAGAGTAGTCCTAAGACGCTGCTTTGAGGGACTCCTGAATTAATGGGATGTACAGTTGAGGCATTGTGATTTGTCCTTTGTAATTTGCGATTGGTCGAATACGTTTTGAGTAATTTAGAGAACGTACATAAATATTTTTATATTTTATATAATACTCCAATATGCTAGACCTTGTCAAAGGCTTAGCTTACTTCTAAGAATAGTGCTGGGCAGTACTACTTATTTTCTAATACTCTATTAGCGAAATGTGCAATACGGTGACACTGTTGAGTTGTAGAATGATTCCATAGAAAGCTAAATCGATCATATAGAACCCAGTTATTGGATGTGAAGTCGGGATCAATTCTTTTCAACAATATTTTTTCTAACAGCTTAGAAACTGATGAAAACAGTCTAACGTTCTTAGGATCCTTTCTAAGTTTGAGAATTAAAATTATTTCTGATAATTTTAATTTGTCTAGCCAATACTGCATTCGAAATATTGCATTGAATAGGTATCCAAGAGGCACTATACTTTTAATGGATAATTCTTTCAGCATCTTCGTAGTAATGAGATCCATTCCAGCTAATTTTTTAGCGTTTAGGTATGATATATTTTTCTCCAGTTTCTTCAGAATAGCAGGTGCTATAGGTTCAGCTTTTGGTATTGGCGTTTGTAGACAGTCGAGAATTTCTTCGTCTGGAACATTAGTGAGCGCGAAAAACCTAATCATGGCAATTATATGAACTATTCTTAACTAAACACATAGAGTGTGGCATATGTGATTTTGTTTATCTTCCTTTCACTATAATTGTATTTATTGATATTATTGATTGGCCGTCGTCAATTATGTAAATACCAGCAATTATGATCAGATATGTTTAAGATAACTTTGATATTTTTTTGATTTTTGTTCATAACTTGGCTGCTATGTGCATCTAAGGAAATGGGTTACAAATCAAATACTGCATGCATCACAAAGAGCTTTTAAATAATGGTCAAAATTTTCGTTTTCAATATCAAAATTTCACTGTTCAGCTAATCAACAACAGATTTACGAAATATATAGTCGTTTTTGTAAGTTATTACTGTTGACAGATTATGTTATTACTAAGCACACACCTTTCCGCATAAATATCTTCAAGATTTTTCGCACTCGAAGAGGATGAAACACTTGGAACAGTTATAATACAAAAAGGGAATGCTAATTTCTTTATTAATTTTTATTTTTTGGTAGGCGTGCGCTAAAAACGGTCGACTATTGAAATCCTTTTTGCTTTCTGCAAGAGAAATCTCATATTGCTTTCTCCTATAAATCTTAAGTTAATGGTATTATTGAAATAATTTCTTATTTTAATACTATCTATATTTCTGTAGTAATCATATTTTTCACTCTTCAAAATATCAACTCATATTAATAGCACACTCATCTCAAATCAATTGAAAGAAGTCATCATGAATGCAATTCAAGAATTAAGCACGAATGGTTGTTTATGAGGCGACCTTGAAAAAAATTGTTAGTTTCTAGTTATAATTAGCTTCGTGTTGCTTTGTACAGTTTCGTTATAATTTTTTTGAATTTGTTTATGCTTTGGGTGTTAGTCCAGGTCTACGCGATCTCAGTTTATGGCTTTCTTACTTTGGATTATACTGAGAAATAAGTTATACTTAGTTCCGGAACATGTATTTATTCAATCCAAATGAAATATATAGTGACATATTCTCTGTACATTTATATGGCCTTAGGTTATTGCGAATTGGCTGTTCCTTTATTAGATCTTATATTCCTATAGCCACCTCTTAATGGTCCCAAAAACGCTTGAATTATCTTCAAATCTTGTTCCACATAGCGTCTCTTTCATTGAACCAAAAAATATATTTCATTTGTGTATAACTTCGAACAAAATTGAATTAAGATAACAAACATGAAATAACAGTTTTATTCTCGTATATATTTTTTTATATAAGTGAAAAATCATATTTAGCAAATACCTCTCCTTTTCTTGGGCGCAACATGTGCTCTTGTAACCAAATTTTCATAAATGCTCGTATGTGTATTGCGACGGGTATTCTATTTAGAACCTCAATTGTTTGCGCATTAACATAAACTCTGTTCTTGAGATATCACCATCTTACGAAATAAAGCAATTGGTAAATTATTGTGGCTCTAGCGATGTAGACTGTGGCGTCATTTTGTTGTAATCATAAGTAATCATGAAACGGCATTAAGAAAAAAATTCAAAATTACGCTATAGCGTTCACTATTGACCATCTAAATAAAGTCCTGTTTATTATCGAAAAAATATGGCTTAATAATGCGTTTGCACTTTATGATATATACCATGAACTGGTCTCTTCTTTGTTAATATAGGGTTCCCTCCTATCCCAAAACCAGGCAATTTTTTTATTAACAATTTTACTTAAGTAAAAATGTGCTTCGGAACTGATTATTAAATTTTGCACCATTTTACAAAAGATTGGAAACATTGTTGTTGGTCTTCACGCCGAAGAGTTTGGACTAAATGAATTTTGTGTGGAAGAAGACCTAGGTTGCACTTCAAAAATGGTTGTAAAGAATGCCGAGAGAATGTCAGTCATTGTAGCCTGTTTTCTGGTGGAGATTCGGTGTTGATCGGCAACATTTTACCGTACACGCTCGATATCTGATGTAACACTTCGTGGTTTTCCTGTATCCGGCATCATTAACATTTCCTCTTTCAATAAACTTTTAAAATATGGTTTTAATAGTATCCCTACAAGGTACTTCGCGTACGTATAAACTTGTTTATAATCCATTCAGCGAATACATATAGTAATAAAACTGTCAAAAAATCCCGCTCATTTTAAATAACTATCTGTTATTGGTCGAAATAGGCCTTGATAATCGAGACATAAGATATACAGACCCTTTATTGGAATCAAGCATCGTGCACTGGCAATATGATATCAGAAGACATCAAGATAAAACGCGGTCTCAGGCAAGGATGCGTACTGTATTCACTTTCTGTTCAACGTGTATTGAACACATCTTTCAGCAAGCTCTTGATCATGATGATGGAATCAGAGTCAAAGAGAAATATTAAATATTTTAGATATGCGGATGCACATAGTGTTTACAAACGACATCACACAGTCTCTCGAATTATCAGAATTACGAAGTTCAGCGGTTCAGGACTGACCCTAAATACCAAAAGACCAAATATATGATAATTACAAAAGTCATTGTTGACACCGGATTAACGATTGACAACAACAGGATCGAACGTGTGCGAAATACTTACCTTGGGACAACAATCGAACTGGGACCACTCACTGAAATAAAGTGTAGAATTGAAAAGGCAAAAGTTCGTAAAATGGCAAACTATTCAAGTGCCATGAATTATCTTTACCCATATTAAAACTACTGAGATGTTAGTCTTCAGGTATTGCTGTATGGAGCAGAGACGTGGACACTGACAGAGCATCAAGACGAAAATAGAGGCCTTCGAGATGTGGTTGTACCGCAGAATCCTCCGTATATCTTGGACAGAGCATGTAACCAACCACACCGTGCTGAGGAAAATGGGAAACAAGAAACAGAACTCCTCACAACAATAAAAGTTCGTAAGCTGGAGTATCTAGGGCACATCATGCGCAACAATCAGAGATATGGGCTCCTACAATTGGTCCTCCAGGGTAAGATCGAAGGAAAAAGAAGCATCGGCAGAAGACGCATATCGTGGCTGAAAAACCTGCGAGTATGGTTCAATACAACAACTGGACTGTTTCGTGCCGCTGTTGATAAAGTCCGTATTGCCATCATGGTTTCCATCATCCGAAACGGATCGGAACTTTAAGAAGAAGAAGATTGGTCGGTTTAAAAAAAGTGCGGGTATTTCAGTAGTCAGGTATACACTGACCCATTTTTAGGCACTCGTGTGTTAGTGTTGCGACTAACTTGTTACGGTTAGAAGTGGCGATTTAATTTGTATATCACTATTAATGATAGTGTGCATTGTAAAAGTGAGTTGTTAAATTTTGATTCATCTGTTTAACGCAAAGAGGTAAATATAAAATATTTTTATTAATGCTACATTGTAAACCTGGCACACATCCTTTCTGAGTTTCAGGGGCGGTTCAGGGGTGTGTCATGATGATTTATTACTATATATATTCGCTGGATGTATAGTAGAAGTTCGTTGTGTAAAACGCTGGTTTTCAAAATAAATAAAACTATTTGAGTCCGCTGACAAGTCTTGTACCTCTTCAAGCTAAATTCGTTTTAACTACAAAATTTAAAAAAGTACATAAATTAAAAGAACTTTCAAAATGATATTAACTTTTACGCCACTCTGTAGAAATCTGTAGAAGCCGGATCTGAACTGTAGGATGAGAACCAAACTCAGGTTGTCCTTAGTCTTTTATACGGACGAGTACTATCGCAGAAGAGCAAAATTATATTTCCCGTAGAAGAAGCAGTTTTCACCTCGTTGTTTTACGGTAGTTGTAAAGTTCTAAGGTGGTTTTTTATCTGTGGTAATATTTTGTGATAAGTATACGTTGAAATAACCCCCCGATTTGATGATCGCCATTGTACCACTGTCGCTAGTTGGCCACTCTTCGATCATCTTTCAAACTGTGATGGTTTATCATTATGATTGTCATCTACACGTTGCAATGTTTAAATTAGCGCCCACTATCTTAATAAATTATCCAATTTTGCTTCTCCACTTTTACCGAGCACAGCACTTTCATAGACACATCACTAAAATGAGATCGATGACGATTCGCTGCTTATAATAGGTGTGTTAGCTATATTGATTCCATATAATTGCTCTTTTGATATCTTACTTTTTGAACAATCTTGGTAGATAATCACATTTTTTTAAGATAATAAGGGTTAAATTGCTTACGTCAATACAATTGAAGCGTAGTCATTTTTTCAAAACATTAATCTAGATCTGAAGTAACAAATAAGTGTATTTAAAATACTTATCGGGTAGTTGATCTTTAGTTGTAATTACTCTTCATTTAACTTTAAACATTACAAATTAAGAGAGCCAATAGCCAATTAATTTGCATAATTGCAGGAAATCTGTATGATCTCAAGATAGGATACAAAAAAAATTGTATATGGCTTTAACTATTACATAAATCATTTTAAATGGATATCTGCAGTTAATATTTTTTGCGCTGTTAAAATGTATACAGACGAGTGTATAAGTTTGTAGTTTTTGTATTTAGGATCTTTTAGTATTTTTAGTAAAATGTGAGCCTACATTACAGATAATGCAAATTATGTTTCATCAAATACTTTTAAAATATATAATTGTAATATTTATTAATTTCTAGATGGTTGTAAACATTTTATAACATTTTTTCTATTCTATGAATTTCAACTGATATGATTACAGGCAATCCTACAGACGGTATTGCTTTAACAATTGCGGAAGCCCTCGAATAATATTATACTTCTATTATTTAACGTGTGTATTTAGAAATCTAAGTTACACATTGTGAGCACACGATATATATATATATATATATATATATATATATATATATATATATATATATATATATATATATATAGTATATATATGTATGTATGTATGTATGTATATATACATACATACAATAATAAAATGCAACAGGGGGAATACACGAATTTTATTTTATCAAAACTGTCTTCCGTTGATTAAGTGCATATCATTGAATACTTAAAACTCACAATGTGTTTAATGTATTTAATTCGTGGATCATAAAAAATATATAAAGAAATTCTGTCGGTTGTTTTAGAAGGAATTTTTTTAAGAAAATTAAATTTCAGTTTTGTCTGATTAAAAAATATTTTAGAGATAATTTATTTTTCTGGATATAAAACAGATTTTGGATCACCTTATAAAAGGAGAAACAGCGTTACACCTTGCAAAAACTCCAAATTTTAATGAAACAGCAGTCCGACTCATTAAGAAAAATGAAAAGGAAGTTAGAAGTGCTGTTGCCGTGAGATCTTCGATACTTACAAAATATGCAACTTGCTCCCGTGCGCCAGTAATTGAGAAAATAGAAAATACCCAGCGTTTGGATTGACGATATTTGGCAAAAATGGATTCTATTGGATGGCAATGTCATCGAACAAAAGTTCAAATAACGTTCAGAAATAAAGAGTCTTGTGCGAACCCTTATTTTGTGGCAAAGTGCGTTTTGCAGTTCATAAGAATTCGAGCCAAATTTGCGTCAGCTGATCATGAAGCTACTGAGGAGCAAGGGTACAAATCATATCAAGTTCTTAACTCCCAAGAACTGGGCTTTGTTAGAAGAAAATGCCTAATAGAACCTTTAAATCGAAATGAGAAAAAACTGCACTCGGACTTGAGATATCTAAAGATAGTGTAATACCACTTTTGTGTAGTAATGCATCAGGAGACGGCGACAAAATCCTTGCCTTTTCATGTTTATATTTCCGTGCACTTAAAGCCGTAAAAATCATCTTAACGGTATATTGCAAACCAAATTCAAAAGCTTGAGTAATTGAAAATGTATTTAGAAAATGGTTTTTAATGTGTTTTGAACCAAAGGTTGAAAATTATTTAAATAAAAAGAATTTGAACTTTAAGTTCCTGTTATTATTGGATAATAGTCCAGGTCACTCGCGAGATTTGAATCATCCCAACGTCTAAGCAATGTTTCTACCACCAAACACTACTTTGTTGCTCCAGTCATTGCAAAATTATATTATTTATGCATCCGAAGATCAGTATAGATTTTAGACATAACTGAATAAAGATCAATGGGTGTAATGGAGGCTTGGAAGCAATTTTCAATCAGTTCAGCACTATATCGAAATCATATCCTTTTCGTTGAAAGAATTTAAAAATGGAAAATTATTTGGGCACCATCAGTTGAAATAGAAAACGGCCGGGGATCATTAGAAAAAAAAAATGGGGACATATCTTGCTAAATTGATCGAACGGGATAGTTTCGAGGTTGTGATAATTCAGGACGTTCAAGATTTATTGGTGGAAGAAGAAATTGGTGAAGCGGATTTGCTGGAAATGACATCAGAAGTTGTAAATCAAAACGATTTTAAGAACAGCAGTGGCGAAGATTGTTAAATTAATAAATTAACATTAAAAATTATGGAATGATTTAAGCTCAGATAAAAATCCAGAATCGTTTTTCTTAAATGCAGGCCCATCTGCTGAAAGAAGCCAAAAATGCAAAAGGGAGCTACAATACCAGCAAACCTACAACGACCTTGTAAGGATCAGCAAACAAAACAAAATTACAGATTCTTTTAAAGACAGCAGAAGACGCAAATTTTGAAAACCATTTAAGAGCTAGATATCATTCAAGCGAAAAAACATTTACGTTTGTTTGTAGTGAGTAGTGATGAGGAGGAAAATTATTGGATTAAGGTTTTTAAAACGAAAAGAGTTATATTTTGTTCTTTCTAATAAAAATGAAGTTGCTTAAATGGGTTTAAAAATTTTTCTTTTTGAATAAGTTCTCTGATCCTAAACCCTCTCTAGGTCTCATATAAAACAGTTTTACAAAACACAGACTTTTGTAGGAACGTGTCCTCCGTTTTATGAGGGTTATCTCAATATATTATATCAAAGTACATCAGTTATAATGAAAAAATTAATTCGATGTGCCAAAAGACCTTGTAAGAAATTCCCGCACAGGCTACAAATAATTTGCCAACTGTTAAACTGAAATGCAAAGAATTGCAGGCGCTTGCTGGATTTATTGGGTAAATTTCGCAGATTTATCGAATCGTCCCGCCGTAAATTCACACAAGGCGAAAGCGTTTTTGAGTATTCTATGGAAGGACCACCGAGGCTAGTTCTGAGATCGATAAACGAAATTAATCGCAACCTCCCGCGGACGAATTAAGATCACGAACATGACACTCCGCCCTGATTAGATGCGATGTGCCCGCGAGATTATTTTGACATCTGCCGCAGAGACTTCCGCGCGCAAATGACACCCAATTTAAAGTTAGTCATTAGCACGCCTACTTGGGCAAATCAGACAGCTTTACTACTAATGGATACGTTCGGTACGTGGCGGCTGATATTGGTTCGAACAAATGAGATCAAAGAACCAGGTAGTGTTCCTGTTTCATGGTGTGCTTGCGCTATTTTTGCCGCTAACGAACAGCCTCGCCCACCCGCCGGAAAAGCTTCACTTTTGTGCTTTACGACCGCGTTTCTGCGCCCGAAAAACGCCCCAGCTGCTGGCGACTCCAACGAGCGGCGAGGATAGAAACTAAAATTGTGTGCGTTAAGTAACCTACTCTGCGAGGAAAATGTTTATACTCTCTCTTTGATAGATACCAGCCATTTATTCAGCTTTGTCCAGTCATAAATTTTGATTAACGCTGTCATTACACTTTTTTATCGGCAGCAAAAGGAAGGGTAAAAGAAGCTCTCGCGCTGTAGATCCACATCTCAATTAATTTTGATTGGGCTAAAAGTTTGATTGAAGATCGGACGCCCGGTTTAGGCCCGCGCAATATTTTGCGGATTTATTTTAGCACAAACCTGTTTGCCATTTTCGCTAACACATATGCATATTCGGATACGATCTGTTATACCATAGACGTGATAAGAGGTCGTTAAAACCGCATCCACAGATATAATAAATTGATGTATTTTTTACCACCGTGAATAGAATTTGAAAACGGAAGGTATTATCATGCACCAATTGTGTAAAACATCAAAAAAAATTTAAGTGGCCTATGCTATAGAGGATTTACTGCAAAATAATAGAAAGGTTTTCCTTATAAGGTAATAAACATGTTTATGGGCGTGTTTTTTCTAATTGCAGTAATTTATATGTAAAGAATTTTTAATCCATAAAAGTACAGAAGTTTATATTGCACTGCTTTTACGATAATCAGTGCTGATGGATCGAAAAAAGATAAACGATTTAATTAATTCAGCGGACCGTTATAAGACACTTAGGATTAGTTTTGTCGGAGATTTGATAAATAGCGCGACCAAACACAGTTATCTCTATACGCCCACAAAAATCGAAATGCGCTTTTGCGCTAGAAATGCGGAAACTGCGCCCTTCACCTCTCCGCCTTAAATCTGAAGCGTTCATTTCTTGGCCAACCAGAACAGTTTTATGCCACTTTTTGTATTAACAGCTGCAATTAACATAGCGACGTCGTTCGTCATCAATTAATTATGTCCCAAAAGGCGGTGTCGATACGAAAGCGCCGGACGTTTCAGCTGCTTAATTGCTGTTTGTGTTTTTCGCCTAATTTAAATGCTGTAATTATAATGTACCATAGAAAAAACGGTGGTGTCTGAGTGTCGGTGGTATGTGAATGATTTATGTAATTATCTCCGTGTTTAAATGGTGCAGTTTGCTTTCTACAACGCATTGTTACGTATTGATGCCAATTAATTTTTAATGATTCCTATTATTTTGTTGTCACTTTTTGCATTCTGATGTGTTACGTCATTTCATTGGAAGTTGCTGTCTAAATTTTATCTAAATAGCTTACTATTAGGTTAATAAAAATTTACAATGCAGTATTGAAACCACCTGCATGATAATTTAAAAAATATCCTACATAAATAACAGTTATTAGGAAAAATAGTGACGATATGGTAGTTAACCGCAATTAGAGATAATAATAAGTATATTAAAAATTTTATTAGATAATTAAATTAGGATTATTAATATTATTTATACATGGTATACGAAGATGAAATGATAATAATTGGTACTCAAAGATTGCACTAGTGTTAATATGTAAAGTATCGTGGAGGTGGAGCTGAATTTTTTAGGTTGTATTGTGGGAAAGTCGAAAGGCCGCCTTAAGCGCATGCGCAATTCCCTATTAGATAACACACGTTAGCTTGGCATAATCAACAATCTACGATTATCGATAAAATGGCCCGAAGATATAACCGCAGATCTGCTATCTTCGACAGATACTACAGTGTGGTTTGGCTACAAAAACACTCATGTTTATGGCGTAGTCAAGAAGTACAGGAGGACGTAACTGCTGACAGGGCAACTCACAGCAAGCGATGTGATCATAAGCCAAGTGATGAATTCGTCCGCAAGTTGAAGAAGATCGATTAGGTCCCCGGCAAAATAAATGAGCGTGGCTAAGTCGACGTTAATCTAGCACTACAAGTGCCAATTATTGACTAAGAATGCAAGATGGGCAGGACATTAAAGGCTCAAGCACTGTTCAACGACATCCAGCACGAGCCGGCTTTCTGAGAATTTTTTTTGGACAAAAGAACTGTATCCGGGACAGGCAATTGAATCAACAAAATGATTCTTGGATCTATTATACCCAGATACCTCTGAAGTGCTTACCATCATGCATACAAAGATTTCCGCCTATGTGATGCTGGGGCTTGTGCGCAAAGGATGTCATGGTGCTTCACTTCTTTGAGGAAAGCTTAAAGGAAACTCCTGAGAGCTATATCAACGTGCTAGAGACAGTTGTAAAGCCCTAGATAAAAAAGGTTCCCACAGGTGTTCCAGCAAGACTCCGCTCCAGCCCACAAAGCAAGGAAGACCAAGGAATAGCTATGCAATAATTTTTATTGCCATTAGGGAGGAAACTTCCAGCCCCGACTGCAAGTCGTATGTCAATGAGATACTTCATACCACCAAAGACAGCTAAGGGCCTTCATCATGAAGATAAAGACATATATGACATGCAGCAGGTTTGGGTCTCAGCTCATTGTGTTTTATGTAAATAAATTTAATTTTTTTGTTATTTAAGGTTATTTTTCGAACTTATTCATATTAAGTGATGTTCTATAATGTATTTATGTAATTACTAGTGGAAAACTTTCATTTTATTCTAACATTTTAATTTTAGTTGGCATTATATGTGGAGTAAACAATTATTGACATGGCTTGGATGCAACCAGGTGCTACAAAAAGAAACAGCATCCAATATTTTTTTTACAGTGAACGGTCAAAAAGGACTTGACTTGAATTACAGATAATTTAAGTTGCAAGGGTGGCATATCGAAAGAACCATTTTAACAAAGACTATGAATAAGTTATCTGTGAGGTGAATGGTGCCATTGTTATTTTTTCTGGCTAGTTTGGGTAAGTTTGACAAATAACAGACTTGTGGTCAGGGGTGAAAATTCTAACAGGAAAAAATGTGAATAGATTAGAGGTACCGACGTTCGTAAACTAATATTTTGAGCATATTGACTTATTTAAAGAAGGCATTCAGTAGCTTTAATGTCAATGGACCAAATGCTTTAAAAGAAAGCAAAGTTGGTCTAAAGTAATAAAGATAAAACTATAAATAAAATATAACTTTTTTATTGTCAATCATAAGACACTCTTACTGCAGTTTATAAAAGTTTACAGACTGCGATTTTTAATCTTTTTAATAGTTTTCGCAGATATAACTAAACGCTGTTTGAGTTCCCAGTTTCACAAAATATGATTTGCAGTAATGAATTTCGTTAATTGTGCGTCACTTTCACAAAAAATAGGAATATGAAAAACGGAAAGTAAAAAGAACTATATTTATTTTACTGCTTGTAGTTTTTACATTTACGTTCGATTCAATTGTATAATTCTTATAGGTTTCAAAATAATGCAAGTGCAGCCAAGAGATTGATGTGTTTGAGTGAGGTGCCTTTAATCGTGAGCTCCAAATGCCTGATGGGTGGCCTACTTAATCATTAAAAATAATTGAGTACCTGCGTTTAATAATGGATTTAGAAGAATACAGCAACTATTCAGTAAGCGACTTGTGCAGACTGGTACAAGAGATGAGGATACTGAAAAAATATAAGAAGTCCATAAAGCTATAGTACTACCGGAGACAGAGGCCAAACGCTTTTCAAAGGAAAAACAAAACCCAAGGAACCTTAAGCAAAGCTTGCCACATCGCTTTATATGAGAGCAAGACGTTGGAACCTCATCATTATTATCATATGATATATTTCAAAAAAACTAATTTAAGTGCAATTGCAAATTAGAAAGAAACGAAAATAAAAATATCTTACGATTGCCATTTTGATATAATCAAATTAAAACGAAACAAAAATAGAATGACTTACGAAAAGGTGTCAGATAAGAAATAAAGCTACAAATTAATCGTGTTAAATAAATCTAAGAAATGAACTTAATGAAAGAAATGATAAATAAAGGAGTTAAAAAAGTAATAGAAACAATTCGCCAAATTTTTACCGCATCACTTAACGATATTTCATTCGTACACATTATATTTTGAAAAATAATAGAGAAATGATATAGAGAAAAAAATACAAAAATAAATATAAAAAGGATATTAAGATGGTTTTATTAAATTACTGAACAAAACGAAGAAGTACCAACCAAAGGTAGTAATTACTACGAAAATTTAGTGTTGTTAGCAACGTTTGGACACTATTTTATTCCTTTAGTTTACAAGCGTAAATATTTGCTAATTAAAACTATTCGAATACATAACATTAGTTGTTTCAAATAATTACACGGTTAAGTATTTTTGCTTAGCCATCATTTGGATTATTCACAAGGGATTCGTTCAGATAGACACCGGAATGTGTCATAAGCTGTGCGTTGATGCGCACTTACTTTATGTACTCCGCGGGTCTAAAGATAACATTGTCGAATCAATTGATCAATCAGACAAAAGTTGTGATCTAACATGTTCATCTCAAATCACTCTTGTATATCAGTGCTACTTCCTGCTACACACACATTACATTGTTGCCGATCTTAAGAAGTGTCTGTAGAGTGTGATATGGTTAATGTTTCTACTTCTACCTGGTGCAAGTAAAGATCAGTGGTACCATATTCTTCATCATTGTACACACATACGATTATATCGGATGCACTTTTTATGACGGTTTTCTTGCTCGAATACTTTCAGAGCAATGGATCAAACTATGGCGTTAAAACATTTGTTGTCACGGATGTAACGATTGGGAAAATTATCTGGGCTAAGTTTCACATAGATTACGTGGCATCAAAAACTACTTATGGACGAGCTGGTTTTTATGTGTATTGGGGCAGAGGATCAGTGGCTTTTGCTTTCTACAACGAATCTTCAACGGGCGGGCATTTCTCCAGCTGCGGCTTTTCATCAGTAAAAATCTTATCATGGAGTGTTGCTCAGATTTAATTTCTCATCATTTCGACGAATAACTAGATCATACTATATGGAAAGGTCGTCTACAAGCTTTCCGGTTAAATTTCCCTTTTCTTTTCGTTGTTCTTTCAGGTTGCTAAGACGAGTACCCATTCGTTTTTGGACATAATCGATATATAATCTTTTAGTTATAGCAAAATTTCGAAATGGCTGAGCATCTGAGATACCTTTATTCGAATCCCCATCTTCAATGTAGTAAATATATTTTACAGAATACAGAACTTCTGAGGGCTTGAACATTTTGACGGTAGATTTGATATATTTCGTTGTGAGTTTGGAACCATTCTTCGTACTCTGCAGTGTCAATGTTCTTTTTTCAAAACTCGTCAAATTTACAATACTTACATTTTATGTTTTTATCAATTATTTTTCCAGTATTTGAATCAGTAAGCGCTACCAAGCCGTATAGAGAAGAAAAACTTTGCTTTCTTCAATATCCGTCTCTAGACAGAGACCATTCATTCAATGCTTGACACCTAGGGTTAGAATATTATATCCTATAGGGTAGGCAATATTTCGTGAAGGCATAAGCATTAGTGTAACACGCCGGACTAATATGCTGGGTGGGACTCAAAGGTGATTAGCAATACTTGGAACAGTCATTTAAAACTTTCTCCCCACTTTAAAACCTATTGTATCTTATTTTTGAGGCCATAAGGCATCAGTTAAGTATTTTTTTATTTTTTGAAAACTAAAGCAGCATCACCCTTTAAGCTATAATGTTTGGTAATATTTTCTGGCACAAGATTTAGTCACATTAGTGTAGATTGCATGAGCCGTCTTGATAACAGATTTAAATGATTACAGAGGAGTGTATTGGCACACTATATCTTTAAGTGATGATTCATACTTATCTTCTATAATTAGTTGTCCCAACTGAAAGTTTGCTTATCTAGAAGCAATTTTCCTCATATCAGCATACAAAATGCTTATCTAGAGAAGCTGGTGTTACAAAAACAATTGCTATAGTATGAAGTACCAATTTCGTATTTATTTCAAGATACGCATTTGGTAGATTTGCGGTTTTCCTTTACTCTGTTGTATTTCTGCACAGTCTGTGATTAATCCCTGGTCTGTTAGCTGCTTATCATACGTCCGCTGTTTTTATCTCTTCTAGGATTGACTGAAAGACCAGGAGGCGTGTGCTCTAATAATACTAAGCAGCCTTTCTGCACTTACAGTTTCGTTCTTGTGTTACACTATGCTGATTTGAATTTCGAGCAGGTAGGAAAAGTTATGAATTTCAGTGCTAGGTTTTATCATAATGCATGCTCCTATCGACACGTGCTCGAAGTGCTCTCCCGATAAAGGGAGCTCCGTTGTGATTTCCACTTTAAAACAGTCGGAGTGGGTACTTGCTTGGCTCACTTGAGCTGCATCTATCTGGCCGTGCGCCCGATCGAGCCGCCGTATGATCGGCGACGCAGACAAAAGGTAACAGTACTTTCTTTACATTTCGTAACAGCGACAACGTGCTCGCCATCCGTCTTTTTTTGACCCGCGCCGCTCGCTGAATGTGGGTTGCGATGCACTCCCCGCCGTAAACGTGAGCGAACCGATCAATCGCGCAATAACGCATTTGCGGCAACTCGACACATTCGTTAAAAGTCACTCGTATGACGATCACGTATGCAGTTACATATTTTTCTTTGTCCTCGATCCCGCTGTCTGGCCCGCCGGCTTCGGCTTCGTGCCACATTCAAATATCCCGGCCGACTTCGTCGTCTGCTTTGTGCTCGCTGTTCGTTCTAACCAGATTACGACGAAAGGATTACCCGTCTTCGTAGAGGGCGTTGCTGCTTAATCTACTAGACGCATTTAGTTAATATGGTAAACTTTGCCTGAAAGTCGTACTTTCGTGATCATGTCCAGATAAATATTGAAATTTAGCTCGTGCACTAGAAATTTATCACGGAGTTTGTCATAAAAGTCCAGCGCTCATATGGAGCTTTCTGGAAGCTTCGCACATGAGCTCGTTAATCCTCCCGTTGGGTCTTGGCGGCAGCTTTAATGCACGCGTAGAGCGAAGCCCACATGGTGCCCACACTTAATGCAAAACTATTGCAGCGGTGCAAATTTCATAAATTGGCGTATGATCTAAATCTCACCTACTAGACACTGCAATAAAAGGCCCACATTGCCGACCTTGATCTACTATTCGCTGATAGCACGGATAATGTTCTTTGGAAAAAGTTCTATTCAATAGTAATTTAATGGCTGCCACTATTGGTTATAAAGGGTGTCCCAAAAGAAACGCGGAATTTAATTTTAGAAAAAAGTCATATATGTATTTATCAGTTGGCGAAATTATGACATTATTTTAAACAAAATTGCCGTTAACTTCTTGGTTCTTTAGCACCCATTTGACTGTACCCGGTGTTTCACGAAATCATTTGAATCTTGAAAGGGTACAGATGCAGATATGTTAAAATTCGCCGTATGTTGCTTATTTAAATGTCCTGTTACAATGACGCACTGAAGTTTCTCAACGCTCTGTCACACTATCGTTCGCAGTTGTTTTCAGCTGAGCGGCCGGTACCAGATCTATCTGTTTTTGTTGTCTGCAACCGAACCTATTTTTTCATAATTGTTTAGGTTGGTGCATTTCTTCTTCTGAAAATGGTAAGTTTTTTGCGTATAGCCTGGAAGAAACATTTTCTGTGTTTGTGCAGTAACTACAATGTGTTTACTACATATGTTACCAAGTAGAAGGCTCCAAGTCTTCCAGAAAAGATGGCGGGCAATTTAAGTCTTGCGTTTTTTGAGGGACACCCATTATTAGAAGACGAATGAAAAAATTGAAATAAAACAAAGACTATCGCAAAATAATTCGTTAGAAAATCTTGAAGGAAATGTCAATTAACATATAATTGTTAAAAAAATTAAAGTTGTTTGTTCTTTAAAATCTTAAAATAAAGATTGTGGAAAACCATTACATATAAGCATTTTGTAAAGGAAAAATCACTTTACAACAATTTTTTTAAAAACAGTTGCAGCATATTAATAAATATTACAAAAATACGGGAGTGAAAAATGGACCGCTCCAGAATTACAAATACCAGGGGTGGAAGAATATTAAAAAGTGGTGTTTAAAAAATCGCCGTTCTCTAACTGGAAAACTGTGAAACGGCATGAAACCACAAGTATACAAATGTTATAGATAATTGCAGAAGAATAAGATTGATGTGGAGCAATTTATTTTTAATGATTTTTTAACAGGCAAAGGAAAGCCTCTACTAACCAAAATCCAAAAGAAAAAGCAACTAGATAGCGCAGAGATTGGATGAATCAAGGCTTTGAGGTCTTTACAAACGATGTTAGAAAAAAATGTATCTGATATCGGCGAGAAGCTTTCAATTATTCAAAACGTACTGTCAAATTTTCTTCTTCAATTATTATATGAGACGCTACATCTGTTCATGATGTTGGTCATTAAAAAATCATAGATGGAACTACATATCAATTGATTAGAAAAGTATTTGCTGCTATCCGTACCCTTATTAAGGACTTTAAAATACATATCTTAACAAGACGGAGCCTCTTGTTATATAGTCAGGTGAACCATAAACGTTGATTTCCAGAATTAAATTTTGTTTCTACCAAAAACACGAATAAACAAGAAATTTTCTTAAATAGGCGCTACTCTAAAACATGTCGGTTACGAATTATATTTTCAATTATTATTCATTTTCATCGTACAAGTTTCACTACAGCCATAGTTTCTAATGCGGGGCACACGCTCCATGGGTAGAAGGGGAAGTTCAAAAATCAGTTACTAACAGTGAATTTTTTACTTTTCTTATGGTTCTAGGCTCGTCATGTGCAGTAAATAAATATATATAGTAACATACACATTTTTAAAATTAAAATTAGAATGTACGGAGGTAGTAGTGGAGAGTATTGATTGCAACCATTAGGGCCCACTTCAAAGTGTTTTTAAGAAAACTGTGCTCTCTAAAACCTCTAATAATTTGTAATATTTAATGGATTGAGATCTGGGCTATCAGAACACTCACTAGAGTTTGAGTTGGCCGTATTTTGTGAGTGGGTGGGGTGTGTTACTGAAAGATCTAAAGCTTATCTCGAAAAAGCGCATGATTAAGATGTTTCACTACACCTTCTAAATTGTGCTATTGATATTCAAGGGTCGACGTTTTGGCGCCCTTTTCTCAAAAATGAATATCAGTCACTCTATCATAACATACTCCCCACCAAACTATTACAAATGCTGGATGATGGCCTCTTTGAACCTTCGGCACTAGCTGAGATGCTTTTTTAGACAACTTAGCGTATATCTTCTCATTTGGTTCGTTGGAAGATTTCTCCACTGTAAACATTAAGAAAGATGTGGAAAAGCAAGGCAACTTTCATTACAACTTCTCTCAGGAAAATGGCTTTTTGTTCTGCATGAATATAGTTAGAAATCTGTGGAAAATTTAAAGACAATTATTACTTTCGTAGGTCAATATATCATCTGTATGAAGGAAATTTAAAAAAAGATTATTAACAGCAAGAAAATTGACGTAACGTGACAGGTCATGTTCGCATATTCTCTCCAAACACACGCAATGAAGTTAGACATCTAAATTTTCTTAAATTCGATACAAACTTCTCATATCAATTGTGTCTTAAATATTACTACCCTACGTGTTAGTTGTTTTATTTTATGGCTTAACTTCATCAAACCCAAAGTATTTTCATTAGCAAAAAACATAGCAATCTTTCATTTTCCATTTCTCCATTGCTGCCTATTTAAAATACTTTCATTTTATTATTTTTCTCGTTGGTGGATGCCATGTTTTTTGAAAAGCTGGTTTAGACCAATTAATAGCTTTTAAGCTTGTTCCACATAAATAAGAATTTATTTTCTGAAAAGGAGGGGAGTGGCGGTGGGTACCTGCTTCGTGACTTCGGTAAGGAGAATGCCGAAAATTCGGATTTAAATATTTGTAGGCCCCAATTATCACATTTAATGAAGCTTTAGCCAGGACTGTAGCAGCGACCTCTGCAACCCGTGAACTGGAAACTCCCTTGTAAAAATTGTATACCGATGGTTTTCTTAAAGATACTGATTGTAAATTATTCAGCCGGACGGCTTTATGGTTCCCGGAGCGGGCGCGTCCAATTTTTCGATTTTCTCGCCCTAAAAATCCAGACGTTTGAGAAGCGCGAGCAGTCCGGTGCTGACAAAGCCCTAGCTTTCGTTGTCGAAATTCGGATGTGCGCGTTGCAGGGTGTCAGCGGTTATTTAGTAAAACGACGTTTACGGTCGGCAAATATTCGAACGAGCGCGGATATGGCAAATCTGGTGCCATATTAATGGAGTAAAATTAAGCGCGCGCAATAAAACAGAAGTAGGTCTAACGGAAAGGCTTATAAATTAATGCACTTTATTTGCATGTCATTAACTTTCTACCCAGTACTGGTTTACTATTTACACTAGCAATTACACGCTGAATCTATGGTTGTTTATTGAAAAGCTAAAGTACGGCCGAGACGCGATTGGCCGAGGTTTCCCCGGACGACTCGGCTTAATTGTTTAATAAAGCAGCGCCGAGTCGAGCTTATTAGTTGTATCTGTTTGCGCGATCGTGTCTGGATATTTATGTAATGCATGTTTACAGGGAACGTACTGTCTTTTTCAGAACGAGCCGGCGAGATTTATTTTACGGTCGATAACAAACGTAATTGTATTAGCGTGCAATGCGAATCAATTTTCCAAATAACTACATAATTTTATTGAGACCCATTCAATTAGAAAGATAGAAATCATTCACTTCACGTGCCCTGACAGTATAGTACATAGTATGTGGTTTATTGCTCTCTTAGGTAACACGCGTTCTTCTAAATAACACACCCGTAAGTTTCACTTCTGGTTTAAAACAGTTTTAGGACTTTATCGTGGTATCATCTCTGTATATTTAATATAAAATGCAATTTGCGCTGGTTCTATGAAGGATGAGCGTTTTGTAGTAGACACCTAAACGATAGCAAAGGAACAATGAATTTGTCTTTTGGGGGTAGTTGACTGTTCAAAATGGATTTTTTGTAAGAGTGACTGAATTGCTTTCCAACCTGCGAATGTGGATCTATTAAAATAAGCAAACAGTTCTCATCTCTTAAAGGAATAATGGAGACACAATAATAATATATACGGGTAAAACAACGACTACAAAAGGAAACAATGTAAGAAAGAAAAAATGAAGGCAAAACAATTTACGTACCAAGCAGTTATTATAGTCGAAAACTTTGAAATTAGGCAATGAAAATACTTGCACGAACAATGAAGTGCACCCACTTGACGTGATGCGTATACGTGCGGTGTGTTCCATTATTAAAAGCGGCAGCATTTTTGTGTGATATAGAATATGGGGGTAAAACGCGGTGCATTTGACTTATTCAATAAGTAGATTAAAAAGTAATACATGCAGTAACTGACCAAAATTAAGAACAAAAACTATACTCGATATTTGGACGCTTGATTAGAACTTTATCTAGAAAGAAGCATTAAAAAACGGTAACTATACAGCAAACGTGCATATTAAATACGCGGTCATCGCGTGATAAAGTATATAAGAGCAGTGAGTTGCAGCAGATAGAAATAGAAGCGGTGAGTTACAGCCTAAATATCGTTATTAATAATTTCTTAATTAGGCAGATGTTCAAGTTGTATAAAATAGATGGATATCAAATATGTGTAATCTACGAGGCGCATTCATAAAGTAAGGGCCGTTTGCATGTATATAAATAGTGGCGCTTCGAAGCACAGTTTTACCACTGCAGCGCCATCTACTGACTCATTGCGAAGCTACAGCGTCATTTGTTTTGATTCTGAAATTGTATTGTTGTCAGTGAATGCAAAGAACAATGGCCGCGAAAATCGTTGATCCCGCCAAGTGTGAAGTGCGTTCTGTGATTCGTTTCTTATGTGCAAAAGGATCGTCGGCTGCTGAAATTCATCGGGAGTTATGCCTGGTTTACGGACCTACAGTTATGAGTGAAGGAAAGGTTAGACAATGGTGCCGTTATTTTACAAATGGCCGAACAAATGTCCATGACGAAGAGCGGAGTGGCAGGCCCAGTATCCAGACTGATGAAATCGTTTCACAAGTGGACCAAGCACTGCGATCTGATCGTCGATTGACGATTAGTGGCCTGGCTGACAAATTTCCTCAACTTGGACGCACTACTGTTTACAATATTGTCAGAAAACCTCGCATACAGCAAATTGTGTGCAAGGTGGGTACCAAAATGCTCACCGACCACCACAAAGAGCAAAGAATATCTAGTGGACGAAAGTTTTGGCCCGTTATCAACAAAATGGAGATGATTTATTTTCTCACATTGTTACTGGGGACGAGACGTGGGTATCCTACGCCAACCCAGAAACAAAACTGCAATCGATGCAGTGGCGACACTCATCCTCACCAAAACCGAAAAGTTTAAACAAACTCAGTACACAAGTCGAAAATTGATGGCTACAGTTTTTGGGACAAAGACGGTGTTCTTTTGGTTGATTTCATGGAACGTGGGACAACAATTACAGCTGACGTGTACTGCGAAACGCTCAAACACTTGAGACGTGCGATCAAAACAAACGCCGCGGAAACTGTCATCTGGCATAATCCTCCTCCACGATAACGCGCGTCCTCACATGCTGCCAAAACCATTGAGAAAATTCAAGATTTTCGTTGGGAACTTTGACCACCCACCGTACAGTCCGACCTTGCACCTAGCGACTATTCTTCTTGCATTTTAAACGGTGGCTGGGTGGACAACGTTTTGAAACCGAAGACGGACTCAAAAACGCCGTTGTCAACTGGTCCAACTCTCAGGCGGCAAGCTTCTATGCAGAGGGGTTAAAGAAGCTGGTGCAGCGGTACGAAAAATGCTTAGAAGTGAACGGCGATTATGTAGAGAAGTAAAGTAAGATTGTACCTAACTAAATATGACAATAAAATTTGTTTCTTATGAGTACATTTTTTTCTGTGACCAAACGGCCCTTACTTTATGAATGCGCCTCGTATTAGAGAATTTGAAGCAAAATACTCGATAAGTATCTAACTTTTCTCATTCAACCTATATATCGTACAACACGCAGCTTTAATAATAAACAGTGACGGTAATATAGAACAAAAAAGAGGACAGCACATAAAAATTCCTATTTGTATGTCTAAACTAGTCTTTTAAAGAAACGGAAGATTGAACGAAGGTTTCCACTTTTTCTGGTTAAGAGGATATGGTTGCTACACATTAGCGAAAGAAGGGTCTTTGCGAAATAAGTCTCCACTTTAGTTGTTTAATATATTCTTTGTTCTTGATTTTGTATCAGAAGAAAAGAAGAGATAAGAAGGAGCTAAGTGCTCATACAGGTAGCATCCCAAACAAATATTTTGTCACTGGTCCAAGATATTGCTTTAATAAGTACAAAATCTTAACAAGGAATAAGAGATATATTTTAACTAGAATAATTAACGTAATTATTAATATTAAGACATAAAAAAGCTTGAGAAGCATCTAAAATAGCAAAGGGAAATTAAGTTGAGTTGTGCATTTTAAAGAAGAACAAACAATTGGGAATAATAACATATACAACTGAACTGTATATTATAAAATAAACTACAATAATATGCGCCAAAAAATACAAGTTGGGGACGAGAATACTTGCAACAACTGTAAAATGCGTTATCTGAGATTCGTTAAATATTGGACAATGCATTTGTTCATTAATCATAAATAAATCATAATAAAAAAAGGAATTTGCTGCTTAGAGAACCAATAAATATGTAAATTAATTAAATGAAAACTTTAGATAACTATTGTTAAAATCAACGTATAATTTTACGTGGGAGTTCCTTCTATGGGAAAAAAACTTTTTTTAAATTTCGTCTACTTGTATTTTGACAACGAACCCTTTTTTGTTATTTGTAATTGCAATAATTTGCCTTAATAAAAAGCCGTACAGCATATTGCATATTTTTGTATAAAAAAATTATATATTAATTTATGCAGGACGACTTAAAAATACCCTCGCCATTAATTTACAATTTTTCTAAATATAAAACATGAATCTTAAAACTAACTAGAGTTAAGTGAAATGTAATCAAATATATGTAGGTGTGCGAATTAAAAAAAAGTCACGAAAATTGCATATGTAGCTCGAAAATTTAATTGATGTCAACAGGCGTTCTGATTAAGGTAGGTGAATTAAATAAAGCTTATGTCCTAATAAAACTCAGTAATTATCGGTAACTTGTTAATTCTAATAAATTTGTTAAAAGTCACTAGAGCTTCTTTAAGACTATTATTAAAAGCAATTTATTATAGAAGTTTTCATGTTCAAAAATGGCTAAGATCGACCAAAGGATGAAACATCGTTCAAATGTCTGAATTTTTTTTTTGTAACTTTCACAATTCTTATCATATTTAGATCACAATTGGTTCATTATGTTCCTTAAGTATATATCTTGGTACAATCCAAAAGTACAGGGATTGGATAAGGAAGTGAGGGAGATGTGGCTATAGATATGCTTAATACTTATGCTTAATTCTTACGCTTAATTCACTTTAAATTTTGATTATATTCACATCAACTCGCCATATTACGAAATCTACCTGCCTTGCGAGAGCTTTGCCAAAAAATATTTATTATTAGGCTAAAATGGGAATGCGAGATGCTTCTGTTATTAAGATATTAATAAACTTGACTATTACAGAGTTGGAAAATGTTGTAACGTCAATTCAAATAAGTATTGTGTTTAAAAACTCTTACAGATGATTTCTTAACTGATCTACAAAGAGAAACTTTGATCGTTTAACACGAATTTCTGGAAAAATAAAAAAAATAATTTACTGCTTTTTCTATCGTCTAATACGTTTCAACTACTGCATAAAATGCTATTGGGAGTTTCAATATTGTTTATTTTCGAGTATGATTTAAGCAATTTTTGCACTATAGAATTTTATCTTTTCCCACCAAATGTTATATGGTGGTTTGAAAGTGCGCCTCTACCACAATCGGGAGAGCATAAAATAACTATTTTAATAAAGTTCTTAAAATATAAGATTTTCCTTTTCTACTACAATACTACACTACAATATACACAACTATTAATTTAACACCAGTTGACATACAACCTGCAATCATTAAAGTTTCTCGGTCTAAGATCAAATTTAAATAAGAAAGCATGATTAGAGAGTAGACTTAATTATATAGAACAAGAACTTGCCCAAGATCTATTTGAGGCGAAACTAAAAACTCCGACTACCTCTGGTAGAACAAAATACTGTCGCGAATGTCAGAAAGATAGAATGAGACAATCCTTGTAGTGTCTCTGACAGAGAGCTTTGAGTTGAACTAATTGAATATGATGACAATTTTGGCTGTTATAAACGTTGTTAAATTACAATTATTTCAGTGAAGCTGGAAAGAAGATACATTTACGAGGTTAGTTCGAATACCCAAGTGTATAATTAGTAGGCCTGATTAGAGCGCACGATTTCTTATAAGAATCAAAGTAATTTTCTCACCAAAAGAGTAGTAATTCTTTAAACTTATTGATTATTCACAATCGTATCAATTTTCTTTTATCGCTACTTTTATATACACCTCTTCTCTATTTCGATCCATTTGATTTGGTGATTTTTTTTTAATTCTGCTTATGTAAAAAAAAAAACTTGCACGGATTCCTTTACTTAGTTGTTACCTGCAAACTGACATCCCAAGTCATTTTTGAGGGAACAAATAGTAGTATGAATAACTAAAATCGTCCAATTGGTTTCCTCCGGTTTTGTAGAACAAATACGCTTCTACTTTGCGTCTTTTTGCGCGTTAGACGGCTTTTGCCATCATTAGCAGATTGTGGTAATACCAAAGATTAGAAACTATAAGATTGATTACTGAAAAAGGAAGCTCAAAAGAGACTAAGATGAAAGACTTTCATTTAAAGGAACAAGATCGGAAAGAGATGGAAACGTACGTGTTTTTTCGTTAATAAACAATGAGAATTCCAATAAGATTGCAGCTTGTACCCGC
Organism: Sinelater perroti; assembly: GCA_036346155.1. NCBI lineage: Eukaryota > Metazoa > Arthropoda > Insecta > Coleoptera > Elateridae > Sinelater > Sinelater perroti. The sequence goes on from JARFIY010000265.1 coordinate 15,503,273, forward strand.
GTACACAGGAGATTGGTTTATTCCTCTGTAGTGGTCCTAACAAACAGTGTTAGTTTAGAGTTCACTGTGTTCATTGCCAATAATAACTCACCACGGGCCCGTCATTTCCACTCAGATTTAAAGGGACAAACGCTTTAAGATCAACAAACCGATATGCTGAAGAACAACAGATTCCACGCAAGTGGTCCATTTTAATAGTTTATAATCTTTGGTAATACTGAGCATTGATTGCGTTTCATTCGGCTAAATAAAATAAAATACAGTGAATACAGTTACAAGAACCTTGGTGGATGCATATTATTAGTATTTGGTTTGCTAACATGACTAATACTCATTTCGACAACCATCAGCCGCCAATTTCTCTAAATAAACTGGCAAATTCGAACAACATTCGTTTCGGTGTTGCTGGGTCAAGCATGACGCACGCGCGTTAAATTTTCGATCTTACCTTCTCCCTACAGTGAACATATTTTGCCATTTGACGTATTTTGGACGTAATATTGGTTGTTTAGAATCTAGAGAGGTATTAGCTTTCAGCCTATCACATGTTGCTCTGCTCAGCACAAATAACAAAGCACATGGAAAGATATGACACAGATCTGTTAGCAATCCAAAAAACTAGATAGAAAGAAAAAGGAGAGATTAGTCAACAAAACGTCACAATGTTCTACTCAGGAGAGAAAAAACAAATGAGAAATGGAATAGGATTCATAGGCGGAAAGAAATTAAAAAATGCAATTATAGACTTTATATCAATTAACGGAAGAATAGCCTTACTAAAAATTAAAGGAAAACCGAACAACTTAACGATAATTAACGCATACGCACCAACAGACGAAACAGATGAGGAGGAAAAACAAAAACTATACGAGGACTTGGAGAAGGCAACGGACAGCACCAAGAAGAGCGACTTCCTCATGATATTAGAAGACTTTAATACAATGGTGAAAAGAAGAATGTTTTACAGAAGTCGCAGGAAGATACACAATTCACGAGAAAACAAATGATAACAGAGTAAGACTATGCAACTATGCGGCAGCAGAGCATTTAGTGATAAGTAGCACAAGGTTTAAACACAAAAGGGAGTACAAGGAAACGTGGTTTATCCCAGGAATGAATACAGGCAATCAAATAGACCACATACTAGTTAGGAAGAGACAAGCAGCGAACATACAAGACGTCCGAACATATAGAGGAGCGAATGCGGATACGGATCATATGTTGGTGGTGGTGGCAAAAATGAAACAGAAGGTAATAAAAAAAAGAAAGCAGGGAGAATAAGAAAAAGCGATGGGATATAGGAACACTAAAAGAGGAAGAAAATAGAAAAAATATGTAGAAATACTGAAACAAGAACTACGTAAAAAAAGTATACAACGCAGAAAATGACATGGCTATAGAATGGGAGAATGTCAAGCTCTGTTTAAAAGAGACAGTCAAGAAACGCAGAAAATGAGATGGCTACAGAATGGGAGAATGTCAAGCTCTGTTTAAAAGAGACAGTCAAGAAAACGAAACGAGACGTCGAAGATAATAGATAAAGAAGCGAAAAAAAGAGGGCTCTCAATGAACGAAGATAAGACGTGGTATATGCAAAAGAGGAGACAGAAGATCAAACACCATACAGGATAGGACAATACGAATTTAAGAAAGTGCAAGCATTAACATATTTAGGTACTGAGATAAATAATAAAAACAGTAAAGTACAAGACATAAAAGATAGAATCCAAAGGGGACACAAAATGTTTAACATATACAAACCATTGCTAAAAGATCGTAAGCTTACAAAAGATGCAAAAATAAGAATTTACAAGACATTAATAAGACCCACAGTTATATACGCAGCTGAAACAATGAGGTTAACAAAGGATGAAGAACAACTAAGAATATATGAAGGAAAGATCTTAAGAAGAATTCTTCCCAGTGAAAACAGGAGAAGTCGAATATAGAGTGAGAATGAACAAATAAATAGACATCGAATTAAAAAGTGAGGACATAGTACGAGAAATTAAAACACAGAGGATACGATAGTTGGGACATGTAACGAGAACAAACGAAAATAGAATGATCAAAACAATAACCGAATGGGAACCGGAAACAACAAGACTAATGGGAAAACCCAAAAATAGATGGAAAAACGAAGTTCTAGAAGACCTAAAGAAGATGAACGTGAAGGAATGGAGGGAAAAAGTCACAAATAGGCAGGAATTGAGAAAAATAGTAGAAAAGACCAAATAAGACAAGAACATTTGACATGATTATGAGTAATAATAAGCACTAATCTAGCTTAATAAAAAAAGGATTGAAGAGCCCGAAAAGGGCGCCAATGATTCCCAAAGGAATTAAGGCAGATATTATTATTATTGGTTGTTTTTATTTTATTTGTTAATTATGTTTGTTCGGTTACTTCATCTAATCGCAGTACTCCAATATTGCTATAATGGCAGTGGCACCAAAAGTCGGCTCAAATTTGATTCACTTATGTATTCGTCAGGCGTATTTCAGTAACACAATGGCTTACTAAGTCAGTAGTTGATCTAATGAAGTCTTTTATGCTCATCAATGAAAATGGATTATAAACACTGCAGCAACTTGAAACCCACACCGGAAAGCAGCAGTACAAGATTGCATAACAATTTCAGCGGATTAATCCTATCCTACAATTGCACTGCCGATGTGATCGCATTCCATTGCCGCTCAATAATTTTCCGCGTATTATCTCTTTTTCAATTACGGCTATAAAAGCTGCGCTTAAGTGTATCCTACGGGCACATTGCCTCCTTAATGATACAGCATAGCTCGGATGGACGTAAGTTTACCCAGCCATTTTTTGTCATTACGGAATTGATCATGAAGTTGTTTTGTCACTTTATTACGTGATATTTGCTTAATTCGCTCCACTTCCTGGTGTTGCAAGTTGCATTCTTTTTAAATAATGCATGCGGTGTTTTCAGATCAGATACACTTATATTACTGGGTTGGGGATTAACGTATTTATCACTGTTTTTTAAAATAGAAGTTTATCGTATACTTAGATAGCTCACAAAAAACAGACGTAAGTAAAGGATTTATTTTTGTATTTTTTTCTGTGCATTTCAGACTTTCTAATGACATATTCTAATTCATGGTTAAGTTGAAATGTCTAAGCAAAGTTTTTTCCCTAACATTATATCCAATGTTAATCATACAGCAATTCTTCTGTTCTGACAGTACTCACTGAGCTACCCCTATCACTAACTTCAATAGATATATGAACACTGGTGATCCAGCATCGATGCTTCAGAGTTTTATTTTAGTACCAAAATTACACCTAACGTTTGATTAAATACTATTTAGAAAGCTGATTGTGAGCTTCTATTCTTTTTCTTATCAGCTTTACTATTTTATAATCTTGACTTTTCATATTTGCTTTGGGGTTATTTTTCTTTTTCTCTTTTCTTCCCATTTATGCCTCACAGCATTAGGCTCTCTATCCATCTCTTACATGTGTTTCGTACTTCCTCAATAATTTCACCTCTTTTTCTAGCCATTTACTTAACGTTATCTACCTATTAGATTCGTGGTGTGGTTCTGGCTCTTCTTTCGTTTAGTCTCGTTTCAAATATTAATTTGAGGTTGATTTGCATGTCTGTTCTGGTAAGGTGTCCACATCATTTTAGTTGTTTCTTTTCTATATCTGTACTATTGGTCGTTGGTTTAAACTCTTATCTTGCTCTTTCGAATCCCGTCCCATTCAGTTTTATGGAGAGAATGACTATAGTGTTATCTAAGTACGTCTATGTTTTAATTCTGAATCTTCTTTACCAACGATCTTGTTAATTTGATAGTTATTATTTGTTTTAGAAAATTGCTTTTTAGCTTTCCATATTATACTATTTATATAAATTACGAGCAATAGTCGGTTCGAACTGTCGCTTTGTTTTACTTTTTTCTCTATGTTAAGTTTATCATATTTTTGTCTATTTATCCTCACTACTCTAACCACGTTATTATACATACTTATTTTTCTTATCAGTTTTTGGCTTGTCTACAAATCTTTGAGTGCCTTGCTATGTATTCTCTGGGCAGTTGGTCAAAAGACTGCCTTAAAGTTTAGAAAAGCAAAAAAAAATTCTTTATTCTTATCTATCGTTTTTTCAGTAACTTTGTATTGTTTGTATATGATCTTACATTTATTATTCTGGGCGGTTTGCTGCTTTTTCGTTTTCCAGTTTGTCTTTTGACGATTGCCCGATAGTTGTTACATTTCGCAGTTGCTCCCTTTTTCTAGATGGGCACTATTGTATTTCGTTCTCAGTCTTCTGGTGTCTTATGCTTGTTGAAATATTCGTATTAATTATATGTTGATTGTTCCTCCCCCTATCTGTTGCGAAGTGGTGTTGGTAGGCCTTTAAGTTTTTCTTTCTAATTTAGTATGTCACGTATATTTTTTGCAGGATTTTTTAAGTTTTTTTTTTATTATATATCAAAACTGTTTTGATTGTTTATGTAACTTTCTGCTATATTTCTGCTGAAAACTTTCCACATAGATCGTCTTTTACGGTTTTTTAACTTTATTTTGTCTGTATATAATATAGTTTTAATAAACTGATCAGGGCATATTGTCAAGGAAACTTATAAAGTAGAACCAGAAGGCATAAATAAAAAAAGAAGGCATAGATAAATATGGAAAAATCGAGCAGAACAACACTTCCGTATGTATCCTTTTTATCTCTCCGATTTTGTTCTTTATCTCTTCATTCCACAATTTTGTTCTTTTTTTTCTTGTTGTAGTTCTTTTTGACGCATGTTCCTCTAATTATTTTGAGCACAGCCACCTTAAAGTTTTTCTACTTTTTATTAAATCCCCATTTTGTTTCTGGTGGTTTTCTTCATTTTATAGTGCATTTAGATTTTTATTATTTATTTGCTCATAATCATCTCTTATCTGTTAGTTTTATAGGGCTGCTGTTTTGATAGGTGCATATTCCTTTTTCTGTATATCTTTTTGATCTAGTGTTTAGGGTATCTAATATTAGCAAGATAATCCTGCTTCTCTTACAAGTTTTACGTTCTGTTGTGTATATCTCGTTTTTTTCGTTATGGTGATATAATCTATTACTCCTTTATAAACTAATGTTTCAGGTTCAAAAGTTATCTTATGGATAACTTATTATTTGCACCAGATATTTTCAATTAGAGGCTGGTTTGTAATACCGAAATATATTATTCGTTTTCCCTTATTATTAATTTCACTTTTTATACCGTATTGTCCCATTGTTCCATTGTTCCTTGGCTATATGTGTGTTCTAGTCTTCCAATTATAATTATATGATTTTGTTTGTATTTGTTCTACAGAGTGTTGCAGTTTCTCATAGAATTTATTATTTACATTAGTTTTCGGTGGGGTGTATATTTGATTCTTATTTTTTCTGGTAGTTGTAGGTCCACGGTGATCGTTCATGTTTTGACAGCTTTCCAGTTTATTACCCTTGTTTCTATTTTGTTATTATTAGTTACTTACTCTATTGCTACTCGCTTTGCTTTGGTTCCAATGTATCTCAATATGCATCCTTTGTCCAGTAATTTTATACCATTTTCCTTCTTTTCTACTTCTGCTATTCTTAATATATCAAGATTATATTTCTGCATCTTCTCGACTAATTCCACCTGTTTTCTGTTAAGGATGATAATATTTTATGTTACAAAACGGAATGAATTGATTCATTCTTGCGAATTATTGGTCCAGTAACGAGAGTCTCGTTACCACATTTGGTTTGGCTGGGTCTTCATGAGCCATCATCCCTTGTGCCCTGAGTTTATTCTATGGACGCGAAATGTACTTGATGTTCAAACTTTATGTTGATCATTGTTTTCTTTAAATTCTATAATTAAGTAATGCTTATAAGAACATAAGCGGGCGTTATCGCAAAATGTCTTTCGATTGCCTGAGGGCTGTTATCAATTGCGTACAAATTTTCAAGTATAAATTACTTCTACAAATCACATAATTTTATTGAAATTTTGTCTGCTCTAATTGTTTCATACACTCGCTCATTTCCACTCCAGTGAGTACAGATAGAGTATGTTCTGCTATCGCATCAATATCGGGCGTAGTAAGAACATGCTATTGATTTACTGCTAGTAAACAATTCTAGATTTGTGATTGAAATTCATATTTCATTGTGCTCTAATTCCCTCATTTTATCCAAATTAGTACAATTTTCAATTGCAATAAAGTAAAAATGGTGTGCCAATAATTAATAATTATAATAACGTTGGCCGCGTTTTCTGGCGTTTCTGATAACACCCAATACATCTTAGAAAATAATTATTTTAGTTAAATTACTGAAAAATACTGACTCTGCCTATTAAAATTTATTTTTAATAATACACAGTAACGATCAAAGGTGATAAAAGGCAGTTAGTGCACATACCCTCGTCTCAAAATTCACGACTGCAAATGGCAATGCAGCTACTGAGTCATCAAGCCGGTTAATTGTGTTATTAATCATGAAGTCGTTTTGTTGCTTCAAAATGCACGTGCTTATTAGCCGTTCAGTTGTTTCCAAGTCCTAGAAGCTAGAATCAGATACCCACAAAAGCAAACACGCCATAAATCAGCTATTCGAAAGCCATTAACGCAGCCATTAACTTTTAGAGAAAATATTTTTACCGCCCCCAGCATCGCGTGAAAGTCTGGCGAGTGCAGAGGCGGATAAGCAGTGCATATCCCCTGCGCTTCTGAGTTTTTGCCTCGCAGTTTGTCTGAGAGATCTGCCAGGCGCAAGGAGTGCTGTTAGGTGGCTTTGAATGGTCCAAATCGGGTGAAACATGTAGAGATGTATTGTACGACTAATGTTTAAAAAAGAAAGGTTATATTATTACCTCTTAGTAGTTTTTTTAATTATAACTTTAAATAACAAAAATATTGTTTCATTTTCGGTTACTAATTGATAGTAAGTCGTATTATTTTTCAGAAATATTTTATTAATATTTTATTGCTCACTAATGAGTATTTTAGAAATATGGAAATCATGTTATTTGATTTTACTTTCGTTACTTTTAGTATAGTATATTATCTGACGTCATTCATGTAATTTATAAAAGATTTCTATTTTTGTTTGAAGTTTTAATATTTTAGTTCAACTGCTTTTCCAACCATTTGAATTAGTCTTTTTTTAATTTATTACGTTTATGTCTTTAATATATTAACTTTTACCTTTTTGTGTTGTAAAAAGAGACACTTTTTACCACAAGGTGGAGCATAACTTCTTCCTTAATTTCAAAGGAATGTTATGAAGCGAAAGGTGATTTGGGGGTGGGGGAAGTGATTTAATTAGACTTGTGTAATCGAGAATTTTTGTCTAGAAGGTATGAACGAACAGAGTATTTTTTCTGTAGATTCGAAACAATGATTGTTGTGGCAGCACAATGGACTTTTGGATACACTTTCAACTCACGCGTTAAGCTTCGGTTCGATTTTGTTGCGAGTGGGGAACTTCAGAGGTACTGATTCTGTAGTGAGAAGGGGAGAAGGAAGACTTCGGAATGTATGAACACCATCCATGCAGTAAGACATTCCATTTTGCACTCACCGATGCGATATGCGTGCAAACATGTCCAGTCAACTTTACAACAAATTTAGTACCAAGCACTCCGTTTTGATCTACACAAAATGGTTGTTGTACAGGAACTTTCCGAACATTGACTGGCAAAGTCGCTTGGAAATGTCTGCAAACATATTGGAAAGCCAGCCACATAACGCAGTTGTTTTCTTTACAAACAAAGCTCTTTTGCACTTGTGTAGATCCGTTAATAAACAAAACTTTTATTATTAAGGTGATGATAACTCATAAGATATTCAAAAATGGCCTCTCCACAGCGATGGAATCACTGTTTGGTGTACAATGACGTTGGCAGTGACTTAGCATGGAGGTTAGGCCGCCCCGTGTCGATCAGAATTTTTGAACACTTTCGACGAGTGTCCCTGTTTAACTCGTAATCGAAAAGACCACGGATGATGAGGTTACCGTGACCTTCGACTCTGGAGAACTAGTATACGATTCTCGATCATTTTGAGCTTGTTAATGTGGGCGCAGTACCCCCAAACGGGGCATGCGTACATCATAATCGGACGGATGATGGTTTTATAAATTATCATCTCATTGCGAAAAGACAGCCGGCTCCCAGGGTAGAATAGGGAGTCAAGGGCTTGCTGGGTTGTTTTCGCCTTTGGCGCCGCCTGATCGACGTGGGATTTTCAATTGAGCTTCTCGTCCAAAATCGTTTTTAGATATTGTGCCTCTGATCTCCAGGGTATCTTCCGATCGAAGATTATGAATCGCCAACAAAGTTGGGTTTTTGTGGCGATTAGGACCGTAAATTTTTTTTCGACATTCACTTTTATTATTCACGTGCTGCATTAGTCTTCTGGCGAGCCCAGCTCTTCCTGCACTCGCTGGATTGCCATTGAGGGTTACCGTGAGCTCAACAGCATCGTTGTGTCGTTATCGTGGAGGGCGTTGTGGGGATGTCCAGGACATAAATGTTAATAATAAAAAATAACGCCAGGGAAAGCACGAAGCCTTGGGGGACTCCGACTCGAAGACGTCATTGTGATGGCCACATGTAGGACTGCCTCTTGGAGCTGAGCCTTTTTTTGTGGAAGCCTTCCGAATTTATTACCACCACCCGGGAGAGTTGGTGCGGAATCCGAACTAATTCCCCGGAATCAGTAGGAGGTTTTCCACTGTTGTCTGCAGTCGGCGATGGATCACGCGTTCCACCAGCTTCTCCAGGGTTGTCAGAATGCTAATCGGTTGGTAATTTTGGGGAAACGTGCTGATCTTCCCAGAGTTGGAAAGCATCACGACGTCCGTGACTTTCCAAGGGTACGGAAAGCACGGAGGCGGAGGACAGCGTTAACATTGGTGGTTATGCAGACAACCGCCTTTTTCGGGAGAGCCTGCAGTGTTGGATTTGGAATGGCGTCAGGTCCGGGTGCCTTATGCAGCTTTAAGGTCCAGATCAGATGAAGAATTTCTTCTTAGGATGCGGGCTCCTGTCTCCTAAGGCGTCCTATGACACGGCTTACAATGTTCACATAATCAAAATCGGCGTCGACGTAGTCGAGGATGCAATGGCGTTCCAAACTGTCAGCAAACGCCTAGACTTTGTCGGCGATAGTATAAGCACCGTTCTTCTTGCGGATCGGCGAGATGGGGCAGGGCCTGTTACACAGGATCTTTGTAGTTTGGATTATTGGCCCTGACTTTTTAAAAAAAAAGGAGGTTAGTGTGTTATTGTCACAATTTTTCGCGCCTAATGTCGATTCATTCCAACTGAAAAACGTTTGATTCCAACAGAATGGAGCCATATCCCACATAGCAAGTGCTGTGTGAGGTATTTCATGAGCGGTTAATCTTTGAACGCGGTAACGTTGCTTGATCAATCCGCTCACCGGATTTCGTTTCTTGTGACTTCTTTCTGTGGAGATATCTCAAGGGCGATGTTCACAGACATCGTTTTAGGATCATCCAAACCCTATAAAATGCAATATGTCAATAAATCAGGCGTATTCCTCAACACATGTTGGGAAGAGTATGAAGAAGAATTTTATAATTTAACTGCAAGGGTGCACCAAAAAAGGATATGGTCGATATTCTCCTTAAAACGCATAATAATAATATATAATTATATTATATATATAATAATAAAAATAATACAATAATAAAATTAAAAAATAAATATAAATATAATAAAAAAAAACTTCCAGTTTTCTGTAAAATACATTTTGTATGCCTTTATTGTTTTTTCTTTATTTAACCTGAAAAGGAGAGAGGGGGATAAAAATAGTCATTTGTGAACTATATAATATAATAATGATAAGGCTCTAACCCCCCGTGTGAGAGCACGGTTTGCAAACTGAGAGGTTGAAAGTAATAATTTTAATAAATCTGCAAAGCTTGCATGCAACGCATAGCGAAGTGGCGAAGCAGTCCTTTGACCAATCAGTTTCAAAATCACTTGCAAACAAGCCGTTTTGGTCACCTGTCGATTGGTGAAAACAGAATTTGGAAGTTCCCAGCCGTTCTCGAGTTATTGTTCGGACGGACGGACGGACAGATGGACAGACGGACGGACAACATGAAGTTAGTGACTCCGCTTCGCGTCGCCACTTAATAATTGTTAATTTATTACATTTTATTTTTCAATATTTCGATAATGTGTACTAACCAACACCCTTAGAGTATATAGGATACCAAAGAAAGAAGAAGAAGAAGATAAAAGTGTATTTGATAGTTTCTGAAAATAGAAACATACGATAGAAGATGTTCTGAAAAATAGAAGTGCATGCATTTCTGTCGCAGTTTTTACTGAAATATAAACGACTGAGTAAATGATGATTCGGACGAAAATTCTTTATAAAAAATTGTAGGTGTTTTTTATCTATATACGAGGGTAAGGTGAAAAGTTCTCGGCCTGACACAGAGATGGTGCTGCAAACGGCAAACAATTATGTTTTCTGCTTGGGTGCATGTGTCATTAGTTCAACTTGTTCGCTCAAGTAATTTGTTTACACGAATTTTTTCAGTAGATATGTTGCATGTTTTTTGTTAAAATGGATAAACTTGAATATCGTGCTGTTATAAAATTCTTCGTTTTGGATGGATTAACCCCTAAGGAAATTTATCCGAAGTTGACAAAAATTTACGGGGACTCTGCTCCTTCCATGTCAACTGTTATAAAGTGGTGAGCTGAATTTAAACGTGGTCGCACATCGCTCAAAAATGACCCTCGTGAAGGACGGCCGAAAACCGCAACCACATCGGAAACCATCGAAAAAGTGCATGATATCGTGTTGGACGATAGGCGAGTGAAGGCGGAAGAAAGTGTGCGAAGAATTAGAGATGCGAAAGCTCTGCGCAAGATGGGTGCCGCATTTGCTGAATGCCGATCAAAAGCAAATGCGCAAACGATTTTCGCAGCAATGTTTGGACCGATTCAACAGGGATCCGACCGATTTTGTGCGGCGATTTGTCACCATCGATGAGACATGACTCCATCACTACACGCCAGATAACGTAACAGCAGTCCAAGCAGTGGGTGGAAGCCGGTGGTTCAGCTCCAAAGAAAGCGAAGTCGATCACATCTGCCGGAAAGGTGGCCAGCGTGTTCTGGGATGCGAAAGGGATTCTGTTAATAGATTATCTTGCAAAAGGCAGAACAATTACAGGCGAATATTACTCCAACCTTCTTGACCAGCTGGATGCCAAAATTCGCGAGAAGAGGCCTGGCTTGAAGAAGAAAAAAATCACCTTTTACCTGGACAACGCACCTGCGTTGACGACGGGAAAACTGCGGGATTTGGGGTATGATTTGCTCGGCCATTCCCCTTATTCTCCTGATTTGGCACCCTCAGACTTCCATCTGTTCCCAAACTTAAAAAAAATTGTTTCTGGGAAGCGCTTTGCATCCAATGAAGAAGTTGAGAGGGCGTTGATGAATATTTTTACAATCTTCCAGATTCTCACTTCCGAGAAGGAATACTTATGTTGGAGAGGCGCTGGATCAAGTGTGTTGAAGTCAAGGGAGATTATGTAGAAAAATAAAATCATTTTTTAACTGAAAGTCGTAGTCTTTCGTTGTCAGGCCGAGAATCTTTCACATTACCCTCGTATATTACTTATTATCAATTTCTTTTTCTTTTTATTGACTTTACTCAATAGAATTAAATCTGCTTCATTTATTCTATTTAGTTCAGTATTTTTAGTTTCGAGTAAGTTTATTATTATTTTTTATTTTATAGTGAACGTAATATCAGAATATTTGTGATATTTTATTCTTTTTTGATATTTAGAAACTGTTTTAAAAAATGTTAAGACATCATTGCCTTTGGCAATTGGTCTTGATTTAGTTTTCATAAAAAATGAAAGGCATTATTTCGGTATCTATTTACTTGTGGTGGCAAGCTTAACGAGCTTTTGATTAAAGTTTAATTTCCTGAAGAGATTTATTATTTTCTACAACTTGCATATCACAGAATCGTATCTCCTTCGCAATTTTGAGATCTTAAAAGTATGTCAGATATGACCGGATTTAGAGAAATTCGGCATTAATTTTATGGATTATTTTTACTGTTCTTTGCGGTATTAATCACCGGGCGGCTGGTAAATTCGCGAAACTGGATAAAGTATGCGAATAAAAAGAGCGAGTGAAGGCTCGATTTGAGACTCTCCCGCAAAAAGGTATCCGTTCTTGAATCTGCAGCTGAGCTGTCTCGATATCCAGCTAATTAATCTGATAGCCATCTGCACCCATCACCGGAATAGGGTTACTAATGCAATGATATTCAAAGGAACCATCAACCTACAATGCCGAGTCCATTTGTACGCATCTCGAGCGCTAGAATGGGCTGACACAGTTTTTGCAGCCTACCTATCCTTTTCGCAAACCCCGATGACTAATTTTAACTGTTTTGGTGCAAAGTGTTACGGTTACGGGTGAATCACGCGCTTATATTAATCGATTGCAAATTGATACTCTCGCGCGAAACATGCCCGACTCTTGAAATTATTAATTGGCCAATTTATAAGGCTTATTTTTAGCCGCACGAAAGTGCACGTCGAAGTAACTGGGGTCGCGCCTTCTAGGTGCATTCGCTCGTAGGATTCGCATGTATTTCATGTGGAGCAGCCTAGGCGTGAATTCAGCGATAGCATCTCGCTACCGTTACAGATTTTCAATTTCAGGCGTTCGCCGCGTCGCGAGCGGTTTTAATTAGCGTAAATCACCTTTACCTTTATTCGGAAACGTCGGCCTTCCTCCGCCGTCTTTCACATTCGCTTCTGACTGCTTTCCGACATCGCTGGATTTTTAATTTAACTAAACATGTTCTTGTCGTCTGTCGTGGCTGACGGGGAGTGCAGGAAATTAAAATGCATTAATTTTGCAGCTTGTTTATTAAATGCGACTTGGGGCCAGCAATGAAAGGCTGATACGATAAATTCCGCAAAGAATTAATAATCAATCAAAGAGGCTGAAACTTCGTTGCAACGCGACATGCGGAGAGAATTAACTTCATATACAATTTGCTGGTCTAATAGGAAGTTTCGTCCTGTTTGAAAATAGCGAAGCGCGGATGAACCTGAGAGCTTTTTTGCGGCGGTAGCAACAAGGCAAAATAAACGGAGCCGTGCCCAAACTGACAATAAGTCCGACCAAACTTCCTGCAGCTCAGGCAGAATGCATGTGTTGCGAGATTGGCTCGGCTGTTAAGCTTCCTAATCTTATTAACTGATCTGCGACGGTACTTAAAGGTCATTGATTCCAGCTTTCACCTTTTTTTCTAAATTCGCCCATATTTCGTCGAGTATCATCGGCCTGTCGCCGACGGCGCTGCCTTCGCGCTCTTTTTCAGACCCTGCGCCAGGTTTGGAAACGGCCGTCGCCGATTCGCAATCAGCACTTTCCCTTTATTGTGCATATAAACATGCCTAATTTGGCTCCGTTTAGGTGGGTCCAGTTTCGAGCTCATTTGCATATTTTCGATCTCTTCGCCGCTCTTTGTCTACCCCGCCGGCCGCCGCCGTTTTCAAAATACAGTTACCGGCTGCGCAGGTGTTAATGTGCGCTTTTTTCGAGATTCGATCGTTTTAAATATCACGGAAATGGTAACCTACTTCGTTTTCCTAACACGAACAACAAACGGTTATTCTATCCCGTAATTATTGTGCTTTTTAAGTTGACCGCCATCTATTAAGATTACTAGATAACACTGTTAACCTTATTTTTGACCGCTCAGAGCGATTTTTAGGCGGCTAAGTTGTGAAAAACTCCGCCGCTAAGCCGATTTTCTTCATATTTATCGTGCACGCCCCATACAAGCCTAAATCATTCCGCTGTTGATATCCGCGCCTAGAAACCGATCTGCCTTAGTCACCGCGCCGCCCGAAATTTATGTTGTTCCTAGTAGAAAGCAGATTTTTTATGGGATTGCCTTTTTGGAAGCCCGGAATCCGTCTTCGCTTCCTCGGACACGATCCCAGTTAAATGCGGCTGGAAAGTTCAACTGCAGCTTGCGCCCGTAGGCCGCGATTGTTCTATCGAAAGCGCAGACTTACTAAAATATTCAACAGCCAGCCAACAGTGCATAATTATCAGCCTTGATCTTAGTTGGTCGCGTATAAATAACCCATTGCTTGACGTAAATAAGTTACCGTCTCGTATATAACTTCCATTAATTACGTACAGCTATGGATTGGATGATGTACAGGATCATTGTATGATTGATGGTTTTATTTAAAGTGTATCGGTTTATTATGCAGGGACATTGTCATGCATGCGTTCTCGTTGTACTACTATTCTACTGTTTGTGCGGCTCACCTTTGCAGCCTGGTCAGACAATACGCATGTGGTTTGATTTTGATGCATCACCAGCAAGGGTATTCATCCACTGTGTACGTATTTTTCGTACAACTCCAACAAAAAATTATTTTATTATGTACAATAGTTTTAAGATTCTGAATGTTCTATGATGACAGCGCGATAACCACAAGGATGGCTCACATGAAGTCTTCATACGAGTTTTTGGGAGTGATACAACAAAATATTTTGAAGTCCATAAATAAAGTTGAGTGTTATAAGTGCTAGAAGTGAATTAAATAAAGAAAACGAAATGGAAGTAGTTAATTAAGACTAATAGTGAAAATTGCGCAGATCGCGGTAGCAAAACATAATCAAATATAATAGCACGACGACGATAAAGATGTAGTAGAGGATGGCACGGGTCTAGAATTTATAAATTGATGCTCTAACCGTTTAAATTAAGTGCAAAATCCACTACGCAATATAAAGTACTAATAGATAAAAGGAACAATTACGAAAAAACCAAATAGAGAGATTTCAGAGAACTAATTAAATAACTAGAAATAATGAGTAGAACAAATTCAGAAAAAATGCAGTAGAATATTCAATATAGTTATGGCAAAAAAGGTAACATCAAATTCAGGGTAACGAAGATGATTATCTTTCAAAAGAAATATATAACGTTTAGATCACTTACTAAGGCTATAGAAAGAATAAATGAAGAAAAAATGGACAAAATGATGGTAGCTGAAGTTAAGGAAATTAGGAAAGATCAAATATTTTATAAATAAGACACTTAAAAAGGAAAATGCAAATTTAAAAAGGGAAATTAAAGAATTAAATGAACGTGTTGAAGAAATGGATGAAGAAAAAAGGAAAAGCTATATAGTAATCACAATTTTGAGATTAGAAATGAACAAGAATTAAGTAAAAGCACAATGGAAGAATTTACGAGGAAATATCTGGAAGTTGATGTGCAGATTCAAAAATATATTTATAAAATTGGATGAAAAATATGGTGAATCGAAATGGATAAAATGGTAGATAAAGCCAATGTAGTAAAAAATAACATCAAACTGAAAAATATATAAGAAGATATTTTAATGGCGATTTAGTAAAGGAAGAAAGAGTTATTCACAAATACACAAGGAACAGAATGAAGAGAGAAATAAGGAAAATGGTAAAAAATCAACTTGGAATAATAAGCAACAAAATTTAGAAGCATGTTCCACAAAAAACTAGAGGGTGTAGGAAAGTTTAAATTACGACGACGAACGTGGCTTTGGAAATGGATAAAGTAAAGGAAATAATAAAAAAAATGGTGTGAACATCACACGACTTTCCTTATCCTATTATTTGGGTAATTCTGGCGAAAATTCTGGGCTTCAATTTTTTTCGAGTTCATATTTTACCAACTTTTATTTTAAGTGCATGTTTATCTCGTGATAACAAGTCATTTTTATTCTCATGAATTTTTTGTATCTTCAACCGTTTAGATTCGCGACCGCTTTGCGTCCGATTTTGCGACCAAACGGCTCGGCCGATTTTTACCAAAAGTTTCACACCGCGTCCCCTACAAATTTCCTCCGATTACATTATTTTCCTTATTATAGGATAAGGAAAGTAAAAAATAACAATATGATAGTGGTCAGCAGATGTACAAGGACTAAATGAAGAGGGTGTTTTAAAACGATTAGCACGAACTGCGTTATATGAAGTTACAAGCCGAAATTGACATATGATTAATTTTACGGCAAATAATAACAGAATAATTAAAACTGCAATGTTTGAACGGAAATATATTTACAAAGCAGCGTGGATAAGCCCAAATAGTAGAACACATAACCAGATTGACCATCTACTGGTAAAGAGGATTAATTCTAGCCTTGTCCACAATGTTAAAACGTATAGAGATACAGATATGGATTCATCTGTTGGTACTAGCAAAAGTTAAGAAATTTCAAGCCTAAATATATACAGACTCTAGTGTGGCCGTGTGGTTGAGGCATATGGTTGCGGTGTGGACAGACTCTGGTTCATGTCAAACAAAATATGCGGTTATCTAAATTCCGGTGTTTTCTGCATCACTCTGCACCAGAGATGGTGAGCGACGAATGGGCAGTGACGATAGCCAAATGAGAGCCTCAAGTTCACAGGCTGTGTTTCCATGAGTGCCGTTATTAAAGCCTCACCATTATAAATAAATTAAGAAGTATAAGACATACTAAAATAAGTATTTGGTTTTATGGCGAACGTACAAAGGTGATAGCAGAGAGACAGAAGGCTAGATAGGTAATGTTGAAAAAGAAAGCAGAGGTAACAATCGCCAAATGTAGAGAATTTAAAAGGAAAGTAAATGCTATTTGTAAAAAAGGAAAGATGAATGTTAAAGCGGAAGGTAGAAGAATTGCAAAAAAACTATGACGAGAAGAAAACAAGAAATACGAAAAGTGTTAGTGAATATGAGGAATAACAAGAATTCTCGTTCTGACGATTTGCCAATAAAATCGCTTAAAATAGTTAATGCAGAATTTACTGAAAAATTGTATTCACTAATCATAGATATATGGCGAAAGAAGTGTCAGCTGAATGATCACTAGCAATAATACATTCAGTACATAAAAAAGAAAACAAAGATGTAATAGACCAAAATCGTTGCTTAATGTGATTACAAAGTTATGATAAATTTAATTAAAGCGAATAACTTGCAAGAAGAAAGTGGAGGAAAGATTTAAAAGATGTACATCAATGGTTGGCCACACACCCGTTACAAGACAAATTCAAGAAAAATGTGATCGGAAAAGCGTCTAGGTACACTTTGTTTTCCTGGACTTGAAGCATGCATACAACAGAGCAGAACAACAGAATTCGAAGCAATGAGATGCCCGGAATTACCAGAAGAATTAATAATTTTAATAAGAATAACATTAGAAAATATCGTTAATAAAATACGATGCAGTGGTAGTTCATCAAATTAATTTAGTAGTAATATAGGATTTAAGAACTTGAGATGTTCTTAAAAAGTGAAATAAAGTAGTTAGAAAATAATATACTATAACATTCGTATCAGTTCTTAGCCTATGCGAATGGTCTGGTTTTATTACCAAGGATAAGACAGGCGTAACGACAATTTTGAAGGACAGCAAAATAATTAAATTCAGTAGAATTGGAAATCAGTGTTAGTAAAATCCAAATATCTATAAGTAGTATTGGGGAAAGAAAAAGAAGATGTACTATCATGAAGGTATGATAGAGAAAATAACACAAATTTGATTAGGTCGGTAGTGTGGTGTATTGGGGTTTTGCAAGGAGTGTGGAAAAATACAGAAATATACTTAGGAAAAAGAATATAACATTCGTAAAGGTGAAAATTTATAAATCTATGACAAAACCGGTAGTGACTTACGCTAGTAAGTGGGTGTCAATACGAGAGTTGGTAGATGACCTGGAAGAATAATATTGCGAATTGGCAGAAATTCATAAATAAACAAGGATAGAAACGGTAGTTCATCGAAATAGATTATGGTGGTTCGGTTATTCAACAAGGCTATCAAATGAACAATTGGCGATAAAGATCTATAAGTTGCAATTGGTAGGTCGAGATGGAAGGAACAGACTAAGAAAAACTTGGAGGGTAATAGTCGAAGAAGAGTTGCGTAGTTATGGAATAACAAATTAGAAAATATATCATATTATAGAATTTTAAAATTTGATGTTGCCAAAACTGTTCGACAAATATCATTTAGTCCATTATCGATCGCCATGATCTAACATTCACTGAAACACGAATATTTCCAGTTGTACATCTATTTTAAAATCAAGAATTGTGTTCTTTTTTTGTCGGTGCTTTTCGGTGATTTATTGGTTTATACAACGTAATAGTTTCAATTAATAAACTGGCCGAACCGAAATCAAATTTAACTTTGAAATTAATTTAGGCTAATATGAATGAATATCTGTTTTACATATGTAATTACATTACATCATTAAATCAGGCGATGACACTACCAATTAAATAGTTTTCAATTGGCCGTTTTGGCGCGATAACTAATTACCATTTAGTGCTGACGTAACAAGTACGAGAATCGTAACTAATGCGCGGTTTGTGATCTTGATAACAAGGAGTGTTAAGAATAAATCAAATGATAATTTGAAACGCTATCTTAATCACGGCGGCCGAGATTTACGATTTCCATTGGAGGTAAACGGCGAAATTATGAAATTGCAGCTGCGCTTTAGCGCAGCCTGCAAGCCAGTTGCATATTTCAAGAAATTGTTCTGCGCGGCCTGTTGTCAGGGAAGCGGAGGGATTGTGCAGGTTTATCTTATTTTATTTGCTGTTCTGTTATAAATAGTAATCGATTTATAACTGGCAGTAACCTTTAAGCCAGATGCAATTTTAAAATCTGAAATAATTTTCAAAGGGATCTGCTAGGTGCTCGCAACTCTTGGTGCTTTGATATGTTTGGTATTTTTATCCATTTTTTAATGGTACCAAGTCAGTCCGTAAATTAATTGCCCTTAATAAATATCCCTTCACTATTTCGATAAGTACGCAATCCTCTTCAGGCGTATGCATATCTTCCAGTGATGCTTCAATTTTGCTAACTTATGGATAAAATGATTTGTGTTAATCTTCCTGCTACCCGCGTTTAAAATCACAGTCTTGATGATGAAAATCATACTACGTTTAAGTTTTTCGTAATATCTTTGAGCAACGGTGGTTCGTAATTTTTGTTGCAGTAATATTCCATCATTTTACGTTAAATTATATGTTAATTGCTATATATTTTAGATATGTAAGCTTCTATTACTACCAATTCCCAATAATTTTTTCTAATTAAGCTTCTTAAATAACAATACCTAGAATTATCTTTCATGCTAAATAGTATTACCTATTTTTTATTGTATCCAGATATTCACAGATAACTATGGTAGAGGGGTAGGTGTCTCATCGTGTACGTCGGGATTTAGATCTAGAGCCTTGTTTGAAGAACCTAATCTGGATTCAGCTGGAGACCTGACAATGTGATCATGCCCTAAACCTTTAGCCAAGATCAACTCGACGTGGCTAATGGCCAGCGAATTCCAACAAATGTAGAGCATAACTTTCTGAAGCCCGTCTTTTTAGTCCACCACATTTTGTCCTTAACAGTGTTCTAAAGGTCCATTTTCCGTCACGATGAAATTGAGACAGCTAGTGATAAGGTCACTGAACAATAACGAAAAGAGATCGTTGGTTCAGTTATGACACAATTTAGTGGGCAAGTGTTATCCCTCTCTTAGCAATGTCAAACTCAGTTAGATGTGGATTCGCTTCGAGTAGTTCTTGTAGCTAGCTAATTTCCACTGATCTGAGCGGAGCTAAACTTCGAGATCGAAATCGCTATCAAGCCAACAACTGAATCAAGTAAATGCGTTTGTATTCGTTGTCGCCATTACTTTTCATAAATGTATTAGCAGTACTTTTTTCGTAGTATTTCCGTATTTCTTCCCTGAAGAGGTGTAATTTTAGAATGTAAAAAGCAAAGTTTTTTGGGAATTATACAGATCTTTTTATGCTGCTCCAACTAGTGAAGGTCGGCTGTCATTTCTTGCTATGTTAAAAAGGGTGCTGACTCTCGTGATCCCCGTCCATTATTTTATGTTTCTGAGCCATGACATCTTCCTTCTTCCCACTCCTCTTCTACCTTCTATCTTTCCCATCATTATTTTCTGTAGTAGGTCGTATCTATCATGCCTCAGTACGTGTCCCAGATATTCGACTTTTCCTATTCTATTTAAGACCTCCTCATTAGCACATCGCTCTGTCCATGAGGTTTTTAATATTCGCCGGAAGACTCACATCTCGAATGCTTCTATTCTTACGCTTGTGTCTTTCTTTAGAGCCCATGTACCTAAGTATCTATATTTCTGCACTCGCTTTATGTTGTTACCTGCTACCATAAGTCTCACATTTAGGTCTCTCTTCTTGCTCACTACCATAAACTTCGTCTTCTTGATGTTCATATTGAGGCCTAATCTTTCACTTTCTTTATTCACTCTGTCTAACAAGACCATAATGGTGTCGTCGGCATATCGAATATTATTTATTACTTCACCATTTACTTTAATTTACAGATATACAGATATTTTTATTTAAATACGAAATATAAAATCTCAGCTCTTTTACAGACGGCCATTCGTTTAAGGAAGTCAGTTAGCATTTCCCAATTGACTGAAATGGTCTTATCACCCTTATTCTCGAAAAAATACGGAGCAATGATGCGACCCACCCAAAAATCGCACTAAACCGGAACCGGTTGTGGATGAATATATTTTTCTATTATTTCTTTTGGATTTTTAGACCCCCATATGCGCAGATTTGGTTACTTGCCTACTGAGTGAGGTGGAAACGAGCTTTATCAGTCAGGATAATTTTCTCGAAAAAATGTAGCTCAGTTTTTGCTCCAACAACCTATTAACGAATGTATGATCTGCCAGTGCAAGTTCCTAAGTCAGCTGCACTTTGTAAGCCTTTAGGTTTAGATCTTTGTGCAATATACAGTGCAGGCACGCATTAGGTTCTTCATATCCAAAATTTGAGCGAAAAGCTTGAATTTTTTAGGTTTACTATTGGTATATGATAAGACTTTATTTCGACCGACTAGAATAAGATATTTGGCCAAAGGGCTGTCGTGTTTTTTCAGCTAAAATAGGGCAATTTTTATCAAATGACTATTGTTTAGTGGTGTCGTGCAGGAACTGAACTTAATTTTGCCAAGAGCGAGTTTCTGCAATTTCTTGTGGCGTTTTGAAATAGCTTCTATGCAGTGTAGGTTGTGGTAGCAACTTGAAGCATAATCTTTTTAGTCCACGACATTTTGTCCTTAACAGTGTTGTCAAGGTTCTACTTTTTAATCTTCATTACGGTGGAATTGAGCCAGGTATTAATACCCCCATGGAACAGTAGCCAAGCGACAGCGTTTTAACGACACTAGCGGTCATTAATCGTCAGAGTGTGGAGTACGTATGCGTTGCTTCAGCTTGGACACTACTTAGTGCCTATGTGTATCTATATTAAGAGTATACTCCAAGTCTCTTAGCAACATCGAGCTCAGTCATATGTGGATTCGCTTCGAGTAGCTGATTATTACTGACCAGGGCGAAGCTGAAGTTCGAGTTCGAAATCGCTATTACGCAAATAACTGAATCAAATAAATACGTTTTGCATTCGCTGACGCTATTTTTCCAAATGCGACGACTTGCGTCTGGTGATTGGAAATATTATGGACAGCTGCGCACAAGTGGCTTGGTTGAAGGCACTGTAAAACTTATGATCACCATTTGAGCACAATATTAGCCTGGGGTTGTGAAACTAACGACTAGATTTAACTATGTAAACAACTTTGTACTTTGAGATTTAAATTTAGCGCCATGTTTGAGTATCTAATCTACATTTAGATGGAGACCCAACAATTTAAACATGTCCTAAGTCTTCTTCGATAATTTCCATTCTATTGTAAAGGCAATTCGGACATTTGTTTGGGAAATTAAATGGGAAGTGATAACGCAATTCCAATCCAGATAGCAAATTTGAGGTGTCTGGTTTGGTTCTTGATTCAGCGGTGCCAGTGCATACTTTTGGTGTTCAATCATAATGACAATGTCGCTATAGTCAATGAACGTGTGGCTGAAAATCCTTCAATTCATCACTGTTATCTACTATAAGCAAACATTTCATACAAAGTATTTTAATAAAAGATATACAGGTTTGAAAAATTGCAAACTCACCGACAAGATATATGTAAGTAATGTTTTTAGTTTTTCCTTTGGAAATTTTTTAAGCGATTAAAATTTGCCAAACAAATTGTCTGCAGAAACAGCCAACTGTCAGAATATTTTTAAAACATAATTGCAAAAGTAAAACATTATTTTAATGAGTAAATATTGCCTTTAAATGTGGACTAAGATATTTGACAAATGATTCTGATAAATTTCTCGATCACTTTTTCACATAATTTGGCTCAATTACTTTGATAACTCTTCGAATTTTTTATTTTAATTCAAGTATCGTTCTTGTTTTCGTAGAATAAGCTGTGGTCTCCACTAATCCCTAGAAGAAGAAACCGCAGAGTGTAAGGTCACTAATTCACTTCACTGTTTTGAGAGATAAGTGGCCCATTAAATATTTGCTCCAACAATTGGATCGTTTCACGCGTCGTATGACAGACAGCATTGTCCTTCTGGAACTGCAGGTCATCCGAATCCACGCTATCCAAATGAGATTTTTTGTTAAAATTTGCTGCATGGTGCTTTTTGAAATGTTCATTTGCAGTGACTGAGGTTTCTAGACGCTCCATCAAATCGCAGCGGCAATATTTTCAGCTGAACGGTCGGTACAAGGTCGGCCTGTTTTTGTTGTCTTTAACCGAACCTGTTCATAGTTTTTAATTAGTCTTTTCGCAGTTATTTCGTTTGGTTCATTTCTTCTTGACACACAGTCTCGGCAAAACATTCTTCATGCTAGTAACGAATTTTAATAATCGTCACCCCCTCCTCCGCCGAGTAGCGTTCCATATTGATTAACCGCAATGTGTTTACTACAAAATGTCACTAAACATAATACCAATAGAAATTGAACAGATGAAGAAGTAATTACTCCTATAAGCAAATATTTTGATGATTCCGAAGGAAAGGAGTATTTCAGAAACTGCAAGGCTAGTTGATTAAGTGTATTTAATTAAGAGAAAATTGCATAAAAAACTAAAGATTAAATTGTTATTCATTTATTTATTGCCAAGTTCTTGTGTCGTATATTAAGATAAATAATCACCAGTAATCATTTTTAAGTTGTCCATTTTTTTGCTCAATTTGTAGCTTAACGATTTTTTTATCCAAGGAAATTTTTTTTCGTGATCAATTATTTAATATGGCCGAAATACAGTTTTGTTTTTTGCTGCCGCTGATTTATTTTGATACTCATATTTCTAAACCGCCAGCTAATTTCAAACAAATGTACAAACTGGCCGCCTCTATTTCAATGTAGTAATTCTCTATTTCTTTTTGTGGGCGAAGATTATTCAACAGTTGCTCGTGCGTCAGTAAAAACACTTCTATTAGCTCTGGCAACGTGTTTTGCATTTCAATTAAATTTTTTCAGATACTGCCGGTTATTTAACGGTGATGTAATTTTGAGTCATTTTTAAAATGGACGAGATTACCCTATTATCCTTAATCATTAATGTACTAAACACTTGCGTCCCATTATTTTTTCAATGCAACAGACCATTCATTGTCGTATTTTTCTTTAAAACATCAAAATCGGTTTAATTCACAGAAGTCGCTAATCGCGGCCATAAATCAGGGTTCTCACGTTTATCTTTATTCCTTTGTGCTGGTATTGCTTCCGTGTTTCGAATGTCAGAGATCACGTAAACACGGATAATTCGGGCGGCTGCTTTGAGGGCTTCCGCCTTCCAGAATCGGACGCGATCCTCGGCGTTCATAGACCACAGTTTTAATTGTCTCTAACGAGGCAACCGGCTGCCCATCGTGTTTTTAGCCTACATTGAAGTTTGCTCTCTGTTATTTCATGTGGTTTACAACGTTATTAATCAAGTTTGTTTAGGTTTCTGCCGGAGTCCCGCCCGTGTTGCAAAATCGGGTTGCTTTCCGAGCTTGAGTAATTAAGAACTTTAATAGTTTGAATGACGTTTAATTAATATTCGTTTATAATATGTAAAGCTTTGGCTGCTTTTCAGAGTTAGATGTTTAGTTTTCTCTACTTCCATAATGACGGTTAGTTACTGGCTTTAGAATTTTGATACTGATGTTGATTCTGTAATATTTTTCAAACAGCGGCGAAAACAATTATTGTGATTTGAGTATTACATGGATTATTTTCAAATTTTTTCTAGAAGCAATTTTTTGCTATTTTTAAAACAGCCATTTTGCAATTTAAAATGTGTCTTTATTTGGCCAAACACTAATATTTTTAATTTTAATAAATACAGAAAAGATTAAATTAGCCGAACACAGTAGACACAGACAGATTTTGAAATTTTAACTCGGTAAATCTTTGCTAAGAATTAGCAATACTTTTTTCATTGTATTTTTATATTTCTACTTTAATTACTTTAAAAGCTGTTCTTTGAAAATTATTGAGATATTTTTATTTAAATGCTGAGCACCGAGTCCATTAATCATGAAATACAATTTCTTCCAGTAGCCTTGTCTCTTCTTACAGACGGCCATTCGTTTGACGAATTCCAGTTCTGATATTGTCTTCAAGTACTTGAATCGTTACTGGAGCATTGACGTAGACCTTATTTTTGACATAGCTCCAAAAAAAGTCTAATGATGTTAGATCGCATGATCGGGCGCTTAATTGAGCTCCTTTTCGAGAAATTACTCGCCTAGGAAATTTCTTGCGCAATAACTTAACTGTTTCACAACTTCTGTGGCACAGCGCCGTCCTGTTGTCGCTACGGCGACCACTTTTGGACAAAAAAATCAGTCAGCACTTTGCGATAACGCACAAGATTCATTGCTCAAATATACGGATTAATGACGCCACCAATCTAAAAACCACACTAAACTGTAACTCGTTAGGTATGTGGCAAGGTTTCTTGACTATTTGTCTTGGATTTTGAGACTTTTAGATGCGACAGTTTTCTTTAACAGTTAGGATAATTTTCTTCAAAAAATTGGAGCATAATTTCTAGCATCTCTAACATCCAATTAACAAATGTACGGCATTGTTCATTATTTGTTTACATAATTTCTTATGTTAGCTGGACTTTTTAACCCTTTACACCTACATTTTTGTGCAATATACAATGCAGGCACGTTTTGAGTTCCTTAATTCCAAAATTTGACTAAAAAAGCTAGAGTTTTTCTATTAGTTTCATAATTGCTGTACGACAAGACGCAACATTTCGACCAAGAAGTACACAACATTTATGAACTGATTTCGCGAGATTTTCTCTACTTTTCTAGTGAATTTTGGAACCTTTTCAATGTATTATTCAAGCGTGTAACATTCTATTTTTATTAAACTTATAGTTTTTACCATTTATATGTATGTAACAACAGCTCTAACATTAACATATCGAAAATAATACGAAATTTAGAAGGGTACTTTTTAATGAAGGACTTTTTATTTGCTGGGATTTTTTGTCAGCTGTTACTTCTTAATTTCCTTAAAAATGTCGAACGACTACAAACAAAATATACCTCATTGGCATTGATGATGATATTCTGTCAACGTTCAGGTAAATCGTAGGTAGGTCTCGGCTTTGTAGATTGTTGTTGGTTATGATGTCAAGAAATCCGCTTCCTTATTAAATGCCCGTCCTTGAAGGGCGTTGCCTAGTTAGTGCTCAACAAAGATGTTAATCCCTTGACACAAAATCGGGCCTATATGATAAGGGGCAGGATACTTCAGCTAAAGTTTATCGAATTGTCCAAGTGGTGTCGTATAGGAACTGAACTTAATTTTGCCAAGGGCGAGTTTCTGCATTTTTGTGGCTCTTTCAAATAGCTTTTAACACAGTTCAGTTAGTATCTTGCGACAGCAAAGTGGGCAATTGAATTCCTACAAACGTAGAGCGTAATTTTTTGCAGTATGTCTTTTGTTCCGTGATATTTTGTCTTTAATAGCATTGAAAAGGCCTCACTATCCAACACCCGTAAGGGTATATAGGATACCAGAGAAAGAAAGAAAGAAAGTAAAGGCTTCACTTTTTATTTTCCGTCACGATGAAAACGAACTATAGCGTCTTAGCCCTTAGCCCTTAGGCCTTAGGCAGCTTCCTAATGGCACTCGGTTTGAGTAGCTCTTATAACTGACTACCGATCGAGAGCCTTCGTAGGTGGGACTGAATTTTGAGGTTGAAATCGTCTTTAGACAGACAACTGAACCAAAGAAATGTGTGTTGCATTCGTTGATGACGCCTTTCACAAATGCGATATTATTACGATAAATTGCTTCTATTGATTTGAAGTCATATAACAAAAATTTATTCACGCAGATCTCGGTTGAAGACGCCGCAGAACTCATGATTACTGGTTGAGCAAAATATTAGTTGTGAAACTGACGATTGAACTTAAGCATCCCTGAAATAATATTTGAAACACTAGCTTCCTCGTTTAGATATGAAATGAAATTGTTTAAGTATCCACGGTCTGGTTAAATTGCAAAGATTATTGTGAAAACAAGAAATGACCAATCTGTTCGTAGAACTTTATTACTGAATCATCAAAAATTATTCTCTATATTTTAAATGGCAACTCTCGAACAATTCGATTACTTTATTACATCACATAATTGAAAACTGTACTTGTTAAGCCGGTTTTTGAAAAGGTAGAGAAGATGCTGTAAATGACTGGAAAGTGGTCGGCCGGGTAAGATTTAGCAAAGATTTTAAGGTGTGCATAGATAAATTAAGTTTCAGTTTAAATTAGTATTTTACTATGGCACATGCGATTGAAAATCTACTTTATTATTCGTGGTTACTTTTCTTCAGTACTTTTATTAACTGTTTTATAATATTGTAAGACTATTGAATGATGTGCAGTTGCATTCAAGTAGTAGTTTTGTAATATTTTTAATATGTTCTGTACATGGGGTAAACTAATGGACCTGTACAGAGTGAACGTTAATTATGTCGACAAATTTCAGAGGGCGATTTATAATAGGAAACAAAAAAGTTTATATGAACTTAGTCCGGAAAATGATGTATTCTACGAAGATGGCCAGCTATGTTGTTCAAATTTGTAAATCATCTTTGTTTGCTTTCGACATGAATAGCGGAACTATCAACGTTCGTCCATTTAGAAGCAGATCTATATATAAAAAGAAATATATAAATTCACTCGGATATGAGTGTTCTTATGGGAGACTAATATTGAGAAATACATTCAATTTTTGGAACTCATTTTTACATGACCTTTTTTTCTTTTCCTATCGAAAATCACCGCCTGAAGTTTGTCCTCATATTTAAACATTCTGGATAACTTTAATATGCTCTTAAAGATAACGAAACGATTGCTTTTTAACAGATAAGATTAAGTTAAATTCGTTTTTATTTTTCATTCGATTTAAAAGTTCTCTCCTTCATAAAAAGTGCTGTAGAGTATAAATAGAAATATTTTTGGTCTGCAGAAGTTATAATCTACATCTCGTTTAAAGTCATAAATTTTTGTTTCAAATCTATCAGATATATTTAACCAATTTCAAATATTAGACTAAAGTTTGGACTTGAATCTATTTTCGTGCTGGATGAGTGGAATACTCATATTATAAGAAAACTTCCATATACTTAATTTGTTGTATATAATATAAAATATTTGTTTTACAAATGTATACAGTTAAATTCAGTGATTTATCACAGACACATCATGAATGCCATCAGTGATTTCTGGTACAGTACTCATTCTTGAACTTGTGTGTTTACGGCTTCATTTGGACCTGACATCTAAAAACTCACATCACAAAAAGTATTTTATCCCTAAACAAAACTGGTCCAAATTATTAGGTTTGAAAATCACACTATTTTAAAAATGGTTTAATGTACGGAGGAACTCAAAAATTACTCATAATTCATATTTCTTCAATTTATTTATACAAATATAGAGGTTAATAAGCATCTCATTTTTCTAAAGACACTTTCCCTTTTCGATTTTCTTGGTCCACCGGTGAACAAGCTTGCTTATTCCGTCCAAGGAGGTTTTCGGTTCGTAGCCCAGCCATTTATGCACTGCTGTCTGCATTTCTGTACCCGTAGAAAATCTATCTTATAGTGATGGACCCACGTTTTATCTTCTATAACTGTTCTGCTCAAAAATTCTTTGCCTTCATTGTTGTAACGGTCAAGTAAGCTCTTTTGGCACCCATCTCGCACAACTTTTATGGAAGCCGAATTCATCGTGGATGATTTAGTAGGTAGAATCATGACTAATCTTTGGAGAATACGCTACATTGTCGATGGTAACTTGCCGGCTTACCTTCTCCTTCTTCATGTATCACGCTTGTGTGGCTATTTTTAAGCTTCTTACTCTTAGCACACACTCTTCTATGTGGTAGAGTGCAGTCCTCGTATTGTTGCAAACTTTGTCCCTATCATACCTTCCGACCGTAGAAATTAGATCACGGTTCTTCGTTCCTCCTTAGGGCACACTGCTAACGGTGTGGACATGTTTACACTGAAACCGAAGTAAGAGATCAAAATCAAAGTTCGATAACGTAATCATTGTAGTACCAAAGATTAGAAACTATTAGGATGGATCACTCGCGTCGAATTCTTTGTTCTTTGGCATATCGTTTTGTTGACCTTGAAGCGTTTGCCTCTTTAAATCTGAGTGGAAATGACGCACCCGTGGTGAATTATGGTTAAAAGTGAACACAGTGAACTCTAAACTAACACTGTTTGTTAGGACCACTACAGAGGAATAAACCAATCTCCTGTGTACGCGGGTACAAGCTGCAATCTTATTGGAATTCTCTTTGTTTATAAACGAAAAAACACGAATGTTTCCATCTGTTTTCGATCTTGTCCCTTTAAATGAAGTGATCTTTCATCTTCGTCCCTTTTGAACTTCCTTTTTCAGTGATCCATCTTAACAGTTTCTAATCTTTGGTAGTACTGACTCTAAGCATTCTGGAAACGTTTTGATCTATTCCCGTAACAATTAATGGTGAATGTAAATATTAAAATAATTATGCCAATTTTAAATGTTCTAATTTCTTTTATTTTTAAATGGCACACTCCAAAATATATTTCATGGAATTTTCCCACTAACGTATCTGAAAGTTCTTACCTATTTTTATGTTGTAGTTGTAAAGTGTTCCAGGTTTCCAATGATTTATTTAAATACACTCAAAATATATTATGCATGGAATTTTCACTAACTATCTGAAACGTTCTTACCTAGAAATTTTATCGCACTCTGTAATAGTGTTCCAGGTTTCAATGATTTATTTTAACAATATTTTGGTTCTAGTATGCATAAATTTGTCTTTGAATGCTTATAAAATTTATCGCACTGTTTAATAGAAGTGCCAATATATTTGATTAACTGATATGTATGGCGCGTATATGCATATTATATCATATGTAATTTGTATATTTAATTTTGTCAGTCATATAGGGTGATCCAATTTGAACTAGGATTTTAATTGCGCGCCGTTTGCGTTCTGTGAACGTTGGGCGTTTGCATTTGTACAGTTGGTATCTAAACACATGGCAGTAGAGGATATTTGGTCAACATTATACTTCATACATAACTGCTAAGTTTGTGCTTTACACGAATTAATCTAATATTTTGCACTTTATTCAGGAAAACATTTAAAAGTCCAATTTGGAGATCACCCTATATATAGAATTATTAGACAATTACAAGTTGTAAAGGATGACATCAGTATAGTTATAGCGTTGTCTTATGTTGCAAAAACTTAAAATTGATGATTTTAATTGTTTTGCGCCGTTAAGGCTTACCATTTAAGTACATATCATGCAACAGAGCAGCCTTAGTTGCGTAAGCACATTAAAATGAATATCTTCCTTTTTTGACTTTCATTGCAACACGACTTTTATTAAGTTTATTTTAATTTCATGTGATTGCGCCTAGCCGCGCATAGGAAGGCGAATTCCACGTTTGCATAACGGCGCGGAGTGGAACGGCCGCCGTCTCTCGAAAAACGAGGCGGAAATCAGTCATTTCCAGGGAGAAAACTGGACACCCCCATATGTGAATTCGCGCGCACTAGAGAGTAGGCACGCTGCCGGAGGAATGTTTTTCTTTGCCAAGTTTGGTCAACTTAACGACATCAAATTTAATTAAACTCCTCGCAAAGGTTAGCATTTACAAATTTGAAGTCGTTTCAGTCTTGCTGTCCGCGTTGCGGCGGCACGCAATTATTCCGCGAATTTCTCCTTCGACTGCTGTATTTGGCGCTATTAATTGAAAAATCGCGGCGGTAGGCGTAGCCGCGTGCATGTGCAGTTTCGTAAACGAGGATTGCGCGCTAATACGCAACGTCTGTTTCAGGAAACATTCCAGAGAGCACCGGAAACACAAGTTGAGCACAGATATCCGGTGAGTAGCTAATTGTTAATCGGCCTTATCGCCCGCTTTGTGCGCCGTGGAAGCGTTTAATCATAAGCACACGTGCACCACTGCAGAGTTGCATTGATGCAATTTTAATTACAAATCGCCAGGTGTGATAAACTAAGCGATTATTAATTGCATTTAATTGCTGGGGCCGCTCCGTGCATTCCGTTAAAAGGTTGCTGCTAGGAATCGGCGGCGGCACTGACATATCAAAGGTGAAAAATTCCAATTTCTCGACACAATTACCGCCGCCGCAATTAATTACATTATCGATCCGTACTGTCTGCGAATACGGTTTCGGTTTCGTTTGGAAGGGTTGTCAGGTAAATTAATCCGCGCGGCCGTAATTCATCCCGCGCATACTCGGCCGCCGATGGCTTTCGATTTCTCACCGCCGATAAAAAATACGCTAATAATTGACGTTAATTGGGTGCCGCGCGAAAACACTGGCGGTGCCCAGGCGCAGCCCGGGATGATTTATCGAGGCGAGCCAAATGAATTGGGAATTTAATAAATAATCGCCGAATGAGACAGCCTCCACGTCATATCGGTTTAAATATCGCGCGAACGCAATGTCGCCAGGCCGTCTCGCGCCGGACGCAGGTTGCGAACAAAAAATAAATAAAACCGGGCTTGTGAATGAAAGAGGTAGGCGTCATGCCAAAACAAGGTTACGGTGGTAATATAAGTTATGGGCCGAAAAGGAGCACCTCAAGGCTGCCTCAAATACGAAACTGCGCCTCATCAGGGTTGGTTTTGCAGTCGATTTCGGCCAGTGCAGCCAAACTGTCGTTTGCCACAGTCAAGTCGGTGAACATGCGAAACAAACGCAATTCCCAAGTGTGATTTATTTATCTTGCAAAATAATTAAAGAATTATGTAAGTATTAGACATTTATGTGGAATTTATATGCTAGATAGGTATACGTGAACGTTTGATATATTTAAGTTCTTGTAAGTAATTCTCCAGTATTCCGTTTTAGTTGCTTTTTAATTTTTTATGCTTTTAGAATTCAGTTCAAGGCTGATTTTTGATTTATTTTCAATTATGAATCTTAAATCCCTAAGTATTTTTGTCTGTAATACGACATATACTTATTAATCAACTAAGCATTTACTTCTTCGGGTGTTATCACAAATTCATCATATTGTACTCGAGACTGTGATATCATATCCCTGTCCGCTCCAGTTACACAAATTTCTCAACCATGACGTTGCTCATGTCTAAAACCGCACTTTCCTTCTATTTATCCCATCATGATCAGTATTCGGTATTTTTCCCCTTATGTCATGCTCGAAATATTCTGCTTTTCTTCTCTTTATCGTGGAAAATAAATCTTGGTCTTTATATATATCCTATTAAGCACCTCCTCATTTGCAATGCTGTCAGTCCAGGAGATGCGACACATTCTGCAATACACCCCATTTCGAAGGCCTTTTAGTGTATTAATTATATTTACTTATTTGTCGAAGTCTCGACAGTAGCACAGGCAATACGTAACATTTAAGGTTTTGTTACACAAGAATGGCTTCATTTTTAGAAGAGGGTGTCATGCCATCTAGGTTGACCCTATTTGTCATTTAATTGACAGCCAAGGCAGTTATAGCTTGAAACTTGTTCTAACCTGCTGCGGTATTGAGGAGTGTTGCTTACTCTTCTTTGTTTTTTTTTATACTGATCTCTAGATTTATATTGATGAATTCCTCACTAACTTTGTTGAGGAGATATTACAAGACCATCAACACTATTCTGCAACTAGAGCCATATTATGGACATATCTAATGCGTTGCATTTTGATTCTTTTCTCCTCATTTGCCAAACCGCATAATTTGAATATAGGCAATGGCGAACAAATATTGAGATCACATTGAAATTGTTATATTTTTTATAATTTTCAGTTGAATGCTTATATTTGTAAATTGTAAATCATTGTATTGTATATTTTAGGCTAAATTTAATATTCAATACTGAATTAGAAAGCATATTTTTTTGTTTTTACGACATATTTTGAAAAGGCAACAAATGTATATTTTAAACAAACCAATATAAAAGTAAAAAATCTGGTGTGAACATCACACGACTTTCCTTATCCCATTATTATATATTATACCGGGTACATCGTCTAGGCCCTGCTGCTCTCGTCCGGAACTTGTTATTTTAAAAGGACGAGGCGCAGGTCCAACACTCAGCTGATTAAAATAAACAGTACAAGACAATAATTGACTCGTACTTAATTTTGCTACGTCACTAAAGGTAACCGTGCAGCTCGCACGGCCTTCCCTTATCGCCTGCGTGCTCCTCTGCAGCTAAGCCCCGCCCTCACGCAGGCGGCCAGATCTCCGAGCGCGCTGTGATTGTCCGTTTAATTAATTTTAATCGGCTATAACTCATTTATTTGACCTCGGATCAAAAAATTTCAGTGTAATTTTTTGTTCGTCTCGGTTCGATCTATCCGGTAATATATATTTCCCGAAACATTTTATGAACACCTGGTATATTAAAAATCCTGAACTTCAATTTTTTTTCGAGTTCCTATTTTACCAACTTTTATTTTAATTCATATAAATCTCACGTTAACAAATCATTTTTATTCTCATAAATTTATTGTATCTTCAATTGTTTCGATTCGCGACCGCTTTGCAACCGATTTTGCGACCTTGCGACCAAACGACTCTGCCGATTTTTACCAAAAGCTTCGCACTGCGTCCCCTACCTACAAGTAACTTGCATACCAAATTTCAAGTCTCTAGCTCTTACGGTTCTCGAGATATCCTGTTTACTGACAGACCGACAGACACACACACACACATGAACCAATGGCTCAAACCAACTCTTTTGGTGTCCTGAGGCTATAATTCGTCCAGAAATGTGAAAAATTGGGTAGGTCAAATTTCCGCCGATTACATTACTTTCCTTATTATAAGATAAGGAAAGTAAAAATGAATATACTTATCACTAATAACGTGTCTTTTCTCCTTTTGCTTTAATAGCTGCTTGAAGTCTACGAAGCATGCTCAGGATCACATTCTGGTCGATATTATTCCTTGGGATACGTCATCCCAGCTCATCCCAGACATATTGAATGGTATTGATGTTTGGACTGCAGGCCACTAGAGCAACCTAATTCCCACATCATCAACTACGGCATTTTGTTCCAAATAGAATTCCTCGAATAATGTCTATTCCCATATTCTCTAATATCTGTATAAAATTCTAATGAATTATTTTGCCAAATGCTTTTCCAGCATCTATAAAATATATATGAGGTAAAGATCTCATATGTTCGCCCTTGTTGCACGGCGCCTTAGATACCTTGTTCGAAATGAACGCAGGTACTCAATTATTTTATGACTGAGTAGGCCACCCGCCAGGCATCAGAGAGCCCTAGAAATGAACCCGGGTCTGTTCGCATCGTAACCAAATTGTACTGAATTCTTTTCAGACTGTTTAAGTTGGTTTTGTTATTTCTCTTTCATTATTACCATTTTTGGGGTTGTGCATTATCGATATAATACACATTTTCCATTTTGTTCGTGAATTGTTTGGCTCTCGTTGTAAACATTTTGTTATTTTTTTGTGAAGCAACTTTTTATTGTTTTTGTTCCTTTAATATTTCAATATCCTCTCTGTTTTCTGTAATAGAGAGCAGATTTTTTTTATTCTTTTCGTTTCTTTATTTTCATGATTTAGTATTTTGCTAATACACTAATGTTTCTCGTTAATACTGTTTTGTAATATATATTATTTTTCGTTTTATTTCTTTTATTGATTTTTTTAATATTATTTGTAATGATTAATTTGCTTGATACTGGAGTTTATTTTCTTTTAATGCAATAGTTTTTGCTTTTACAGTAATATAACTGATGATTTATTTTCTTTTCTAATTTATTAGATATCTTTGAGGCAATAACACCTTCTTCGGCGTTTGATTTATTCTTAATTTAATCGATTTTAAGCAAAAACCTTATTTTTTCCTTATCTAAGGCTGTATCCAAAGAGAAGTTTAGCCTTTCTGAAATTGCAGCATATTAAGACGAGATTTTTGTACTAGGTGCTCATATTCAACAGGCTACCTTATTTCGAAGGTTTTGATTATGGTTTTTCTAAATGTTTTTACTGTTGCTGTGAAGATTAACTTTAACTATAAATCTACCTTATGCTGCATCTTTATTTTTGCTCATAGCCTGTTGATATACCTATTGTTTTGTAATATATCTGTAATTTTTACATTTTTATTTACACCTACAAGATTATTTTTCTCTTCATATACATTATTTTATCAAGCGGTAATTAATTAAAAAAATACTAATTTTTTTTGATGACTTGGCTATAGTAAGCTGAGTAATAGTAAGTCTTAAATTTTGAATGATTTTTGTTTGTTCAATTTTTCTCTTTATATTTGTCGTTTTGTATTATTTATTTTTACTTAATTGCTTTACTTTAATCTCTTCTGTTCATCATGTTGCTATGTCAATACCTTCTCTTTGGATTTTGAAAATTTGCCATTTCGGTGAAAATTTAGATCACAATATCTATCTATAAATACCCTTGTATCGGAAAATAACATTCGCCTTCTGAATTATTAATTACTTGGCGTTTCTATTTTGATTTCCCTTATGGTTGCAGAATATTACATGTAATTTCATTTTGAGAGAGAAATCTAATACAGGGAATCAATAATAATTCATACATTTACCTCTGTAAGCTAGATAAACAATATAATATTTCTATTGGGTCTTACCAAATAACTTTAACAGACAATAATCACTTTATTTGTACCTGTAATGTTCATTAAATACCAACAGTATTTTGTTTTGCAAAAAGAAGTCGCGAATAGGTGGAATCAGATTCTTCCAGTGACAACGGTCTATTTTACAATAACAGCTGTATTGTTTAGAAGTTAGATTATTATTATTGGTCAAAGAAGAATCAATAAGTAAAACACATTAATCATTTGGAAAGCGACATAACTTATAATAATGGTATAGACTATAAGAACAAAATTGACAAATATCACCCAATATGTTGAAGAATAGCCAAAACCTTCTGAAACAACAACACTAGATACCCAAGTACGTTTGTATAGCCCTTTGGTGATTTCAGTTGTAATATATGAAAACTAAATAAGAACACAGGCAGAAAAGAAAACTTAAGATGTAAGACCATCTATAAAATAGATTTTTTTGAAAAGGATAAAAGGAATAATAAAGGAACATAGAATACGAGATTAATTTCAACTAGAACCATTAGAAGAAAAACAGAAATATGAAAAAATGGAAAGAACGTCTCGATAGGATGAATGAAATTAGAATATTAAAGATAATCGCAAAATAAACCCTAAAGATCGGCGAAGTATGAGATACTATTTAGGTGATCTTATTGATAGAGGTTGATCATCAGGTATGATTTAAGCAGTAGGTACACCTGACTTGGAAAATACTAGTTTAATCTTATCAGACTTTGCCTTGTAATGCCAAACTCGGTTCATAATTTCGGTTTTATGATCCAGAAATGCCCTGTACATACTATTCTCTTGCCTAGACTTTCCAGTGATGTCTAATGATTTCTTTATGGTTTGATGGACGGTTTGCAGTGATTCTCTAAGATCCAATTGGTATTTGTATTATATATATATTCGTTTAAGTAGTAGTCTATCCATAAGACTTAGATAGCCAAGGGTTTAGTGCTTAGTTGCGTATTAGAATTGTGGTTCTGT
Organism: Sinelater perroti; assembly: GCA_036346155.1. NCBI lineage: Eukaryota > Metazoa > Arthropoda > Insecta > Coleoptera > Elateridae > Sinelater > Sinelater perroti. The sequence continues at coordinate 15,539,433 of JARFIY010000265.1, forward strand.
AACGACCATCCGTTTACTGAAGTCGTTTGAGCTCTTCTAGGCAACATTGATCTAAGAACTTCGCCTACTATAAGATCATATCCAGGACTTTCTTGAATTTGTTAGTTTAAGTTGTTGTACTCATCTCCTTCAGCCGTTTAATCTCTTTAAATTTTCCATTTGAAAACCAGTCTGTAATGAGTAACTGGTGGGCCGTCAAGGAAGTGTTCAATTTCATGTGATCTGTTGATTGATGGAGTTGTATCGTCAGGTATGATTTAAGCAGTAGGTAGGGACACCTGACTTGGAAAATATAGTTTAATCTTATAGAGGAGTCCTTTATGCCAAACTCGGTCGAATGTTTGTTTTATGTCCAGAAATGCCGCTGTACATATAGTTCTTCTTTCTAGACTTTCCAGTATGTGATTAATGATTCTATGGGTTTGATGGACGGTTGAGTGGGATTCTCTAAATCCGAATTGGTATTCTGGTATAAGTTGGTCGAGATATACAACGTCTTTGATTCGTTTAAGTAGGAGTCATTCAAAGACTTTGGATAGGAGGGTAGAAGGCTTATTGGTCTGTAGGATTGTGGTTCTGTAAGTGGTTTACTAGTCGTTTGGCTCTTCTAGGAAGATTTTTAAGAACTTCGCCTACTATAAGATCATATCCAGGAGCTTTTCTTGAATTTGTTAGTTTAAGTTGTTGTAGAACTTCCGCCGGTGAAAATATTTGAGAGGTAATGATAACTGGCACGGGGCGTCAAGGAAGGAGTCAATTTCATTGTCATCTGGATTGTCTTGTCGCTGTGGTGTCTGGGAAACGGTGTCGAGATATTCAGCGAATACGTTTGCTTTGTCTTCGTCAGATCTAGCCCAACTACCACCTTGCTTTCTTATGGGGGGTATTGCTACAATCGGCCGTTTGAACTTTTTGGTTGCTTTCCATATGGAATTGTCATTAGGTGTTAGTTTTGTGATGTATTATCTGAAGGTTTCATTGAGAGCTTCTGCTATCGCCTTGTGGAGTTGGTGGGTGAGTTTGTTATAGAAAGTTCTATCCTGTTTGTCTTTTATTCTCATCCATTTCTTCTTTGCCTTTCGTTTCTGAGCGATGAGGTCTCGTATATAAAGAGGAATGTTGTTTATTTTATCTTGGGAGGAGGCTAGGTTAGGTGTAGCTTGCCAGGCAGCGTCTTGTAACACCGTAGTTAGGTGTTGGACTGCTGCATCAAGTTCTTGTTCAGTTTGTATACCAATGTCGGGTTGAAGTTCTTGGTCGATGTAACTTTGAAAGAAAGCCCAATCGGTATGTTTGGTGGACGTTTTTTTCTGATGACCGTTGAACTTAGGGTTACGATGATGGGAGTGTGGTCAGAGGATAGATCGTAATTGGATTCTGTTTTAATGTAAGTATTTGCTATGCCGTTAACAACTGCGTGATCAAGGAGGTCTGGGAGTTTGTGTGGGTCGCTAGACCAGTACGTTGACTCGCCTGTTGATAGGTAACCATAGTTATGCTGTTGTATTACTTTAAGTAAGTTGCGTCCTTTTGGGGTAGTAATTCTTGAACCCCAAGCTGTATGTTTGGAGTTCCAGTCTCCCATAACAATGAATTTTGAGCCTAAGGATTGAAGAAAGTCCTCATAGTCTTCAAAAGAGATGTAAAAGTATGCCTGGGTGGACTATAGATAGCGGCAATTACTAGTGGATAAGGGAAAGCGTTAACTTGTATTTTTGCGCTTTGAATTTTGTCTGATTGATAGTGTTCAAGTTCGTAATGGACGATTGTGTTTTTTATTAACACGGCCGATCCAGCATGAGCTGTGCCATCTGGGTGGTTAGCGTAGTAAATGGTAAAGTTTGGTATTTTAATTGTTGTTCTTGTGGTTACATGGGTTTCCGAGTTTAGTAAGATGTCTATTTTTTGGAGGTGTAGGAATGTTATTATTTCAGGTACATGATTGGCAATGCCGTTGGCGTTCCAAGTTGCAATTCGAAGTGAGTTTGCCATTATTATGCTATTTTATTGATTACCGTTGAAAGCATGATGAGGACCATGCTGTTTTGGCTGATTAGCTGTTCGAACATTGCTTTAAATTCTGCAAGAAAGTTGGAGAGTGTTTCATTAATATTCGTTGGTTGGGCATTGGTTGATGAGTTCACATTTCTTCCTATGACTGCTTGTTGATAGCTTACTGCATTTTGAGGGAATCGCACAGATTCGCCGTTAGTGGTGTTTTGATAATTTAGGGGGGAAATTCGTTGGTATTTGGTGGTTCCTGTCTTGCTTGTGGTTTGTTCATTACTGGCCGAAATGAGGCATTTCTTACTCTTTGGAGGTCTTTGTACACAGAGCACTCTTTGTAGTTGGCCGGGTGACTGGCTCCACAAAGGGCACATTTGGCTGGGGTGTTCGGTGGTTTCTTGCATATAGAAGTACTGTGATCTCCACCACATTTAACACAGGTGAAGGGCCTGTTGCAGTACGTCTTGATATGGCCATAATTTTGACATCGCAGACACTGCGGTATAACATTTTTTCTTGGGTGGTTCGATCCGTACTTTTAGATTACCTAGGTATTGGATGTCAAAGATGTTCTTGCTATTGTCATTGGGCTTTAGGTCGACCATGAACAGCGGCAGTGGCAATTTAGTTAACCTGTGACGGATATTTATAATATTACGTACTTTGTGACCGTATTCGGCTAGCTTATCTTTAATTAGTTGGATTGAAACAGTATGATGGAGATTGCGAATGGCTACTCTGTATGCCCTTTCTTCTTTGAGCAGATATATATGATGTACAATGTTCTCTTCTCTAAGGTATGCCGTGAGTTTTCTATACGATTCTGGGATTCTGGTGCTAATTTTTATAGTGTTGTTAGCTAACGATGTTGCATAGTATTGTTCTGTAGCTATTACAGTACTGATGCTATCGGTCATTTTTTTTTGTAGTCATTCACTCCATGAATAAAAATTGGCGGTGGTTTAGAAGTTCTTGTTTGCTGATTGTCGGGAGTTCGAGTAGAATTGTCGTTGTTCTTTGTTTTTTGTGATAGAACTTCATATCGATTGGTAGTGGTTGTTTGGTTGATTTGGAGTTCGTTGTTTTTTGGTAGGTGACTTATTTTCCTTTTTTTTGACTGAGTATCATCGTCGTTTGTGTGTGATGAGTCACCTTTGTCATATGTTGTTTTATCTACGCACATATGTGTGTTTTGATTTGGGGTTATTTGCATTGCTGGTAGATATTGGGTTGCGTGAGGATTGGGTACGTAAGAAGGAGGTATTATTGTTTGAATTTGAGATGAGTTTGGAATTTGATGAACTGGTTGATTGGCATATTGATTTAGTTGTGACTCATATTGGGTACTTTGCGCGTTAGATAAGGGAAATGTAAAACCGTAATTTTCTGGGGGAGGTTGAGTATTTATTGCCGGATGCCCGGATTCAGGCGGTCTTGAGCCGTAGTTGTTTTCAGTTGGAAACATTGCTTTATATAATTACATGCACAATAAAAGAATGTGTACGTACAATTGGCAGGATGTTGTGGTGTATTTAATTCAACAGCGATTCAAGCAATTGAACTTATCAGCGTGTGGCACACAACACTTTCGAAGATAACGGAGCAGCGAGCCTGTTCACTCTACGAAAGTCATATGGCAACTTTCTTTAAAATTGGAGCTGGGGTTTTGTTTACTTTTCTGGTTTTGGTTATTGATTTCAGAATAGTTTGTCCTTTATTTAGTTCATGCCCTAGAGAATATTCTTGGCCCTTACGATTATCAGTATCATGTAAGTGCTGAATATTTTGGTTTATGAAGATCTACTTGTATTTATTTTGTATTTTCTTTGTTATTTTATTAATTATATTATTTTAGTGGATTTGAAATGTTATTATATATATTACGTATAGTCTCTCGTGTAATTCTTCAGAGATCTTTGTTTTGATTTTCTCCTTTTTGGAGTTTTAGGTGCACTGCGTCCGTTCCACAGTTTGTCTTAATTACCTTTACACTGTTACAAAATGGTAGTTAATCAGGATGAAATGGATTCGCACAATTTTATTTCGGAGCTCATCCAAGTGTAAAGCATTCTCTTAAGTGATTTGCACCAAGTATTTTGTATTACTACTGTGTACAAATATAACTCGGAATTTTGTTATAATTTTTGAAATCCTTATTTATTCTTAAAAATATATTTCATCGCCTTCGAAGTAATCCCCCTAGGCTGCAATGCACTTATGCCAGCGAATTTTCCACTCATCAAAACACTTTGAAAAGTCCTGTTTCGGTATGGCCTTCAGCACCTTCTTCGATTCGGCTTGAATCTCTTCTATTGTGTCAAAACGGTGTCCCCGGAGCGGTCTTTTCATTTTGCTGAATAGCCAGAAGTCACATGGAGCTCAATCAGGCGAATACGGCGGTTGCGGAACGATATGGGTGGAATTTTTAGCGAAATGGCCACGAATAAATTGAGGGTTTTTGGAACCAAACGAGATATGACTTTTTTGAGGCACAAAACTTCCTTCAAAATGGTGTTGACTGATCCATTTGAAATGCCAACGATGTCAGCAAGCTCTCTAGTTTTCAATTGACGATTTTGGAGCACCGATTCCTTAATTTTTGCGACGTGCTGTTCGTCAGTTGATGTTCTTGGACGTCCTTGATGTGGTTCGTCTTCAACGCCTTCACGACCCTCTTTGAACATTTTATGCCATTCGTATACTTGTGTTTTAGACATAGCCTGATCACCGAAGGCTTTTTCTAACATTTTCGCAGCAGAAATATCATTTCTAACACAAAATTTAATCGAACTTCTTTGTTGAATATTTTCTGACATGGTAAAAATCGAAAAAGTTGATTTTGGTTGTTTACGAAAACGAGCGTCACTCTTAAACTAATTAAGATATTAACCTAAAATTTGACACAGATGTCAGTAGCAGTCCTATCAACTTAAAACTAAAAAGGTTTGTGCCCTACAAAATGCCCCGCAGTTTAAATTAAAAATTCCGGGTTATATTTGTACACAGTAGTATTTCATGGTCCTCTTATCCGCCAGGGGGTTATGCTTATATAATATTTAAGGCTGCTAGTTGTGCTACCAACTGATATAGGAACAAAATTGTTCTCACTCTTACTGATGTTTTTTGCATAATTATTGCAACGTTGTTTCTGTGGGATTAATCTTGAGTTTCGGAGAAGTAGCTAGTGTAACCATTACATTTAAAATTTCTAAGCTTTCTTCTTCCACATAAGGTTTTCATTTTCCAGGAGGCGATCTTAAAATTACTTTTGGTTACAGTATATTACCAAATTATGCAAAGTTATAAGGTAATTCGCAAACCATTGCCACCTCAACGAGTTTTTGTCAGACTAATAAATTTGTATATTTTAACAATGTAAGCCTTTTCAATATCCGCTTGTTTTGTAGCAGCAAGGGATAAATATTTTACTTAAAAATAATTTAACAAAAACTCCATAAGAAAATAAATTATGTTAGATTATTTGAGAGAAGTTTTATAACAATTAAACATACTGAACACTAAGTCAATTGTTTCATGACTTATAGTTGCCAATTCGGTCATTTGTTCTTAATAAGTTTTTCTGCGCAATGTTTTCGATACTCTTGTGAAGTACTGTAAACTACAACTAACTTGTTCATAATATATTCTGACAAAAACCTAAAATCAAATCGGTTTTATGTATTAAAAATTTAATTAAATAGAGCATTACAAAAAATAATTTCAACATTACCATTAACATCAAAGGTGAACCTTTTATTCAGCTCCTGTCGGTTCTCTCTTTACATATAAGCTAAATTAGGTGCCAACGTCCAAAACATTCGCAGCCGATACCTTTATCGGTCGACGTGACATTAAGCAGTCCTTGTCGTACTGCAAAACGCCGCCGTTGACAGCCAATTTAAGAGCTTTAATGAAATTCTTTAACTGTTTTATGTTACTAGACATAAAAACTTATCTAATTAGGCCGCTTAATACATTCTTTTTTGTAGAATTTACTACTACAGTTATGCTGATAGTATTTGAATTTTTTTATCTGGTATTTTTTGACGTGCACATTTAGGATACCGGCAAATCGGTTGTGTATAAGTTCAAAATAGAAGGCACAATGCTGTTTTACGCACTTTCGAGCGTTTCGTGCTCTAACGACCTGTTTCATTGCAGAATTGATTGAAGTGCGGCAGTTAAACGTAAGTGCCATTCATGTTGATTTGTTCTGTTTCCGAACCTGCGTCAAGACAGAAATTAACGGATGACGCAAACCGCCGCGATCGCTTGAAGTGTGCGTTGTTCGCATAAAAATGGCCGTTGATTAAGTCTTTCGTCTATCGCAGATTGCGTCGTAGTCCGTGTTACAGGTAGAGCACAGACTTCACCTTGATATTTCTAGTGATCTGAAACATTAGGGATCGTTCAGTATGGCTAAGCAGTAATTATAGAAGTTTGCATTACGATTCATAATCGTACTTTTAATAACAGGTTGGTGTTCGTAGAATTTCGATGAATTAATCTGCCATTGTGGGTCTGCAAAGGTGAAGATCGTGCTCGCTAGATTGGTATTTTTAGTTTTCGCGGTTTTCTTTGTTATTGCGATCGGCCGGAGCAGAGGTGTGCTTGTGTGAACGGTACGTGGGACTAGCACTGCAATGCATCTTTAAAGGCGAATGTTACTGATTTCTGTTTTTCTTAATATTCGACAAAGAGGGTTGCATAAATTAAGCGATTCATGTTCACACCAAGAATAAGTTTCTTTTTAATATTTCAGAGTTTAGTTCTGAAAGGTTCAGCTTAATTTTGTATCACGAGAGGGTGTCTTAATTGACTATTCCACTAAAAAAAATATGAAACCTCTGCATGAGGTCAGTTTTAAAAAAATAAGAGATAGGTGTTTTGCATTTTGCTGAAAGAATTATCATTTTCAATGTTAAAAAGTGGTTCATTTTGTATATTCTTGTCGTCTCAAGAAGTGGCTTTCAAATCGTGAATAAGCAATGCATTGGGCTTCCTTTTCATGCATCCGTGGCTTCCGTGTTTGTTGCTTTTTTTAATCACCTGTAAATTGATGATAAGTTCCATCACCTTTTAATTGAGCACCTTTAATTAAGTAACGGTTTTTCTGTGTATCTGCGTAACTCTGTAGTCTTGTTGCACTGTCTATTATTTTTCCCTGGATTACGCTGGAAGTGAATTTCCACGAAGGTACGAATATCAGGGGGAAGCTAAGAAAAGATAATTTTTAAAACGTTGCTATACGCAAACGTTTCGAAGCCCAACTTATTCGTTACTCTGATAAGTTTTTATTATCTATTCATTGAGATTGTTCATAAATGTGAAACTCAAAAATCTTACAGAATCAATCTCATACATGCGTTTTGATAGGATGTTTTAGAGTCACGCCTACTTGAAACTTTAACAGTCACAATATGTTGCAATCATCACTGCCAGTGAGAATCTTTATCTATCCCCAACAAAAATAGTTGGAGTATAGAAATGAAACAATTGTATCCAAAAGTAAGTAAATAACATTAGAGCTTTTGAGTTCTTTGTGTTCTACTAGGCGCGTTGTCGGCTTGAACGCTAGTAAAATTTTTTATCGATCTTTTCGAGTCTAAATCTGTTGTATTCTGCCAAACTGCAGCACTTTTGCTCGGTTGAGAATACAACGTACAACGCTCTTAGAGAGAGAATGGCTTCGATCCATTTGCTCTACATCTAATTCTTTTTAGGACATTACTCCCACCGCATATGTGGAACTATTACAAAAATTCTTTGCAACAAGATTAGAAAAGAAACACAAATTTTGAAGACTATGGTAATCCCAATCTTGTGTAGTAACAAAACTTGATTTTTATAACAAAAGACTCTTCGCACATACAAGGTTTGAAGATGAAATTCTTGAATAACGTTGAAAGATATGCCGATACAAGTCTAGGAGAATAATCTGTCCTAACAACAATTGAAGCTATCAAACAAGACTGGACACCGCACATCGAAAGATGGAGCATCACCGACTATAACAGGTGGCTTGCAAATATTGCTCTCGTGGAAAAAGAAACGCAGGTAGACCGAGAAAAGATACCGGAACAGGTCCAGTTGGCTAAACCTCGAGTGGAAGAAGGCGGGGAAACTAATAAGTATTCTGTTTTCTTTTTCGAACTTACAAATTTACACATTTTGGATAATATCTAAACATGCCTTAAGATTTTTAAATCGTGAAATTTATTTTATGTTGCTTTTCGAGCATAGAGAACTGTTTGCTGCTTTTAAAGAGATTACTTTGAATGTACCATCAATCCATTGGAAAAGGCAGGCGTCTGCTCTTTTTGTTTTTACATATTTAATAACTTAACTGAAGGTACAATCATTACTAAATATCTGAGTTTAGGGTCTGTTAAACTTCCCAGCTGTTTCTTACTTTGATGACAGTATGTACGCTAGATTTCCGCTTGATTTTATTCGAAATAAATCGTATCAGAAGCAAGATTTCAATGTGTCTGTATTAAGTATACTCATTATCATTTAAGAAAAATGATACACAAATTTGCAAGCTGAATATAAAAAATGCTTTTATCTCGCTTGTAAACTTCGTCTCTGATCCCTGCATTAATACGAAAAGCCTCGTGACTTGCAGGGATCACGAACACAATACATTTTAAGTGCGTTACATGTAAATTCGGCGGGAGCCGCTGCAGCGCCCCCAATCCGAATTTTACCATGCACAGTGCGCTGCTCACCGTTATCTGCATATATTAATAATGCGCACGTAACTGTTATTTTTGCATCGCATTGTTTGTACGCCGATACTACATGCTTTACACTCGAACAAATGCCACGCGATGAGGTCATGAAATATGCAGATTAGCGCGCGCCGATGAAATAACGCGGTTTGTTTAATATGTTCGGAGCGCTGGGGTGTTGCTCGGAGAAATTTGAAAGCTCGTTTTGCAATTGAGTCACGTCACGTCGAGCTCTGACGGCTAATATTTTCGTATTTCACAAGCTTTAGGTGGTTACGCCGATTTGAAGAATTCAGTATATATGCTAAAGAGGAAAAGCAAACTTATAGTGAGGCATCTACGTTTTGGGTATAGTATCAGAATTACGCATTTAATTAATCTCTTGGTATTAATTATTTATTAATGTTTTGTAAAGGATGTTATATGTGGCGCGTGTCCTACAATTTTCAGACGTACTCCAAGTACTGCTGCAAAGCGGTTTTTGTACTTCTTTGGTATAGTCCATTTTTAATTGTTTAATTTTCCGATTGCTTCGTGCACACAAAGAATTTGTTATGCTTGTTTTTAACAACAATTTTTGAAATTGCACTGAAATCACTGAAATGTGATTTCTGATCGTCAAAACCGCTGGTTTAAAAGAGAGATCTAATATCTATTTGCCGCAATGACTATTTTTTATTAGCAATATAACATTACAATTCATTACGTTGTTCGTACCTATTATTAAGCAAACTTCAAATCCAAATTTTACCTCTCTCCACTTTTCATGCAACTTGAAGATTTTATTCTTCCAGAACTTTTCAGACTTTGTCTAGCTTCCAAAGAGTTGAAGTTTTTGCTGATAATTTTACAATGAGCTAAGTGACGAAGATCTGAAGTTGTAATGTCTGATGAATATGGCGAGTGAGATAGAGTATCCCAGCCAAGCTCCAACAATTTTTTGGGTAGTCAGAAACATGAAGTCTAGCATTGAACACAATGTCGTCCTTCTAGAAATTTTACCTAAATCGCTGCCTTTAATTCGTCCAGTTGCGAAGTACTTATTTGAATTTATCTACTGGTCGTTTGGTAGAGCTTATAATAGAGCATTTCTTGATCCACCAGACACAAAGCATGACTTTTTCGGATGAAAACCAGCTTTTGGGCTAGCGAATGATGGTTCATTTCGCTTACTTCAGCATATTTTTAGTCCAATATTGTTGTAAATAATCCATTTTTATTGTCCTTCACTAGTTGCTCTAAAAACAGCGGGCGTCACCACAGAATGCAATCGGTTAAATTTTTCTCGGTCAAATTGTGGCGAACACAAACATCGTAGCGATTTACGTAACCAATCTTTACTAAATGCTCTTAGGCTTAGTATTTGCTAAATCTTGTGCCATGTTATTCTCGATTACGCTACCCAAGCGTTAATGGTTTTTAAGGTCGAAATCATTAGCTCTAAACTTAGTGAACTATTTTCGAACAGTTCTTTCATCTAAAGAATTTTTTCCGTAAACAGCACGTCTTTTTTTGTTGCTTGTGTGGCACATTTGCTCTTCCGCTAATAGAAAAGCATTTGTGTGTTTTGTTTTCTTTCGTCTCCAAAAGGGTACAAGAATGACACAAATCATTTATTGCAAGGAACTTTTTTCTAAAGATTTAAAAATATCTACACAAATAGTGTGTTTTCTATAACTATGGCGTATTCAGACGTTTATCAATACCTTGTGGTGAAAATTAGCACGAATTTTTCGGGCAACGCTATATTTGTTTTTTACGTTATCTAATATGGTACAGTGCAATTTTCTGTGTGTATATTTAAAAGTTTGTTTCTTTATGTACAATATACATAACGCTTGTCTGATTAGTTAAGGAATTTTTCACCACTCCTGGCAGTTAACAAGCTTTGGATTTTCGTTTAAATTGAAGTGAACAAAGCATCTTAATTTTTTATTTGGATCTAAAAAAATAACCGGGAATAAGAGGGAGATCAAAATAACTCTTAAAATATTTTAACATCTGAAACAATTGCGACTTTCAAAATATCATAATTTATTCTTGTGGTATTTTTCTGCATATTATTGAAAGCGTCTCTTAGATTTTCAGTAGTGTTAACAGCGTTAAGGATTTTTTAGCGCTTGAAAAAGCGATGTGCTACCGCACGCTAATTCATCACCTGACTTGTTCTGTTTTATTTTTATTTTCAATCGATTTTTGATGGCTTGCCAAAAATTTTGGGTCAACGCACTTTTTGATTACTTTTTGCCGTTGGCACATCCATTGTGGTCATTTTTAATGTCATTTTCGTATGTAAAGAATTGTGTTATTATTTATTTGTTTAATATTGTGCTGTACCTGTTGCAACATATTTAAAGCAAAACTTATTTTTTAGAATACCATATAATTATTACAATTTTTGTTATACAGAGTGATGAGCTAGGAGATAGTACTTATTGCATGATAAAGTATTTTTTTACAATTTGTTTTACAAATCTAATCTGTAATCTAATAAACATGTGGATGGTTTTTTTTATATAAGTATACATTTTGAGCTATTGGGCAGTTATCTGATATCTGGTTTATTTACCTCCATAACTCATTACAACCTTCTTTCCGTGCTTTCGATGAGGTAATTTGAAGTGACAGCTGCTTTAGCGTATGCGCTGGCTTTCTTTTGAGCTTCATTTTTCATGTACAACCACACATTTTCAGTGGGATTAACATCTGGGAACATTGCCGGCCATTCCATCGTAGTGATGTTATTTTGTTGTTTTCACGCATTACACAGCTTGCTGCTATGTTTAAGGTCACTGTCTTTTTGCATCACCCAACTTGTGTTATAACCAAAAAACTTTCCAGCAGACTTCAGCAAACATTTCTGGTAGATGGTGCACATTTTTCGGTTTTTAAATTGTTCTTAAACAGAAATAGGCAACTAAAACTGCGTTTACAGAAGCATTCCCAAATGTGCACTTTTATAGGGTGTTTTACCGTGCGCTGAAGAATCCTGTTATTCTTCGCTGACCATGCTTTCGATAAGACCATGTCCAGAAAGATAATATTGACCTAATCTCGATCCAAATTTTCCTTTGCCCATGTCAATCGTTTTTCCATATGCTTTTCTGATAATAAGGTATCTTCAAAGTTGATCGAAAAAAAACAGTTTTTTCACATAGGCGACTAAGAATCGTATTCAGAGAAACTTGAATTTCTTTCTTGCGAGTTTTATGGCTTTGTTCTTCTTCGTTATTGTCACAATGGGGTTTTCCTCTCCGGCAGATCGTCTACATTCTCAAACTCCAAATATCGCTTTACCTACTTTTTAATGAATCCCTCCGACTGCCATATATATTTTACAGCATTTTTATTTATACGTCAGTTTCGGTCCTTTCTTATGATTCACAAAAAACACTCCCTCGTATTGTTTAGGAATTTTGCACTCGTAAAGATAACAAATTCACCTGCATCAGTAACACAATGTGTCAGCAATTTATATACTGCGCAAAAGAGCAGAAAATAAAGATTTGAATGAATTAACGTAGATGGTGCTGCGGTGCCTGCTCACCAAAAGACAACGGCCACTTTCTTGTCACAACAAATGCTGCCAATTTCGGAAGTATTCGTCTAGAAATAATTTACAACAAGATACTTCTTCTATGTTTAAAATTTTCTCCACTGAAAAAAAGACATTGTGGACTGCTCGTGATGTTCACACTTACTATATTTTGGTTTGTGAAAATTTGCTTAACTTGCGCAAGATGATGCTTATCAACTTTTATCGTTAGTTGGATGAAAAAACGATGTCGTGATCATTTTATAAGGAAAAGCATTTAAAGTAATATTTCAGGAAGTTCATTATCCTTTGCCTGAAAAGACCTCTTTTGTTGAGGTAAATACTTTGATTTGGTTCATTCTAATTTTCGAATTACTTAATTATCATCTAGGAATGTTATTTTAATTCTGAGGGACTAATCTTAACCAGCCCCCTTACAACAATTTTAAACCAAGGTGATTTTTAAAAAATGCTGCTAGTGTAGGTGTGTTCAAGTTGCTAGAACGTAGTGCATTAATACTATCTCAAGAAAATAAAAGTTACATAACATAGCAGAAGTTGATCCCGCGTGCCCTCTTGCGCCAACAATGCTCAATTCCCGTAATTTGTTGACGCGCTCGTCTGCCGCGTTTATTTATCGGGCGGACAATTAAACTGAAATCGAACAGCGCGCTGTTATCCCACCAAGAATGTGTTATCTAACGTGCAATTTCAATGAATATATTTAGCAGAGGAATTACAAAGTCGTGATCCGTTATGTGCTATCTTCGATCGGCGCGGAGTTATGTGCGTGTTAGAGAAAGATCTACCACATCTTCAATGGGCAAAGCGCAAGAATATTCCGAACACGACTCGCGCGCCCGTAAAAATCTCTAATGTATTTTATTGAAGGTTTGTTTTCATTCGAGCGTAATTGTATGCTAACGTTTCTAATCGGTCTAGCCGATAAGCCGCGCTATCGCGTTCAGAGAGGTCGTACCTCATGTTTGCTAGGTGGGCCCTGCGCGCGTACAAGCACAGGCGGGGTACTCGTCGGCGAAAAGCCGCTTTCTCTGTTACGATTGTGCAGATTTATGATTGTAAACGGAAACGCGAAGGAGACGGCGTCCTAATGAAAGGGCGTGCGAGGAGGGTTCGTGGCTAGAAAAGTAAATCCTCCGTTATTACTTTAAATTTGATTTCTCCATGGGCGGCCGTGCCAGTGAAAGCGCAGAAACCCGGGAGCTTTTCAGCGCGCTGAAAGCCAAGGCGAGTCTCCCGCTAATTGCTAAGATCTGAAGCTGCGCCCGCGACCGACAGCGCCGCGGCACAACGATCCGATTGTGCTGCGAAAAAGGATTTGCATACACTAATGAAATTCAATCGCGAAGGCCGCGATGCTCGACAAAGGGTTTGTTTGTTAGAGTCGCATTCCGCTCGGATTTGGCCTGATTTTATTGGACGTTGACTGCTGGCGTCCGCTATCGCCAGTTTGCGTCCTTAGTATTATAATGCAACTATAATCAGTTTCACCTTGGAAGAACTTTTACTTCCTATTAGCAAAAAGAGAGGTGTTGAAATCGAATATTTTTTTGCAGCGGCACGAGGTCGGGCTGACATCAGAACTATAGAAGCAATTGGCCGATTTGATTTGTTATGCCGTTCGTTGTGTTCGCACAGGTGTTTCATTTCCAAATGAGATTTTCCGTTGCTGTAGATCGGACCGTGCGCTGTTTGATGATTCGCAAACTTGCTTGGCTCCTTTTAGGTAGATTTCGTAGGAATACTATTTATTGTGGATGTTTTTTGTTTCATGCTCCCCCGTTTTCACAACTATACGAAATAAGTAATAAAACTCTCAGGTTTTACGATACTTTACTAATAATAGAAACAAAATAGCGATAATGTCAGATAGCGTTATCTTGGTTGAACATTCCCAAAAATTTCAGCAACTGATTTGTGTCAGTCGCCTATCAACAATCACTTGCATTGGTATGTACGGCGAATCTTCGCGTTTGCAATCCACTATAAAGGAATGAGCAAAACGATCGAAGACAAACCAACCACGTGCAAGTCGGCCAGGTGAAGTGCTTCCGGAGAAAACCTTTGAGAGTAAAAAATATATATATCAGCAAGGTTAAGACGTTCTGATACAGTCATGCAACGCATTTTCTATGACTACCTTCAGATGAATAAGGTTAATGTCAGCTGGGTATCCCGATTTTTATCAATGGTTTACAAACGTGTGGTCTGTGTGAGCAATTTTTATACATAAGTTGCAACTACTAAGAAGAAGTTCTTCAATATATTGTTTGGGAGGGGGAGGCATGAAAGCATAGCACTGTGTCATGATTCTGTAGCAGATCCGGCCAAAAACTGTCAAGGAAGGCAAAGGTCGAAAAAGATCATGGCAGCAGTCTTTTTGAATTGAAAGAAAATTTTGCTAATTGATGTTGAGGAAAGGAACACGGTGATAAACGGAGAGTATTGCGCCAACTTACTGAATAAATTGCGCTACATCATCAAGGAAAAGAGAAGTGGGGTGCTGAGTTGAACTGCCCCCTTTTTAACGATGCGTAGGACTGTGGCACTGAGGAACTTCCTCGCCCACCTTACAGTTCAGACATATTTCCCAGGGACTAATATTTATTTTCAAAACTGAAGAAAACCTTACCTATAGAAAATTTAATAAAAAATAAAGAAATGTTGTGGGGGGTGGGGCTGTTTTGGAGCATTTTGTAGATAACTTTAGAGCATTGAAATGTTAATTTATAAACGTAATAAATGTGTTGAATTAATGGAAACTATTTTGAAAATGACCTTACTGTTAAATATTCGAGCCTAAATTATTTTCTCTGTGTAATAATCATTATCTGCCAAAATTATGAATGCGCTCACTAACATCCGCTACTATCATTCAAGTAATCACCAACTTTCTTGAAAGTTGACAACAAATTTTGCGTGTGACTGAGCAATATTTCTCGTTAAAGGGTGCGCGGATTTGAAAGCAAAAATGTATGTATATAACAGTTGGGCTGAAAAGTTCGTAGGCTAACATAGAAAAAAAATTTTTTTTGATAAAATTGGATTTTATTATTCAATATAATTGCCTTCGAGGGCGATACACCGATTATAGCGATCATACAATTTTTCTATACCATTTTTAAAATATATTTTGTCTTTAGCCTCAAAATAAGCTTCTGTTTCGGCAATTACCTCTTCATCGGCGCTAAATTTCTTTCCAGCGAGCATTCTCTTGAGGTCTGAGAACAGGAAAAAGTCGCTGGTGGCCAAATCTGGAGAATACGGGGATGCGGAAGCAATTCGTAGCCTAATTCATGCAATTTTGCCATCATTTTCATTGACTTGTGGCACGTTGCATTGTCTTGATGAAACAGCACTTTTCTTCTTCAAATGGGGCCGTTTTTCGTGATTTCGTCCTTCAAACGCTCCAACAACGCTTTGTAATAATCGCTATTGATGGTCTGGCCCTTTTCAAGGTGATCAATAAATACTGATGCCATAAACCTTGCTAGCCGATTATTGCGTCTTTCCACTCTTTGGATTCGGTTCATCGCGTGCAGTCCACTCGGCTGACTGTCGATTTGACTCTGGAGTGTAGTGATGAAGCCATGTTTCATCCGTTGTCACATATCAACGAAAAATTCGTTATTATTACCGTTGAATATCGCTGAACATTGTTCTGAATCAACGACACGTTGAAACTTTGCTGGATTGTGAGCTCGCGCGCACTCACTTTGCACACAGTTTTGCATGTCCAAATATTCATGCAAGATATGTCCAACACTGTATTTTGATATCTTCAGAGTCCCAGCTATCTCGCTTAACTTCAATTTACGGTCATTCATAATCATTTTGTAAACTTTTTATGTTTTCGTCCGTTACAGCCTCTTTCGGGCGTCCACTGCGTGCATCGTCATCAGTGCTCATCTCGCCTCGTTTAAACTTGGAAAACCACTTCTCAACGGTTGATTTTCCTGGTGCACAGTCTAAATAATGCTTATCAAGCCAAGCCTTGGTTTCAACGGTATTTTTTTTGCCAAAAGCAGTGTTTTATTAATACTCGAAATTCCTTTTTATCCATTTTTAAAATTAACAATAGTTGCTTCACTCAAAATACGATATCTCCTAAAGTAATAGTCCGACAGTTGTCAAATTTATACACGAGTCTTTTGAAGGTTAGGGTTAACTAAAAAGCACATGGATTTAATACTACTAGCGCCGCTTATGTGTCAGCCTACGAACTTTTCAGCCCAACTGTTATGTATTTTTTTTTATTAAAATATAAAAAATAAGTTCTACCATTTAAGGTCTTTAGCAATAAGAAATGCTCATGCATAAAGGTGATAAGTTGATTCATTTGATAATTAAGAGTCGGAAAACAGGAAATTAAATTAACAATCTTTCAAAAATAGCACAAAAAACAAAAACTATGTTACATTTCTAATATATTTTAGATAAAAGTTACTAAAAAGAAGAAAATTAAATAAAAGAAGATACGGGTTAACCTGAAGAAATTTTTTATATTAGCATTCTCTAATAAAAAATAATAATAAGGCACTTATTGTCGTATCTTTTGATCTTTATAACTATTAAAGATTTCTGAAATTTGCCTTACTCTACGACTAATGTTTTATAAGCAGACATCATTCGAATCAGATGTCTTTCAACGAACCGCCAAAAGTAAATATCTTCACTAGCTCCTGAAACACAAAGAAGTTACCTAAATATTAAGTAAGATTAACAGTTTGAGTGTAGGACGAATAAATAATTGCACTGAGATAAGATTTGTTAAAACTGCTTTAATCTTTCATTAAAGAAAAGACAGAAAAGGCTAGAATCAGAAGTTGGCCTCCAACGCAACGGTTAAAGATTGGTAGAGGAAAGGAGACAAATATGGAATACCAGCTCATTTTTTTATATTTATTTTAAGCGCATTTATAAAAAAATAAAGAAAGGCAGTTATGTATCATTTGACAATGTTGTTCATCAAAATTGCATCAAAACAGAAACAAAAGTGTGAGGTAGTTACGCAAATGATTTTTTGAAATGTGGTGGAAAAACCAGCTGTTGTTAAAGGTAACAAATATGAAATAGATGAAACTCTATAGTAGTCACAAACAAATGTGTCATTTTCACATTCTGTGCATTATGTATGACACCATATGTTACATTTCAAACATTGTACCCAAACTTTACCTTTGTTACCTTCGGAAAATTTTCTTTCACAAAAAATATTCTCTGTCATCCGAATTTAGCACTTGATTATTTTTTATCGTAAATTTTATGTCGCTGGAGTCGTCATGGATGAACATAGTCATCTTCAATGTTTGAGTTATTTTCTTTTACTGCAGATTTGCCGCGTTTTTGGCCACGTCGAGATGTTCGTTTTTTCAAACTTGACTGTCAGTATTTGATGAAGTGCATGGTTCTTGGTGGTTTTCTTCTAACGGGGCTGCTTCACATCCCTTAAAGGGAGTTAGAGAGGTGTTTTGTTCAACTTCGTCAGTCCTACGAGTTTCTTCATCGTTTATCTCAGTGGCTGCAGCAAGGAATTCGATTTAGGGAATAAATACCTGTGATCTTGAAATTATCTACAGCATTTTCACCGGACTGCACTTTTGAGGCAGGCCCGTCGGAAATTCCCAGCTACTTAAAAATTCCTTATCTCCTCGCTGTAATATGTTGTCAGAGCCCCAGTGATATGATCGTCACATTATCTCTTGCTAAGTCAATAACCTCGATGTTTCTAGTATGAGTATTGTGAGCGTCGAGGATGATTAAAACTGGATACCCTGCAGTTGGCTAAAATGTCTCCAGAAAACGACTGAACCAGAGACTAAATAGATGGGTCTGGATCCATTCAGACGAACTGCATGCTGCAATAGCAACTGGTGGTGCTCCCTTCATAAGCAATGGACTTGTGAGAAAATAATGCGCGGAGGAACGAATGTCTGACCAGCGCTCACTCAAAGGGCCACAGTAATTAATGATTCTCTTTCTACCGAAGAAATAGTATAGTCCACATCAGACGGTTTCCTTTGAGGGAGAGAACTTGCAAAGCTTTAGACTGTATAATAAACAGTCTCGTTTCGTCTCCGTTGAGTATGCTATCAAGGGTATAGTGTTTCTTATCCATTCCTACTTGGAGGATGTTGAAGAACTGGTTAATAGATTCTTTATTGAAATTCAGTGCTTTGCTAAATGCACGGCTTGTTGGGTTCCTGGATGTAGATACACCTTTGTGTCAACGTAGAAATAACTTCAGCCAACCCTTATCATTTGTACCCAATACACTGAAAGGGTTGATCATGTTGTTCAATACTGCAAGTTCATATGTCATGGGATCAAGTCGGTCCAAAATATCTGCTTTCCATTTTTAGAGTATTATTATTAGTATTTCACCAATAACTCTTCAATTTGAGGCGGAGGAACAGTTTTCCCCCCAGCTTGGTTTTTGCTGCACGAGTGGGGCTAACATCTCTGGTACTAATAAGACCAAAACGTGTTGTTTTTGGAACATTAAACATTTTTGCTGCCTTGAGAAACTTCATTTCTTTTATCCTTACAGCTGCAATCTGCTGAATCATCTTATCCTCATCCCACGATTTTCTGGATTGTCCTCTTTCATTTTGCAGTGTCCTTGCCGACATTGCGATTTGCATTGAAATAGAAGGCACTATTTTAATTGAACGGTTGTGAAAAGGAGATTTTTTTAAATCTATCACTCCATCAATTACTATTAATTAATAATAATAATAATAAGGCTTTCCATTCTATAAGAATATAGCCACTTCTTTCCGAAGTTTACTAATCCATTTCGTGGGGTGGATTAGTCCCCATTTTGCTTCGTACGCTTAACTTCTTATAGTTTCTGGTGTGTTTTCGCTTTTTCTACTATTCTTCTCCATTCTACTCTATTACTTGTTTTCTTCTTCCAGTCCTTGACATCCATCTTTTTTAAGTCTTCAGTAACTTCATCGCACCACCTCATCTTTGGTCTCCCCCTTGGTCTATTTGTCTCAGGTTTCCATGTTGTTATTTCTTTAACTATGCTTTGATCTCTTTTTCTCATTATGTGTCCCATCCATCTAATCCTCTGTGCTGCCATCACTTTCACTATATCCTCTCCTTTCAATATTTCCCTAAGTTCGTGATTCATATATTGTCGTTTTATCCCGTCTCCTATGTTTTTGAGTCCTGTTATCGACCTTAACACTTTCCTCTCGAAGATTCTTAACTTTTCTTTTTCTGTCTGTGTAGGACACATTACTTCTGCAGCATACAACACTATTGGCCTAATGAGTGTTTTATAGATTGTTATTTTCGTTTGCAACTTTAGCTTTTTAGATTTTAGCATTTCCCGATTAGCATAGAAAGCTCTGTATCCTTTTGTATTCTTTCCTGTATTTCTTCTTTTCTCTCGTTGTTTTGTGTTATTTGAGTTCCCAGATAGTTGAATGCCTTTACTTTTCAATTTGATAGTTTTCAAACTTGACTGTTGCCCTTGTATCATTTTTCCTCTCTTGCATTGCATGTATTTCGTTTTGCTTTCATTTATTTCAAGCCCTATCTCCTTTGATTCTTTGCATAGCTTCTTCACTATTTCCGTTAGCTTCTTTGGTGTTCTTGAGATAATAACTACGTCATCAGCATATGCTAAAATTTGTGCTTCCTTGTTTTTATGCACCCTTGTACGTTTACTTTTCTTATTGCCTCTTCAATCATCAGGTTAAACAAAGTTGCCGACAGTGCATCTCCTTGTCTCACTCCTTTATTGATTTTGAATGTTTCCGTATGTCCATCTTCTGTTTTCACTTTAGCTTTGGAATTTCTCATTGTCATTTTATGCAGCTTCTCAGTTTTCTCAGGATCCCCATATTCCTTAATACTTGTATTAATTTCTCTCTTGATATTATCAAAGGCCTGTCTGTAATCGATAAATACCATATGGATTTCTATATCGTATTCGTAACATTTCTCCAGTATTTGGAACATTACGTGTAGTGCATCGATGGTAGATCTCCTGGCCTAAATCCCATTTGATAGTCCCCTAGTTCTTTTCTGCATAACTCTTCAGCTTACCCTGTATTATTGAGGTGAATACTTTGTAAGTCGTGTTTAATAGAGTTATTCCTCTGTGGTTGTTGCACTGTTGGAGGTCTCCTTTTTGGTATAGTTATAATTATCCCCATTTCCCATTCCGTCGGCATCTTTTCCTTTCTCCATAACTCCCTTATCAGACTGTGTATTTTTCCTTGTAGTTTTCACCACCATATTTCAGCAGTTCTCCATTTATTTCATCGCTTCCTGGCGTCTTTCCGTTTTGATTTTTTATCGCTTCCATAGTTTCCTCTAGGGTTGGTTCTTCTACTGTTTCTTCTTCTTCTTCTTCAACTGTCTGTCCTCCTTCTTTTCCTGTTCATCCTGGTAACTTTCTTCTTTTACTTCATATAGCAATTTTGGAAATGCTCCTCCATATATCTTTTATCTTGTTTATATCATATTCATTTTACCTGCTTCATTCCTGAGTCCTCTGCTTTTACATGTGTTCCTCTTGTTTTGCCTCTTCATTTGTTTATAAAACTCTTTTGTGTTGTTATTTTTGTAATTACCCTCTATTTCTTCCATCTTTTTCTGCACCCATTCATTTCTTTTTTGTCTACATGTCATCTGTGCTTCCCTTTTACATTCTTTATAATGATCCATGTCTTCTTCTTATTTAGTTCTTATCCACTTATTCCTGGCTTTATTTTTCTCATTTATCTTTTCTTGACACTCATCGTCATACCACTCTTTTTTTAACTTGTTTTCCTTGTACCCGATAGTTTTGTTACACCTTTTTAAGATTATATCCTTAATTTGTTTCCATTCATTTTCTATATCCGTATTCCCTTTGAGGTTTTCTACCTCTTTGTTTGTTTCCTTTATATATTCCTTTCTTCCGTTTTCGGTATATAACTTCTATGTTCCATCTCTTACATACTTTGCTCCTTTGGTTATTTCGATATTCCTGTTTTACTTTTGCAATAACTAGGTAATGATCGGTGTCTGCATTCGCACCCTATATGTTCTAACATCTGATATTATGCTACTTTGTTTCTTCTTTATTAGAACATGGTCTATCTGCGTTCCTTTTGTTGCTCCTGGTGGCATCCATGTTTCTTTATGTATTCTTTTATGTTTGTACTTAGTACTACTAATAACCATATTTGTTTTGCCGCGAAATTACAGATTTTGCTTCCGTTGTCGTTTGTTCTTTCATGGATGGTGTATTTTCCTGCTACTTCTTTTATGTAGTTTTCTTTCCCGATTTGTGCATTCATATCCCTAGTATTATCAGTATGTCCTGTTTCGGTGTTTTTCGTATTCTGCTTCTAAGTCGCTGTAGAATTTGTCTTTTCCTCCTGATCATCTGCTTCTGTGGGTGCGTAGGCGCATATTACAGATACATTTACGACTTTTCCTTCCACTCTTACACTGCATATTCTTTCATTAATCGGTTTGAATGCTATGATTTTTAGTTTTCTATCTATTATAAATGCTGTTCCTTTGTGCCCTCGTTTTTTCCCCCCGGAATATAACAATTTAAAATCTTTCTTATTTATTTCCCCTTGTCCTTCCCATCTTATCTCCTGCAGTGCAGCTATGCTCACTCTATATTTTATTAGTTCCCTGGCTATCTCCATCATTTTACCCGGTGTTAGCATCGTTTTTATATTCCATGTTGCTATTCTAAACACTTTACTTTTAATTTCCTTTTTATTAATATTTTTATTGTTATTGATTGTGTTTTGTTTTACTTCTTTTCGATTTTCACTCGTGTCCGTTTCCATTGCCTTGTTCGTTTTTATTTTCCAATTTTCCTGTTTTTTCATCAGTTTTTTGGATTAGCATTACTTCTTTCACGCCCTTTGTCTTCTTTTACATATTTTATGCTTTTCTCATTTTTATCCCATTGGTATACCTGGTTGTTTATTATTATTTTCTGATAGCCAATTTTTACTTTATTTCCGATCCTTTTTTCTTCTTTAGCTGCTTCTATTATTTCGCCTTGAATCATTCTTTCAGTTTTCGTTAAATCATTTTCTATATAGATTTTTTTCCCTGCTAGTTTATTTTTACTTCTCATTATCATCCTTTTTTGTTCGAACGATTCGATTCGTGCTACTACGCATTTTCTTTCAGGAATTTTTCCTACTTTATAGGCTTCGATTACCTTCGCTTGCACTTTTATTTCATTATACAAAAACTGTTCTATCTTTTCTTCAATTTTCACCTCATCTACTTTCAGCCCTTTTATTATAATGTTGTTTTTCTCTTGCTTTGGTCTTGTTTTCGATTATTTCTTCCACTTTTCAATTCTATTCATTAACTGTTGTTTTCTTGTTCCCATTTGACCTCTTTTTCTTTTAATTGCTTTACTTCATCTTTTAATTTCTTTAACTCGTCTTTATTTTTTGGAATTCTTCTTTCATCTCTTTTCTCATTTCTTTAATCTCTTGTAATATTAGTTCCTCATTACTTTTAGTCTTCGTCTTCGGTGAACGCATGGTTTTTTACTTTTGTAAATATCTCCTGCTCATCTTCGTCGCTTCCGTACTGCCTTCTTCTTTTATTACTTTCATCCGTTGTTTCTGATTCGCTCATTTTCCTGTGCTCGTTCTTCCCTTTCTTCCTTTTGCTGTGCTTTTAATGTTCCACCCGTTCGCGTCGAGTCAGCGTTCCAGTCTACCCGTCGAAAACCTGACTCGTATGGGCGTTTCGCTTCTATATTTACTGCTGTTTATTTAATACCGCACACCACGCTTTCACTTAAGTTAATGAGTTCATTAATTTTGACACTATTTTATCACATATATCAGTTCGCACTACTTTTTTATTTGATATCGGTTCTGACTGAATTCTGTTAATACGCTCCTGTTCGTTGTTTATTATCGCGCTTGACCGTGAGCAACCAGCTGTGCTCTTATCTGTCACTTTGCACTTTCTTTATCGCCACGCCGTTTCCGAAATTTCGGTTTATTAATTCTTATTTTCTAGTCCTACCTTCAATTTACTGCTTTTTCGCTTCCTGCCCACTTGTTATATTTCATTTACACATCACATTAAATTATTATTCACTGATTTCTCGTAAATTTGATTTTATTTTGTACCACTTATCTGCAGCTTGTTTGTTGTTGCCTGCCAGGACCGGAACATCACTATTAATTAAATTGGTATTAAATTAATGTATTTTAACATTCAACATACGAAAATGTATGTTTTATTTAGAAAACTAAATGCCATAGAAAAAGTTCAATACTTATAGGTTCAAATTAACAAAAAATATTTCTTGTTACATTATGAATACCTAAACTCCTTACATTCTGTATAATCGATGAGATCACGTGCAATAATTCCTATATTTCAAACGGCAGTAAAAACTGTAGCATATTGTTTCTATTTTTTCAAAGATATTATAATGGGCATAAATATGGATTATTATTCCATATTTGTGTACTTTTAATATTTCATATTAGTAACCTGGCCATATTGGAAAAGAATAGTTAAATAAATGACTGTCTATTTAGGTTATAAATTAAATGGTAAGATGAAATTGTAGCCCTGAATGCACTTTGAAGTACAAATAAATAACATTTGTAAAAGTATACAAAAAAAATATTTAGCTTTTATTATATACCTGAACAGTTCTCTTCAAAGTCCCAAAAAGTTAAAAGCTTGAACACAAGTTTACTCTTCACGGTCACTCACAAAATGAACGTTTTTATCAGCATGATACTAATAGTTTTAGATCCTGGCAAGATATTGTACCACCTAATGAACAGAATTTAACAGGTATTCCACGTTTGTACCTCTATTCCATTTTTATATTCACTCCTCTACCGTTAGGGTTTAGTAAGTTTTTGGTCTAAAACTAAATGATTTAGATAGCTCGTGCAATTATAAAATTAAGGGAAATGAAAGGATATCTTATTCAGACATGTTCTATGGGTGTCAATAAATATTAGCTATTAAGACATGTTTACATAAGGAAATGTTTATAATAGCAATGGATGTTTCCATTTTGTTATTTTCTAATGTATATTTTGAAATGTGTAAAGGATGAAAGGAAAAGATATGCCTAAGAACTTGCAATTTTTGTAAAATTCTTTTCTTTGTTGTTCTGATCGTAACAACAATTTATTGCACCTTAAATATACACTATACGTAGCAGACTATTAAACCTCTAGCGGAAATGCTGAAAATACACTTAGTCTTCCTGAAAACAGTCATGTGCAAAATTCTGTCATGTTGCCCATTATATGGTTTACAGATGTGACATGGCTCCATTTGGATGACTACGTGAACTCACATAAAACTCGCATTTGGCCCACATGAAATAATATAATTTTTGCAGCACTCAAAAAAATCACGGGTTGAGGACAGTAACCACAAAGAAAATAGTTATTTTTAAGATTGTGGAAATGATAGTTTGTTTGGAATATTTGAGAAACTGGAGCTACTGCTAATTTAGAATTTCTGTAGTGGCATAATATTGTTCACAAACTTGCACTCATTAGGTTCTCTGGATTTAATTAACATCATCGAACTTGTTGTGTGTACAGGGTTAAGAAGAACATTACAATTTCTCCAATAAATGACTAAGAACATCAAACTTTGTATTCGTATGTATTTTCACGAGAAATACTGAATACAGAATACTGAATTTTCATTATTTACTGCAAGGATTAGTAATCTTTTCAAAATATTCTACGTTTGAAATGCAACAAATTATTGTTGTCAATAGATATTTGGCGGAAAACAATCTTGATACATTGGGTTATTGTTTTTTTTTATCTTTTTGATTGCTATTTTCCTGCGGAGTGTAATTTATTTTTGAAATTTAGAATAATTATATTTCTTCGAAGTTTTTAAGACATCCTCATTACATCATATAGATTACTAATATATAAATATTGGAAAATACTTTTAATTGAGTGAAAATGGTACTTGTAGTATTTGAATATTGGTGACTGATTTGAATTTGAGACTTCTACAATATATTTAAAGTGAAAACTTGGGAAATTATAATTATAGAATGTCTTCAAAAACTCATTGTAATTGTGAACGCTTTACTATATATGAGTATATAAAATAATTTTAGTCTTTCTTCGTAATCAAGTGCCTTCTGAACCAGTTGTAATGGAATTTGAAGATTTTTATACTGTTTCAATAAATAACCAACAATAAAGTACCCTCGCGCAGCTGAACATATCGTTGCTGTACCTGAAGTGTTGTAGAAAAGTTGGGAACCTCAATTCGTCGATGCAATCTAAAATTAGCAGAGAATTTCTGACATACATATAAAATCCACTTGATGTAAGCTGAAGCCAGCTGATCACGTTAAGCATTAATTAGTAACAAAAAATACGGGCCCATGTTAAATTATTAACAAAGTTATCTTCAGTAATGGTACGTTAAATTAAATGACCATGTAAACAAGCAAAACTGTCGTATATGTGGAATGGAATATCCAAAGACCATTCTTAAACAAATAATGCATCATCAAAAATTACTATAGGGTGTATTTTGTAATCCAGAAGAATCATTGGTGCATATGTTTAAAAATAAAAAAAGGCCTTGGTCTGACAATCAATTCTATGCATTATTAAAAATGGTAAATAATTTGTGGCCAGAATTGGAAGGTACTGATGTGACCAAATTGTGGTTTCAACGAAACCGTGTTACACAACATGCGCCTCAATCTATTTACTGCAAGGCGTTTGATTTCTCCTAATAGTAAAGTCGAGGGTTATTGTAAAGTACAATCTAATGCCCTCGGACCAATTTTGGGAGTTATTCGAATGGTTAAGGTCTATGCTAACAATTCAAAAACAATCAAGGAGCTAAAGATAAGGTTCTTAGCGCCACAACTAAAACAAAAACGCTTTTATTCAAAAATATGGTTGAAAATATTATCAAAAAAGTAGACATCTGTTGATATATTAAAAAACATTTGAACGATATAGTATTGTTCTTCATATCAAAGATTAAGCCACAGGACTTTTTAGGTCAATTAATATCTTGTTTACCATGAGGTCGATACTTAGTGCCATTTTTAGGAATCAACTTTCTTTCATACGCTCAACGTGGGCTTTCAAGCTACTTTTTGTATTGTTGCTAAGATACGGGTTATTTGGAGATTTTCTCTAATGGTATCGTTTTTTACCCTACCTATTGATGTAACCTTCGACTGTTCTTAAAAACTTCATCTCGCTAGCTTCAATACGAGAAGATTATTTCTCGTAGAATCAATGTTTCACTACCACATAGCAACACTCATGTCTAACACCTTTGGTCGTGAAAAAAGTTTTGATGTAAGAGCATTGCATTTCGATAACTGTCTGGGTATTTTGGTACAGCAGTTCTAAGTACTCTACGAGATGATTTGGATATCTTCGTTGTTTCATAATATCCCATAGTTACATATCACGTTATCGAAAGCTGTTGTAAAATTAATAAAAGAAGAATAAATAAAAACGATATAAAGTAATTCATAATTCTCATAACTTAATTTTACATTTATAATAAATAGAAATTTTTATAAACGAAGTTGTTCTTTTTTTAACAAAGTACTTGCTTAACACAAATTTTGATACTCTTTACAATGTTATAAAAATGTCCAAAATATTTTTAAAAATTACTTCGAATAACATCTTAGTATGGCGAGTATAAGTATCTATAGAAATTGTTTAAAGTACCTATAAGTAAATTAATTAAGATTATCTTTACAGATAAAGCATAACGAATATAAACAAGAAAAACACTATGGGTTATATTAAAGTATTTTTGGTCACTCCCACTTTCGTTTTTGTTATGCCTGCATTAGGTCGAATTTAGTTGGAGTCTAAATCTATACATTGTCTCTTGTACCAAAACTTCTATAACGTAACACAAACCAATAGCGTTTAGAAATCTAAATTTAAGTTAAAAAATTAAATTTTTTTATTAATTAAAATTTTCTAACTTATGAGAGGTTTTCCGTTGAGCGTTTCTTTGAAGTTAAATAAAAAATAATATTAACATTAGGAAAGGATTGCCATTTAAAAATAATGTCATGGAAATCATCACAACTTGCTAGTCTACATATGGCCATTCTTTTATTAAAATTTTCAATAACTACACATAAATCTTGCTGAATCTCACCAATTATACGAATTATTTCCGTTTTCAAAGCATCAACTGTTTGTAGATTATTCTTGTAAACTTTCTTTTCAACGTATCTTCAAAGAAAATAGTTTAGAGATGCTAAATTACATGATCTAGGAGGCCAATCAACCGTCATTTTTATATAAGCCTCCCAAAAAATTTACGATTCAATAAATTCATTGTTTTTCTGGTTGTGACTCCTAGCACCATTCTGTTGGAATCACATATTCGGAGTATCAAATATTATTGAACTCAGTACATAAAAAATTGGTTATCATGTTTCGATATCGAGATCCATTAACAGCATTTCCATCGTCATCTTCAAAAAAGTATGGTCTAATCATTCCAAAACCATACGAAACTGTAACTTTTGTGAATGTAAACGTTGCTCAAGGCTCATTCTTAGACTTTCCTCTCTCCAAATTCAAGAATTCTGTAATATTTTCTCATGATCGAGATGGACGCACGTGTGTTTGATGGTTTGTCGACTAACAGCGCCAGTTTTTCAAATTTTTTTATTATACTTTTTATTTATTATTTCAGTTGAACCATGGCGACCGTGAATATCGAGAAACGAACAACTTTTTTCATAATAAATGGACGAATTACGCACGTTCCGTACTGTACGATGACATCTTATCAAATGGCAAACCTTCTTCATTCGAAATGACGCTTGTGGCGTATAAATGAGCGGTCAAAAAAGAAAATTCCTAATGAAAAATCCTATATTTTATTTTGTAATGCATGTTAATTCTGCTCTTGTGTCGATTTTTTCTATATCTTTAATACATATTCGCCTCCTTTGTTTTTAGTTTATGCTTTATTATCAGTTTACATATATGTTAAGCGATTTATATATGTAAGAATTATCTATTTGGTTTGTTTTCTTATCATCAGTGTATGTTATACTTTCTGCTATAATCGTATTTTTTATTTTTAATTGTGAGTAACGCTTTTAAAATTTGAAAAACGCGTAAAACAAAATATAAATTCGAACAACTAAAATGAAATGAACCAAGGGTAAATAGATCATTATACAAATCTTGTAACTAATCTTATTTTGCTAGTTACGTGTCATACGCCTAAAGGTAGTTCAAATGTATCGCATTAACTAAATGAATTGAACACTGCAGCTGATCCTCGACAAGCATCGATTAATGCCTGTGTGGTCTTCTCGAGCAAATTCGTAATTGGCTCCCGCAGCCTCGGAGAGATTGTCCAATAATAAAAATGCTGTCCTTGATGTTTGATTTATGCGCTCGCAATATGCTGATTGCGGCGACCAAAATCCATAAATTGCCCTTTCATTTTTGTAATTTATAGCGCATAATTCATGGCGGAGCCGAAGCAGCCGCTCGGAATTAATTCCGTAACAGAATCCCTAGAAGTCCCGCGAAAACCATACAACAGCCTCCACCCGGGGATCGCCGTTCCTGCGGAGGGTGGCCGCCGCACATAAATTCGGCAGATCGCGCAATTCCAGCCTTGCCCGCCGCTTGCCAAACCTGGTCATGACACAGATACATTTAACGCCAATCGCTGCAAATATCAAAAGAAACTGTTGATCTCCGATCGGTGCGTCGGTAAGGCGCTCGCGTTCGGTTATTCAGCGCACGAACCCGTTCAATACTCGGAACGAATGGCCGCTTCCAAGAGGAATTGTCGACATAGCAAATCAAAAATCGCAAGCTGTTAACATCTCAATAGCATGAATCTTATCTGGAAATGCTCGTAGGTAGGAGCACGCTGGTTATGCAATTTTTTCCGCTGTCGGAATCGCTTTCCTGTTGCACCATAGACTCGGCTAGGTTTTTGATAGTATTGAAAGTGTGCTGCTGCAATTATTGTATATGGAAGCATGTGGATGCCGATACTGATTAAGCACGTTTCCCTTTCCGCGATTTTATCTAGCTCCATTTAGAGAGGTTATCAGATCGTTTACCTTTAGAATTTGAGACGGGCTTATCGGAACTGTAATCAAACATTGGCAAATTCACTAGCGATATGGTAACTGGTACGATCCACTTTTCCTTCAATGTAATGTAGATAAAATGCGTTGTTTTTATCTACTTGTTAATTAAGAAAATTGTAGATGCAAAAAATATTTTATTGTCCATTGTTTGCAGTGCGCTCCAAATTGATCTTTAGGATTTGAATTGCGTGACGTTTGCGTTCCGTCAACGTTAGAAGTTTGCATTTGTACAGTTGGGATTTAAGCACATGGCAAAATCCACGCAAGATCATCAGAAGCATTGTGCATTTGTGGATTTTAGAAAACAGAGCGATGAAGCTTATTTTTCTTTAAACGGCTCTGTGAATCAAAATTGTCCAATTGTTCAAAACCAATGCATTCATAAAAATGCACTGTTTGATGTGCATTGTCGGCTGGCGGAATTATTGCAACGCTGTTACTGGCAAACTATGCTAAATCACTTTTTTCGATGAAACCAACGATTTGAACTGAATGACATGTGGTTTCAACAAGAAGAGTCATATATTGTACAGCATTTAAAATATTTAATTTGCTTTAAATCAAATTTCCTAACCCTGTTATCTCGCAGAGGGATGACATCGATTAGCCACCGCGCTTTTCTAATCTAAGCACATTAGACTTTTTCCTCTGAGTCTGAAGTTTGAAGGAAAATTTTTTTATCAACAAACCTGCGACGATTCCACGGCTAAAAGAGAACACCAATATGTGTAATTGCTGGAATAAAGCCTGATTTATGGAAAAACTTCCCTAAAAGAACGGTCACATGTTAGCGGAGTCGCAGAGGGTATTTGACCGACGTCATATTTCATACGCAACTACTAAGTCTCTACTTTACGCTACTAGCAATAAATATATGTAGGAATAATTATATGTAGGAAATATATGTGTTACAGTGTTGTATTTTAGGTGTTAAAAAAGGTGTAATGCCAACTTGTAGGATGCAACATGAAATATTCGTTACGATATTTGTAGAAAATAACGTCAAAATGATTGTAAGAGACCTACAACAAAAAACACATGACATATTAGAAGATCATTGTTATAAAAAGAGCTGGAAGAATAAATAAACCTAAAGCAGCCAACATTTTTTATATATAAATTTCTTTGGCGGAATCAAACAATCTTTTTGATCGTAAATAAAAATGGGATGGTAATTATCATTTTTTAATACGAGTTATAGATTATGTAAAGGGAGTACCAATAAGTCTCCGCCGTTTGACAAAAGATGGCCCCACCAGTAACTTATGGTTGAAATTGTCAGATGTAAAACGTCATACCGTAAGGTTGGACATCTGGCAACACACCATAACCTTAAAATATTAGCGATTTTGCATCAGCAGCACATAATTTTTTTCGTGCGAAAATGTCTTGCTTTGAGCTGAATAAGCGTCATTTGCGGGAATATTTGATTTATTTCTTTAATTTGAAGAAATCTGCAACTGAGGCGCATCGATTGCTTGCAGAAGTATATCATGGGACTGCTTTAAGTAAGAGAAGTTATCGTGAATGGTTTCATAAGTTTAAGAACGGTAAGTTTGACGTCGAAGACAAAGAACATAGCGGAAGGCCGAAAGTGTACGAAGACGCGGAATTGGAAGCATTATTGGAGGAAGATTCCTGCCAAACACAAGAAGACCTTGCACTTACATTATTTTACATCGTTTGAAATCGTTGGGAATGATTCAAAAGCAAGGAAATTTGGTTTCATAAGAACTGAAGCCGAGAAACGTTGCACGCCGATTTTTCACATGTGAAATGCTGCTTGCCAAGCATAAATGAAAGGTTTTTTGCATCCTATAGTAACTGGTAATGAAAAATGCATCCACTATGATAACCCAAATAAGAGAAAATCATGGGGACCACGTGTCCATGCTTCAACATCGACAACCAAGCCGAATGTTCATGGAAAAAAATTAATGTTGTGCATTTGGTGGGATCAGCTTGGCGTTGTGTATTATGAGTTGCTCAAACCGAACGAAACCATTATTGATGAGATTGAGTCGAGCACTCAAGGAAAAACGCGACCATTACTACATTCTCCAGCATGATAATGCTCGTCCACATGTTGCGGCGCCGCTCAAAACCTACTTGGAAACACTCAATTGGGAAGTCCTACCCCACCCGCCGTATTTACTACACATTGCCCTTCCGATTGTCACTTGTTCCGATCGATGGCACATGGTCTGTCTGAATAGCACTTCATATCATATAAAGATCCCAAAAAATAGGTCGATTCGTGAATGGCCTCAAAAGATTAATCGTTTTTCCGATGCGGTATCCGTATGCTGCCAGAAAGATGAGAAAAAGTAGTGGTAGCGATGGAAAATACTTTGAATAAAACATAAGGATTCATTATTTCTCAATAAATTTATGATAAAAAACGACAGAGATTTATTTATACTTTTTAATAAAGTCGTTTGTATCTAGAAAAATCAAAAACCAACAATAATATTAAAGTAAACAGTCTCCATGCATATATTTTAAAATACGTGCATTGATTACTTATGGTGTATTAAAAAAGATTTTTTCATTGTCTTTGTAGACTAATCTAACATAAAAAATCCACGCAATGGATGTAGACGAATAGAAAATACTCGAGGACAGATTTATTTCTGCCAAAACTAAAAACTTTTTAAGAAGACTTTAACAATGATTGATTGTAGACATTTTAGAAAATTTGTAATTGTTCTAGAAGTATTAAAATATCAAACCCCCGAATTCAAGACTATTAACAGGCGCACCAATAAATGTGAAGAAATAAATAGAATTAACAGGAAAAAAGCAGAAAGGTAAAAGGAAAATTGATGTCAGTTGCATGGAAATGGAACAGCCGTAGGAAATGCATGATACATTTAACATACTCAAAAAGTGACAGAGAGAACAAGCAGAAGTAGAAAAAACAAACAGCAACTTTAAAAAATTCAAACCATGAAATAATAGAAGTGTAGGCCAAACTTAGAATGTATAAAAATTGATGACAATAGACCTAATCAACCATGAGCACACGTTAAAGCATGGACCTGATAAAATCTACACAGAAACCTTAGTATAACGGAGGATAATGAAAATAAAGCCCTAAATCTTGTGACGTCATTGTTTAATAAATAAGTATCAAGCTAAAGTCGACATTTGCAACATTTTAAAAAAAGCGATCCTTATCGCATAATAAGATGATGCCTGTATGTTGAAGAATATTTAAGAATTACCCATACTTTACCAGTAATAATTAAAAAATAGCGGTAGTGTCAAATAGCGCCATATTTGGTTGGAGGCTAGTAAAAATTGCAACAGCCGATTTGTTTCACTCGCCTATCAATAGTCACTTTAGTTGATAGTGCCATATCATTTTGCACAATATTTGCCTTTATATTCTACTGTAGAATAATGTGCAAAACACTTTTGTTTGGGGCCAGAAATCATTGGAGACGAACCACGTGCAAGACGGTCAGTTGAAGAAAGACATTTGAGGTAGAAGATTTATTTGCGCAAAGATATTTTTGTGCATTTTCCAGATAAAACTTTTTTAGTTGAGTGTTTTTCTAAGAGTATTGTAATGCTAATTTGGAGATGTCATAAATATGTTGGAGTACATGAAGATTCCATTGAAAAATAACGCTATTGGTTTATTTCTATTACTCCTGGAATATAATCGGGCTGTTAACTTTTAACGCTTACCTCGTATTTACAGGAAGTGCGAAAACCAAATCGACAACTCTCTGCATGATTTTGGTGGCACTTTTTACTTTTAATACATAGACACAAAAATGTAAAGGTATGAATGTAAACATGTTAAGATTAACGGGAGTTGATTCATGGGGTACATCATTACCGAACTTTATTGGCACCAAAGAGGGAAATCAAAACAGAACAAGAAATCACAGAAGATATGGTATATTAATAAAAAAATATGTACGATAGGCTTGAAAACTTTTCCTTTTAGATTTGGAAGCATTGTTTAAAGATAATTAAGATAAAGGGCACTACAATTAACATTAGATACTGTAATAATGGCAAGCAACCTCTCAGAATTATAGCACATGATAAATTATATTATTAAATAACGTAAAAAAATTGGGATGCAATTAAATGTACTCAAGACCAAGGTAATTGTATTTTTGTAACAATATGTGGATGTAAATTTGTATATTGATGGCAAAGACTAATATCAACAGGATCTAAGTAGGAAGTAACATTAAAACAGAATAAACCAAGAGAACGTTCATGGATATGAAAACACTTTTTACTAGATTAGACCTCAGTTCAAAACTCAGAACTCGTATAAATAGATATATTCTCCCCTTTTTTACTTATAGATACGAAAGCTAGACCTTAAATACAACCACCAATATGTGTTTCATGCATATAAAGAGTAACCAATTTGATTGAATAAACAGAGAGATCTACGAAATACCAATAAAGAAAGAAGAACACAAACACAAACCATGTGATAAGTGGCGAATAATGCGAATTGTTGAGATTTATTTGAGATGGCAAAAACAGAGACGCCATAACTCACGGTTCTGCAAAAATCTTCCAAAGTGCAGTTTCCAAGATTTGAAACATCGACCTTCGACAGAAGAAGGCGACATAAGAAGAAGAACCGATAAATTAAATAAGTTCCGATATACTGGACAATCTCTGCACTCGTTTGTTGGTTGGTTATTTAGGCCCTGGTGCTTTTATAATAAGAAACAAAGCGTAATAAGAAGGCATACTGTTGTAAATATTAATTTACTGTTACTAATGGTTTTGTTAGCGAACGAATTGTGTGTAAAAATTGGAAAAATATGCTAGTGTGTGAATGACTGCAATGCAGAATGTCTTATTTTACATGCAAGCAAGTACCACTTTCTTGCAAAATTAAGTTGGTCACAATGATGTACCAATAAATATATGAAAGGCTGGTCAATTAAGAAAAAAAAAGTTATGTGCTATTGAAATAAACCTTAATTATTAATGTGATTGAAACATTAAAAATAGAAATGATGCAAATCCGTACTTGGAGCTTCTATAGCTTTTTAATTAATTTTATTTTTAGCACTAAGTAAAATTTATTAAACCATGAGTCGTATTCTTTTATAAAACAATTAATGATGTTTTTTATTCGTGTAAAACCTCCCGAACATTATAATCATTTTGAAAGACTTTTCAATTGTCTAAATGGGTTTTTTTTAAGGAAGTGATATTAAAATCTTTCTATTCGTCGGCAATCGCTTGTTCTTAACAATTGATGTATTTTATAGTTGAATCTTACCTTCCTGTACTTCACCAAACAATAAAGCACATAATGATTGATGGGGCTTTTAAGTGCTGCATTTAAGTGCGCCCGATGATTTAATCTTTAAGTACACAACGTTTAAAAATATTCCGGCATTATAATACATTCGTTTTTATGAGCACAACGTTTACGAAAAGTTTAATTTTATTTACGAAATAGAACATTTACAAATGGTCCAAATTTATTTATTTACACTTTTTTTTAGAAATTCGTTCACGGTAACCGTTGCCGTATGTTCTATAACACTTCTTGGATCTCTTCTACGATACGTGAAATTTTTTTTTATGAAGAACAATAAAAATCTGTAGGATCAGTAAGAAGAGAAGACAATAGAAATCAGATTTGTTTTAATAGTAGGCAAAAATATATTTTTAATTAGAGCTGGCAAGTTTCGTGTGGCATTCCTTAACTTTTATAAGCATCATGAATTATCTACCGACGATTTTTGAGTTTTTTTAGCAACTTGGCAGCGTTTGTGTCAGTAACCCATTTGAAGCCTACCCAAAACGTTAGTTAGTTACCTTCAATGAAAGCCTTGCCATTTTTGCACTTTTCTGTGATAAATAATTGATTTTCGTGATACTGAAGAATCCACTTATTAACATAGCTTTATACCACACGCTGTTTGAAGACCAAAAAGTTTATATTTAATATCAAAAATGACATTTTTATGCGTGAATTTATTCTTAAACGATACGATTTTTTGCCACCGACAAGTTGTCGGATCTGATCAAAGTACCATTCTGGTCCTTTAGAATCAAATAATTCTTGGCACGCTTCTTCAACTTTATCAAAAGACAAGAAGTGCCTCATTGATCGGAAGAGACCGTAATCGGATGAAGCAGCATCTGAATTAGAGATTGGATGCGGAAGAACATCGACGCAGTGCAGGTCCTCAAACTTCTTTTTACTTGAGCAATTGACGACAGATCTGGACTAGATTGTTGGGCTGTGTTTTGGTGAGTTCGTTAGTATTCTGTCGGGAGTGGGGAGTGAGGGTGCGAAGAAAGTCAAGTTGATACAAGTGGTTGAGCACAGTTTGATGGGACGAAATCTAAGAACCGACTGCTCGATGAAGCTGCATCTTCCAAAGTGTCAATCAGGACGGTGTTCCCTGCTTTCAACTTTGTAAATTACCTCAGCAGCATCTCTTGTGGTTAGATCTTTCTTCCAATAATGCCTTATTTTATGAGATGGAAAATACTGACAATTGCGTTTCATCATAAATGTTTAATTCTTTGCACTTTACTGTTAAAGACGAAATTAAGTTCGTTGTCCTTTATTATTATTATTAAATTTATTATAAATAACCCGCCATTAATTGTGCAAAAATAATACCCAGTATATTCACGCTTGGATAATAAATCAAAGTTGCTTTTAATAAAAATTTGGCAAACACTTGATACTTGCTGTACATTTCTCACTTAATATTAACGACAAGTTTTATGTTAGCATCACATAAGTTTGTCAGAGATAATTATGTCGCCTATTCACATGCAGCGCTGAACTTAGAAATTCCGGGCCCCTCCTTCCTCGAGCATTAATCAAATTTTTGTGGATCTTTGGCCGGCGTCCAGGTCGTTCGGCCTTTCGGCCGCGCCGCTCTCAAACTCCCAGGAAATTTAGAATTTCGCTCTCGAATTCCGCGCGCCTTCTGGAATCTGAAGCGCATGTTTTATTGATGCTACAAATGATCGTTTCCGTGCAATTCCCGCCTGAAGGCAGCTGCTGGTTTGTGTTTTGGCGATAAATTGTGCTGATAGTTCACGGGGCTCTTTGATTTCCAGCAACGCGCTTGATCGCCAATTTTAGATTTTTTTTTTAGATTCTTTTCATTTTTATTTTTTATAGCTATTTACTGCTGATTTTTTATCGTTTGCACTTCCAGCTCCCCGAGATTTATTTATCGATTTTTTCACACCTTCTTTACACTCTAATTAATTTTTATCGAGTGTTATTATTTATTATTGTTTATTAGTTATTAATTATTTTGAAATAAGTATATACACTATCATTATCTGTACACTTATCTCGAACTTGCAACTGGCATTTAGAGGTCCCTATAACCACTTGACCAGCAGGTATAAAAGGAACCCGATGACTTTGAATATAAACGTTGACGTTAGCCATATGAACAAGAACGGGTTGGGGTATTTTAACTCTTCTCATTCTGCTCAAGTCATCTGTAAGTAGCGGGATTGTGAAGTGGAAACGTGAAGGTACACTTATAACAAAATCACTGTCGGCTAGGTATATCTAAGGATAAAAAGGAACCATGGTTTGTGAAAATTACTAATGATAATGTCAAAAATTACCCATAAGATTGCATTTATAGTGAATGCGTGGAGAACTATATTTGACAGAATGTGCAGTACCAATAGCAGAATTTGGTTACTCATATATTGGACTCTGCTTTTTCCTAAAACTGAACATATTCGAAATGCGAAAGGGTAAAAGACATTTATACATACGGTAGGAGAATAATTTGGATTACGGATATCTGCATCATTATGACAATACCAGTTTTCATAAAGTCCACAGCTCTGGGCTAACCTTAATGAATATAATTTGGATAATTTAGAACATCGACTTCCAGATCCTCAACGATTCACATCGCGAAATGTTCTGGCTACAACTTTTTAGGTAGAAGGGTCTGCCATTTCTTCGAAGACATTGTAATAATAATAATAATAATAATAAATCTGCCTCAAAAATTAAGGCTGTTGTCGTAGCAAAGGCTGAACTCGCTCCTTATTTAAAGTTAATTACTTTGACCGTACATTTATTGTTATAATGAATTATTATGATTTTGTTAAATTTGGTTGATACTTTGCATGCTTAAATCTGAGAATATTAAGCTACTTATTTTTCTAAACGTCTTTCTTTAAAACGTATGGCGTCTTCTTTAAGTCATAAAGAATTTCACTATACTTAGATATGATAATATTTATGGAGTGATTTTTATACTAGATTATTGCATTAAAAATTTTTTTTTTATAATGGAATTAAGTTTTTTACTCACTTTGATGATGAATATGCCTAATTCGATATGTTAAATTAGCATTAAGGATTAACAGTTGTCACATGATTACCTTATTGTCAAATCTGAGTGCAGCGAAGAGAAATGATGTATTTACAGCCTTCTCATGTCCTTCCTCCCAGGATCTGTTTAATCCCGCGAGAGCTTTTAATCATCGGCTGGAATGCATCCGTCTTGCAGGTCCAACCTTAGCAGTTTTCCAGCGAAGCCCCGCAGTCGTGGCGGACGAGACCTTGTCGGAAGTTGGATTTTCGATACAACGTATTAATTAAATTCCAGCATTGCGCGGCGGCGTTATTGCCCGCGCCTTTTAATTTCGTGCACTTGCCAATTAATGAATCCGTTTGCATGCGCGCCGCTGCATTTTTGCAGGCTGCGACAAATTAAGCCGTGTTTTTGCGGTCATTAAGCCAGACATGCACGCAGGCCCGCTGTTTTTATACGGCTTAATTAATGCTAAAGAGCTCGTAGGCAGAAAAAATGCCGCGCGGGATCGATATATCATTGAAAAAGTGGAATTCCTTGCGATTTTTTACTTTCTACAGTTAACGCACGAAAGCGCGGTATTGAGTCGCGAGAAATTCGTCTCTCAAAAATGCGCCGGTGAATTTAAAATGTGGTCCGGGCTTAATGTGCAATGTATCAACTGGCTTGGTTTTGCAGCAATTACATCGATCCGGGTTGGTTTGCTGCATTTTTTTATGTTGTTAATAACTTGAATTTCACGTGCTCGTCTTACAAAAATACAACATAAATATTCTTATTGTAAAACATTCAAGGAATATCCTCGTAAACGTAACATATATAACTGGATACTAGATATATTGGTGATAGCAGAGACAAAGAGAAAAGGGAGTGGAGAGGTGGAGCTAGCCAATAGGCATATGTTGCTATATAGCGGAGTCCTAAAAAATAAAAGAGCAACTGAAGGCATAGGCAGGATGTATTGTCAACAAAACTAGTACTTTTTGTAAACATAAAGATATTCATAAAATGACTAGAGTAATGCCAAACAGAAATGGGAAATCTATAATAGATTACATATTCACAGAAAGAAAGTTCAAGATCTAAGAGTAAGAAGAGGGGCGAAGATATCTAGGGACCACCACCTACTAGTAGGAAAGATTAAAAAAGAGTCCCATGGAAGATACAAGACAGGACGACAACAGCGGGCAACAAGAAACAATTTAAAACATCATACAATAGGTAAAAGTGGCAGCTAAATACAAAGAAATGATAAATGTTGTAATTCAAAGTATAACTGGAAATTTAGAACACATGACAGTGTAAGCAATGTGGCAAAGAATTAAGACAATAATTATAAAGGCAACGACAGAGTCATGCGATGTGAGTAAAATAAACAAAATAAGAGAACAGCATGGTGTTTGAAGAAATAAAACAAGAAATACGAATAAAAACGACAAATAGAAACATCTATCAAATAGGTCGAACGATAACGTCAACAGTTAGAAGAATCAACGAGCAAAAGTGAAAAATATGGTTATACAAGCAAAAACTAAATCTTGGCAAGAATTCGGTGAAAAATTAGAAAGCAAAAACAAGGGAAACCAAAAAACTTTCTATAAATAATTAAAAACGCTAAGACAAGGTAGAACACTACGAATTACAACAGTAAAAAATAAAGTGGACGAAATAATTATAAATACGGAGAAAGAATATTTTCAAGAATTATTAAGTGAGCAAACAGAAGCTAGTGGTAGAAAGATATTGAGGTAACTGAAGAAAAACATCTAAAAGAAGAGAAAGGAATATCAAAAGAGGAACTGCACATGACTAAAAGAAAACTAAAAATGGTAAATCTCCTGGGCACAATAGGATTACGAGCGAATGAAGATAGGGACTGAAGGCACAGAATTAATATTACACATGTATAATAAAATATGGAAAGGGGAGAAGATTTCTAGGGACTGGGAAATACGAAGAATAGTAGTAATCTAAAAAAGGCGACAAGAAAAAGTTGCCCTGGTATAACCCAGATCAAGTTAAAGATCTATGAACAGATGATAGAGAAGAAGTTCAGAACCATAATAGAACCAAAAATGCTAGCACAATGTGGGTTTCGAAAAAGGAAAAACGTACAAGATCACATATTCTCGGCCAAACAGATAATTACGATTTATGAAAACTATCGAACACAATTTAAAAAAAACTCTTGCTTTTATATATAAAAAAAGGTATTTGATAAAATGCTACGAGAAGAAATATGGAACAATTTTTGAACATGTAGGAATTAGCCCTAAACTGAAAAGAGTAATAAAAAGCTTTTATAAAACTAGTAGAAATCATGTTATCTGTAACAACTACAACTCAAGCGAATTTATCACTAAGCAAGGGTTGAGACACCATGTTTATGAATGATATTATAAGGCAATGCCATGCGGAATTCAAAAGATTAAAAGATTGCATATAGATTACAGAAACCTTCAACCGATGCAAATGTATTTCTTAATATAAAATCACTATTTATCTACAAAATAATTTATCTTGAACTAGAGCTTTGTATGTTGCTTTCTGTTACTCTACTGTTTATTGCTTGTTATTTAGTCTTAAACAATCTGTTCTAAAGTCTTCTCATCTTAGTTTAAAAAAAAACTCTTTTTTATATCTTCAGTGACATTCGCTTCTAATTTCAGTTTGAAATGTAAAATAGCTTATAAGCTATAGGAGTTTATTTACATCAACTTTTTGCCTTTTTTCGATTTTTAAATTATCTAATATTGTTGAACAAAAAGGTTGCATTAAAGGTTGTCTTAAAAGTGAAATAATGCTATTGAAACGTTTAAAATTGTGCGTAAAGTATTCGGTGATCAATCGTTATCCAGAAAAGGTGTTCAGAGAAGCACCATGCGACTTTCTTTCTGTTCAGTTGATTAATAAAATATGCGTTTTATTCAAACAGCCACCTTGCTTTTTGAATAGAGTAGTATATAAATCTCCAACTTCTTAAAATGTCGAACGGCCTGAAGACTTTATTTTATACCTAATGCATTTGTAGTTCTAATGTTTTTTATTAAAAATTGATTTTCCGTCTTGACATCATTTCGAATTGTCCCAACAAAAGATGTTTTTATTTATATTAGCACCCTTTCAAACTTCTGGGATTAAAATGAGCGTCTAGCGCGTCTGTAAATAGACTAGTTTTTCTTTAGTCGGGTTTCTATAAGTATTACTGTACCACACCCAAAGAGTGGTTTACAGCAGCTCTTCAGAAAATGTCAAAGCTATGCCTAAAGGTGCATAGGTATTGAAGGAAACTATTCTTAATTGTATACTCACTTCTTCATAATAACAAATTAGTAAGAAGGAAACAATTATAATGCCAATAATTTTCGAATACCTCAAGTACAATCATCTTATACATTATAAACTTTTTAACCTAACGCAGAACTTCTTTAGCTTTCCTGTTTTATGTATAACTAGGAAATAGCAGAAAAAAATAGCATATTGTATTCTGTTAATTACATACTAGGTGTTGAGTACTTTTGTGTGAGTCTGCAGATTGATAGAGATACGAACAAGTCTAAATTAGTAATAACAACAACCTTTCATCATATCGCGACGCCGGGAATATCAGTTGATCATAGCCTTTGAGCAAACCTTGTACACTTGTCCTGGCGTCATATGCTAACCTTATGACTGCAGCCCATACAAAAGCTAAAAAGAAAAGCATGCAGGTTTCACAATTAGAGAATCAGGCTCGAATGTTGGATATTTATAATTTTTCGTTCATGACTGAAGCTTGAAAACAAACTAGATATTGTTGTGAGTACATTGTTCAATGTCCACGAACGTATTACTTCACTCGAAACATTTATATGCATTTGCGCTTCAAATTTAACACAAATTAGATTGCATTATAATGCACTTTTTATGTTATTTGGTATTATCGCTAATTGAGCTGATAACATAAATGGGAAGCTCATAGATAAGATGGTGGAAGATGACGTGACTGAAAGCGCTTAGAATGGCAAAAAAGGGCCAAGAATATGCTTTTGAAGCTACATTGCCGCTTTGAAAAAAGACGTAGATAATTTTTTATCAAAATCATTAAATATTAGCGAACATTTCTAGCACGTCCATATTATACGTTTTACTTGTTAGAATTTGTAAAAACTGAAGTTCTTTATAATACTAACTCTTTAACAATGTGGAACTCTTTAAACGAAATGTTTGAAAATCAAACTACGTAAAATAGACATCAATTATTGAAATATAAACTGCAATTAGTTAATTAACTGCTTAGAAGTGTCGAGGAAAAATTTGAATACGTGTTTTAGTCACACTTTAATTATTGCAATGAGATTCTGGATTATTGCAGTTTTAACTATTAAGGTAAAAATTTTAAAGACATTTTTAAAAGAGTTTTTAGTTGGCTACAGTTAAACGGCATTATTAGAGCAAGTAGTGTAAAAATAGGATAAATAGACCTATCTGATTAAAAAAAAGACTATTAGTTTCTTATTAATTTATTAATAATATTAATTTTTTTTTGATTTATTGGTTCCTTATTCTGTCTCTTCGTATTACTCTACAGTACCTCATAGATTACCCCATTTCTAATGCCATAATTTGGTCCTGTATGTTACTATAATTCGTGTTATGGTATTGTATATTCTTATTTTGGTTGTTTTCGTTATGTGTCTATACCACAAAATAGGATTTAATTATCTTATGCTTGTTTTTGTTTGCCTCGGTCTACCTTTT
Source organism: Sinelater perroti (assembly GCA_036346155.1). NCBI lineage: Eukaryota > Metazoa > Arthropoda > Insecta > Coleoptera > Elateridae > Sinelater > Sinelater perroti. Next base: position 15,581,937 of record JARFIY010000265.1, read on the forward strand.
ATTTCTTCTTATGTTGTTACATTTTTCAGATGCTAAATACCTGAATTTATTATTATTATCTTTGTGTATTTATTCTTCAATTTCTAAATTTTGTAGGTTTTCATCTATTACTAGATATTCTGTTTTATTAAATTTTATTTCTAGTCTTGCTTTTTTACATTCCTCTTAAAATTTTTGCAGTATACATATATCTCAGGTCTTCATCCTCCAGAACAATTATCATCTGGTCGTTAGCAAAACTCAGTATATAAAGGTGTTCATTTCTGACTAAAACTTCCATACTTACATATTTCCTTTTTTAGTACTTTAGTGCATGTTGAAGAATATTTTAAATAGTGTAGGTGATGTGGAGCAATCACGCAAGAGGGCTTTCATCGTTTTAGAGCTGTCGGTTATTGTTTGTTTAATCTTTACAACTATTTTATTTTCGTTCATATAGCTATTTCTACTTTTCTCTTAGTCCTCCATAGCGCCTTCTCAGTACGCTTTTATGAAATCTATAAAAGTTAGATATATTGCTGTGCTTTTGCTTTTTTCCCCTCTACTAACTATTGAATTTTATATGTGCTGTAAATCTAGACTGTTCTTCTAGTATTCTTTATATGCTGACTCACATTTTATTTTTTATACGTTACCATAGATCCGTCCCATTTTTATTAAGATACTTATTCTCCTATAATTATCACACCTTTTCCGATTTTCCTTTTTAAAATTGATGTTAGGTACGCCTGTTTCCACTCTCACGGTATTTCTTTGTCAGTTCTGGTTTTCTAGAACGTTCTCTTTATTATAGATAACGTTTTGTAGATCTATATATAATTAATCCAGATGAAAAGCTTTGTTATTGTGCGGTCGTAGAACATATCCTAAGACTGAAAAGTCGTTTCTCTTATACTACATTTTATAAATAAACAAAGAGCACGGTATGACGCAAAATGTGCTCTATTGAAATTCAAACAATATATTAATTTGCGCGCGATTCCCTCGCAACACCATTTTCGGTTAAGATCCACCCTTTTTCTGCTATTTTTTTTCAGATCGCATTCAAAACTATAACTCGCATCCCGTCTCTTCAAGACGAATATAAAAAGCCCCCAACCATTAAAATCGGTTGCTTCTTCGATTCACCGCGTTTTTCCTTGGAGCTTTAATAATAGAAATAAAGGGAATACAAATAAATCTCCGTCGTTTAACAAAAGATGGCCTGGCCCCACCAGTAAGTTATGGTTGCAATTGTCAGATGTAAAACGTCATATCGTGATGTAGGACATCTGGCAACCCCATAATCTTAACATATTAGCGATTTTATATCAATATCACATAATTTTTTTCATGCGAAAATGTCGAGTTTTAAGCCAAATAAACATCATTTGCGGGAACTTTTGATTTACTTCTTTAATTTTAAGAAATCTGCAGCTGAGGCGTATCAATTGCTTGTAGCAGCATATTGTGAGGCTGCTTTAAGTGAGAAAAGTTGTGAGTGGTTTCCTAAATTTCAGAACGGTGAGTTTGATGTCGAAGACAAATTTTTTTATTATTGGAGGAAGATTCCTGTCAAGCGCAAAAAGAACTTGCACTTACATTAGGAGTGACTCAACCAGCAATTTCACATCGTTTAAAATTGTTGAAAATGATTCAAAAGCAAGGTAATTTGGTTCCATATAAACTGAAGCAGAGAAATGTTGAACGCCGATTTTGCACATGTGAAATGCTGCTTGCCAAGCATAAGTGTAAGTCACTGGTGATAAAAAATGGATTCACTGCAATAACCCAAAGAAGAGGAAATCATGAGGACCACGTGGCCATGCTTCAACATCGAGAGCCAAGCCGAATATTCATGGAGAAAAATTCATGTTTTGTATTTTGTGGGATCAGCTTGGTGTCGTGTATTATGAATTGTTCAAGCCGAACGAAACCATTACTGGGACTCTCTCCCGAACACAATTGATAAGATTGAGCCGAGCACTCGAGGAAAAACCTACTTGGGAACACTCCATTGAGAAGTCCTTTCCCACCCGCCGTATTCACCAAACATTCGATTATCACTTGTTCGGATCTATGCCACATGGCCTATCTGAGCAGTACTTCACATCATATGAAGATACCAAAAATTGGGTCGATTCGTGGATAGCCTCAAAAGATGAAGCGTTCTTCCGACGCGATATCCGTATGCTGTCAGAAAGATAGGAAAAAGTAGTGGCTAGCGATGGACAATACTTTGAACAAAACATAAAGTTCCGTTCTTTCACAATAAATGCCCAATTTTTGATAGAAATCGGCGGAGACTTATTTGTACTCCTTTTATGTTTCTTCAATATTATCGTGTCTAAATTCAGATAATTTTTGGTCTAATCTGTTTTGATATGAAGTTTTATTGTCTCGTCCTGAAGGAGGTACAGCTTAAATTGTTTTTCCCTATCGGATTTATGTCGCCTTCGCTGTTTTCTTTTTCTTTTTTTTTTAATGTTATTTTTAACAACCGATTATGGCTGTCATATTCCGCATCTCTTTTACTCTGCCATTGAAAAAAAGCACAAGAACAGTGCTTTTTTTCTTTATTATAACGTAGTCGATTATTGATGTAAGTTGACTGATGTTTTGAAACTTAGTATATTTGTATATAAGTTTGCGTTGATAAAAGTAATTTGTTATTGTTAAATTATACAATTGTCATTAATAGTGCCTTCTTCAAACCAATTCACTGTTCCATTTTTCTTTCTATTGCCTGTTCCCCTACGATTATAACCTTTTGCGTCGTTTCCTTTATTAAAGTATCTATAATTTTTTCTTCTTCTATTATTATTTATATTATATTTCGTAATTTAAAGATTTTGGGATCTATACCCCTCTTCATTTGATGATTACATTTTCCCTTAAATTAAAATACCAATGAAAGAAAAGACTAAATTAAAATGCGTGAGCATTTAACAAATTTATTTTTTTAATTTTTAGTGTGTATATTTAAAAGCAAGCGTGGCGTTTAATTGCCAAATTCCAATTGAAAAGCCTACGTCCTATAGTGGACTTCAATGGCTGGCGGAACAAATTAAAAACAAACAAAACTTTTTATAAGACATTAAAATTATTTTATAAATTTAAGCACCATCTATGAGGTAATGCATTGCCATACTGAGAAATATATAATAACCGAGTGTGTAGTTTTTGGAGAGTACTTACTATTTGGTAAAGGTCAGGACATTGGTAATTATTAGTTAAGTATTAAGCATCTAGTCAAATGCCATCGAAGTTTCGTAACATTTAATTTATTTTCCGTGCTTAGATTGGATTATTAAAATTTTGCGTGGACGTATTTGAATTATGATTCATCATTTTTATATTAACTTCTTATAGATAATTGATTTGTATTTGTCTAAAGTAAACATATTGTTATTGTGACATAGTTTGATGATGGCTGCCATAAACATGACAATGCAATCCACATAACTTCATGGACGTTTGATATCTTTTTTAACGTGCTCGTAAATAAATAGCTCGGCTTTTTCCCCTTGGTCTGATGCAGCGAGTGAGCTTTGCTATCGTGAAAACCTCTACGATCGGATACCAATCGCGACACTAAAATATCTGCTCTTGTTAGGCTCTTCTCCTAAGCGAACATGGATCTTCACTCCGCCCCTCGTTCGTCTTCTAGCGTGGACGTTTATAAGGTCGTAAAACTGCCTTCTGAAGCGACAGGGTGAAGGCTGATGGCGAAGGTCGTTCGATTTAATACGAGATAATTGTGGTGGCATTCGCCGGCGCAGGAGGAATGCGTGCCCAGACTAGGAATTCGAGTGCCTTCTTGCCTCGCCCAAACGCGTAGCTTGAAAAATTTGCATTTTACTCTTCAGTCGAACGATTACTTCGCGTTATTTTTTATTGAGAACAATCGCGTCTAATTGAAGAACTACGTTTCGCGCCAGCAATTTAAAGATCAATCGAATAACTTTGACGTAGTCGATATGTAATAACAGCGGAGCTGCTGATTAATGAACTGAAACGTTCGTTCATAATTTGACGCATTTATCATGAACGCAAGTTGACGGGGCGCAAGAAACCACCGCCTGCAATTTGGAGCGCTCCTTAATATGCAAGAACAAACGCCTCCTACGCAGTCGAGGCCTAAAACTGGAACAGACCCTAGCAGCTCAATGCTTAAAAGCTCATTTATAAAATTCGCCGATTGTCGCGGCGGAAAATGGACCAAGGCTGCCACCACGTGAACGCACCAAGAGTGCTGTTGCCGCTTGATTCATCGTAAACCCCGGGCGATCGTGCGCAAATCGCAGAATAACGATCCCTTTGTAAACAGCGCGTTTATGGTCGCGTCCACTTGGCAAACCGTCAAATTTTAACAACTTTTCGGTTAATTTCCGCCGCACTCGTTATTTTAGAACGTCGCGCGTCCGGAGCCTTGACCAAATTCTCAAATTCAGCAAGACATACGGAGCTTTGCTTAATAGCGCCTTAATTGTTGCGAATTAAAGTATCGGGTTGCAGGTTTCCCTATTAAAACCTTTTCAGAGCAGGCCGAAAAAATATATTAATGATCGGCGAAGATGTGAATTTGTTGCTATTGGGTTGGAGCGCGAGGTTTACCCCAATATGTTGGTAATTGGGTTAGGGCCTTTTACTTTTAGAAAGGACTAACAGAAATGTACCTGAAGAGACGAAAGCTGTTTTTCAGTAATTTAAATTCACTGAGTGCTAAGGAACTTATCGCTTATAAATCTTTGGTAAATAAACACGTCCGATAAACCTCAAACGCTGAATATTTTGACAATTATAATTCAACTTTGAACTGAAGGACGATTGTTTAGTTTAAACGTAAACGGATGAGCTTTTCGTAAATTCATGTAAAAGAACTTAACATGCAATAAGCATTTTTCTGGTTTGCACAGGTTATTCAGTTTAATACTCCGACCCTATTATATCTTTCACTTGCTTACCAAGTCAAACACTGCATTACTAATAATTCTACATCTAATGATAGATTCATCACTTAAAATTCTCTAGCGCAGATGATGTAACGTGTAATTAAGTGGCTGGAATAGCAGCATTCAGTAAATAACAAATCATTTATGTTTTCAAATTAATGCAAATGTATTCCTCACAATGCACGAACAAGAAATACTTTAAGGCGAAAAAGTGAACGGCAGCGATATGAGCTATTCGAGGCATGTGAGTCTACTTGCATTATTAATTTAATATTTATAAATCCGAAGTACGTGCTATTTTGTATGGCATATAAGTAAAGAGACTCCATAATGAACGTAATCTCGGTAGAGATTTCATCAGTTTGTGAGCTCGCACTGTTTAGTCAAAAAATTTTTGTTAAAATTTTGCGTCTTCCGGACATGGCTCGCTCTTAATGCTTTTCAAATGGAACTGCAATTTGAGTGACATACAAACCATCTAATGGCGTAAAATATAAAGTGGGTCGGTCTATGGTGAAACGGAAGCGAGCAATAAATTGTACATTAATCGTGGTAGTTCAACACGAAAAGATAAGTGCATTCCGGTCCGAGAAGAATGGCCTGTTGAAAGGAATTTTCAGTGCTGCTGCTTGTAAATAGAGAAACTTAATTTACCTAATAAATTAGACCGGAATACAGTCATTATAAAATTAAGAATATCGATGAAGTGTTGTTCATAATTCAGTGTCGTTTTTAATTGCAGCTATCTATCTATAGGCGTCAAATACTGAATAAAAATTTAAATTGAGTTTTTACAATTGCATTATAACCAATTTCAAAACTTAGAAATTAAGATTGAACTGACGAAGAAAGATATATAAAAGAGAATAGTTAGATGATATTTGATCATGCTAATGGAAAGTGTAGAGAATATCATTACATACAAATATGATACTCCAAATGGTTAGGTTTGTCTTGAAGTTGACTATATTGAGGAATATTCTGTATCGGTTGATGTAAAATGTCCACAGGAATCGGCAATTTTTCCACAGATCCTTTTTTCATTCTTCATTTGTAACATATCGTCTATGGTGTGTCTGGTTTTTAAGATGACAACGGGTTTTATATCACTAGATTACTCAGCTAACTATCGTAGAGCTGCAATGTACATGTGTTTCTTTAATGTTGCTTCTCGTCATGAATGTGGGGAAAACGATTTAGTTCTGGCGTAACAAATATGTTCATGTAGCAACAATATAGTTACACGAGTAAATAGCTCAGATTACGTCGGTGGTTATTTGATGGGCGATATAAATACAAATTTTCATTGTCTTAAAACTCATCCAATTATTTATGCTCTTTTTTACATCTCAGTTTCATTTTTTCCTACTTTTTAGGGCGCTTTTTATTGTAGTGTAATTGTATACATAGTAAATTTAATAATTTTAAATAATTTCTAGCTCCCAAATGCTTCTAAAAAGAAGTAACAAAAACAGCTTAAAACTATTTAAATAACAGAAAAAAATTATTTATTGAAGTTGAATAAGAAATGCACGTTAGATGATTTTAAATTAAATAAAAGGAATGAAAAGAAAATGTATTTGCCGCATTCAAAATTCATGCTATTAACTACAAATTTATTTTCTAAGATACTTGACATATAACGCCAAAACTCGCATTCAATATAAATTTCAGGGTTAATATTACGGATAGAAATGTATGTGTAAAAGAAATAAGCAACAGGAACAAACCCGGACAAACGAGAGTAGGCATGCACTGTGAAAAGATAAACTTAAACTTGCAGTTAAGCTTTATACCGGGAAAATTCACGTCCCATTTTTCGAAATAAGCGAATCATTATATTCACGGACAGTCGGGTATCCCTTAAGGCATTAAAGAACCCGAGGATAACATCCAGGCTGGTGTGGGAATTCCGCAAAGGCAGGCCATAATGATTTAACCCTGTTGTGAGTACCAGTGCATTGTGGAGTTGCAGACAACGAGAAAGCTGATAAACTAGCACAAGAAAGATCATCAATTCCAAATATAGGACCCGAACCACCTAAAGGTACAAAATGAAGCCTAGTGACAGAATGGGTCAGAAAAAAAACATAAACAAAGACAAAAAACTTCATAAAAGAACCATCTCGTAAACTAACTGAAGAAAGAACTGTTATTACAAAGCAGGAATCAATTACGAACTATTATAAGACTCTTCATAGAACATTGTTTTCTAAGGACACCTCAAAATAAGGTTGTACAATGAAGATCTTAGTTACAACACAATGTCGCAGGGAATCAGAGACATGTCTTCTGCGAGTATGAAGGTTTAACTACCAGCAATCAATCTATTTATGGAAAACCATTAATGGATCCAGAAGAATATAGCAACTACCCGGTTATAGACTTGCACAAACTGGTAGAAAGAACAAGGATACTGGAAAAAGTGCTGTGAAGAAACTGAGAGAAGCACAATAAATCCATGAGGCTGCAGTGCCACCGGAGACACGGATCAAACGGCTCTTAACAAAAAAAATATGCTTAGCAATACCCAAAAAATATTACATTTGTGAACGTTTTTAAATTGCAGTTACAATGATTTTTTTGAATTGATCAAAATTGCCTTAATATTTGATTTGCATACTTTAAAAGATCGAAAAGATCGTAGTCACTAGGATGTGTATCAGAAGAACATAGCAAATAACTTTATCTTTTAAAAAGATTCTTACTATGAACTTCATTATTATTACGAATATGCTTTAGGGTTATCCAATCATGACAGCAGACTATAAATATAATTGACATTATTCTTCAACGTATATATTACAATATTGCTAAAGTTAGCATATTCTATTCCTTTCACAATTTAAGCGCTAAAGGCCCTTGAGCTAGTTTATAAGCTCATTATTAATAAATTTAATGACTTTTTCTGCTAAGAGGGCTAAAAGGGTCATCTATAATAAAAATAAACACCGATAATTTGTCACAAGGTTTTTGAATGAGGAGGATATTTGTAATGATTACTCTTCATTTAGATGCTAGAATTTTTTTCTAATCTTTAAGCTAGTTGAAGATTTTTAATTAATATATGTTAAAAACAGTCCAATAAATTCTCTAGTTATATCCAATACTATGCGTGGTTTTTTGATTCTGCTCTTTTTTACTTCTTCATCCTCTTAGTTCGTGCGTGCGTGGGATCGTGCGTGCGTGTGTGCGTGTGTGCGTGCGTGTGCGTGTGTGTGTGTCGGTCTGTCAGTAAACAGGATATCTCAAGAACCGTAAAAGCTAGAGACCTGAAATTTGGCATGCAAGTTATTTGTAGGTAGGGAACGCAGTGCGAAGCTTTTGATAAAAATCGACCGAGTTGTTTGGTCTCAAGGTCGCAAAATTGGTCGGAAAGCGGTCGCGAATCTAAACGATTGAAGATACAAAAAATTTATGAGAATAAAAATGATTTGTTATCATGAGATAAACATGAATTTAAAATAAAAGTTGGTAAAATAGGAACTCGAAAAAAAAGCTCAGGATTTTTAATATACCAGGTGTTCATAAAATGTTTCGGGAAATTTATATTACCGGATAGATCAGACCAAGACGAACAAAAAATTACAATGACATTTTTTGATCCGAGGTTAAATAAATAAGTTATAGCCGATTAAAAATTAATTAAACGGACCAATCACAGCGCGCTTGGAGAGCTACCGCGTCGACTGCGGGAGGACGGGAGGACGGGGGGGGGGGGGAGCGCTTGGCCGCTAGGAGGGAGCACGCAAGCGATGATGGGGAAGGCTGTGCGGCCGAGCTCGCACGGTTACCTTCAGTGATGTAGCAAAATTTTAAGTACGAGTCAATTATTGTCTTGTACTGTTTATTTTAATCAGCTTTCGAGTGTTAGACTCGCGCCTCGTCCTTTTTTAAAATAACAAATTCCGGGACGAGAGCAGTGCAGGGCCGAGACGATGGACCCGGTAAAATCTAATATATACGAGGCGCATTCATAAAGTAAGGGCCGTTTGCATGTATATAAATAGTGGCGCTTCGAAGCACAGTTTTACCACTGCAGCGCCATCTACTGACTCATTGCGAAGCTACAGCGTCATTTGTTTTGATTCTGAAATTGTATTGTTGTCAGTGAATGCAAAGAACAATGGCCGCGAAAATCGTTGATCCCGCCAAGTGTGAGGTGCGTTCTGTGATTCGTTTCTTATGTGCAAAAGGATCGTCGGCTGCTGAAATTCATCGGGAGTTATGCCTGGTTTACGGACCTACAGTTATGAGTGAAGGAAAGGTTATTTTACAAATGGCCGAACAAATGTCCATGACGAAGAGCGGAGTGGCAGGCCCAGTATCCAGACTGATGAAATCGTTTCACAAGTGGACCAAGCACTGCGATCTGATCGTTGATTGACGATTAGTGGCCTGGCTGACAAATTTCCTCAACTTGGACGCACTACTGTTTACAATATTGTCACAGAAAACCTCGCATACAGCAAATTGTGTGCAAGGTGGGTACCAAAAATGCTCACCGACCACCACAAAGAGCAAAGAATGTCTAGTGGACGAAAGTTTTTGGCCCGTTATCAACAAAATGGAGATGATTTGTTTTCTCACATTGTTACTGGGGACGAGACGTGGGTATCCTACGCCAACCCAGAAACAAAACTGCAATCGATGCAGTGGCGACACTCATCCTCACCAAAACCGAAAAGTTTAAACAAACTCAGTACACAAGTCGAAAATTGATGGCTACAGTTTTTGGGACAAAGACGGTGTTCTTTTGGTTGATTTCATGGAACGTGGGACAACAATTACAGCTGACGTGTACTGCGAAACGCTCAAACACTTGAGACGTGCGATCAAAACAAACGCCGCGGAAACTGTCATCTGGCATAATCCTCCTCCACGATAACGCGCGTCCTCACACTGCTGCCAAAACCATTGAGAAAATTCAAGATTTTCGTTGGGAACTTTGACCACCCACCGTACAGTCCGACCTTGCACCTAGCGACTACTTCCTCTTCTTGCATTTTAAACGGTGGCTGGGTGGACAACGTTTTGAAACCGAAGACGGACTCAAAAACGCCGTTGTCAACTGGTTCAACTCTCAGGCGGCAAGCTTCTATGCAGAGGGGTTAAAGAAGCTGGTGCAGCGGTACGAAAAATGCTTAGAAGTGAACGGCGATTATGTAGAGAAGTAAAGTAAGATTGTACCTAACTAAATATGACAATAAAATTTGTTTCTTATGAGTACATTTTTTTCTGTGACCAAACGGCCCTTACTTTATGAATGCGCCTCGTATTTGTCTTATCTCCCTAACTAAACATATAATTCTATCTTCTCCTAGACGCTTCAACCGATTTCCTTGAAACTTGCACACCACATTCACAACTGTATTTGCTAATTCGGCTCAAAAAATCAGCCTTCTAACTGTAACTGTTTTTGAATTATTTAAATATTTTGATTACAAGGGAAATTCCTGCAAATGTTTCTATTGTTTGTAGTGTTAAATTTACGCAAAACATGTGGAATGTTCTACACGACTGCCTGGCGTCTAGATCAGGCTTCGTCGACGAAGCCTGCGGGGTTCTTTGGTATATAATAATAGGATAAGGAAAGTCGTGTGATGTCCACACCAGATTTTTTTTAATTGTGAAGTCAAATATTTCTAATTTATTTAAGGCAAACGAAATCACTGGACTGCAAATCTCAAAATCATTTGTGTGAACTTATAATTTTATCTAAAGGCTTATTCTTGGTGATGTTACATTGCAATTGGCACTTGAATCTGCCTTCTCTTAATGAATATTCTGAAGATAGTAAATATAGAATGTGATTGATATAATGGTATATGCAATATGTGTTCGTAGTACAGCAGACATATATTTAGATAATTTGTAGATAGAAGCACTAAGTTTCTGTGGTTTTAGGGGCAGTATTTTAGGTAGCACCACTTAGGAAATTTTTTGTATTGTAAGTTTATCGTGATGTTGCATCTCGATCAGGAACGCAGTGTATATGTATGGATATGAGTTGAATTTGTATGTAGTATATATTTTTAAATTGGTACCAGACTTAGTTTTCTGTATCAAAAAGATAGGCAACTGATGAAGTGTAAACCAGATTACTAGACGTTTGTTACAATAAGTTCTCTACCAGCATTTCTAGTACATAACAACTGAATCTTACCAGATATCTCTTTTGAACCCCTCTGCATTAAGCCTGGAAAGTTTCAAAACTCCTAACACGGCTTAACAACCTCATTATAATTTTTAATTGACCCTTATCTGTTGAAGATGATTTGGACAATTAATAATGCAGATAAGTGAAATGTTACTTAAATTTATTATTTTAGATCAAATTACTCAAAGATCGTCTATATTATTTTCACTTTTAAGCAGGTCTGTCAAGGGAGGTTAGAATTTTCCGAGACCGTGGTTTTTAGGGACCAGGGCACGTGTTGTTCTTTATATTAATAATATTTCAAATTGAATTACTACACGATTGCACCAGAATAGTTTTTGTGGACGCACGTTTCTGATTTTCTCGCTCAGTCATTGCAAAAAGAGACGGTCACATATGCTCAGTAACCGACGTCTAACTTCCAACTAAAATTGGTTCTATATTTTCTAAACAGACGTTGGCACTGTTCAAAACATCTTACAAAATCTTGTGTTGCGATCGCGCAACAAGCTACATCTCTTTCCTTTAAAATTTGATGCAAGTTTTGGGGGCAGTCAGAAGTTGCAGGATAACAAATTCGAACCGTAGTATGACGCATCTTCTAATTCTCGGGCTGTACACGTTCAAAACATATCAGTTTTTCGCTTGTTGCCGGTAGATTCCCGACCTTCTCTGGACCGTTTGTACGAAGCTTTTATTTGTACTGCACTCATTGCGGCGTTCCCGCAAACCTCCTGAATGACCCAAATAGCTTTTGTAGCCGATTGTTCTTCGCATTATATTTAATGCAGATTTACAGATTGCAAAAGCTATGATCACACATTACAAGTGCTTACTCACCCACGTCTAACTCCCAAATTACTTCTTAGCCGCGCAAACTGTTCTCATTATATTAGTATTTTCGGAACAGATCGCGTATGTTCTTGCCTGTCATTAGAATGCAACATAAAGCAGTAACACTTTAAATTGGTGTATTATATGAATTTCAAAACTTGCAAAAAGTGACTAGCATACATTTTGATATTAATAACTCGTAAAAATATAATAAACAATATTTTAGGTAAAAAACTTTTCTCGGGGTCGGGCGTTAGCTCTTGACGCCCCTAGTTTTAAGGATATTACTATTTAGATTAATTTGTTACTGGTATATTACAACAAAAATCTAGTAAAGCATTAATAAAGTAACTAGAAAAAATCCTTTAGTGGGCCATAACTATTAATGTAGTCGCACTTTTCCTTTCTAGAACAATCTCTAGGAGGCATTTTTTACTTTCTTCTATCACCTGGACGTTTACTTTTAATGCCCACTTGTTCCAGTTTTGTTTTCAGCCGATAATTGTCTTGGGCTAGGCGGATAACGAATAGACAGGCTATATCTAAAACAATCACTAGCGCAGTGGGATTCTCATTATAATATAAAAAGAAACATTCGTGTCAATGTTTTTGTTTGTCTAAAATTGTTTTATCATTTGCTTGTCGATGGATTATAAATGGAAACAATTAAATGTTAAAGGAGTATCCCCGTGTCGCTTACAACTTCATTTTTTGCATGCAAATGATGCTAGCAGGAAATTACCGACGATCTCTCTTCATTGTCTACTAGAATGAAACAATGAGCGCTGCACAACAGGTATAATAAGGCATGAAGATTACAAGGTCCATCGGGTTGTAATAACACGCTCCCAGGATAATTCGACAAATTGATGCATGCGCCGGCTTTCCACCCATTATGGAGGTGCGAAGTGCTTAAGACAATCATATTTTCCACTTCGCAACGGCCGTCTTAAAAGTGAAACAAAAAAACTGGCCGTTCAAGGCGACTCCTGCGACCATCGGCGCGCCGCTGACGGCTGTTGTTATCATTCAGCTCCGCTCGATTGCTTGCCAAAACCGCAGCTCGCGTATGGCGAGAACGAATGTATTGGCTGAAATCTGGTGCGGGTATTTGTTTTGCTAAGTTCGACTAACGTGTATCTTCGCGGCTTGCGTAACTTCTTTCTCTGCGATATAGTCGCGGCGTTGGCGCCTTGTCAAAAGCACGCTTGTGTTTTCCCGCGGAGAGCTGCGCGTTTCTTAGATAAACGCTGTTCTTTGATAAACTTCCACTCGCACATTCACTTGAACGTTCATTCAAAATAAATGTGAGCGGCTGGGAGAAGCAGCTCAAGCATTTAAGGTATTTGAACTTGATTTTTCTTGAAAAGGATTTTTGTTTGATTTTGTTGTACTGAAGAGACCACAACATACCCTGATATCTTGTATCCCCAAACTAAATGCCTGTTTAGTTGTCTAAATCTTATGTTGCTCTTAGGTATTTTTGAGATTATCTATATTTCGAAACAAACGTTAGCTGTATACTAAAAAAGTAAATATTGCTTTTGATGTGTTTATTTCCTATATGGGTTGACCGATTTTGACAAAAATTTACATGAAGATGAAAACAAAAAATACATTAATTTAAAGACAACTGCGGTGAGAGTTACAAGGAGTTAAATTTATTCGCATTCAAATTTTTATGAGCGAGCTGTTAACAACACAAATCTTCCGATCTCTTGATTTTATACCTGACTTGATTAAAATTGAGCTACAGAACGTTTTTCCTGAATACAACACAAAATATTGGAAGTGTAAGTACATATTTAGTAGTTACGTATGAAATATAATGTCGTCCAAATATTCACTACTCCATTGACATGCGACCATTCTTTCAGCCCTGGAACCACAACAGGTTTGTTGACATAAACCCTTTAGTTCAAATAGCTCCAGAGGAAAAAGTCTAATGGGATTAGATCGCAAGACCGCGGTGGTAAATTGATGTCATTCTTCTGCGAGATAACATGATCAAGAAATTTGATTTGAAGTGAAGTGAGTGTTTCACGACCCGTATGACATGTGGCTCCATCTTGCTGAAACCGCATATTATTAAAGTTCAAATCGATGATTTTATTGAAAAAAAAAGATGTTTGCATATCTCGATAACGTAAACCATTGGAAATAACAGCGTTGCCAGCTTTGTCCTCAAAAAATAGGGGACAATGATTCCTCCAGTCCAAAGTGCACTCTTGTGGATGCATTAGTTTTTCGGGAATAGAAATTGGATTTCCACTATCTCAGATATGACAATTTTAAGATTCATAAAGCCATTTAAAGAGAAATGGACAAAAATCAGCATTGACTGTAATGTCCGCTAAAACCCGGTTTACAAATGTACAGCGTTTCTGGTGGTTGTCCTCTGTTTAGACTTTAGGATTTTAATTGTGCCGTTCAACTTCAATCAACGTATAGTTACTGCTACATGTATAGTATTACACTCAGTTGTTTTATTAATTTCTACTATTATTTTTCTGTTTTCGGATTGATTCTGGGGTATTCAATTATTTCAAATTTTTAGTAAAATATCCTAGAATATTTATCTTTTTGATTTTAAATATTTAAGGTTACATTAATTAATAGTTGAATAAATAAATGCAATGTATAGTTGAAGTACATCCCTAGTACGGTTATATAATGTCAGCAAATTTAATTTTAAGCTGTCTCTACCGCGATCATAGACTTTATAAATGTGCGGAACTAAAAAAGTCAACACGTTGAGTCATTCCAGTGCTTACGTGGGAAAGTTTTTTACTTTCCCACTTCAAATCCCTTTCAAACTTGCATATAATGTAATTCGTGACAAGAAATATTTATAACCTGATTATTGCATTTTGAAATAGTCGGAAATACGCTTAGATATAAGAGGAAATGTGTCTGACAAACACAGCCAAAGGACATGTCAATGTTCAAGGAGTTGCGCAATACAAGTTTACTAGGATTTATAGAAATAAGAAAAAGGAGCTGTCCTGAGTCCTGGATTAGATAATTTCGAACAAACAGAACACTTTGTACAACCTTCAACCTCAAAAATTAACTAAAGATTATAATTCATAGGTTCAAATCAGGAAGGTTTTGTTGCACTATGTTTGCGTCAATCTTACCTTATGAATACTGAAGCGTTTAAAATATTTCTGGGTTCAAGATATTACGGTACATATTGATATTGATTTACCTTTCATTTACAAGCTAGCTTTAGCGACCATCCTGCTACCGATGCTACAACTGATCCTATCCTACTTGTCAGGTTGAAGTTCCAGAACAAGATAGGCGGCGTTAAGTCATCGATAAAGAGTCTACGAGCTCGCATCTCACAAGATTCCTCTCTGTTCATGATATTTTTAACATGTACATTGGGGACATGTCCAAGGCGCCCTCGGCGATGATGGTCCAATATGCAGATGACACGGCGATGTTGTCCAGCTTACCACAACCCTACTTGTTGATTCGGCAACTTTGGGCTCACCTAGACGAGAAGAATGGCACCACCGGTGAAGAATAGGAGTTAACGCAGAGAAGAGTTTAGCGGTTCTATTCTTTACCAGGACGAGACTTTGGCATGATGAAATAACATCACTTAGGATTTTATAAGGAAGATATACTCTGGATAAGAAATTGACCTGGAAGACTCATGTGGAACGAGCCACAAATAATAATCCTAGGAGCCGGCTGTCTTTTTTAAATAAGCTGATGATTTGTAAGACCATTTTGCGTCCCATACCGTGAAATTCCACAAAGATAAGCTTCTAGGTCATCCAGAACCTGGTGTTACGAGCTGTCTCTTTGCACAGAGATACAGACATACATACAGTCCAGGAGTACATCTCCCAATGATGCTGAACACCTATATTCCAACGTCCAAGCCCACGGAAACGCATCTATCTATGGCTTGTATAATTATAATGTTCCCATAAAGGCGGTGCGGTCAGCCAAATAAAACCAACCAACTTCCTTGAAAGGTCACGAAAGAGGACGAAGGTTAGGGGTTGGTACCAGGAACCTTCAATCACGCCAAGGAATTCAGCGTTAACATAATTTACCTTGTGTTGTAAAGTAAAAGTAATTTTATCCGTGGAACAGATTACATTCCTTACCACGACAGATAATCATTTCGATGATTTATAACCACATCAGATAGTCTTTGACGATTATGAAACTACTACCTATGATGTTGGTTATTGTGGTCCTGATCATCTGTAAAAACTGTCTCGTCTGCGAAAAGGAAATTCAGAGGTTCACAACAGCAACGCGACGCTTCAATTGTTGTTGGTATCTTTCCAGCGTTTTTACATGTTTGATCGCATCTGTAAGATACTATCTTATCCCCAGCATCTGTGGGGTCGATCCTCTTTTCCTGAAAAATGGACAATTTCTCGATTAATATCCACTTTTTACAATTTTTCTAATTGAAAATCTTAGCTTTCGCTGAATTCGCTTTTGGATAATGCTGTGGAACGTATAGGTACCGACGGTTCGTTTTTCTTCTTCTTCCTGTGCTATTTCTGCTATGTCCGAGCTTTTGAAACCATTTTATTGTTTTGTAAACTATTTAGTAAGAAACTAAAACTTATTTAGTTAATACTTGTGTTAATAAATTTGTTTCTGTAACTTATTGCCATCCTGTATTATTCAGGTTTTAGAACGCACACAGTGGAATCATATATGTATGTGTGTTCTTTGTTATTATTATTATTGTGAAACGTAATAACCAGAATATTAATGTTTTTTATCAAATACTGCATTATGTACATATCTTCTAGAGATATTAAATAGAAAAGCGAAGGCTTTTCCTTGTTAGTTAGTATCATATTTTGCGCACTTGCTGAATTAATACACGTGGTTATTTGATATTTGGGGAGCTAGAAAAGTTTTTGAAACAAACGCATGCTTTTAAAAACCACAAAGTTTGAAAAGTGAAAGACTTTTTTGAGATTATGCGTTATGAGAATTGCCGCTAGAAAATTTCAGTAAGGTTTTCGAATATGAAAATCTAATAATATGCCAATTTAAACCAGTTATGGAGTCACTTAAGAGATTTTTATTGAAAACTGTGATGTATCTTTTAGATTTTAACGACAAACATTTATGGAATTTTTGTTTTACTTGCTAAACTCAAACTGAAGGTGAAAGAATCTTATTTTTCCGGAATTTAAACTTCTGTGACTTTATATGTTCTGCAAAAGAGCATTTTGAAAGTGATATGGACCAAATTAAAAGTTGTAGTTTTTGTAGATCGTCTCGAAATTTTTAAATTTCACCTAGATCTCCCGTGAGACGTTTTTCTTCTGAAAATAATATACTCTAATCTCCATGATAATGAATTCTGGAATCTCTATTGATATAATTTTTTAATCGTAATTTGGATTTTATTGAAAATATCCCTACAATCGTTTTGTTATTGTTAATACTCAGTTGTTCATTATTTTGAAAATTTTACATGAAAACGGGTTGGTAATTTGTTTCCTTACATTATTTTCTAGTCTATAACGTTCTTTATAGTTTTATTTATTAAAAATATGTCTCTATAAAGTAATATTTATTAGACCTTTATTCTATGTAAAGCATTGTTTTGTTTTTGTTGGGAAGGCCGTTTAAACATTATATTTTCAATATGTTTTAACCGGATGGTGATTCTAATATCGTCATCAGGTTGAGTACAATTACGCATTTATATGTTGAGATCAGGTTTATGAGTATTCTGTTTCATTTTATTGGTAGCTTTTGGGTCTATTATTAGATCTTGATAAGATTATGTACATATTTGATACATGCATATTAATACTTGAAGGAGCATTCCAGTTTGCTGTATTTTAATATTTTTATTTTCATTTTTGAAATGGAGAATAAGCGAACTTCATCACGACTTTCAAGTCATATAAAAATAAAGCATCATAGTAAGGAAGCGCCAGTTTTGTTGTTATCGCTAAAGAGCTGGATTTTAAAATTGATATTTTAACGTTAATGTTGGAGTAAATACTCATTACTTCAAAATTGGCAATAATGTACGTATTATTGCGAAATACAGTTTTCAATTTTTTTATCAAAGAACTGTTAATGACGTATGCATATACATGTGTTTAAATAAAAGCTTGCTTTTTTTATTATTTTTATGAAAGTAGACTAAATGAAATGAAAAGGAACTACAAACACAGTTACATATGAGTACTTTTTATTAAATACGTAGTGTACCGGAGAGCATATTTTTAAATATAATAGGGCAAACTAACAACTTCTGATCCATTAAAACAAATTCGAAGTACGAAAAATTAAAATTGGGTGTGTCTACCCTATCTATAATTGATAGGTTGTACTTGTCATTACTTCAAGTGGAACACAGGTTGGCAGTGGAATATCTCAGTTGACATTGTCCTATCTTTATATGCCAAACATATTTGATAAGAGATAAATCTAAAGATAATGCAAGCTATAGAAAAAATGGCTTGCTCTGTTATTTAAAGAAAACCAACACGGGACAAAAGAGGCACAAGAGCATAAAGGGGTGCGAGTCCCACGAATTAACAGTAAATGTAATTGTTCTTTACAATCGATAGATTCCCATAATATAATCCTACGAACAGGTGTTGTGTTCATTCCCGTATGGCACTCTCTGAACATAAACACGCTGATTATAGTGGTACAAATTGAAACGGGAGTTATTAGAAAATACCATCAAATGCTATTCCTGTGACCAATGCTAAACGAACTTTATGCTGTTGAAAGGTAAATGAAGTAGAGGGCGGTGTACTAAATATCTGAATGGCCCTAACCAACAGGGTACAGCATACAGGGCGGAATTTTCGTCATTTACGATAAAAAACTCATGCAACAGCAGATCGGTTTTCAAAGCTGTTTGCAAAATTTTTCGACCTTTTCGGAGATTTTTAATACGAGGTTGATGGAAATCTAAGTGGCATGCATTTCTTTGTTGATTGGACTAGTATTGTAATCTGCTGCAATTTTGTGGATCCTTGTGTTTGCCTTACGTAAATTTATAATTCGACCCTGTTCAACTTGAGGACGGTTCATATATGCACGGGTCGTTCGCATTTGGAAGGTAACGTAATACCCTTTTTTGCTATTCTCAGATAAATTGAGCGCTTAGTCTAAGCGTCAATCTTCCACCTAGGTATATGCGCTTCGCCCATGTTTTCATTTCTTTTATGGCTTTTCATAGAAAAACTACTGAGAAGTTATCTGCAATTGTAACCATTTACATAGCGTTTTTGTATTTAGATCTGGTAGATTGGGAGATAATTGTTTTGATCCTACCCATATTCAGGTGGTATTGAGTACTATAGAGAGGAAATTTTAGTCTGAGAGACGCTTAAATTTTAGAACGCCAATATTTGTCAAGGAGAACATCGCTGCTGTGAAACAGATGCTTGAATCTGATAGGTATGTGACCTGTTGCCTGACAAGGGTGTTTGTCCATTTTTCTATCAGAAATTTTGTATCATTCTGCATGATCACGTTTAAGTAAAAAAAGTTGTTGTCTTTGGTTATCCTAAACCGTACTCGATAAAAAAGAACAGATGGTACGAAGCGTTCTGAGGTTTCTTAAAATTTTTGTAAATTGTGGCTGATTTTATTTTGTTCTACAGTGGACAATTGAGTTATATAAAAAACATTACCATGCTAGTTAACTTTGTAAAATTGCCAAAATGTTTAAAAAAGATAATGAAAATAACGAAAAACAATTTTTTTATTATAGTGTACTTATACTACTTAACTATAGTTTTATTCATTATTAACTATGATATTGTCATTTTTGAAGAAATTCCGATGATTAAAGGCCTGCTTCTGATGAAAGTTTACATAATAATGTTTGGTATTATGTCGGAAGAATTTGAAAGATGTTTATTTTTATATTTTGATGAAGTTTTGGCTGCAGTATCGGCTCTACCGCGTCAATAATGCAACACGACGCTTTCAGTAAACATGCCTCTTCAAGAATTTGATAAATAAAATATCTCATCTGTCACAAGAAAATATACAAGTGATCGTGTGAATTAAAGTGATTTACTTTTATTTTGCCTTTGTTGCTTACTGTGAATGCCTACCTCAGTTAATTGGCATCCTTTTTCTTGATCACGATATAGTGTGAAAAAAGTTTTTATTTTTGACTCGGATTTCTTATATATAAGTTAGAAGATAATAAAAAAGAGAGTTATTTTAGTTATAATTTTCTAATTACGGTGAGGCGTTAGAGTGCCTAGCTTACTATGCGGACGGATCCAGATTCGGATTTTAGCTCCGAATATCCTAGCTTGTGGTCTACTTAACCCATTCTAATAAGGGGTAATGATGTAGATGTCTACATGATGTTTGCCGTTTTATCTCGTAGCAGAGTTGGTATGCAACAACTAAGTAGCTAGAGCGAGCATATGGAAGCCTTGACCTTCCATTTCAGCCCATTCTTTTTTGTAAAGAGTAAATTTTATTTATTATATTGCAGATTGGGCCAAAAGTCTTGGTGCAATTATTTTCCTTTTTTCCTTTTTAGCGGCGATTGCTCTTACTCTTTGAATCAACCAAGTGTTCAATAAATTTTATGGAAGATGCAATGTTTATTAATTTAATAATAACTTCGACGACAGATTCAGAGTGATCGCATTGCTATTCTCGGCTACTCTGACCTATCCCTAACAACTCCAGCGTATCAGTTGTTGATTCTGTTTGTATATGGCATTAGTAACGTTAACTGTAATATAATCTAATGAATGCCTAATTAGATTTATATTTTTGAACATATCATTACTGAATATGAATATCAAAAGGAATGTAAACAATATAAGCTTATAATATTATCTATAAAGTAATCAATTAATATCTATTTATTCGTAATGAATAAATCTAGATTCCATCTCATTCTAAAGTAGACTAGGTTAGTAAATTGTTATTATGACCTTGCTGCACTACTAATACTATATTTGTATTCTGCGGCATATTTAATATCTAGAAAGTGCAATCGTTAATAATGATTCCATCACATTATCTCTAATAAATGTAATTAGGGTACCATATATACCATAAATATGATAATTTAATCATCATCATCACAGCTATGTCATCCATCGTCGGATGTAAGCATCCTCTTGCATTTTCCAATGTTCCAGTGATCTCTGGTCTTTTGCATCCAGTCTATACCTACGAATTTCTTAATGTCGCCAGTCCACCTTGTTTGTGGCCTCCCTCTATTTCTCTTGTGACTTCGTGGCCTCCATTCAATTATTCGATGTGTTCATCTACTGTCGTTCATCCTGGCTATGTGGCCTGCCCAATTCCATCTAAGTTTACACACTCGATGTATCACGTCTGTCACTTTTAATCTTTTCCGTATTTCATCATTAAGTATATCATCATGGAGTGTAATTCCTATCATGCGTCTTTTCATTGCACGTTGTGTAACTTAGAGCTTCATTATTATGCTGTTATTAAAAGTCAAAGATTTTGTACAATATGTTAATGTCGGAAGTATGTGTTGGTTGAAAACTCTTGCTTTTAATGTGTTCGGTATTTGAGATTTCAAAAGTTTTTGCAGTTTCCCGAATGTGGTCCATGCTAGTGATATGCGTCTGTCTATATCAGCTTTTAAGTTATCTTTTGATAATATGAATTCACCTCCTCTATTGTGTGATAGTCAACTTTCAGATTTTCATTTTCTTTAACCTGTGTTATTTGATTAGTCATGTATTTCGTTTTTATTGTATTTATTTTAGGCCAATTTGTTTTGATTGTTGATGTAATTCTTGTAGCATTTGCTGCAATTTTTTTATCGGTGGCTATTAGAATAATATCATCGGCAAAGCGCAGATGGTTTAGCTTCTCTCCGTCGATATTGATGCCTTTGTCATCCCATTTTAGTTCTTTGAACATGTCTTTCATCGTAAGTGTATCTCCTTGTCACACCCTTCTATGGATTTTAATCTTCTTAGTTTTCTCATGCAATATAATTTGAAATGTGGCATTTTTATATGTTTTGTATTAAAGATGTATATCTGTGATCTACTCGGCTATTGCTTAATGCATTTCAATAGATATATAATAAATTAGTCTTTTCTTCTTCTAGTTCTCGAAAAATATGCTGTAGATAGGTTTTTATTCAGGTTATGAGGGTTTAGCGCCTGCTTATTGTTTTTACTATTTTTAAAATTTAAAGTGGGAAAGAAAGGTATGGAGATTATTCTAGTTATTTCACCTGAATTAGTAACATTATTTTTATATATGTGATCAAAGATAATCAACAGTAACAAAATTCTTATAGCGTTAATTCTGTTACTTTATAAACAGATCTTGTAGTTTAAATCTGCATTTAAACTTTTTGAAGTTAATCCTACCTACTAATTGTAAACATTAGTTATAAATTTAGTATTATAGCATTTATATAGAGTAATCTAAATTAACCTTTTCGATTTGGACTGCGCGCTGTTTGGGTTCTGTGAACGTTGGCAGTTTGCATTTGTACAGTTGATACACATGGCGAAGTCCGCCAACGACCAACAGAAATGTCGTATATTTGTGAACTGAGTTTTACAGAACACAGAAGAAACTAACGATTTCAATTGAGTGACATGTGGTTTTAGTAAGATGGAACCATATGTCGCACAACGCGTGAAACACTCGCTTTACTTCAAACCAAATTTCCTAGTCGTGTTCTTTCGCAGAGGGGCGACATCGGTTGGATACAGCGATCTTGCGATTTAATCCCATTACTCTTTTTCCTTTGGGGCTACTTGAAGGAAAGGATTTGTCAACAAACTTGTTACGATTCCAAGGCTAAAAGAGAACATCAGACATGTAATTGTTGAAATAGGGGCGCATTTATAGGAAAGCATTATGGAAAACTTCCCTAAAAGTGTGATCACATCAACGAGGTCGTGGTGGGCATTTGGCTGACATCATATTTCATATGTAACTGCTAAATCTGTACTTTACACTTCCAATATTTTGTGTTGTATTCAGAAAAAATATCCTGAAATCCTGCTTATAAGATTGTAGCAGCTATAGCTTATTTACGTTTGCATTATAATACTCCTTTGTAAGAGATTCCCTACAGAGTTAATAGCCGTGATGTGCGTTATAAAGTCAGGATATTAAAGTCAAAATAAAAACTCTGACTAAAATAAGAGAGCCCTTTTTTGCCAGTATTCTTCAATTTCGCTTTATTACCTCCGCGGATGATGGGCTTCCGCCGGCTACTACAGTTTTTCAGACGTGGTAACGTGTCGTCCCGGCATTCCCGTTATCTCCTCTTATCTCCACGCCAGCGATAAAATTGCACGGCGCACAGCCTACATGCTCGGCAGAACGAAAATATTGCTAGATCAAAAATGGCGAGTGCAATCCTCCGAGATGCCTGTGACGAAACAATTTGCTGCGTTTAAGCGAGAATTGCGGCCAGTCGACATGACTTTCGAGGTAGGCGTGCGTGGCTTCTTGCAATTTGCGCTTCATAATTAAAACGGCCCGGCCTGATACGCATCCAATCGGAAAAAGCGCGGCAAAAACTGCTAAATTGGGCGGTTTTTTCGTGGCCTTCAGGTTTCTAGCGCGGCGCTTAATGGCGTTTCCAGCAGTTCATTAGGGGCTTGATTGTCTCCCAATGAGCTGCACAGTTTTGCACAATTAGCACGGATTTCCGCCAATCTGCATCCCACCTGCATTCTGCCCTGAGTCATCACTAAAAATAAGAGCGAATTGTTCCGAGCGCGTTTAGACCTATAAAATTGTTATTAACAGACCGTTGCTCTTTTGCAGGCACGTTCAACCGGGATAATCTCGTTACCACCAGGAAGCAGGGGCCCAAGGAGTCTATATTTACGCAGGCATGGAGATAGTTTCGGCTTCACGTTGCGACACTTCATCGTCTACCCTCCAGACTCGCTCCAAGTAAGTTTTGCCCATTACGCAACGTGCTTTTCAATCGCACCTGAGCAGTTGAGAAACCCAAGATCTGAAAATGTAGCTTAATGTGGTAATTATTATTGGGAAACTGCGGTAAACGTTGTGTGCGGGCCGGGTTTCATTTCAGAACTCGAGCGCTATGGTTCACCAGTGGTATTGTAAAGCCGTGAATTCAAAACCTGTGATCTAATCGACTTGCTGCAAGTTAAGTAGATTAAATTGCAAAAATTGGCTATTAACGTGCTTTCGTCGCGTTGAATTGTTCCGACGTAGGCTTTGACCTTTACACGCTGTGAAATGTTAATGCGACCGCAATTTTTGTGTAATTTAGCTACATAAAAACACACATTACAGAGGAGTTCTGATAGTTTTATTTTTGTACGTATCTGTGTTTGTTCCAGTCGCTCATTCCAAACAGATCTTTGGGTAAATCTGCTGAAGGTTTTTCCTAAACTGAAATAAGAAAATGAACCAAATGATTGATAGGTTGTTGTTATTCATAAAATGTGTGCATCGTGGGTCATTTAAAATAAATAATGCGAGGACTCAAATGCTCGTTCGGATTTTATAAACGAACACACTTTATTACCTGTCGATACCACTCGATTACAGTAAACCCTCAATTCGTAAGAATTGATTAGCTTATATGAGGATTGACTCTATGTATTACACTCTTCCAATCGAAATGAATGGGGAAATCCCTTAATTTTTCAAGAACGAACATTAATTTTAGTTATCAGGGAGTTCCCCTGTATATGCAGGAATTATGTAGCATCGCTGTATTTTTTTATTTTAATTTTTAATAAACAAAACAATTTGTTTTAAAGGAATTCAGACGTAAGATTAGTGATTAGTAGTTTGTTTTGCAAGCTTGATTTGTGTTATCATAGTTGGAGATTATTACACAATAATTTAGATAATATTGTTTATTTCTGATAATATTTAATGAAATTGATGTTTAACTCCAGGCTTGCATTTCTAAAAGTGAAAAAACAACGTTAATAAGAAAATTCATTTCTTTTAAGGAACAAATTTAAATTTGGTGGAGAATCGTTAATTTTGAATGAATCTACAATACGCATCAGAAAGAAAAATGGGAATACGATAAGAAAACTATGAGGGGTGGTTAGGCTCGTTAGATGCGAAACGCGTGACCCGCAGACGAAATATCACTATGGTTAAAATGGAACGCGCTCTTATGATTTGGTTGGAAGGCTACACTTAAAACCGTATCAAGCAAACAGCGTTTACAAATTATGAGCATTTAAGAAATGTTGGGTATTCTTTAACAGAGCAACATAATCATATATTGCAAGCAAAGGTTGGTTGGCATAATTAAAAAAGATATTTATTGTAAAATATTAAATTTCAAGGAAAACAAGCTTGAGCAGATGCAAAGGCTGCCCATTAGTTTAATCTAACTACCAGGAATTATCAGTGAGGAAGGATATAGGGCAGATCAGATTTTTAACACAAATGAGATAGCATTATATACTGGAAGAAATTGTCCTCTCTAATTTACGTTTCGTAAGATGAAAAGCGTGTACCAGGCTTTATGGCTTTTAAACAACGCCACTCTTCATATGTGTAACAGTCTATCGGGGAGTTTTGTGATAAAATCAACGTTATCAATGTTTTTACTCGATTCCCAATTATGTGTTTTGGCAATCTACTAAAAAAGCATTCCTGACCCAAAATATATGTGAGGGCAGTTTTTTAATGGTTGGCCCTGCAATGGAACGAAACATGATGTAAAAAAACGTTTTATAGTTTTATTGTTTATTGATAACGCTAGGGGTCATAGCAAGGAACTAAATCATCCAAATGTTGAAAATTGTTTTTTCCCTTCAAAGTACACGTCAGTAATACAATCACTGGACCAAGATGTTATCCAAATTTTCAAAATCATTTTTCATGGATTAGAAAATTATACAAATAAACCCTTATTGAAATGCGGAAAAAAATTTCAATTTTAGATTATATTAAATTTGTGCCATCAGCTTGTGTGGAAATAAAACCATCTCACTCCCCAGTGGTACTAATAATGAACATCTGTCCTATAAACAGCAAAGGATTTGAAGATATAAATCACCAATATATGGAAGAACTACGTCAGGAAGATTCTTTAGACGAAGAGGAATTACACGGTATTAGTTGACATATTACTTCAAATGCATTAGTGGATGAAAATATGGATAGAGCATTGGATGAAAACTTAATTTATTTGATGTGAAAAAGGACTAGAATAGAAATAGACATTTATTTCGTTGAAAAAGACCCTCCAAGAGCACATGGCACAAAGTTTAAAAGAACTACAAAATTGCTTAACTATTTACAAAGAAGCTTTGGTAGAATTACAAAATAAAATTACATATGAAAACGAAGATGAAGATGTGCAAATTGAAGAGAACATCCGGCTCCCTAAAAAACAATTAAACTAATATTTGCCAGTGGCGATGATTGTTAATAGAGCGCTTGATTTCAAGCCTAAGTACTCTTGTTTTTGTTGAAAAAAGTTTTTTTAGTTTGTTTTACTTTGTTCTATAATTTTCTTATATGAACTCGCAAGTAAAAACAATTTAAAAATACACTATAATATATTGCCTTTTGTATCTGCAAAATTGTATTTTTTAACCGTATTCGTGATAACATGATGCTCTAAGAATGTAGTTTTCATATATGTAACGCAGAACGTTATGTGTACACATTTTTGCCTTAACAGGGTTTTCATATTAAGTAGTAACAATTAACTGCGTTATAGGTGGGTTGACTGTAATACTCCAGTATCTAAAGCTAATTCCTCGAAAACTTTATTTTTTTATTTTTTCTCCTAAAAGTTTAAAGGTTGGCAACAATTAAAACCACAACATGATAGGGTTTTAAAGCCTACTAAATATTTTGATTGTTAAAACTCATGTGTTAATGCCCAGCAAATAACTTCTTCGAAAATTAAGTAGGCAACAAATCCTCCACTAAGGAAACTAAATACTGAATGGATCAGAATGGACCAAGGAAAAGCTCAGCTATTTGGTCAGCACTTCATGAATATATTTATCTTACACTCCAACGTACCATATGATAACGAAAGTCTTTCCTATGGGTATCACTGCAACTGATATTTCTTAATAAAAACTTTACCTTTACGGAGGTGCATATGGAAATCAACACCCTAATAAAAATAAAGCTGTTGATTACGATTTATTAACGAGGAAGGTGTCCGCAGAATTACTTATAAATGGTGTACTATTCTTAAGAAATCTTTTCAACTCTATCTTTTTCTGTAAGTGCCTTGCTCTCCGAGAACATTGGCGATCAGTAACATGGTTTTTACTTTATAAACTACTGTTCTAAATAGTGGCGTGGTGTTGAGTCCATATCACTGCTGATAAGAGTATTTGTAGATGTTGCATCCTTGTGGCTAGCAGGACGGTGTCATCAGCGTATCTCAAATTATTTATTACAACTCCGTTGCTTATGACTCGATCTTCAAGAGCCTAACGAAATATTTTTTTAGAGTATAAATTGAACAACAGCGGGGAGAGAACAGACCCCTATTTTACTCCTCTCAGTATGGCCATGTCTTGCGATAGCTGTCTGACCCCAATATAGGTTGGCTATTATACGTATATCTCTGTCGTCTAGACCAATTTCCCTGAAAACTTGGAGTAATTTATCGTGATGAATCGTGTCAAATGCCTTTTCATAGTCCATGAAACACATATGCACATTCACATTGATCTTTTGACAGCTTTGAGTAAGCACCTGTTAAATAAGGCTTCTCGTGTTCCAAACCCATTTCTGAACCAACTCTGTAGTACTACTTAAATACTGGCCATCATTGATAAAATTTGTATAGATAACTGTAATATTTCAATTAAAAAAATTTCCTCAAATCGTTTCTTCTTCCTTCACATTTAGTTTATTGTCCCAAATCTCCAGGAGAAGTGTTAATTAAAAATTTATATAAAACTGATCAGCTAGAAAACTGTATCCCAGACCACCAATTTTAAGAAGTATCATTCCACCATACAACAGTTTCATCGTGTTGTAAATATAATCACCAAGAGTTTCGAAACCTAGTCCTACTGTCCAGCAGTGTTCTTAGTTATAAACCAGGCCTTTGACTAGGTGTGGCTGGCGCGATGGCTTCTTGTGCAAGATTAAATCATTCCACCCAAGTAAATTTTATTTTTTTGTCAAGTCTTATTTGTCTAATCGGTATTTCCAGATGAAATATTTTAATATAATTACTTTTGAAGTGCCCCAGGGAAGTGTTTTGGGACCCCTATTGTACATATTATATATTGCAGATATACCTACAACAGTTGACACGTATATGGTAGTGGATCTAAATAACATAGCAATTCCTCAAGTAAATTCTATCTGGGTCTTCATCTAGACAAGAAACTTACACGGAATTACTGTATACTAAAGAAGAGGAAGGAGACTTATTGGCTGTTCTGTGGAAACTTGTGCTTATTTGTAGCAAAGGAAATATTTCTTTATAATATGATAATTAAGTCAATCTGGACATATAGCATTAAACTCTGGGGCTGCTCATGCAAATCCAATGTCAACATCATACTACGTCTACAGTCTTAAAACACTGAAAATGCTCACAAACTTCTAATTTGCGTCTAACGCGCAACATGATCCTACCATCGGAAGATTAAAAAAGAAGAAATGACCGATTGATCTAAAAGAAGGTTAGATCCAAGAAACGAGATAACATCGCTGGATGAGTTTCATTCACTATTATATCAAACATCGTCATAGAGCATAATTATTATAATTAGTTCTGATTATTAATAGTTAACAAATCAAAAAAGATTAAGTAATTAAAAGAATATTTTAAAAACTAGGAGGGAAAGCACATAAAACAATGATTTGACAATTCAGCTATTGCATACAATTGTAGATAATAAAATGAAATGTGTAATGGTACTAACGCACTAATTAAAATGATAAATAAACCTACCGTATTTGAGGTTTCTTGAGAATACGTACGAAAATAAGCTTACCTATTCGGTAGTAAAAATGCGTCTTCCATGCGTCGTTTCTGTGGACACTGCGTGTACAAGAAAATTATATACATATATTTTTTTTGTAGATATACCTATAAAGTTCTGGATTGGATTAGGTAGGTGAATTTGGTGTTATCCAATAAGTAGTAGCCCAGGAGCTTCAATTTATACAAAGTGTTATTGCAAGGCTGTGGTGAAAGTTTCAAAAGGGTTGAAGTGTTACCTGACGATATCGTTCCACAAACCTTCGTTTAAAGATTGAAGACACAATCCAGCAGGCCTTCAAGATACTTTCCATTGATACCACAGAAGACCTTGTCTAGTACGATGTATCGATAACCGATGATGTTAGTTTTCTTCACACAATGATTTACGGTGTGTATACACCTCACAGACACGTGTAGTAGGTGTAACCAATAGAATGTCTATGAATAAGATTATTGCGGAAGTGTCTGTATCTTACTGTAGGTTGTCGCACACTCCTTCATGTCCTTAACAGAAATATCGTGTCTGATTAGACATATTGGGATATGATGTCTGCCTAGTTAAGGAATGATTTCTAAGTAACAAAGAAAAACCAGTGCATAGATTGGTCCTCTGCTATAAATTATATCGCAATATGTTTAAGAGATCGAATATAAGACTGTATCCTTCTTTTTCATGTGCCATGTTGTAGAAGTGAAGCTTTTATTTCTTAGGAATAGTTCGATATTTTTATTTACAGTACACCATTTTGTCAAAATATATTATCTTTACTATTAAGATTTTGTAAGCATAGAACTTTTCTCTTATATTAACCTATGTCTGTGCTTTTTCTACATCTACAATCGTTGGTTTATTATGTTTCCTACTGCTTTCACTTGCATCGTACGCAGCTGTATTGAATTTGATTCATATTAATAACTATATGGGTGCTAATTATCTCGATATTATAAATTCACTATCGTTATCATTTTATTGATTGCTGTTATCTTTTCTTCTTTCACAAACTCGTTTTTGCTTTTCGGATCTAAGCCTCCCATAGATCTTTCCAGATTTTTTCTATTTTGGGTTATCTGTATCTCGTTGAGCCCAACCGTTCTTTCAACATCATCGTTCAATTAAGGACATCATCCTACATTTCTCTTGTTATACCAGGATCTCCCTTTAGTACATTTTTTTTACATTTTGGCTATATGTTCGATTCAGTTCCATTTGGGTTGGGCAGCTTTCTTTACAAATTCTTGGCATTTTCATTTTGACCTAATCAATTCGTTTTTTCTTGGATCCTTCAAAGATGTTTCTAAATTTTTCTTTTTATATGTCCCTTGATTTATTTGAAGTTTACGTAGAATGGATTTGGTTTCAGCTCCGTATTACTAGAAGTACCCAGTAATGGTATATCTGAATTTTCAGAGAAACGTATCTTAAATTTTGTTATGAATTTTACCTTAATCGTACTCGGCCATCGATGTTTCTAACGGAATTGTTTGATATTTATTTATGCTTTTAATTTTCCTATTTTTAATTGTAGTTTTCTGTTTTATTTGTCCTCTACTTGGTATTCTGGTAATTTTATTAAGTCTGAATGTTTATTTAAAGCATGACTAGATTTTTAAATATGGCTTAAATTAATTGACCCAAACATCTAAAACTACTATAATTGAAAGAACTTATATAAATTACACATTATATATATTTATGAAATAGCAGTAAAGACTATATATTTGTTATAAAAGGGAATGCCGGGACAGATCAAATGATGAAATATAAATATGAAATTCTTTGATAGTATACTTGCCTATTTTTTTATACAAACAACTCATGAAGAACTATTAAAGCAGGATTAATTTTTCTAAAAAGACCTCCGTAACACAACATTTTATGATAAAAGAATAAAATGTATACAACTACTCAATTAAAGAATAAAAATGAACATTAAAATGGAAAAACGCACCTACTACATAAGAAAAAGATGATGAAGAAACGACATACTATCAAAATTACAAATATCTTTAACATTATAATAGTAGGTAACCAAGAAAGTTCTGTCATTTTTGAGATTGAGAAAAAAACACTTGAATATTTTTACATAAAATAACTTTATCAAACTATTCATCTTTTCTTTGAACAACACTTTTCCAGCGAGAAGATAATTTATAAATTTTATATTTATAAAACTGATTATTTTTATTTTCTAAATATGTAGACACTTTTTTAAAATTCTGTTTTATTATTAAATTGCTTACCAAGCATATGATCGTCCAAAGATAAATATAGGTGATGATTCTATGGAGATGTGTCTGGAGAATATGGGGGTTGAAGGAGGATCTTCTACCCTACTGCAATTTACCCTTGTTTACCCTTAAGGGTGTAGGGTATACATTTTATTCTACTGGTCTCTATTACTATTAATAAATGTTCTCATTCCTTTCTGTTATTTGCCATCTTTCTTGCCTGTATCATATTAATCCCTCTGTCTGTCAATATCTCTCACACTATCGTCCCACGTTTTTCTAGGTCTTTCTTTCGGTCTTTTCTCCTGTCTTCTTGCTTCCCACATTTGTTTCACCGATCTTTTGTTTCTTAATCTAATGAGATGACCAAACCAGGTGAGTTTTTGGTCTTCAACTATTTTTAGTGTAGGTTCCACATTTAGTCTTTTCCGTATCTCTGTGTTTCTTATTTTGTCTCTTCTGGTGACGCCAGCTACTTTGTGGGGATATTTTATTTCCATTGCCTGTAGTTTGCTCTTCATAGCTGTCGTTAGAACCAACATTTCACATCCGAATATAAGTGTCGGTACAAACACAGTTTTATGTACTGTTAATTTGGTTTTCTCTGAAATCGCTCTTTTTCCTATGAAAATTATTTAAGCTGTGAAGTAGCCTATATGTACTTTCCAACAGTGTTTATCTCCGCTTCGTGGTGGCCTTTTTTGTTGATGCGTACTGCTAGGTATTTAAACGACTCCACTTGCTCCATTGTCTTGTTATTCAATATAATGTTTGTGTGTGGACTATCTCTGCCTGTTACCATTATTTTTGTTTTTTCTACGTTTATTTTCATGTTGCTTAATGTTAGTGCTTTATCCCAGGCTTTTAAAATATTTAAAAGTCGTCTGCAAAAGCACACTTCTCCAAGTATATCGGCTCCATGTGTCTGTGTCCAATGTACACCTTTATCGTTTTTTTCCTTACTTCTTTCATTATATCGTCTAAGACTGTGTAAAAAGCATAGGACTCGGGACTCCTCCCTGCCTTAGTCTGGTATTTACTTTAAATTCATCTGATTCTCTATTATCCGTTCTTATATAGTTTTTTCTCCTCGCGTAGGCTACTACTAGGTTATTCTCCGCTTTTCTTGTTTTAAGATTGTTCTGACTTTGGTTCTCGATATTCTGTCGAAAGCTTTCTCTGGTCTATAAATGCTTGGTACGTTACAATATTTCTTTCTAGGGACTTTTCGGCGATTGTAAAAATATGATCGTTTATATTTTCCTCTTTTCTGAATCCACTCTGTGACTGTTCGAATTGCCCGTCAATTTGCTTCACTAATTTTTTTTTCCAAAATCCGTTCATATATCTTCGATGGTACACTCAGTAGGGTGATCCCTCTGTAGTTTTTGCACTCTCGCCTGTCGCCCTTTTGAAGGTCGGAACTATGATTTCTATTTTCTAGTCTAGTGGCACTTTCTCTTCCTTGCAAGCTTGATTAAATATTGGTGTTAGCACATCTAGTCGTGTAGGTCCCACATTGTTCAACATTTCGTCGTTTATTCGATCATTACCTGCTGTTTTCCTTTTTGTTAAGTATTTTATAGCTTCTGTCACCTCATCCACTTGTATTTCTTCTACCGTTTGGTTTACTTCTTGGCCATCGTCTGCTTTCTCTTCCTCATCCTTTTCTGCGTCCTCTGTGCTTAACAGTTCTTCGAAATACTGCTTCCATCTGTACATTATTTGATTATCTTCGGTGAGAACATTTCCATTTTTATCCTTGACTTGTTTAGTTCCTACCTGTTGATTTCCCGTTCTTGCATTCTTGAAAGCCTTGTAAAGAGGTTTTGGTTTGTATAAAAGTCTTTTTCCATTCTATCGCCGAAGTCCTATCACGATTTTTTCTTTGCTATTCTTACAGACTTTTTGACTTTCAGTCTTTGGTCATTGCATTTTTCATAGCTCTCTTGTGTTACTTCTTTTAAATATTGCTTGTTTCTATTTTCCCCCTCTTTTCTTCTAGCTTTTCTATTTTCTCATTTTATATCTTCATTTCTTGTTTTAGGCTGTCAATTTCGTTCATGGCCTTCTCGTTAATAAGCTTTAATTCTTTAATCTTTTTCTTGAATTCACTGTGCTCCTCTTATCTCTTTCTGTAACTTTTTAGTCTCTTTATTACTAGTGTGTTGCTCGCTTTTAATTTCTTTTATATCTCCCGCCAAAACTTTCATTAGTTTCATCATTTTCTTCATTTGTGCTGACACTTTTCTTAATTTCATCCCTTTTTGTAAGGGTTCTCTGTTTCTTTGGCTTTCTTAAACAGCTTCTCGATATCGTCCTTTTTCCTCTTCCCTTCATCTATTAGATACTCGTCCGAGTCCATATTTTTCTTCTAAATTTGGTACTAGTTGTTTGGTACACTTTAACTACGTTACATCTATTCGATGTTATAGCCTGCGAAAACAGGACAACTCAAATCAACTTTTCGGAAGTTGTCCTATTATTAGCTCAGCTATTTTACTGAATTTAAATTGCTTTACTGTTGTTCTCTATATATGCAGCCGTTTGTGCTATTCTGTATAATGTGTTTCCTATCCAGTTTTTGGCGAAATGCAAATTCAAGGTTTTTGAATTTTGTTTATCTGTCTTTATCATTGTCTATTTCATGCAATACTGCTCCTTAATGTTAGTGTCTCATAACCTTTAACGGTTACTTCTTTTAAGTTATTTTACTCACAGTTTCTCTAATCGGGTAATCTCTGGATCCTGCCAGGCTCTTCCTTCCGATGTATCTTTTCTTTACAATTGTAACCATCCCATACGGTCCAAATTTGAACTTAAATATCGGAGTTGTAATTCACACATAAGCCATAAGCATCACCCTTCACCCTAGTGCTTCATCACTTACTATGAATAATTCTGCAAGCTGTTGACACGATAAAGGGGAGTTTGTTTCAATAAACCTGCAAAGCTTGCAACGCATAGCGAAGTGGCGAAGCAGTCTCCCAAATTTGAGAACCCTCTAGTCTAGCTGACTTTTGACCAATCAGTTTCAAAATCACCGGGACACAAGCCTTTTGGTCACCTGTCGATTGGTGAAAACAGAATTTGGAAATTCCCAGCCGTTCTCGAGTTATTGCTCGGACGGACGGACGGACGGATTGACGGACGGACTGACGGACAGACGGACAGACGGACGGACGGACAGACGGACGGACGGACAGACGGACGGACAACATGAAGTTAGTGACTCCGCTTCACTTCGCAACTTAATAATTGTCTCCAGTTCGTCGATGTTTGATGGTTTACCTGATCTATCCCGTCTTCTAAGGATCCATCTCTTGTAGAAAATTTTTAAACCATCTATAGGCTGCTCTTGATGTATTTTTTTTTGTAGCGTTTGTAGCGTTAATCCCCACTGTTCCCCTCTCTTTAGTTTAAATTCGTAAATTAAATACGCACATATTACACTATTTTTCACAGGCATTTTTAAAGGTTTGAATTACATATTGAATTAAACAGTTCAAAATTCCATGAACAACTAAAGCAAAAACGTGCTAATATAACGGATAAACAATTCTTAAAATTTTTTCCGATGACATGCGTAAACAATTCTTGGAATTATTGTACATGCACAAATGAGACAGAACTTATAAGTTGTATATTATTATTTGTCCGTCTATAATAGTAATTATTCCCCAAGATACATACAAAGTTTAATTTTTTTGGTTTTATACATTTTTTTCTGTTTGCATACTTTTTGATATCTTTTTTTTCTTAACTATTAATAATTTTGATTTATATCTCCCATATTTTTATTTTTCTAATCTCTAGTTTTAATTATTACTGCGGCTTTATTCCTTACTTATCGATTAGTAAATTATTTATTTAAGATTTTACTTACTTGATACTTGAGTATATTGATGTGTTCAGGAACCTATTTATGGTTGTTATTAATTTAATATTTTATTTTTCACGTATATTTCTACACAAAACATGTTTGCTTGTTTTTAATTTTACTACTTTTTACGTGTATAGATAAAGCGTAGTGCTGGTTTCTTCTGAGACAGGCCTCGGATGTAGATACAATTGTAGGCCACTTACTTTGTAGCTAAGTTTCTAAATACACGTTATGCTTTTACTTCTGTGGGGTTCTGTAGAGTTTGAAGCCGCTCGGAAACGTTGCATCTGTTGTATCCATCCCTTAGCTAGATTTTGGATTTGATTACTTTAAAACGAATTATTAAAAAAATATTGGCTAAAACAGTCGA
Source organism: Sinelater perroti (assembly GCA_036346155.1). Lineage (NCBI taxonomy): Eukaryota > Metazoa > Arthropoda > Insecta > Coleoptera > Elateridae > Sinelater > Sinelater perroti. The sequence continues at coordinate 15,617,298 of JARFIY010000265.1, forward strand.
ATTAGGGGAATCAAATTATTTTAAATTATCACAATTTTGAAAGACAATACCACACGTACGAAAGACTCTCTGTTTTATTAGATTTTTAATATTATCCTTTCCTCTTGTGTTAAAGAAACTTTTTATAGAATTTATGTTGCGAACTTGTATAATACATACTACTCACAGTTTACAACCCATGGTCTTCTCAGTAGAGATTATTATACATTACTGTATACTGAAATTGCAGCGCCAAGAAAAAATGCAAGCTGCTAACTGAAATTCCGGCTTGATTCCATAAGACAAATAAATTATTAAATTTGTCGATAAACATTTACGTTTATTCAATAATGTATGGCCCCACCTCAGGCTCTTGTGATCGCCTCTATTTTCTTGGTATCGTGTCAAACAATGAATGAATGGATTCTTGGTGGACTGCATTCGATTTATTATTGACACGCTCTCATAATTCAACGAGATTCCTTGGAAGTCATGAATATCACTGCGCAATGATGTTCCAGAAACTTTCGATCGGTGAAAGGTCAGGTGATTGGACCGGCCATGAAAGTTTCTACTCTGTTTGTTGAAGGAAGTTGAATGTGTTACTTGTCACATGTGGTCGAGTACTATCTTTTTGAAAGATTGTTTGGGGCCCCCAATGATCAAAAGAAAATTTCATAGGCTGTAAGATGTTACCTCTAACTTTGAGTCAAGGTGACTTTTCATATTATAATATCTATAGTGTATCAGTATCAGACTATTGTTTCTGTTTAAATAAAATTTGGATTAATCAGAAAAGACATTCTTATGCCATTAGTATGTCTATAGATGCCTTTCCGTTGCCTATTGAAATCTTTGTTGTCGGTGCAGAAAAGTTCTTATAGCTACAAGAAAAGACATCGTACTGTTAATCTCATTCAAGTAATCGACGTTGTACAAAGAAGGGAGACAATCGGTACCGTACAATGGTTGCGCTAGAATACTTGGAAGTCGCGTTACGGTCTATAATCGTAAGTTTCTGAAGAAAACGATCCTCTCTTTTAGTTATTCTACGTACTTGATTAAGAATTTGGGATTACTGATTCCATATTCGCATCACACTGCTACTGCGCTGACCAATTTTTCAGCTTATTTTTCGTACAGAAACATTCCCTTTATATGCAGTCCAACAATAGGAGGTTCTCTTTCAAATTCGCTAACGCATTAATGTATCCTTGGATGTACCAATTTGAATGGATGGAGAACTCTTCTATTCCTATTTTACACGTGATATTGCTAACCCCCCCATTTCATATTTAAGAAACGATATAACCATATATAGAACAGACAAAACCACGTAGTCCTCAAACTGTACTCGTTTTCTGATTGTAATTTAATGTATAAGTTTTAATGCAATATAATTTGCTTTTACTGGTGCTGCAATTACAATAAGTAGTAATGTATAAAATTCAAATAAAAAGTTTTAAATGTCTATCCCGAGTAGATTATTGCAAGTTTTGTAGCATTGAATATTTTATGTGTATTTTTCTTTGCCGGGAATAGTATTACAAAATTGAAGTTGCTTTTGGCTTCCCAGCTTTTTTGTATTTGCTGACGAAAGACATTCCAATAGCGTCATATTTTTTGAAAATGTAGTTTTAATTTGACTCTCCCTCATAGAAAACATCTTATTGATAGTTTAAGAAGTTATTGAACGTGGAATATATTAATCTAAATTTGCTACAACGTTCTCGATGTGAATTTGAAATATTATTTTTTGCCTCATGCACTATTTTTGCCCACAGGATGCACTCGGCACTCGACACGCTGCGGTTGGAGCGCTTCTGTCGCCCATGGACACAATTTTCGTGAAGAACGTCGCCCCGTGCAGCCCAGCGGAGCAAGCAGGTTTGCAGCACGGTGATAGGATAGTCGCCGTCAACGGCGTGTCAGTAACTGATAAAACATACGCCCAGGTCGTACATCTCATTCAGCATAGCCCTGAATACTTACATCTGTTAGTGGTGCCGAAGGAAGAAGACGTGCTACAAAAGGTGAGGCGATGCTCGACTGCATTCACCGGCGGCTGCGCTCCGGCGTCTCGTTAGCGAAAGCTCCGCGGTTCGCATTAAATGCTATTCCATCCTTTAAAGGACTTGTAGCCCGCAGTAATGAATTGCACCAACTTAATCATTGTCAATTTAGCGCTTATGCGAACGACTGTTTGCTTGATGTAGTAAACTTTGAATTTCATCTTATTAGTTCATTAGTATTAAAGCGGTTAGTCGGAAAGGCGTGACCAAACATTTCTTACTTGGCTTCGCTTTTTTTATTAGATTTTCTTTTGGTCTGACCTTTTCATTCTTTGTACAGATACAAGTTTTTAGAGATTCACTTCTAGTATTCTCGTTATGAGGGCAAGTCGGTGGGAAATTATTTTTTATTAGATTTGAGCTTATTCTTTATTTTTGCTACCATCGCTGGTGATCTTTACTAATGTTTTAATTTTTGCACTTGCAATATGTGAGGTAGCAGCATTACACATTCAACCAGAGGACACACTTCCGTCACGTCACATAACGTGAGGAACCAAACATGTTAACGATATTTTCATTCATTAAAACGATGTGTATTTATATTGGTGTGACCCTGTCTTCACTCTTTCACGTGGTCTCAGACCGTTAAATATGAATCGGTCATTCATTTTCGTTGTCCATTATTCTCTTGTGTATTAAAGTGGTGAAATTATTTTGCAAAATAAAATAATCGGAATTTCTTTGTAAATTAAGCAATTTATTACAAAATTTTGAAACGATAGGAAATTTTGATAGCGTAGAATTCTGAAATTTGGATACTAAAGCTATTGCTGTTTGAGCGGTTCGACTCTAATGAAAACTTGTACAGAACATAATGTCTTATTTATATTATTTCAATTTTATTGCTTTTGTCAATAAATGGGGGAATCTAAAATGAATACAATTTAACGAGGACGAGAGAAAGTTTTATATCTGTTCTAAACGTACCGTGTAGGTTAATATCAAGTACAAAAAATTCATATGACTTTCTTTAAATATTTTTCCCTTTTATAAAACAAAAACTTAACTAACTGAAGTAGAATTGGGAATTGTGTTCGAATAACTCGAATTTTTCAATGCTTGACAACTAAAAATTCGAATGCGCATAAATTTGAATAATCAAAATTGGCGTTAAAAAGCGAATCTTGCCTATTTTGTGATCTAGAATTTACAAATAGTCTTCCAAAGTTTTTTCATGTATCTTTTGTCTTTCGTTCTTTTGATTCAAAACGCTCTCAATCTATTTGCTTGTACTTGGCGTATTTTGGAAAACTGTCTTATGTTATCTCGTATAGCGTAATTCTTTTTTTTTTATTTCAGTTTTTCGCCGAAACAGCCCACAACCCCATTAGTAATCAGCCGCAAAAGCAGGACTTGTACGCCGAGCGAAAGAGACCCCAGCGCCCAGTGGCGCAGCCTCCTCACAGGCCGGGCGAGTTTTATGTGGACGCGCTGTCCTGGAAATCTCTCCAGGAGTCCGTTTACAGCAGCGTGGACTACAAGCAGATAAACAGGCCGAAGCAGCAGAGAAGCGCGGACAGCCTCTTGTACGCCACGCCCACCGAGGTTTTACGCTGCGACAAACCTGAAGAGATCATCGATGATCCCAGCAGGAGATCCAGGGCCCAACCCCAAGTGCCCTTGTATAGAAAGATGGGCCGCAGAGCAAGCGAGGGCAGTACGTTTTCGAACAAGGAGCTGTGCCCCTACGAGTTTTTGGACAATTTTGGCGTAACCACAGAACCTAGTGATATGGTGGTAGGAGGAGCCGGCAAGATGAAGGCTTCCGCGAAGGTTGCGTATCCCGATACCGCGCCGCTGGTGACCCGCGGTGCAGAAAACATGCAAGTGTTTTCTTATCCCAATGCCGTCGGGTGTAGGTTAAGCCTCGACGGCGGCAGGAGAGAGTCTTCCTCCTCTTTAACTTCATCCGTCGCGGATGGAAGTAAAGATAGTTTAAGTTCCTATGATTCCGCGTCAACCTTGACAGGTCAAGATACGGATGATTCTATTATTATGACCAGGCTACGAAAAAACCTTCAGAAAAAGGAGGAATTTTTGAGGAGACCCAGTCATCCGGTCGAAGCGCCTACGATCCAACGGGAGTTTTATGGGCGGCCTAAGAAACTCGATAAACCCACTTGGCCTCCAAACGAGCCTAGGCAGGAATCCCCGTCGAGAGCCCTAAAGCCCGTTCATCAGAATCTGCAGAGGGTTAAAACCGACATTGATACGGAACGTGATCTGCAAGGCCGCAATGATAATTATGCGATATACGCATCGGGCGGCGCCGTAAACAGCGTGCCCCAGCAAAAAGGTGCGAACTCGCCGAAGGACTGGCACGTGATCCCCGAACCTACAGGCATGAGGGAAGCTTCACCCGCTCCTGCCGTTCTGGATAATCCTGGTCAGATGAACGGAGCTACTTCCATTCAGGATGAAGACAGAAGGTAATAGTTTACTTCCTTGACGGTGGTCGCATTTTACGTTACATCGTTTTCAGATTATATTTGACGAACCTGCAGATGGTATCCAAGCGGACAAAGCAATTTGAGAGCGGCAGGCCTATGCCAGAGGACGACCCCATGCTCAAGGACCGCACAAGTTTCTACAAAAGCGAACTTGCAAGGATTAGTTCTAAGCGAGTCGTACCACATGTTACAATTAGAGCGCACGAATTCGAATCGAGATCGTCTGAACCTCGACGCGATAACAGTGGCAGTTCTACAAATTCGGTCCTGAGAAGGCAACATCGCGACAGCAGATCTTTGGACAGCTCAGGTTAGTATTTACTAAATAGAAGTGGAAGCTGAGAAATAGCGTGTTCTCGTGGTCTTTATATAAAGGGATTACCTTTAGCTTCGCTCTGCTGAAAAGGTTGAGGGAGTGGGATGGCATAAATATGGGATTTACTTCTAAAATACTCTTGCGGATTTCCATCTAATCAAATTTAATTTTGGGCAATAGGAAGCAATGCTAGCAGTAGCAGCATCAATGAAGTTGTTGAAAGTAAGCTTTCAGGGAATGTAATGATTCCCTTTGGAAGCAAATATATCCATGTGCCGCCGCCACAGGATTACAGGCATCCTAAAGGTTAGCGAAAGATGTTTCTCTGTATTGGAATAATCACTGCTACTAATATTAGGCAGTTTTTAATTTATTATTAACTTAGTTTGGGTGTATTGATAATAATTTGTTTCTAATTGATTGATTTATCTGAAGGAGCAGCTATATGTCCGTTTACTACTTCAGAGTGATTACTAATTGTCTCTTTACGATCTATTGTTGAGAATTTATTACCAGTATCTTATTTGTATGCTTACGTTTTATTGTCTTATTTTTTTGTGTACTTTATGACTGCCTTCGGATTGTTTTGCGCCTGTTAACACACTCTTTTATGTTTGTTTTTCACTTGTTTGCGTTTTCTCTGCCTGTTAGCAGTAAATGGAAGTGTAGGTCTCAATATTAACGGGCACGTTTAGCGCCTTTTGTACACTAACCGCCCCCCTTAACTCTTCTAGATATACTGCCAGACGTTGACAGTCAACCGTTTAGAATGAGAGCTCGTTCTAACTCGGCTGATTCATGGGCTGCCGCTATGCAGAGTGCTCCAAAAGACCAGAAAATCGGAAAGGCTTTTGCCCAACGCGCCGCCATAAACAAAGAATGCCCGGAAGGTAGATCTTTTACTGTCAGCGCTTTTATTTTTGCTACTCCCATGTAACTATATTGATACTAAAATGCAAAAAGTCACAGGGATAATCTGTACTAAATGCTATATATTATACTGCGTTATTAAATGATGGTATGGTTAAAACGGCTAAATTAATTAGTTTCATTTGTAACTTTTAATTATGAATTTTTTACAATTGAAATTGATGATTTCATTTATATTGCTTTGATATTTTTCAAAATGTATTTTAACCATATCAAATCTATTGGTTCTGTGTACTCATGTTTTACAATCTCTTTGGAAGATCAAACCCAGGAGTCTGCAAACACATCACCTCTGCAGCCCCAGCCGCAGACCCCTCTGTCTCCCCTTATTCCTGAACCAGTGGAGCACTTACAAATCAGTGTCCCTTCACCTGATTCCACGAGTCTCATCCCCAAAACTCCCGCAGTCCGTCCCAGTCAACTTGATTTGGGCAGTCCCATTCGTCCTGCAAGGCGGCTTCACTTACCCCGGTCAGAAGATTCTTCTCCTAGGAGATCTAGCTCCCCAGGTAGATTAAAAGTGTCATCCTGGTACTAATGCGGGGTCTGCACTATGAGCCACTAACCAGAACCGCTTACTAAATAATAATGTTAAAAGGGCGCTTAGTTGCTGCTTTACCTAATTGAGTCGGTGTCTTGTCATAAGACTAATTTTCACTTTTCAGCTAATTCAGAAGAGCACAGGCCGGTTGTGGTCAGAAGAACTAAAAATACTAACCTGGGTAAGTGGATTTATCGAGGCTTTCCGGTGGCGTCCACTAGCTGAATTCTACTATTTTGTGCATTTGCAGCAGATGAAGAGCGCGCCATGCGCCGCGAATCCTATTTGAAGGCAACTGGAAACGGAAGAATGCACGTGGACGACTTCAGTGACGGCGAAATTTCGCCCCAGATCACTAGAAGGTGAGCATTGCGGGTTCTTACGGCACATGGCCTCGTAATTGATTTAGAAACACATTTCTCGCTGGGTGATGGGATTGCTCATTGTGCTATATTTTATTTAGTGCTCATAGAAAATGGCGGCCTCCACTCTTTCCGGGCGATATTCAGCAACTTCGTAAACTCTTTGAGGATGCACCCTATCCTTTGGGGTGAGCTTATTGATAGTGCCGTTTCCTGCATGCCTGAAGCCTTATTTATGCAATGCGCAGAATAACTTACAACGCTTGCGTGTCAATATTTTGTGGCTTAGTGGCAATAAAAACTTTATAGGTGAATAAACAAGAAGGAATTTGCCCTTCAGACGTTAGATTTTTGCAGAGAGAAGTTATTTTGTAGGCGCATTTAGTGGGGTTAAATATAAATTAGTTTTCTGTCCTAGTTTTTGCATGCGGTTGATGATGCTTGAAGTATTAATTGCGTTTTTAATAAAACGTTATGCAATGCGCCTACTATAGAGTCGTTTTTCCTTAACAGACCGAGTGAATTTTAAACTTCTAATGTGCACAGCTGCTGAATAAATTTCACGGTAAAAGTGAAAAACGACATATGGGCCGCCTGAAAATTAATAAGACGATGGCGTTATCTGCTTGGTGGCTTATCGGCTACTTTTTAGATTCATCTGCATAGTCGCTAACGTTTTCAGCGCTCTTGTGCATGATGGTACCAGGTGAGGAAGTAATTCATGCGGGCGGCCGTTAAGCAATGGTAATTTCGTCTTTTTTGCCTTTGCCTGAATGACAGAACTCTCTTGCATAATGGGAAAAATTGGCGGTTAACACTTTGTTTCGCGGAAATATTTTTCAAAGCGCGGTGGATATTGCAAACTTCAGGGGCAGCGATGCACAAAAGCACGCAGAGAAATCGGAAACGGAAGCGGCGAAAGCTAGCACAACGCAGATAAGCATCTATCAAAATGCCCCGAGCGGTTTTTTGACTAATCTCTGCCTCCATGAATATTCGCTGAAATACGCTTTTGTTTGCGGATACTTAAAGCTTGTTGTGCACTGTTGCATTGCGAATGTGTCGTAAATGTACAGCATTATAATTTTTTTGCTGTTATGAAGGGGTAGCGTGAGCGGCGGCAGCAGCAGCAGCGTGTCATTAGAAAAGGAAAAGGTTTCCCTGCCGAGCAGTCCCTTGGAAAAGGAAAATCAGATCGTCAAAGAAGGCCCGCTTCATTGCAAAATAGCTGAAATTGACGGAAAGGTACGCTTCTCCGTGAAATATCGCTTTCTAGTAAACACCCGCTTTGTTGCAGAGGGCTGCGGACAGGTCGTGGAAGCAGGTTTGGGTTGTCCTGAGAGGGTCAAAGCTGTTTCTCCATAAAGACAGACATCATCAGGTCAGAGCCGCTTTATTCCACACTAACCAAATTATTCTATTTTAATCTGCGCGAAAATAGAGCTACCTTAATGAATTTTGTGTGCATACGCCAAAAACTGAGATTTTTGGCATCGCTTCTAGAATAAAGTCTAAAATGCCGCCTTTTTCCAAGGAAGCGGAAAGAGATGGCGAGTCAATTTTAATTGGTTGCGAAACTGAGGTAATATAAATCAGAAGGTAATAGGTTAATCCGTTATTTGAGGTAACTGAAATTAATTATTATTGTACTTTGTGTAGAATTGAAGAACATAAATCACGAGCGTTGCCTCATACGAATAATTATTATTTGAATATTTCTTACGCGTTCGCTACAATAAGCACTTGTTGCAAAAACTAATTAAACGTCTTATTTCATCGGGCCGTAATAAATTGCCGTGCATTTTACCCGACGCAAAAATCCCTTCCGAGTGGTAATTATGTTACGCCTTTCTTACCTCGTGCAGCTCATAAAGTGCATTTGTGTGTCCAGCAGCAGACCAAAAGAGTGACTAAGGCTTTCGCGGGATGATGGAGTGTTTAGCAATAGAAAGTGGGATGTAATTACCGACTAGGAAAAAACTTTCGGTTTTAGCTGATTGTTCTCGATTTTATTACCGCCGTGCTTTGTTCAGTGAAACTCCGCGTGACGCCACTAATGCTGTGCTGCTAAATGTCTAATTAAACAGCACTTTATCCAATTTATTTCCTCTTCATTGTGTTTAAACGGGAGAAATCTTCAGGTGGTCGAAATATTGGTCGTTTTAAAGATAGCACGACTGTGGTGGATCAAAAGTTATTAAAATTATATTTTTAATTGCAAGCACGCGTTGCCCAATTACACATTGCAAGTCGAATTAAGTAAACCCTTTCGTAACAGCGACGCCGCTAATGAAAATGCTGATTTCATTTGCAGCTGCAAAGGCGTGCACTGATGCAAATTGAATAATTATCTTGTTATTTGAAGAATCTTTTATTTTCGTCGGCGATTGCAGAATACCGACTGCCACCATAGTTGGAGGCAAACGAAGATCGATGGTAATTTCCAGTTGCGAAGGAAACGCGAGAGCATGCCTGCACGAAAATTTTCACGGGCCTGATCAATCTTCTTCAGAATGCGGCGGGCTGCCATTAGTCGAACAGCAATGCCATTCTCCCTCTTCAATTACGCATATGCTGCGGACGCGCTTGAGCTCTTGCAGACCACCTTTTAATTGTGCAAGCTGGAAAGTGTTGTTTATGTTTCTTTACATGTCGGTAGTCGGTGGTCGGGCGTCAGGCGACGATGACGGTCGCGCTTCGAATTTCTTCATCGCCCGATCGAGCTTCCTCAGACGCCGCGTTTTGAATTTTCGGATCCGCTCGGCCGCTAAGTGCAGATGCACTTCTATTAAATTTGTACTTGAAAATCTAGTTCGACCTGTTATAGCCTGGCAAGGATAACAGGGGCGTCTAACCAGCCGTATTTTTTACGGCGGAGACCATCGCGAGCCGGCGAGACTGCTGCGAGTTTCCCGGCCGCGCTCCAGCAGTTCGGAAAAGTTCTGGGCCTGAAAATCGGCGCGCGTCAGGTGCCAGCGCGCGAATGTGCCGGTGAAACTGGATCTGTTTTGTAATGGTAACAGGAGCTTCCTATTTGCGTGCGCGAGCCGATCAGTTTTTCCGATGATGTGGTGAAAAGTCGGCGCGATGCTGGAGCAGCCTGGCGTTCTAACTTTCGGGCACCGCGTGCGGTCCGGGACGATTTCTTGCATCCCCCTGCAGCTGCACCTGAGCTTTCCCGCCCACGGGTTTTTCCCGCGGCGCCTGCGGCGTTGGGGTTCTACCGGATCCTGGGTAATTCGCTTGATATGATTTTCTTTTTATAACTCAGGTTTTCTAGTTTTGTTTCATTAAATATGTATAATACGGCAGTTTAGAATCATGACTGTCCAACCTTCTAACTTTCCTGGATCGCATTCGCTTAAGAGCCCACATTAATTATATAATATAGGCAATTTATATGAATAGTAAAATTTTCATTGTCAGAAGATAATTTTGTGGGTCTTGAAGATTACAAAATTCATATTGAATAAAATTGTAGAGAATTTTATCTTAATGTAGTTTATTATACAGAAATCTATTCATATAAGTTATATAGGGGAGAATTTAGGAAGCTTCCGTTTATGCTAACGTAGTTTGCTTTCAGTAATGGACCTGAAACCATCTGTTTGCAGTAGCTATAGCAACCCTACAACAAAGGTGTAATTATTCGGCCCACTCGTTGGTGGCCAATTTATCTTCTCCATTGTGCCGGAATTTATGCCCAAGTCTACGTTTGCGTAGTTTTTAATGGAGGAAGCGAGTGCTGTGCATGTGTAAGCGAATGAGGGTTTTAAGTCCAATTTTAAGTCTCTTTGCTTCACTGGTATCAGCAGATCTGTTAATGTGCATTTACGCGCAAATAGCGCGCGACTAACATATAGATCGTGTTATGCCAATGGAAAAATCGGAAACAAATCTTTAATCTCACAATAGAGGCTAAGTGCTCGCTTTCACCGATTGTAATCTGCTGCATTAAGATCGAAAACAATCCCATGTCTAAGATGATTAACTTTTGAATCTGGCCCTTATTTTTTAACCTAACAACGGCGGTTTTCATTGAATAACGTAGCAAATAAAATACTTCGATGAATTTGTTACGAGTTTTGGGTTAAAGGGCTCATTTTGGGAAATGAATATTGAGTTGTTTCAATTTTTTACGCCTAGAACGCACCTTTTCCCAATTTTATTAAGAGGCTCTATAAATCCCGACAATATAATTGGCTTTTGTAAATTATTTAAATCAACGGTTTGTTTAAAGCTAGATCCTTGGAAGTTGATTTTGATTGGGTCCTTTCGACACCAAAAGGTTCTCTCCAACTCTATGTAACATATTATCGCAGAATTTGAAGAAATGCCAGCTAGCCAATTGTGTCTTTGGAATCCCGGATCAGGTTTACTTTATTTTTTTCTAGAAAAATGTTGGTATTTTTATATCCGGAAAAATTATCAAAAATATATTTCAAACATAAAAAAATGTATTGTAATCATTCACATGACCCGTTCATTTGGTTATTGAAGTATGTTTATATCTAAACTTCTTAACAATCATATATTTCTGAGCATTTACTTTTTCTTAGTTTTTTTGGGATCAACTTTTTTTTAGCAAAAAATAATCTTTTTTTCGAGAAAACCAGCTCTTATTTACTTAACTTATTTTAAAGGCGGAAGACATGGTCTCGCCTGCGAATCTTCTTAAAACGTCGGGTTTTTACAAATGCGATCATAAATAGTCTTCATGTAATTGGAAGTAATTTTTGCTTGATGAAATTCTGTCGTGTCCTGAGCGCACTAGAAATGTTCTTGAAGATTGTGGTTACTAAAATAGTTTGAAAATCTACTAGTACGACTTCTTATAGTCGCAAGAAGTTAAAACTGACATCATTCTTATTTATCCTTCATGGATATTCTCTAATTTGCAAATAAATCTATAATACAAGCAGTAGAGGGTTAAGTAGCTTAAAATTGATCTAAACAGAATTTGCGGTATGGCAAACATTTGAAGCTTTAACACTGCAATAACGTGTTATGATAAAATATTTAATCAAAACGGATTGTCTTGTAACTAACCAAAAATCTTATGATTTAATACAAGCCCTGTAATACAAAAAATTAAAACACAAAAATGTTACTAAATGTGTAGAATCGTTACTCGGACGTCATGGCTTTTTACCCACATTTATTTATATGAAAAATTTTAAGTCAGATTTGCATTTTCATCTCTATGATAAATTTAACTGACTTGCACACAGTTCATGCTATCTCATACAATTTGTTCTGATACATTTCTTAATTACATTCTATCAATATAAAACTTAGGCTGTAAGTTAACAAATCGATACTCGCTCAGTAGCGTAAAAAGAGCGTCAGTTAAGAAATTCAACAAATTAGTCAAATAGTTGGATGTCTCCTTATAACGAACTGTGTTTGAAAGCCCGCCTTATGCATAATTTAGAGACGGCCTCAATTAGAATTGTTTGTTATTTAATTTTTTTTCAACAAGAAACAACATCTAATAAGGGAAAATAAAGTCAAAAGATATGCAGGAAAGAGGTGCAGTCAAAAGAAAATACATATAAAATGAAAGGATACAAATAATGGAATCTTGAGCAATATATAAAGTCTTGGAAATAGAAGAAAGATGAAGAAAAGAGAAGAAAACTATAAGGTAGCATAATTTAATTGTGAACGTTGGGGGAGAGGAGTAAAATTTCATTTAAAAAATTTTGATAGGAAAAAGTGTAATTACTAGCAATAAGGTAATTTATAAATTTAGGATAATACTCATAAACAAAAGAGGAAAAGATAAGTTGGTACAATGACTGGGAAACAAATCTTAGCTATAATATAGTTATAAAAGATTTTCGAACGAAGGCGTCTATTTAGTCACTCCCTAGGCAGTATGAGAAGAAACGGGTCACTATCTATCGCTATCGAATGAGCTGGAGCTCAATATAATGTAAACTATATTAGAATTGCAAATGGGACTAACAAAGGCATCTACCCATTCCCAAGGTAAAAAGCGAAGCGGATTTTTTATTGAAAATTCTTCATTCCGAAAATATTGCCGTTTAACATTTTCAATTGGCTTATAGGTTTAATATGGGAAAACATAATATTCACTAATATATGTGGCTTCTAATATGAGAAAATGACTAATAATTAAAGATTAAAGTAAATAGAGATAATTTTGCTTGTTCTCTATCCGAACAAGGAACGAAAACAAGGAGTTGACTAGTTCTAGAGCAGATGGCGCTATTTTGCAGGTTTTGTAGCCTCCAAAAGTTTATATAAAGGCTTTATTTGGCTGTGCCGGTAGCTAAAGAGTAAAGTCATTGGCCAGTGACATCGTTGTCGGTTTCGGGCACGCGCAACACTATTGTCGTGCTGCCCCGAAGTGCGTATTGTGCGGGAAAGATCATCACTGTGGGGATTACAAGAAGCCCTGGGGCAAACCCGCCACCTGCGCAAACTGCCAGGGGCCAATTTCAGGGCTTTCCGATGCCGACGCCTCGTCAGACAGCGACTATTGCAGCTTCTGCTGCGCAACTGTTCCAACCAGCTCTTGGGTGCTTACAGCAGCACCCTCCACAGCCGTGAAGAACATTGTGGCGGCAACCTGGAATGCCGGAAATTTCCAGTAACTCGTCATAGAACTGATGATCTGCGCGGAAGGCATCAAAACCATCCATAAGGTTACACCACTTTGTAGCGCCTAAAAGGCACACTACTTTTCAATGCTAAGGCTTCCCAAAGAAGAAAGAGGATAGGGACTTAGACCCAGGAACCCCGAATGCCAACCATTAGGTGTTCAGATCAAAATGTTCAATTCAATTAACGTCATTAATCTATTACAAAAACGGATTTAATCAGTTTATTCATCAGAAGGTTAACACCTCCAAGATCCTTTCTCGTGCGTAATTTTTTTGAATAGTCGCCAATGCAACAGTGTAAGTGTAGAACAAAAAGGATTGCAGGATCACAACTATGTAATAGGTGTATAAATAAGTTCTCAGCTGTTTTCTGCAAAATTAAAATTTTATTTAAAAACAAACTAAAAAAGCTTAAGTATCAAAGTATTCTCCGTTGGCATCGATGACCTTTTGCCATCTTTCGGGTAGCTTGCGAATTCCCTGGTGATAGAAGCTCACCGGCTTCGAGACGATAAAGTTATCGATGCATTTTCGGACTTCTTCTTCTGTTTTGGAGTGCGTATCAGCCAAGTGATGCAGTAACGACCGGAATAAATGATAATCGGAAGGGGTCATGTCTGAGATATACGCCGCATGTGGGAGAAGTTCTCAGCCTAACGCGTCTGCAGCTCATCCGTGTCAAATGTTTGAGAACGTCTAGCGCGTGGTTGATCTTCAAGACTAAACTTTCCCCCGCGAAATGTTTGGTACCACTTTTTGCACGTTGCATGACTTACAGCATTCTCATCATATGCAGCACAAATCATTTCGGTGGTTTCAACAGCATTTTTCTTAAGAAGAAACGCGAAGTGGATCGAAAATCGAATATGCTCTTTTGTGATTGCCATCATGAACACAGCTGATTATTGAGCTTATGTGCATCAAACGCCAAATTGCATGATGTTTCGAAAGACCAAATGTCATTGCTTTAAAACCGCAAGAGGGCGGACTAATACGTTACATGTAAACGGTGATTTGCGTCCTGTGAAATCTAAAGCTGAGAACTTATTTGTACATCTATTAGAAATTAGTTGGTACAAAATGACGAAACATGGCGAAGTAATACAGAGGATAATATAAAAAAAGGAACTCTTTCTAATACAGCTATACAATCAGCTGATTGATCAGAAGTATAATTATCACCATGTTATGTTTCTGCTGTATTAGTAGCACTTGCAGGTATTTGTATTTTTATTTATTTTTACAAGAAGGAATTGCATGGTGTTAGATTAAGGATTTATAAAGGCCACCAGAATATAGGACGACAACTGATACGTTCCGTCTGCCGTTGAGAGTGTAAAAAGTTTCTTAACATTTGGGAATTTGATGATTGGGTGTAAATTAACGTCAAAAACAAAATACAGTCCACAATTATCAGCGACCTTTTAACAGTGCCCTGTAAGTTAACTTGTCCGTCGACTTCGAAGAAAATAATTCTTGACGTGCTTCTTTAACTTGATGAAACGGTTCAAAACAATGACTGCTTAAAAATTGACTTACCGATAGAATGAAGCTCTAATTAGAAGGTGCAATATCAGGACTGTTAGCTGAATGCGACAAAACCTCAGCTCCACCCAGTTTAGTAATTTTGTCTGTGGTCTTTGTGGTATGATGAGCGGGCGCGTTGTCTTGTTGAAGAAGAGCTCTTAAATATGTTTCACTTACTTGCCCTACAGCTCGGCCTTTGCAGCTGTTCTATTTGGAACCAATTCAAAGTGCACAATACCATCAATATTCCACCACAGCCAGAGGTTATGATTTTCTTGCAAAAACGATCTTGTCAAATAGTTGGCGGCAAATTTTGGCCCCGAGAAACTTATGTATGATTTCGAAACATTGACACGACTCACTTTTTTGTCCTTCGACAATGCAAATCTTCTTTGCAACATCTCTTGCTAACAGTTCTCATTTCCGACAACAACGGACTAATATTCAAAATTCAATTTTATCAATTGCCATCTGGAATCTAAAGATAAAGTTTGTTACTACACTATAAATACGAAAAACAACAAAAACTGCACGAAACTATTGTTAATAAATCATTTTGCATATTTTGAAAAGCAATGTTTTGTTGTTTATTCTCTAGAGAAGAACTAATAAAAGTACGTTAAACCAATTGTCTATGATTTCATACCATTTGTATAGCACAACTACGAAAGAATGTCGATATATTATTCTTTTATCTATTTCTCAATTGTCTTGTTTATCTTGATGCAAAAGTTTTTCGCCTCTTTGCTTTTAATAACAAATCTTAATTTTCCATTTGGTTAGTTGATTTATTTTTAGCATTCTCCTGTAATATCGTATGTGCAACTATCGTTCAAGTTCTCCACAACAAAAAGAACTTGATCAATAATCCTAAAAATTGTTTTTAGAACGGAATTTTCCGTCACTGTTTTCAAATTAATTACCGTTTCTCTTCTCATTTATTATATTGGTTTTGATGCATTGCAAGTGTTCTTTTTATAGAATAGCCATTTATTCTATTTTTGCGCATTCTGTAGTTTGTATTGGAGTAGTAATCATCATTAATTTTATTCAGCTTTTCTCAGTATGTATTGGTGTTTTCTGTTTGTATGGTATCACAATGATATGTTCATTTATAAATTTTCGGGTCTTTTTTAAGGTAGATGGTGACAAATTCTAATTTAAGGCTGACAAAACGAAGCTTTTTACAGCTATGCGAAACGCGCACAACCCTGTTTTGGCGGCGTTCCACTAGTCACAGTGTCGCGTAACGGGGGCCTGTACTTGCTTTATGGTGCAATCAAAACGGGCCATCCAAAACTTTTACCAGCCATTTTAGGCTGCTGGTTTCACCACTCAATTAATTATTCGCCCCGCAGCTGACCTTGCCGTATCAAGCTTTCGTGTAGTTAGGCACCTTGGCTTGTATTCGTGACATATTGTAACAGCAACTTTGCATAATATTCGAAATTATGAGTGAATAACTGCGCCGCATTGCTTGTAAGGCGCAAGAAAAAACACAGATTTTACAATGTTTGTCTAATTCGCAGATCTAGCTTACCTTGAATTGCGGGAGATTTCCTCTTCGTTGCATCACTTCCAGTTGATATGTATTAAATACCGTATTTTTTCGATCTGGTCATGTTTACGGATGTGGAAGGTTTTTCATGCGATTTTTTTAACGTTTCCTGCTAGTTTTGCAAATTAGGCGTAAGAAAGGTTTTTTGTTTTATTTGTGTATACTTGCCAAAGGTCACTTTTTTCGCTTTGAACTTGATATTGCATCCGCTGAAATCGAGATGTTCCGTCAGACGCACACGATATATTTTATTTTTACTTGATTGTGTTTACGTTTAGGCCGTCTGTGTTTATGCTGATAGTTTAAATATTGTTGAATAGCAACGTAGGTGTAGCATATGAATATTGCTGTTCCATTGAGGTCATTACTAGCACGTATGACGACTCAGCTATTTTAAAATTCCTCGACTAACATGGATTATAATTTTTTTATTTTGAATTTATAATTTTTAGGTGGTGAAATTTAAGAGACTGAATAAACATCGGGAGTTAGCGCGTCAATGTCCGCACCAAAATCGTCTTTTAACTCTTGGATGGTTCTTGGCTAATTAATATAAAAGTTATCCTTTATGTAGTCTCAGAAGAATACTCTGGGGCTGTTAAATCCGCCGGTCGGACAGGCCATTTCATTACAAAATTTCCTGAAATCAACTTCTTGTCAAAATTCTCCCTTAATAGTAACTCGGGCAGTTTGTACGGTAGCTCCGTCTTGTTGGAACCACATGATTTCATTATCATTATCATTAAAAGTAGGTTATGCTCTCCAGAAAAATTGGGATGTCACACCGCACCAGACCGTGCATTTGAGCGGACGTAATGCTCTTTCATGAGTAATCCCGGGATTTTTACTTTCCCATATTCGACAGTTCTGCTTATTAACAGAGCCATTAAGGTAAAAATGAGCTTCATTACTTATTATCAAATGATGGACATATATATATATCATAGCACTAAAAGGCCTAATGGCCCATGGCTTCGATGGCATGTTTCCATGCCTTCCTATCTTTGGAGTTCGTCTTCCAATCTGTTAAACCGTACGTTCTGATATCTTGTTGCACATCGTTCCACCAGGTCTTTCTTGGTCTTCCCTCTTGTTTCTTCCTTCTGCTTCTCTTTCTAGGCATATTCTTACTGAATCTTCTTTTTTCATCCTGTTTATGTGTCCCAGCCATCGTAGTCGACATTGTTTAATGACTGTAATTAATTTTGTTTCTTGATATAGCCCTTCTATTTCTTGGTTGGTTCTTTTCCTCCATTCTTCATTCACTTTTATTATAAAAAAATGATGGACAAAGTTTTCATTTTCTTGGGCGAATTCTGGAAACTGTACGGCGTAATTTAAGCGTTGTTTGGAATATCTCGCCTGTAATTCTTGAAAGAATTGAATATTGTGTGAGAACAGTTTTAAACATTTTTGTAATATTCGCTGCAATGATCTCCAAGTAATGTTTAACTGAAGAAAATGTCTCGGAACGTATCCTTTAGTCAACCCTCTTGCCGAAAACTCCCTACTAAGCGTCTAATAATGGAAAGGGAAGGTGGATCTCTTATCACTGAAATGGCGACGATAAGCTCCTTGAGTCGCTATTATCGAATGTTGGTTTTGAAAATACAATTCTATGTTTTTTTATAATTAATCTTCTAGATCTAATCTACAAGATTAAAAAAAAACTGAAATTAAAGAAATTACATTTAACAAATCAGTTCGTTTCGTTTGGGACACCCTGTAATGTGAGTTAATAGTAAAATTGGTTGTGTTTTTCCGGTGAAATATCGAGATGTAAAACTGCATAGAGGGTTGACCATTTTTGGGACAGATTCGCGATTTTATGTATTGAAACTTTTGAATTTTTTGTCAAGTAATGCTTTTAGTTGAACATTGTAGCCTTCCAAGGAACTAAGAACTTTTTAAGGAAGTTTCTAACAACATTAAGGGATCGAAATTGGATATACAAGTCGTATGCCGTAGACCACGCCTTTAATAAGGCCAATTCCGAACACTTCTGGTTGATAGTTGTCTTAAATTGAGCTAATCGCTGCTAGCGTACACTCTAATCAATCTTAGCGTTTCTCAGAATAGCTTATGATATAGAAATCCAGTTCTATCACACTTGAAGCAATTTTATTTGGTGCTTTTCCGTTTTTTGGACCATTTTCAAGTTAATTGCGCACAGAATTTTGTTCCGTTATATTTCTTTCATTTAAGTTATGGGGTACCAAAAACCCAGGTGATTTATATTCCTCAGGGTGTGCAAATGTTTAACGACTGTTTGAAATACTTCAAGAATATTTGCAATCAATCAGTCGTCTATCTCTATTTGGTTTCTCTATAGGAAAAATCATTCAGGTTAAAATCTTTAGAATGAAACTTTGTAAACTGCTTTTGAAGGTTTAGGAATTTTTTCTTTAATTTTCATACATAGGATCGTTTTCAAGATATTTGCAAATTAACATTAACCAATACTGAAACAAATCGTGTTGCTAAAGTCTGTCGCCAGGAAGATGTGTTAAAAAACTATAATAGATATTGAAACCGTTGAAATTGCTGCAACCAATTGACAGAAGATGAGACTAGATAAAATTATTTCATAAAAGTAAAAAATATCAAGGATTGTTCGTCGATCCAATGACGGTTTTGGTGGTTCTTGCCACATCGGTACCAAAATTCGTTCATGTATCGTTTAATGGAAGACATTTCACGAAATCTAAAACACATTGTTTTGTGCACCAAATATAGATCGACAAAGGCATTTGAATATTGAAGATTTTGCTCGAGCGGCCTACAGATGGCGCTACGAAAAGTGATGACATAGACTTATGGAACACCTTGCATTAAAATTATTTTCATTCCAAAACGAAACATCTAATATTCCGTTTTTTGCGATATCGATGTGCGTGCGTGTAATTACAATTGGTCTTAGTGTGAAGTAACATTAAAATTCCTCTTCAGACTCTTTATTAATTAGATCGTAAAATAATGTAATTCCCGAGAACTCGCTATTAAGCAACGCGCACTGCTTTTGCGAAAGCACTTCACACAGTCGAGCAATTTAGTAATGGCTTTCCTGCTTGCAAGCTGACTCATCAACTCGTAAAATCTAGAAATCTAAGTGCGAATCGAAAGTTAAGTTCGCATATTCTGGAGATTCTTTTTGAAGGTACGCTTTAAGGCTTTTCTATTACACAAATAGAAAACGGGAATATTTATTTTCTAGTAATTTATTTGTATTGCTGGCAATTACAATTCTACGTGTGGTCACCAAGTACAAATTCATTATTTTATTTGAATGCTTTTAAAGTATAAGGGATAATAGATAATTATCCTAAAATGATATTTTTTATAAATATGTAAAAAAATATCGGTGTGTATATATAAATTTATTGAAAGAATATTGTAAGATAGTAAGACCAAAATGGGATGATTCTATAAGGTCGCCAATATTATCGTAACCAAATACCGTGATCCACACGTAATCTTCAAACGTGAATATAGCGGTATTTGGTATTTTTGGTGTCGTGCACAAGATATGAGCATATACTGCTCTTCGCGGCCGATGTCTGTACTATCGACGCGGAAATATGAAATACTTCTATCGTCTTAGAGACTTTTCATCACAACTTTAGTGATACTACAATACAAGTACCATAGCCAATTTTTAATGCCTAGCTACTTTTTGCCGTACTCTTTGGTGGTCTGCTTGGGTGTCTTTTACTAATCGGTTTTTGATCTCTTACTATTTTAATCATTCTGTTTTGCTCACATGGTTATTCGATTTTCTTCTTTCTGGAACGTGACTATAACCATCATGTTGCATTCTGCCGAATATCTTTTTTGACTGTATCTTGCCTCGTTTTTCCTAGTATTCCTCCTGACGTATTCATTTAAACAGTACGTAGCATCTATTTCGTTGACTAGCATCAGCAGTGGCTCCTTCTCAACAAGTCATCACTGGTCTATTCATAGTTTTATAAATTTATTCTCAGTGTTTCAGAATTTGTTCTTCCAGGCTACATCTGCTAAATAATGAGAAAGTCGTGCACCTTTCATTAGGTATGTTGCGGTCACTGTTCATCACTGTTCTATCCATGTTGCATGTCGATCATATTGGATTTAAAATTGGTTTTATTAGTTGAAGCTTCCATGTTGTGTTTATTTGCTGTTGTTACGAGTATATGGCGAAGGCGCTGTAATTCATATTTAGATTGTGTGATTCAGACTACTATCATATCACAGAGATGTTATTCTATCCCATTTTGTATCCGAGTACTTTAACTACTTCGCAGATAATTCTATCTATGATACGATTGAAAAGAGCAGACCTCGGTGAGTTTTCTTGTGCAATTCTTGTACTACACCCTACGTTTCCTACCAGCTACCTATATTCTGGTTAAGGGATTTCCATTTAGATTATTTTTTTAATTTGACCAGATAGAATTGATTTCGTATATTGCAAAATATAAAGTCTGATGCGTGTAACTCGATAACTTGTTAGTCTATTTAACTAATTATAAATATATCAATGATCAAACAATTAATGCGAAAAGCTTATTGTTGTTATATTTTATGTGGAATCTTGTCCAACAAGATTTATAATACTTAGTAATTCCTACGTTGTATTCAAAAACGATGTTTCTTGATAGCATCTCTTTTTAAATACTAGGGTGGTTGTTTTCACCTGTCATTTTCTTGATACTTTCCTTAATTGTTTTATTGAATAACTTTCACAGTTGTCTATTTAACGTTAATTTTCCATTCTTCCTGTTTTTTATTGTTTTGATTGCTTTCTCAATATCTTCTTCAGTAACTTTGGAAGTCTTGCGTTTATTTTATTATTTTGGTGCTTGATGTTCTTTCAGATCATATTTCTTGAATTTTTTTTTCTTTGGTATCTCTTTAACTTCATTAGTGAACCAATGTGTTTCATTTCTATGCAATAGTTGTATTCTAATTTTTACTCTTATCCACTAACTATTCGACTATTGTCCCGATGTTTTTAAATTTTGCTTATGCTTCTTCCTATTTTGGGTTATTTTTTATTTTTATCTTTAGTCGATTAGTAAATAATTGTCTAATGCTCTTATTTTCTAATGACTATATTTAATTTTTTCATATATTCCTAATTATTTGGTGGCGTGTGAAATGTTTATTTTATATATAATATCATTGAATGAGTGGTCATTCGATCTGTCTGTGCCTAACTTAATGTGTACTCACTAAAATATTAGATATTTTAGTTCTTAGGAAGTATCTGCTTGTTATTATACTAGGGGTTGCCCGCCAAAAGATATTTTTGGCCTTCTAAGCTGGCAAATTTTCACCCGCCTTCCCTTAAAATTTTGCAAGGTGCGAACGTATAGATTTTTAATTGGATCGGCTTTTTTCCTGGATCGGAAACATGGAACAATTTAACGCCCATTCATGGTGGACGTAAGCATAAGCCGCCCATAGGAAATACGTAATACGTAAAGTTGAATCAATGCAAAACTTATATGCTCGTTCATAATGCACTTGCGTAATTTTTACATTTTACGTTCAGACGTAAGAAATATGTGAAGTTGAAATCGGTTCAACTTTTCTTACGTCATTTGCAGTAACTTTTAATTTTTCCCTAGATTAATGTTGGCAGTAGTAACAGAATGTTCGTTTTGATTCTGAAATGGCATAACCTAACTTTAGTATTGTCGACATTTTTACTTCTTTTTTGCAACGGGTAGAGAACTATTAATTAAGTTAGTAAATATGCATCTGCTCCTACACTATAAAAGGGATAACAAGTACAACGGCAACATAATTATGCAAAATGCCTGGGAGGACATTGCTGCCGATACTATGTTTGGGCATGCGCAACCTTCAAATGTTTACATAAAGCTTACGTGCATTATATGTATTTCTTATGAACGGTCATTCGGCAAGCAGCGAGAGCGACCCCGCACGGATCTCCTTATGTAAATCAAAAGCTCAGAGTACCGCCACGCCAAATTTAATGTCAGCGGTCTTTGTTTATTTTTCATTCAAATCTATAGGCTGTCTTTGTTTACTACGCACGGACCTCCTCGTGCAAATGGCCTAAAATCACGCCACATTCCTTTATTTACTTTCTGTTCCAATGTATAGATAGATAGTATATTAACACGATGAGTTGTGTATTTATACCTTATATTATGATCAAAAAAAGTATTATTAACAGGTAGATTCATTATTCGTTTATTCGTTGAATCTTTGCTTGACGCCTTGTAAAGGTGTATATTGACTACTCGTGCATTGAAATCTCCAATTATGATAACTTCGTGATGTAGTGTATCTTGTCCATGGTGTTCTGCAGTTCTTCATAGAATATTTGTCTTTTTTCTTTAGATTTACTCACGCAAGGTGCATACACGGGGAATATATGAATTTATTTTTATTGATATTTATTTATTGGTTATGGTACCTTATATAATCATTGCAATTTTGGAATTTTATACCCAAAGATATTCCGACCTCGTTCCCTTTTTGTCTTCGGCTATAAATTTAAATGTAATCTTCAGTGAGTCGTGCGCCTTTACTCTTCTATCTTACTTCAGAGATACCACACAGGTTTCAATCATTCTTATTATGCCATGGCTTAATATTATCACTCTTATAACATTCTTTGTTTATTATTCGTTGCCTATTCGTCGTAAAGATCTGGATATATCCGACGTTTCTTTTAATGTGGTTAATTATTGATTGTTGACTTGTTTATTATTAATATTATGGTCACAAGTTTAATTTGTATATCAATCAGTACCCATTCTTTTGGGGGCTGTTATATAAGTTTTTTACTGTGGGTAAGTAGATGCTCTGACCCACAGTCTCTATTTATCCAGGATTGGTTTCGGTAATGGGATTCGATTAGCAGCTGAATACTTAGCTACAAAAAATGTAATAAGGCGCGTGTATATACAAACGGTTTATATTGGCATTGCTTTTCACATCTTAAGCACTTTTTGTGCCAAAGAAGATAATCGAAGTACTATTTTCACTACATAAATCTGATATTTTTCCGATATTAGTATAAGCGTTAAAAATTAATTTTGTAGGCTAGTACTATATATCTTTTTAAAAATCGAAATGTTACGAAGTTTAAGTTTAATGAAAATGCTTTCTAAACTGATGTTTAAAAGGAAAATTATTAAAATTCAGGTTTTTATATTGCTTTGTTATGATTTCTGTGACTTGGTGAGGTTTAAATAAAGTTAGATAGGAGAAACCAGAAATTTAATAAGAATAATGTTTAAAATTAATTATGTAACTTATTTAAATTAATTCTAAGTTACTACTTCCGTTAATGTTATTTTGATTAGGAATGTGTTCTTGTATAATAAAAACAGAAAATTTAAAAATATAATTTTAGAATTTCTACTATTTTTGTATTAAGGAAGTTAAGTGTGTGTGATTGAATATTCTTCACTTTTTAAATATTATTGTTGAATAAGTTTGATGTTAATCTATATTGCGATAAAAATGATTTATAGTTTTGTATGAGTGTGATTTTGTGGTTGAGGTGCCCGATTCACTCCTGCAACTCTTTGATGCCTGGCGGATGGGCTACTCAGTCACTAAAAATAATTGAGTACATACTTGTGTTCACTTCGAACAAGAGTTAATAATGGCAGTCGTCTAAGGCGCGGCGCTTACCACATCGTCTCGCATCAGAGAGGGTGCGCGACGACCGGGCAGAGAAGCCAAACATACGAGAGCCTTAACCTCTCAGTTTGCAGGCCGTGCTCCCACGCGGAGTGTTAATCCACACTATTATTTATATTATTATTATTATTAATGTAATAATTTTTATTTGCTAAAAAGTCAGCTGACCGTCATCTTTTTAATTCATTATAGTAAATATTAAAAATTAATTGGGTAACTGAATGTTATTCTTAATTTCCTAAATCTATCTATATTTTCTAAATACTATTCAAATGTAACAGTATCAACTGAAATTCTGTATTTGAAGAAATTTTGATTACATTTAATTTTATTAAGAAATGTTCAAAAGAGCAACATATTTTTTAAAATATTAATTCTTTGTCGGGTCACCCGCGTGGTAATCGAACACCTTACCGACTCACCCACTGCGCTACGCTCGCTGGCTTGCAGAATGAGTATCGTTACGTGTATATAAGCCCGCGTAAAACTTTACCATCGATTTTCTCGGAAACCAAGGCCTATCGCATGAAACCCGGTTAGCCTGGTACTCGGGACAAATTCGTCTTCAACATACCTGAGACTCATCAAAATTCGTTTATATCATGTTTGATGGTCCCTTGTGAGTATAATATTATTCTATTCTAATTCTAATAAAAAATTAAAAATACAAACAAAATTATAAAAAAAAACAGTTACAAACTAAATCGACAGTTAAATTTTTCTTTGTAAAATTCTTTCGCTCATAAATTCGTTTTTAATAATGAAAATGGCTTTCCGAAACGTTTTTCCTAAAAAATTTTGGAAAATGCTGGCCAGATTTAGCAGATCGGAGCTTCTGATTTAAATACGACATTTTTTTGAATATCACCTACGGCTATTGCCCTCTAAGTGATTACAGAATGGGATTATTCTTACTCTTAACCAAGCGTAGTGCACTATTTCTGTTATATAACTATTAGTTATTTATTTTTCGAATGAGTTCTTAGGGCGGGAATGACATCTTTTATATAGTGGCTACCATGTACTTCGCTAATGCGTGGGTAACGTACTTTATAGGGTACGGGTTGTGATTTATCTGTGTTAAATCACTTTGTTAGAGTTGGGTCTTGGGAGAAATAGTTTCCGAACTACTCTGAGCTAACGGAGTGCCGTAACCTTAATGTTATGACTGGTCTTTTCAGCAAATTAAGTGGGACATTCTTGGAATTTAACGAATTTGTCAATCGTGCTGTTAAATTAAAAATAAAAATTGCATTATTTGTTCAAAACATGTTGAAATCAGCAAAATTTCGTATTATACGATATTTGGTTGTTAACCATCAAATATGCAAGTAAAAATCTGTGTGTTTTGAATTTTTGATTTTATAACAGGTCTATATACACAGTGCATATAATGAAGCATGTGCTTATTATAATGTAAAAAAAAATGTAGTAGATTCCCTTTATAATTAACTTTGATTAAATAGCGACCCTATAATATTAAATAAAAAGTTTTTACATCCGATGTAATTTTCAATGCTAATTTAACATGCTATTTTAATTGGCTTTGAAATTAATTCGCAAACTTTCGATCTGCTGAAAGTTCTTGTTATAAATTCACCGTCCTCTTACAGTTTCAAGTCCTGTTGGTCTTAAAATTTTAGAAGATAGCAATGTTAGTTTTCATTTTTGACAAAAAGGAGCCAAGGTTGCTTACTTAAATTAGTTACATTATTTTTTAAATTTTGTGTGGACTTGAATGTTACCACCAGTGTATCAGCTGAAAAGATGATTTTTTTTGTTTTATATTTGGTAATTTCAGTTTTCTTTTTTATATTCGGGTTTAGTCTGGTTTTTTTTCTAAAATTTACCAAACCATTTATTACTCTTCAAAGTAAGTTTCTTGACACATGATTTTTAATTGGAGTGGATTTATGCTTCTAAAGAGAGTTTAGTTTGGATATTTGGCCTAGCAATATACTTTTTGCAACATTATTCCATAACCAAGTTGTTTGGGCTTTTTAACTTGTTCATAGGAAGTGAAATTTTAAAAGCTCGAGCTTAATTTTTTAGAACCTCTACTTTTTCCCTTTATTTTCTCCTTTGAAGTATGTGTTAGTTTTTCCTGACAAATTTATTTGATTAATTTCTCATTTGTATGATTTATGGTCAGGTCGCTCATGTTAAGGTGGGAACCAGATTTATTGCCCTAGGAAGGGCAATGAAAGAAAACAAGAAGTTATATTTAGTTACTTCTATAATTTATATCGGGCGACTTATAGGATATATCTTCAATGAAGAATGTCTTCAAACAATATATGGATGTGCAGTTTCTTAATAAAGTTCGGGTACAAAGCTTTTTTATGCTTTGCTGGGACTCGCTTGAAAATCCTCACCAAGGCTTCACTTGAACCCCAATATCATGATAGCTTTCAGAAAAGCCATTGTTGAGTCAGCATAATAACAGGATTCCATGTCAGATCAGAACAGGGTGACGTTCAGAGATAAAATTCACGATAGTAGTAGTATTTTGAGACAATGTTTAATGCTTTATCGTACTAGTCACAAAAGCTGCCAACAGTGTTCCGCATTATGGAATTTTCTGTCACTATCATCTTCTGATTGAACTTCAACCTTTTTCTGGTTTGCTATCACGAATGTTTGTTCAATATACAATTTAGCAGCGGCCTGACCATTTGACAGATTTGGCTGTCTCACAAATAATTTTCTTGTCCTAACCATCATTTTCTCACCTTCTGGTGTTGCGTTAGTATGATTCCAATACTTTACATCACCGGTCACTAAAAAACGCTTGATATTAACCTATTGCATGCACACACCTTGTATCTTCGTCAATATTCGATCGTAAATGTTCTCCTTAAAAAAATCATAACGCAGACGTTTTCTTATTCGGTAGCGTTTGCTTTCTGCAATATTATTACAAGGAAACTAGTGCCCTAAGTTCTCTAATGCACTATTGACCTTGCTCTATTTTCATTTCTGTGGTATTGCCCGTTGACATGCTGGAACAGTAAACTTGGTGTCACAATTTAAAAGTTATGTTCAAGTCGCATTATATTTTTGTTTTAAATTGAGGATGACGTCATTACATGATAATTGTGGCTTGGTAGTGAGTAATGCTTATATATAATGAAGTTTTCTTGATGTATTTGCGTCATAGGTACAAGATGATTCAAACATGATAAGGGACTGCTTTTTTTTTATAAAAAACCCAAATTGCCAAACACTTACTTGCACATATCAGTCTTCAACGTACTCCTTTCCGGCGTCAACACATTTTTCTGACGTTTTGAAAGCATCCTAATGGTCTTTTCAAAAAAGGCTTTTGGTTGGCGGCGTATCCACTCCCGAACAGTCTGGATGACGGCGTCGTTGTCCGTAAACTGCATGCCTTGCAAGTCTGATTTGAGCTTTCCAAACAGGTAGAAATCACTTGGGGCTAAATCGGAACTGTACAGCGGATGTGGCAAAAGGTTTTATTTTAATTTCTGGGGTTTCCATTGTTGTGTTGGCCGTATGGGGGCATGTATTGTTTTTCACCTGTCTTCTGCTTGGATCGAATATTTTCCTCACGTCTGTTGCCAGGAGGTTTGAGCTGTATTGACTGTTCTGGAATCCGTCAGAAAATCTACTTGGATAACCTCCTGCCAGATCCAGAAGAACGTCGCCATCACTATTCCTGCCCAATGGCTCCTCTGCGCTCTCTTAGGTTTGGGAGAACTGGTATGCCGCTTTTTGCATAATAACTGCTGGGAATGAAGTAGTGCACCTACGTTTTATCAGTGGCCAGTATAGACTTCAAAAATGCATTATTTTCGTCTTCAAACTGCTGTAGGAGACAACTGACAGCGTGTACGCGCATTATTTTGTTCACGTCCGTGAAAGTGCGTGGTACCCAAAATACCTTGCGATAGTGCAGATGGTTTTTCACAATGTCGTCTACACTACCAACACTGATGAATAGCATTGCTTCAAGTTCCTTGATAGTACTGCGCCTATTGTTACAATAAGTGCGCCTGCACGATCAATGTTAGGCTCGGTGACGAATGTTCGCGGCCGACGATCATGGAGTTTATTTTCCACTCGCTCTCTGGCCTCTCTAAATACCACTCAAATACACGGGTCCGTGAGAGACATTCTTCCCCATACTAGTGATGGAGTCTGGTAAATTTTAGCGCGAGATGTTACGTGCAACGACGAATTTGATCACAATGCGTTGTTGCAAGCTACACGGTATTTTCTGTTTGCTCATCACTCTGGGAACTCCCATACAGAACTGAAAAGTTCTAACTCGAGCAGGAGGGAGGATGTAGGTTGTGGTTCCACTCTTCCAAGGCTGTCCAGCTTGTTTACACATATTTGAACCACCTTGTATATTTATAATTGACGTTATAAAGTGGCATACTAATCAGTGGATAAAATGAAATATAGAAAATACATCAATATTTCCCCAATAAAAACAATTAGCATTGGCGCTAACATTTGTTAAGGTAGATTTTATTCTAAACTATTAAAATACTGATAATGATATTTTATTACTATCTATTAAATTTTATTTTGTCTTAGATAAACAAGAATAATGTGAATATCATAAGCGACATGTACTCCTGCTTAAAATTTCATTTAACAAGTTTTATATTTATTTGAAATATGTTAAATATGCAATATTAATAAAAACAAAGGCCTTATTTGCACACGTAAAAGAGCATTTTCTAGTAAATAGTAAGTACTGTTTAGGTTTCCTGTATGGTCGATCAATCAAAAGCAAATGTTTCTCTGATCGGGTTCGTCTTTGGCGAGTTTGAGTTTCGCTGAAAACTCATGAATGTTAGGGTGTGTTTACAGTAGTTTAGATTATTATGTCATTATTAAGGATATATTGATATAGAGCAAAATACAAGTGCATGAGCATACCTTATACAATCATAGCGTCATGGATTCACGCCTTGCTTTGAAACCACCTTATTTATTATTTTTTATTTGTGATTGTATTTATAGTTGTTTATTACTGTTAGCACTATTGCTGGTGACCGCCAGAGTGTACCCCAATTCCCGGTGCTCTCTGAAGCCTGGCGGGTGGCCTACTCAGTCACTAAAAATAATTGAGTACCTGCGTTCACTCGAACAAGGGGTAATAATGGCGGTCGTCTAAGGCGCGGTGCTTGCCACATCGTCCCGCACCAGAAATGGTGCGCAACGACCGGGCACATTGAGCGAACATATGAGAGCCTTAACCTCTCAGTTTGCAGGCCGTGCTCCCACGCGGGGCGTTAGAGCCGTACCATACTATTGCTGGTACGGCTCAAATGCTTTTTCGTTCTTCTTCATCAGATGTGGAGGGCTCGTGTAGTTTTAAATTCTTATCTAACCCATTTTGTGCCAGTTTTCCTGTATGATAGGTAATTAGACTTTGAGAAATTATTAGAAAAGGATTCATCGCTTTGACTTTTAGATAAATTTAGTTTTATAGAAATCAATGAAGCATCAATTCTATGTTCGTTTTAAAAATTCTAAAGAAAATAAAATTTTTTTTAAATGATATTTTTGTATCTTAAGATAATTGACAGAAGAGGAAAAAATAAGAACATATTTGTATTACAATAGAAATAAACGTGTCAAGTTCAAGGAGAAGAAAGTTTGTTTTATATATCTTAGATTTAATTATTTTTTCGAATAGAACCTTTTGTGGTAGTTTGGAAAGGGCTTAATTATGCGTTCTAAGCATCTAAATTCACTTAGCGGAACAGAAGAGAACTCTAATGCTCCTCGTTTCTAAGGGAGACCAAGCAAGGACAAATGAAGGAACACATGGAGAAACAGACTTACGAGGTTTGGTAGAAAACCCCTGTCTTAGACTCGGTACTAGTTTGAGCTTGTTACAGTTGTTACGCTATCGTCGAGAGCGGCTGAAGTGAAGGTTTGGTTGTGAGGTGCAATACGAAAATGGGCCAGCAAATGTTTGAGTAACGTTGTGCTATCAAATAATGCGTAAAGTGTGGCGATTCCGCTAGTGTGACTTATGAAAAGTTAGAAAGAACTGAAAGTACGTTTACTACCCAGGGCACAAGAGTTCATGTGGCAAGAGACCTTTGAGAACTTTGTGAGAAAAGATATTTAGCTTCAAAAACGGACAACGATGTAGAAAGAGTAAATACCCCTGTGATGTGGAAATGTTGATTGATATTAAGTTTGGACTAGCTTACTGTCCAGATTATAACAGGATTTTGGCACTAGAAAATTTCGTGTCATAAGGTTTGGTTGCATAGTTTTCCTTTACAATTTTTTAACATTCTGAAGATTTCTGTAATTGCAATCAGTTTTATAGTAATAATTGGTAAATTCACGAAGAAATAGAGGACCATGTTTTAAAACCGACGTATTTTGATTACATTCGGAATTCCCTTTATAAGAGTTTTTTGTTTTATCTCTTTTATTTTTTTTGGTCTTTAATTAATATAAAAGTATGTGTGTACCATGTGGCAACAGTTCTATATTATTAACTTTCGACAGCGGAACGCTGTAGGCGAAAGTTAATGATTTTAACATGGTCTGTGTCTGTCTGTGTGTCTGCCTGGAGACACGATAACTTCCGTTATAAACATCGGATTCGCTTCAAACTTGGCATACATATACCTTAGGTCAATACCTTCTTCGCTATTGAATTTCAGCCAAATCGGCGAAAGGTCAAGGGGTCAACGGTGAGGTCAAACTTTTTTCCATCACATAACATATATGCCATGTGATATCTCATTCGAAAGCAGACGTTTAAGGAACATTAGTTTATTTCACCTCTAGCTAATTCGCCACACCGCTGTCGAAAGTTTCATTTATGGTTTTACACCATTCTCGTTATTAATTTTGTTGTAAAAATTTGATTTTGTTTGAGATTCACTTGAATTGTAAGTTTGAGTCAAATCCTCAAATCAAAGGAGGAGGTGAAAGTCTGAGAAAGGTCGGCAGAAATGAAAACTAATAATATAGTTTGATAGTGATTAGTGACCCTCACAAGCCTGAATTTTATTATGACAAGTATTAAAGTTATTTGAGGAAAACTGAATATCTTATATATTGGGTCTTTGGGAGACCAACACTTTTTTGCAATTTTAGTTAGGTTTGACGCCGAAATGAAAAGGTTAGGTTCAAAGTAGTAGTAAGTAAAGGGATAATTGAAGTTAATTTTCCATAAAAAATCCGAGGGGCATCGGGGCTCTATGGCGGCAGTTTCAAGTGTTAAAGT
The DNA here is from genome assembly GCA_036346155.1 of Sinelater perroti. NCBI lineage: Eukaryota > Metazoa > Arthropoda > Insecta > Coleoptera > Elateridae > Sinelater > Sinelater perroti. The sequence goes on from JARFIY010000265.1 coordinate 15,648,573, forward strand.
TACAAAGGAGTTTTGCAACCCCCAAGTCTATGCTGTTTACGCTATTCAATTTACCTATTTACTTTCATCTGTATCTACGGGTCGGAAGATGTCCATATGACTTTGTCCTACTGGCTCCCTGATTGGCCCTTTATGGCGGGCATAGCCGAGGAACCATAGAACCGCTGTCACATGCGAATACATGCCAACGGTCCTGATTCCTGTCTTATACCGACACAAGTATCCAAGTGCCGATACTCCTCGGATTTTTAATTAAAAATTAACTTCAATTATCCCTTTACTTTGAACTAAACTTTTTCATTTAGGCGCCAATCCGAAAAAAAAAATTTCGAAAAAGTGTTGGCCTCCCAGACTTTAACCTCCTCCTTTGATAATGAGTATCAAATACCTACTGAAGCTTAGTGTGTGTGGTAATGAAAAGTTGTAAAAACTGTGCGGTTCTTAAGAAAAAAATAGCAGTTTGAGTATAATTTAAATAAGATGTTCAGTTTAGAAATAAAATGATTAAGAATTTTAATTCATTTTTTTTTTTAAAATTTCGAAGCTACGTTGACTGATAATTATATGGCATGTTGAAAATTTTATATCAAACAGATCTTGAAATATTCTTTACGTTCAAAAATGCTTTTAGATATTTATTATATGTTCTAAACGTTTACAATTTATTTTAAATAAGCTGTAAGGACATTTAACAAATATTTTCTTTTTTAATGTCTTGGAATAATAAATGAAAACAGACCTTTTACCTTTAAAATTGTATTGTTAGAAGAATGACTGATTTTACAGCAGTTGCCTGAAGCACGTAAGATACGACCTTCTGTCATGCTTAGTGGAGTCGCAAAATTTTGTCAATAACAGAATTCTTCGGAGTTCTTTTACTATGCTCTTCTTTCATAGGTTCATAGCTTTACAGTAGCTAATCAGTACGTCTCATGGTTCAACTTTTTTTCACCTCATCAAAACATTCTATGGTGGCTTAACCCATACTTGAACATATAAAAAAGTGGATCTCGGAAATACTTATTTTTCAATTTTATGATTTTTGGGCAAGTTCATTATCGTAAACCAGCATATTTGAATTTAAGTCTGAAATTGGATTATCTCTCTTACGTCATCTTTTACTGTTGTTACTCACTAACTTACTAACGCAGCAAATCGATAAATTGCGACAATCTGAGTGGCAACCCTATTACAGCAATAGGTAATAGAACGACATTTAAAATTAGAAACTTCCATTTTATTAAGCTCGTTAGAAGTTTAATCTGCACTTCTTTAAGAGCAAACCGTTTATTATCCCAGATTTTACGACGAGCCGTCTTCACGCAATGCTTTCGCGCTCATAAAGTTAGTAGTTACGTCGCCAACTGATTGAATTGCCGGCTGCGGCGCTACGAACTGACTAATAAAATAGAGAGGACTGTTCTCACAGAAAGGGGCGCGATAGTTTATCTAATGTCATAGTCATAATCTGATCACAAATTGGACTGTTAATTTATAAATAGTTAAATAGCACTTATTTAATATGCGTTTAGTGTTCTGATGGTATAAATTTAATGACTGGCATATTCTTATATATTTAAATTAATGACATGGAAGTTCTTAATAATGACAATTTTAGTTTTATAATTTTAACCTTTTAATTTTTTCTGTACTGGAGATATATCATTGTTTATGCCGGTTGCCAATTTAATCGCTTTGTGTTGATTTTTGGTTCAATATAATCTTATTCTTATATATATATAATATATATAATATATATTATATATATATATATATATATATATATATATATATATAATATATGACCGTGAACTGTTGTGTATTGTTCTGTATGTTGAAACGTTGTAGTATGTTGTATGCGTGGTATTTTGTATTTAGTGTTTATGTCTATTTGTATACCTTTGTGGGTGTTGTTAAATTAGTATTACCTTCTTAATTTATATTTTATTATATATATATATATATATATATATATATATATATATATATATATATATATATATATATATATATATATATATATTTAAATATATATATTTATTATATTCTTTAGAAAAGATTAGGATATAAATGATCTTAATGCTATTAATCTTATCGCATCACATCAACTTTATCTATTTGTTTGACACGGCTGGGTCCCAGCCCATAACTTCTTCGTTCATTAATGGTGACTTGGTGAAAAGTGGTTGTCCGTAGAGACCGCTTACGGAAGAAACTGCATCGGACGCCTGTGGCGATGACGCACTGCTGGGTCATAATTTAACGGATTAGAGTGGCCTCGAGTGATCTCCTAAAATTTAGTCGACAACTCTAAACCGTAATAAGACTGCGTTTCATATCGTTGCAATTATCAACTCCACTTAGGCAGAACAAGGGCCATTTTCAAGTTCCATGGAAACCATTTCTGGTAACATCATTCCTTAATATATGGGTTTATTTAAGATTGGTGAGTTCTGGGTTTCCTTTTTTATGTATTTTTATCAATTTATGTTACAAGCAGTACGGTTGCTATCTTTCTCAACGCCCCACACATAATAATCCATCACATTACAATTAGTGGATTTAGGGGACCAAATGTTGGCTAGTTGTTGGGTGAATTTTGGTGTATGAAGGCAATCAGAATATCTGCTGCTGTTTTCACTGTATTGGAAGAGCATTGAGCAGCTGTCATTGTTGCAAAATCTTAATGCTCGGCATGAATCATCATGATACAAGTTATTCTTTTCCAATATTCAGGTGGCTTCTATTTATGCATTGCAGTTGATCTTGATATTTCTAAATCATAGTGATCAGGTTTCATAATATCGCCAGAGTGGTCTAAGCGGTTGAGGCACGAACTGCGATGCGGACAGATCCGGTCACTGAAAATAATTGAGTACTTGCGCTCGCTCGGGCAAGGGGTAATAATGGCGGTCGTCTAAGGCGCGGTGGTTGCCACATCGCTTCGCATCGGAGATGGTGCGCGACAATTGCGCAATAAAGTCGGACATATGAGAGCTTTAATCTCTCAGTTCGCAGACCATGCTCCTACGCGGGGCGTTAGAACCTTACTACACCACCATACCAGGTTTCATAATGGCATCCACTTCCATAAACGTACGGGTGCCAAATTTGCAAAAGAAATACAATTATAATCTGTCAAATTTATCGCGAACACCCTGTACAATCACTATGACCTTCATGGAATGAAGAGACGCTCTTGCATGTTGTTTGGGGGCTTCTTCGCAGTTTAACCACTGCTCACTTCTTCTAAAATTAACGTAAGATTCCTTGTTATGCCTAAACAGCGAAAAAAAGGCCACCTCTAGTTCATGGATTTTGGTAATTCTTGCGAAATTCATCTGTTGTTTTTAACTTTTTCTGCAATATGGATGCTTATTTATGATCGCTTTCGATTTGTGAGACACAGTAGCCGAAGAATTTAATTCAACTTCTGCCCATAACTTGTCTTCATAAATACTAGGAGTTGGCCGTCCACGGACTTCTAACTCAACGTTCGTCTCAAAGTTCCTAATACTTGATTCGGTTCTCTTGTCCGTGTAGATGCATTCGATACTTTTTTAAATTGAAAAGGTAAGTTGCTTGAATATCTTGTTGAGAGTTTTATCTATAAGATAGAAAAGGATATATAGGCACTAAAGGTAGCTTAATAACAATTCAAATTTCAATGCAGGTAAACACGTCGTCTCGCAACAATGTCACAAACACGACTGATCGAGAATCCGACGTTTTATGTGAAACTACTTGATACATGGAGTCTTAGAATCATAACCGCCAAATAAATAGTTTTAGTGAACGCATTTACCAATTACTGGCATCTGTTCTTAACCAACGTTGTTCTCCTGTCCATGTCGAAGCATTCAATACTTTTAGGAATTGCTTTTAAATTAGCTTAAACATTTTGAATAGTGTTTTTAGTGCGTATTATTCGACTATTTATTGTATTTTTAGTTTTTGGTGAGGTGTGCTTATAGAAGCGAAGCGAGCGAGCGTTGCAAGCGAAGCTCCATTCGTCCCCCATAACGATCTTTTATTGAAAATCCAATTTTTAGATCAATACGGCAATTGTCATGAAATTTTCCACAGAAATATTGTATTATAAGATGAAGATATCAATAAAATGAAAATAAAATAAACTGGACCTACTTTTAAGGAATTATCGTCATAAAGCCGTGTTTTCATTGAAATCAATGGAAAATAGCATGTAATTCCTGTACAATACTCTAATTTAAGAGATACCCAGACCTTTAATGTTTTAGCATAATTGTAAATGCTTTTTAATTTTAACAAAGTTTGGAACGTATCTGAAAATTTACTAGAGTTTTTCGACATTTCGAAAAGCATTAGTTTCTTTTGAAAACTTTTCAGAGTTAGGAAATTAGTTTTTATCAATAAATGTTATAATTATTTTTGTTTTCGTTCTTCGTATTTTTATTTTTGCATATAGACCATTTATTGCTCGGTTTTATCTACATTAATCTTTGCGAGCTTCTCTATTTGTTCATCATAAGCCACAAGATTTTATTAAGAGCAATAAAACCGCTACCAGTAAAGTTAATCAGTTAAACTTAATAGAAGATTTAATCCCCCATGTTATTAGAATATTGCGATTACGTTTAATGCGCAGCTAATCATTAGACAGCCCGGTTAATGGGCTTTGCACTAAATGCCGTAATTAACTTCTTCTTCGACCACAGAGTCCATCAGATGCAGCTGAACAGTCGTTGGCGAACGGAGTGGACATGAGCGCTAGCTGCGTGCGGATTGCCGAGGATTACACGAAGAGGAAGCACGTACTGAGGGTTTCTTCCGTTCTTCCCTGCCGGTCTGAGCTACTACTACAGGCAGACAATCCCGTGGAACTTGCGGATTGGGTGAAAGCCTTGCAAGAGCAGGTTGCCGCGACCTCCGACGCTGAATCGAAAACGGTGCGTTGCGAATGCCCTATCTATACTATCTTCACCTCTGTTTGGTGTACGAAGTACGATTGACAATTTTAAACGTCAGTGTAACTGTTGTTATCATATATTTCGTAACTATTTTATAAAACGGAAATTAGCTTTATAAAATAAAAGCTTATTTTGAATATCGCTACTGTAAAACCATTTTTTCTCAATTAAAAAATTTGAAACGGACATTTTTCTATTTAGGATGGGGTAGCCACATCTAAGCAGCAGGCTGTACCGCAGACTACTCCCGCATCAACCACGATTCAGGTTCAAGGCTCGAGCAGGCTGTCGCCTCAGCCAAACAAATCAAAGTTGCCGTCGTTAAGGAATCGTTCTCCCACTGGCCAGTCGCCGGTCAGCAAAACGCGAAAGCCATCGCAGATCAACGAGGGTTTGTCGAGTCCAAAGTCGAAAACGTGGCGTGGGCGTGTCGCCAAACAGTTCCGCAAAATCCAGGGCGCCAGTTCCCCCAGTTCACCAACAGCGCCAGAAGGGTCCACCTTTGGTGTGCCCTTGGAACAGTGTTATCCCTCTAATTACAACCAAAACGTGCCTCGCTTGGTCGAAGTGTGCACCAGCATTGTGGAGAGCAAGGGGCTAGACATCGTAGGAGTCTATAGGGTGCCTGGAAACAGTGCAGCCATCACTGCACTTACAAACTCAGTGAACCAAAGCTATGAAGGCGTTCCACAAATTGACTCCCAGTGGAATGATGTTCATGTAGTCAGCAGCCTCTGAAGTCCTTTTTCAGGAAGCTACCAGATGCGTTGCTGACCAGTGGTCTGTACTCCAGCTTCATGGAGGCTGATAAGGTAGAAGATCCCACCTTGCGCATGGAAGAGATTCGCAGGCTTGTCAGATGCCTTCCTCCCCACCATTATCACACTTTAAAGCACCTAATGTTGCACCTTAAGAAGGTGACTGACAACTGTGAAGTAAACAAGATGGAAGGGAGGAACTTGGCTATTGTGTTTGGGCCTACGCTAATTCGGGCCGTGCAAGACGATATGGCCACGCTGGTTAATGATATGACACATAACTATAAGATTGTGGAGTCACTAATTTGTTACGTGAGTAAACGTTTAAGTGTTTTGAAGGAAATAGAGTTGCAGAAACATTTTTTTTGTAGGCGGACTGGTTTTTTTCAGAAGATGACACGGCCAGTCTCAACTTACCTGTTTCAGCACCTCCTGTTGACTCCTTGAATAATGAATTGGATGTGGCTAGTAATCGTGCCTTACTGTTAGACAACATTAGCAAGGTAGAAGGTAAGATTGCAAGCTATTTAATTTTTTTAAATCAGATTAAAAATAATAGGAATTTAATTGTATTACTCAATTTAAGTATTTTGAGGCTTATATCACAAATGCGTGTTAACTATAGGAACAATCAATATGAACATCTCGTTTTTGCTTACGCTGGTCTCCCATAAGAACACTCGTATAAGTTATATTTTGTTTATATATTCTCTTTCATTTGCAAATCTGTTTCTAAATTGGTTTATCTTCTAATGTAATGTTAAAATAGGTCTTTATTCATATTAGGAGCAATTACGTATGCTTTACATGTATAAAGATACATTATATTTCCAGATATGTTTACACGAGAGTTTTTTGTTCCTTTTCCTATCACGAATTCTTTTCTGGTGTGTCAAAAAAATATGCCAAAAGTATGCCAAAGTATGTCACAGACTCGCCTTTAGTGCTTCTATTTATTTGGATGGAATAATATCACAGAGTAGCTATGGTGGTTTAGTGGATAGGTCGCTAGACTACAAAACTAGGAGTTGCGGGTTCGAATCCCGCTCTTGCCAATACAATCGCTGGCATTTTTACGGCCGAGCTCGGCTCAGGCTGCAATAAATGAGTCCATGGTGGTCAAACTCTGGGGTAATAATAGGCGGTGGGTATGTAGCGCTAGTCACGTTACTACCCTTGTGTACCGTAGGTTCTAGATTGTAGCAGACTTATGCTGTTACGACCCCATGGGCTTTTGTGGCCTGTTACGGGGAACTATTATCACAGAAGTTTATTAAATCAGTTAAAATTTAAGAAGTAACCTATGATAATTGTTTTCAGTTAGTGCTTTGGTACCAAATTCTGTATTAAAAATATTTCAGAAACAATGTGGTGGCTATCCTAGGTATTGATTTTGGTGTTTGTTATTATTGAATAAGAATGCTTTAAAAAATTAGTGATTTTGTTTAATGTACAATGTATTCACTAAAAACTAGCAAAAGAATATTTTTAACTTATAATGAAAGTGTGGACGCTTTAGTTCATAGATTGTATAACTGGTTGAGAACATACCCCACAGAAACATCAAGTCATCTTTATGCCATCACCTGCATATAGCATGACCTTGTTTTTATTAATTCAAAATACATGTTCGCTTGCTGTAGTAACCAACAGATATGCATTTATTCACTGCAAGTATGCCTTTCTGTTCTTTGACATGAATGGCTTTGTACTAGACTGACATTGACTAAGTCTGATAACTCAAAAACTATGGTGTATCATATATTTTAGAATCTCAAAATTATATGGCAGATGCTATTAGATGTATGTTCTTCAGTGACATGTAAAGATGTTCTACTGGCTTTTTCATGTAGCCTCTTTGAATAGTTTAATACTTCCATATTTTGTTGTGATTTAAGTCATATTATTGATGCCATTTTTTACAACAATATTGTGCACCCTGACTTTCATCAGTTTTAAAAACAGTAAATATAGAAAGTTACAAAATCAAATAATACTTCAAAAGTGATATAAACATATTTAATTTCTGAAACTTTACTGTGCATCACTTACCCCTCTCTACATTGATATACATACAAAAAACAAAAAACAAAAGGGGAAGCAGATTATTGTGAAATTGAGTGTATTTTTTGACTGATAACATTCTATAGATGTTCAAGAGTGTGCAATGACTTTTTCTTTTAAGTATCCTCAGGGAAGTAGTATAGTACTAGATTTAGGGTGCGGAGTAGTCAAATAACTAAAGTAGGAAATGAAACAGATTTTTAAAAGAGTCATAAGTATTGCATGCACAATTGAACCATTTTGTCAGAACTAGATGTCTATCACTATTTATCGTATCCAAAATTATTTTTGGCATAAGGAAATTTTTCAAATAGTTTTCTGAAAGTTGGTGTTTCCATTTACTGCACCCCTACCATGATCTTCAAAAAAGTAGCAGTTAACAATTTTACATATTCTTACAATACACCAGATCACAGCATAACTTTTTCTCTTGATTGAGGTTTTTCACGAAGAAATCAAGGATTGCCTCGGGACCATTGCTTATTAATAAATCCATAAGATGAAAAAGATACCGGGGCAACAAAAACTTTTATATGCATCTGTATGTTATCACAGATGTTATCCTTGATAACAGACATATTGTTAGTGTTTTTAATTATTGAAAAAAAAATTTTTCTGGTTTATTATGGTTAATATACTTAAATTTATTAGTGTGGAATAGAACATTGAATTCTCCTATCTCAAAAACAAGGAGCTTGGCATAAAACACCGCTTTATCTTTTATTGTTAGTATGAATAGATTGTATAAAAATTTCAGTCAAGTCAATGGAAGTAAGTTCCAGGGCTTTTTTTCCTAGAAAAATTATATCATTTATAAAACTGTATGAATGACGGGCAGCTCTTAAGTGTTACGTGACCTTGTACAATTTGCTTATATATGAGGATGAATCAAATATAAGCCGAATTTTTTTACATTCTGTAAAGTAAGTTGAAGAGGGGTGCTTCTGCTTCTGAGTACTGTAGGTAACAATGCCTAAAGAGAATTTTGTCTGTAGGATACTTTATACTACCACTTCTTTAGTCAGAGCAAAAAATAAACTCATATGTTGCACAATAGATTATTATTAATTTTTCCATAATAGGGGGTGTAACACTGTTTGAAATTTTGAGAAGATTTAAGGCACAGTTTGGGGGCAACATTTTTAAGAATGTCACTCATGTGTACACGTGCCATAAATAATCTTTGGGAAGATGAGAAGGAGTTCAAAATGAAGGTCACTGATGTCGTTTGAGGACCAACCTCATTGAGGAGAATATTTGAATTGTTCACTGCCTTCTCAAGGTTAATTGTCAGTTGCCGAAATTGCTTAAGCAATAATTAGTAGAAACCATGGATTTCAAAAAGTTTCACAAGATGGGTCCTTTGCCTTCTGTAAAATATCAGCAATGATAGCGTCTCAAATTTGCAAACGACTATTGATATGCTACCTGGTGGAAGGAGAAGCTTTTATGTACTGAATACTTGGGATATTTGAGAATTTAGGTACACCAAAATTTAAATCGGCCAATATGGAGTGGCAAAAGAAGGGAGAATCTGCAGCTTTCAAAGCCAAAACTTCTTTCTACTGGAAAGGTTCTTGCAACTGTATTTTTTTATTCAAAGGAGTTTTGCACATGAAGTTTCCATGAACGTTGCATTTATGGGAAAAGACGAACATTTCTAATCTGAGGCGTTATATTGTTTCATGATAGTTTCTCTGCAGGCGCCCAAACTCAACAAAAAAAAATTTAGGATGTCTTCTGGACTGGAATACCTGTTTTTATAATCTAGACTTTTTGCTCTGTGATTATCACTTGTTTAGACTACTAAAAGAAGCACTTAGAGAAGAGAGCTTTGACGACTATGTTGTTTGTATTTTGATGTTGCTTTAATTAAACATAAATTTAAATAAACATAAATAATTCCACTTTATATTTGATTCACTCTTACACATAGGAAAATTACTGAAAAATTTATTAAGCCAAAATCACCCTTGTCACTATGGAATATCGAGGAGTTTTGAATTCCAAGAATATTTATAACAGTTCTACAGCCATTTTTAAAGCTTTCTTTAATGTCATTGGCCTCAGGTGAGAAAATTTGATGAAGTGATCTGGTGATATAGGGAATTTGTAGCTACCTTTTGTTTTTTACTGAAGGTCTATTAAATCAATTTGCGCATGAACAATGAAGTCTTTGGAAATAGTACATAGGTCTTACAGTTATAAGTGACGGGAAGCACTTTGCTTTTGAGTTGCATTTTCTTCTGGCAATTAGATGTTTCGCACTACCAATTTTATTATTATATATTATTTTTCTTCTTTATAATACTGTTGGTTTGGCTTCTTTTGATTGATCAACAATCTAACATGCTCTATTTTCCTGATGACCCTGTCCAACTTTTAACTATTTCGTATATTTTTGTAATTGGAATAGTTCATTCAGTAAGGTTTCATTTCAAATTTTGTTGAATATTCACTAGTAATCGTAATTTTGATTTCATTTCCTTCTGAGCTTTACAAAACACTTACATTTTATATTTTTGATCTGCAAGATACATATATATTCAGTTATTAAACTTTTTGAGAATGGTTATCTCTATTCTTATAAAAAATATTTGCATTAATAAGTGAATACATGTATAGTCTATGATTACATGTATGGAAACATTTTGATGATTTTATCATTTTAACCAAATCTACCTTGAATCAAAAATTTTTAATTTTTTTACAGCCAAATTATATAAAAAAATCTTTATTCAAATTTGTTTGTAATGTTTTTGTAATCTACAATTTACTTTCTATATGTTGTTAATATGCTGCTCATAATATTTAGCACACATAAAAGTGAAAGATATAACACTTTAGCATTGCTAATGGGCAGTTAAATATTAATGATTTGATAATTTAAATTTTAGGAATCAAAGGGGATAAAGTTCCAGGCCGAGAGTTACTTTCATCAATCATATCAGCAGCTCATCGGAAAATCAAGAAAGGAACGAAAACTAGCACCTCTCAAGAAACAAAGGACGATATGTGCACTCCTAACGGTGTCAAAGAATTTACATCACAGTCAAATTTTCCTGGAGACCTTAAGCAGGTGCGATTCTAGCCGCTCTTGATTGTGTGTAATTTTTCTGAATCATCTGTATTCTTTAGGGCTTGACTGAGGGAAAATCAAGTGATATACCCACTACCGTGGTGGATATAGAGAAGAGCAACAAGCAGGCAGAGAGAGGGCCCTGGTTCAACTACTCTGATCAGGAGCATTTTCGACGGCGGATAGAAAACTTCATTCAGGAAACGCAGGCAAACCTTCAGAGGAACAGGAAAACGGCCGAATTTTACAGTGATAACTTAGGTAAAGTGTCACAAACATTTTTGATACTCGGTATTCATGTAAGGCCTCGTTTCAGAACAAAGAGTTCCGACCGCACTGCAGAGCTTGAACCAGGAGAACGCGTTGCTGGTGCTACCTAAATCAAACTTTAACGAACCGTATGCCATAACAAAAACCCAAAGTGCTTCCAACGTGTTTTATAGACCCCTGAACAGCAACACCAGGAACTCTTCCAACAGTGCTTTAACAGTGCAATACCCAAAAAACGCTAGCAATTTTGTGGACAATAAAATAAGTGTGCAGTTTAAAGACAGTGAGAAGGACTTTGACTTGAATCAGAACAAGGAGCATTTGGAGACTGAAAATGCCTACCAAGGCATGTACAAAGTGCGGCTGAGCGACAGAACTGGCAGTCCAGTGGGAAATACAGGGCCCAAGCCTTTCGATAAGGCACTGCTCAGGAGGGGCAGTTCTGTGGAGAACATGAACTCCAGCATTATGGATCTCACTAGTAATGGAACAATGAAGAAGATTAAGTTCGGAAATGAGGTATTTGCTGCAGCTGATTTTATGAGCAGGTCTAAGTGAGACTTATTTCAGAACGAAGGCAGCCAGAGGACTGGATCGTTGGACTCTTTGCATAAGTTGCATGATGCGGATGATGGTAAGATGTTGTTTGCTTTCTTTATGCGTATTTGGTCTCTGTAGAAAGTAAGCTATGAAATTGCAATTTTTAGCACATAGCCAGGGTAATTTTATAATAAATTGATAAGATTTGAAATTAACAATCAAATGTTAATTAATTGTATCATTTAATGCAATTTAATTGGAACTAAAAGAACATTTCACAGTTGCAATGTAAGTTTTTCACTCATAAAGATTATGTAGATGTATTTGTGTAGGTAATATATTTAGACATATTTCAAATGTATAAATATTTACCTGTTGGATTACTATTGTATGTAATAAGTATTTGTACATAAGAAACCACAAAGATAATGTTTAAATACATATATTTATACTATCATAGTTTAACTTTTGTGTTTGAAAGATGTCTTCTGAAGATAATAAATACACATGTATTTTGTCGAGATTCTGCGAAACTGAAACTTCTTTTTAATACAATTATAATGCAAAGAAAAATCAAATTATCCCATAATAGCCTTCATCAAATTTTGGATCTGAATTAATTTTACCTCTTTCTTGTGTTGATGTTTCTCATTAACTTTTGCTTTGACTATGCTCCATGTATTAGTTCAGAAGATTTCAATTGGGAAGGCTATAATTCTGGAGACTAATGGTCTTGTAGGTAGTTGTTAAACCATCCTTCTGGTGGTTACTTATTCTGAACTATATTGTATCATTTAATGATTTTTGTTTGTGGGGATTTAAATATTGCTACCTTATGGTTGTATACTTAGTTGACTCATCATCATGTAACCTCAGTGTGTGTGTGTGTGTGTGTGCGCGCGCGCGGGTGTGTGTGTGTGCGCGCGGGTGTGTGTGTTTGTATTGGGGGGTTCTTATTAAATGATTTAATTAGAGGATTGTGCATTTGCAAAGGTTGGTTTTTCTATAACACTGAAAAGGAAATTTTATATTTACTTTGCAAATCCTTTATAAACACAATAAAAATCAAGTCTGGGTTTTAATATTTTTTAAACACAATTTTTTGAGTTATGTAAATAGCAGCTCTGGTGTTATAAAATCACGTATGTGTTGAGTTTTTCATAATTTGATTGTCACAAAAAATTGGTACTCTACTATATATAACCGATCTTTAGAGAAATTTAATAATTGATGTGTTATAACTCCCTTGCAATTGTGATTTTAGATATTATTAATAAAAAATTTAAACTGAAGAACTGACAAAGTCACTATATATTATTCCTTGATGAAAAACTGTTTTGGTTTGTGTAAATCGATTTTTTTACATTGCACTTTCTTAGAAAAATGTTTTTTTTATCATTGGGGCGCACTTACTGGTACTGCAGCTTTAAGGGTTTATTGTGCCTACTAACATGCCACTTACGAACTAGAATGTCACTAGAACTTGTCCAGCAGAGCAAACGCTCTCGACCAGTACCCCAAGCGGTAGCCCCAAAAATATGTTAGTAGAATTGAATCTATTGTTTACTTTGGTAGAACTCAACAGACTAAAAGAAATTTATTAGTAAATCTGGGTTAGTTTTTTGATTTAGCTTTTTTTTTGTCTTCTGATAATAGTGAAAGTTTTCTTTTTAATCAGGCCTTAGGCCTAATGTACCCTTTATGATGTATTGACAATGAATAACGAGACAGATGTAAAATCGAGAAAGCTAACTTTTGAAAGCGAAGCAAGTCATATATGTGGCCTTGTGACCCCCATATCTCGAGTCTGAATATCAATACCGAGGAAGATACCAACCTAAGATATCTACTGATCAAATATGAAGTAAATCTTTGCGAAAAAATCACATTTCAGGTTTTTGCAACAAATATATGCAGGGGCGGGCTGCGATGCTGACGGACCCGGGTTCAATTCCCGTGGCGGGTGGCCTACTCAGTCACTAAAAATAATTGAGTACTTGTGTTCATTCCAACAAGGGGTAATAATGGCGGTCGTCTAAGGTGCGGTGCTTGCCACATTGCCCCGTATCAGAGATGGTGCGCGACGACCGGGCAGAGAGAGCGAACGTATGAGAACCTTAACCTCTCAGTTCGCAGGCCGTGGTCCCACGCGGGGCGTAGGGTGATCTACTAGTTTTAGGCAAAAATTTATTGTTATAGGCTGAAATAATTATAGCAGTCTGCCTTATAAAATAGTCTTAATAAACGCTCAGTTTTGGAAATGGAGAATGATATTTTTTCTATACTTTTGGAATGGTAAAAGTAGCAAAATTTTAAATTTGTGTATGTTTTATAAATTTATACTTTTATTATGTAACTATTAATTTACTTACCCAATTCTAGGACTCTTCTAATATTACAGGTGTAATATTGGGGGTTGAGTTATGTCCTTGGTGTCTTTCTCGATGCACTTCACTCTACCCTTATATCTGTCTAATGGTTGCGTTTCTAACTTCTTCACATGTTTTTCTTGGCCTGCTCTTTATTTTATTTTTATATATTTGTGCTTCAAATACTCTTCTTACAGTCTTACCTTCTTCCATTCTCATTACATGGCCTAGCTATTTTAATTGCTAGTCTTTTATTGATAGGAGATTGTAACCATTAAAGTAGATGATGTGTTTTGGGGGGTAATGTGGTCTTCCAAACTTCACTTTCTTTGTTCTGACTTTTAGGTAGTTTCACCCCTTGGATTATTAGCGCTAAAGTAACTATTATTAGTAATTTATGGTAAAAGCGCTGATAAACCATATGCATAAATTACAAATAATGTAAAGAGTGTAACTAAGTCAGAATGGCCAAAATGGAGAAATTTGGAAATTAAAAAATATTGAGAGAAAATATGCAGATAACAGCCGATTTTATTTTATACATCGAATTTGATCAGTGGCATAACAAAAAAAAAATTTATTTGAATGTCAGCAATATATTTGAGTGGTAGGAATAAATTGTTTTATATTGTAATGGCCGACTCCGGGAGGTTGGTCTCCTTGAAATGTTCAAGAGCGGTATCGATGACTGGATTGCTGATAATAACGACTTTGAACCAGGCACACCAAACTTTCTGTAAAAGCATACTGATTTATGCGTAATGCATATGAAGTGCAGCATGAATTATGGAAATTTAGTTAATGCAGCTACTTCAGCATTATAAGAGGGTGGTAGAGAGATAATTTTTATTTGAGTGTAATCTGAGTATGTTGGAAAATAAATCTTTTGTAGAAATAATATAATGATACTATGACTATTTATGTGTAAATATAAATAGCAGTGTATTGTCAGTTTTGAATAAATAATCGAACTCCGGAATAGAGTTTGTTACAGTGTTTTGTTTTTGCCTGCAGTTTAAATTCCAAAACTTACTGGTATTTTATTTAGAATTTTTTGGAATGCTATAAATTTTTTAAACTGTTAAAATAGAAATTTTTTTTATAATATTTATTTGGATAAGATTTATTCATTATTCCTACAAGATTTTTTTTGTAATATTTAAAAATTCTGTACAACTTGAAGTAGTTTATACACTTCAGATTGGACTTTAGCACTCACCTGATTGCAACAATAAATCATAAATTACTTTTGAAGTAATTTGCCTATAATTTTTGTCATAATATGAAAATACCATTAAAATAATGTAAAAATTGGATTTGAAGTTTTTATGTATAGTTCAGAAAAGTACAGTTTCAGTTTCTTGTAATTTGACCAAAATACGGTAATTACTTTAATAAGGTGTTTAGTTTCATGAATGACCTCAAAAGCTTAATAAAGTGGTTTGAAGCTTTTTTCTGAAGTTTTTTGAAGTTTTGTTTGGATATGTAGCCCGTTTTAGTAATGCAGATCAGTTGTAACACCACTGGAAATAAACATTCTTTTTAGAAATGAATGCAATTGAGTTACTGCTATGGAAAACTTACATGTGCATCTGTGAAGTGTTTTATAGCATTGAGAGTATTTGTTGATGCATATACATACATACATTATTTGTGTATTACCCTGGCTATTAATTTTTTTGTGCACATTGGTTCTGCACTTCATATGATAAGTAAATTGAAATAAGGAGAACTGTACCAAGTAGAGTTGGTTTGTTAGGTTGATAAGTTGAGAAATTACAAAATTGTCAATGTTTATTTGCTTTTGTGTTTGTGTTGTTTTGTCTTTTTTTCATACTTCAATTTATTTTGTACATAATTCACGTCAGATTTGTTTTATGACTGTTAAATTTTTTTTGAAAATTAGTTTTATTATATTTTTTATTATAGTCATCTGTAATTTGTAATTATAAAATAATACTTTTATAACTTTGAAAAAAGTACAAATTAATTAGAAAGCCAAATTAAAACGTGAAGCGTAATATCTTTAGAATTTAATAAAGGGTTATTGCTATTTATAAATATAAAAAGCTATTTAAAATGGCTATACTTAACTTTGAAAGAAGCCCTGAAACTTTTAGATCAATCATCTATGATTTCACACAATATGTAAATACTAAGTATAATTATGAGGCTGTTAGACACATAAAATACAAAAAATATCTTTAATATGGTGAAACAATGCCTGATATTTGTTGTAAGTGGTGTCGGTTCAAAAGATAAATCCAAATTAAGTGTTAAGAGTATGAGCTATGTTAGTTATAAGACAAAATGGAATTTTTTTTGGTAAGGTGTGTTGAAAGATAGAAATTTGTTAAATTAGGGTAAAACAAAGTATATACAGATGTATTTTGACTTGCTAGGTAGATCAAACGAGACACAACCATTGAGTGATTTATTACATTAATTAGAATTTACCTATAAGATCATCTGGCCACGAGGTAAAGGCTTTAACCTTCTTCGATCCCAGCAATGACAAACATCTAATGCTTTTCCAGCCGTCATAGAAACACATTTGGCGGTCATAAAGTACATTCTCCCCTTCTTCAAAATTAATGGTTTAGGCTAGTCACCTGTCCGGGGTATGCCCAACATGGCTCACAACGCACAACTGTGTCCGGTTAGAAACAGGATAAATAACCTACTTGAAAGAAGGAAGACAAAGAAAGAATTTATCCATGTAAGAAATTTTGATGTTACGAAGTTGTTATTTTGAAATATTGACATTATTACTCAAAAGTCTAGGATAATGTGGCACCTACCACTTTATTGCCTTTGGCAGGAACATTAATCACAATTTCCATTAAAAGTTTCTTTTTATTTATAAACTTGTGTACTTCACAAATTTAGAATTTTGATCTACAAAAAAGACAAATGCACTCTTATGAATTTACATTTTATAATATATTAAATGGTACCAAGTTTATTTTTTATTTCCAAAATCTGCACCTACAAAGCAAGTTTCATTATGCCAACTTTCTATGTTTGTAAATTATTGTCGTTTGAAACTAACTTTTTCAGTTTTTTTTTATAATTTGATTTACATAAACTGACATGAATTAAAAAAAAACTATAAGAAATCATATATAAGATACAATTAGTTCTACAACTTTAGGTTGATATTTCAGGCGGATGGTGTACACATGGGGTAAACAAATCAATTCCTTGAAATGCACTCTAATAGGCTCTACAAGTTTCAATGCAGTTACTCTTCTGCAAGTGAAGCAGGTGGTATTGCTTTCCACTGAGTCTTACTTTGGCAAAAAATTTGAAGCGGTGTTCTTGTTTCAATATCCCAAAGGCCTGCAAATGCAGTGGCAGCATATTACATGCACAAGTCTGCAAATTTCGTGGAAAAGTGAATAAATAGATAGCAAGAAACCAAAGCAATCGATAAATTGCCCAATCAAAGAAAAAGATAAACAATCTCGGCAAATCTAAACTTAACATTTCGCCAAGCGCGCCTTAAATTTGCCAAAAGATGTATCAAAGTAGGGCTGTTGACAATGAAACCACGTTTAGAAGCCTACAAAAGTACTACCGTAAAATCGTTGCTTGTTTAAAAGCACCTGAAAAAACATTTGTGTGCTGAGAAAAATTTAGAGAGGAACTAGAGCAATGTCATATTTACTGACAAATCGTCATTTTGGCTTTGATCTGAAGAGGTTCTGGCTTCTACATGGAATGAAACATTACGTTAAGCTGCATATTTGAGATTATTTTAATGAACTAAATGTAGAAAAGACGATCAAAATTTATGAGAAATGTTTGCTATGGTCTGCTCGAAAATTATATGGGTTCAATAATAGAAGATTACGACTCCAAACATTGCAGTCAATTGTTATACGACTTACAGAAAAGAAGCGGAATCAATAGATTGGATTGGCTGTTATAATATCCTGAAGCCAATGCTTCGAAACTGTCTGGTCAGATACCAAGCATAAACTAAGGGATAAACACATATTAACTATCAGAAAATTATCCTAACGACTTCAAGAGATGGTGCGCCCCTCTTCTTACATTGTAAATCTAGTTGTCATTATTTATGTAGAAATGTTACTACGGGATGCTGGATAAAAACGGTGATTGGACACCCTATTTTTATACATAATGGGTGTATATTTTTTATGTGCGAATTTCAAATGAATAGGAAACATACTTTTCGTGAAATGGGCCTAACTCTTTATTGCATCTGAAAATTTGGTTCATGACAATTACACGTGAAACAGAATGTTCGATATATGACCACCAATATTTTTTACTGAAATTTTATACCACTTTTTGACACATTTCTGGCGTAATCTGGGCAATTTCGACTCAAATGTTGTCTTTCGATGCTCCAGTTGTTTGTGGTTGTTGCTATAGACACGGTCCTTCAGATAATTCCACAGAAAATAGGCCAACGGTGTCAAATCACAGTTTCGTGGAGGCCGTTGCGCGAAATAGCACGATCTTGAAATTTAGATTTCAATAAGTCAATTGAATTGTTGAAAACCAAAGTTATTTAGTTATTTAGATTGAAACCAAACAGTTTGGACCACAAAATGAATTCTCTTGGTCGTCTTCAAAAAAGTTACACCGGCCAATCAAAAGTCACTAAATATTCACCTTTCTCGGATGCTATTCTGTCCGATGAATGATTTGAGGATTTTCGGAATTCTAAATTCGACAATTTTGCTTGTTGACATGACCATTGAGTTGAAAAAGTGCTTCATCATTGAAGATGATCTGTATGGGAAAAGCAGTATTTTGATTCGACCGTTCAAGCAATCAAGAAATGAATTGATGAGAGAAGCATGATTGGTTAGCTTTAGATGTTCCGTTAACACAACCTTGTAAGCGTGTAAATGAAGATCTTTTGTCATAATGTCGTAAAGAGTGCTGTGAGATAGATTCAATTGTTGAGCGGGACGAGTCCGGTGGTTGGATTTTGTTCAACATTTTCTCAGCTGCAATTATGGACCCAGTACACACAGTATGAACATATGAATGTTTGGTTAAACACAATAGAATGTAATTTCTCTCTAAATTAGCCACAATCTGCCCATTGCACTTTCTTTAGGACGATTTTGAATACCAAAATGGTCACGCAATTTACGGAATCTTTCTGTCGCGGACTCGTTATTTATAAAATTGTCATGGGCCAAACTCAATAATTTAAAAAAAATCGGTTTGACTTATGTCAAATATGAGAGTCATGGTTTGTTAACATTTAACACTTAATACAAAGTTAGTATATATAATTTCCTCACTTTACATGCAGTGTCCTGAATAATTTTTGATTCTTTCATTTTTATATTTGATCACTGAAAATAATAAGAAATAGGTAAATTAAAATGGATAAAACAAAGTATAGAGAGATGAAAAAACTACAACAGGAAATTATTGAAGAATGACTAAATTCATTAACTTATAGTAAAACTAAAAATGACATGTGCACGCATGTGCACGCATGAACTTTGCAAATTATGTATGGTAAACAATTTTTTAAATTTAACTTACACTTTCTTTAGTGCTCATAGTGTCCCGTTTTTTGCTATATACATAATTCTCAAACGAATCTGTTGTTCAAAAATGTTTATACATAGAGATGTTATTGCTTTAGTGTCTTAGATTTGTTGTTTTATTTAAATTATTTTTTTTGTATACGGTACAGTTCTCCATTGAAATTTCGACACGATTAGATGTAAAAGAAATGACTAATGGTGTTGGGTATGTTAGGCTACGGAGCCCCAGTGGCTCCAGTACGAGGTTGGCGGCCAGTGCGCCCCCCAACTGCGCCCCAACGGCCGCCTCGTACCCGTTACCGCAACCGGCTTTGACGAGGTATTTAAATGTGCCGCTTTTGCACCTGCTTGGGCGTGTATATACGTTGAGCCTAACATAAGCACAGCACTAGGACGTTTTGATTTTGAGTGACTCCCCTGTCGCTAACCGTTAATTTTACTTTTTCCGAATAACTCTGAAACCGAATGCATTTTGCGACTAAATCCGCGGCCGCCGGCCGGCCGCCACTTGCACAGTCTATATGCTTTGCGTGACTCGACGAGCGAGCGAGCGAGGAGTTTATCGAAGGGATGTTCTTTACAGCTAGAGTACTTTTGCAGGCAGCGACTTGCAAGCATCTATTATGAAGATTTTCGACGAGAAGAAGAAGACCCTCAACCCGCTGTCCGGGGCCGACTTGCCGTTCGCCGACGAGTCGCCGGAGCGGCCCGCGTTCAATAGTACTGCCTACCAGAACAAGGAGAACATCCCCGCCTCGCCTAAGTTGTACCGCAACCCGAGCCTGCACAAGAGTCTGTTCAACTCGTCGAAGCTCGCCAAGCTGCCCAACACGGAAGACTTCAAGTCCAAGGAAACGCACAAGGCGGGCGTGGAGGACGAGAAGGACAGAGACTGCTCTGAAAATGTACCTGATAATGAACGCCACATATCAAATAGCGAAAAGTTACTAGTGCTAAACTCTACTAACATTAACATCAAGTCTAATACAAACGCAAATTTTAGTTTCGGTTCTAGCAATTCGAAGTTGCGCCGCTCGGAGTCTCTTAACAAGCCGGAGCGCACTGTGTCGCCGCTCAACAACAAACTGAAGAGGTCCGAAAGCTTGAACAAGGCCAGCGATCGCTTAAAGCGATCTGATAGTTTGACAAAAAACGAGAAAACGGAAAACAACATCAATAAGCGCCGAGAGTTGTTTGCTGCTTCCAGAAGAACTAACAAGGAGTTCGCCAAACTGAAACGCAAAAACGGAATGCCGGAGCGTTCGATCAAGAGGAGGCACACCGTGGGCGGCACCAAGGATTTTGATAAGGTGAATTGGCTGGATAATCGGTATCAAGAGGAGAATTCGAACATTGAGACGAGTAACAAGGAGAAGAGCAATTTGCGGACCAGCTCGCCAGACCTGAGCTCTACGAGAAGGGAGAGGCTATTTTTTGAGGTGAACTTGGTCGGGCCAGAAAATATGGTTGTCGCGTTAAGGCAGCATTTAATAGGGGCAAGGCCTCAAAGTCTACCTGAGCCTAGGATTTTCACTGTTCCTCTTGAATCTCACGTGTAAGAAAGCAAACGGAGGTGATCATGTATAATTGAGTAGAGTGATTAGTGACTTATTATATGCAAATAGTGTACATGGTTATAATATACATTTATATATTTACGGATTGGCTTTTTTCCGCAGCAAACCATGCATTCATTGTGCATGCAAACAGTGCCTTATAGCACTTTTAATCAAAACAGTAAGCGCAAGAATCATACAGAGTTTTGTATAATTTTGATTTGAGAGTTGACTTCAAGGAAAACTTGAGACGATCAACTTTTACTGCAAAATGCTGTAGGTTATAGAGGAGATGTTCAGTGTTTGCTAGACTGAATCGGCTTTTTTGCCAATACAATAAGAATGTGCAATAATTTTGTGCATCGATTTACATTTGCTTGATGTTTACTGCGAGAAATGCTGTAGGAAAAGTTTTTGCCAAAATGCCTTTGCTTGTATATATCTAGATTAGCATATATTTAAGACAGAAAATAAATTGGTTACGCAATTGTAATTGCAAAAGACAGAAATGTAATTTCTTAACGCATATTTTATGTAGGTAGCGCGCATTTACTGTTTATTATTTATTTTTTGTTGGCTTTTTTAAATGTGATTCTAAAATATTCCATTCGTAAGCAAGTGAATTTGTGATAAATATTTTTATGTAAACTAGAGGCCGTAATTTTATGCATTTGTACATATTTGTGTGGTTTTACTTTCGGATTGGTAGGTAGAGAACCAAACTAATGGATTGTGCTTCCTGAAACTAAATTAGGTACCTTCTTCGGTTGTAGAGTTGTGTAGCAGTTCGATTCATTCAGCCAATTCGTTCAGAGGCGGTCAGGTCAGCTACTGTTTGCAGTATTATGAAATACTGTGCCAAATTGTCAAGCCACCACGATACTCTGGCTGCACTTCATTTGTATATACTCTGTATTATTATTTAGTCTCGCTTGAAGGAAGGTGTAGAGCGGCGATTTTTAATCATTAGGCTGTTGCAGTCTTGCCTGTTATTGTTTTCTAATAGTTATAAGTACAAAATGTATGTGTTGTTGTATTTTGTGAGATTTGTAAATACATTTTGAATGAATAATACGCATTGTGGTGGTTTTTACTAGCTGTTACAGTGTATTCCAATGAAAACTAGTTTTGCTTATTGTGTAGTTGCTGTATTGGGCATATTGTCGTTAGTAATCATTGGTCTCTATGTGATTTAACAGTGTGTTGTTGTTGTACAAACTATACAATTTTGGTTGACAAATCAGTTTATAGTTAAAATATTGATTAACAAACGTGGGCAAAGTTTTTTAGTTTGGATGTAAAAACTCTTATTGGCCACTTCATTGAAAATATTACTGTATCAAATGGAAACGTTGTTGAGAAACATATTGAATTTTCACATGTGATGTAAAAAATTTTCTTTGAGTTTTTGGCACACTGTCAATACAAGGGTTGTGTAAGTAAACAAAACTATTGCATTTGCCGCAAAGAGAATGCAAATGTATTCAATGCGTCTTTATGGGAATTAAGATGGGTGTATTTTTAGTCAAAAGAGCAAAAATCTTTCTAGTAGACTCGTAGAAAACATTTATACAATTTAAATAAAGTATCACAGTTCATTAAAAAGTTACGCTGCGTTCTTATTGCGAAGGCAAATGATAGTATCTGTCTTAATTAACATTGTTACATTGTTAAAAAAATTACCACAATTATTGTGTGCAAATACATCTGTTTGTGTATGTGTAACATATCGTGTACAATCGTGCCTTTCCTTCCTATGAGTGGGGAAAATAATGCAATAGTTTTAAATATTTTGTCGCGTTTGACTCTATCTTGCCAACTGCAGGTATAACACAGCCATGTCTGTTAATCTCATTGAGATTTATTCAAATATATTAAAAGCGTATTACAGTGGTTTAAATGTTTTTTAAATTTTTAATATGCGAAAATTTTTGAAAATGCTAATAACGGAAAAATCTAAACAAATAATAATAAATGGGGAATGCAAGAAGCCCAGTCAATTAAAGGACATAGGGACCAGTTAAAAATAGTCACTACTCTACAGAAAACCAAAATATTAAACTGATCTGTATTTCGTTCGGTATCATCACCTGCTGCAATTAAAAAGTGCAAATGTTTGGTTTAAAAATGATTTGCACATTGTCGGTCAGAAGTACTTCCACTCACACTTTATATGAAATCTTACCTAATGAAGATCTTTCATCCTTTTAACTCTGTTTAATGCACTAGATGGTCAAAAGTATCTGGACACCCTTCTGGAGAAATGGATCTGGTTGTTACGCATACTGAAATGTAGTACGAAATAAAAGTGAAGGCAGCAGCATATGTATGTTGTATATGTGTGTTACACAGACAACAAGTAAGTCTGCAGAGTTCTGGCGTCACTAGTACTAAGGTTGTTGAGAACTGAAAAACATTGGTTTTTATGGTTGTGCGGCCTCTTACGAGTCCAACATAAGCACAGTTAATGCCAAATGTCGCTTGCAACCGCCATTGGACTGTGAAACAATGAAAACGAGTTCTCTAGAGAAATGAATCTTGCTACACGATTTGGCAATCCGATGGATGCGTCTGGATTTGGCAAATGCCAGGAGAACGCTTTTTATCTGACTGGATTATGCTAATAGTCAAGTTTAGTACCAGAAACATCATAGTTTGGGGTTGTTTTTTGTGGTATGGTCTGGGTCTATTAGTTCCTGTAGCTGAAAGGACGAATGCTGAGATGTATTTTGGTATTAACTTTACTTCCAACTCTGTGGTAATAATTCAAGGAAGGATTTTTCCTGTACCCACAGGATAACTGTTCTTCACGGAGCAAAGGTTATTTTGCCATGGTTTGAAGAGATGGTTGTTGAAAACTGTATTGGACTTCACAGAACTTCAATCTCATCCCATCGAACATCTCTGGGAAGAATTGAAACGCCGACACATGGCAGGCCAAATCGCCCCACGTTTCAAACAAGTACAGGCTGTACGTGATACATCCTATTAATACATGCCACATGTGTCTCCAATTTTACAAGTGGGGTGACCGGATGCTTTGGCAAGAAGTATTGGATTCAAGCACTTTACTCATCTAAATTATTTGTCATCACCTCACTTAAGTTTTTCATGATCAAGTTCAGGTATAAATTTTGTACGATTTTGTTGATATATTTGTAGCAACAATTACTATGCAAATTTTCAATACATGATGACACATATTAATAGAAAGTATTTTTTAAATTTGATATTCAGAAATATGCACATCCGTATTACAGTACTGGTCAGAAGTCTACCGACTAGGCATTTTTGCGTTTTCTGAAGGTGCAGAATGGCCACAGAACCATTTGGTGGTGAAATTGCATGATACCTAGGGATAGTCAATATTTTATCAACTATAAGGTTTTAGAAGTGAAAATATAACATTAGCTTCAAACAGTGAATTCAACGTTGTGTTTGATGATGCTGAGGTTCAGGCTCTGGCTGGGCCAGTCAAGCAAGTCGATCCGACTCTTGTGTTTGGGGTCATTATCTTGGTGGTAAGTGAATCCTCTTCCATGTTTCTGGCGTACCCATGGAAGCATGTGGTCGTTGAGGATATTCTTGTAGACGAACTTATCCATTATGCCCTGAATTCGGTTAATAGGGGCCATTCTAGCAAAGAGAAACACCCTTAAACGAACACCGACCCTCCGCCGTGCTTGTGGGTGGGCAGCATGTACTTAGGATTGAATCTGGAGGCCACGGGACGTCGAACGACATTGACTCATCAGTCCCAAACATAGTGTACTTTGACTCTTCGCTCCAAATTATCCTATCTCAATCCACACGAGTCCAGTTCAAGTGCGTGCGTACCCAGGAGACTCTGGCCTCTTAATTCTTGCAGAGGCGGTGGGCATTTATTTTCAACGGACTGGAGGCGACGACGGTTAATGCGGATGGAAGGAAGATGGCTCACAAAAGCTAACTCGCGGGAAGTATCAGTGGCGGTCAAGCGCGTGTTGTCTGTTGAGATACGCAGGATGGTCTACCAGGAATATACCTCTTCTTGACTCCTCCCTTGATCCTCCAGCTGCGCAATATCTGGGATACGGCTTGCTTGGTGATACTGAACTGCTTGGTAAATTGTACGATGGTGAGCCAGCTTTGCCTGCCTCTCCATATGGCCTACTGCTTTCGTTCTAACCTGTTTTGGCTTCCTCGACCGCGTGGCATGTTTCTGCAAAGAATGCAATAAAAAACGAAAAACAAAAAAAAAACGAAAGAGAAAACATGGAAATCATGAGAGTCGAAAAACATCGAGCGCTTGGCCGCTAGGAGCTCTTTGAGCGCGCTGTGATTGGTCCGTTTAATTAATTTTTAATCGGCGATAACTTATTTATTTGACCTCGGATCAAAAATTTTATGGTTATTTTTAGTTCGTCTCGGTCTACCCTATCCGGTAATATAAATTTCCCGAAACATTTTATGAACCCCCGGTATATAGACAAGCGACTGTAAACGATGGGGAAGTCGCACGGATTTACTACGAATTTTACCTCCGCACACATCAATCGAATTGCAAAACTTTTGCAGTAGTGTTTCGTCATTTGTGTGAGACGGGATCATTTGATGGTGAATATGAGGGAGGAGTATATTATGTTTGCACACTTGGGGTGAAAATGCGTGTTTTATAAGCCATTTAAGGTAAGCCTAGTACAAACGCCAGGTAAGTTACTCACCGGCATGACATGTCAAGCGACTGTGTTGAGTATTCTCTTCACCATGTCACTCATAACATATGCAGAGACTATTTCAACTGAATTTTCTTTAAGAGAAATGTTTTATCTGTGTTTTTTGTAACAAGTCACTACCATTATGAGATTTTTCGGGCCAATTCTCTTTATAGATGAAGAAATCCTTGCAATAACGTGGACTAGGTAGAATTTCCGTAGAATGAAAATGTGCTTTTAACTTCCTAAATTATATTCGAGTCTAACAGCAACGGGATTTAAACTATGAGCTAAACAAGTACAATATTAGGGGAAAAAACTTTTAAATTGTGCGCAGCATCTGTAAACATTAATATTATTGTGCCATTTGATTCGGCAAATAATAGTTACTCAACGGTTTATTAACGAATTTGGCTATCGCAACATTACTGTTTTTAGCGGACCCAGCTTCCAACTGGAGACCAGCTTCTATTTCTGTCATTTCTGACATCTGTCGCGCCTTATAATTTTTGATCTGTGATGGATAGAGACATAACGTTTTCAGTATTCAACTAAGGACCATAAGTCAAGTCCAGACGCTAAACATCGGCCTGATTGGAAAATCTTGAGACCCGTTTGACCGGAAGTGGCCGCAAATTTTTCGGTTCCGGCCGTTAAATTTTTGCCGCTGTTCACCTTCATTTCACTATCATTCGTTTCAATAAAATTTTGTTAAATCCTATAGTTTAGTTTCATGCATAGGGTTCGGTCTGCTTTAACTGTAAAGCAAATTTTCGCTTGTTTT
This sequence comes from Sinelater perroti, assembly GCA_036346155.1. Classification (NCBI taxonomy): domain Eukaryota; kingdom Metazoa; phylum Arthropoda; class Insecta; order Coleoptera; family Elateridae; genus Sinelater; species Sinelater perroti. Next base: position 15,675,182 of record JARFIY010000265.1, read on the forward strand.
CTAGAGCGTTTAGACTGACCAAATAACTCTTTCAGGTTTATTTTCATTCAACGTACCCAACTCAAGATTAGCTCTTTAGACCTTTAATATCAGATGTTTTATATACTGAAAACTGTACAAATCTATGATCAATGTGCTTTTTAATTTTAGCTATTACGTCATGATAATGTCCACATATGTTTTTCTTAATACTGAAGAACTAGGAACTCCCAGACAGAAAGAAAAGAAGAAAATTGATGCCGCAGAAATGTTCTGTCGGCAAAGAATTGATAGAACATCGAACAAATATATCAATACTCCAAGAGCTTAACATTAAGAGACGACTGTCGAGCGAAATACAACTCAGGACACTAAGATACTTTGAAGAGTTTATTTCATTTTGGAAAACAGTATCTGTTTAAAAATGCCAAAATAAGCAGCCGTGAGTAGTGTTTTATTAAACAAAATGGTGTCAGCATAATACGTACTCAACAATTATTGACTCCTCCTTATATTGTTTGCACAGTTTATAATAAAAGGGTAAGTTTTCTATTAATATTTGATGGTAAAATTATAGTAGTAGGGTTTTAAAATGTAATATATACATTTTTATGATGTTTCTAATTTAATATAAAAAAAGTTTTATCATTGAACAAGCGAAAATTTGCTTTATAAGTAAAGATTTAACAAAATTTTATTGAAACAAATGACAGTAAATTATATTTATATGAAAGTGAACAGCGGCAAAAATTTAGCGGCCGAACCGAAAAATTTGCTGCCGTATATTAGTATAGGGAAGATTAAACATAGTACCAGTCTGCATTTTATTTCCCCGATATGTTGTTGTCTTTCTATATTCTTATTAATTTTGTCATAGCCGCTCTAGTCATTTCACATCTCTTCCTGATTTCTTTTTCTGTTGAACCGTCATTTGTTATTAGTGACCCCAGGTATATGTATTGTTGTACTACTTCGTAATTGTTTATTTGTTGTATGTCGGGTCTGTTGTTATGTAGTCTGTCTATAATCAAGACCTTTGTTTTAGATATGTTTAGTTCAGTTCTAATTTAGAGATTTCTCTTTCTACCCGTTCTATGATGTCTTGTAGTTCTTCGTTGCTTGCGAGCAGAGCCGTATCATCGGCGTATCTTAAGTTGTTTACTTTTTGTCCGTTGATTGAGAAACCACCTTCAAAGTTTTCTGTGGCTCTTCGCATTATAAATTCTCCATATATGTTAAAAAGCTGCGGAGATAGGATGCAGCTTCGCCTCACCCACATTGTGGATAGAATTTGTCAGATAGCATTTCGTTCACTTTGATTCTGCCCGTGCTATTTTTATATAAACTGTCTGTGAGAGATACTATATGTTAAGGTACTTCCATTTTGTCTAATACTTTTCATAGTTTGTCCTATTTAACTTTATCGAATGCCTTACGATAGTCAATGAAGCAATGTATAGGGGGATGTTGAATTCTGGCTTTTCTATTAGTTGTTTCAGGTTTATCAAATGATCTCTAGTGTTTCTTCATACCATGAAACCTGTTTGTTCAGCTGGTATTTGGGAATTTAGATAGGTTTTGAGTCTTTAGTTAATTTTGTGAAGGAGGATCTTAATGGTGTGTGATATTAATTGTTCGGTGGTTTTCGCATTTAGTGATGCTACCTTTTTGTGGATCGTTATAAAAATAGCTTCAGTCCATTTCTTAGATCATTGTTGAGTGTGCCATATCTTGTTGCATAAGGTTTATAGCTCTTCAATTCCTATTTGGTCCGCTGCTTTGATTATCTCAGCTGTTATTGCATCTAGTTTGTTTATAGCAGATGCTATTTTTCTTCTTAATATATCGGGTTCTTTATTGTAGTTGTCTATTGTGTATGCGTTTTATTGTTGGCTTAGATTTCCTGAGTATAATTGTTTGCAGTATTGTTTCCGTGTTTTTGTTATGTTGTGTATCTCTGTTTTTGTTTGTTCCTTTTAATCTTAGATTGCCCAGGTTTTGGGTTTGAAATATATAAAATTTTATTTTCGAAATGCAGGTTGATTATATTTTTGATATATATAATATATATATAATAATAATAATGGTAAGGCTCTACGCCCGCGTGAGTACGGCCTGCAAACTGAGAGGTTAAGGCTCATACGTTCGTTCTCTGCCCGGTCGTCGCGCACCATCTCTGATGCGGGGCGATGTGGCAAGCACCGCGCCTAAGACGACCGCCATTATTACCCCTTGTTCGAATGAACGCAGGTACTCAATTATTTTAGTGACTGAGTAGGCCACCCGCCAGGCATCAGAGAGCACCGGAATTGAACCCGGGTCCGTCAGCATCGCAGCGCCCTCAACCACGGGACCACGCTGGCACAATGAACATACGGTCCTAAATGCATATTTTGCATATGCATTTATAAAACTGTCAAAATATGCATTTTACTTATATTTCAAGCTCTAGTTATATCATCAGCATAAGTTGCTAATATTGATGAAAGCGATAGATATAACTAGCCATTTACCAATCAAAATAATATACTCACTAAATATGATGTCAACCTAAGAAAATAAAATTGTCCTGGAATATTGTTTCAAAGCTGCAAAAAAAAACTTCTAAAAGAATTTGGTACATGTATTTGTTAGGAAAACATTAGAGAATATGATAATGTTAAATGATTTTAAAATATTTATATCAGATAGCATTTTGTTATTAATTTAAACTACAAATTTAAATTGAATTTAATTGACACAAATTTTGTTAAAAAATAGAAAAGTTGCTTCCTATAAAATAAACGTTATCTCTATTCTGTAACTGAAAATAACCATTGTATACGTAGTTGTTTACGTCTAACATATGTATTAAGCAATTCATGAAAGATTAGATCCTATGACCATAAATTTAAATCAAAAATTAGTAAAATTCATTTACGCAGTTTTGAACGTCTGTTGTATACATGGTTCTGTTAACCTATTACAAGTAATCATTCTAAGTAATGTCGCTTTTAGGGAATATTGTCACATCTTACACAAAAATCGTATTCACCTTGTGAATATTCTATGAAGATTTTGTATTATTTTTTTTGTCAATGGTTATCTACACTTCATTATCACTACTATCATCGGTTGAGAGGAGATCTTGTCAGTTTACATTTAAACGTTGATGTATGTGTCTCATTCCTAATGTAATTGAAAATGCTCCTGCACAGTTGTTTAAAAAATCTGAGTAGTTTAACGCTAAAAAACGAACGTAGTGTTACGTCTAACTATGTACGAAGGCATTTTCATGAATTATGAAGATCCTCATACCATAAAAACTTTAAATCAAAATTTTTTTTAAAATTTATTTAGCCAGATTAGCAACGTCGTGCTATACATGGTTCTGTTAACCATTGATTACATGTAACACTATTGTCGCTTAGGGATTGCCTATTGGCTTATCCATTCACTGTTTAGTTTTATTGTTGTATTATTTTGGTTTTGTCACTACTCTACACTTCATTATCACTACTATCATCGGTTGAGAGGAGATCTTGCGTCAGTTTACGTTTCAAACGTTGATGTATGTGTCTCATTCCTAATGCGTAATGGGCTGCTCCTGCACAGTTGTTTAAATTTTTAAAGAAGGTTTCGCTAATTTTTTAATGTGCTCTTCTATGGTTGGGATATTCAGTTCAGCGTGTAGTTGGCGGTTCTTTATATACCATGAAGAATTTGTGGCTATTCGAAGAATCTTATTTTGTAGTGTTTGTATTTTGCGGATGTGAGTCGGTGAAGCAGATCCCCATACACAGCATGCATACATTATCACTGGTTTTATTATTGATTTATAGATTAGCATTGTACAGTCTATGTGTAGAGAAATTTTTCTGTTTATCAGTGGATATAGTAGGGCTAATCTAGCATAGCTTTCATTCAATTTGTGGTTAATATGGAAACCCCAGGTTAGTCGTCGGTCTAAGTATACCCCTAGATACTTAAGTGGGCTATTTTGCGTGTTCCATATAATTTCTTCATTATTTATTTGAATGTTGGGTATATCTCTGAGGCGTCGTAAGGTAAACACATGGGCTTGACATTTGGTTGAGTTAAGGTTTATGTGCCATTTTCCCATCCAGCTTGATATTGTATTTAGGCTGGATTGTAGTTCATTTGATTCTTCCAATAGTTCGTTGCTCTGGGTAAGTAGCGCAGTATCATCTACATACAATGGCTGCATTGTCTATTTAAGGTATATCATGGACGTAGATATTAAATAGTGTTGGGTCCAATATGGATCCCTGTGGAACGTCTGCATTGATAGATCTAACTGTTGGGTATGTGGAATTGATTCTAACGGAGAAGGTGCGGTGTGTGAGAAATGATCGAATAATATGAATCAAGTAATCTGGTATGTGGAGGCGCTGTAGATTATAAAGTAGACCTTCTATCCAGACCCTGTCGAAAGCTTTAGCTATATCCAGGAATGCTGTTGTAGTATAAGCTTCATTTTCGTAGCCTTTTGCTATGTATTCCACAATTCGTTGTAGCTGATGGGTCGTTGAGTGTTTGGATCTAAATCCAAATTGGAACGGAGGGAGTATGTTAAGCAAGTATAGGTTTTGAAGTAGGCGCCGGTTCATTATTTTTTCTATCAATTTGGATAAAGTTGAGAGCAGGCTAATTGGTCGATAACTCGTTGGAGAGTGCCGATTTCTTCCAGGTTTGTGAAATACAAGTATGGTTGCATGCCTCCAGGCAGCAGGGAAGTAACCAAGTCGCATGCATGCATTGAAAACTGTGGCTAAATATGCATGTACTTTGGTTGTGAAATTTTTAATTATTATGTTTGGTATGAGGTCGCTTCCTGGGGCTTTTTTCACTTTAAGTTTTTTATCTAATCTTTTAACCTCTCTGGGCGATGTTGGTTTGAATTCACCACTTGTATTTGATTCGTATTGTTGGAGATATTGTCTTAGTTCCTCATCAAAAGCATTATCATTATTTGGTGCTGGAGTAAACGCAGTTTCAAAATGGTCCGCAAATATATTGCAGATTTTTTCATCTGTTATAAAGGTTGTGTTTCCATCTTTTAGTGGTCCAATTATCTGGGGCTGTCGAAGAATTTTCTTTGTAGCTTGCCACATTGCAGGGTCATTAGGTTGTAACTCCTGGATATAGCGTTGGTATGAGTTAAATCTGTATTCATCCAGTTCTCTGCGTATTAGTCTATTTAATTGCATTTTATATTGCTGCTGTCGAGTATTTTGCCAAAGTCTTCAAATTCTATGCTTGTCTTTTATTAATTGTAGAATTTCCAGCGGTGGGTGCTGGTAGTTATTTGGTCTTCTTGTGTTAGTGTTGATTGTCGCTGCCTTAATGGATTTTTTTGTTGCTTGTAGGAGGTTGCTTATTACTTCATCAATTTGTTGTGTTGTGTGGATTTGGCTAAGACATTTGATGTGGTCGTTAAATAGGTTTTGGAAGGTTTGCCAATCCACTTCACCATTGATATGTTTCAGTAATGAGACTTCTTGTCGTATGGTAGTATTGAAAGACATTACGACTGGCAGGTGATCGGAATCCAACTCTGTCATTACATTTTGATAGATTGGTCTTGTAACATTCTTAAGTAGCACAATATCTAGTATATCTGGAAGTCGATCTGTCCTGTATGGGTAGTACGTGTACTGACCCGGGGCTGCTATTTGAATTGTATGTGTTGTGCTGTAGTTGTTTAACCTTGTTCCATTCGGGTTGGTAGTTCTGCAGCCCCAAAAGGTGTTCTTGCAGTTAAAGGCTTCAATAGCCATTGTTGGTTGATTGTCATTAAAAATAGATTGAAGATCATTTTCATCCAGTCTCCGGTTTGGTTGTTTGTATATGCATGCTATTTTTATCTTGGAGTTATTTCCAGTTTTAGCTATCACAGTAACTGCTTCTAGGCTATTGAGGTCATCTAGATATATTCCTCGGATTTCCAGTTTACGTTTTGCTATAATTGCTACCCCTCCCGAAGTTATCATACCTGTTCGATCATTCCTGAAAATGTTATAACCTGGGATTTTAAATTATTTGTGTTAATTAGGTGTGTTTCTAATATGCAGGCTATATCTATGTTGTGTCGTGCTAAAAAAGCAATAAATATACTGCGCTGTCTTTTGATGCCATCAACATTCCAATTCATTAAAGTAAAATTATTAAATGTAATTTGTGTTGATATAGAATTGTTTTGTTTATTAGTCGCCATTTGTAGTGCCTGTGGTAAAAGTGGTAAAAGTTTATGTAAATGGGGTTTGAGTGTATCTAAAATCGCGTTAATAATCGTTGTTATGAGGTCTGTTGAATTTTCTGGGTTTCTAGGGAAGTTAGTGTTTTGTTGCTGAGTTACTTCCTAGTAACTCGTTCTTCCATCTACAAATGCTGGTTTCGTGTTGGTTCTTGGTTGTCATGTTGGTGCGTTATGTGTCATTTGTCTGCTTTGTGTTTGTTTAAAATGATCACAGCCTCTGTAATTTGCGGGGTGATCTCCTCCGCAATTTACGCATTTGGGTTTTTCATTTGGTCTTTTGGGACAGTCTGTATATAGGTGTGATCCTAAATATTTAACGCATCGTGGTTCTAATTTGCAATAGTTGCGTGTGTGCCCGTATCGTTGACAGCGCTTGCACTGTGGTATGTCCTGAGATCTTTTTCTGAGCTCAACTGATACTATGCTATTCATAAATCTGGTGAGATTAAATATTTCGTTGACGTTTCTGTTTTCTCGAATTCAAGCGCACAAATTGAGATCGGTATTTTGTCTTTATTGTACAGCCTGGTGACTTATGTGATTGGGTATTTAAGTGTTTGTAAATCCTTTTTTATTTCCTCCTCGCTCAGTGAGGGGGGAACGCTACGCATCACGACTGATAATTGTTTAGCTTGGGCTTCGGGATCACGGAATGTGTGGTATTTTAAGTTATTTTTATCATAGAAGCTTGTAAGTTTTCGCTAATCATCTGTGCTAGTTAGGTTTATTCTAAGGAATTTTCCCTTGTATGCGGTAGTAAAATCTGTTGTTGCTAGTTTTTTAATATCTTCTATTACTTTTTGAAAGTTGATTGGGGGGATTTTCTCCTTATTTGCTGCATCGTGAGTTTCAATTTCTGTGTGTGTTGGTAGTGTTGCATTACACCCTTTGTAAATTAATTTCGCGCTGCTTGTATTTGGCGGGATATAATATTTGTTGGCTTCGATTAATGTGCTGTGTTCAAACATATATCTTTTACTGTTATCTGCAGGTGGTGATAGGTCGCTGCTATCGCGTTTATTAGTGTTAGACATTTTTAATTAGTCCCGGAACCCTTCCGACGGGCCCTATATAGTTTAAGGAACTTAGTTATTAATTTTAAGTAGAACAATTGGTATTGTGAGAATAATTCGCTGGAAAATATTATGTTAAATTATAGCTCGAGGTTCACTGGCCGCACCGATAACACGTCCGGTTTCGATCACAGTTAACTCGCGACTCCTAAATCAAAATTAAAGGTGGGCAAATTTGGCTAAATATCTTCTAGAATATCTAGTTTTCTAATTAAAAGAAGACCACTGTATAGTATACATTACCTACATAATATATAAAAATAACAAAATAAAAGAGGGCCAAAGAGCTATGGGCAAAACCATAGTGTAGCAAATTTTTGAAACTTCCCGTAGGTTCACAGTTGCGTAGACATCCGCGGTCGCAGTTTTTTGTTGCATTCCGTGCACCTGCGAGGACACGAATAATGTGAACATTCTGCGTATTTCCAAGCGCTTCTCGCAGGCTCCAAATAGACTTAAATATCACGCAGCGAGGAGGAAGTGAAATGTTGAATCAAAACGGTTTGTGCGAGTGTAACATAAATAGTGTTACAGATAAATGCAGTGTAATTTTACATAATTATTGTGTTGCGTACATAAATAGCGTTAAGTGATTCTGATTATCTGTAAGTAAAATAAATAAGTAGTTTTAGTAAATGCACGCATGTTTTTCGCATTGCCGAGAGCAAAGATGTTACAATATTTATAATGAAATACCACGAAAATCTTACAAAAAAAATGATTGCAATTTTATACTATTTGATCCACGAAACAATTGCGAATATTTTGAAGGAATCTTTGGAGGAGGGCAGACCAGAACCAATACCTTTATTACAAACCTGTACGAAAGAAATGACAACCCGTTTTTGCAACGTTGTAATAAGACATTTTTCTTAGAATAAATAAAAAATAGTTGCCGTATTATCATAGCTTATTAAATAAGACACTATTTTTCTAGAATTATTTGTATCCATGAGTTCGTTTTTCTTGTATTTTTTCGTTGATCAAAGAAAAGTTGTAAAATTTACGAATGTCTAGTCTTAACAGTTCAGTTGACTAAGCTTATATTTTTAAGATTAATATACAAATTATAGCTAGACTTTTGATCTTACCATATATAATGTAGATCATTTTCTTTAACTTATTTCCTACCACCTACATATCATAGTATACAAAATTGACATTGTTGGAAACAATAGTGCCGTTTTTTGATTCTTGGTAGGAACATAAAAAAGTTTACAATAACACCTATGTCCATAAATTTACAGTAAGTTTGTGATACTGAATCCTTACGTTATATCACATTGTACAATGAAAACGCGAATGCGTCGCATCACGGAGTGACACATCGGTTTGAATCTTCTGAGCTATATTCAAGTTGTTTAAGTATTTGCACACCAGAAACCGGTTCAGCATATACAACAATATTTAAGTAGCCTTACGAGTAAAAGTCAAGATAGTGGGGGCACACTAGGTCATTGGAGGCGTTATAGAAGAACGACTAATGCAACTAAATGGCCATTAATAATCCCAATCCAAACATCTACACTCAAGCGTTGCTGTTGAACCATTCTATGGGAATTATGTCTAGCCCCGAATAATTATTGACATCGTCCATAGCAAAAATTTCTTCATCTGTGAAGAGGATTGATCACAAAAATTCTAAAATAGTAGGAAGCTGTTGCAAAAACAGTGATAAACTTGGGATAGCTTCTGTGCATGTAATAAGTAAGAAAGATAAAAAGATTCTCAACATAGTTGCTTGACATAGGTGAACCATTTCGGTGGGCCACTTGTCCATAATTTATACTGAGCTTATTTTCAATGTCATATAGAACAAGTTCTTCCAATTTACATGTATGAATATAATGCGCCCGTTCCCCCATATTCACCTCTACATATCATTAAATGACTTGATCTGACACGACGAAACATTGTTGCAAAAGTTTTGTAATTCGATTGTTGTCCGTCGGGGGTACGTTTTATGGTAAATACGTGTGACCTGCCCATAATTTATATTTGCTTGATTACATGTATACTTGTGCCTGATATAAATAAAAGGCTGTTTTAGTGTCATTTTACAGCACACTTTGCTTTGTTTTTTGTTTTTCTTTTGAAAGCCATTTAGCGTCTGTATCTGGTGGCAGCGTAACACCTTACGGACTTATCTGTACTTTTATTATTTTATTTACAGTACTTTTCCAGTGTTTTTGTTTCTTCTACCAGTCCGTACAAGCATCTTACAAATGGTTGCTGTATTCTTCTGGATTCATTATTGATAGCAGGTAACTCAATTATTTTTAGTGACTGTGTAGGCCACCCGCCAGGCATCCAAGACCTAGGATTGAACCCGGGCCTGTGCACACCGCAGTTAGGCGTCTCAATCTCGCGGCTACATTGGCGCACCATATATTTAGTAGATCGGCAAGTCAAAAGAAACTTATAAACATGCCATGACTGTCTCATCTGATGTTTTCCAAAAATTACCACACAACATCTGTCTATACTTTTGACTTGTTCAATTCTTTATCTTCAGCGAAGTGGACTTTTTCAGTACAGTGACTGTTTCTTGATTTCCAGATTACCTTAGTACAAAATTTGTACAAGTTTGTCAATTGTATAACATTTGTCTGTAACCTCTTTATCAATACATTTTTTTTGCGCTCAGAGTATGTCTTCCTTAATGGATCCATGTTCACTGCAGCCTATGGCTTATTTGGATTACCCTATTTAAATAAATTCACAACCAATCTGTAACTGATGTCCCCTGAATTAGCAGATACAGGTCCTTTACAGGGTGTGTCTGGAAATCTTCCGGTTCCAGGATTGGTTTTCCGAATGTATGTTGCCTTTTGCTGCATAGCGCATCGCACTTGCATAGGATGTGTAACGCTGTTTCTGGTTCCTTGCTACAAAGTCTGCATGCAAGGTTACCATTGAATTTACCAATTTTCTAGAGGTGTTCTTTAACAGTCGCATGTTATCTATAGCTGTGGCCTACTTAGGTTAAGGAGTTCTGCAGCTCCCTTTTGGCAAGGTCCCTTATTGAAGGTTTTGCTGAAATTATGTCCTGGTCGGTTCATCCATTACATTCTCCTTAATAAAGTTTCGGGCAGAACTTGTAAAGTTCCTAATGCAGGTTTTGGGCCTATATAAGCCTCACTAGATCTCTACCTGGCCACTTCATCGGCTTTCTCGTTGCCGTAGATACCGCAATGCCCAGGTGCCCATAACAGTTTTACTGTGTTATGTTCTGCCAGTGCATTGAGTTCGTTGATGCATTCCCATACCAGTCTAGATGATGCTTTTGTGCTTGATAAAGCCTTTAAAACTGCCTGATTGTCTGATATAATATAGATCTGCTAGTATGGCGTATATTTCTGTCTGAAAGACAGAAGCGTACTGACCCAGGGAAAAGCTTAGCTCTACCTTGGGAGTCTCAGCATATGTTCCAGCTCCGGTACCCAGCTCGGTTTTAGAACCACCTGTGTACCAGATTAGGCTACTAGGTGCAATTGCCTGTCTAAAAGTCTCGCTCCTACCTCAATCCTGCATGATCACCTCGAATAGAGAGTCGTCACATATTTTTGAGGTCGTGTGGTCTTATTACCCTCGCTTCCTTCTTATCCTTCCCTTTCTCATTTTTCCCAGATGTGAGCTTCTCTTTCATCCACGTGCCTTCCCTGATCTTAGCTTCTTTCTTGGTCCTTCTCTTTTCTCCCGACCTTTGTCTGACGCTTCCGTCTTAGGTCTGACAGATGACTCTGTCTCCTGGGTTGGTTCCGCCTCCATGAGCTCAATATGTTTTGTCAGGGAGTCGTTACTAGAGTCCTCCATTGACATGAGTAAAGGTTTTATGTAAATTGTTTCATCAGTGTCCATTTTATTCCTACGAGTCTGAAACACTATAAAAATTAATAGCTATATACAGTAGGGGGCGCCCGGTGTCCAAGGGAGGATCAAGTAGGGGCTGATCATCTAGGCAACCACGCATCCTATTGGCTTGGTCTCACTACCGTACTTTTTAGGATTTTTATTGAGGTCATCTCCTCTTGACCCGGGCGGTTAAGCCAAGATCTCCCGCACAGATATCTCCCGTAATACATGACTGCAGCAGAGATACCCATGTATGGTATATCGGCATGGACATAATCTAGGGTTTGCCTTTTGCCGTCATCGTTAGCCCAAGTGCAGACCCTTAGTCACGACACGACAGCTGGGTTGGGGAATGTTTATCGACTTTCCAGTCTAGAACCGTAGGGTTTAGTTACAACAGGACCACCACGAGAAGGATGTAATCTCTAGAATCGGATATCACTGTTCAAGTCAGTGATACCCAACGGTCTTTCTCGTTGTTAGGCGACGTGTGCAAGGCCTAAGCAACTCGGCTGCACTACCTTGGCATGAAACTTCACAGCATTTATAGTCTTCAGTTCAGCTGGTAGAGCTCGACCCCCACTGTTGTATTATATAGTAGTATAACATAAGTAAATAAATGTTCAACTGAAGTTTAATTGCAGAATTGAGTTTATAATTTGTAGTATCTTTTTATTAATTTTTATAGATCCACTATGAATTTTAGGATTTAAATTATGTGCCGACTGAGTTTTGTGAACGTTGGAAGTTTGCATTTGTATGTTTCATACGCACTACCGCTCATAAAAATAAAAAGTTAATTTATTATATAATATATTATTATACAACACGTAAAAACAAATAAAAATCATCATAAGCAATGGAAAAAATTGACTTGAATATTTGTTTCATAAAGAAAATGCTCTTTGGATTTAATACTGCTTAAACGATTCCTTCGACTAATTTTTTTAATTTTGCGAGCTATAGATCTGTCCAGGCACTTTGAAGAAGACTCCGAATATGATTTTTGGACATGGAACGCTTATTTCTTACCGTTATGTCTAACTCATCCCATAGCAACTCTGTGGGGTTGAGATCTCGACTCTGTGGTGCCCATGTCATTTTGATCATTATTTGTTCCTTTTGCCTTGCTAAATAGTCCTTACGAAGTTTTGAAGTATGTTTAGGATCATTGCTTTGCATCATCACAAATATCTTCCTAATTAATCATAACCCAGACGGTAGGGTTTTCGTTTAATTTTTTTTGTATTGTTCTTTCCTCATGATACCATAGTCTTTCACTAAATTCCCCACAACAGCCAAAGAGAAACACCCCTATACTAAAACAAATCCACCTCTGTTGTTGAAAGTCGGAACAATATAGTTCTGTATTATCTTTTCAGTCTTAGACCGACGTACGAAAATTCTCCGTTTCTAACTGAAAATTTCAAATTGGAATTTGTCCGTCCATAATACGTGTTGGTGTTGTTTAATTAACCAGAAAAAATGCGTTTGCGCCTACTGAAGCTGCTTAGCCTTATTATCATGCCTTAACAACGTTTTTTTTTTTGGTCGCAATACGTCCATGAAGATATCCTCTCGAATGCTCCACTTTAATGTGCTGACTGATATTGTTTTGTCACATCTTTGATTATCTCCGCAACAATATATGAGGCAGTTAATCTTCTTATTTCGCTTACTCATTAATCTGATGAACTGACATAGTTCAGGGTGATGGCGATCTCTAAGACTTTCTTACTCTCTGCAGCGTTGTAATGTAAGATTTACCGGTAAAGCACAAACCCTAAATGTTTGGCGATGTTACGCACTGATAGCCTTTCCCAATGTAGAGTGAGGATGACTGAACGAGTTTCTATGGAGAGAGGCTTACGACGGGCCATGGAATGCAAACATTCAAAACGAGACATGACAAAAAGCCCAACTATAGCACAAGGTTTGATGATAAACTGGCAATCTCGGAAGTTAGAGTTCCGGACGGCACACGGCTTTTTTAAATGTAAACAAATGTCTAAAAGAAGGGATAAGGAGAAAAAGAAAGATTCGAAGTGTTGAGTGGGAGCTCAAGGACGTGAAAGCATTATGATTCTTTTTATTCTAGTTTTGGACCCAACAAATGCTTACAAAAAAATCTACAAGTGACTAGTTAAACAAAACAAAATTTATTAGGAAAAGTATAGTTATTTACTGTATAACTGAATTTTGGTAATGTGCCCACACTTGTAAGAGTAGTAATATATAACACGTGGCAAAGTTATAGTGTCGTATACTGTGCAGCAACGCATCAATATCATTCAAGTTTATTATGAAAATAGACGCTCAGTTACGATTACTTGAAGGAAACTGTGACCATTTTTTTGGACTTGATAATGTGACGAATCTGGAGTAGAGAAATACACGAAATGCATAAACAAAAATGAACTGTTTGGTATGCTTTATGGGCTAGAGGAATCAATGGTCCGTACTTTTTTGAGGACAAAACTGGTAATGCTATTACTGTCTATGTGTATTAGAGAGATATACTAAATATTTTTTTAATGAAACCAACGATTTGAACTTGAATGACATGTGGTTGGAACAAGATGGAGCTATATATCAAACAGCATGTGAAAGACGCAATTTATTTCTAATAAAATTTTCTGGCCCTTATCTCACAAGGGGGGGGGTGACAGTGATTGGCCATCGCGGTCTTGCGGATTAACCCTATTGGATTTTTTTCTAGGGCTCATTGACAAAAAGGGTTTATATTAATAAATCTGCTATAATTCCATGGATAAAAGACAATGTCAGACATAATGGCTGAAATAGAGCCGGATTTATGGAAAAGCATTAAAAAAACTTTGCTAAAAGAACGGTCGCATGCCATTGGAGCCGTCTAGTGAATTTGGCCAACATTATATTTTATATGTAACCGTCAAGTCTGTACTTTACATTGATGGCAATAAAATTTGGATTGTTCCAATATTTTGGGTTTTATTAAGAAAAAATATCTTAAAATCTAATTTAGGTCATTCTGTAGAAACTTTGAAATGTTCCGCAGTTGCTCTTTTAATTTGCAGCCCTATAAATTGGAAGTCCACCATTTTTAAGCACAGTATTTTATAAAATACAATGTGTTTGTTTATCTTCTAAAATTAAATCACTGTAATTTTAAATTTTGTATTTTTAGAAAGAAAGTCAAATTATGCAATATTAGAAGTCTTTCCGTAATTGCTATTACATTATTTAAATTTTCCCAATTTTATTATTTCAAGTTTGACTAAATATGTCTGTCACACATTATGTTTGTGTTGCTTACTTTTCAGTTCTGAAAAACTTATTGCACACGCAGTATATATCACAAATCCTTAGATACGAGGTTGAGGGTGCCGACGTAGAATAAAATTATCGTTTTATTTCTTATTGGAATGACAGCATGTAGTAAAACTAATATCAGAATCAGTTTGTCGAATAAAAGACCGTCCAAATGAATTTATATGGAAAATTGCATAGGGCGGAGAAAAAATAAATGGTAAACTACAGATTTTTTTATGAGTGGCGGGATTTTTTAATTGTGTTGGGAAGATTACACTGAAGCCACCTCACACCGGTTCTGGTTTACGCACAGTTTACTAAGAATATTTATATCTTTCTCAAGTTACCTTATTAGGGATGGTATTGGTTCTAATTTTGGTTAAGTTACTCAATTAAGGACAATACATAGCTCAGACAGTAAAAGCGCAAGAAATACTCCTAATCAGGGGTTAGAGCTAAGAGATACTTTTACTGATTTGAATAATAAGCGCCGAAATAACTTTTGCAAAAATTCGCTATTAAACTATTTTTTGCTAAAACTACCCGCCCTGTTTATGGTTCAGAAAAACGGTAGTAATTTATTTTTACTGCAATTTCTCAGTCGTTTCTTATAAAGTATAAAAACTACACCCGAACTTTTATTATGTCGGGCATGTACGTGCGTCCCGGTTTTAGTGTCGTAAAGGCGATGATTTTTAATAAATCGCCTTGTTTCCACTCATTACGCATGCATGGTTTGTTGCTGTTTTTATTGAAAGCAAATATTTTTCATTCTAAATAGCAAAAGAAAAGGTTTTTGAATGTAACTTGAAAGTTTTTGTTTCAGCTTTAAGTTATTAATTAGTAGTCGTGAGAACGTCATTTTACTTTCAGCACAATTAGCTCACTAGGTAATTTCTACTTTTTTAAGTTTGTAAATATTACATGAACTTGAATTACAACAATGCTAAACGAACTAGAAAAAATCAGTTTATAAAAGCAAGTCACAAAGAATTCCGGAGCTTAATAAAAAATTTAATAAACAAGGTATAACAAAGTCTCTTTCTGTATAAATTCAAACGATGCTCATTTTCTCGCACTTTTCACTTAAGTTTCGAAGTACTAAATACCAAAGTACAATTTGCATTGCAAATCACAAATATGCAAAGTAAGTAAATTCAGATTGATAATAAATTGTTAATTATATTTTATTATTACGTTGTATCGAACTGAATGACCTTTGTCAAAAATATGATGCCAAGCACATAACATATCGTAACAGCACACCAAACAGTTATTCGCTGATTTTGAAGAGGTCGTCCATGAGTTGCCAACAATTTTGTAGGCCCCAATACCGAAAATTCTGTTTATTGGCACAGCCCCATAAAAAAATGACCACAACAGCATCAACTAGAACTTTTTCCAACATGTTCTGGTACTTTTTTAAAGTTTCTGGGCCACTATTGGTGTAGAATTTTCGGTACGCTCCGGTTAGATATTTTCAAGGCAGGAGGATGCTTAGTGGCGGACGTTGTGGCTATGTGACAACAGCTTCCCTATCGGATCTATCGCGTGATTCCCGCTTGAAAGCTGAACCGGCCTGCCAGAAATTGTGTACCCACTACATTATGGCTTTCTTGGTCGGAACTCCTTCGTGACGGCCTACTCCGAAATGTATACGGAATAGTCGCTGTGTCACAACACAGAATCACCATTTTTAAAATATGTCTCCAACACAAACGCACGGTGTTCACCACTCTACCAATTAATTGAGCACGGCGTTAAATTCAAAAGAAAAATTATTCTACAGGACCTTTCGTTCGATAGCAATCACATCACCGTCAACCCTCTGTATAAGTGCTAGTTTTAGTGGTCCAAATAAATGATAATCGCAGAGTGATAATTCTGGACTGTAAAAAGGTGTTCCAGTGTGGTCTAAAACAGAGTCTTAATATTTTAAGTTTGGATGTGACGCAGAATAATGCTTCGGATTAAAAATCGGCTTTGTTTTATAATGTGCGAGTTTTGTTTTGCTGAACAGTTGACAAGCAATTTTAATGTTCTCCTCGGTTGCACTGATTCT
The DNA here is from genome assembly GCA_036346155.1 of Sinelater perroti. Classification (NCBI taxonomy): domain Eukaryota; kingdom Metazoa; phylum Arthropoda; class Insecta; order Coleoptera; family Elateridae; genus Sinelater; species Sinelater perroti. Next base: position 15,691,701 of record JARFIY010000265.1, read on the forward strand.
CGGAAGATATCGGTGACCTTTATTTTCAACTGCTTCTAGTCCTCTCAAAAATTGTTTATGTTGTCCTGGAACTGCACTTAAGTCTTATTAAAAATCTGGTTGTTTTGACGCCATCTGTTATGAGAAACTTGATAATAATTTGTTGCGCAACAGGCGAGGGCACCTCTTGTTCTGATATGATAATACTGATTAAAGAAGTAGTAGTACGAGGTTATCTACGAGGGCAATCTACTTGGAGCATCCCTACTTACAAGCTGCAGAAATGAAATATTTAAGAAAAGTGAAAGGGGTTAAAAAAGTGGAAAAATAAGGAATGAGCGCATCAAAGAAAAAATAAAAATAAATTCTCTAAAAAATAAATCGGAACAACTAAGTTAAAATGGGTAGGCCACCTAATCTGAATGGATAGCACAAGACAAGTGAAGAAAGTATAGGAACTAAAAAAGCAGGTAAAAAGAGAAGAGGACGACCCATAAAAAGCTAGAGCAACAGTAACGTAAAGGAAAAACATAGAAAAAGGGAAGAATATTAGCTAGGGATCTTAAAAAATGGCGAAATTTGTAGTAGACAGGCAGTAGAAAATTACCTCCACACCTACAGGAATAGTTATTTAAATATTTATTTAAATAGCCAGATAATTGATGTAACTAGAATTGGTATTCAAATACTGTAATTATGACAATATTCAAAATATTTAATTTTCTTTAGAAGCGCAATATACGCGCATTATTTCTATTCATGCATTACAATTATAAGTATTTCAGTTACGTGTATTTCAATTTGAGCATGCATACCAAGCATCATTTGTAATTAATTTCTATAGCATATTTATTTACAACTTCATTCCCAGTTTCATGAAACCAAATATTACAAGTAGATTAATTATTTCACATATACGCCTCCTAGATATTAAAGTAAATTAGTCTGTACTTACTACTTTTAAAGGTTTATAACTTTTTAACCTTTGGGCGCCCGAGGATAACACTTAGTCTTCAATCTCAATCGAATGACACTAGTCTGAGGTCTCTACGATGTATGCACCAGAAGTTTAACGATATACAATAATATATATATTTCAGCTCTACAAGCCATTAAGGCCCATGGCTTAACGTTACATTTCATATATTTTCACATTTACATTTTATACCTCTACATTTTCATTTCTTAACTTTACTAACTATTCTCCTCCACTTCACTCCCGCTATACTTCTCCAATCCTCTATCCCCACTCTTCTCACGTCACTTATTACTGCATCCAACCATCTCTTTTTGGGTCGCCCTTTTCTCTTCTCTCCCCCTGTCCCTCTTTCTAAAATCCTTCTCGCATGCCTGTTTTCGGGCATCCGGCTAACATGGCCTAACCATCGTACTCTTTGAGCTCATACGAACGCTGTTATTGATATGTCACCATACTCATCTTGTAACTCCTTATTTGTTCTTCGCCTCCACTCTCCGTCCCCTGTTCTTACTCCTCCTAGAATTTTTCTTAAGACTCTTCTCTCCCATACTTCCAGTTTCACCTCCATATGTTTTGTTAATGCCCATAATTCGCTTGCACACGTTACTGATGGTCTTACAATCGTTTTATACATTCTTAGTTTCGCCGCTTTTAAGATTTCTTTAGATTTTAACATACCACTGATTGCACCTACCGCCCTACTACCTTTTGCGATTCGTTTCTGTATTTTAGTGCTTTCCTCTATGGTGTTAGATAACGTCACTCCTAAGTAATCGACCTCACTAACTTTCTTCAATTTATACACCTTTCTTTCCCCTTGGAAGCTGATAACCGTCTCTCCCCCAGTGTTTTGTCTCATTTTCATGTACTGCGTTTTGCTCTCATTTGTCTCTAGCCAGTTTACTGAATACTGTTTCCAACTCTTTTTTTGATCTGGTAATAATAGCCAGATCGTCTGGGTACGCCACTATCTGGTGACGTCTTTGGTAACTTATTCCCCTTGTCTCGATACCACTTTCTATCAAAATTGCTTTTAGTACCAAGTTAAACAGTACTGTTGAGATGGGATCCCCTTGTCTCACTCCCTTATTTCCAGTGACGCTTTCCGATACCTGCCCATCTTTTACTTTTACTTTTCGTTTTTCTTAGGGTCATTTGTACCAATGTATACAATAATAACTAGTTAATAAAGCTCAAAAGTTTACTCCTCTCTCATATCGCCTGAAAAAAGTCTCGGTTAATATTTAACTCCTCCTTTTAATAATATGCATATCTAACCACTAGTTCTAACTATCAAGTATTAATCAATTCAGTACTATTATGGAATATTATTAGTTAATAATAATGAATAGTAATAAATACTACATTTATTAACTTAGGGATTATAGAATGGCAATCAAGCATTTACATTGTTTAATTGAAAAAATTAATTATAAACGACTTAATTTAGAAGGGATGCAACTCTAGAGACATTTTAAAGACAAAACAATAAGGTATTTAGAATAAAATAATAGCAACAAATTACAGATAAATTTTATTTCCAATTACTACAATAATTACTCATCCAGACAATACTATCTACGTTATTGCAGCATATTTGGTGTGGCGGCCTTTTCGCCCTTGAACCGCTTTATATCGCGGCGGCATGCTGGCGGCTGTGATGTCTGCACGTTTTGCCATCGCACACAAAACGGCATATGGGCTTTTGCTCAGCCGACAAGTCTGCATACGCCGTCGGCGGCACCTTTTGATTTGAAAGGTGCTGGCGAATGGAAATTGCCCGCAAAGACCTACCGCCAAGCCAGGCGCGAAGCCCGGCAACATTCGCAATCCGCAACGCGGCCAATTTGGTCGTGTTTTAACACCGCACATTCAAGCACCGCAGCTCGGCCAACTTGGTCGTGTCTTCACCCCGCAAGAACATTCGCTACCCGCAGAAACCCGATCCGCAACGCAGAGGCGGCCACCTGGGAATCGCCGACGAAGCCGAACCCGAAGCCGATTCAGGTGAGCGATTTGGCAATATTCGTTGGTGGATATCGGTAGCCGCCCCCATCCGCTTACGCGACGGCCGTTTAAGGGACGATTTGGGCCTTCTCGGTTGCCGTTCCAAACGGGCTACGGCCGTAGTACGCTACGTTTTCACACCGCATCACGAGAGCGGCTATTTACACGCCTGCCTCTCCATTTTTGGTCCTTACGAGCCGCATCGGTATCGTATCCCAAACCGCATCCACGAGAGCGGCTATTTACACGCCTGCCTCTCCAATATTGATAAATAATATAATTAGCTATTAACAAATTATGAATTATAACAGAGACTCATCGATTACATTTAAAGTTATGGCCTAATATTGTAATAGTAGCTACCTTATCATGAATATTTATTTCGATATAATCTAAGAAAAGGTCAGTAAGGATTATTGTAGAAAGCGGTTATAAATGCTATCACACGCAATCACAGACAATTGTAGAATTTACTTCAAACACAAAATTTCTCAACCGCTATTACCAAGTACTTCTTGTTGGTCTTTTGGCCATAATAAGATATATTTAGTACTATCGGGATCTCGATGTCATTTGCAAATATTCTATTAAATAAAGATGTTTAGATCATTATCCGATAGTTGAAATTATTGTTCGAGATACATTTGTTATTTCTGTATTTACAAGGGTAGAGAGAAAAGTCAGATAATTTTTTTTTGATAAATTTTTTATATATTTCTCAACATAGTCTCTTTTTAACTCGCTACATTTTGTCCAAAAAGTAAGACTTCTTCATGTCTGCAAAATAACCCTCTGTTCCGGCGATGACCTCTTCATTTGATGAGAATTTTTTTCCAGCCAGCCATTTCTTTATGTCTGGGAAGAGAAAGGAGTCGCTGAGAGCCAAATCCGGAGAATAAGGAGGACGTGGCAACAATTCGTAGCGCAAATCGATCAATTTCGCTTGAGCAAACGCGGCACCCATCGCACTAAAAGTTTTCTCATGCTTAAACACGTTTGAGATGTTTAGCATCTCATAAATCTCTCTAACTTTCACTCTGCGAATGATCAATTCAATGTCATGGATTTTATTGATTAGTAGTCGCTTCAACAAGGTCTTCTGAGCGCGGAGCGTCATTCGTGTTGGTTCGACCACATCGGAACTCCGTAAACCACTTATGGACTATAAAATGGCCAAGGAGCAGAGTCCCGGTAATACTTGTAACTTTCCTTCGGTTTGCGTGATTGTTTTTTCACGCAAAAATAATTGATTTATTTAAATTAAAAATTTAATCAATACACGGAACTCACTTTTTTCGGTTATTGCAAAAATGTTTAAATTATTTACTTTCGAAGTTTGTCAAAACACAATCGACTGTCAGACAGGCATGAAATTATAGAGTACTATTAGAAAGGATGCTGCCATTTATAAATATAATCATCTTCGCGATCGTACCGCCATCCTATAACAAAGTATCTGACGTTTACTCTACCCTTGTATATATATTAAGGTAGGATAAAAAATATGAAATTAAAAAATTTTATAAAACGAGGATCTTTATCAAGGTTAATCTTTAAGAGCACATTAAAATAATTAACCTACTAAGTCACATTATATTCGGATACATAGAAGAAATTCACTAAATTTACTTCTATAACTTAAGTATAAAACAAACCGAGAGCAAGATAGCATTGTAAAAGTTCATTTATATAAAACAGAATCAACTTTAGAAGTAACTAACTAAAATCAAAATATTTTTTAATTATCAAGTTATCAATTAGAACATGTTTGATTATTTCTGGTATAGCTTTTTCTCGTGAAGATTAGCATTATTAGCGTTATCTGCATTTTCTTGACTGCAGCCTAAAATACTAGTACCGTAGATCTTTGCATTGTAATGTACTCTTCCCTCTTTATTTTATTTACGTTACTGCCTGTAAAATATTTTACCGTTTGTATGGTAACAGTTAGCCAAAGTGTCGTAGTTTTCTTCTTTTGATGGCAATTTTCATATTAATTCATTTATTCTTTGTAAGTTTTCATTCTGGATATTATCTGTGCATCACAGTTTTATATTCTTTGATAAATACAAAAATCTCACAGCTACCAATTTCATGTTTTTTAAAGCTACTAAATTGCGGGTCTTTTTGAGATGACTATGGTTTTAGTTTTTTTGCTATTTATAGACAAACTGGATTTGATATACGCACTTTGAATGTACTTTAACGTAAGTGACCCATCTCGAAGCTTAGTTAAGAAATATAACAAAACGGGTCTGCACGGCATTATAATAAAAAAGGGTACAACAATAATAGGAATATATATAATAAAAGTAAGAGTGATAAGAAGCGATTCTGCATCATATCAAAAGGGCGTTGCCACTGTGCATATAAAGTTATCAGAAACGAAGATTCTAAAGGGTTCAAAGTTAGTACCATCTAAGTATAAGTGAACGTAGACGTCTATGATACAACCAAGCAGAGTCGGTCGGAGAGCAAAGGATCGACTTCGAAACAGAAAAGAAATCCAGAAAAAAAAACTAAGCAAAAGTCAAAATCATACCGGAGATGGAAACGAAGGAATAAAATAAACCTGCAAAGCTTGCAAAGCATAGCGAAGTAGCGTCCAAATTTGAGAATCTAGTTGACCTTTGACCAATCAGTTTCAAAATCACTAGCAAACAAGCCGTTTTGGTCACCTGTCGATTGGTGGAAACATAATTTGGAAATTCCCAGCCGTTCTCGAGTTTTTGCTCGGATGAACGGACGGACAGACAGACAGACTGTCAACATGAAGTTAGTAAGTGACTCCGCTTCGCTTTGCCACTTAATAATTGACGTCAATGATATGTGAGTTGATGAACGAATTAAAATTAATCAGACGAGGCCAAAAGACTATATGGAAGAAAACACTAAGAAAAGAAAATAAGTAGACTTGAAAAGAAGGAAAGACTGGAAAAACGGAACAACATAGTGAAAAGGATTCAACTTTGATGAACAGGTTGTTAAATTAGTACGGTAATTTCTAAAGAGCGAAATTGGAATCGAGGCAGGGATAAAATGAGTGTCAGATAAAACAGAGATAGGGTGGAAGCATTGTAGAGAGCCTTCGTTATGTCACACAAAGGGGTTTTTTATTATCATGCTCAAACTTTTTAGCTAATTTTATGTTTGGCGTTAGTTATAGCTAGGTCAATGTTTATTGTACATACGGGTCAATACTCAATACGGCGTCAGCTAAGACTAGCTATTCAGCTTAAGAAAAGTTCTTCATTGTGGGCGTCTTTTACAAAAGGGGCCGAAGTGCTAGTGGAGCACTAATTGCCTTTAAGACCAAGTTTGACAAGCATACTACCTTGTCTGCCAATACAATAGTAAGGTAAAAAATACCAAGATAAAATTTGCTCTATAATTAAATTGTCTATTTTACCTTGCTATAATAGGTTGATTGGAAAATTTGAGAAAACAAGAAGTGTATTAGATGACAATTTGTTAAGAACGGGCAGACCAGTCACTGTGATCACTCCCGAGATCGTAGAGAACAAGCTCGGGAACTTTATGAACAAGAGTCTATAGCTTCGGTCTCTAAAGGCGCACTCAGTGTGAGTGTGAGCCCTATGCACACCATCCTCACCAAAAAATTGAATCTATTTTCATATAACATTCAATTGCAAACATCTCTGACTGAGGTCAATATTGGCAAAAGATTCACTTTTGTGAAAATTATTATGGAGATGGTTTGGACCAAAAAGTTGGACATAAAGCACGTCCATTTCACAGATGGCTATGCAAACAAATAAAATTACGGACATTGGGGTACCGAAAACCCACATTTGATCGAAGCTTGTCGATTTCACTTAGACATAGTTAGTGTATGGTGTGCAATTTCCAAGTATGGAATTGTTGACTCACTGTTTTTCACAAAATATGCGAATAAAGAAGTTTATCCCACAGAAATTCTTGAGAAATTCATTCCAGTTGTGAGAGACAAAAGACAAGTCAACCGTCCATCGGACTCGGAGCATCACAAGACAGAAGTCTTTGGAAAGAGGAGCATAAGCCTGGACACTTCCCGTAAAATTGAAGGTGGCATCGAGTAGCCTTCAAATTCCCCTGATTTAAATTTGTGATTTCTTCTTATGGAGTTATCTTAAGGGGTAGGGTTTATTGGAACAAACCCCATCGATAAACTCAAGAGTCGCATCACAGGAGAGTTTCTGGCTATTTCTGGGGACGCCAGGAAAACTGCAATTGAGAATTCGGGAAAGGGGTTGAAATGACCATCTCTAGTGAAGGCAGCCATTTTAAAAACATAACACACTAAACTCCATTTATTCATCATCATAATAAGAAAAGAATTGGAATTTTATCTTGCACAGCTTTTATTATGAGTTTTTTATAGTTTGCGCATAATATCAATTCTGTAGTTTGGAGCAGTAGAATGAAAAACTCAAGGTGATGTCGAATAAGAATAGGTTTACGGACAAAAACAGCAAAAAACGAAAAATACTACAAGAAAGTAGAGAGAAAGCCGATAAAGGAAGAAGAAAGAATAAGAAAGTTAAGGTAGTTTACCAAAAACTTATTGTTGAGGGAAATACGTAGGCTTGGAACACAGAGATAGAAAACTTGATAAAAATAGATAGCAGCGACAGCCACGGAGATTAAATTCCTTCAAAAAACGAGTAGGCAACAAACATAGAAGCATACAATGGCACAATAAAAACACAAAAATGAACATAAACAAGTGAAACATTTAAAGTTTAGAGCAAACGAGGAGGCAGAGGAAAGAGGTAATTCTAACTATATGGAACATAAAATAATTACCAAAGAGCATTGACAAATTTAGTGATGGAGACGAGAAGATATAGAAAAAATGTTTTGGCCATATAACAAACAAAATAAAAAGAGAATAGAAGCATAGAAATGAAAGACTACTATATGTTCAACAGCTGCGGTAAAAAGGGAATGTTAGGGACAAGTTGTCTAATTAACAAATAATTAAATAATAAGGTAACTTAGATTTAAAATAATTTCAGAGAGCGTGTTACTTGGGAATCAGAAATGAAGGTCAAAACATGATGATAATAATAAATATACAAGCACTAACAGAAAACTCTAATAAAAGAAAAAAAGACAGGTTATACGAATATTTAGGAAAACTATATGACCAGCTACTAACTCAGGATATTAAGCTAATGACGGAAAATAACAATACAGTGATTGATTAAAACACCAACAGAAGAAGAAATTATGGAAATAATACAAAAACAAAAATAAAACAGAAAGACACTAAGTAACATTTTTTTGCAATTAAGCAAATAATCATCAGTAGCTCCAACCACAATACATCCATAGATATACATGCAATTCTTCCACAGAGAAAAACTATTTAAAGATTTGGAAAGCTTACAAGTACTGTTAAAGTTACTACTATAAGACTCATAAAAATGACAATTTAAAGTAAAGTCAGATACAGTGCAGATACATTGAAGAGTTTCGAAGTAAGGAGAGGAGTGAGACAGGATGAACTATTCTGTTTAACCTTATTCTTGAGAATAAGAGATAGACGGCATTATAACCAAAGGGATGATAATTAACAAAAGTCAACAGTGTTTAACATATGTCGATGATTTAACCCTGACTGCAAGATCAGCATGGAACTAGAAATATGACAAATGATATGGAATGCCTGATCAGAAAAAGAGAACGGTGCTTTAATATGACAAAAACTAAGCTTATGGCGATAGCAAAGAAGGCCAATGTAACAAGGAAAACACTAACAATAAAATTAGACAAGAAAGATGAAATGAAGATAGAGAAAGTGAAAAATTTCTTGCATTTAAGTGCATACATAACACAAAACGAGGAAGAAAATTCTGATATTGAAGCAAGGTTAGTTAAAGATGAAAGTATTATATAGTTAAAAATGGTATTACGTAGTGTTGAATTGAGCTACTTTATGCATGTAAGACTTGGGTATATAAGAAAAGCGATTAAAGTCGAATGGAAGTTTGGAAGAGAAATATGTGTGTGTAGTCAATCTGAATTATTTTTTATTAGTGTATCAGCATTTCTTGTATGTGGTGTTTAATATTTGTCAATAGCATAGTATCATTTTTAAGTGTTTCTTCACATATTGTTTTGGAGTAGAAGTTATAACGACGACGACACAACTGGTTTACACTTTTGATGACTTTGAAATATTCTAATATTTGATTATTTATTTTTATATGAGCCCATGGTGCCAATATAATTTTCCAATTAGTCTTGTGTGTTTGGAATCAATATTTAAATTATTTAATATGGTTGTCATCAGCAGTGGGGTTTCGTGGTTGAGGGGCGGGCGGCTTTATTTTTCGGAGCTCTCTGATGCCTGGTAGGTGGCCTACTTACTGACTAAAAATAATTGAGTACTTTCGTTCACTTCGAACAAGACGTAATAATGGCAGTCGTCTAAGACGCGATGCTTGACACATCGCCCCGCATCAGAGATGGTGCGCGACGACCGTCAGTAAAATCGAACATTTGAGAACCTTAAGCTCTCAGCTCGCAGGCCGTGCTCCCACACGGGGTGTTAAAGCTTTACCACCAATATGGTTATCAGTATGTTGTGTCGAATTGTGTAGCATGTTTTATTATAATTTAGGAAACCTATTTTTGGCATTTTTGATATTATGGTAGTAAAGGGTTTTTTAACAGGGGCGCTCAAACTTTGATAGTATATAGCGGCAACGTTGGTGAAGCTACAGCTGTCAAATTTGGAGGTTATAGTAATTAATGTTGGAGACATTACCATGGAAAGATACAATCTTGAGCAACGCGTGAAAATCATTAAACTTTACTATCAAAATAAGTGAATTCCGTGCGCTACGTGATTTTTACAGTGGAGACAATCGACATGTTGAGTCGACTATTCGTCGTTTGGTGGACAAATTCGAATCAACTCGTTTAGTAAACAATCAACAATCTGTACGTCGTCGAAACGTGAGTTTGCAGATAACATTACTGCAGTGAACGAGAGTGTGTAGGATAACCCGAAGCAGTCAGTTCCTCGTCGCGCTTTTCTCAGACCTCAACTTGGCGAATTTTGCGTCGGGACAATTTAATTAACCCAGGAAGTAAAGGTAAACTGAACTCCGGAGCAGTTGGAAGTGAACGCCGATTTCGGACAGAAAAGCATCTTCAGCGACGAGGTTCATTTTCGGATGAATGGCTATGTCAACAAGCAAAATTGTCGCATTTGGGAAGATAGCAATCCACACGAGACAGTTGCATCCAGAAAAAGTAGCTGTTTAGTGTGGATTTTGGTCCGGCGGGGTCATTGGCCTGTATTTTTTCCAAAATGAAGCTGGCACCACCATAATTGTCACCGGAGAGATATACAGGTCGATGAAAATATGAATACAATCGATATGTGGTTCCAACAAGACGGCGCTACAACAATGGATCTTCTGCACGACAAATTCGACGGCATAGTTATCTTGCATTTCGGCGATGTCAAGCGGCCACCGAGATCGTGTTAGTTGAACGCCATTAGACTTTTACTTGTGGGGCTACGTTAAGTCTATGCGAATAAGCCGCAGACGATTGTTGCCTTAAAAGTCAACATAACCAATGCCATCAAGGATATCGAGTCCGATTTATGCGGTAGAGTTGTCGAAAATTGAACTCTCGGATATGCGCCACCCAGAGAAGCCGCGATGGCCATTTGACCGATGTCATATTCCATACATAACGTAATCAATTACTCTTTCAAATAAATAAAAATAAATTAATGATATCTCATACACAACTTGTTTTATTTTTTATTTATTGTTTTATTTCAAATTATAAGTTTAATGTACTTAATGGAAAACTATTTAGAACAAAAGTGAATATTAAGCATTCTTTAGGAATTGTTTCTCTCAGGTATACTGCATTAAATAATTCTGTCATTTTCCAGTCCTTTTAATATTTCTGCTAGTATTTTTTCAGAACTCATCGTTTTTCTTGAAATCGATTGCTCTGTAGTCTTTCTGACATTGTCTGTTGGAATATGAGCTCTTCGTCATTATGTTGTACCTTACTACTTAGTGATCTACTGTAGTTTAAAATGATTTTGAAGATATTCTTTCCACTTCAATAATGTGAACTAAGGGTTTTCAATGATTTCATTATCTTTATCTATTTATGCATTTATTATAGTTTCTGTTATTTCTGGCACTTGCTTCACTTTTTTGTATGAGTTGAAGTTATTGTACCTCTACTGCAACGTTTTTTTTTGCATTTTTTCTTATCCACATTTATTTGCAATTTCTATTTTTTGTTTTTTTTTTGTTTTTTCATAATACTACATAATTTCCTACGCTATTTCATTAAACTAAGAATGTAGAGTAATCTATGTTTGCCTTTTTTGTTTATTATTACGCTTCACATTCTTATATGTTGCTTTAATAATTATATCAATTTTGATAGAAAGTTTTCGTTGCGCTTTATCTAATTTTCTAATTTCTGTTATCCAATTTTTAACACATACAAAGCACTAGACCCTTTGTTAATTATAATAAAATGTTTCTATGTGCTAGATAAGTGTTAGCTATTAATGGGTCTAGTAAAAAGAAATCCATTATTTTTGTATGAAGTAGAAGGTTTTATTTAACATACTTAGAATGAACCGATATAGGTCAAATATGCGCCGTTTTGTTCGATAACTTGTTGCCATTTTGAAGGTAATTCCATTATGTCTCTCTCCCTATTGGCAAAAAACTGGGACAGTCGATTTTCATAAACCTCTCTTGAGGTGAATTTTTCACTAGCAAAATAGTTTGCCATGGACAAAAACAGGTGGTAATCACTTAGTGCCAGGTCCGGACTATAAGGTGGTTGCGTACCTCTCAACCAAGCTCCCGGAGTTTCTGGCGAGTTGCTATCGATGTGTGTGGCCTGGCGTTGTCTTGATGAAACATAATTCCTATCCTAGTGACCGAAGTTGGCCGCTTCTGGGCGATTGCTTCCTTCAGACGGTCCAATTGTTTACAGTACAGGTTCAAATTAAGAGTTTGGTCGTAGGGGAACAGCTCATAGTATGATTCCTTGCCAATCCCACCAAACGCACAGCAAAACCTTTCTGGCTGTCAATCCTGGCTTGACCACCGTTTGCGCCGGCTCACCGCGCTTCGATCACGACCGTTTTCGCTTGACGTTGTCGTAAGTGATCCACTTTTCATGGCCAGTCACCATCCGCCTTAAAAATTGGTCGACTTTGTTGTGATTCAGCAGCGATTCTCAGATGGAGATTCGGTCTATGGGTTTTTTGCGTTAACTCATGTGGTACTTATACATCCAGTTTCTTTTTGTATCCAGCCTTTTCCAAATGGTTTCAAACGGTCTTTTGTGCAATGTTTAGCCCCTGAACAATAGAAGCAGTGCTTATAGGATGGTCGGACTCGGACATTTCCATGATTTCATCCATATTTTCGACAATTCACCTTCCAGAGCGTGATGCATCTTTGACATCGAAATTACCGGAACGGAATCGACTAAATCAAAACTGCGCTTAATTGGCTCTTACAGTATCAGAACCATAAACGCTATTGCGTTTTCACCTTTATCGAAGGAAAATTGTAAAATAAAGCGTATTTTCTCTTTGCTGGTGTCCATCTTTGACGTGAGCTCAAACAAAACTGAGTCAAACATTCAAAAAACTGTTAAATAAGTTTTTTTAGTACGAAATGTTAGCTTTCTAACGCCATCTAGTGTAAACCAATCGGACTTTTAGAGCGCGAGATAAAATTTATTAAAGCCATCTATTGGAAAAATAATGGACTTCTTTTTACTAGACCTATTATATTTTGCGTTGAGAAAGTTTTTTTATTTTAACCACAACCCAACTACAAAACGGATATTTCAACATACAACTCATATAATTAGAAATATTAACAAAATATCCACTTTTTTTCTGACAAAAAGCGTTCTTGCCTTTCATCAAAGGCATTAACGATAGAAGAAGCCGCATATTAATGAGGAAACCTGTACATACTATCCTGACGACCAATAATAAAATAGCTGATTTCATTAATTGAGCGAAGGATCACTGTCCTAATGAATCACAAAGAGTTATGAAATGATTGGTGAAGACTGCCAAAGAACATAAATAGGTCGAATAAACCGAACATATAACCGTTCTTTGACACGAAAATGCGATAACTATTCGATACTTGCCAAACATCACAAAGAAACGAAGCAAAAAATTAATTTTTTCATGCTTTTATTTCACATTTCATTAGCAGAATTATTTGTGAGAAATTGAAACACAAAAACGCATTTAATGCTTGAATCTAAGAGACGATAGTCAACGCTTACCTGTTATGTGGAAGACCTACATTTTCTTGAAAAAAGCACCAAACTCAGTGCCAAAACGACGAGAATTAACTTATAAACTATGCGGTTCAATCAAAGTGTATAGCGAAACGCCGAGAATTTTTTAATAATCTATGAGTTTCAATCCGCGAATTTAATTGTTCATTTATTTTCAACTTTGAAAACCTTTCAGAACATTTCTTACCCTTTTATAGAGAGGTCACATTTATTTTAATTTTATTCTACGAAAGGACAGATATGACTTGGTGTTTTTAAAAATTTGCATAGATAAACAAATTAGACTTATAGGATTACGACTAAAATACCATCAAAAATATTTTTCCATTTTCCGTATCTACAAAAAGCAGACTGATCTCTGCTTCTACACTTCATGTACCCAACCCAAAGAAACCTTAATCAAAAACTTCTAAACTGTATAGTACTTTCCGTAATCTCAGCTGTTTCCATATTATTCCTATCGTTTTCCTGGCCATCCTATAAGTGAACCAACTATTTAAGGTCTTGAAAGATTTCTACTTTGCTGTTACTCCAAATTGAACATATCATATCCCAGATAAAATAATCTATCATCAAATTCTCCGAAAACATAAACAATTAAATCAGGCACGTGCGATCGTATTATGCAAACCCAATACCAAACCTTCTTAAGTACTAGTCCTAAGAATTTTAAGATAAGACAAAAACATTATAATATTATCTTATTTATAAGGTAAATCATTTACCTAAATCAGCGGACTATCGTCAATAACCGAACTTTAAAAAGAAAACCAAGGCCTTCACTACCAACTCAGACCTATCCAATGATACCAAAAAAAAAACCATTATAGCCCGAGAAAAATCAACAAGAATCTCAAAATTATACGGTTATTCAAAAATATATTAGGAAAATACTTCCTTACGACCCCTGATCAGTGCTTTTGGTTCTCCTGCGTACGCCGTAGTCAAATACCTGGTCAAAATCCTTCAGGCTATTACAGAAACTTGTTTCTTTGTTTACCAATATTCCTATTTTTGAAGAAGCATTATCTATCCAATACCTATTTTACCTTTTAAAACAAATTTTATTAAGAAATCAACGACGTTTCTATTGGTTACCTGCTTTCATCTGTCGTATCAAACTTTTATATAGTTGATTTTGGAATAAAACCCTCTGTCTTTTTCCATTAAAATCTATCTGTTTGTAAGGTATGTTCATATTTTGTTACTTAGTCTTATTAACAAGATACGCTTTCCCAATTCTTTTCGTATCTAAATAAAGTTGGCACCAATATCACGTTTACAATGAAAGTAGAATAAAATAATATTCTACTTTCTTGGATATCCTTATAATAAAAAATCCTTTCAACAGTAGTTTCTATCATACTGTTTACAGAAAACTTATCGACATCGGCTTTTATTTAAGCGCTTAATTCCATCATTAGGCTGATCAGATCCACTCAGTTTTAAAATTCCTTATTACCAATTATCAAACTTTCCGACAAGAAGAACCAACAATGTGAAAAACCTTGGACTCACATAAATATATTAACTTCTTCTTCTTCATAATTCTTATGCCCTTTACAGAGCGCCTGATAAAAACATTAACAAAAATATAAATTCCGAAACTGACCACCCTCTCGACTAACAAGAAACATTATCGAAGTGTCCGCCCCCAAATTCAATGAAACTTAGGTAACATATGTTGTAGACAAAAAATAAGAGATGCATATTTTTTCAGCTGCCCATAAGCACTTTAAAGGGGTAAAAACCACCTTTAAAGCTTTCCTTAAAACAGTTATTTTCAGAATTCACATTTGAATTATCTTCACAAAACAAATGGAAATTAATTGCTATCGAAAAAGGAATAGGATTGTCGTAGTTTCATCCCCGAAGGCTTTATTCCTTGGTTTTTTATAAGGGCAAATCTTTTTTTTCTATGAATTTTTATTCTAAAAATTACAAATAGGTTAGAATTTTTGAAAAATATTTTTTTATAAAGAGTATAGTAAAGCAAATTTGACGTTTTAGGCTTTAAAAAAATGAATTAAAAATAATTATGGGGACTAAATTACCCCTTACTAGTGACTGACTTTTTAATAGAAAAAGTAGTAATAGATTATGAAAAAATATTTTTCATTGTTTTAAAAAGTATTTTAAATTTCTATAACCATGACTAGAAAATTGTTTACCTAACTTACAAATTTAATATGAATTTAATGTTTAATAAAAATAATAATAATAATATCTGTCTATTACGCATATTATAGTGGAGTATGCCTAGATATTTGTTTTTATTATTATTTATTTATAATAAATACACCCTCAATGCTTCAGATGACGGTATTATCTCGCATTATTTGTTTTATAACTCACTCAAACAAACAAACTTTTTCCAATCTAGTGCATTTTCCGCCAAACATGTTCCTCCAAACTCAAAGTTCTCCTTAGAGAGCAGGCAGGTGGAGACCCAAAGTAAAGAAGTAACTCAATTTCTTTCAGTATCAAAGTGGATGTCAAAACGTCGAGAATTTACATCAAAACCGGCGCTTTTTTTGGTTGACGTTGAGGGTAAGTTTAACCTTTTAGAAGACATACACAATTTATGAAAATATCTTTCGAGAATTTTGATTAGACCAGGCCTATCAGAACTACATATGTTAATGTGTTAAATGTTGCAAATGTATGTAAGTATAGGAAACGGTATTATCAAGAACAATAAACTTGTAGGTGGTGATTGAAATGCGAAATGAAAAAAATAGTGTTGCATACTGTAACGAATTTCCGAACGTCCCCCATAGAGACACCGTTGCCCAATATGTTTGCGATTAATACCGGGGTCAAAGCCGAATCGTCACGGTCGAGTGGAGAATATAATGCCTTCAATGCGGGCAGTCGCCAGAACTCCAGCGGTGCTTGTACACCCCCAGGGGCTAAAACAATGCGGAAAATTTTCAATTCGTACCAGGTGGTTCCGGTAGCGAATTAAACTGAGCCAGTGGGACATAAATTGAATTACAGATAAATAAAGTTATAGAATGTGATTTTATGTTAGTAATTGTTTAAATAAATTTAAGCATACTACTCACTACTGTTGAGAGCAAAATCTTTACAATACATTGTAATAAAACTACAGCAGATCACACTTAATACTTATTTTGTAAGTACTCACATTGGAGATTGAAGTATTGTTAATTATCTTGAATACATGTTGCACACAATTACACGTGAATTTTTCGGTAACTTTATAGTGTTATAGCATCTAACCTAAATTAGGTAGCTGTCAATATTTTCTAATCCATAAAAGACAGCTGATCAAAAAAGGTTTTCCATTAGGAGCTTGTACGTCAAGTTCGAATGTCTTGACACGAGGAGAATTAAAAGGCTACTACAGGCTTTGTGAGAAAGAAAAAATTAATATAGAGGTGTTTTAAATTTTAAAATTTGCTTTTAATAAAACAGACTCGTTTTAAAACTCGAGTATTTATGAAGTACAGTATACGAGGACTTTTCTTAAACGTTTGGTCACTTTTTCTTAGAATATTCTCGTTAGTTATGTAGAAAAAAATTTACATTCTTATTTTTAAAAATTATTCTATTAGGATTATTTCCATCTTTTTCAGATATTATTTTTAAGTTTTTTCTAATTGGCATTTTCCTGTTTAGCGCAGATTTTGACAAGGTAGTGGGGTAATTTTTAATTGATAATGACACATGCAAAATTGAACAACAAAATATTACAAATCATACAATACCTTGGTTGCATGCTGCAATATTTAGAGATATACATTATTTGGAAGTAGTTTTATGATAATAAAAAACGAAAAGAGCAAGATAGTTTTTTTTATTAGATACAGTGCAAATTTACAAGCTGCTCTGAGGGAGCTATAAGTAAATGGGATGAAAGCTAAACTATGAGAGGAGAAGCTGTCCAATGACAGCACTCCAGTGAGTACAAAAGATAAGGATGATCATTAACTATGTTTTAATTATTATCTGTTGACCATCGTCGTTTCAGCCAACTTCTGACCTCGGGTGGATCTTTCAGTTGATGGACTAATTCATTGGGATGGCTAGCAAGGCTGTCTAGGTACAAGTAGGATACCTGGGGGTTGGTATCGACAGCGATGATTGCTGTGTCGTCGGCAAATGTGGCGAGGGAGATGTTAGGCGTGAGTGGGATATCTGCGGTAAAGAAGAAATGTAGGAAAGGTCCTAGGACGCTTCCCTGAGGTACGCCTGAAGTGATTGGATGATAGAAAGATGTTGCCGTGTTATATTTGGTTTGGAGGTATCGATCGTTCAGGTATGATTTGAGTAAAAGGTAATACGGGGTAGAAAGGTTGAGCCTGAGTTTATACAGGAGACCGTCATGCCAAACTCGGTCGAACGCCTGCTGTATATCTAGGAAGGCAGCTGTACATGGTTGCTTTTCTTTTAAACTTGCATGGATGATGTTTACTAGTCTATGACTCTGTTGAATGGTGCAATGGTACTCGTGAAAATCAAATTGGTGCGAAAGTATTATATTCTCTAAGTTAACATTTTCATTAAGTCTTTTCAATAGAATACGTTCAAATATTTTGGACGTGATTGGTAAGAGACTTATAGGTCGATAAGACGTAACGTTATTTAGGGGTTTGCCTGGCTTAGGGATTAAGATGATTTGGGCGAATTTCCAAGTCAATGGAAAGTAGGCTAATCACATACTATTGTAGATTGTTGTTAACAGAATAAGACCTTTCCTAGACAGTTCTTTGAGTACTCGTTCAGTTAATCAAATCAAAATCGAGCGCCTTGTAGTTATTGCTTCTTGAGATTTCTCGTTTAACTTCTGATGGAGAGAAGACGCGAATGGGTAGTGCCATTGGACAGGGACCGTCTAAATAGCTCATTATCATAGCATCGTGGGGGTTGTTAACTGGTGGTTGTGGTGCGCTGAAAACTTCGGCAAGATGTGTTGCAAAAGTGTTGGCTTTCCCAGTATCCGTTTTCGCCCAACTATTATCGACCTTTCTTATTGGGGGGATCTGAACAGTTGGTCGCTTGAACTTCTTAGTTCCAAATTGAATGGTCCTTCTTGGATAGGCTTGTTATGTAGGTCTCAAACTCAGTGTTGCGTATGTTTTTCAAAGCTTTTAACTGTCTTGTGAGCCTATTATATTCCATTTTATCAATGCGGTTCCGACTCCTTTGCCATCTGCACCTGGCTCTCCGTTTATCACCAATGAGTTCTCTGATGAACAGCGGAGAGTAATTGTGAAATGTCGGTGCAGTGCGCTAAGGTGATGTAGAGTTCCAGCCGACCTGAAGTACTCTAGTAAAGTAATCGACTGCAGCGTCAATGTCATCTGAATCTTGGAGTTTAATAGCAAGGTTAGTATGATCCGTGATGAACTCACGAAACAGGTTCCAATCGGTTCTTGACGAAGTCAGAGTGGGGGATTTGCTTAGACTAGATACATATGTATATGGAAATAGAAAAGACCGTGATAGTTATAGAAGATTGAGTGTAACTATTGCATTCAACAAACTATGCGGGAAAATATCACAGAAAAAATTGAAAGAAGTGGAAATGACATTGGTGAAGATCAAAGCGAATTTATGTCTGGTCGTTCTTGTACAGATAATTTGTTTATTTTACGACAATTCATTTAAAAGAGAATCAACAAGGGAGGCGAGATGCGTATCACATTTATTGACTCCGAGAAAGCTTGTGATGATGAATCTAGAAATATATTGTAAACCGCATTGAAATCAGTTGGTCTAATAGCATATATGATTAAAATAATTTAAAATTGAAAAAGGACTTTATTTATCAGAATCGATAACGACTAAAGGAATTAAGCGAAGGTTTTAGCCTATCCCCATTGCTATTTAATATAAATGTGGTAGTAGCGTTAAGAAATTGGAGACGTGCGTGTGATAGAACGAGAGTACCGATTAACGAATCTCACCTTTTTAGTCTCCAGATAATCAAGTACAAGACTGCTGTAATATAGAATTTATGTTAAAATAAAAAATCAAAAAATGGGGATTGGAAATTAGTCTGGAAACAAACAAATATTTTCTTGTAAATTTTTATGCAAAACTTGAAGTTCTGCTGAATGACGACGTTTGCGTAAAACCAGTAGACAAATGTAAATATTTAAAATCTTTCTCAGTAACCCAGTAACCGCTGGGTTACCGAGAAAGATGGTATAGGAAAGTAAGGAATCAGGGAAGGAATATAAAACAAACGCCGGGTAATAAGATTACTTAATTCAATTTGGTAGAAGAAGATAGTAAAAGGAACAAGAAATGTGTAAGCCAAGTTATTATTGAAATTGTATTATGTTGTGACAATGAAGTTTAGGGGAAAAAGGAAGAACAATAAAAAAGTCTCACTGCTGTAGAAGTATAATATTTACGAAGAGGTGAGAATTGTTAGTGAATTAAAGTCATTCAGAGAAAGTGGTTTGGACATATTCTGTAATCGGAGAAAATAAGATCATCCAAGTGACTGTTTACACGGAAAGTACCAGGGAAAATAAGAAAGAGCAACAACGTAAACCTTGAAACTAAGAAATGGCATATTACTGTGAGGCATGGATTTTGAGACTACGAAATTGTATAATTATTGCATTGCATTTTATTTCTATGTACTTAATTAATCCTAAGCACATGCACATACATCATTTCATTTGTAGTCGCTTTTCGCACAGTGCTATTGTTGGTTTGTTATATAATTCTTCCAGTTTTTTATTTGTCCTTCTATTCCACTCCCCGTTTTCTTTATAATCCCCATATATCTTTTGCTCCAAAATTAGTAGTTGGTTTTTTTACTGTCTCTAGATTCTACGTTTTGGATCCGTATGTTACTATTGGACTAAATACTGTTTTATAAATTTATACTTTTGACTTACATGATATACATTTTTACTTAAGTATAGGTGTTCCTGCTGCTTTATTACCTCCTGTCAGTTTTATTCTTGTTTCTTTCTCTTTTGTTTGGTTTTCGGTTATCTAAACATCTAGATATGTAAATGTTTTCACTTTCTTTATTTCCGTTGCTTTTTCATCCTGTCGTTTGATTACTAGGTTTTGGCTTTCTGTTGTGCTATGTTGATGTTTCATCACCATATACTTTGATTTATTGTTCTTGATACATATGTTACTTACTTATTTTGGCGTTCTTTTTGACTTTGTTTAATATTTTTATCATTTTTTTTTGTTATTTGTTATTAATACTGTCTTCAGCGTATGCTATGCATTGGTGTTTGTTGATTATGCTTTTTGTTCTGTTTATTTTACTTTTTTTTATTACGCAAACTTTATGACATCTTTCCTTTACATTTAACCTTGCTGGAGGTGTTTTGGAGTTATCTAGACTAATTCTATATATATTTTTGGAATATTTAAATTTTTCATAGCCTTACACATTTCTCTGTTTAAAAGGTCGTATATCTTTTAAAAATCTGTGAAAACAGAGTTCTTGTGTTGTTTTTAAGATAAATATTTGATTGATGACTAATCAGTCCGCTATAAATTCCGCTTGGTGTTTTTGTATTTTATTTTCTATATAATTTTGTATTTTGTTCCTTGGAAGTGTAGCAAATATTTTATAGGTTCCATCCAGCAAGGCTATATCTCTATAATTGTTGTAGTCTGTCTTCTTTCTCTTATTGTGGATTATTATTGATTTTACTTATTATTTCGAAATCTCTTTTTGTCTTTATGGTTGTTTTTTCTCTTCCGTGTTTGATTAGTTTGTTCAAATGTACGTATACCTCGTACAGATTAAGATGCCTTATATATGATCTATTTTAAGTACTCTTTGGTTTGCATTTTAGAATTATACTAAATATTTATATTTTAGTTTTTTGTTAGAGGTTTTGTAATTTAGGAAATGATAAATACGATAAAAATTTTTTATATTTTTGCTGTAAGTTTTATATTATTATTAGATGAAGGAACGTACATTTTAAATTGTAAGGATGATTAACGATAGCTTAACATTACATTTAAATATGAATAAATTTTACATATAATTAGATGATGGACTGGCTTTCTTAAATTATTACTTTAAAATTTAAAACAGAAATAATTATTTGTCTAAAGAAGTCAAATTTGCATGTTAATTTAAAGCAGAAATAAAAGTTTTTTGAAATGTTGATTTTTACCTACGAGTTGATCTTTTGTCAATTTAGTTAAATTTAAAGGTATCGTTAATCATATAAAAATGGTGCGGTTGGTATGTGACGTGATACGAATATGGAGTCTGTTTTTAAAAAAATATTCTTATTGTTTATTTTTTTTATCGCCATAAAAAGTCTAAATGTGGCATTTTGAAATTTTTTATTAGGGGATATATGAGGAACTTGGTATACACTGAGAAGATTGAGAATATTCATTATTTAAGAGAAGTAGTAATTGCGGTCTCAAAGACCAATTTTGAACTTAGAAAAAGGTTAAGTATTACTGTGAAATCTAGAATTACGAACAAGAAATTTTCTTAGGTCTTCTATTACTTCTTTTATCCATGTTGACCTTAGTCTCCTTCTTCTTCTCTTACAACCTGGGTTCCATTCTAACATTGAAAATATTGCCTTATCTACACCGACTCTCTATATATGACCTAACCACCTTAATCTTTGTTCTTTTATTTTTTAACTATGTCTTCGTCAACCTCTTGTTTTAATTTGGAGTATTTGTTTTTTTCCTACTTTTACTGGCCCCAACATTGTTCTCCATATTTTTCTCTCCAATCTTCTAAACTTTTCTTCCTGTTTTTTGTCATTGTAACTGTTTCCGTACTATACAATATAGTTGGTCTTATTATTGCTTTGTATATTTTTATTTTCGTTTTATTTTGCTTCTTAGCATCTTTTTGTTTGCTTGAAATGCTTTATTACCTGCCATTATTCTTTTCTTAATTTTTATGTCTCTGTTTCCATTACTTGATAACATTACTCCCAGGTATTTGATTTTATTCGCTAATTCAAATTCGTATTCCTACATTCTGATATTTTGACTATCCGTTTGTAATAGTCTACCAATTTTCATCGTTTTAGTTTTTCTACATTAATTCGTAATCCAATTTTACTTTCTTTCTGTATAACTTGCTTTAACATATCTTTCATTAATGCGCGGCTTTTGGCCACTAGCACACCATTGTCCGCGTAGGCTATAATTTGGGTACCACTTATCCTTACTGGGCCCTTGTGAATTCTTAGTAATACGTGCTCCAGTGCGTTGTGGACAAGGAATATCCTTGTCGCATTCCTTTAGTCATTTCGAATTCTTTTGTTTCTCCTTTTTGCGTCTTCACACTCATTATTGTTCTTCTCATTGTCATCTCTATTAGTTTTCTTAATTTTTTTATTTCTTCTTTTGTTGGTGCTTCGCTTATCATGTCTTGTTCTTGTGCTACGGTCTCGTCTTCTTCTGTCTCAAACATATCTGTATTTGTCAATAGTCCTTTAAAGAATTTCTTCTACGTCTTCATATATTGGCTGTCGTTTTCAGCCAATACGGACAAGAAATGGTAAACTTTATTACAATTCAAGAAAGTTAAAGGAAAACAACTATGTGCCCTTTAGAGACCTTTTTAAATTTGTCTTTACATTGAATTTATCAGTAAAATTGTTGTGTTGTATTATAATTCTTCCGACCAGACCATTACTTTTTTATTTTATTTATTTATCTAAGATCTGCCTCTCATAGACACATAGTAGGCAATTTGATAATAAGATACATACAAAAATAACAATGACATGTGGGAAATAAACCAATGAGAGTTCCAATTTAGTAATTTTGTGTTTGCTAAATTTGTGCTACATTCATTATTTACACAGCACGCATTACACTGTCACTCAAAATGGCGCAGGAGGTCGGAAAGTTTTATTCCTTAGAGTCTAAGCTGTACTTTGTCTTTTTTTAGAAGGGGCTCGTTTAGTGTGGTCCAGTACTAAGGCGAGTAGTATAACGGATACTATCTTTTTTTATTTCGTCTGTGATTGAAGGGGCGTCCAACTCATGTTGAATAAATTTGTTTGGGATAAATCAGGAAGCATTTACTATAGGTAATAGAATTTTGGAGTAAAATTTCCTTAAAATGTCAATATTGCAGTTGCTTGCTCTTTCCCAGAGCTGTGTGCCATAACTTTATATTGATTTTATGATGGTTTTATAGAGAAACCTTTTATTATCAATGGACAGTTCAGATTTTCGGTCTAAAAGCTGTTTAATTTTTGTGAAAATATGCCATTTCTAGGTCAGGTGTCTGTTTAGGTGCCGTTCTGTGATACTGGTGTTGCATTAAGCAGAATAGAAGGACATATACATCTTTTTAGGGTAAAAGTTACTTATACTGACTTCTGTTTATTTATCTTTATCCGCCATTTGTTCCACAAGTTCATGTGACAAGAAAGTGCCTATCTGTTAAGCAAGACTTGAAAATTTCGAATTTTTTAAAATTTTCTTTAAAATACCCTGATGTTACACCTTATCAAACGCTCGGGTGAGATCTATGAAGATGGCCGACCAGTAGTATTTGTCGTTAAAGCCTCTTGTAATTTTGTGTACCTTATTTGGAGGATAATTTTTTCGGACTCGAACCGATCATCAGATATGAGATTGTTATCTAAGGTGAGTAATTTCCTTAAGAGCAATTTTTAAAAATTTTGGACAAGAGTGGCAGTAGATTATTTGGTCCGTACGAAGACAGATAAGTAGGTGGTTTTTCATGTTTAGGTATTAAGATAAGTTCAACAATTTTCCATTCTTCTGGAATCAGATCACAGTACTGTCCTAAAGTGGTACACCATAACTGACCCGATCAAAAGTGGCTACATGGTTATATAGATTTTTTTAATATTTTTTACTGTTTACTTTTTCCCATTATCGAAGACCCTCGCTTCACATTATTTTATTATATTACAGATAGTTTTCTTGTCAGCTCCGTAGTAGCTTCTTAGGCAAATCACTTTACTCCTTTTATTTTATCAGTGTGATGGGCATAATCGGATAGGCAGAATTTTGAACAAAGACAACTTAGAAACCATCTACATTACTGCCACTAAAGTTCGAGACTTGCTTTGACTAGCCAAGGGCACAAAAAACTTACGGAATACTAGGGATATCATACATGGTCTTGTGAGCAAGTTTATATCGGGACTACGTACGATTGCCATCAGAATAAAAGAACATAAATAACTCTTACGCTTCAATCAACTACAAAAATCAGCTATTGCTTGGAAAATCCTGACCTAACTGTAGGAACTATACCCAAGAGTATACAGAAAGGCGGTGGAAATTTATAAATATAGAAATAATTTTAATAGATATAACGGATTTCATTTAGTTAATTTTTGCTTTATTGCTTTTACTGCAGTGAAAAAGCGAGCGACGTCAGCAAATGCCCAGATGTTACCATTCGACGAGCCGATTTACGTCAGCAGCTAATCTAGCGATGTTAACAACGATCCTCCACCATCATTCCCACTACACGCTTATAAAAGCGAACGAGAATGGGACAGTAAATTAATTTTAGATTTTTTTTAAGATATCCACAGCAGTTATGCACATCAAGAATTTTCAAGCTCCAACCGTGATCTAATAGAATGAAAACGAACAATACGATTGTAATCTGTTTCTAAATCTGGTATATTGTATATCTGGGTTGATTATTTTTCTGTATTTTTTGAAGAGGAAATTTTCAGTTGCATGGCAATAAGTTTTATTATATCTAGGTGTATAAATAAGTTCTCAGCTTTAGATTTCTTGGACGCAAATCACCGTTTACATAGGTAATTAGTCCGCCCTCTTGCGGTTTTAAAGCAATGGCATTTGGTCTTTCGAACATCATGCGATTTGGCGTTTTAGTGCACATAATCTCAATAATCAGTATGTTCACGATGGCAATCACAAAACATATTCGATTTTCTATCCACTTGCGTTATTAAGAAAAGCGCTACTACATGATCTTGTAGCATATGGAGAATACTGTAAGTCATGCAACGACAAAAGTGGTACCAAAGATTTCAGGAAGAGTTTGGTCTTGAAGATCAACCACGCCGGACGCCTTCAAACATTTGACACAGATGAGCTGCAGACGCGTTAGGCTGGAACTTCTCCCACATGCGGCGTACAGCTCAGACTGATCCTTATCATTTATTGGTCGTTACAGCATGACTTCTGATACGCTACTAAAACAGAAGATTTTAATGCATCGATAACTTTATCGTCTGCAAGCCGTGAGCTTCTATCTACCGAATTTTAAACGAAAGATGGCAAACGGTCATCGATTGCCAAAAGAATATATATAAGCTTTGGTTTTTAAATAAACTTTAATTTTGCAAAAAAAGCTGAGAACTTATAACACAACTATATAAGTTGCACTGATGTTTTGGAGTGTTATGTCATACCGTAATATAACATGCGTTCGCATGTTGTTACGTGGCTGAACGTTTGCGTACGATATTTAAACACTGGACTACAATATTTATACAGTTAAGTAGGCTAGCTCCAGCGTATTAATAAAAGAGTATCACATGATCCCGTGTAGCATATGGAGGATATTTTTGTTACAGATTATCCTATCCGACATAACAGCAAGATATTCAGGATATACGTTATGCTGCAGAGGTTTATCGTTAAAGTAGACAATTTAGTTGTGTGTTTGTTGATCTGTTACAGATGTGTAAACTAGTTACTTTTGTAGGGTGCAGTTACTGTCCCCATTTTTGGAAACATGGACCAAGAGCTACTAAATCAGATTTTAAGTAAGACTTTGTTACTGTCAACGCTGTGCAGTTATGATCTAGCTCGCCAAATTTTTAAAAAGGGTGTGAGGCATACCTATTTATATATTTCAAAAGAAAATAAACATAAACAGCCTATATATTTGAACAAAAAGTAAACAAACACAACTGATATGAAATGTGGCATGGCTGAGATCTGAGTTTATGACATCACCGTAAATAAATCGCCGATTTGTTCTTGAGCGAACTCTGCGCGTGATTCCTGTAGTGGGACCGGTGCCGTTGCCGTCCAGTGGTTGCTCGCTGCCCCGTCTGACATATTTTCACTGTGACGTTGCCGGTTAGATGGCCGACGTTGGTTTTAGTTCGCCTATTTGGAACTAACGGCGATGTCTCGCCGCTTTGGTAATTGTGGTGGGTATCTATTGGTGGTGTGGATACTTGGTAATAATTCTATCTGCTATAGATTTGAACAGAAAGTAAATCAAAACAGCTGATATAAAATGTGGCGTAGCTGAGCGCGGAGCGTACGTTTGGTTGCCTATCTTTAGACTTATCCCACTGTTATCATTTGTAAATAAAATGTTCTCTGTTCCCACCTTGCAAAAATTTGCGGGAAGGCGGGTAAAAAATTGTTAGCTAGAACGCTAAAAATACCTTATTGTGGGCAACTCCTCGCAATTAACATATAAATGAAATAGAAGTGAAATCAGTACGAAGCATTAGAACGGGGTACTATAGTTAGATTTCTGAATAATTATGTTTTTTTTTATTCAATTACTATATAGAAGAGCTTGTTCGTTAGTACGAAATTGAACCAGATATAAACTGGAACTTCTTATTTATGCACCGTGGGGTCGCTAGTTGCCATTACAAATTAAGGGGGGAGACTTCTATAAATTTTTTTGAATTTTATTTATTGCTTTAAAAATTTATTTTCTACCTGAAAAATATATATCCAAAGTTTGAAGCGCAACAGAAAGTCCTAAAGGTCCCTAGGAAGTCACCGAAGTGATGCGCTCCAAAATTAGCAAAAGCAGGTAAACGTGCGCGCGCCCTTTACGGTCTCTTAGTCCAGTCAAATTAGATTTTTACGTGCAAAAATTAAGTGCATCTCGAAAAAACACCTAAAAAATCGGAAAAATTTCCTAGAATTGAATGGAATATTTTTTTAATACTTTCAACATCCTCTTCACTTTCAAAATGGCGGCTAAAGTTGGCCAATAACAGTTTATTCCGTTTAAAGAAAAAATTAAACGTTGTAAAAAGAAAGTTTCAGACCAAAATTGTAGGAATTTTTAATGTGGATCAAATAAGCTCAACCCGGTTTCGATCGATAAACAAATTAATTAGTTATTGTAAAAAAACGCTTAAAATCGCGATTTCTTCAAACAGCTGGAAATAATTATTTTTCAACGAAACTTAGTGAAAGTGTAGCTCCTAGCGAGTAATATAAAAGAATTTTTCAAAATTAAAAAATATTTTAAATTTTTGCAAAAATCGACTTTTTCGAAAAAAAAGTTTATAAAAGTCCTAATAATACGCCGTCACATCTATAGATGCGGGGTTCGGCTTAGAATTTTATTTAATAGTTTCACTACAATGTGCAAATATTGCACGAGCCCCGAAACGTTTGCAAATACCGCAAAAAACGATCGAAAAATCGTTTTTTTGGGCCTCTAAAACTTCGATTCACTTTTTGATTTCAATTTGTATCGAAATGACGATACTGCCATTCGAGAGCTGGCATTTTTCTGCAAATTTAAAATAAAAAAATTTTGGCCCTAGGACCTTCTGGAGTCAAGATAATTTTTTTTTGATAAAAAATCCTGCGGCCCCAGTTTTCAACATTAAGAGCTGAAACTTACAGGATTTCTAGTTGAATACTTATATTATCCATAAAAAATACCGCAACTCAATCAGAACTTCTCCGATTTTTTTGGTATTTCTTCGAGCTACACTAAATTTTTGCAAAAAAAAACGGAGTATTTTCGCTAATTTGACTGGACTATCTACCTTTTAATTTCTTAGTCAAAGTTTGCTAGTTTACTTTGTGAATAATAGGGGCATTCCCGTCGATTGTAAAGAAAATTCGGCCCGTGCAACCGTCGTTTTTCGTTTTCACACAAACAGTTGAGAGACGACGCGCTCGTAGTAAACAGTTCTACTTTTCGAGAACGCAAACTTCAATCGCGTTTTTCCGCTCCGTGGAATGTAACTCAAAAAGTAATGAACCAATCAACTTGAAATTTTGTACATAGATCCTTTAACTTATTGGCCTTTGCACAAATCTAACATTTTGTATAAATTATTATAATCAATATTGTTTTTAACAATTTGTTTATAAAAACAAAAGTAATTTTTCAAAATGTCCTCAAATTTTCAATTTTTTGTTTTTGCTAAATTTAGGTTAGTTCGAAGCGGAATACTTTATTTTAATAAAAAATATTTTGTTGAGTTCAGTTAAATAAAGGACCTGGGCGTTCCACGGTGCAAACTCGAGGAGCCAAGTTTGAGCATCTCATAAAAATTTTTTTGTATTCATTTGAACGTCTATTTTATTATGTAATTCGATTAATTGCAATAAATGCTCTGTTTTTTGTAGAAAAATTATTAAAAACCTGTTGTCTGTAGGAGACCTCCTCCTTAAGAGGGCATTTTTCGAGAAATAATTGAGAATTTGTTGTGATCTACATGGAACATCCTTATACACGTTGGTATTATCGCTTTGCGATTTATTATTTATTTTTTACTGAAAGTAGCACTTGGAAACGAGAAATGACGACGATGTTGCCTTTGAGGCGTTAACATGCGATCACCCTTATTTCACACCAGCAGAATAGAAAAACTATTCATGCGTTGAGAAAAATATGTTTGTAACTCGAAGTATTATGCAGAAAAATAACTTATTTGTATTCTTATAATGTGATTCACCCACGTATATTGCCGACAACGTGAGTAGATATGCAGTAAATGATTACCTTTACAGGTTTACAGAGTTTGCCTCATATACTACAGAGTGGTATATAAAAGCACTGCAATCTTTATTTTTTAAATTTTTTTCTATGTAGGTTAGTGACGCAATTTCATCTGTACAGTAGTTGATAGATTGTAATTTGACTTATTCTACTGGAAACGTTTTTAATATTTAGCTCTTATGGGGTAGAGAGGAGATTTTAAAGTAACTTATAGGCTGTGTTCAGTCATGCAATTGATCGATAGTTCTTAGGTTGGTCTCTTGATTTATCCACTTTTAAGATGGCAACAATCATTGTAAAATTTATTGATTGCCATTTTATATGTTTAATGTAGTTTAAAAGAAATTCTGGGTGATTCTATCAGATTCCCGCGTTTTGCGCGGCTTTACGCCTGCCGCAATTATTTCGTCTGCTGAGTGGGTAGAAGTAATCATCTTGATGTTTGCACGTAGCGTTTAGTTCCTTGCGATTGTGTTTGATGTAGGTGGTGTGGGCTTTATTTCATGCGGCTTTAAATGTTAGCACTGTGTACGCTGCAATCTTGACTTGATACAAGCGTGCTTTTATGTATTGTTTTATTGCCGTCAGTTAGTTTTGTAGTGGTGACCATGATTATGTGCTAATGTTTTAAGATGCCAGTGATTTAATAATCTATTTTTTAGCTTATTGTGTCAAAGCCTATATTAATTCATGCGAGAGATACGCATGAAATATAATGTCGCCCAAATGTCCTCCATTGGTTCTTCGTGAATAGCTTGCGGATTTTCACTATCCTAGATGCAATAATTGTAATGATTTATAAAGCCATTTAAAGAAAAAGGAACTTCATAGCTCAAAAGGATTTTTTTTAATGAAAATCATTATCAACAGTTGTTTCTAGTGGCACTATGATGACTGCCATGTGTTTAGATATTAACAGTATAAATACAAATTTTCAATGTTTATAGTGCACAAATGACACAATTCAAATCCCTAAGTTTGATTTGGATCACCCTATGCTTATATAGGTTGCCGAAAAAATTTTTGTACTCTAATTTTGTAGATTTTTTAAGTAGGGGTATGATATTATTACGAATCTCTATTAGGAACGATCGCTGCTAATTGCGAAAAAAATCTGCTAAAATTGTTAAGGTCGTCATGAAACCGAGGCTAGGGTTATATTTTGTCTTTATGCTTATGAAAGATTCTGCCTTTTGTGCCAAATAAGCATTACATATTATTATCGTCTGTCACTTAATTTTTGAGTTGCAATTTTTCCCCCTAAGTCTCCAAATTCCTTGGACAGTATAGTGTTGTAGAATGGGTAGAGTCTGTGGTGGCTATGTGATAGTTAATGATTTGTTGATTGTTGTTATTGATAATCTGAACAATCAATTTAAGTATACTAAGTGTAAATAGATGTTTTCTATAATGGATCGGGTATAAGCTTGATTGTATTTTGCTTTAATAGAGTTATAATCCGATATCATACCTCTTTTGTAAGGTTCGTATTTGATTTCTGTAACCGTTTCCTGGATAGTAACGAGTTGGATGTCAATAACGCTTAATTTTTTTTGCAAATTGGATTTATAGTGAGTAGAAAAGAAAGTATTATGTTAGGAGATAATTTTGATTATCTAGCTGCTAGATTTGATATTCCTTTAAAGCTACCCAGGATGCAATGCAAGGCAGTGAACTAACTTTAAACCCCCGATGTAGACAGAACCATTTGGTGTCAAATGGAATAAATTTGAACCGTTATTCAATGTTCCAGTATTATTGGTGCAGTTTTAAGTAGTTTTTTTTTGTTTTGAGTGAGGAATGTGTTTGCCTTTTACTGTTGTAATCTTGTATTTGTAAAAACCCATACTAGTTTTGCGAGATTCACAAGCTATCATAGAAGAAAATATTTTTGTATTGAAAACACACGAAGTAAAATGTCTTAAAAACATAGCAATCCCAAAATAAGCTTGTTTTTTTTTTTATAAAATGAATATTTAGATCGATTTATTTAATATATTATTAGGACAATTGGTACTTCTATAACAGTAATTCTTTGATCCCAATACTAACTTGTTTTGGAAGTTACCAAAGGCATAAGGACCAAAAATTACAAAAATACACTAATATATTGGGTGGCCCAAATGTTAGACCGATGTTTTAAATGATTATAACTCTTTCAATAGTTGCCTTACAATATTTTTTATTTTTGGGAATTGTAGTAAGAATTCGGGGAATTTGCTATGAATAATACGCCACATTACGCATGCCAAAATTGTACAGTTTTATTTAAGAAATCGCCATTCAATCATTGCCACATATTGAGTTTACGATTGGCATTTTAATGTTACAAATAGACCTAACGAATCAATTATTTTTTATTTAAATGGACATTTTATGGAAGGGGGTCTTGTTTATGATGGCCAGGCATACCAGGTTATTTTGTGAAACAGGCTAATATCAACCATGTGCAAAAAGTGTGGATAAAGGACTAGGAATATCGACTTGTATGAAACTTGCCCGAACGTCTATGCAATGCATTTTAAAATAGTTAAACCTGTATCTTTATAAAACATAGCTAGTCCAAAAACTGAG
Organism: Sinelater perroti; assembly: GCA_036346155.1. Classification (NCBI taxonomy): domain Eukaryota; kingdom Metazoa; phylum Arthropoda; class Insecta; order Coleoptera; family Elateridae; genus Sinelater; species Sinelater perroti. Next base: position 15,723,278 of record JARFIY010000265.1, read on the forward strand.
GCCTGTAGATTTTTAGCTACGCCTGCATTATGCCAATCAATTTTAAGAACTAGCTAGAAACCAAAATGAATTTATTCCTCGTCTGAATTGTTAATTTAATGGTTATGTTAATAAACAGGACTGCAGGTTTTTGATCGAAACGAGTTAGTTGTTGCAAATGTTGGGAAAGAACCGACCTTTATAAGAAGAACATCAAGTAGCGTCATAGACATAACTCTTGCTAGTACTAATGTAGCTAGTAAAATATATGGCTGGAGAGTAGTGGACGAAGAAACTCTTAGTGATCACTGTGCCATACAATTACAAATAGCAGACATAGTAACAGATAATAGCGTTAAGCCGACAGGATAGATTTACAAACATCAATTAGCAGGAGAACTCCAAAATCATTTAAGGAGAGCTTTCAATAAAGAACTAACCTGCTTAAGTCTTAAAAATTAACCGAAATTATTAACAATAGCTGCAAAGCAATATTAAAACCACATACCAACACGGACAATCGGTGACCAGTATATTGGTGGGTCAACGAAGTAGCTGTATCTAGGAATTTATGTATTAAGGCCAGAAGAGAGTGGACACGTAGCAAAAACAAGGATACCCTAGATATTATAAACGATAAATACATATATATCAAACTTAGGAAACCATACAAGATCATGATTAAGAAAGAAAAACAGAAGAAATGGCAACAAATAATAGAAGAAGTTGATAACAACGTATGGGGGGCGGATAAAGAATAGTTATCAAAAATTCGAGAAAACTACCACCACTTGTAGACCCAGCAGAAACCTCTGTTATAATTAAAGACCTTTTTCCAAATAAAAATATAAATATATGGACGTACGACAGTACTACCGACGCCATAAAGACAGTAATAACTTATGCCCAGAGCGCCAAATCGGGCAAAGAGAATACTGCGTGGCGATTACATTTGATGCCCGGAATGCGTTTAACTCAGCGTCCTGGGGCCAGATTATAAAAAGACTACAAGACCGAGAAACCTCATGGAAACTTATACATATAATAGAGTTACCTTGACGATCGCCGAATAATCTATAGAAGCAATAATATACGGATAACGTGTGGTGTTCCACAGGAGTCTGTGTTTGGACCATTACTGTGGAACATTTTCTACGATACTATTCTTGAAATACCAATTCCCCGGGATGTAAATTAGTCGCATTTGCTGACGTCCTCATTGCCATTATAACAGATAAACAGGAAAAAATATTTAAAGACAAAATTGATATGGTACTGACAGAAGTAGCCAGTTGGGTTACCATCTAGAATCTAGAATTGGCACCTCATAAAACCGATGCAATTATGATAACCGGTAGAAGGGAGACAACCCTGAAATACATTAAATGGCTAGAGGTAAATATACCTATCAAAAGAGAGATTAAGTATCATCATTGACAGCCACTTGTCATGGACGAGCCACATTCAAGTGGCTGCTAAACAACATCGACAACAGCCAATAACCTATCCAAGCTAATGCCAAGAATAAAAGGGCCCAGGACAACAAATAGAACAATTTTAAATGCAGTTTCTACGTCAGTCCTGTTATACGCAGCTGTTATACGTGTGGATTTGCGGCTTACGGACTTCAAAGAATGTCAACACAGTAATAACGGCCCAGACAGGCGCTGATCAGAATCTGCTGCACATACAGGACTGTATCAACGGTTGCATTACAGGTAATCATAGCGATTTCTCCCATGGACGTGTTGGCTAAACTCAGAGCCTATAACCATGGGGCAAGCAAAGAAGACAGAGAGTTTAATTAAAACAACTTGTTAGCAAACTGGAAAAAGATGGGAAGAAAGTAAAGAAGGAAGATGGATTAGAAGGTTAATTCCAAATATAAGAAGCTGGAAGGAAAGGCAATTTGGACATTTAAATGGACCGCCCCCCATCTGAAGTAATACTAACGTGGTTACGGGAGGTATATGGGTTTTAGCTGGCAGGCAGACTCTCGAATCTGTATTCAGCAGTCCTTGTCGCTCGAACACCTAGATCCGGATGTAGTTCCTAATCCTCGCTCTGAAAAAAAGGTTTTGACCGAGGAAAATTTAAGAGTGGTTTGTTAACATGAACTTGAAACTGAAGTGCACAGCGTAGTGTGGTATTTCTTCAAAGTTGTAATTTTACACGGTTTGCGATTCAGGGCAGATCTGATAAGTGGTTTCAGCAAGATGGGGCACTTGTCATACTATTAAAGCAACAACGCATTTTTTCAAGCCTTTGGAAACAGATAAATATCGCTAAAAACTGAAATTAATCGGTCGTCACGGTTGTCTAATTTGATGGTTCAAGATTTATTTTAATGGGTTTATCTTAAGAGAAAGTTTATACAAATAGGTCTAGAACTCTCGCAGAAATGTGTAGAAATTAAAAGACCACAGCCTGAGACTTTAACAGCTTTAATCGAGCATGGGTTAGAATGAGCTCGCCTTTTTAAGGAAGAAAATGGGGGCTTTTTAAAAAATGTAAAACTATATTTTTTATGCTTCAAAGTGAACAAAATCGTCAGACAATATAAAAGTTTTGATTTAATTGGTAAACTACTTATATGACTTTTGGATCACCCTATATAAAAAATGATATCTTTAATCTATTACTGATTAACGTTAAATATATAAATTTATTTTGAGATCATCATAACTTACTATGATTATAATATTTTCTAGAGAACGGGAGAATTTTCATTGGTGAATTTTGTTTATTTATTTTTAAAGATAAGCTTTAATATTTTACTTTGTTGAGCTTTGGTTAGTTGTTATCATTGTTCAATGCTTCAAAGCCGATTAGTTCCTAGCGCTCTGTGGCTGTAGCTCCAAATTTAACCTTTTAATTGGTTTCTTTTTGTTGCATCCAAAGTGTCTTAACAATTTAAAATTCAGATATGAATGACAATCTAGCTCTTGACTACTAATATAAAAATTATGTTTATAATTTGATTAAGTATTTTGAATAAAAATAGATACTTTTTAAAATAAAATAACGTTATTGCTAGACGCTAAATATTTATACAAACGAGGCTTATGCAAACAGGCTTGAAGGCATTTTCGCAGACTGTTCTAGTTTTATAGTTTTATGATATACTTTTCTCGTAGATAGCACACTGTATCGATTTGAAAGTCTTGCAGTAGGCGATTTATTTACCCGTTCTCTTCCTCTATACGAGATGTAAATTTGTTACAAAAAGCCTCTTTGTATAGCTTTTACGTGTTTATATTCCCGTTGTTAGTGTAATTAAATGCATTTTTGTCATTTACATGTTAAATCGTGAATTGAAACATTCAGTGGTTATTAGCTGAAGGATGATTTATAATATAATAATAATAATGCAACAATTGCAATTTTGGCATCAAACAACAATAAAAAAATATGTAAGAAGTCTAGCATTTAATTATTAGACAAAGTATTTGATTAGCAATGCTGCAAAAAATGTTATTTTGAATTAGTTACTGATAACTAGGGCCGCAATTTTATGGCAAATGCCTTTTGCCTTTCTTTTTTGAATTTTTTGCTGCTTTTTAGAAAAAGTGCCTTTTTACTAGATTTTCCAATAATTTTGCGTTTTTAAGCCTACAAATGCATTAATTAGTGCATCAAATAAATTTGTATATAATATAATTAGTTTAGCGGGTCAAAAACATCATTCAGGATGAGAAATTTCTACAGCAGGATATGCTTACTTGCTTAATCCTTAATCCTCTTAATGGCTTAATGAAAGTCAACCAAGTACTTCTATTGTATTGCTTAATATTTCAATTAGGAGTACAATAATCATTTAATTTGCATAATATGATTTAATGTCCACCAGGTCATTAAGAAATTTTGTATTGGGTATTGCTATTTATAAAAAATTTACCAGAAAATTTAGAAATATAAAAGTGGGAGTAGGGTGGTCAAATGAAACCTTTAGAAACTTGTTTATTTTATTGTTAAGCGCGAATCAGGATAGTGTGTTTCCAAAATGAATAAGTGAAAATGCCTAAATCTAAAGAAGAACATTTTTCTATATGGTGTAAATTAGATAAAAGTTTAAGTAGTGATGGCGCAAATTTGTTTGCGGTATTTGTGACTCGACGGTAAGTTTTAAACAAATCATTTTTTATAATCGAACTCGAAAAATTTGCCAGATTAAAAAAAAATTAAATTTTCAGAGAATTAAAACAAGAACAAGGTTTTTTTGTGAAAACCCAATTTATCTGTTTATAGAAAAAAATATTAGCGCTAACCTAGAATTACTTATATTAAAAATGAAACTTTTAAAATTATTTTGAAAATATTTATTTTGCCACTAAAAAATACCATGTAGAACAGCATTTGAAATCGGCAAAGCATTTAGCTAATTTTAAGCAAACTTTGTTTATGAATTCTATTCCAAACGTAACGGAAGAGGAAAAAGATTATTTTTCTCTTCGAATTTGTGAAACATTTCTCAAGAGCAATATACTTTGCATAAGCTAAATAATCCTGCTCTAAAAGAATTTTTGGAAGAATTACAAATAAAACCGTTCCAGACGAATCAACAATGAGAAAAAAAATTATCTTGATAAGGTCTACTCTACAGCAACTTTTAGAAATTCAAAAATATGTACTCAGGTAAAAACTTATTTTAAAAACTGGACAACATTGCGAAGCACATTGGAGACGATTACTTTTGGATTGCGGTTGACGAAATAACAGATCCAATGGGGCGCTATATAGGTCATCTTATAATTGGAAAGCTAAATCCCGAAGGCTAGTCAACAACATTTTTGTTGTCATCAAAACAGTTAGACAGGACGAACCATAAAACAATTGCCAACTTTATAGATCTTCCTCGTTACAATCTATAGAAAAATTTCAAAACAAAGTGCTTCGTGTGATATGGGATGCGCCCTATTTTGTCAGAAACATCGACATCCTAAGTGACTTAAAAGTAAACACAGTGCGCGAAGAAATAAGTAAGTGTAGTGCTAAATATTTAATTAGACTATCCAACCATCCAATAGTGAACAAACACATAGGTTAAAACGGTTTAAACCCTTAGATTTGCCTCACAGATTTTAATCACTTTGTCTTGTTGCAACTTAAAACCGCTGTGCCTTAGCAAGTCAAAACAGAGAGGTATTCGTTGGAATACTTTCACATGCCATTAGTCACGCCCTATTGTTATTATTCAAGTGACCCTGTATTTACTTATTGTATGTTATACAGATTGTAAATAGTAATAAAATAAGATTAAGTAATTTATAGATGCCAGCTTAGGTAAAATAAAACTTAAATTGTTCGAAAAAAATGAAGTTAAATTAAACTTTATTCCAGATATTATTTTCCAACGAAATTCTAAAATTCACAAAGAAAAGTTACTTCTTCTCGTAACAGATGCGGCCCCACACATGGTAAAAGCTAGAAAAGTACTGAAAATATTTTATAAAAATATTTTACACCTCATTTGCGTCGTCCATCGAATTCATCGACTTTGAAAAAAAATCCGAGAAGAACTTATTATTGTAAACTCACTTGTATTTTCGACAAAAAGGCAGTTTTTGCGTATTTTTGTCTGTATGCAGTTTTATTAAATCAACACACTTTTAGGTCTTTTTAAAAGCACCTTTAAAAGTGGAAATTTACAAAAATATATTGAAGAGAATACCGTTGCCGCCAGAACCTGTCTTAACAAGATGGGGAACATGGATCCAAGCTTGTTGCTTTATGCCGATCAGTTTGACAAAATAAAAGAAGTAAGTTACAAACAAATCAACCGGGTAGTGATTATTGTTTTGTTTATTTTTTTGCATAGGTTTTTAACCAAATTGACAGTTCAGACTCCATAGCAAAAGCTGAAGCTTCTTTGCAAATAAAAAATAAAACAAAGCTTGCAATTTATTGCGTTAAACTATGGACAGCTTCCTACCCATATAAAAAAGTTGGAAAGCAACGAATTAACTTTAACCGAAGCTTTTTGAAAAGGTAGCGCAGATTCAACAAGTTGCAAGTGTAAAAGGAAGTAAATCCCATATATTCACGCAAAAATTAGACGAAATTATAGCAAAAAATCCAGGCTTGTCAATATTACAAGAAATTAACCAAATCAATAAAGGAGAAACTAGCAATGTAATATATTTACCCTACAACATCGTGAAAAGTTACAAATATGCGCCAGTAACTTCTTGCGAAGTGGAGAGATCTTTTAGCTTGTATAAGTTGTTTTTAAGTGCGGTAAGGAAATCAATGTTACCAGAGAACATAGAAAAACATTTAGTCTGTAGTTTTGACTGAAATTATAAAAATGTGTTAACTAAATGAAGTAGGACTGATTAAAATTCAGTTGCCTTTTTGTGCCTTTTACTGTATTTTTTAGGCATTTTGGTGCCTTTTTTAGCAAAAATTGTTTGCCTTTTACATTTTTTTGTTATAAAATACGGGCCCTACTGATAACTAATTCTATTATACACAAAAAATGTCTTAATAATGCTAAAATAAGAATAAGCGACTATTCAACTGTTATATATACTTCATTCTGGTGAGCAACAAAAAAATTAAAAAGACCAACTACGTTTATATATAGCTGGGCTCGAAGCGACGAAGAAAAAGCAACAAAATTTGTAAATCACTTGTCTACAGTGTTCCAGCCATTACCCAGAATCTGCACAGTGGAAGAAGAACAAACAATTCATCACACATTAGCGGAGCCACTTCAAACACAACCTCCTCTAAAGCCTGTAAAAGTAAAAAAGGTAATAACTGCTGTCAAACGTCTTAATTCACATAAAGCATATATATATCTATATATATATATATATATATATATATATATATATATATACTATGACCAAATTTGACTTGGACTGGTTAAATTTTTTTTATATGTATTTTAATACAAATCTTTATTATCGCCTTCAAAATAGGCTCCTTTTGAGCTAATACAAGCTTGCCAACGGTTAATCCAATTTTCCATACACTTATTATAGGCCTCGGCCGGGATGGCCTTTAGTTCCTTCAGCGAATTTCTTTTTATGGCCTCAGTTGACTCATGGCGCGTTCCCGGAGTGCATATTTGAATTTAGGAAACGCAGGGAGCCAAATCTGGCGAATACGGTGGCTGAGCAATGACCTTTGTTTCATATTTGGCCAAAAATTCAGTCAAAATCAGGCTGTAATGTGACGGCGCGTTATCGTGGTGAAAATCCATGAATTGTCTGCCTCCAAATCCAGCTGTTTACGACGAATTGTTTCACGTAGACGCCTCAAACGGCCAAGTAGTATTTTTTATTGACCGTTTGGTCCTCTGGAACAAATTTATGGTGAACCACACCGCGGTAATCGAAGAAAACGATGAGCATCACCTTGATTTACGACTGATTTTTGGCGCGCCATTCGCTAGATTGTTGGGTAGTTTTGATGTCATTTTCATAAACCGACGACTTCTCACCAGTAATGATGCGTTTGATGATGTACTCGACGTTCTTTTTGCAAAAAATTTACGTCTTTCGGTACGAGTCTGACTGCGATGCGCTTCATACCTAAAACATCAACCAAAATGTGTTGAGTCGATCCGTAAGAGATGTTGAGAGCCTGTGCTATCCCTCTAATGCCAACACGACAATTTTCGAGCACAATTTCGTTCACTTTTTCGATGTTATCGTCGTTAACAGAGCATGAGGAAAATTTCCTACGACCTCACGACCCTCACTGAATGCTTCATGCCATTCAAATACTTGCGTTCTCGATAGAGTAAACTCTCCAAAACACTTTTGCAACATTTTCAATAATTCAATTGGAAACACAAAATTTCAAGCAACCTCGTTGTTCACTTTTTGTTTCCATAGTAAAAATCAACAGACAAACTTTGCGTCGTAAACAAAGGGCTGCCAAACACACACTAATTGATCGTATCCCGCTCAAACTTCATATGAATCTCAAAGAAGAGTGTACCAACTTAGAAAAAAATTTTACCGATTCAGTTTACGTGCGCTGTTTAAATGGTTAGGATCAAATTTGATCAGATGGTATATATATATATATATATATATATATATATACATACGCGCTTCTCTCAATAATATTCAATTATCCACCCTATTTTCATGGTATTAATTAATCTACTTAAATTATTCTTTGGTGTTACCTAGAGATGACAAAACGAGAATGGTGTAAAACCATAAATGAAACTTTCGACAGCAGTGTGGAGAATTAGCGAGCGGTGAAATAAACGCATGTACAAAACTCTGGTGTTTCATGACTTCGCTGTATGTATGCCAAGTTTGAAGTGAATCCGATGATTATAACGGAAGTTATCATGTCTCCAGACAAACACACAGACAGACAGACAGACACCATGTTAAAATCATTAACTTTCGCCTATAGCGTTCCGCTGTCGAAAGTTAATAAATATAACAACAAAACACATATTTTATTTTGTCTTTCAAAAACTTAGCAAAACGACAAAAACAACCACGATGTAAAGTTCTAATATCGCGTATTGCTTCCTCGTGCACGAATCACTGCAGCCATCCGGCGATTCATTTTGTAGATTCCCGAATATCTTCTTGGGGTATCTGATCTCGTTCTTCAAGTAAAGCAATTTGGAGTTTGTTGAGATTATTTGAAGCAGCAGGTCTGGCTCAGAGTCGTCGTTTTAACATGTCCCAAACATGTTTTGTAGGACTTAAATCGGGACTATTTGCCGGCCAATCCATAACGAGAATCTAAACTTCATATAAGAAGGCAGTTACGATTCTTGCAGAATATGGACGGACGTTATCATGTATAAACAAAACATCTTCGCCAACGAAAGAAGCAAAAGGAATCACATGAAATAATAGAGTTTCTTCTACATACCTATCTGCTGTTAATGAACCTGCTTCGATACGTACAAGCTCCGTTCGTGCATCAGCAGAAATCCCTTCCCACACCATAATTGAACCACCACGAAATCATACCCTTTCCGAAAAATCACAAAAAGTTAATCTTTCTCATTTTCTTTCTCTCTTCTCTCCATACTCGTTCACGACCATCTGAGCCATGAGGATCCTCCAGCTTTGTTTGCGATTACGAAACGCCAAACGTGTTACTCGATTATTGCTGTAACAGTCTTGGACCTCGTGCTGGTCTTTTGCACTGCAAATTTGCTGTTGAGTCTCCGTCTAACTGTTCTTTCGAAATATTAAACGTTCTAAAAATACTAGCAATAACATCGGAATTAAACAGAACATATCAAAAAATTAACAGCGATTTAAAACAACACAGAATAATACAAAACTTGACTGCAGCTCCATTTAGAACGTAAATGCTTGTTTTGGTAATCTTTAGCTAACAGATGCGAAGTATTTATTATCAACTGCTAATAAACCAGATACAATTTTCAATAGTGTACTTAATGATATTAGTTAATTAAACTAGATATTATTGAACAATATATATGTATTATACAGCGATATATATATATATATATATAATAGATATATATATACATATATACTATATACGCAGCTATATATATATAGGAGGATCTGGGATATAATGCTTGTTTCAGGTTAAAACCTTTCTAACAGATGCCTGAATAGCTAGGTTGCTTATCAGGGTAGTCTAGATAAGATTACGTACCGTACGTATTGGTCAGGGATAGGTTGGGTACTTAATGACTATTACTTCCAATAACTAAGATATTACCGCCAGAAACTATATGGTGCTCCCATGGGTTCCCACTTTCACCTATCATATGCTATACCTATATATATATGACCGATATATATGATATACATAAAGCTCACCTCCTTTCACCTATAGACTATACCTGCTGGATACGATATGTCGAAGACACTTTGTTATCTGGCCTCATGGGATATAATTTTCCAGTTAAAACCTTTCTCACCTCAGAGCCTGAATCCACACCAGGTATGCAAATTTACATGGAAACTGTATACAGAAAATTCCGTACCTTTCTAGATACTTTGGTAACAAGAAATGCTTGGGTAATGACAGCTTTTACACTGCTAGACAAACCCACTCACACTTAACCGCCAAACCTAAATGCCAAATCCCATCACCACCCTGGGTTCCCAAATTCATTCGGTCGCAAAATTCCTCATCACCAGATCCATTATGACCGATTTCCGAAACGAAAATCGCCCAAACAATTAAAACCATTACCACTTACCCTACTGCAAAATGGATATGTCCATGACAAATCTTAACTAATATAATGGCAAAAATCATAAATAAAATACTAATTCCCAGAATTCCTACTCACCTAACCAACAAAATCACCTACCATTATCAGAGGCATTCACCAATGGAAACTGAAGCCGCATAACTAATGCGGCAAAATATACCATGGTCTCTTACGATACTTTCAATAACCAAGAAATCGTGCTTAATGACAGCTTTTACACTGCTAGAAGGATTACTGCCACTACACTGAATCCCAAGGAGTCTAAATGCCAAATAACTTATGGACCACCCTGCCCAAATTCTCGGTCAAAAATTCCTTCAAATCATCCAGATCCGAATATATGAGCATCTCTGGCCGATACGGAAAGGCGATAGTGGTTCGCCAAACAGCAAAGGAACAGGCCACAAAATTACCACCTCTACTGGGGCTAAAACCATTGCTCATATTTCCAACAAATCCTTCACCAGCTAGGATGGTACGTCAGGCAATTATAAATAGAAAACGCCCACTAATGCCTCAACACAAGAGATGACAGCTAACGTCTTACCCGTAACCATATGAAAATCCCTTATTACCCCGAACCGCCAATTACATCAGAGGCATCACCTTAATCCAACAATAAGCTCTCCATACTCAATGCATCAAAATATACAACTGGTCTTTACGACCAATGAACCAGAATAGTTGCCTGCTAAAAGGCATTATTTCGGCGTCTAGGCTAACAGGATTTTCATCCGCCTTGTCTCAAATTGAATCCCAAGGTGAGAACGTATGACATTTTAAGCTTGGATCGACTTTTCCCTTGGATCGGAAATGTAGAACAAATCTTCAAATATCCAGCGCCCATATCATGAGCATCTCTGGACCGTAAGCATAAGGCGATAAGTGAATACGGCACACAGCAAATTGAATCAAGGCCACAAAATTAATTGCGTCTGGGGCATAAAACCACTTCGCTCATAATTTTTACTTTCACGTCATTGCAGTAGATGGTAACGTGAGGCAAGTTAAAATAGAATATTTGTTTTGATTCTGAATTTGCATCAACACAAGAGATGACAGCTAACGTTTACCCGTCATATGAAAATCCCTTATTACCCCGAACCGCCAATTACGCAACACCCTTAATCCAACAAACTCTCTCCAACTCAATGCATCTGAAAAATATAAACTTATCTTAGACTGAAAGAATACGTTGCCTGCTAAAAGGCATTTTTGGCGTCCTAGGCTAACAAATTTTCATCCGCCTTGTCTCAAATTTTTGCAAGGTGAGAACGTATACATTTTTAAGCGGATCGGCTTTTCCCTTGGATCGGAAATGTGGAACAATTTAACTTAGCGCCCATTCATAATGGACGTAAGCATAAGCCGTCCATAAGGAATACGTAATACGTAAAATTTAATCAATGCAAAGCTTATGCGCTGGTTCATAATGCACTCCCATAATTTTTACGTTTTACGTCATTGCAGTAGATTAATGTTGGCAGCAGTAATAGAATATTTGTTTTGATTCTGAATTTGCATAACCTAACTTTAATATTGTCGACATTTTAGCTTTGTTTTTACAACGTATAGGCAACTATTAATTAAGTTAGTACGCGTGCTTATTATTGATAACAAACAAAAGTATCTTTCTGAATTTTTGTACATAAGGCAATTTCTATCAGCATTTTAAATAATTGCTTCTGGCAACAAACGTGAAACTTCATAACAGTTTTTTAGGTTTGTGAACCTAGTAGAAATTTGTGTTTTCTCGGTATATTTGGGGAGTCTTAATTAAGGAGGGTTTATATATATATATATATATATATATATATATATATATATATATATATAACATATTGACTTCTACCTTGTCCTCACGTATGTTGAAATCTAATTATCTAAAAAGTGACCTACAATAATTTAACCTGACGTGCATATGCATTATTCATACTCGCTAAAAGCAAGTCACGTATTGTATATCTCAATGACGCATAAAGAATTTAATAATAATAAAGTTAATAAAGGTTTACTATTCTATTACTTGTTCTGCAAATATGTCGACATCGAGAGATATTTTATCATTGAAGTTAAATTTAGATTAAAGTATACGAGATACCTTCAAGTTTTAAGGCCTCCAATTTTTCTCAACAATGAGAGTAAGTAGAAAGATGCAGTTAATTTTAAAAGGAACGCGAAATATTTCTAATTTTGTAACGCAGATGGCAGCACCATACAATGTACACAACTCTATTTACTGCCATTGCAGTGAGTGTCGTTTTGTATACTTAAAATAGATACAAGACTACACGGGTAGTAATGTCTTAGGACATGTTGATACATGATTGATTTTCAACTGTGAATCACTTTCCGTGGCCGTTCATTTTCCAATCGAGCTGCTGCTGCAACAGCGATTTTCCAGTGGTCAAAAAAGTAACAGAAGTTTCAACTTTTTTGGTTAAGTACTTTTTCAGAAAAAACTTTGGGGACCTTGGAACTTGAAAGAACCTTGTATTATAATGCAATTATAATAAAATTTGCCGCATTTATTTCTTTAGTGTCTTTTACGCTAATAACATAACTTTTTTTATTATTATTATATGACAGATATTATTTAATAAAATATAAGTATACTAAGACGTATTTAAAAATATTTACATGTCTATTATTCTAGTTTTAGCAAAATACATGCATACCAATTTTGGGTACGCGTAGACGTAGTATACATCTGACATCTACGACCTAGTTTTATTGCATTTAATGCAAAAAATATAAATTTTGATACCCTGTGTTGGAATGTGCAGGACAACTGAGGTGTGTAGAAAAACACATAAACATGCGAAATGTACAAACTGTTTGTATAATGGCTACGTCCCTGTTACTGTTATATATGTAGATGAAATATATATGACTTTTATTTAAAGTTAAATGTATAGAGAATTTATGCGCAAAGATCAATATTCTTATAAATAATAGGTGGGACAGTGAAACTGCATGTTTTTTAGAAGCTTATATGGGTGTGTGTGGGAGGCGAATTAGGCAGTGATCTTCACATTCCATACAGTTGGAAGATTAGTAACTCTGCAGCGTTATGCCGACCAACAACGAGGTTGAAGTTACGTACGACCACAACGCGCGTTCCGCTTACATTATGATCTTCCGCCTTGTGCTCCTATTCCAAGTACACCTACATCTGCATAAAATGCAAACAGTCTATGGTTTGAATCTCAGAGATTACCCTATTCGCGTGGGTTTTTGTGAGCACATATTACAGCTGCTTGAAGACGACCGACAGCTCATAACCTATGAATGAGCGATGAAGCTCATTTCCACCTCAGTGGATATGTTAATAAAGACAATTTTCGCTATTGGGCTGTTGTCAACTCTCAACAACTTTACGAACGGCCTCTCCATTCGGCCAAAGCTACAGTCTAGTGTGCAATTTTTTCGAATGGAATAATTGGCCTGTATTTTTTGAAGATGATGATGGCCATGCAGTTACTGTAACATCAGGGCGCTATATTCAAATATTGGAAACTTTTCTTATTCAAGAACTTCAACGATTTCTTGTAAATGAGAACACTTATTTCTAACAAGATGAAGCAACTAGTTATGTAGTGTTAATAAATTTTCTGAAAGATCTTTTTCCGAACCGCCCCATCAGTAGGAATTGGGGATATTCAGTGGGCTCCAAGATCGCCAGATCTGCACTCCTGTGATTATTTTTTTGGGGATATCTCAAATCAAAGGTTTTTGACACTCGCCCAACAACTATACCGGACTTAAAGTGTGGATTGAAGAAGAAGTTCGTGCAATAACACCGGCGGTGTACTACGACGTGCCAGTGAGAAACTTTTTTGTTTTTATATCAATTTCTATTTGTGCTCTTAATATTAGTTGCAATAAACGAAAAAGAAAAAAATATTTGTTTGTTTTTTAATACCTACAAATAGTGCGGTTTGATTGTTCCACTCCGTACAATATTTAAAGTGCTATTTGAAAATTTAAAAATATTGGTATCAAATATAGTTATACAGTGTGTTTAGAAAGGGTAAGGGGTATTTGTATCTGCACCGCTTATGTAGCGGCGCGGTTTGCAGGGGCGCGGTAAGGATAGGTGGTTACACTGCTTTTTGGAGATATAGTAGCTATGGAGTGTACCCGGGAGATCATCGCGCTTTTTGCGTAGGCGCCTATTATCGCAATGGTGATTCGGTAGTCACAGCTCAGCGTTTATATCGTGCAGAATTTAACGTATGGAATGCACCGAAGGACGATACCATTAGAAAATAGATTCGAATGTTTAAAAATACCGGTCCGACTGTACAAATTCTAAAATAAAAGTCGCCCGCGCTGTGTTCGTAGCCAACAAGCGATTGAAGAAGTGAGAGTTTCAATGCGTGAAAATCTGTTTCAATCAGTTCGCAAACGCAGTCAAGAACGCAACATTAAAAAGTCGTCGTTGCACAAGATTCTGAAGCAAGATTTACAACATTCAGTTTGTTCAAAACCTGAACGTTACCGCCTATTCTCTCCGGCTGAGTTTTGCACACGAAATGCTTCAACGTTTCCCAATGTTTGAAAACATTCTGTTTACGTGTGATGAAGCGAACTTTCACTTAAATGGTCACGTAAACAAACACAACTCCCGCTACTGGGCCAACGAAAATCCAAGACAGATACATTAACGACCATTACATAGTTCAAAAGTCATTGTGTGAACTACCGTATCTGGTGAAGGCATCATTGGACCTTATTTGTTTGAACACCGGCAAGGGCGAGCACTTACGGTAAACAGTAAACGGTATTGCGGCATGTTAAGAAATTTTTTGGTTCTACAACTATAGGCGTTTGAAGATTTCAATGTGGAAACATGGTTTCAACAAGATGGAGCCACTTTCCACACCTCAAACCAATCACTTGAGGTTGTCAATCATCTTTCCCCGGAAAAAGTGAGTGATCTCTTGTCGAGGCACCATCAATTGGCTCCCGAGAAACTCCGATCTTACACCCTTGATTATTTCTTTTGGGGATACCTAAGAAGAAAGTGTATGCAAATAAACCACGAACTCTACTGAAATTTAAGCACAATATCCGCACTGAAAGAGAGATGTGTAGACGCGTGGCGGCTAATTTCCATGTTCGGTTAGAGGTGTGCCAGCAGCGCGAGAGTCAACATTTGGAAAACATAATCTTTGGCACTTAATTTTCCAAAACTTTGTTCAAAGATTAAAAATAAAAAAAATATTTTTCTGACTCCTAAAGCTTTTTTTATTGAGTTTACAAATATCACCTACTCTTTCTGGACACCCTGTAGGTAATTTTGATTATACAAGGAATTTTAAACTTATAGTAATTTGGAAAATGAAGGGAAGTCTAATAGAGAAGTGGGTCAAGAACAACAATGATATATATGTAGGACTTCACACACAAAATTGGCGGTCACGTTATTACCTTTGTATACCGTAGTCTCTAGATTGTAGCAGACCAGTCCTGTTACGACTCCAAAGGGCCTTTGTGGCCTGTTATGGGGAACTATTATCATTATTTATAAAAGGCAACAGTTGATGCATTAAAACTATATTGCAGTGGCTTGTTTTGGTAGGCTAAGTATGATATAGAAAATTTGGCCTTAAATTGCACTTTATTTTCGAAAAAGATCATTTAATAAAATTCTTATAAAAAGGGAGGATCACCATCTAATTACAGCATTTAGAATTATGAAAATAAATTAGCATTTAACTACATGTACATAAAATTAAAAAACCTTGATAAAAAAATGTAAGTATTAGAGAACTAATTATGAGATCGTACAGAGCACCTACTGAAAATAAAATTAAAATTGGTGTTTTTATATGGGGCTTATTTTGCTAAATTAGCCCATTATTGTTGGACTTCCACTAATATTATTATCCACGCACGAGCATAAAAGGAAACGCGCTCGGAGCCGTAGCCTAATTTCAGTAGACTTCCCTTCCGACGATGCGATAACGACGTTAAAAGTTCAACTCCAAGTACGGTCTAACTCGAGAAACAACAAATCGATGCACGAAGATTTTTGTTACTTTTTTATATTCATTTTACGCTAAGGTTTACGAGGTATGTACAGGTTTAGTAAAAGGCCAAAGTTTATTTATAGCCAAACATTTTTGCGAATGAGACCACTGAGTTTAGAGAATTCACTTTTATATTGATTTTAATCATAGGAAATAGTAAATATATTAATTTTTTAAAAATTATAGATTGTTTTAAGTCTTGGATAAAAATACAGATTGATTCTAGAAAGTGGCTCAAATTGAACGCTCTATTTAAAAATGGCGCCTTCTTTTTGTTTCTGTGGTTCTTCTGATCAGTAAATATGGACTGCTATATTAAAGTAAGTTATTTCTGTTAAGACGCATTGCAAATTCGATGAATATTTGGCGAAGCTGGAATTTTCGCTCGAAATAATACACCAAATGAATCAATTATCTGAAGATTGACTATAAAATTGGATAACACTGAATTTGTAATGGATATAAGACCTCGTGAGTATCGGCGTGGGATAAAGTCCGCTGTGAATATTGCCATAGTTAGTTAAAGTTCGCTGTAAATCCGAAAACATGAACTTAGCATCGTGCACAAAAATGAGACATTTCAAGAAGCAGATACTCATCAAAGACCTATACTTTCGTGTGTACAAAATTTAACTGAAGCAAGAGCTTAAGCTTACTAGCAACTCTCACCGTCCACAGTTCGTTAATTGGTTTAGATAGCATAATGAAGCGGTTTCCCAGTTTAATCCAAAAATTATCTTTGGCAATGAGGTATATTTTTAACTAGTTTGCAAATAAACAAAATGGTCGCATTTGGGGTTTGGAAATCTCTAGTGTAACACATCCAAAGTAAATGTACTCTCAGAAAACACCAACAATTTCCTGATCGCGTAATTTTACAAAGTGATTTTGTGGTTTAAAATCACGTGATTTCTTTGTGCGGGGCTTTCTCCGCCGGAACGACCAAGATCATCAAAAACTGACGAAAACGTAGAGAGCGTACAACTGTCCGTTCTTGAAACTACTGATCTGTCTGTTCATAAACGGGCAAGTGTTTTTAATGTGCGTAGATCATCATTACAACAAAAATTATTACTACAAAATTCAATTGGTGCAGGAGTTAAAGTCCAACGATGTCAGTCAGAAGTTTCAATTCGTTAACTGTGTGACTGAGCATTTCAATTCATTCAACAACATTTTGTTTTCGGATGAGGCGCATTTTTACCTCAATGGTCACGTTAACAAACAGAACTGAGGTTGGCGGAGCGATACGGACTCACAATGCAAGCGTGAGAAATCTCTTCATTCGCCAAAAGTGAGCTGCATAGTTAGCGCGAGAAATAATTGTCTCGTACTTCTTAGAAAATAAAAGAGGCCTCGTGTTAAAGTGGCTTTAGAGCGTCATGTGGAGATGCTCAACAATTTTTTGATATCTGAATTGCAAACTTTTGCTGGGTATGGTCAAAAACCATGGTTTCAGCAGGATAAAGCAACGTGAAATTTCTCCCCAAAAAGTAATTTCCAGAAGAGCTGCTACCAACTGGCCTCCATGCAGCATTTATTTACTTTTATGAATTTGTTATTGTGGGGATATCTTAAATCAAGAGTATATAGCTGCAATCCGGGCTCTCTAGTTTACGGAGATTACATGCCGCGTAGTGCTTGGAAATTTTGCTTCTTGTTTAAAAGAGTGTCGCTCGCATGCAGGATGACATTTAGTCATTTTAATAACAAATAAAAGTTGTTTTAATAGACGTCTCCTTTGTTTTTTATAACTACCTTACTTTTTTTGGGACAACTTGTGTATTGGTAAGGCTCTACGCCCCTCGTGGGAGCACGGCCTGCGAACTGAGAGGTTGAGGCTCTTATACGTTCGCTCTCTTTGCCCGGTCGTCGCGCACCATCTCTGGTGCGGGGCGGTGTGGCAAGCACCGCGCCTAAGACGACCGCCATTATTACCCCTTGTTCGAATGAACGCAGGCACTCAATTATTTTTAGTGACTGAGTAGGCCACCCGCCAGGCATCAGAGCACCCGGAATTGAAGCCGGGTCCGTCAGCATCGCAGCCCGTCCCTCAACCACGGGACCACGCTGGCACAACTTGTGTATTAGTATTGTAATATTTAGCTTTACAAAAAGCTAAAATATACTTATCATCATATCGTCCTCGGAACTCAGATTTGTAATTACTAAATTTCCCAAATATAAATCGCCGAGGCATGACCAAACGCAGAGATTACAATTAACCAGAAAGCTTTAGCTTATCTCTTTATAACACTTAGCATTTGCCTTAGAATGGGCTATTTTCTTGAACCTGAAAACATGCTCACATTCTGCAGTTTGCAATACCAGGAAAAAATAAAAATGTGATGGGAAATTACAAACTTACATTAGTTTGCTACCCACAATGTGAAAAGTACTCAAAAAGATTGTTTATTTTTACTTACTGGCCTGTGCCATCACTTAACATTTTTTACAATTCCTATTATCAGCTAAGCAAGTCACTGCACTCACAGTACATTACCAATATTTTTTGGTGTAGCTTAGACCACTGACGAGATTTCGATGCAAAACGAGAGTTTTATTTCTTCTTCTTCTTCATCATCTACTACCCACTTAAGCATTTTGGTCCATTTCTTGAAGTTATCTCCATTTTCTGTCAAAATTCTTGCTGTTGTGATGGTTTTCTTTCTTCTCTATGCCATTTTTTTGATGTTTTCTTCTCACTTGATTGTTGGTCTATCTCTTGTTCTCATGCCTTCGGGTAGCATTTCTATCATCTTTTTGGAAACCCTTTTATTTTTTCCATACGCACTATGTGACCATTTAATTGTTTCTTTTGTACTTCTTTTACCAGTGGTCTTAGATTAAACTCGTCTCTTATGCTTTTATTCCTCGCCCCGTCTTTTCTTATTTTTTCCTGTGCTTTTCGAAGATGCTTCATATCTGCTATAGTTATCATGGACTTATGTTTCTCAAGCATTTCCTATAATTCTGATTCGTACGTGAGTGTTGGTGTGTATATGGTTTTGTACAAGTGTATTTTGGCTTTTGTATTTAATTTCTTATTTACTACTAGGGTGTTGTTGATCTGGTAGTACACTCTGTTCGCCTTGCTTACCTTGTTTCTCACTTCTTGTTCTATCTTTCTGTTTGTGTTGATTATTGTTTTCAAATATTTATATCTGTCCACATATTTTAAATTTTGATAATTTATCCCTATGTTTGGATTTTCTATCCTTCCTTTTTTAATGACATATAGAATATTGTTCTTATTTTTTTTTGTAGGCAGTTGTTCCAGATTTCTAGGTTCTTTTAGGCATAATTTATGTTGCCTACTACTAAGACAATGTTATCAGCCCCTGCGTTTATGTTGAGTTTAGATTGTAGTATCTCAGTCTTGTGTCGTGTTTGTCTCTGCCTCTTTATTATTTGATCTATGTAAGTAACAAACAATATTGGGCTTGGGGTATGGTCGTTTACTTTGTTCTTTATTTCAAAGCCCTTTGATGTCGTTCAATTTACTCTGACTGTCCCTAGCATTGTGTGGTATATGCTTTTGATAGCTCTTTGTAGCTTTACGTCTGCCTAGAGTCTTTTCAGAGCGTCCCATATGTGTTTTCTGGGAAGTTTGTCAAAAAATTCTCTAAGATCTAGGAACATTACGTATATATTTTGGTTTATTTTAATTATTTACTCTAGCATGGTTCTCAGAGAGCGCGACAGCCGCGACGTAAAGGCTTCGGCCTGCCAGACCAACGCGCGGCGGGCCCTGGGTTCGACTCCCAGGTCAAAATAACGGCAAACATCGAGCGCTCTCCGGCCATCATACAAACATCTTTGGCGGTCGTAAAGTACATTCTCCTTCTTCTAACGGGTCAGACTAGCCACCTGCCCGGGGTACGCCCAACATGGCTCATAGTACTACACGAAATGTGTAGTTAGAAACAGGCTAATAGCCTATATAAGAGTAGAAGAAGAAGAAGCATGGTTCTCAATGCATATATGTGGTCCTATGTTTGTTTGTTTGGCCTAAAAACCACTTGTTTGTCTTCTAGTTTGTTTTTGACCTGTATTTTTAGGCGTTTTTCTAATATTTCGGAGTAGATTTTCAGTGTAACCTGTGCTAAATAGATGAGCCTGTAGTTATCGCAATTCGTCGAGTCTTACTTCTTATGTATTGGTACTATAATATTTTTCCCAATCTTGTGGTATTGTTTCCGCATTGCATGCCTGTTGAAGTATTTTTTAGCCACATTGCGATTGTTGGTCCTCTGTATTTTAAGAGCTCTGGTGTTATTTCTTCGGGTGCTGTTCCGTTTTGTGTTTCTCTTAGAGCACTTTTGATTTTTAAACTGATTTGTTTTTCTACTCTTTTTTCTATTTTTTTGATCGTTCGGTTCTTCTAGCTGTGCATCTCTATCTTCTTTATTGTCAAATTTGGTTGCAAAGTATTTCTTCTATGTTTTTATTATTTTGCCACTTTCTTTTTGTAGTTGCCCGTATTGGTACTTAATATTTTTTATTTGTATACTAGGATGTCTCTTTTTAACTACATTACGGAACAGTTTCTGTTTTTTCTGGTTGGTTTTCTTTTAGTCTGTTTCAAAATTCTTTCTAGGGATTTATTTTGGCTTCCTTCACTTCATTCTTCTTTTGTATGTATAGGTTTTTATCTCCTTGTGTATTTCATCTTTTGAACCTATGCCATGCTTTTTTTTGTATTTTTAGTTCGCTTCTGTAGGTGGGCTTCTTTAATTCTTTTAATCCTACATACTATTTCTGTTGCTTGGATTATTGCCTCTTTAAGTTCTTTTCATCTCTCATTGATATCTCGTTGATATTCGGCCGGTTCTTTTTCTTCTAATCTATTAAGTTGTGTGGTTAGTTTTTTCAGTTATTTTTGGGTTTTCTAACTTTAATTTCTCATATGTTCTTGGTGTTTCTTTAGGATGGGGTTGTGTCTGTTACTACTAATCTATGGTTGGTATTTAGCTCTGCACCTCTAATCATTTTAACATCTTTTACTGCGTATCTCATACTTCTAGTGTAAATTACATAATCTATGATGCTCTTTTGTCCTATTTCTTTAGCATATGCGATTCTGTGTACCGTTTTATGTTTAAACCATGAGTTTCCTATTAGTACTTGGTTACTTATTCAAAAAATTTGTTATTAGTTGTCCACTATTTCCTATTTCCTCCCCTTTTTGGTCTCCCATTGTTTCATATTCCTGCTGTTTTTGTTTTCTATCCGGGCATTCTAATTTCCGATAATCATTATGTGTTTGTTTTTAGACTGTAATTTATCTATTATTTATTGTAGCTTTCTATAAAACAAGTTTTTATCTCTCATATGTGTATTATTTCTATCTTCTCTTCTATTTTGAAGCTGATTATTATATTTGTATTTGTCTATGTCTCTCTATTGGTCATTATTTTCACTGCTTTCTTAGCTCTATTTTCGAATGCCATTCCAATGTATCTTAGTATGTATCTTCTGTCTAGTGTTTTGATCTCTTGTCCTCCTACTTCACTGATTCCTAAAATGTGTATTTTACATTGGTCTATTTCCTTTATTAATTCAACTTTTTTTCTTGTCAGTGTTTTAATATTATAGCATCTTATTATTTCCCGTTTTCTCACCGGTCGTTTCCATCGAGACTGTTCTGTTCCGAGGCTCCTATTTCTGCTCTGAATCATTTTACCTCGTGTGGGTGATTGTCTCAACGACGAGGACCCCGTTACTTCGGGACAGCTGGTGGTTTCACAAGATAGTATATTTGGTCCACTATTGTTCAAAATTTACACTTTAGGTGTACGAACAGTTAATGCTACTCTAGCAACTTTTGCCCATGATACTGTTATATTAACACAAAATTCCGATCTCACATAAGCACTTCCTCTTTTATTGCAAGCAACTGATGAAATATTCTTCTAGTTCACCATATATATATATATATATATAATAGGTCTAGTAAAAAGAAATCCATTATTTTTGTATGAAATTGAAGGTTTTATTTAACATACTTAGAATAAACCGATATAGGTCAAATATGCACCGTTTTGTTCAATAACTTGTTGCCATTTTGAAGGTAATTCCATTATGCCTCTCTCATAGAAGCCCTTGTCCCTATTGACAAAAAACTGGGACAGTCGATTTTCACAAGCCTCTCTTGAGGCAAATTTTTCAGCAGCAAAATAGTTCACCATGGACAGAATATGATAATCACTTGGTGCCAGGTCCGAACTAGAAGGTGGATGCATAAGAACCTCCCAACCAAACTCCCAGAGCTTATGGCGAGTCGCTATTGATGTGTGTGGCCTGGCGTTGTTTTAATGATACACAATTCCTGTCCTTCTGGGCGATTGCTTCCTTCAGACGGTCCAATTGTTTACAGTACAGGTTCAAATTAAGAGTTTGGTCGTAGGGGAACAGCTCATAGTATATGATTCCTTGCCAATTCCACCAAACGCATAGCAAAACCTTCCTGGCCGTCAATCCTGGCTTGGTCACCGTTTGCGCCGGCTCACCGCGCTACGACCACGACCGTTTTCGCTTGACGTTGTCGTAAGTGATCCACTTTTCATCGTCAGTCACCATCCGCTTCAGACTTTGTCGCGACTCTGCAGCGATCACAGATGGAGATTCGGTCCATGAGGTGTTTTTGCGTTAACTCTTGTGGCACCCATATATCCAGTTTCTTTTTGTATCTAGATTTTTCCAAATAGTTCCAAACGGTTTTTTGTGCAATGTTTAGCTCCTGGACAATAGAAACAGCGCTTATATGACGGTCGGACTCGATTACATTTTATCCACATTTTTGATAATTAGCCTTCCAGAGCGTGGTGTATCTTTGACATCGAAATTACCGGAACGGAATCGATGAAATCAAAATTGCGCTTTATCGGCTGTTATAGTATCAGAATCATAAACACTATATATATATATATATATATATATATATATATATATATATATATATATATATTAAAATTCGCAAAAACTAATACTACCATTGGAAAGCTGAGGACAAAATACGTAAGATAGTACTCTTAAATCATTTTTTATTAATGTTTTGAGACCGAAACGACAAGATGAAAACGTCGGGTTTCACGTTCGCACGGAAGCCTGCGGTGACACTGGAGTAATTGACGCGTTTCGCCCCATGTGTGTTTAATCTAATGTATGCTCAACTTGGATGTATTTAAAGTAAATTATATATTCGTTGCTTTAATTTTTATATTTTATACACTTTAGAAATAGACATGCATACTTATTTAAAATAATCAATAATTTAATTATAAAATAAAAATCTTTATTTTGGATAAATTGTTTGTTTTTTATTAATTTGAAAGATTAGAGCATTACTTAAGTAAGGAGGCCAAGTGGTTACAAGTTATCAGATAAAATTGACTACAATTTTCTAAATGATTTAAAGAAGTCAAATATTAAATTTTATTATGAGATACGTAACAGATTACACTCTTAAATTTAATTTCGTTTACTTTAACATTAAATAATTTCGCAATGTACAATAATATTTAATTTAAAATTTTTGATTTATACTGGTTCGATCTTTTGTTTATTTAATTTATAAATTGCCATAAAGATTATGACAAAACATCTAAAAATTTAAAAAGAAATATGAAAAATGTAGAGAACTAAAAATACTTACCATTTTCAGCCATTAAATACGAAGGCTTCAACGTTCGGTGTTTTGGTGCATCGTGTGGTTGGTTGTCGGATTATTAGGCCGTGGTCGAAGTTTGGAAACTCTTGACGTTTCATCTACAACTGCGGTGGATATCTTCAGAATAAAATCTTCTAAAAAATTAAATTACTGTACCGTGCGTTCGCTCTATTATATATGTCATATATCGAGTGTTAATGCTGATGTATTGACGGCGATATCTTCAAATGTAGTAATTAGCGATTACAGAGCTAAGTGGGCTACCTACACGCTTTGTCAACCATTTTCAAGACATTTAGATACAGGAGGAAGATCTAATGATCAGTTTTTATGTAACATCTCTGTTTACCAAAGTTCCAAGATACTTTGAACCACCTGAAGCAAGTTTTCTCTAAGGATACTTTGCAGCAACTTCAACAGCAACGTCCAGTTACTTTGTTTGGTAGGGCGTATATTACGAACAAAAAGACGCAGTAGCCCAATTGGCCCTGTAATCGTCAATTACTAGATGGAGAAATTTGAAGAGATCGCCATCAATATAATACCATTAAAACCCGTGATACGGTTAAGATGAAACGTTTGTGATATGAAGACACGTAAAGAAGATACTACCACAATTTCTTAAACACCTGAATTTGATTCACCCGAGTATACAGTTTACGTACAGGTGTTGAGATCGGAGGATAGATATTTACAACAGATTGTGTATAGAAAATCCACGCATATGGACTAATACTTTCCAAGTAAAAAAGAAAGATTGTGAAAACGTTGATGAATCGATCGCGGCAAATGTGACAACCGAAGTTCTTGGATAAGAAATTAAAATATTTCACCAAGTCCTTCAAGGGAATGGCTACTCGAGGACGAAGATAAATTGAGCACGAAATCTAACAAATGCGCTTGCAAAGCACAATCGAAATCGTTCTGAATAAATATAAAGGGAAAACCATCTATACTACTATTACTAATAAAGTGCGGGATTTATTTCGAATAGTCAAGGACACAAGAAACCTATAGGATACACCAAGGATATACTATATATAATGTATGTATAAGTACATTGAGTCGTAGGATTAAAACAAGCATAAATAAACACAAGTGGTTACTGAACATGCCTTGGTAAATCGAGGCCACGTGATAAAGTTTTCGAAAATACAAGTTTTATCTAATTGTAGGAATTGTTACCTGAGATTATACAGGGAAGCGGTGGAAATTTATAAATAAAAAAATAAGTTTAACAGGGACTACACGGCTCAATCTACCCAAATCTTGGTTTATTGTTCTTAAGGGTCAAAAAACAGACCTCGATGCCGTAAAGAGCAAGTGACATCAGCAAATGCCGAGGTGTTACTTGCAACGACCTGATTAACATCAGCAGCTAGCCTTATTGAGCTAGCAACTGACTTTTTTAAATGATTTTTCTCTGAATATGTCTACCGCAGTTGTGGACGAAACGTTAAGAGTTTTTGAACTCCGAACATACGATTATTTAGAGCAGTTTATGTGGAATACGTTTGTTTAGAAGTTTCTGTTGTAGCGAAATAACGTTTCCTTTTTTAAAAATATTGAAGTTCTTTCTTTCTTTCTTTCTTTGTCCTTTCCCTTGTACCTTACGGTGTCGGGTCCTCGATCCATTTTTGGTACTCCTTTCTGTTGAGCGCCATCTTCTTTACTTTCTCGATGTTCCTTCCCCTCTGCTGTACCACAGTTTTAATACTGTCTATCCATTTCATTCTGGGCCTGCCGCTTCCTCTCTTCCCATCTCCTCTTGGTTCCATGATCCTCCTTGGGAGCCTCTTGCTGTCCATGCGTACCACATGTCCATACCACTACAGCTGTCTATTTTGTATGGTTTCTATCAGCGGATCTATCCTTAGCTCTTCTCTTGTAATTATGTTTCTCACTCTATCTCTTCTGGTCCTGTCCATTGTTCGCCTTAAATACCTCATTTCTGCGGCAGTGATTTTGCTTTTGTGTTTGTCTTGCATGGGCCAAGTTTCCGCTCCGTATATCAGTGTTGGTACATATACTGTTTTGTATAGGTGTAACTTTGTTTCTTTTCTCAATTCTTTTTTATTTACCAGTGTTGTGTTTATCTGGTAGTATACTTTTGCTGCTTTTGATGTTCTGTTTCTTATTTTCTGTTCTAATGTCCCATCATTGCTTAATATTACTCATATTGTTTTACTACTTCTAGGTATTCTGTCCATCTAATATTCATGTCTTCATCTCATTGCCTGTTTGTTTGCATTATGATTCTGCTTTTTATTTTCATTCCTATTATATACTGTTGTTCCTTATTGACTGTTGTAATTTCCTGGCTGTGTCCGCCAGTAGACAATATCGTTGCATACACCAGGCTTTGGAGGTTTACTTCTTCCATTCTCCAGTGCCCCAATTTTAAATTTAGTGATCTCTGTTTACTCTTCTTTAGAATTTGGTCCATAACTATAATGAATAGGAGAGGACTAAGGAGTCTCCTTGTTTGATTCCTTTTCTATGTTGAAGCTCTTCGACTCCTTCCCTTTATTCTGACTGTTCCTATTACTTTTTGTATAACGCTTTTGTGACTTTGGTCAGTTTATCGAGTACTCCTGTCTCTTCCATGGCCTTCCATATAGTCCTCTTTGGTATACTTTCGAAGGCTGCACTTGTGTCTAAAAATGCCAGGTATAATGGTTTTCCTTCTTCTAATCTCTTTTTCGTCGCCGCTCTTATAGTGTATATGTGATCTTGTGTTTGTCTATTTTTTCGAAATGCCGCTTGTTCCTCTTGTAATTCATTGTCCACGTAACTTCTGATCCGTGTCTCAATTATTCTCGAGAATATCTTCTGTATACATGATGACAGGCAGATGGCTCGGTAGTTATCACAATCATTAGTATTTCCCTTTTTGTGTATTGGGACGATTATATTCTCCTTCCATTCTTTAGGTATGACTTCTTCATCCCAGGCTTGTTGGCATATTCTTTGAATCCACTCTTCCAATTTTTCACCTCCGTATTTGACCATCTCGGGGCTGATTTCGTCTTTTCCGGCCGATTTTCCTAATTTCAGTCGGTTAATTGCTTCTGTTACTTCTTCTGTGGTTATTATTTGTTTACCCTCCATTTCTGCTGGGGCTTGCCTTATGTTTCTCCTCTCAGGTTCTGTTCCTCCTGCCTTAAATTTATCTTTGTAATATTCACTCCATGTATCTAGGATTTTGCTTTCTTCTGTGACCATGACTCCGTTTTTATCTTTTATACACCATGTTGTTTTGCCATATTTTCCCCTTAGATGTTTAACTGTCGTCCAAAACTCTTTCTTGTTATTAGTGTTATCTCGGAATTTCTCCTCAATTTCCTTTCCAAAGTCCTCCCATGCTATATTCTTTGCTTCCTTAACTATTTCCTTTGTTTCGTTTCTCAATGTTATATAGCTTTGCCTGTCTTCTTCTCTTTTCGTCTGCAGATATTTCTTCCATGCCCTCTTCTTTTCTTTGACTTTCTGTTTTATCTCTTCATTCCACCATTTTGTTCTTTTTTGTTTTGGGCTAATTCTCTTTTCCCCACATACCTCTATGGCTGCTTTTATTATTGTGGTTTTGAGTCTCTCCCATCTTTCGTCTATCGTCCATTGATCTCTTTGCTCTTCCTCTCTTTCATGTTGTCTTAACAATTCGTTGATTTTATGCTGGTATTCTATTTTTTTCTGTTCTGTCCTTAGTTCTTCCGTCTTTATCCTCTGGTACTCCTTTTCTGGTGGTTTCGGTACTCTCGCATAGAATCTTGTATCTACTGTGACTAATTTGTGGTCGGAATTTATTTATTTATTGAAGTTAAAGGGTTTTATTTCACATATTTGCAACTCGTTTATTACATTTTCGATAATGATGTTTCGGTATATGCTAAACCACAAGTAGTACCTATGCTTTTACCAATACTTTTTTTGGGTTGTTAATCATGAAATTACTGCAAGCCCGTAAGTACTAATTTGTATTAGGTGAAAATCCTACAAATTTATTCGGTGCTTTCTATAAAGCTTTTCAGAAGACATTTTATAGGCTTTAAGATGATGTAAGGCTTCTAAAAACAACTTTGCGGTTACGAGATTTATTTGCAAATTTACATTGATGATGTGATATAATGACAGAAACCAATTTATTTCGTGACAAAATTAAATTCAGAAAAAACTGTGGCGGCGTGCATTAATCAGGCTGAAGTAATTTGATGATTTTACATTTGAAATATAACTTTAAAAATTTCGATAATCTTGTGGGAACTTTTAAAAGTTTAGTTTAATTACAGTTGTAGGTATTCTACGATGTGAAATTTTTAGTTATTTTTAGCTTTTGTTTGTTTTATTTGTTCATATTGCAATATTACTGCGGTTGTTCTAAGGCCAGCAGAAATTTCATCAATGTAAGAATGTCTTTATATATATCGAGCGAAATAGCATATCTAAATGTTGACCCCAACATTCAGTTAATGAAAGAAATATTACAGAAAATGCAAGTGTTCTCGAGTATTTTGTTAATGAAATTTAATATGAAAGGTCAGAAAGTAATACGCATTTCTGGCAATTAGGAGATAGGTACAAACAGGAAATAAACATTAAATGCAAACAAATACTTCTGAAACAAGTTAATGAACTTGTTATTTATGTGTGAAAAATTTACATATAAAAAATTTATATGTGCATGTATATATAATATACCCTAAGATGTAAGGTGTCATTTAAATCGCTTTCCATTTTTTACGTAAATCTTGCTCATTCTTTTTGCTTTTTGCTATTTTTTTGTATTTATTCCATGTCAAGCCTCTATTATGCAAAAATTCTATCACTTTATCCCATGTTTTTTGTTTTATCTCTTTTTTTATTTGGTTATGCTTCTTATACCTTTTTTGGTTGTCCTTTCTGTGTCATCTTTACTACAAGCCTTTTAAATGTTGTTCGATTAACTTTAGAATTAGTTTTCTTACCATCTCGATACTAATTTTAACTTTTCTTGTAATGTCTTTGATGTCTCTAAAGTATTTCATTTTTGATAGAACCCCACTTTCGTTTTTGTATGCCAGAACTGGTTTGTATGTTGTATTTGAAACTAACGTTTTTCTTAATTATATATTTTCTTAAACATATTTTTTTAGTATTCAGATGCATTTTGAAGTTTGTTATTTACTTTGAGGGTGTTTTTTGTTTACTTCCGAGCATTTAAATGACTCTTCTGTTTAATTGTATCGACATCTTCTGTTTTTTTACTGCCATCACTTTTATTTTATAACAGGTGTTCGTTACTTGCGTAAATAATTCTTGTAACCAACCTTCATCTTCTTTACTTTTGCTTTGTTTACTTTATTATATCAACTAATACAATACTAAATAGTGTTCTTCGAATCTGAAATCCGGGGTGCACTGCGCAAACTCAAAATAAACAAATCAGCCGGCGGAGACAAAATTTTTACTGAAGAACTTAAGCACCCAGGGGATCAAGAGGTGAAGATAATGCTTGACCTATGAAATCAAGTATGGAAAACAGCCATATGGTGCACTAACTGGAAAGATTTTACTAATTCCACTGCACAAGAAAGGCTCAACAAGAACGTGTAGGAACTACCGGACAGTTGCACGTATATCTCATGCTAGCAAAATAATGATTTACGTAATTGAAATAGAAAAACCCCCAGTGCCTCGACACAAGAGATGACAGCCAACGTTTACCCGTCATATGGAAATCCCTTATTACCCCGCATCGCCAATTACGCAACACCCTTAATCCTACAAACTTTCCCCAACCCAACGCATCTCCGCCAAACAAACTTTCACTTCCAGCCCTATAAAAGACCAAGCAGGTCACACAAAAGATCAGTCTTACTCAAAGACTCGTGGCTCTTCTTGGGGAGTAGGCAGATTGAGACCCCGGGTGAAGAGCTAAACTCTTGAAAATGGCATCAAAGCTGATGCCGAAACGTCGAGAATTTTCTCAAAACAGACGCGGTTTATCCCGTGAACTAAAGCCTTAAAAGAATGGGAGGGAGGTATCTCAATCGGTGGAGTAAAAGTTAGCAACCTGAGATATGCGGACGATGCTACTCTCTTTGCATCTTCGGAGAAGGAGCTAGCCGATCTGTTTCATTGAGTAGAGTACGATAATGGATCACTACCACTATCATTATCAAAAAGTCCAAGACAAAAATTATGCCCATCGACAGAACCGGTCAACTTTCTAGGACGGGAGAATTCTCGGATCTAGAATTTTTCGGCGAGTTTGTATACCTCGGATAGTTACTTACTGGCCAGGGAGAAAGCGAACGGAAAATCATTAAATGGTGTAAACTGCAGTGAGCAAGATGACACTTATTTGGCAGAACAGAAAGGTCTCCAATGTTACCAAGATAAGACTAGTCCGGACAGTGGTTTTCTCTATATTCGTTTATAGCTTAAAGACGCGGACGATTCGGACAATAGAACAGAAAAAAATTCGAGACGTGGTGTTGGCGGAGAATGCTCCGCATACCATGGACCGCCAAGAAAACGAACAAATCTATTCTCGAACAACTACGTATAAGAACTAGACTATCCACAAACTGTTACCAGAGGATTCTCGGTTACTTTGGTCACGTTGCCAGTCGAGAACTAGATAACTTGACAAGTTGGTGGTGGTGGGCAAGGTAGAAGGAAAAGACTGCACCTAGCCGCTGGTCGGATCAAGTAACTGTGTTCACTAGACTCTCTGTTACGAACGAAATGGAAGAAAATTGTACATAACGCCACGAAGGCCTGCCTAAGTTCTTTGGTGTGGTATATTGGTTCTGATAAGTTTAGTCCCGATTTAGGAGATATTATTTTGGTATAGCTTTTTAACAATTAATTTAGATAAATAATCACTAATTTCAATTGTTTTTAGTGAATGCAGTGATTTTTTTGGGAAATTATCATACGCTCTTTTTAAATACATAAAAGTAATGTGTATATTTTGGTTTTTACTTTTCTTTTTATCTAGTAATTGTTATAAAATATAGAAATTATTTGTATATAAACGCCCGGGTGTAAATCTACTTTGATTGTTATTTCCAAAATGGCCTGTTAATTTTTTAGTTAGTTTTCCTCATAGTCGAATTAAAACACTGGTTACGCTCAACCCTTTGAGGCAGTTAGGGTTCTTCCTAATGTCTTGCTTAAAGAGTGATGATGTAACAGATATTTTCTATTTCTTTTCAGCTGAAGTCCTTCATTCTCTTTATACCGACAAGGATTTGTAATATTATATTCACTATTAATTAATGCCAGGGACTTATTGCGAGTGTTCGTTTCCATACTTTTTATTTTTGCTACACTTCAGTTGATTGATTTCCAGCGTAGATTTGTTACATTATTCTTTTTTCTCTGTTTATTAGTTTATAATTTTGATTATTTTCTTCTTATCTATTTATTAGAAATTTTTGTAGGGTCTATTTTTTCTTTAATCAACTGTTTTGCACAATTTGTGAGCTAGAAAGTTTAGTATATTTGTCGTCAGTCTCTTTTGCGCTTTTGTGTAAGGATCTTTTAATATTTTCATTTTCTTCTTTTATTGGTTGTCATAGTGAGTTATTAACTTTCTACAGCAGAGCTTAAGAAAGTTAATGAGATTATCATCCTGTCTGTCTGTGTGCCAGGAGACACTATAACTTCCGTTCTATTCAACGGATTCACTTCAAATTTGACATACACACATCTTAGGTCGGTACCTTTCATGCAATTGATTTTCAGCCCAACGGGTTGACGGCAACCGGAAGTGACCGTTACGATATCGGAAATTCATTATACTCACATATGTCATGCAGCATATCATTCGACAGCATTTTTGACGCTGATCATTATGGAGACATTAATCAATATCGTAATTATATATATAAAAAAAATTATGAGTTCTGCTGCTGCTGCTGTCACACAGGTCAAAGGTCAAATCGTTCGTGCCTTTCCGTGCCACCCGAGCGCCTCCAAGGACAAATTTGCTGGCAGGCACTGCGACGTTAATATTTTCCGGAACCGCAAGCGATGGAAAATTTTCGTTTGAGAGCGTAATAATGTCTTATATATAAAAATTATGAGTGCTGTCATCAGGTCAGGTCAAAGGTCAAAGTTCAACTCTAACTGGGTATACTAAATGCGTTGTCATGGCAACGGCGTACGCCAATTATGTCAAACAAAGCTTTTAATCGTGTTTTTATTTTTAAAAGCTACTATAGGAAGTCTCAAGCATGTCGGAGTTGGACAAGCTCTGGCTACAGACCTCGTTCATTTTAAAAGTTTTTATTCTAATTTCATCGCACCGCTGTAGAAAGTTTCCTGCGGTATTACACCGTTCTTGTTAATTATTCATTTGCTAATCATCTTTGATATACTTTAGTAACATTAGTGGTTGATGGATTATTATCTATTTTGTTTCGTTTAAATTATTTTAGTTACTACCAGATGGTAGTTAGTTTTCCAGTTAGGTGTTATCAACGAACTTAAAAAGTTCGTTACTGAATTCTATATGTCTGTCTGTAGGTTGGTCTGTCGGTCCGTCACAAAATTTGAGATTTTTTAAAATTTGAAATTTCTTATAGGAAATTTTACCTGATTTCAATCGAAATCAGTTTCTATCTCGAATAATTTCGAGATATTCGATTTCAATTTCTGGAAAAATCGAAAGGTCTTTTTAAGTTCGTTCTGGGATTGCTTACAGAGCAATCTCTTCGCCGGCCCCATGTCTTTTATTCTAGAGTTATATATTTCCTTAATAACTGGAGATTTTTTAGTAATGTTGATTGGCTTTTGTTGCATTGGTGGTATTTTCCAAATAAAATGATGGAAGGTGGTATGCTCATGCCAGGTATTAGTAAGTTTCAAGCTATAATGGCTATCTGTAGCCACTAAAAATACTTTAGTCTTTTACCGTTTTTATAATTTTTGCAAATTTGCTATTTTAATCTGGTTTTTTAGTACTCATAATTATATTTAAAAGTTTATGGCAAAACTCATCTTTAATGTAATCATTGTTTTGTAGCCACATATTTGGAGTATGATAGTTAATATTATGTTTTGTATAATACTTTTAAAATCTTTTTTTATTAAACATACTCCAGAATGAGCCCTTTTGTGTTTATTCATATTCTTTGTGTTTGGTTTCAGACAGTACCGCAATATCTAGTTTATTTTTTCTTATTTTAATGTTATTTTTGACATTTATGTGATATGCCACAAATGTCCTTCGTTTTTCTTTTATTGTTAAGCGTTATCTCCATTTACATCTATCCAGCTTCTGGGACTGAATGAAATTTTAGTATTAACTTTGTTATTGCTCTATTACTCAATCCTCCTACTTGAAGGCCTTTTATCTTTTTCTGAACTAGTCTATTACGACTCAGAAGGTACAACGCGAATGTTTGGGATCAGATTTGGTTGCAGAGCTGATAAAAGGGGTTGCAGGGGCTCTTCCAGATTTAATAGAATAATACTGGATATTGGTAAATCTCCATGAAACTGTACCATATGTTTTTTACAAATTCCAAAAAATGACATGTACCAAATATAACAATTAATGATAAGACGTAACAGCAAGGGGAACAAGGAACAGTTTATGTATGAACAAATAACATGGACAGTAATGCTGTGACTTACAGAAGTCTCCGTATTAGAAACTTATCTTTTACGTGTTTATTAAATTTATTTTTAAGAACAAGGATTTTCTGATGTACCTAAAGAGCCAAAATTTAAAAAAAGATAATCAATTAATAATTACCAGAAATATTTGACATTTTACAATATAAATTACATCAAACAATTTAATAAATTTTGTAAATTGGCTTTCAGATCTGAACAAAATTTTAAATTAGATTTTTAAATCATAAATGTAATATTGCACAACTATGCTAATCTTTAATTTCTTTCTGAACCATACATTTATTGCAGCTACAATCAGCACAATTATCATTAACAAACACACTATGGGGGGTATTTTTACAGAACGTGTAGCAAATATAACATTAACGATAATGTTAATGTAGAAATTGAAAACGAACTAGAAAAAGCAATTATTTATTTTATTAGTACTAGAAGAGCTAAACGATAACGCAAAACCATTTACAATATGTCCACAGATCAACTAAAATCTAAGTTGAGGAAGTTCAAAGATATGTTAAAAATTTATTATATATAAACAATTGTACATGAAGGGTTATAAAAGGGTTCAAATATTGTTTACATAAAATTTATTTGATTTGAAAAAGTTGAAAAAGCGGAGTTTTTTGGTAACATTTTGTTTTGAAGGCAGTTATTCTCACCAGTTTATAATTGGCAGGATTGTCAAAAATAAAACATTTAAGTAAAAGGAAGTCTGAGATAAGATTTGTTTAATGTTTAAATCTGACTTTAACCATCAGAAATATTTTTTTAAAGGTTACATTACTCAATACTAAGGTCAACTAAAATGTCCACGATTCATATTGATTTAAAAACTGGCGAAGCTGTTTCATAAGGCTCGTGATATATTACCTGTCATATTAATTTTGCAAGTCAAACACGGCGACGAATTATCGACAATTTATACTTTTTGACCAGGGGTTCTACGGGAAAGCTTGTTGCAGCTAATTTTATATTTAATTTATATAGAGGGTATACCGATAACTCATACTACAATCGAAACATTTTCAATTTTAAGATGACGAAACCGCTTTAAAATAATCACTTAAACCTAATAAAAGGTTGCCTAAAACAAGTTATAATAAAAATAAACGAGTATAAGCTATCTTGTGTAGTTTTTTTTAGTCAAAAGACGTCTATCGGTTTTTATTTATAACGTAGAAATTTCAAAAGTCCGAGAACTGTATCTGCGTAGTAAGTTTACATGAAAACTTTATTAAGAAAGCAAAAGATAGATTTGAAACTGAAAGATGTATTGGTTAATTGGAAGATTTTTTGTTTTTAGAAAAAAGCTTTTAATTTACAAAATTATTATTAAAACCACATGAGAGTATAAATTGAAGTATACTATATGTAGATCTAAAAAAATGGTTTATAATAAAAAGTTCACTAATGCGCAATTAAATACCAACATCGATTACCAGCACACTCAAATCCGCCTACAGAAATTTTACTTACAATACCAGACTAGAGACGACTAAAAAAGAAATGGCTGTGCGGTCTGAGAGGCGACTTTTGAAGATCCTTAATGCTGCCAATAAACTTCCAAGCGTCTGTGCACCTCTATCCTCCAAGCAATATTTGTAATTTAGTGCTCTTTCTATCCCAAGTTTTTTTTTTCTGTAATTAGTTCCATCACTTTAGTTTCTTTTTTTCTATAGCTTCCTCTGTCCTCAATTGATTTGGTACTACTAGCTTCTATTTATTGTTTTCTGTTTAGGTTGGCTTTTGTTATAAGAAAAATACATTTTAATTTTAAGTATACCTATCTGCATTCACTTCCTCTAAATATCGTAACATCTGTTACGTCGATTGTAAAGTTTTGTCTTGCTATAAAATTTGAGAGCAGTAAATATACAATGAATACCACCGTTTTAACAAACTTTTTATAATCTATAACTGATTTTAATCTTCTGGTTGGTTGTATCGAAGTATATTTATGAATGTGAATATGTTAAAAAAAATGCTATTTTCAACTTGTTCTGTGAACGTAAGTCTATTAATTTATTTCCTTTATCATTTGTTTTTGTTTCTTTTTTGTTTTGACTTTATCCGGGCAATAAAATCTTCCAATAATTATTATTTTCTATGTTTGTCTAAATCTATTTGTGGTTCTTCACAAAACCCTCTATCATTTGAACGAGCTTATCACCTCTTGGCCTATTTATTTCAAAAATTGTAATTTTCCTTCTCATGATATTGATGGGTATTTTAATTACATTTTTATTTATAGTTTTAAATCTTGTTATGCTTCTTCTTTATTTACTTATTATTATTAGTGCTATTCCCACTTTAGCTCTGTTTTCTATAGTCTAGAAAATAATAATATTAATACATCTATTCTTGTGTTCTCCAAATTTCTTTATCCTGTTAATGTTATATCTATTTTTAGTTTTCTTATCTATGATATCTACCGTTTTGTTTGTATTTTTTGCATATTTCAAGTTGTCATATTTATTAACAGTTTGCTTTTCTCAATTTTTCTGTATTACTTCCATGCGTTTTCCGATGCTCATATTTATTCTCGTTTGTCAGTTAAATTTATTCTACAGATAATAGTTTGCTCACCTAATGCTCTGACTCCCAAATTGGACGACCAGAAACTTTGATTTCGGTCTGTTTTTTTTCTAGATAGATGGCTTTCACTACAACTAAGATTTGTTATCTCTATGTGTTGATAACTCTTTCGCTTGTTCTATCGTTGAAATTTCTACCGTTCTTAAAGTTGGTGGTTATTTTCCTTATAATTTTGAATATAAGACTCTATAGGATGCTATCAGCCGAGCCAGCTGAATCTTGATTTTTTACGATGTGGTTATTTCTGTCGCTTCTTCCTTTCTGTTCCGCTTAGGATGGGCGTTGCAGGGCTATACGAAATATGAAGAATGGAAAAGCTGGAAGCGCAGGAAATATTGCAATGGCGATTAAAAAGAATGATAACTAAATTATTTAATTAATAATAAAAAGTGGTTTCAAAGAATCTAAAGTAGGATATATGATATCAATATACAAGAAAGCAGATGCATGAAAATTAGAAAGTTATAGAGGAATTACGGTAACACCGACATTTATAACTTTTAGACAAATAATACAAACAGTATGAAGTTGAAAAATAAAACAGATTTTGAGTAGAGTGCCCATGTATGAACAGTGTGTTTACTGTTAAAACAAATCATTTAAAGTAAAATTAATATGAGAGCACACATATTTACCATTTATAGATTTAAAAAAGGCTATGATAGCATACTTATAATGAGGGAATCTATGTAACGAAGAAATATAAGTAACACGATAATTAAAACTGTAAAAGAATTGTGTGTAAATGAAATAATAAAGATTAAGAAATGGTTACTGTTAATAAGAGGTTGTTACCTGTCACGTGCTCTTTTTAAAGTTTACATGGGTTTAAAAATTGGAAAAACAAATGTATAAGTATAGCCATAAATAATATAAATATTCATATTTCACAATTTGCAGACTAATATGTCCTTCTGACCCAACAAAAAATATTTGTAATACATGAGCTATAAAATCAAAGAGGTATACAAAAAGCGTTTTTTTTTTGGCAAACCATGTATTTTTGTTAGGAGTTGAAGATAAATTAAACTTAGAAAAACCAGTGATAATACGGTACAAATACCTAGTGGTGAAAGTAATGAAAGTTGAACGTGTCGAACAAGGGATTAAAGAGCGAATTGGACAAGTAAAAAATACAATAAAAAGAGTTACTGAAATGTAGTTTAATAAGAAAATAATTAAAAAAAGAAAATACAACTTTTGAATCACAATTATTAAAAATATTGTCTCAGTTAGGGCCGAAACATGGCGAATGTACGAAGCGGTAGAAGGAGACTCGCGGAATTAGAAATATATAAATCAAAAAGATCTTGTACAGTGCGTACATTTGAGTCAGTGTCCACTGAAAAAACAATGACAAATATGTGTACGACCATGTAAAAAGATTCACGGAAATAAGTTGTCACAAAGGATTTTTCAGTGCACCCCTTTCAAAGGAAGAAAGAGAGAACAATCCAGGACAACATGGGAAAGTGTTATAGGAAAAGCTATGAGCGAAAAAAATTTTTAAAACAATAATTGTTACGACAAATAAAAATGGCGAGAGAGTCTAGAGATTGGACAACTTTGGCAGACACTATAAAACATATATATTACATTGTTATAATGGTTTATGTACAAAGTTAATATAGTGTTTTGCTTTGATTAAATCCCATTGGTTTTTTGAATTATATTAGTGCAGGTTATATTAAATCAAAATTGTTCTGTTTACAAGTTGTTGTAATGAATCTTTACCAGCCATTTTGGTCTTTATATAATATATATAATATATATATAATAATATATATATATATATATATATATATATATATATATATATATATATATATCTTTCATATTATAAAGAATACTATTAAATCAATTTTTAAACGGAATGGAAAAAATTTTTATCTTTAACATCGTATCTTACAGCATCTATAAGAGGTACACATTTTGTTATAATTAAAATTATTAGTAGATTATCGCAGTCTTCCCTTATTGAAGGAGTAGAAAGATATGTGGATGCCAGAATAATAAAATTATTGATCTTGTTAAAGATTTTTCGAAGCTTATCATGCTATATTATATTATTAAAAAGATGAACATAAAACCACATCATGATCCATTGCTGCTAATGTAACGTATTTATTTAAAAATGTATAGTTGTTAACAAACGCCTTATTGTATAGGGCTTCTTTGTCACGTAAGAGTCTTTATCATGTATTCCTCTTTTTTACCATTAAAAAAATAAATAAACGTACATTCTTCTTCTTAATCTCAGCTTCTCCCTTGGAGGTTGCTGGCCAGCATGGCTTTCAGCCATGTGATTATCTTGGGAAGCATTTAAAACAAAATGCATTTAGTGCGGTAGTTTTCCGTTGCTTTCCGCACCGCAGCGTCCCAACCGTTTAGGTCAATATGTGACCCTCGCCTGAGATTGGTCTAAAATGGGCCTTTAAGGAAGTAAATCTTCAGTAGCCCCATAAAAGTAATGCCACAACTGCTGCCCTGTGCCATGCTAGTTTTGGTCCGCCCCGAGTATTTCATTTCCTCGGTACCACCCATCTGGGAGGCATTCCCCTATCCGTCACCT
This sequence comes from Sinelater perroti, assembly GCA_036346155.1. NCBI lineage: Eukaryota > Metazoa > Arthropoda > Insecta > Coleoptera > Elateridae > Sinelater > Sinelater perroti. The sequence continues at coordinate 15,761,959 of JARFIY010000265.1, forward strand.
GGGGAGGCGCCCAATGGGGGACGGTTCCTCCTCTTCCCTGATTTTATATAAACTAAATACTTACTGTTAGCTTATTATATTGTTAGTCTATTGTATTTTAACTTAGTAGTGTATTGTATATTAAATTAAAAAAAAAACACTATAATCTCTATTGTTAAGGATTGTCTCCTATCGGACAATAAATATTTTGGCTGAGAAAAGATCTCTCTACATCTACTGATGTAACTGGAGCAATTGTGAAACACGTGATTTCTGGAACATCGTAATTTGCGTTTTTACACTTGCGTCTCCATAAAAAATACAAGCTAGATTTTTTACAACTTCAAAACCTTGATTTGTAGTAAATACAGTTTCACGTTTTTCCATACTGCGTCTCTTATTGCTTGAGACACTACAAATATAATAAAAAAAACGTATTATTTACAATATTGATGGAATTAACTAAAGTTAACTCCCTGGTTTCTAAACTATTGCACTAGGAATTACAGCACAATTAGTTGAAATAAATGTCAGATCGTTTTTTTTTTCAAAAAATTTCTTGGCCGAATCAATTAATTTAAAATTTTATTTCCTTAATTCTTGTAAAATTGGTAGCGTAGTAACATGCAGTTGAAATTCACGTACTCCGTTTAGTTAATATTAGTTGAGGTGGTAGGGCAACATACGTGGAAATAATACTTTTAGAGCATTTCCTGCTTTTTTTATATATGGGGCAGCATCGCTTACGAACATACGGACGTTGTCATAATTTTCTCTGGCCAAAATAGCGACAGGGAAGTCGTGAATAATTGTGCAATTGTTGTGCTATTTGCCCTTTCAAGAGATTCGTTATTTAACAAAATAAATTTAGGATGCTAGATTTGGCTTCAAAGATCCAACAATTACATTGGCGATGTGCCTGCAATTAACTTATTTGGTAAGTTTTGTTTGACATGCTTTTTAAAAAATGACCACAATGACGGTTTTTATAATTTTCATAACGGAATTCCAGCACCCACAAAGGCTTTGCATAAGTTAAACGAAAACTCAGATTGTCGATTGAATGTTGACACAAACGTTTTCAGTAACGGAGATTTTGAGGCACCTACTTTCTTTTCGATTGCTCTTTTATGGAAGAATCATTCAGTGTGTTGAGTAACAAAATACTTTTTCTCAATTTGACTGGTTTCTCACAGATTTTACAAAAAAGAACACACCCATCATTTGAAAAAATATCACTTCCAAACTCTCGCATAAATTTATTTAATTTGTCGGTGGCAGAAGAACACACTTTCGGAAATGTGGTAGAAACAAACCTTCTTGTGAGAATGAATGTGAATGAACAAACAAAGTAGATATTAATACTAAAGTAGGTGTACATTTTCAGGTCGAATTCTCGGTAAGGGATTAATAGATCACCGGGAACAAGTAATTAACGTAGGTAATAATGAGATGGGATTTTTGTTGCTACTTTTTATTCTATCAAAAACCAAATTTATGTGACTAAATAGGCAGTTATAACTGTTATAAGCATAAAAGGCATTTACAAATAAAAATAGTCAAAATAAGCATTTTAGGCATTTAGGCGTTTTAGGCATTTTTCTTGAACAACCGGGCGTTAACTATAAGCTAATGTGATTATTATGTACAAGATAAGCCTATCTTTTTGAACATGACGTAGATCATCCAACGATGTTATCTCAGCTTCATCGATGATGTTATGGTTACCTCTTTGGTTTATGACTTTACTGACATATAGGATTTTAAACCCAGCGGGGTTGCTAGATCCCCAACTGGGCGCCTCCCCGGGTGGCGGATAGGGGAATGCCCACCAGATATGATGGGTACCGGGGAAATAAAATACCCGGGGCGGACCAAAACTAGCATAGGTGACACAGGTGGCAACTGCCAAATAATGGATTTAATGGCTCCCAGATAACCATGAGGGGAACCAGAGATGGTGATAACCGATCGGCTGCCGGTATAAGTGGTCACACTCTTGCATGGTCAACAGCTTCGGGTAGAAGAACCAGCAGAGATAGGACAGTCTTTTGCCCTCAGGTTGAAAAAACAGACCTTAAAGACGGAGGAACCAAATTGATGGTCAACGGCGTAAGAATGCAGAAGGCAAGTGGAAACCACTGCATTAAAGATCTAAAAGATATCCTTAGTAAAATTATCATCATTATCATTATCAATATGACAACGTTCAGAGCTAAATCTAAATCCGAGTTTCAAGTTCCCCAATCGGATCTCCGGGGAACAGTGTGACAGAGTTATAAAGTTATCAACAAATAATATAAAGATCGGACGTGGAATGTAAACAGTTTACTGGCACCAGGCAAACTGCACAATACTGTAATAGAAATGGATAGACTGAAGATAGACATCCTTGGTCTAAGTGATGTTAGATGGTCAGGAAATGGTAAATGTACAACAAGCAATGGTCTAATGTACTACTCGGGAAATGATGGCCCTCAGCACAGATACGGAGTTGGAATAATATTAAACAAGAAAGCAGCAACGGCAGTCACAACCTTCATACCACTCTCAGACAGAGTAATGATGTTACAGTTGAAAACAAACAACGGTAATATGAATATCATCCAAATTTACGCGCCAACTGCCGATAAGGAAGACGTAGAATGCGAAGAATTTTATGCACAAATAGAAGAAATCTACAGAAGCATTAAACGAAAAGATATTACAATCGTGTTGGGTGATTTTAATGCGAAAGTAGAAAGATGTACCGGTGGTTTTGGGCTAGGAGATCGCAATGATAGAGGAGACCGTATGATACAATTCTGCCAGGACAAAGATCTAATAGTCGCAAACACGCTTTTTAAACTTCCAGCTCGCAGGCTGTATACATGGAAGTCTCCAGCTGATAAGCCAGGGAAAACAGTAAGAAATCAAATAGACTACATTCTTTGTAATAATCGCTATAGAAATTCCATTAAGTATGCGAAAACATATCCTGGTGCGGACATTCACAGTGACCACAATCCAGTTGTAGCAAAAATTGCAGTTAGGATGAAGAAGATAATAAGACCCCAGAATGACTACATAGATACAAGACGTTTAAAGGAACCCAAAATATATAATATAGTTCAACCGAAAATAACAAATGAGATAAAAAATATAAATATGCAAATAGACGAAGTCAATATTGATGAAAAATGGAACAAAATACAAATTGTACTAACATCTGTAACCAAAGAACACCTAGTAAGTAAGAGAATAAAAAAGAAACTTTGGATGACACAGGATATTTTAGATCTTATGGATCTGAGAAGAAGGAATAATCTAAATGTACAAAAATATAAAGAAATTCATAAAACAATACAAAGTAAAATAAAAATAGCGAAAGAAAAACACCTGTCTGAGCAATGTGAAGAAATTGAACTACTACAAAGTAAGCATGACAACTTTCACATGTACAAAAAGATCAAAGAAGTAACAGGATATAAAAAGAAAAGTGGCGCCAATAATGTCATCAAAGATGCTGACGGTCATATACTAACAGATATAAAAGATCAAATAAACAGATGGAAGATATATATCCAAGAACTTTACAATGACGAAAGGCCGGAAAACACCAGTTTAGAAGTAAAGGACGAAAATTTTAAAATTCTAAAATCGGAACTAAATTATGCACTAGAAAACATGAAAACAGGCAAAGTTGCTGGCCCGGACGAGATACCAATAGCAATTGTTAAACTTTGTAACGATGAAACATTAAATGTTATTTTAGACCTTTTTAACACTATTTATGACACTGGGCAAATTCCCAAACAATGGTTGCTATCTACCTTTATTTTAATTCCCAAGAAAATTAACGCAAGAGATTGCTCAGATTACCGAACTATTGCACTTACGGGACATATTTTAAAACTATTCTTGAAAATAATTCATAAAAGAATTTACAAAACATTGGAAGAAGGAATAAGTAACTCCCAGTTTGGTTTCCGCGCAGGTCTTGGAACGCGAGAAGCTCTCTTTGGGGTTAATGTGCTATACCAGCGATGCATGGATATGAACCAAGATGTGTTTACCTGCTTCATCGATTTCGAAAAGGCGTTTGATAAATTGAAACATGGTAAACTACAAGAACTTTTACTTAAGAAAGGCATAGATAGGAGAGATGTGAGGATAATTAGTAACCTATATTGGGGACAGAGTGCTAACATAAAAGTTGGAACAGAAATAACCGAGGAAAATGAGATACGCCGTGGAGTGAGACAGGGATGCATCCTATCTCCACTTCTGTTTAACATCTAGAGCGAAGCCATCTTTAGAGAAGCCTTAGATGAGGAATCTGCGGGAATTACTATAAATGGAGAAATAGTTAACAACATGAGATACGCAGATGACACAATCCTCTTAGCAAGCAACCTTACTGACATACAACATCTGCTTGAAAAAGTAAATGATCGCTGTAACCACTACGGCTTAAAAAAAATTTTAATAAAACCAAATGGATGGTAGTTACAAAAACTCCACACATTCAAGGGAACTTAAGAGTTGCAAACATATTAATAGAACGGGTAAGGAAATACAAATACCTCGGGACGTGGATAGAACAAACAGCTGATCAAACAACGGAGATAAGAACTCGTATAGAAATAGCTAGATCCTGCTTTGCAAAATTAAAGAAAGTACTTTGCAACCGAAACGTAAACATTGGGCTCAGAATACGAATGCTTCGCTGTTATGTATTTAATATCATGCTCTATGGCGTAGAAGCTTGGACACTTAAGAAAGAGCAAACAAACAAAATACAAGCCTTTGAAATGTGGTGTTACCGCAGAATGTTGAGTATAGCCTGGACTGAAAGAATAACTAACAGAGAAGTTTTGACAAGGATGAACAAGGAATGTGAAATAATAAATACAATAAAAAAGAGGAAACTAGAGTACTTAGGCCATGTAATGAGAAATCTCAAATACGCACTGGTCCAACTCATCATGCAAGGGAAGATAAAGGGTAAAAGAAATGTTGGTAGGTGTAAAATGTCTTGGCTAAAAAATCTCAGAGATTGGTTTAATTGCAGCAGCATTGAACTATTTCTATCGGCCGTCGACAAAATCCGTATAAGAATGATGATAACCAACCTCCGTGAAGGAGAAGGACCATAAGAAGAAGAAGAAGAAGGATTTTAAAGTCGGTATGTAGGGTACGATTTAATATATACCAAAGAGCGTTTGCGATGTTTCAAAGTATTTTGGATTGAGATGCTGCATAATATCTATATTGGTCTTACTCCAGAGCTTGAATCCGTATGTCTTTATGGGTTTGATTACTGGTTTGTAAATAAAAAATTTATTTTCAATGCTTAATTTAGATTTTCTGTTAATTATCCAATTGATTTCCCTCATTTTAGACCAACTTGTTTTCTTTCGTTGACTATATGATGTTTCCAATTTAGTTTCTAATTTAAAAGTAATCCTAACTATTTAGTTGTTTTGGTCTGTTGTATGGCTGTTTGATTTAGAGTTACCTTAGGGCAGTGACCTTTCCGAAAATTGAACGTTAAATAGGACGATTTAAATTCGTTTACTTTAATTTTCCATTTTTAAACCACATTTTTACTAAGTTGAAATGTTCTTGTAGATACCTTGCAGCTATCCTAGGGTCTTCGTAAATTTCAAATATGGCTTTGTCGTCTGCAAGAATGCTTCCTTGTACTTTCGAGAGAATTTTATAATTATTTTAGGTTTTACTATTAAACTTGATTTCAAATTCAGAAATTTTAGAAGATTAAAGCAGTGTTTGAGAAGAATCCCTTGTGTTTTTATATAGTAATCCAGGCTGCTACTCTTAATTAAATGCTTGACTTACATCTAGGATTACTGCTAACTAAACTATTATGTTAATACTTTTTCTAAAAGTTTTGAAATTGTTGGTAGCAGACTTATTGATTGGTCGGATGCTACAACGGTGGGATTTTTTTAGCTTAGGTATTATTATTGTTTGGATTACTTTTAATGATTTTGGACAATGATTGAGTCTTAGAACAGCATTGTAAATATACATTAGTTTAACAAGACTTCTGAGAGATGCTCTCCACTTTATCACTTTTTGCCCACGGTCCTGGAGTTAACGAACATTTCCAAAATGATGGAGATGTTGTTTAGGGCTTTCTCTTACTTTTTATAGGTTTTAAGTTGGAGTTATCTTGTCTAGTGCGTTTAGAGACATATTGCCAAGAGCAGAAACGTTACAATATGTTAAAAAGGTTCATTTCTTATTTCATTCAGTTTTGATTTTAACTTATTACGTAACTGGTTATATTTTGTTCTGCTATCTGGTGTGCAAGTACGTTGTTAACGTGACTTAGTTTACCTTTTTACAGTCACTAGTGCATTAATTGAAGTAGCTCGTTTGGCAGCGTGCTCGAGTTTGATTAGATTATCAGTTTCTCTTTTTACATCTTTTCGTAATTGTAGTTTTACAGATAGATTTATGGTTTTTTGTATTATATGACGATAGATATCCCATTTTGTTTCATAGTTGTGTAATCTAGATATTGGTTTCTCCATTATAACGGAAGCACTTATGGTAGTTGTGGGCTATGATCTAAGTCATAGCTTGATGATATATTTTTATATGTTGAGGAAATTTCGATGGCTAAGGAATTGAATAAGTCCGGAATTTTGTCTAGATCGGTGGGCCAGATGTTGGACTGCTAGTTGATAGAAAGGGGTAGTTAGTTGTTTTCATGGATAACTTTAACTAATTCTCTATCTTTAAGTGTTGCAAGGCGTGAGCGCCAATAACTTTGGTCTCAGTGTTTGAAAGAATGATTCAAAATGTTCTTTTTTAAATTATGACGGAAAGGACAGTGTACAGCCGCAATAACTGGATTGGAAGACTTTTAACTTCTATTGATTTTTGACAATTAAATAATAACTTGAACCTCGTATAGTTCCCGTGCAGTAACGTAAATAAAATATAAAAAAATAATATTATTTGTAAAATAACTCTAGTTCCTCTAACGGCGCTGTGAAACTGTCTTTGCCAACTTTTTCAATTTTATTTCGGAGAGCAAAAGCTTTTTGAATCTTTTTTAGAAAAAAATTAAAATAAATGGATACATTTAATTTTTGTAAATATATTTTATACAAACATTTTAATTTTGGAGTAGAGTACTGAATACTGGTTTGAATAAATTACAGAAGAAATACTTAGCAAGGACTTATATAATTTGGAAAAGTATGTTTCGTAGAAAATAATGCTGGGTGCTCTTAAAAAAGGATTAAAATTAGTTTGATCATTTACTATGCAATCAAAGGAAGGAAGTATTTATATATAATTAGCACAATATAGTCTGTAAAATTGTAAGTAGCTCATTTTATTATATAAAATAATATACGAACATTTTCTCGTTTACTATTTACAAATATCTAAAAAGTTGATGTTTTAATTCCGGATAATCGTATGAATTACATTGTGTCTCTTTATATTACAGTGTGATATTCAAACTAGTTATATGCCAGAATTACGGAGATTATAACTAAATATTAGCACAATTTTACTTTGTCGCCGAAATGGAAGAGGTTTGAAAGCAGGGAAATTAGAGCGTAACCCCTATGTTGCTCAAATGAGTTATTGGCCATCTTTTATCTCGAAATCTCATTCATTCGGCTATCAAAATATGTTTTGACCTAAATTGATGTTTTCATTTTGATGACCCATTTTTATTATTATAGCTTAAGGATTGCCGAATGTGTACTTTTTATTTCATTGCAGTCATATGCTAAAGTGGAAAAAATAAATAAAATACCTTACTACATGATTTCATTTGTAATAAGAGCTAAAATTTAAATTGCGCCCCAGTTTTTGTTCTTTTACTTTGGTAATGCTAAAAATTGCATAGAGTTCATAGAGTCATCAATTGCTAGACAAAACACGCAACCCGGTATTATAGTAAAACTTCTTACAAGAGTAGTTTAAATATAAACACGCGTTTTAAAAATTACAGTGGGTGGCTAAATTATTAGTTACACTGCAGATTTTTAGTAATAGTGACATATATTTAAATAGACAGATATTACCACCATTGATTTGTAAAATTAACTGTACTATGACGACGCAAAATGCAGTTATATACATATGACGTTTGGAAAGGTTTCCGCGGTTAGTGACAAATAAACAGTCAGGTTTAAAGCTTGAATTGTGTCGATTATTGGAAATTTTTTTACGTTTTGGCATTCAATTTTATGCCGTTTTCAGGGGTTTTAGTTTTTTACTCGAGGTTTTAATCTGCCTAGTTTCCAAGGAGAACTATGAGTTGAAGAACAAGATATCATCATATCTCAGATAGAATAATCTATTACCAAATTTCCCGAAAGTATAGCCATTAAAATCAGACAAGACGTATCCAAAATTCTACCTACAGCCGTGTTACCCAAACAAAATATCAAACCTTCCGAACTACAACCCCTCAAAATTTTGCGACAAGATAAAAACGTGATTATCTTACCGATACATAAAGATAATGCTACTGTTGTCCTCAACAACACAGACTACATTGACAAAATGGACGATTTACTAAAATCGCCAACTACCCAACAATCCAACGACCTATTTTGCAAAGGAAACCAAGACCCTTATTAACAACTCAAATCTATCCCTTGATTAAAAAAACTTCTTATACCCCGAGAGAAATCCTCCAGAATACCAAAATTGTACGGTTTTCTAAAAACCCACAAGGAGAGTACGTCCTTATGACCTATTGTCAATACCTTTGGTTCACTCACCCTCAACTTAGCCAAATACCTGGCCAAAATTCTTCAGCGCGTTATAGAATAAGCCTCATCATTTTTTCGACGCTTTTCGACAGATGTTGGTTGGAACTGACCTATGTGGGCTATCAAAATGTGAACGACGACGTTGCGACATGTATGCAATTCGGACACAAACTTTTTGGCTAATTCGAAAGGGTCTCGTTGAAGGTACCGGTCTTCTGACATGTCTTGTAGATGGGGACACTTCTGGGTTTTTCCTCCCAAAAATTGTTAAACGGCGGCATAAACGCCTTATCTCTCCCTGAAGGTTCAGTTATACGTTAGCTCCGGAAAAATATAATCAAAGAAAATAAATTTTTAAAAATATATAAGATTAAAGTTTTATCTTTTTTAGGTACAAAAACATTTAGAGAGAGAATAAACTATTTAGAATTAAATTTAAACTAAGAGAATTTAAATTACTGTGCCTGGCATTGCGAAGAGTCTCACTGTAGATTGTTTATAGTGACATTTAGACTACACGAGTAACAACCCCGTCTTTATCAAGAAAGACTTTTTTACTTATTTTAAGTAATTAATATAAAAGAGGAAAATTCACTTCAGTTATAACCCCGGTAATGACGGAGTAGATTTATATCATTTTGCTCGTGTCTGCAATTTATGCAGAAACAAGGAGTTTCAACGCTTCTATAAATATTGAACTATTTGGTCGATGAGTTAAATGGAGTCAATCTATTTTTAAGTGTTTTAGGGGGCTAATAAATTTATGGGTTTAACTCAGCATTGGAACCTATAAAATTTGTTTTACAGTTAGAATCGATTTTAATATAAATAGTCCACCCCGGTATGGACAAAAACCCTTAATCCAGGCACGCATATGCCTGGATTAAGGCATTAACATTTTTACTTTGTAATTTGTTCTTTTATGTTTATTGAGATTATTAATGTTTTTGTTTATTTTCCGCAAAGTGGAATGGTAGTATGGTTATGTTTCTAAATTTATCACATATGTTTGTTAGTAAAAGTATTATTTTTAAGATTTATTTTTGTACTATTTTGGAAATGTTTGTGCAATCTCTTCCTTAGTTCTTTAACGCGACTCCCCAAGGTACCGAGACTAACACTTCTGAAATTATTGTTATTCATTGTTATCTAAGTAAAGATAACGCCGTTGTGCTATTGTATATTTAATTTTGAGCATTTACTAAGTTTACAATTTCTAATTTGTCGAGGATCGTATTTTAGTAATTGTGTGCACACACGGAATGTATCTGGAATAATTCAATAAAAATAAAAGTATTGCAGGTAATCTTTTAATACTTTAAAATTCTTCAAAATAGTTCCCTTCTGCATCTTCACAACATTTACAGCGTGCCTGCTGCGCTTTAAAGTCTTCCTGAAATACGGAAACTGAAATGCTGCTTAAGGTCTTGGTCACGGCGGTTTGGACTCTCTCCACCGACTCAGTACGTGTTTCTTTTACGCTGGATTTGAGTTATGGGAACAGAAAAAATTTGGGCGGGGCCAAGTCCGGGCTGCGTAGTGGTTGAAGTGCTTGGCCAAAAATTCCCCCATAAGCAACGATGTGTTTGCAAATCTTCAGACACAATTCAATGCGTTACAGTTTTTGGTAAATTCAACTTCTATTCTATCAATCGAACACTTAAACGGCGATCGGAGTTCGAAAATAGTTTCACTTCCACCAAATTTTCATAACTACGGCTCGTTGACGGACGTGCTTTGCGTTCTTCGCGGTTTCTTTTCCCTCACGAAACATCAAAAATCCTTATTTTTGACGTGGCTTCCTCTCTGTAGCCTTCTATTATTAGGTGTATAAATAAGTTCTCAGCTTTTTTCTGCCAAACTAAGTTTTATTTAAAAACAAACAAAAAAAGCTTAAGTCTCAAAGTATTCTCCGTTGGCATCGATGACCTAGCTTGGAATTCCCTGGTGATAGAAGCTCACCGGCTTTGAGATGATAAAGTTATCGATGCATTTTCGGACTTCTTCTGTTTTGAAGTGCGTATCAACCAAGTAATGCTGTAACGACTGAAATAAATGATAATCGGAAGGGACCATGTCTGGGCTATACGCCGCGTGTGGGAGAAGTTCCCAGCCTAACGCGAAGATGTGTTCTTGCGTCGCCTTCGCATGTGGCCGGGCATTATCATGGAGCAGGATGATTTTGCGACTTCCTTGTTCACTAAATGGCCTCTTTTCTTCGATTGCGTCGCTCAAATTGATGAATTGCTGTTGGTAGCGATCCGCCGTAACTGTTTCAGCTGGTTTCAAGAGTTCATAGTACAGCACACCTTTCCAATCCCACCAGATACAGAGCAAATTCTTTTTGGTGTGGATATTGGGCTTTGGAGTCGATGTCGAAGGTTTGCCAGGGTCTACCCATGATTTTTTGCGTTTGGGATTGTCGTACAAGATTCATTTTTTATTGCCCGTAATAATTTTATGCAGAAAATTCTATTTTTGGTTCCTTGAAAGCAAATGGAGTGCGGTGTCACGCCGCCAATTTTTGTTGTTCTCGGACAGTCTATGCCTTCCTTTTGTATCTTACCCATTGCATGCAAACGTATGGAAATGGCTGGTTGAGTAACGTCAAGCTGTTCTGCAAGCTCTTTTTCAGTTTGCGCATTGTTTTGAGCCAGCAATGTCTGCAGCTCATCCGTGTCAAATGTTTGAGGGCGTCCAGCGCGTGGTTAATCTTCAGGACTAAACTCTCTTCCGCGAAATCTTTGGTACCACTTTTTGTACGTTGCATGACTTACAGTATTCTCACCATATGCAGCACAAATCATTTCGGTGGCTTCAGCAGCGTTTTTCTTAAGATGAAACGCGAAGTGGATAGAAAATCGAATATGCTCTTTTGTGATTGCCATCGTGAACACAGCTGATTATTGAGGTTATGTGCATCACACGCCAAATCGCATGATGTTTCGAAAGACCAAATGTCATTGCTTTAAAACCGCAAGAGGGCGGACTAATACGTTACATGTAAACGGTGATTTGCGTCCTGTGAAATCTAAAGCTGAGAACTTATTTATACACCTAATATCAGGTTCAATGTCTCCATATTGGATTTTTTGAGTTTGGCACAAAACTTCATCGCATAACTTTGCTCTAACATATGCTGCATGTTGAGTCCGTGACGCGTCACCAAAACACGGTTTGCGGGAAGTGCGATCCTCACTCTCTCAAGGCTTGGAGGCAACTAAGTCGGGTCGCATTTTTTACTTAGAAGACTTAAGACTCTGTTCCCTACCGTCCATCCGGCCGAAAACTACGTCCTTTTAGCCCTTCTGGATGGATGGAAAAATTATTTCCGATACTTTTCGGACAAAACGTATATTTAAATTTTTAGTTAGTGAAAGTGTCATTTTTTTCTATTATTATTACGACTGCCAATGAGTGTTGATTTGTGTATGAATAAGAGCTCAGGACATCCATAGATTTTAAGCAGCAAAAATTATTACTGCAAGAATTATTTAAGGGTATGAGGAATAACAAATTTTGGTATAATAAAAATTTTAATTATTAATATGATGAATGGAGTAAAAGATAAACAAAAATATAGGTGTACATAGATGTAAATAGACATTACAATTTGCAACAATTTTTTGTTGCTATATTACTTCTACCACTAGATTATAACTAAATTATTAATAATTTCTACTCTTATAGAAAATGCATTGTTTCTGGTACTCAATTATAGTAGTAAGCACATCGGTGTAATATTTGTCAAAACATATTATTTTAGTTTTGACGCGATAACAACTTTTACAAGTAATAGTTTGATAATGGTTGTTTACACCAGGCGTCAGTTAATAAGCCTTTGAGTAAAATTACACTAAAAATATATTTATTATTTTACGGCTTTTATTTGATTAACATTTAACATTAACGTTTGCCATCCTCATATGTCCTTTATTGAAAGGGGTAGATTTAAAATTGTTTATATGTATACTTCAGGAGAGAGGAATACCAAAACTGACTTTTTAGAGTATTGTACATCTTTAACCGTCAGCTTTTAGTTTTTTTAACCCTGTAGTAATCATTTATATTGCACTATTGAGGACACTATAAATTTTACAGTTATCTTAACATGGCGTGGACCATAAACTTCAGTATAGAGAAATTTATTACTTTAACTTTTTTTTTAATTTTGTCGTTTTTGTTTACTGACCTGTTAATTTTTACAGTTGAATTAATGTGGTCTTTGTTTTTTATTTGAAAGTATTGCCGATAAGAAATGAATCTCCTTTTTTGCTCTTTGCTAATTCTCTAGAAGTTAATATTATGTTGATAATTAATTAATAGATGAAATTGATTTATTAAAAAACTGAATTTGTCAATAGAATTGATACAAACAATAATCTGCCCTATTTACAAGAAGAAAGGAGGCAAATTAGAATGTAGTAATTAGAGAGGCACATCTTTACTGGGAGTTGTGTATAAAATCCTAAGTGCAATCATAGTGAACAGAATTAAGCCATATACTGGAGAAATATTAGGCAAATATCAATTAGGATTCATAAATGAAAGGTGGATTATATATTTACAATTAGAACAATACCAGAAAAATGTTATAAACATAATACATATATATACTATACATACATAGATTATCAACAAGCATACTATAGCATAAATAGAAAATGCATAGAAAACTATAAAGGAATTTAAAATCCCAGAAAAACTAATTAACCCAGTGAAAATGACAATATCAGAAACTAAAGACAGAGTAAGAATTTGAAGTAAATGAGGTTTAAGGCAAGGCAACCCCCTATTCTCCACCATATTCAACTTAGTATTAGAAAGATGCATAAGGAAAATAGACGTAAATCCAAGAATAAACATGTATAATAAAAGGTATTAATGACTTAGCATTTGCATACAAAGCGGTGTTCCTGGCACAAACAGAACAAGCATTAAAGAGAAAAGCTAAGAAGGTAGGATTAATAGTGAACGATAAAAAACAAATACATGCTGAACACAAGAAATAGAAGAGAGAACAAATAACATTCAAATAGATAAGCACATAATGCAGAAAGTCTCGAAATTTAAATACCTAGGAAGCGTAATTACAGATAATAATGAAACAAGCGAAGAAATAAAATCAAGAATAGCAGTTGGAAGTAAAAGCTACTATGCGCTTAAAAACATATTCAATCGAGAAGCACATCAAGAAGCATGAAAAAAATATATAAAACAATTATCAAACCAGTGGTACAGGTGTTAGAGGGAAAAAAGTTTGCTCTGCAGTCTTTCTTGATGTTGCTCAAGCCTTTGACGAGGTTTGGCATGAAGGGCTGATACACAAATTAAACAATATACTTCTGAAGGAATATGTAGAAACTCTAACATTATATATAAATGATAGACTTTTAGAATCAAGCAGGAAGACGAATATTTAGACTTGAAAGAAATACAAGCAGGAGTACCCCAAGGAAGTGTACTTGGACCCATTCTTTATCTATTATACACCAGTGATCTACCAACATTAGATAATATAACAATAGCGACATTCGCTGATGATACTGCTCTTTTAGCGGTCGACCAGAATTGAGAAAACTACAGATAGTAAGCAATACCACAGTAGACTGGACCGGAAAATGGAGGACTAAGCTCAACGAACTGTAATCCGTTTATATAAATTTCACTAACAAAAAACTAGGCACCTCCACTAAATATTAACGGTACAATTGCACCATATGAAATGAACGCTAAGTATCCCGGAATGACACTTGATGCAAAATTGTGATGGAAAATGCACGTGAAGAAAAAGAGCTGAGCTTAATCTGAAGTATAAACAATGCTATTGGCCCTTTGTGTGATAGTAACATTGAACCTATTCACACATTTCAGAATAAAGTGTTGCGTAGCATATTAGACGCGCCATGGTATGTTCGTAACACAGATTTTCATAGAGACCTTGGTACCTCAACTATCAAAGAAGAAATTAAAAGGTTTGCCTGTAAGCATGAAACCAGGTCCCACCTTCATGTTAATTCAGAGGCTCTTCAGCTGCTGAACAATCAACACTACGTCCGAAGATTGAAGAGGACCAAACTACGTGATCTAGTGTAATGTGTTGTGTGTAAAAGCAGACAGGGCCAAAAATAGCAAACGAAATAAATCCGCAGGGTAGGAGGAAACGAAGACGACCAAGGAAAAATGGAGCGAAGACGTAGGAAATGATTTAAAGGAACTGGGAATAAAAACTTGGAGAAGAAAGATCATTGATCAGGCTAAGATCCTAAAAGGACCGTAAAGCAAAAAAAAAAAAAATGAAAAAAAAAAATTGAATTAGAACATCGTATCAATGTGTCGAAAAATGGGAGTAAATTATTAAAAATCTAAACCAATAAAGTAATTCTAAACACTTCAATAAGATTGAGGTTTCCTGAGTTAGGTTACTAAAGTAGTTTAACTATTATCTAAAATATCTGCATTTATTTTAGTTCTTTATTTTTTAATTAACCCTGTCTTTACTTTTGGTATTTAATATTTTCCTTACATAACGATTTTGACTACTTGATTATTTTTGTTACCTGTTGCTATATATTTTCTTGTTTCCGTACATTCGTTTTACTCTTTCATTTGGTATTTATTACAACGTATATTTTAATTTTTTAGTACCATTTAATGTGAAGGTAAATCAAATATGAACTGGAATTATCTTTTAAACGTTACTGAAGCATAAAAATTAAACTTACAAAGTTATTTTTCTATATAACCTCTGGTGTGAAAACAATTTCCCAACAGATTGTCGTTAATTTAATTTTTTTTTAGTATTTTAAACAAATAATTGCATGGCGATAAGCCAGAATTATAGAAAAAATGCTCCAATATAGTTCAGAACTATTTTTTAATTTTTTTTTTGAGTTTGAGTACTTGTATGGAACCGATCGTTGTCGTTAACTAGGATAATATTTTCGATTGGAAATTTCGGTATTTGCTTATGACATTTGTGAAGAAAATCGATGTGTAGAATAGCGCCAAAATAAAAAAATATAATTACAAATATCTTTTCAGCTGGCAGCCGAGTTTTGGTTTCCAGGTTTACTGCAGGTAACGATCCGTTACAAAAAGCCTTTCCTTCAGTCTGATAGCGTGTCGATAATCGTTTGCACAGCTCAAGACGCTGCTGTTTATAATTTTCGAAGACAAGGGTCTCATACTTTTAGATACTTAAGATCGTTAGTAATGATTGCCTAGTAGCGTGTAGTTTATTTCGGCCTCAGAAGCAATTTCAGCAATCGTTGATCGGCGGCCATTCTCGAGAAGGCTCTCCGCAGCTCGCTGCTTTATGAAAGACTTTGGCATCCTCTCAAGAATTGTTTATGCCAAGTGTAAGTACACTCAAAATTTCGCATTCTTTTTACGCCTTTTATTGTAAGAAACATGACAGTAATTCGTTACGAAAGAGATGAGTATACTTCTCACTCTAAGATCGTGATACTGACTAAAGCAGTGGTAGTTTGAGGTATCCCACGGGAGAATTCTCACGCTCAGAAACCGTGCACTTTTTATTCAACTCACAAGTCGTAAAAAAATTTTGTTTTGTATTTGATTTACTCTCATAGTTATATCACAGAATTTTTGAAATCTGCCACTTTCTAAGTATTCCCTAGTCGAAGACGTAGAACATTTTTTTATTATTAAGAAATGGCTAATTAATTTGCTCTTAATTCAACATAGGCTTTCTTTAATGATTTAAAGATGTCTATTATTAATTTTTGTGGTTATTGTTATTATTTCTCATGCTGACATTAGTTTTGTGTTTTCTATTGCGCTGTTTCTATTTTTGGAGCAAAAGACGCCTATCCAAAACCTATACCTCGCATAAACATCGAGTGCAATTTCTGATATCTTATCTTTATCTTCTGTTTACTATGTTTTATCGCGCTGTCTATTACTACCAAAAAAACTGAATATGACTTTCTCTCGCGCAGTTTAGCGGCCTAAAAAATTTACTGCTTAATATTTTTTGTTACTTTTTCATTTTTTTATTAAGTTTGTTTGTACTGCTTATTATAATTGCTACATTTCTATTATAATTAAAACTGTCCTGTTTCTTATTTAGTTATTTGCTTAATTTTGTTTTTAGTATGTTTTTAATACCGTTTTATACACTTGTTTGGCCCGCTCTGTTTCTAAAGTAATATACTAATGTTTTGTTCTATATTGTTGTTAATTTTTAGTCTTTAATAGTCATTTATGATAATCTTTACTACTTTCTTTCTTAAAGTTATTATTTCTTATATATATATATATATATATATATATATATATTAGCATATATTAGCAATCAGAACTACTACATTCTATGGGCTAATTGTATATCAGAAATTTAGCTTAATATGACGTGATGAGAGCTTCTCCAGTGAGGGACTCTCTTAATCCACAAGAAGGTATGCTGGACAAAGTCTATGTAGTCGTCGTGGATGTTCACTTTCTAGTAATCGTTGAAGCAGGTTATTTGATTGGGCTTCCAATCTATCGTGGTGGGTTCTACTTCTTAGCTTGATGACATCTTTGACATAAGGAATGCTCAGGTCGTCCTATAGCGTTTGGTTGGAGACATACCACGGTGCTTGAGTTATCATACTTAGCACTTTAGATTGGCTTCTTTGGAGCAATTCTATATTGGATTTGCTTGCGCAGCCCCAGATTTCGATTCCATACGTCCAAATAGGGATGATGATTGTTTTATATATCAATATTTTGTTTTCTGGGGAAAATTTTGCGTTCTTCCCTAACAGCCAATAGAGTTCTTTAATCTTCAGGTTAATCTGCTTCCGTTTTTTGGTAATGTGATCTTTCCATGTTAACCTAGTTTTCAGGTGGAATCCGAGATATTTGATAGATATCGTTCGAAGGAGTTCGACGTTATGGAGAGAAAGTGGAGGACAACGTTCGTGTCTTAGAGTAAAAGTCTATGTGTTGTGATTTGTTTTTATTTATTTTAATTTTCCAGAGATGCAACCAAGCCTGTAGTACATTTAAGTGGGTTTGTACTAAGTTAGATGCTAAGTGTAGTCAGCAAAAGTACAGATAGTAGTTTCAATAATGTTTTTGCTCAAAAGCATGGTTAATAATTTGGATTAATCAATGTGTTTGCTAACTGCAGAGTGTCCTGCTCGGAAACCAAATTGATGGGGAGGAAGCCAGGTATCTGATAAATATCGGCATTTACTCTCTGTAGTAATAAGCGTTCTAATACCTTGGAAATTGTAGGGAGCAAACTAATTGGACGGTAGGAGGTTACGTTATTTGGGTTCTTCCCTGGCTTATTTATTAAGATTATTTCTGCTGTTTTTAGCATTTGGAGCCAGTGCTGCAGCCTTAAAAATCATTAAAAATGTTATTATTTCTCATTGGTATTTTTTAATTGTTATTTTCTATAGGTATATATTTTTTATTATAACTGATTATGTTGAATTACTTTAATTAAGTCTTGATTTTCATGTGTTATGTTAGTGCTTTTATTTTTTATTATTTGTATTTATTTTGAATTTTTTTTTATTATAATGGCAGTAATACATATAAATAAGATAATGCAATCCAAAATTAAAATTAGTAATTACAATAAATTGCAAATATACCATGGTTATTACTAGTTTAATATTTTAACGCAACTATTATTTTAAATATAACAGCAGTATAATGTTATATTGTACAAAAAATAAATATTATAACTTGTGTGGCGGCCTTTTCGTCCTTGAACCGCTTTATATCGCGGCGGCATGCGGACCTTTGATATCAGCTACGTTTTGCCGTCGCACACAAACGGCATGGGCTTCTGCTCAGCCGAGGCATTCACGCCCCGCAGCGCGGCCAGTACGGTCGTGTCTTCACCCGCAAGAAACATTTCGCATCCCCGCAAGAATTCATATTCACGCCCCGCAGCGCGGCCAATACGGTCGTGTCTTAACCCGCATACATTCACACATATTCAACACCCCGCAGATATTCACGCATCGCAGCTCGGCCAATTTGGTCGTGTCTCAACATCCCGCAGATACCAGATCCGCAACGCAGAGGTGGCCACCTTGGAATCGCCGACGAAGCCGAAGCCGAAGCCGATTCAGGTGAGCGATTTGGCAATTCATTGGTTGATATCGGTAGCCGCCCCCATCCGCTAACGCGACGGCCGTTTAAGGGACGATTTTGGCCTTATCGGCTGACCTTCCACTACGGGCCGTACTACGTTTCCACACCGCACCAGGAGAGCGGCTATTTACACGCCTGCCTCTCCATTTTTTGGTCCTTACGAGCCGGATTGGTAACAGATACAATTTATTACGCTTTATTCAAGTAAAGTTCCCTTATAATGGATAAGCTTGAATTAAAATTAGTTCAGTTAACTGCCAAAAAAGAGGCGATTTTCGAACGATTTAATCGTTTATATAACATATCAAAAAATATTTCAAATTATGAATTACGCTCAAACGAATTATTTTTATCTCAAACAGAAGCTTTAGTGAATTATACAGCAGGTTTGAAACAATAATTGAAGAAATTAACAATTTGCAGTTTGAAATTGATCAGACTTCTCCAGACTACTCATGTTTAAATTCTATTGAAGATTTATATTCGAGTATTAAATATAAACGCAACCTTATATTGTCAAACAGCAAAACATTTACATTAGATCAAAAGAGGTATCGTAAAATTACCGCCAATTGAACTGCCTTCTTTCGATGGCAAGACTGAGAGCTGGCCAATATTTTACGAAATATTTCGTAACAATGTGCATTTAAATACAAATTTGACTGACGCGAGCGTGTGCAGTATTTGATTAGTAAATTAACTCATGACGCTTTAAAATTAACCGCAGGTATTATTCCTACAGGGATACTTATAATATTATATGGGATAGTCTTGTTAAAAAGTATCAAGATAAACGTAGTTTAGGCAGTCATTATCTAAATAACATTCTGGACATCAAAGGATGCGTCGGTAATGCTGTTAGTTTGGATACATATATAGAAAAATATTCCGCGTCCATCGCCGCATTAAAACAGTTAGACATTCCCGACCTATTAGATTTTGTCTTGTTACATTGTGGTTTAAGAAAACTTGATCCCCAAACGCTTCAACAATTTGAAAATAGGGTGAGCGGAATAGAATTACCCTCCTGTAAACAATTTATTTCATTTACGCAAGATTATGTCAAAGTACTCGAGCGCTCGCATGCTAATAATTCGTAGACCAAGCCGCGCGCAAATTTCAGTTTACCTTATCACAGCCTTGGCCGTGGCGCATAAGGTGCCTGCAAGTCGTTTGTATCGAGTGAACAGATTTTTAATACGCGTTGCCCGCTATGCGACAGAGAACACCAGCCATTTCGCTCCATTGAATTTAAAAATATGAAATCACCGCAAGCGCGTTTCGAGTTAATTAAAGCGAAACGCGGCTGTATAAACTGTTTAAGTCTATCTCACTCGTTAACTAAATGTAAATCACGGAACGTTTGTAAAATTTGTAAAAAACCGCATCATTCTTTACTGCATTTTTCCAACTTAAAGGATGATCGCCGATTTAAGCCGTCTGTGGCGGCTGGACCGCAAGCAGGTGACCGTGCGCCCATATCAACGCAATCAGTATCACAATCTCACTACACGTCTTCCGTATCGCTTAGTTCAGCAGTTTCTTCTAGTTCAGCTATATTGTTATCGACCGCACAGATCTATGCACATGGTAAAAACGGAAATACGCTCGTCGCCAGGTGTTTAATAGACAACGGGTCGCAAAATAACTTAATTACTATGGATTGTTGTAAACGCTTGAACATTCCCATAATTAAATTACGCAATTCATCTTTACAAGGTGTTGGTATGACCTCGCGACCTGTACACGGTTTTATTAATTTCGCAATAGAATCACGAATTAATCCTAACAACAAATATTACATTCGTGCTTTAGTAGTTGACTGTATTACAGACAAACTTCCCGCAAATTTCATTACATTAAATGAAGATATGTCATATTTAAATAATTTACCGCTTGCCGATTTATCCTGGAATGTACCGGGAGAAATTGACGTTGTTCTTGGTGCTCAACTGTTTCCTTATATTTATTTGGGAGATAGGGTCGATTCTGGTAACCGCACCACCCGCTATATTAACCAGCTTTGGTTACGTGCTTATGGGAGATATTGCATGTCATTATGATGCAACCTGCCTACATAGTACTACATCTTCGTTTACCGCGCTTGCTAACGTTGACATTGAGTCAAGTTTACGGAAGTTCTTTGAGTTAGAGGAAATTCCATCTCAACGTTTTATTAGTCCAGATGAATTAGATTGCGAAAATAACTTTAACTCTTCGATTTTATTTAAAGACGGCAGATATTTTGTTGATTTACCCTTTTCTCGAAACCCCTCGGAATTGGGTAATTCACGCGGTCTGGCTCACCGTCGTCTACTTGCGCTCGAGCGTAAATTCGATTGCGTGCCAACCCTACGCGAAAATTATAATAAAACTATCGCCGATTATATAACGCAGGGGTATTTGTCCCAGGTGCCTGACTCTGAATTGACAGAGGAGGGTTACTACATACCGCATCACGCCGTTGTCAGACCAGATAAGGACAGCATCCGTATCGTTTTAGACGCTAGTGCTAAAACGCACTCAGGGCTGTCACTTAATGACATTTTGCTTGTCGGATCTAATTTGCAGGCCGACTTGTTCTCGTTGTTACTCGACTTTCGTACATTCCCAATAGCAATGACTGCTGATATAAAACAAATGTTTTTGCGCATAGGAGTAAACGAGCACCATCGTAAATACTTACGAATTTTATTTCGTTTCAGTAGGAACGAACCTATTCGCACTTACAATTTTGACCGCGTACCCTTCGGGCTAAAGCCTAGCCCTTACCTAGCTATGCGTACGTTACGCAACTTAGCGTGCGAGCATAGTAACCGCTTCCCTGAGGCTTCTAAACTGGTAGAAACTCAGTTTTACATGGATGATTATGTCGATTCGGTTCCCGATGAACAGACTGCCATGCGATTGTCTCGCGAATGAATCGATTTATTTAAATTAGGCTCTTTCGACCTTGTCAAATGGGCCACTAATTCACCCGCTTTATTGGAGGTTCTTCCCGAGTTTCACCGCTTACCAGTAAATTTTTCTGGCATGGGTAACGATATTTACAATTTTAAAATCCTTGGTTTAACCTGGGATCCTGCTGACGATTACCTTTCTTTAACAACAATCGCTGTAGAAGATAAATGCACAAAGCGCACGATTCTATCGCTAGTTGCCCGCTTATTCGACGTACTTGGCGTTGTAGCTCCAGTTGTGCTGTACGCCAAAATTCTTATTAAGGAACTATGGCTAGCTAAAATAGACTGGGATGAGGTTCCTCCGGAATCCATCATCAGTCGCTTTTCAGCTTTTGCACGCGATTTTTCCGCACTCTCTTCTCTAAAAATTCCGCGCCATATTGGCATTGCGGGAAAAGCCGTAGTGAACATCGTAGCCTTTTGTAACGCGAGCTTCAGTGGTTACGGTTGTTGTGTTTATTTGTACATCACTGATCCTGAAGGTAATATCACCGTCCGGCTTTTATGTGCAAAGTCAAAGGTTTCTCCAGTTAAAATAACAACGCTAGCTCGATTAGAACTTGTCGCCGCTTTGCTGCTGTCCAAGCTTGTTCGCGTGGTCCGCGATAAACTTTCCGCTCGTGTACCTATTACAGGTGTTTACGCCTTCTCGGATTCTACAATAGCGCTTTCGTGGATCCACTCATCGCCACATAGGTGGTCTATTTTTGTCAGCAATCGTATTGCTAAAATACACGATAATTTACCTGTCGCTTATTTACCTACTCGCCGTAGGGGTCAACGCTCTCAGAAAGTTTACATATGTTTGTTTCTCTGTATGGTTACTAAAGCTATACATATCGAACTTGTATCGGAACTTACATCCGATGCGTTTCTTTCCGCCTTCAAAAGGTTTATTTCCCGCCGCGGTCCAGTGTCTGTTATATACTCAGATAATGGCACCAATTTTGTCGGAGCTAAGGCACAGCTCGGCGAAATTTATTCTTTTGTTAAACTCCACTGTCCAATCTGATATCAAAGGAGCTTCTTAAAACACGCATTGAGTGGATAATGATTCCGCCACGCGCCCCGCACTTCGGAGGCATTTGGGAATCTAACATTAAAAGCGTTAAGACACACTTGTATCGAGTCATGGGCAAGCAGTTGCTCACTTATGAGGAACTTTTGACCGTGCTAGTGCAAGTGGAAGGTATTGTAAATTCTCGACCACTTAGTGTTTTATCATCAGATCCGCATCCGGATGTGCTCACTCCGGCGCATTTCTTAATGTCCAGTCCTCAAGTATTTACCTTCTTCTGAATTGACAGAAGAAAGCTTGAACTTAACAAACCGCAAAAGGCTTTTAGATCAGCTTGTATTGTCTTATTGGAAAAATGGCGAGTTGAATACTTGCACACGCTGCAAGTTCGGCAGAAGTGGGATCACCCGATCGCCCAATAGAGATCGGTACTGTTGTTCTCTTGGGTCAAGATAATGTACCTCCTTTAACTTGGCCACTAGGCGTTATAACAGAGACTTTTCCCGGATCGGATGGTGTAATCCGCGTAGCTTCAGTAAAAACCGGGTCAGGTACATACAAACGTCCTGTCACCAAGCTATATCCTTTGCCAACCCAATAAACAATATTTTAGCTGACTCATGTATATATAGATAGTGTATTAATAGGGCATTTATATATAGTTTGTTACGATATAAATCTAACCGCAATTTAACGCACCTGAAATATAACAGTTAATTTCAGGAATTTAATGACAATATTGTTTCAAACCACTGTTAATAGCTCCTTGATAAAGTAGTAATTTTTTTGAAAGCTCAGGACCTTTCAAGGCGGGGAGTATGGTGTGGCGGCCTTTTCGCCCTTGAACCGCTTTATATCGCGGTGGCATGCGGACCTTTGATATCAGCTACGTTTTGCCGTCGCACACAAACGGCATGGGCTTTTGCTCAGCCGCATCACGCCAGCGCGGCAGTTCGTCGTGTCTTAATCCGCATAATTCAGATTCACGCCGCAGCGCGGCCAGTACGGTCGTGTCTTCACCCGCAAGAAACATTTCGCATCCCGCAAGAATTCATTCACGCCCGCAGTGCGCCAATACGGTCGTGTCTTAACCCGCATACATTCACGCATATTCAACACCCGCAAATATTCACGCATCGCAGCTCGGCCAATTTGGTCGTGTCTCAACATCCCGCAGATACCAGATCCGCAACGCAGAGGTGGCCACCTTGGAATCGCCGACGAAGCCGAAGCCGAAGCCGATTCAGGTGAGCGATTTGGCAATTCATTGGTTGATATCGGTAGCCGCCCCCATCCACTAACGCGACGGCCGTTTAAGGGACGATTTTGGCCTTATCGGCTGACCTTCCACTACGGGCCGTACTACGTTTCCACACCGCACCAGGAGAGCGGCTATTTACACGCCTGCCTCTCCATTTTTTGGTCCTTACGAGCCGTATCGGTATCGTATCCCACACCGCACCACGAGAGCGGCTATTTACACGCCTGCCTCTCCAATAACAAAAAAATAAAACAACGTGTATTAGTTTACAGTATTTATATAATAAAAGAGAATTTTTGTTGGGCTTGATTGAAAAGCAATTAAAGACGCAATAGAGTTACGAAAACTATAACAATAAATCAAAATTAATTCAAGTTTCTGCTCTTTTTTTACTTTGAAAGTATTTGACCACCATAAAATTATATATAAAAAATATCGAACTTGATTTATAATAGCCAGAAGCATAAGAATGAATTCAGAAGTAATGATGACACAAGCAAAAATTGGGCTGTACTGCTTTAAGGCCATATTTCAAATTGGCAAACCGACAGAAAATTGACAATTACCTATGATGGCCAGAAGAAAATAAATCGAATTTTGTTTAATGCACTAATAGTGTACAGAAAATAAAATAAATTTAGATAAATCTTTTGCTGAACGTTAAACGAAGATTTATAACCAAAAAATGCTTATTTAATGTCAAATTGAAATTATAACTTGCCTTATAAATGCGTGAAGGCGTTTGTGTTTTTAAGTTTAAGTTAAAATTGCCAATTTTGTTGGTCGTATTTATTTTAAGAAGTTTTACAATGATTTAATTTTAAAAGTAAATAGTGAAGTTTGAAACTTTACTTCATTTACTACTTTGAATGTTTTTTTGTCGAGAATGTCAAGCTGAGAAAATAATCTTTCTACTAAAATTAAGACCTTACTGGAGTTAAAAATATTTGGCAATTTAAATGAGTTATAATTGACAATCCTTTTTTCTCCTAAAGAAAGTATAAATCTAACAGCCATAAAAAATTATTCTTACCGATTATCTTACATGATGCAACACAAATTTATGTATTCATTGAGTTTTTTAAGTTCGAGTGAAATATTTCGGTAGGTTTACGGTTATTACTATTAAAAAGAAAGTAAAGATTACGTGGACAGTTTAAAAAGTACAGTGTTCTTGTAAACAAAAATAAACATTGTTTTGGAAACATACTATTAATTGCCATCAAGACTTAAGTTTATTGTATCCAGACATGTTGCTAATAGTAGAGAAAATTCACGTAACCAAAGGAATCAGACAAGGGGATTCGATCAGCCCACTATTATTTAACTTAGTCATACACGAAATGTGGCCCTCACCCCGCCCCAGATATAAAATGGGAAAATCAGGAAATTAGATTCATATGTTATGCGCACGGGACTCCGACAAGGGTGCTGTATAGCTCCCATTTTGTTTAAAATTTATCTTAACGAAGCCTTAATTCAGTGGAGAAGAAAGTGTGGTGGCATGGGACTACAGATTGGAGACGAAATACTTAGCACATTACTGTTTGCTGACGACCAAGTCATTATCACTGAAGACGTAGACGACTCGAACTATATGTTACGCAAGCTCCAGGAAGAGTATAAAAAATGGGGCCTGGAGATTAACTTGCAGAAGTCTGAACACCTAGTAATTGGAGACGATGGTATGGACCTGAATATTAGTGGCGACGTAGTTCATGGTTGCTCAAATTTTCGCTACCTTGGAGTTTTATTTTCAAGCACGCCAGGAAGTGACGCAGACATTGATCTTAAAATAGCCCAAGGAAGGAGAGCCATTCCACTGCTGAACACGGTACTCTGGAATGATAAAATTACAAAAAAAAAACGAAGACAACAATATATAAGACTACAATTGAAAGCATCACCACATATGGATCAGAGGTATGGGACATTAATCAGCGAAATAAAAACCGTCTAATGGCACTGGAAATGGACTATTGGAGACGGAGCTGTGGTGTATCTAAGCTACAACACGTGCGAAATGAAGAAATAAGACAGCGAATGGAGGTGGATGGTACGATAATCAATACCATAGAAACAAAAAGGCTTATCTGGTATGGACACTTAGAACGAATGGATGACGACAGATGGCCGACGAAAGTTTGGAAATGGGTACCACCAGAACGTCGCAAACGGGGTAGACATCGCCGAAGCTGGAGAGCAGAGGTACAGGACGCTATGGAATCCCGAAGATTAGAAGAAGGAGATTGGCTAGATAGAAATAAGTGGCGTTTGGGAAGCGAGACGCGGCCTCGGCCGTAATAAAACTCGCCAATATATATATATATGTTATGCGCACGACGCAACTCTTATTGCGGATACTGAAGATAACCTGCGAACTCTCTAAAGCATGTGATACGATCGGGTTAAAAGTGTAGGATAAGAAAACCAAAGAAATAACAATCCATAAAGAACTGCTACGTTGCAAACTCGAACTATCTGGATTTGATATGGAACAATAAACATCTAAAAAAGGAGGCTAAAGTTAGAATATGTGAATCCTTCAAAAGGACGATTTTGACTTGCGCAATCGAGACAAGGTTAGATACGGTAAAAACCAAGCAAATAGTGAGAACAACCGAGATGAGGCTATTACAAAAATTATGGGCGTAACTAAACTTGACCACATACGAAGATAGGAAATAAAACAAAGCTGCCAAGTTCAAAAGATTGACGAGTGGACCAAAAGAAGAAGATCAGAATGGAATAGCCATATATTTGAGATGGAAGACACCAAGATAAAAAATAAAATGAGAGACCTGTTACCTAGAGGAGAAGACCACCGGGTAGACCGAGAAATAGATAACAGGATGCGCTGGAATAAAACACGCTTTTAGCTTATAAAGAAGTAGAAGAAGAAGAAGACATGTTGGTGGTATTGTCGTGGTCCTGTCTTCCACAGTTATTTAAATCAAGACCTACAAAATCTACACTTCACACTACGGCATTCATTATATCTTCTTTTGATCATCAATGTAATTTTTATCTTGCTGACAGCTGACTCCATAACTCTATTCCATAAGATTTCTTAACCAAGTTGTTTGTCTACAGCTAACTCTCCCTTTGCCTTCGATTTTAATTTTTATTATGATTTGGGGAATTTGGTATGTTATGTCAAAGTACATGCCTTAAATATTCTAGTTTTGTTCGCTCGATGTACAGTAGTATCTCTGATTTTTTTCTTATTTTCCTTTATTTCATACTAGATGAACCACGGAATTCTAAGCATTCTTTGATGTACCGATTTTAACTTAACAATTCTTAATCTTATTTCTACTGAAAAGTCACAATGATCATTTATTATACAGCCTAGATATTTAATTTTACGAAGATTTTTAAAAGTGAAGTTACCAGTTGAGATAGATGGCTATGGAAGTTAATTTTCTAAGACATGCATATCTTTTTATAATAGTAATATGGCAATGCCGGAGTATCTTAAATTGTTTAAAATATGGTCATTTATGTTAAGACACGCATCGATTTCATGCAAAGCTTTTTTAAATATGTACTCCAAATAGAGATAGAATAGGGTAGAAGAGAGTACACGTTTTTCTCATTCGTTAATGTTTATTATTTACCTTAACATGTACTTTTTTTGTTTCAGCAGAAGTTCTTAATAAGTCTGACATTCTTAGATCTTCAAAAACTCAAATTTTTCAAGTTATGGCAAAATCAACTACCTAATACCTAACCATCATTAACCAATACCACGGTACATAACCTTTTTGACTACTCTGTAAACGACTTAGCACGTTTTTGCAAAAGGTTTTTACTTTCCTTTACTCCAAATCATGTTCCCACTAAACATATCATATATTAAATAGAATTCTCCATTTCCACTCTTTTTCAAAACGTGGCAAATGAAACCAGGTAAGACGTAGCCGAAGTGCTACGTATAGCCGTGTTACCAAAACGAAACATCAAAGCCTCCGAATTACGTACCTTAAGAGTTCTAAAAGAAGAAACCAATAATATTACAATTTTACAGGACAAGGGCAACGCTACAGTGATTCTAAACACAGCAAACTACATCGGTAGAGCACCTACCTTGAAAAGAAAACCAAACCCTCATTACTAATTAAAATCTATCATCTGATAGTAAATTACTCCCCATATCCCAGAAAAATTTTCAACATTCTTAAATTGTATGGTCTTTCAAAAACTTATAAAGAGAACATTCCTTTGCATCCCATAGTTAGTACTTTTGGTTCTCCCACCCACAACTTAGCTTATCCTAACTCTTTAACCACTCACAGAACAAGCGTTATCCTACATCCTAAACTCCTGTAATGTCCTAGAAATACTCAAAACCTTTCCTGTACGCAAGATGATATCATGGTCAGCGTTGATGTCGTCCCTTTGTTTGCCAATATCCCAATTTCTGATACCCTATAATTATTGAAATCAACTTTTCTTAATTAATCCTTGTCTATCCAATACTTACTTCACCTTTCAAAATAAATTTTACCATCAAACTAACGGTGCTCCTATGGGTTCTCTACTTTCATGCGTCATAGCAAATTTTTTCATGACCGATTTTGAAACAAAGGCTCTCATCTCCTTTTACCTTCAGTCTATCTACTGAATATGATACGTTGATGATACTTTTGTTATCTGGCTTCACAGACAAGATACGCTACCCGAATTCCTTTCCCACCTAAACCAAATTTACATCAATATCAAATTTACCATGGAAACCCAACAAAATAATTTCCTTCCTTTTATACATAGATTTATAACAAACAATTCTTTAAATGATAGCTTTCATTGTACTGTCTATATAAAATCTATTTATACTAACTGCTATCATGCCAAATCCCTTCATCACTCTGTCCAAATACATTCAATCGCAAAATTTTTTATTACCAGATCAAGCAGTCTTTCCGACAGGAAAAACCCCCAAATAGAACTCAAAATCATTACCACCACTCTACTACGAAATGAATATTCCGATTAATCCTTATTCTATATAATCAAAATATAAATAAAAATATCAATTTTTAATCCCAAAACACTCCTGACCAACAAAAAGCATTTTTATCTTACATCAGAGTTATTATCGATAAAATAAGCCGCATACTAATGCAGCAAAACATATGTACGGTTTTCATGTCTAATAATCAAAAAGCGAATTTTATTCGCTTAGTAGAATATCATTACCCCAATGAAGTCCAAGGAGTATATGAAATACCGTGTGTAGACTGATATATACCGGGTGTTCCATTTTAAAAGTCGCACAAAAATATCTCGTCAGGGGAGCCACCAATCGACAAGTGACCTTAATAAAAGTTGTTGGATTAAAGGGGCCATCTATCGTGTGTTTTTTTATAGAGGTATAGAACTTTGAAATGGAATAAAACAAAGATGACTTTTTAAATTGACATGAAATTTACTTTATTCGAAAGATAATCTTCTGGCATTATAATTTAAATATGACTTCTGGCATATGACCGCCACGGTTGGCTCTGACGTAGTCTAATCTGGAGGTCCAATTTTCGATGACTTTTTCCAACATTTATAGCCGTATATCGGCAATAACGCGGCAAATTTTGTCCTCCAAGTGGTCAATCGTTTCGGACTTATCGGCGTAGACTAGCGACTTCACATATCCCCACAGAAAATAGTCTAGCGGCGTTAAATCGCACGATCTTGGAGGCCAATTCACGGGTCCGAAACGTGAAACTATGCGGTTACCAAACGTTTCCTTCAATAAATCAATTGTGGCACGAGCTGTGTGACATGTCGCGCCGTCTTGTTGAAACCACAGCTCCTGCACATCATGGTTGTTCAATAGATGAACGAAAAAGTCAGTAATCATGGCTCTATAGTGGTCACCATTGACTGTAACGTCCTGACCAGCATCGTTTTTAAAGAAGTACGGACCAATGATTCCACCAGCCCTTAAAGCACACCAAACAGTCAGTTTTTTTGGCTG
The DNA here is from genome assembly GCA_036346155.1 of Sinelater perroti. NCBI lineage: Eukaryota > Metazoa > Arthropoda > Insecta > Coleoptera > Elateridae > Sinelater > Sinelater perroti. The sequence goes on from JARFIY010000265.1 coordinate 15,792,035, forward strand.
TAACGGTGTCTCAACATACACTTGAGGATTACCATCACTCCAAATACGGCGGTTTTGTTTATGGACGTATCCATTCAAACAAAAGTGAGCTTCATGGCTAAACAAAATTCGCTTATGAAAATCGGGATCAACGGCAATCTTGCTTTGGGCCCATTCACCGAATCTACGCCTTGCTAGGTGATTGTGTGGCTTCAATTCTTGCACGAGTTGGATTTTGTAAGCACGCAAACCAAGATCTTTCCTCAAAATCTTCCAAAAGTGGATGGACACATATCCAATTCCTGTGCACGATGGCGGATAGACTGATTCGGGTCTTCCTCTACGCTACGCTCTACAGCAGCAATGAGTTCTTCTGTACGCACTGTACGACGTCTCTGTCATATTTAGCTTCGAGAAAGATCAACGGCTTAAAGAATTTTAAGGCTCCACAAATTCCACCCTTACCATATTACTTTAACCCAAACATTGACTGCTCGTGACTTCCAGAGAAGATTAGAATTTTGTAACTGGGCTAAGGGTTCTTATTAAAAAAAAATTGGATACCACAGGACCTTACTAGAGTGCCGCACTCAGTGCCGGACTACATAATTAACTTTTATTAGGTCACTTGTCGGTTGGTGCACCCGGTATATAGCAGTCTACACAAGATATTTCATATACATGTATATGGATGTACATGTATATGGATCCTATACTGGGTGATTTATATCAGAAGGCGAAAAATGAAAATTCGTGTTTGGGATTAGATTGTAGGGAAAAAATGTGAATTAATTTTTTTTTTGATCGGCCTTTATTTTAGAGTTATCGAGGTTCAAAAAATTATTTTTCAGTTTTTGCTTACAATCTAATTCCAAACACGAATTTTCATTTTTCGCCTCCTGGTATAAATCACCCTGTGGTCAGACTAACCGGCAAATATCCAGCCGAATATATAAGTATTCTCTGGCCGTACGGAAAGGCGATATTGATTCGGTACTTGCCAAACACAATAAAGAAACACGCCACAAAATTAACTTTCTCCAGGTAAAAACAATTGCCCTCATTGCCTATCTCACCAGAAGGAATATTCGCGAGGCAAATGAAATAGAAAAATGCTCACAATGCCTGAACACAAGAGATGATAGCCAACGCTTCCCCCTTATATAAAAATTCCTCATTACCCTGCACCAACAAATTTTTCCCAATCCAGTACATCTCTGGTCAAACTTTTACTTCTATTCCTATAAATAGCAAAGCGGGACACCCAAAATATCAGTCTTATTCAAAGACTATAGCCTCTTGGGGAGTAGATAGATTGAGACCCCGAGCGAAAAGATAAATTCTTGAAAATGGCATTAACGCTGATGCCGAAACGTCGAGAATTTTCTGAAATACGACGCGGTTCAACCCGTGAACTATCTCTTTGCAGGAGAATATGCAGACTGAATAAAACTTTGTGTGTTCCTAGGTTGTTTATAAACTCAAATTGGGTATCTTATATATATTTCTTGCGCCGTTTGTGTATCCAATCATGAACAATTTTCAGTGATATTTTCGATACATGGTTCACTAAACTTACTAACGTATAATCAGAGCATATCTTCACATTTTTGGTTTTAGACAAAGTTATAATAGTCATTCTGTGGAAATTATTTTGGTATCGTATATTATTATATAGTTCAGTATCATTAAGAACGGCTTCCGTTTTACTAAAGTTTTTTATTTCTAAACATTTTCTCTTTTCTCTCTCATTCTCTCCTCTTTTCTTTTTCCATCTTTTCCTCCTCTTCTATTCTTCTACCCGTATTTCTCTTCTTATCTTTCTCGCCGCCTCTTTACCCCCCCCCCCCTTTCATTAATATATTATAATCCAATTTCACATTTAGGTTTAGATATATTTTGACTGATATCATTCTGTTTCGAAATCATTTATTTACTAGAATATGGTCTATTTGGTTCCAAATCACATATTGTGGGTTATCTCGTGGGATTTCTAAGTGTAGAGTTGTCTTATTGAAATTTGGAAAATGTATTTAATGTAACTAAACTTTTTCTTGACGTAGTTGTAGCAATACATTTTCATTCCGGTCTCCTAGACTAAAGTCTTCCGCATATTCTATGCGTTCCTTTGCTTTAAAATTGCAAATTATATTTAAGATTTGTTTTTTATTTTTAGTGCCTATTGCAATTGTCTCATCTTGGTTTTATTATGGGACATGTACTTGTATTACATTTATATCTACTGCCACTATTAGGGTAAAACCCTTTATGACGTTAATCGAATGTTTTAAGACAATAATTTCCACTCTATTGTAATGATCAGGGTCGTCGTTTTTTGCATAGTACGCTACATGGTAATCTGAAATAAGCTATTCTGAATTAGGCCATCTCATTTTATTCGCGCCTAATAAGTTAGTGCCAAGTTTTTTTATTTCTATTATAATGTTGGTCAAATTACCAGCTATATACATAATTGTTACGTTCCATGTCTCCATTTTTATGTTTATTTTCTTCTTCTGGGTTTTCTGTACCATTTCAAGTATGCTGGGAACTCAGGGCCATATTTGGAATGCTTGATGCATTTTGATTTTATTACGGATACATTTACAATGTAGGATACGATATAGTGCCGCTATTATTTTATTCAGAACTGCTTGATTCAACCAGAATTATACTTCTAATTGATACTGAAAATGCAGTTGCCTATCTGCAAGTTTCTGTTTTAGTCCGTGTGTGGTATTTGATTTGCCATCTATTTTCCATATCTGAAAGGTACTTCCTGATTCCTCTACCTGGAGACGCTTTCTACAGGGGACAGAATACCCTACATGAATTGGAAAGCAGTTATTAGCTATAAATAAATAAGGATGCCCGAAAAGTAAAATGTAAAGATGTAAGCGAAAGGTGTTCTCGCCCGAAATCTCCGATAATATTCTTCAAATAGACGAGACAGTGGTGAGTAGTATACAAACGCCAGAAATTTTGATTAAAAAGTTAGGAAATACATTTGTCACAGATAAACTAGTTCAATAAATTTCTTACAATGTAGTTTGGCATATTTTTTTAGAGAATGTAGAAGCTCATTGGGAATAGAATAATTCAAGAAGACAAACATTCACTCCATACCCAGCTGCACTACAAATACACAAAATATGAGTTGACGCAGGGGTAACTCAATTATTTATTACACAGATATATTAAACAAGGGAGGCAATTTGGCTTTAGAAAGACAAGAGTAGTGCACTCTTAAAAATTCCTCAATAGCCGAACACAAACATTTAAGAATTAAATTCCAGATAATCTTTTTACAGAACTGTCATGAAATTTTCCATAAAGAAATGCTTTAACGCACAAGCAAAACTTCCAACGAAAAATGGAAGGAATATAAATCTACATCGAACACAACAGAGCCTTTCGAAAAGCGAAATGGTCTATTTAAAAACATTTGTTGCGGGGTGCAGACAATATCCAAAGAACTACCGAATGGTCAAAGTTATACTTTAAAATCAGATAAAATGTACAATTTTTTAGAGAAATTAGTGAAAGTTTAGGTCTTGGGTTTAGTGAGATTTTTGAATATAAAAAGAGAAAGCTGATAACATAACCCTTGTCAGAAACATTCCAGGACTGGACTTGTAAAAAATAATTTATTCAACTTACCAACTAATTCTTTAAGATCATGTTAAACCAATCTCCTTGGCTATATATGCACAGCTGCTATTGCTTCTGGAAGTCATGGGCGCAACCACAGAAAGCCTTGCCCGGAATGGTTTTTAGCACACCACAGTCGTTTGGATTAGTGCAATATCTTTACGACGTTTCACTTTCGGTGGACTTTCACACGGAGTCTCATTTAACAACTCAGCAGTAATTATTGTCCTGCTTTCTTTCTGTTTCTTTGTTACAGTGTGAGAGACTATTTTTGCATTAAGTTTCCGTTTCTCTAAATCGTTGTGTAAAATTTGGTGACACACATCCTCATTCAACTTCAGATTTTCTAATATCATATGTATATTAAGACAATTTTTTGCAGTAACTGCCTCACATGTTCTATATTTCCAACGGTATGTGATTTTGACGGGTTGCTGGCTCTCGGGTCGTTTTGCACTGAATCTCTGCTTTCCCGAAACCTTTTCGATAATGTCTCGTCACCATATGCTTGCTGTATCATATTTTATGTTTTATTATCTACTTTATCTAGCTTAAATACATATTTTAATGTTAACTCTTAGTATAACTCTAGTATAGTCTTGCCACTAAATAAGTTTACACAAAAACACTTTCAAGGTTACGCCTATTCCGAACACATATCAGGTGACTGAATAACAACCCCCATTTCTTGTGTTTAGGTAATATAACTAAAGAACTAAAGAATCAGTTCTGGGACTTTTCTGACAAAAGTTGTACATAAAAGGAATAGTCTCTGAGAGTTGGGAAAACTTTTCAAAAAAATCAATAGTCTTGCAGAAGAGTGTGCCAGGTCAGTTTTAGGAGAGTCCAATGTTACTTTTGATTTCGAGTTACATGTGTTGTCTACACATAGCGTTACACAGTTATAGGGGTATGAAGCCCCAAAATTAATTTTACATTTATACATTTTTTGGTTTAGTGATTTTTGTTTCTTATTATATGTATTTATGTTATTGTTTTAATTTTTTGTTCTTCGAATTATTACACAAGAAAACATTTAATTTTAATATTGGAATTATTTTAAACCTTAAGGATTGTGTCACATTTTAACTGTCAAATTAATAATGCTGAAATAACTCGACTAATTAAGTTTTATGCTCAACTGGTCTCTCAATTTACCACCTCCGATTAGGACTAAGAAGGGAGTACACTTCAGCTTACCTTCCAGCTTAATATTAAAAATTGGCTGCTGGAAAATCAATACTAATTACGCATTTAAGCTCAACTTCCTCGGTTTCTGCAGGAGTCGCAAATTTATTTCCAGCGAGGCGAAAATGTATTCCATACCTGAAACGAAGTTTAACGAGCCTCCATCCGTTTCCTTTCTAGCCGCGCTACTTTTAACTATGCACCCCGTCCCCCCGTGCCGGCGCGCAGCCTCGGGCTGATTATGGATAGGAAATTATATTTATGAAATCTAATGAAATTTGGTGTAAAGCTTTGTACTGTCTTGCGGTGTTTATTTGAATTCTAAGTCGGGAATATCCCGGCCAACCTACGCAGTTCCATAAATAGACGTAGGTAGGTTGTGTCAGTGGGTATCTTAACGGGAGGGTTGGGCAGGTGCTACTTTATCGCCCCCTTTCAAATTTTTTATTTATTAGGTTACCTGTAGGCGCTCCTTAATTAAGTCAAATAATTTTTTATTTTTTTATTTGATTCTGATGCCATCATTATGACATGTAAAAAGCAATATTTCAAAATTAGCGGTCGATCGTTGCTGGAGCAGCTGAAGATAGGGGCAAATAGCCCATATGGGCTTATCGCTCAATTACATATCGTTTGCGGTATTGTATGCACTGTTATCACGTATATTAGTCGGAAAGGGGCGTCCGGTGCGTTCGGTAGCGTTATCGTAAACTAACCAACGGACGGATTTTGCTGCCGAAGTACATCTATTAGTTGAACAGAGCAGAAACACCCCTGCCGCGAGCTTTTTTGTAAACAAAAGTGTGACATCGGCGTTGCATAAAATTTAGACAAAACCAGACCCTGAAAACGAATCGATTTTCCGACCCACGCACGCCTTCGCGTTTGGAGGCGCCGGCGCCTGGCGTCGCAGTCATTACTAGACCACATCTGGAAATCAAGACGGTCTGGGCCGTCTCCCGACTTGGTTAGATTTGACTGTAGAGTGGCAAGACAGTGCCCCAAACTCATCTGGAGCTATGCTGTGAACCGCGCCGGCCTTCACTAAAGGTAAGGGCCCATCCGCTTGCACCCCCCTTTCGCATTATTCTCGCGCTAAACACCCACCTGTTTGGCTACCTTATGCGCCCTCAAAAATCACGATTGGTTTTATCGTAGCGGATATTTAGTAATCATTTTAGGCACAGCTGTTCGTTGCAACATCTCGCGTTTATTTTTTATACGTTTTTATTGCAAACTGAATTATAATACGTAATTACCAAAATACAGCGTTATTGTATGGGCGCGGGGGCGTTCAAGAAGGAATTGATGCGATTTAATGTTGACGAGCGCACCGCTTTTTGTTTGTCTGGAAAATGAGACATCTACAGCTTTCATTTCAGGCCATGCCGGGGCCCAGCGGTGCCCTGCGCCTTGCTCTACTTCTCTTAATTGCCACCGTCGGCCCCCCAGGAGTCTACTCCGAGGAAAATGTTGGTAAGCATAACGTAGTTTCTAGATAATTAATTTGATTTCTCCGATGCCCCCTTTGTGCTGCGGCCTAATTACACCTGAAATGGCTTTCGAGCGGAGCCGCGTAAGAGCTGCTCGAACTAATTTCGGCGAATTGGTAAACTTGTTAACGAAACAGATTTAGTCGCCTGATACGAGCTGATCCTCGTTAACCAACAGCATTGTCAGGCGGATTAACTATTTCTGCCGAAGATAAACTAATTTGGCCGATTTGTGTGTTTTGGGCTTTGTTTGGAGCGCTCGGCGTATAAGCATCTTCCAGCCGTTATCGCCACTGTAACCCCTTTTCAAATGTTAATCGCCAGCAATGTAAACGGTTGCCGAGTTCTGGTTTCTTTCCAGTTTAAATCGATATATTGACTTTTGCTTACGTACATGGAATGTTAAACGCGGTATGTTTATTTCAATACGCGCCCTTTTGCTCGACCCGATCACGTACTTGCTGGCACTAGCTCGCCGAAATCGCCGTGTTCAAACATTTACTCCACTCGGTTGTCTCGCTGCTCCACAATATCTGCAACCCTTAACCCAGTTGAACGTCTAATGGCATTTCTAATCCTTATTATTGCGCCTGATGGAATCTTGGTGTTCGGCGGCAGACCGCCCGCGTTTTTCTTATTGCTCGAGTGCCCTGCGACGTGCTAAATCATCTTAATTCCACTAGACGAAGTGTTCCTACAACCCTTTAATCTTGGAAAGCGTTTGGAAACCAGCGGGAGGCTTCCAATTGCCCCTTTCCGGGAGTACGCCGAAGGGATGATTTAGTTTGATGGCACAATATTTACAAACACGTGTCGCTCGCTACTGAAGAAGAACTGTTTGGTTCGATAAGCTTTGATCAACAAAAAGTGTACAGTATAAAAATAAGTAAGATTTAAGTAAATCACTCGATTTATTGCCATTAATAAGTACAATAAGATGTTTGCTGGTTTTACACAAGCTCCATTCTTTTCTTTACAAAAGCTTGGCCATTGTCGGCGTAGTTAGACAATATCGACCTTTAGAAGGTGCCCAGTGTCTAAAACGACATTGAGTAATATTTGCCAACGTTTTAATGTGTGGATTTATGAAATCTGCGTTTACAAATAAAATATGTCTGTGATGTAATAAAAGAAAGTAAATTTAGTGCGGTCTTTGTAAAAAATACATTTTTTATCGTACAAGACTTGAATGTGCAATTTTAGGTTCTTGAGCGATATTTATATTGCAACGTTCTATTATATTATTAGCATCCTGCCCTAAAATGATTATAATGATTTATCTATCATGTTTAGACAAAACATTTAATTTTTTTTCAATTTTTGTTACATAAATACCCATTTCATCTCAAAACTTTTATTTAAAAAATATCTCTTTTTCTAGCTTTAGAATTAGCAAACCTCTGGACTATGTCATCAAAAGAAAGACTCTGTAGAAAGTCAGCCTCAACAAATAAAAGTAGAAGTCCCGTTCACTCTCTTAGGACCTGAAAAAGATTGTTCTCCAGTGTAGTTAGTAACTATAGAGTTTACATTTTATGGCTAGCATTCTTTGAAGTTCTAATTGTGTTTTAGGTTTGGCTTTTTTATCTTCATTGCCAATACCTTTATTGATCCTTAAAAATACCATTGTTGTGTCTGTACTTTTTTCTTAAAGCTTTTCACTTCTCGAGACTTTATAAGAACATTTTACCAGAAATATACCATTAATGGTATTTCTAGACTCTTACATTTTTCTATTATCACATTTGCTTTATAGTTTGATCACTATCATTTATAATGTGTGTTAGGACATTAAAAACTTTCTGGTAGGATTTGTATAATACTTAACTGGCATCAGTAAGGACACTTCATCGGGTTATTGACAAAGTTTTTAAAGATAAGGAGACCGCTTTAAAGCGAGACTTCCAGATATACTATCTTTTGGTTGAAGAATTCAAAAATTATAGATGCAGAGCCAACCAATTGTAAAGAGTGATCTGCGCAAGGGATGTATGTGGTCGGAGGAGTTACTTTTTTATTTTAACCTGAAGACCTTTGTAGTACCCAGACACGTTGCTGGCATTTGTTCACTACTGTTATTTAGAGCAAGACCTGCAAAATCTACGGTCGATGTTACAGAATTTACTATCTCTTTATTTATATGGCCACAGTTGGGAATAAACGTAACAAATCTGGTGTGAACATCACACGACTTTCCTTATCCTATTATTTGGGTAATTCTGGCAAAAACCCTGGGCTTCAATTTTTTTTTCGAGTTTCTATTTTACCAACGTTTACTTTAAATTCATGTTTGTCTCGTGATAACAAATCATTTTTACTCTCATAAATTTTTTGTATGTTCAACCGTTTAGTCTCGCGGCCGCTTTGCGACCGATTTTGCGACCTTGCGACCAAACGGCTCTGCCGAACTTTACCAAAAGGACGAGGCGCGAGTCCAACACTCGAAAGCTGATTAAAATAAACAGTACAAGACAATAATTGACTCGTACTTAAAATTTTGCACGTCACTGAAGGTAACCGTGCGAGCTCGGCCGCACGGCCTTCCCAATTATCGCCTGCGTGCTCCCTCCTAGAGGCCAAGCGCTCCCACCCGTCCTCCCATTTTCATTGCAATTTTTTGTTCATCTCGGTTTGATCTATGCGGTAATATAAATTTCCCAAACCATTTTACGAACACCCGGTATATTAAAAATCCTGAGCTTCAATTTTTTTCGAGTTCCTATTTTACCAACTTTTATTTTAAATTCATGTTTATCTCAAGATAACAAATCATTTTTATTCTCATAAATTTTTTGTATCTTCAACCGTTTAGTCAATTGCACTTGATAAATATTTATTATTTTCAAATTTTGTTACATGTTTTGCAATAAAAAGATTCAATTTTTTAACCAGTTCTACACAGTAAAAAAGTTACCATTTCGTATAAAATCGAATATTTCATTGTCACTATGAATTGGCAGTCAACTTCAACATGACACCCATACAAAGCTTTCTCTATTTTAAAATAATCTAATAAATTTTGAAATGCACTCTCTGTGTTCAGAGTTATCGCTACGATCGTTTATTATATGGTTGTTTTTCCAATCATCAAACCCTTTATTTGTTAGGAATAGAGAATTTGCATGACCTACAAAATAGTTATCCCGTTGAGTTTAAATAAACTAACCAATTCCGATTAAAGCGTTCTTCATTAGTTAATTTCTTATAAAACAACTGATTGGTACAATTTTTTTTGATTGACATACTATATTTTAGTTAGGGCCGAATCATCGAGTGATACGTAAGTTGCACGATATCTATTGCAAAAAATTAACAAAAACAAATGTTTAACGTTGTAAACTTTTTTATGGTTTTCAAAATAGTTTTCCTGAGGGTCAATACATTGTTACATACTCTGGAATCAAGTTTCATGGCATTTTTTCATAGTGAATCAAGTATCTCCGAAACATGGATTTTAAACGCATCAACCGCTGCTTCCGGTGTCAACAGTTTCTTCTTCACGTATGGTAACAAAAAGAAATCGTTAGGAGGCAAATTAGGACTGTATGGGGGATGACCCATCAATTCGATGGTTTGAGTGCTCAAAAAGCCAATTGTTTGCATCAATATATGTGAGCTCGCGTTGCCACGGTGGAGAATAATTCGTCGTCGCGCATTGGTTTTCCCATTTCTTCGAAGATTTCTGGCAAATAAATGGTTGTGTACCATTCAGAATTGGCCGTTTTACAATCCTCTAAAACCATGGTTGTGATATGTTTGGTTTTTCCAAAAAAAAAAAAAAAATACACAACCATTTGCTTCGAAGTGCTTCGAGTGCGAACAACTTTTGCTGAGTTTAGCTCATCTTGGAAAACTCATATAGTTGACTACTGTTTACTTTCGGGATCATACGCATAAATCCAAGATTTGTTAACTGTGACAATGTTGTACATGGCTTTAAAAACTATGTGATCGTATTTCGACCAATCGATACAAGTCCGTTTTTGGGCGATCGTTAATTTATGTGAGATTCAACGCGCACATAGATTTTTCACGGTTAAATGTTTATGCAACATCGAATGTATGCTACTCATACTAACATCTAGGGATACCTGAATTTTACGGTAAGTCATATGACGATCTTGCTTTTTCAGTTGGCGTACGGCATCAATGTTTGTTGGCACCCCAGCCGATTTTGGACGGCCTTCTTTAAATTCATCCGCCAGTGAACTACGACCACCATTAAATTCATTGAACTAACGATAGAAGTCACCTCGAAGGTCTTAAAAATCATCGCATAAAAATGTTCACGAGTTAATTCCATTCTTTAGCTGACAAGAAATTTTTAATTTAATGAAAACAAAACAAATAGCGTCCGTATGACAAAACGTTCTGAGTACGTATGCCGCCAAAAATGTCAAACTGTATGATGCAAATGTTAAATCGCACCTAGTACACAGATGGTTGCCAATTCGCAATAGATATCGTGCAGCCTAACATACTTGCAATTGGGTCTACCTGTTTGAGAGTACTTTCACAGCTCTGTGAACTGAAAACCTCTTTAGCTGCGTATTTGATGCACCACAATTTGGGCTTGAAGTCGATGACGACGATTGTGATTGCTGTACATTACGTGAGAAAAATGTCTAGTTTTGATATTTTTTTGATCGTAGCATTCTGTCGTTCAAGACTCTTAAAACGTTTTCTGAATTCTGCTCTACTTGTTTCTTTTTAAAAAATTTAGACCATCTTTGCCACTCATTGTTCAGCCTTTATGATAAATAAAATGTGAATTAAACCATGATTTAATTTAAAACTTTATTTACTTTATTTACAAGGATTGCGCCGCTGAACGGCTGTATAATAAACGCGCGATTCCATCGATTATTTTGGAAAGTTTCTGAATAATTTCTTCATATGCTATTTTTGTATAAATGATTTTAAAAATTATTATATGGGGTTTGCCAATTCAGGCACAGGAAAGTAAACGCTTATTGAAACTACAGTAATGATTGTATAATTAAGTATGGTATTTTATTTTAAACATTTATATATGTCATTTATGTATGAAAAACGATATAATTCAAATATTCACCACGACTAGCTTTACATTGACATTTTCACATAGAGTTGCTTCAATTTCATTTATCTCGGCAATTCTTGAGGTTTTGGATGGTAGATGGTTTATTAATGTAAGCTTTATTTTCCAGATATTTCCAAAAAAGTCTAAAGGCGACAAAGGACAATTCCCGTTTCTCGAAAATAAACGTTTATCGAACTAATATTCGCATATGTTATGTGGCACGTTGCGCCATCTTCTTAAAAATAAACATCATTTATGTTCGTTTGATTAAGTTTTGGGAAGAAATAGTTATTAACCATGCCGCGATATCGCTCAGCATTCACAGTAATCGCATTTAAAGCTTTATTTTTGAAAAACAAAAAGACCCAATGACACCTTTGACCACAGAACACTCTTTGAGGATGTATTGGTTGTTCTTAATATTCTCTTAGATTCTGGTTGGCTCAAATGCGACAGTTTTGCTTGATTACCATCACAACGTGAAATGCGCTTCATCGCTAAAGATGATTTTGAGATGAAAAATTCGGGCCAATTGCACAATGCTAGAGGAGCCAATCAGAGAACACACGTCGGTTGAAATGGTTAATTGGCTTAAGTTTTTGAGTTAATTGGATTTTGTAAGCGTGTAAATTCAAATCTCTTTGCGTAATACGGTGTAAACTGGTCTCAGAAATGCTCAATTCTTGCGATCGACCAGTTATTTAGAGTTTTGGGTCCTCTTTTACACTGTTCTTCACAGCAGCCATATGTGTACGAACACTTTTAGGCCGTTCATTCTTTGGCGTATCACTAATAGACCAAGGGTGATCGAGGGTGGTCTCATTTTACGACCGAAATGATGGCGGAGAGATCGTTACATGTTTTTTATTTTTCCACCATTTTTGTAGTGTTATTTATTCACTTTAACGCAGTCTTCAATCGAATATGACTCCAGAGCAAAAAATGGCAAACCTTTAAACAAAAAAAATGACGCTGTGTCAAATTGACTTTTACTTTCTTATCCCTATTGGCAGATCCTTTACGTCGATGAACAATGAATGTATGGTTCCAATTTTCTATGATTGAGCTCACTTTTCTGTTTACTCAACTGATATTTTTGTGCTCCCTAGATGCTGGCGAACTAGTCTGCAGCTTATTTAACTTATGGGTTAATCAGGCCTGGCTATTGTTTTTAATTTTTGCGAAATATTGTCTTGTATGGTATATTTAGTACTAACTTAATTATTTTAAATGTAAGTTCCAATTAACGCTTTTGCCTCGTAGTCTTACTTAAATATATTAACATAGAGTATTGCATTACTTTTAAAAGTAAATTTTTCTTCGGTTTATTTAGGCCAATAAATGTTATTATACGTAATAACTTATTTGTAAGTATTTGGTTTTTATAAATTTAATTTTTGAAGGCGGAAATAGCAGAAAATTTTATTTGCAGATTGGCACTGCATAAAGGGCCTAAAAATTATAATATTTCGCCGTGTTTAGAACATTTACTGCTTTTATAGTTTGGTGCGGAGTTTCGTGCTTTTATCATCTGTGGGAGATTATGTGTCCTTGCGACACAATAGAACTTGATAATCTGCGTAAGGATTATGCTTTGTGATGGTAGTCCAGCTTACATTAATCTAGAATGAGACAATTGAAATTAGGTACAATTTATTAAATAATAAACAGATTGGGAGCATGCAAGCAGATTGGAAATGACGATGTATTTAAACGTAAATTATCTAGGATAAAGACAATTCAATTAAATAATTGAAACGTTCAAAGCTGAACTGCGTTAGTTCAATTTAATTTATTATTCCAGAGCACATTAATCTAGGCTTGTTTTAATTTGCTTCACATTTAATTTTTATTTTAAATTAATTTACTTAATTTGAGCTAATATAAGGCAGAATTAAGGTAGCTAAAAATAAAGTTTCAATTTTTAATACTGAAGCTCTATATAATATAATATAAGTAATAACGAATTTTTTTAAATGTTATAAGGTCAAATAAAAATTAACAATAATTACAAGACATAAATATATTTTTATCTTTCTTTTCTATTAATATAAAATATAAATAATTTGATTGCGTGTAAATTACTTAATGTTTAGTAGCAGGAAATTGGTCAAAAATTAAAGATATATTTATTCCATGCCCCGTTAAGGTTTTTTACAGTAAAAAACATTTAACAGTTTCCAATTTCATTCCATTTACTGTGTTTGTATACTAGTTTGGATATTTGTTTTTTCATTCGTTTCGCTTGACTTAATTTGAATTTGAATTAATTTTTTGCATAGGCAAACTCAATGTTGAAAAAATAACAAGCGCGCAAGTTGTAGGGCTTGTTTACGCCTTCGTCTTGCTGTTAATTAACTAACAATAACTTTTGTGTGTTTACCTTTTACTTGGGCGTAACTAGGGCGCAGCGTCGTATACCTTCGACAGGTTCATTCTACTGGAAAAAGATACGTTTCACAACTTCAAGTTGTGTCGGATGTCGCTTTTCTATATTTTGCGAGATAACTGCCACGAAGCTCGGGCACATTTCAGTAAATATTTATTAGAGAACAATAATTTGTTGTATCCTAGGGATGATTTAAAATTAGGCTCTTATTAGTTAAGGCGAATTATGAACTAGTGAAGGCTGAATTAATTTACTTTAACTTACCTTAGTTAATATGATACAAAACGTAACATTATTTTCAGTTTTGTGGAAAATACGAGCAGTTTACTGCAGTAGAATATTTTAAATTGGTAAAATTGAGGTAATTTAATATTAAACAATAATAACCATTCTGTTTAGCTAAATTGCATCTAATATTATTTTAACTGAATCTAATGTAAACTACCTTAATTAATTTATTTCTAGAATAATATAATGATTATTAATAAATATTTAGGATAGAGTTTTTAAATTCATTATTTTAATTTTGAAATTTTAATTAGTTAGACTATGACTGTGCAGGATGAGTTAAAACTATTTATCTTTATGTTAACTATTGTTTTTTAATCTATAATCTAAGAAAAGACATGTTAAGACTGCCCAGTCGGCTCGGGTCGCCTTCGGCTCCCCTTCATCGTCGAGCCCAGCGGGGCTGCGTTTTCATTTAAAAAAGTGCACCACTTAATAACATGAACCCGCAATTAATAAATTTTCTGAAACACAGATCCTTTAATTTTAAATTATTTTTGCCAAATATTTTTAATAAGTATATATATGGAGAATATTAATCTGTTTAAAGAAATTAAATAATTATAGGAGTCAAAAATGAAATGTCACGATTTAGGAGGTTACTGCCATCTATTTTTTTTTATAGAGGGGAAATTCCTATTGTACGCCCTGCTACTCAAAAATAATTTACAGGGCAATGTAGGACTTGCACCCATTGAAACCCCTCCTCTGTTTCTTAAGAATTCCACGTACCACGGATACGCCCCGTCCATTGAGACGTCAAACTGCAACGGGAAACTCCATCTAACACCACAGTGTCCGACTCGGATCGCCTTCGGCTGCCCTTCCCAGTCTAGCTCTGCGGGGCTGCGTTTTCATTTAAGAAAGTGCACTTTAATAACATTTTAAAACACATTTAAGACACCCAACTCCCATAGTTTGAGTTTTGAACTCATTTTATAAGTATAAATTTTGGACCTCTAGTTTACCCCCTAGGAGGGCTCGGACCGAAATTTATTGAAATATGAATTATTCCTGCCAAATATCAAAGGCCTGTCTTTACTGGTTTCAAAGTAAAGAGTGCCCCTAAATTTCGGACTCCAAATTTAGCTTCGTTGGTGGCCCAATCAAAATTTCCTAAAAAGTTCTCTAATTTTAACTAAAGATTATTCATGCCAAATATCAAAGGTCTATCTCTACTGGTTTGGTAGTAAATGAGCGTCTGTTTAAAACTTTTGACCCCCAGATTAGCCCCTGTGGGGGGTCGGATCAAAAATTCCTAAAACACGGGCCTTTTAATTTGGCCGAAGTATCATTCCTGCCAAGTTTCACATTTCTAACTCTAGCCGTTTTCGAAAAAGCTTAAAACTTTGGACCCCTATTAATCCTCTTGGGGGCCAAATTTCGAAAAATCCTTTCTTAATTCGTCCCTATCTCAACAAAGAATAAAACCCTAAAGTGTCAAGGTTCAGTGAGTGAGGGTTTTCTTTATTCGTATAGATTAGATTAACATCTGTTAACAAATTATTATTTTAGTATAAATAACCTAGGCTTTATTAGATTATATAACACCAATTTAAAATATTCTAATATATACTAATTTAATTATAATATTCTAATTACAACATTAAATTAGTTTCATGTTATGATCATTTATTAGGTTGTATTCATTACATGTGAAATTTGACGGAATATTTACATTTAGAATAGAATTGCTCGGTGGCGACGATAACTTCATTGCTAATGTTGACTTTAATAATGTAGGCTTTGTCAGGTTAGGCTATAATAAGCTAAGATAAATTAAATCAGAATTAGTTTAAGTTAAATTAATTTGTACTGAGGTACATGAATTCACACGCTGAGCTTTTGTAGGATTATTATTATTACAATATTTCTTTTTCCTCGGTCTTTACACCTTAGTGTTTGTTGTTTTCTGCGTCCATTTTTATCTATTCTCCCACCTGCGTTCTGCAAACCTCCATAGCCGTTTGTATAGAAGCTTCTTAAGAAGGAGTCGGTCTCGCCCTTCTTCTCTTCCCTTTGACCATTTGTTATTTGGTATAAGTTTCACACGTTCTTTACGTTTTTGTGATTGAACAGGTGGCATTTATATTTCTGTAAACTTCTTCGATTCTGAGTCTGTCCTCTAACTTGTACTACTAATTTTACTATTCTAATTCTATTTTTTATGTTCTTTATAAGTGGTCACATCTCTCTTCTATACAATACTGTTTTCCACCATATTATGGCATGTTCTCTTTTTGGTGTCGTAACTAATATTTGTATTAAATATAATTCCGTGCAATGCTGTTATTGCTTTCTCCCCCATGATAATTATTTCATTGATGCCTCTTTCACATGCACTAGCTCAGAAGTGAACGCAAATATTTGAATTTAATGGAAATTTTGATCTCTTTACTCTCTATTCTAATATTTTGCACCTCTATCCACACCCCTAAGCCAGCGTGGTCCCGTGGTTGAGGGGCGGGCTGCGATGCTGACGGACTCAGGTTCAATTCCCGGTGCTCTCTGATGCCTGGCGGGTGGCTTACTCAGTCACTAAAAATAATTGAGTACCTGCGTTCACCCGAGGAAGGGGTAATAATGGCGGTCGTCATAGGCGCGGTGCTTGCCACACCGACCCGCACCAGAGATGGTGCACAACGACCGGGCAGAGAGAGCGAACGAATGAGAGCCTTAACCTCTCAGTTCGCAGGCCGTGCTCCCACGCGGGGCGTAGAGCTTTACCATTATTATTATTATCCACACTCCTGGTATCAAATGTGGAACGTACGCCTCACAGGAGGGCAATTTTATTTCTAAGAAGGGCTATTTAAGATTATTATAGTTTATAAAACCAAAATCAGAATATATACGGCGGTCAGGGAAGAAGTCAGCTAATAGGGAGGAGTGGTGAGAGCATATATTCGACTGGAGAGTGCATGTCAACTTTTATTCTAGACATCCCCATTCCCTTCAGTGTTATTTTTACACTACAAGCTGTAGAAAACAAAAATGTTTTTCTTTTGTTCTGAATATGAATGTAACAAGAAATGCGTGAAAAGATCCAAAGCACAATTACTTCTTTTATAGGTAAATAAATATGTTTTTATAAAATTAAAAAATATATTATTAGCAGCAAGAAAGTTAACGTTAGGTGGTGGAATATTTTTGCTTATTTTTATCAAATGCAAGCAATGAAGTTGGACATTTAAGTTACCCTGGATAGATGCAGATTGCTAAAATCAATTATACCTCGAGCATTACTACTACCCACGTGATAGTTGTTCAGTACTTCAGTACTCAAGCGGGAAGTATTTATAAAAGGTGTTTTTTTTAAGCCCGATAGAACTTACGAAAGGGTTAACTGTCAAATGAACTCTCATACTGCGCTCACTTTTTGACATTTATGATCAGTATACTCTGGCAAGTCATCATGAATAGATTGATGCTTGAACAACGCTACCAAATTATCCAGATTTACTTTGAAAATCAGCCATCGATTCGCGCGACTTATAACGACTTCGTGATTTTTATGGCGTACACAATCGTCCATCTGAGCAAGCCAACAGTCGAATTGTGGATAGCACATACTCTCTAAATGATGCAATAACACCAACACGTCGAAGGAATGTGCGTACTGAAGAGAATATCGCCGCTGCAAACGAAAGGGTGGAAGAAGATCCAAATTTATCGATTCGTCGTCAGTCGCAGGAATTGGGGCTCTGGCCGTCCACTACGTGGAAAATTTTGGGCAAAGATCTTGGCCTACACCCGTATAAGATCCAGCTGGTGCAGGAATTAAAGCCACAAGACCTTCATATGCGTCGTTATGTCGCCGATTGGGCTCTAAAGCAGTTGGAAACTGACCCGATGTGTTATCTCAAAATTGTGTTCAGCGATGAGGCTAATTTTTAGCTTAACGGGTTTGTTAATAAACAAAATTGCCGCATATGGAGTGAAACCAATCCACAACAGACCCTACAGACTTCATTACATCCAGAAAAATGCATCGTTTGGTGCGGTTTACACGCTGGTGGCATCATCGGACCTTATTTCTTCAAAAATGAAGCCGAAGCTCGCGTTAAGGTCAATGGAGATCGTTACCGCACCATGGATCAATGATTTTTTGTTTGAAAATATGGGTGACATTGATCCGGGAGAGATGTGGGTTCAACAGGATGGCGCTACGTGCCATGCGGCGACCGCAACCATTGCCTTATTGAAATCAAAATTTGGCGATAAGTTGATTTCGAAAAATGGACCTGTCGATGGCCTCCAAGGTCGTGCGATTTGACACCTCTCGATTGTTTCCTGTGGGGCCACGTGAAGTGCTGATAAACGAGCAACAATTGACGCCTTGGAGGCCAACATTGTTCGTGTTATAACATATGGCCAGCAATGCTCGAAAAAGTAGCCCAAAATTGGACGTCCAGAATGCGCTTCGTCAAGAACAGCCGCGGTGGCCATATGCCTGAAATCATTTTCAAATGTTAATGCCATGTATTGATCTTTCGAATAAAAAATTTTTTTGTTTAAAATTTAATTTTTTGTGTTATCTTTTACAATTTGAAGTTCCATCGGGCTTAAAGAA
Source organism: Sinelater perroti (assembly GCA_036346155.1). Classification (NCBI taxonomy): domain Eukaryota; kingdom Metazoa; phylum Arthropoda; class Insecta; order Coleoptera; family Elateridae; genus Sinelater; species Sinelater perroti. Next base: position 15,810,658 of record JARFIY010000265.1, read on the forward strand.
ACACCCTTTATTAGCGATTCGTCAATTGTGAGCAAAGAAATTATTATTTTCCATTTTCGCAAATTTTTTGACATCTTTTTGCTTAATTACAATACTTTTATTCTTTTATTTTTATCTTTCATGTACGCCATATTCTCTAGAATATTATTTAGACCAAGTTAATAGACTTTCAGGCTTTCTCTACTTGAATAGGAGTTTTTTAAAAGATATAATTATATATTACTGGGGGGGGGATCGGAATTTTGGAGATATCTAGGTGGGGCATGGGCAAAAAATGTTGAGAACTACTGGTTAAACATATATACTATGTTTATTTATAGTTTTACATTTCACTTATCCAATTCTTTATTCAACTGTTTAGAATATATTTCGCTTATTTCTCATCCTACGTGAATAGGACCTAATTATTATGGAACAATATAATATATATATATATATATATATATATATATATATATATATATATATATATATATATATATATATATATATCATGCCTTTAAGTTTTATAAAATGTGTGTTTATTTGTTTATTCTTATTTTTTTTATTTGCTGCTTAATACAATGAATGTTGTCTAAACATGATCTTTCTTTTCTAAAACTACTTTCCTCTTCACTTATAGTTTCCGCGTTTTTCTTCTATTGTACCATAATCTATATGACATTGAAAATACAAACAGCATAACGCTTATTCTCTTACAGTTAGATAAAGATTTATCTTTTTTATAGATTGAGCCTATAAAGGCGTTATTCGGTTTCTATGGGTTATTTTCTCCTTTTTTTACTTTGTTCAATATCTTTTATATATATTCTCTAACTTTATTCTAACCGTATTTGAATAGTTCTACCCTTAAGTCTCCTGGTCTTTGTGGCCTGTATTTGGAATCTTGAAATGTTTTTAAAATATCTTCTTCTGATGGAGGAACGAGCCTATAGGGTAGTACTGAAGCACTTACATTTTTCTACTATCACAGAAAGCATTAAAAAAGAACTTAGTAAAGACGGACATCAAGTTAGAAATATTATGAACCCAAGAAAACGAATAACAAAAGAACCTTTAAACCTATTCTTCGTTGACCTAGAGCCAGCACAAAGCAATAAAAATATTTATAAAATACAAAAAATACAAAACCAACTAATAACTATTGAACCACCCAAAAAAGTTAAAGGTATATCACAGTGCATGCGCTGTCAGCAATATGGTCATACTAAAGCTTATTGTACTAAACCCTATGTATGTGTTAAATGCGGAGGGACTCATAGCACGAATAATTATACAAAAAAGAAAGACACACCTGCACGATGTGCACTATGCAATGGTCCTCATCCGGCTAGCTATAAAGGCTGCGAATTCTACCAAGGCTTACTAAAAAAAATCCAACAATGCTAACAATAGACTAAACATTCAACACAACCCGTTAACAGCCATCTATACAGAAAACCAACCTCAAACAAATAGTATCCAACAAAATTTAAGCTATCCAGGAGCAGTGAAAAATAACAGAACCAACGAACAAAATACATTACGCTCAACTGAGAGTAGAGAACACAACGAACATCACACAGGAACACCCTCCATCAGCCTGTGCAAATTCCTTGATGAGTTTAAGGCTATGTTTGAGCAACTCGTACAACAGAACAGCATGGTGATGAATCTGCTTAACACGCTGATAAGTAAAATTCACTAAATTTCTAACAATAGCCCTGTGGAATGCCAATGGCCTTCTACAGCACAAAAATGAAATTGAAATATTCCTTCATCATAATTCAGTGGACATCATGCTAGTCAGCGAAACACATTTCACAGATAGATCATATTTTCGGATACCTAACTTCACAACCTACATAACCAATCATCCAGATAATACTGCACATGCTGGGACCGCCATTTTAATAAAAAGTTCTATAAGCCACATCGAACAGCCAAAATATGTAACTAATCACTTACAACCCACAGCCATTAAAGTAAAGACACTCCCATACGAATTAACAGTAGCAGCAGTATATTGTCCACCACGGCACAATATCAAAAAAGAAAATTTCGAGGAATTCTTCCAGACACTAGGGCATAAATTTGTTACAGGTGGAGACTACAATAGTAAGCATAGGCTGTGGGGATCTCGACTAATCACAACAAAAGGCAGCCAGTTGGCTAATCTCATACAGGAAAATAATTACTCCTTCCTTTCGACGGGTACACCAACGTATTGGCCGTCAGACCCCATTAAGATCCCAGATCTTTTGGACTTTTATGTAACCAATGGGATCTCGCAAGGGTATATGAACGTAACACCATGCTACGATCTCTCCTCTGGTCACTCGCCGGTAATTGCAACAATTAGTCAATATGCTATTCATAAAAAACCAACGCCCAGACTTCATAACAAAAACACAAATTGGGAACATTATAGGAACAAGATACAAGAAGACATAAATTTGAGAGTAAGTCTGAAAACTCCAGAGGAAATTGACACCGTCCTAACCACTCTAGTAAATATCCTCAAACAGGCCGCTCAACATGCCACTCCTCACACAGAATTCCAAAATCACAAGTATATAATACCTACGGTCATTAAGAGTCTTATAGCAGAAAAAAGAAGGACCAGGGCAAAGTGGCACTGTACCCATGCACCAGCAGATAAAACTGTACTAAATAGATTAAATAACCAACTGCAGCGTCAACTAAAAGAAATGAAAGAAAAGTCATTCCATGATTATGTTACCAATCTCAACAGATACGACAATTCCATATGGAAACCTATAAAACATAAAAACCTAAGGCGTCAATACCTCCCTCCGTAACCTGCAATAGCATATCAACAGTGGGCTAGAAGTGATAAGGAAAAGGCCGTTCTATTTGCAGACTACTTTGCCGAAGTATTTACGCCTAATGATGACCTTACAGACAATGCTATAGACAGACATTTATCTGAGATCCCTATCAACATACCAAAGATCAAATCCTTTACTCCGAAAGAGATTGAGAAGGAAATCAGCTTATTAAATCTTCGAAAACCTCCAGGAATAGATAAAGTGACTACAAAAATGTTAAAGGAGATGCGAAGGAAAAGGTTAGTTTTACTTACCTACATTTTCAATGCTATCGCAAGACTAAACTACTGGCCAAAACAATTAAAAATTGCCGAAATAATACTAATCCTTAAACCAGATAAAGAACCCAACGACGTATCATCGTACCGCCCTATAAGTCTGTTACCAATTATCTCAAAATTACTCGAACGTCTCCTTTTGCAAAGAATAAACTCTGACCCAATGACAGAAGATTGGATACCTATCCATCAATTTGGCTTCCGCAATAACCATTCCACTATACAGCAAGTGCATCGAATCAGTCACCAAATAAATCAAGCATTAGACCAAAAGAAATACTGTCTATCAGCTTTTCTAGATATCAGTAAAGCCTTTGATAAGGTATGGCATACTGGATTACTATATAAGATCAAAGAACTTCTACCCATCACCTACTTCAAACTGATAAAATCTTACCTAAGTAGTAGAGAATTTTGCATCAGAGTCAATGACGAGGTGTCGGTCCAACGTCCAATTAAATCTGGAGTGCCCCAAGGCAGCGTCTTGGGACCCTGATCTACGTGCCGATCTTCCCACCAATGAAAACACAACAATGGGTACGTTTGCCGATGACACTGTCATTCTCTCAACTGCCATTGACCCACTTATAGCATCGACCACTCTACAAAACCACCTAGACCAAATACAGACATGGACTCGTAAATGGAAAATCAAAATTAATGAGTCAAAATCTGTGCAAGTAAATTTTACACTACGAAAAGGGTTATGCCCACCATTATATTTTAACAATATACCAATACCGCAATATACAAGTACAAGATATTTAGGAATACACCTGGACAACAGATTGACGTGGAAAGAACATGTAGATAAGAAACGTAAACAGATTGACTTGAGGATGAAAGAATTCCAATGGCTAATTGGACGAAAATCTAAGCTCACGCTTGAAAACAAACTCTTACTCTACAACACCGTAATTAAACCAATCTGGATGTATGGAGCAGAACTATGGGGATGTGCGAGTAAATCTAACTTAAACAAAATTCAAAGGTGCCAATCAAAAATACTTCGTATGATCACGAACGCACCATGGTACGTTTCCAATCTGACGATTCACAATGATCTAAAAATTCCTTAAGTGAGGGACGCCATAAAAGAAAAAAGTACAAGACATCACAACAAACTGGAAACCCACGTCAACCCCCTTTTGCACCCACTGCTTGATGCGCAAAATGGTAGAAGACTGAAACGAAACTGGCCAGCAGATCTGAAACAGGATTAGCGAGGGCCACTCACTGGAGAAGTCCTCTTCACACCAACCACGACTACCCTAGTAATTAAAAAACAGCATATTAGCCTATAGAATGACTTGTAATTCTGATTGCTAATTAAATGATATATTAAAAAAAAAATCTTCTGTTGTTTCACAATATTTTCTGTTATTTTTTTCTTTTATATATAATTTTCTATGATCTTGTAGAAGATTAGTATAATTAGTTATCTATTGTTTTGGCGGTATGACTTGAACAATTTTTTGGCTATTTGTATTGTTTTAATTTTTTTATTATTCTTCAAGCTGTCTATGATTTGTTGTATTTGTGTTTGCATAATCCGTTCCAATATTATTTTTCTTCTTATTTTAACTTTTCTAGTTATAACCAATCGTTTTGGATAATTTTATTTTTAGTTTGTTAGTTAATCTATTTTATTTGTTTTTATCCAATCTGTTACGAACTGATTGACAAATAGGTCTTGCTCTCATTTCTTCTGCAATTACTTTCTTAATTTAGAGGGAAATATTGATTGTATCTTGGTGGTGTGCCAACTTGAGAATTTTGTTATTTTTTGTATGGTTTCTATTGGGTAATCTAAAGCTTTATCCCGTTCTTATGGTTCCTTTGTTCAGATTTTCAGATTGATCGATATTGTTACAAAAAAGTATTCTAATTTGTGTATTCATTACACCACAACATATTACTACGCTGTTTTATAATTGAGGAGGAGCTAGCTGTTACAATGACATGGTAGTAGTTCGAAATAAGATCTCAATCGGACTCTACATTGGGGTAGTTAGGTGAGATGCCATTCGCAACGCAGAAATTTAAAATAGGGAGATTTTATTTAGATTAGATAAGTTTTCCAAAGAAAAGGAAGTCATAGTTATTTTTAATCATACATTTGTAAAGTTCTCTGCTTTTTAAAGTTATTAGTTTTGAACTTCAGTGGAACTCCAAAATGGACGGTTACAAACTGCTTTTGACCCAGAGTGGGCGGCTGAATATAGATGGCGATGGGCTAGCAACTCATCACATAATTTAAGAAATAACAGAATAAAAACTCCACAAAAGAAAAACAGTCTCCAGGTAAAAATCCACCTCTCGTTTAGAAGAAAGCCTTGAGGATACGGAGGAGGCACTTCTATTGCTGCTTAAGATTGTAGACACCACAAACGTAAATTCAGAAAGAAACACTGATCAAAAGGTAAAATGTTAATACAAGGGTTGTCAACTGAGAAAGAAGAAATATCCCAAGAACTAAAGAAGTATAAGATTGACATCGGAATACTGACAGAAACAAAAAAAAAGGACATGGTAATGAATATTTGGCCACTATATTATGTTTGACACCAAATTAGAAAAGCATAAAACGGCAAGAGCGGAAGCGGCTATTGTACTTCTTAAGAAGCCCAGAAAATGCGTTTAAAAACTGACAAGATATCAGTGAAAAAATAATAATAATAGAATTAGAAATAGAAACATACGATATCCTAGTGGCAGTGTATGCGCCATCAGAAGATGCCAGTGTTGAAGACAAAGAAAAATTTGAGGAAGACTTAACGAAACTCCTAAGCGATACGAGCAACAGAAAAGAATGAATGGTAACAGGAATTTATCATAAATGTTAGAACTGGTCAAAGAGAAGATGATTCAGTAGTAGGGAGATTTCGAGAAGCTCGCAGTAGAAACGGGAAAAGGTTGGTAGAAATATGTCAGACGCTTACTCTCAGAATAATGAACGGGTATTTCAAACATAAAAACATATACAAATTTACCTAGCATCAACCAACAAGGCAACTCTAGTTCATGATAGATTGCATGATCTAAAGACTCTCAAATAAAAAACTTCCTATAAACCCTTATATACAAGGGCTCAGATTATTTTCTGTTAAAAACGACAATGTATTGCTTATATATAAGTACAATAAGAAGTATTAAAGAAGATGAAGAAGTAGATGACAATGAATATAACCTAGAATTACTAAATGACAAATCCATAGGCTTTTATACAAACTAAGAATAGCCGCAAAATTACAAGAAGGGATGGAATTACACAAAGCAGAATATAAAGTCCAGGGCACCGAGGAACCGAAAATAAAGAAACTATAAGAAAACTGGTGGAGCGAAGGAATAGAAGAGATGACAGAAGAAATGAAAAAGGGGTATAACATCTGGCTAACAAACGAAATCTGGAAATGATAGCAAGATATAGAGAAATAAACAAAGAAGTGAAAAGTTATAAGGGCAAAGAATGAAGCTTGGAAAAAGAGATGCTCTAGAGTGAAACGATACATAAGAGAGACAAGAACAAAAAAAGATTGGGAAACAATAAAAAAATTAAGGAAATAAGGTAAATTTAAGAATCTCAGTATGATACTAATAGCGGAACGGTAACAATATTACTCAGGCTTGCTGCAGAAGGAGTACAATACAAAGAAACGTAATAAGCAAATATACCAAGAAATATAGAAAATGAAAGACAGCACAGCAAAAGAAATGAAAAGCGGTAAAGCTATTAAAACATACACCAAAAGTCGTATATAAAAAACTGATGTATATCTTTAATAAATGCCCAATTGAGCCGCAAAAAAATATTGAAGAAAAGTTGTGAAAACCACAAAGGAATAAGTATACTAGGGCCAACTGGTAGACTATACGGGCGAATAATTAATAAGGAATTAGAAAGAGAAATAAACATTGGAGAGGAGCAAAATGAGGTTAGAGCAGGACTATCATGTGTAGATAATGTATTTACAATAAAACAATTAACATAAAAAAGGAAAGCAAATAATTTAAAAACTCATTTAATATTCATAAGCATTGAAAAAGCATACTGCCCTCCATGCGACGATTGTTTAAAATACTAGAAAGAGCTAGTATCAATAAATACTATATAAATACAATAAAGGAAATGTACAATTAAATTTACAATTTAACTCGGAAAAAATATTACGACGGCGATGTAACTTATCCCCAACTCTGTTTAAAATATTCTTAGAATTTATTCTAAACGGATGGAAAAGAACATGTCAACAAATGGGTATAATAATAGACTAAGAACGCAACCACACTCTATCATTTGCAGATGATCAAGTACATATACGAGGTGTGACAGAAAAGTAATGAGACTGATTTTTTATTTACCAAAGCTTTTATTTTTTTCAAACATCAATGTTATCCCCTTCAAAGTAGTTCCCTTGGACAGCTACATACCGATCGAGACGTTGTTCTCACTGTTGGTAGCAGCGCTGGAAATCTTCAACTGGTATAGTCTTCAGCATGTCCGTTACACTCTTTTGGATATTTTCTAAAGTCCCAAAATGACGTCCTTTGAGGACATTTTTCAGTTTAGGAAAAAGGAAAAAGGAAAAAGTCACAGGGGCTGAGGTCAGGTGAATAGGGGGGCTGGGGAACCACGGAATGCATTTTGAGGTCCCTTTCGCATGTGCAAATGTTCAGTCAAATTTTGATGAACGGTAAATCTGTTCAAATCTAATTGTTCACTCAACATTCTTAATGTCAAACGACGGTCTGATCTCACAAGAGTGTTCACACATTCGATGTTTTCGTCGGTTTTCGAAGTTGAAGGCCTCCCTGAAATTCCGCTGTTCCATTTTGCGTGACGCACAACCAAAATACAACTTTACTAATAGCAGTCACAAAAATCACGTAGTTAACAGAACGAGCTGAAACTCGCACTGAGCTATGGGAGGGTATTTATACACGTGCTCTATCAAGGACAACAGCGTAGCGTTGCCAGATGGCTTGCAGTGTTGCCAGTGTCATTACTTTTCTGCCACACCTCGTAGCTGGAGATGAGTATGATATCGATTACATAATGAGAAAACTAGCAGAAGTATATAAATAAAATGGCCAAAAGATAAATTATGGAAAAACAAAATATCTAGTGACAGGATGACAAGGACCTGAACATTAATGAAGAAGTAATAAGTGAAGAATATAATTATTTGGAAACCATAATACCTCAAGAGGGAAAGGTAAAAAGAAAAATTAATAACAAAATTATTCAAGGCGACGCAAAAGTTGAACTCATTGTTGTGCCAAGCGAAATAAGAAATAAAACTAAAACTCGGATACTGGATACGGTAGTACTCAGTATACTCTTATATGGAGCGGAGACGTGGTATATGACAAAACGAGATGAGCAAAGATTGGAGGTATTAAAATCACAGCATGTATACAACACCGAAATCCGTAGAAGAATGGATGGTGTATTAAAACATCAGAGAAGATGGAAACTATGAGATTAATTTGGTGTGGACATGTTCTCAGAATGAATAATATGGCTTTTGAGAATATTAAAATAGAAAGCGAAAAAAAGAAGGAGGAGAGGCAGATCGGAAGAGGTGCAAGAAGATATAAGAAGAAGAGACCTTATAGAAGAAGACTGGTTAGATAGAAAGAAGTGGCGTCTAAGATGCGAGAGACGGCCAAGAGAGCTGTAGTGAAACTTCCAATATATATGGGTATGTTTAGAATTGTAATTTCCGCCCTCTATAAAGGTAGAAGTTGAGAAACTTAAGAGTTACAAATCTTGTGTCGTAGAGGACAGTACATTGCAGATATTACTAATGGCCGTAGCAATTTTTAATCTGATTGGAAGTGGCTTGGGTATGGTCTATTTTTTTATAATCATAACTATTCCCTCATTGGTTGCTCCAATTGCATGCTTGGTGTACTAAATTTATTATCGAGGTATTTTAACATACGTTCTTGTTGTGCAGTGAGCATCAGAGATCAGCGTGATGTCAATACCATCAATACCTCAATTTTATTTCTGTGTTACTGAAATCCATGCGTTCCATACGGATGTTCTTAAAATTTCGCCCATTATGATGCAATTTTTGAACGATCTGATATGAAAATTTTGAAACTCATTGAAGAAGTTAATGAAACTTATTCGGTGACTATTTGTACAGGGTTTGAATTGGTTTTTGAAATATGACTGTATTGTTTATTTGGAACTTGACTAAAAAAATGAAATTGACTATGACTTAGGGTTGGAATTGAATTTCTTTATGGCGACTTCACTTTGTGACAAAACTTTGTTGGGTTGATATTTTTTTAGAGTTCTTGATAGATTGCACAGCCTTTGTAATTTTGCCTTTGCATAGAAATTTTAGGAGGCTTTAGTACATGTGGTGGTATTATGTGCATCTTATACTTAAAACAAGCGTAATTTCTATTGCAATTTGTGTTCGTGTGATTGTATATCTGGCACCGTGTACACTGGACTAATTCAGTTTTTCTTAGTGCTTCTATTCTACTACATATACGGTAGCAGCTATTTTATTTTAATAGCTTATCTTTATACTTTAGTTCAATTTCACTAATGTTAAGTGTTCTTTTTATCGAAATTAAGTTTGTTGTTCAAGCTAAATACCAACTTATTGTGATAACAGGTTTAGTGAAAATTTCACGCTTTCATTCTATTAATGATAAATGCAAATTGTTTGTTTAACGTTAAATATGCAATAACATTACTACAACTCTTTTAATACAGAAATTTAATGTAAGTCAGTTTAGGGCTGATTTACGCCAAAATAGTTTAGGGCTGCGTTTAGATTAAATGGTAATTAGTTAATACCGTTAAATTAGAATAAATTTCAGATGATGTCATACTAGACCAGACTATAATTAGAATATACTAGACTAGACTTAAACAAATTAGAATAGACAAATAATTATTTACTATTGGGTTAGGTCAGGTTAGAGTACTTTAGATATTATTATTGTTACAAAAATGCTATCAGAATCCACGTATGCTGACAGAATTACTGTAATAAACGAGTTATAGATGAAAAAAAGCAATAACAAAGTAAAGAAGATGGGCAAATAAATAAAAGCCAACGTGGCAATGCATAAAGAAAAGCATGTGTTTGTGTGACAGCTCAGTCTCGGAGCGAAGCATAAATTTAATACAGCCTCCAGCAATGAGGCGTAAAAATATAAAAATAAAAACATATCGACTGCTTAGGACGGCTTGTTTTTGCCCTGTTCAACTATGAATCCTTCAAAAATAAAATTTCCTGAGATTTTGGTTAAAAAAAGAAAATCAGTCGGCGACTTACTAAATAAAAGCAATTCTTTTAACGGACACAGATTTTTGGTTTACGGCAATAGTGTGACGAAACCTGTACTTGCGGATGAATGGGAGGCAAAAACTAAACTGAAGAATGCACATAGTAAGAGGGTATAAACATCCCATTTAAAGGCCTGTTCTCACACAAATCGTCCTATTACCGCAAGCTCGTCGCCGCACTTTAATTGATACAGAGGCATCCGGACGTATTATGACAATGATTGCTCAGACAACGACTAAGCCCGTTTTGGTTGTCAGAGAAACGTAAACTGATAATTGATGCTTTGTGCGGCTGTTTCAAATTCTTAGAATAATTTGCTTTCCCTGAGGACACATGCCTTGTCAAATTCGCTAAGTTCCCCGAACCGAGGTTAATTTGCGGAATCAGGACGTCGTTTCCAAGGCATGGCAAATTCGCAGCACATTGTCGGTAAATTTTCACTCAGTTGTGGAAGCGTCGCCAAAAGGAAAAGCCAGTAATATGATATCTGCGCCCTTTTCGCGGAATTTCAGCGACTGCGGAACGTCAACGTAGTGCCGCGGCATTTGGAGTAGATGGCTCTTAAAAGTGGTAAAGTCCACGTGTGATATATAATATATTTTTAGTGTAAAGGAGGTAAATAATACTAAAAGCACGAAGCGCCTTTATCTAATTCTTATGCCTTTTCAGGCGTCGGATTGGAATTTCAAGTTGTCTTGTACTTATTTCTTTCAAACCGTTCTATTTTCCCCTAGAAGTTTCATCTGCTTAACTAATGTTTATTTCTTTTTTTTTTTACTTTTTCTGTTTGGTCCATCCATTTCCTTCTTGATTTGCCTCTTTGTTTTTGTTACTTTTTTTGATTTTATTGAGATTTTTTGTTATTTTATTATATTTGATTCTTTTTTTTAACAGTAGGTATTTATTTGCAATCTGCTACATTAGCAATAAGCAAATCATATTACTATAATGGAAATACATAGCAGTGTAAATTACATGGGAGGTAACGCCCTTTGACGTTCCTCAAATGAAATTACTTTCAACAATTAATAACTAATAATAAGTAAGTAGTAGGGATATTATATCTGTCTAAAAACGATTAGGAAGATCTGACGGCTTGAAACGTTTGAGTCTGCGCACTTGTTCACTTTCATCAATTAGTTCTGTCACTAGTGGGTTAGGATGAGATTCTAGTCGCAAGAGGTATTTTTCACTAAACTTGGTAATTTCTTCTTTCACTGACTTCATTTTTAGGTCTTTCCGTATTTCCGTGTTGGGTATGTAGTAGGGGGCGTTAGTGATTGTGCGTAAGGTCTTCGACTGAAAGCGTTCCAGAATTTCGATATTGGAATGTAAGGCGGTACCCCACAACTGGATACCGTAGCTCCAAATTGGTTTCAGTATACTTTTGTAGATTAATAATTTATTATTCAGAGAGAGTTTGGAGTTGCGACCTAAGAGCCAGTAGTAACTCTTGAGTTTAAGATTCAGGTGTTTTCTCTTAGTCTATATATGAGTTTTCCAGGTCAGGCCTTTGTCTAAATGCATCCCAAGATATTTCACACTGTCGGTACGGGGTAGAACTCGGCCGTCCATTATCACATCAGGGACGATTCCTCTACGTTTAGCGAACGTGATTTGCAGTGACTTTTGAGAGTTGATTTTGAATCGCCATTTTTGGAGCCAGTCGGTTACTGCGTCTAAGTTTTGCTGTAGATTACTAGCGGGTCGGTGTGAGAGTAGAGAAGCGCTGTATCATCAGCGTAGCTTGCGATCAAATTGTTAGCATTTGTAGGGAGGTCTGCAGTGTATAGAACGTATAAGACCGGACCTAAGACACTACCTTGCGGAACGCCTGATGTGATGGGATGGAGATTTGATTCTTATAGCATGACCATACCAGTCTAATTTTTCCTATTATTGGTTTTTGTGTTACTTTTTTAATATTTGTGTTGCTTATTATGCCGCACTTAGGTTTTTCCTTTGCATTTATTTCAATTTCGTACTTTTTTTGTATCGTTCAAGTTCCTCTGATATATTCCTGTGTTGTTACTTTTCCTAGTGGTTTTTCTCTACATTTATTACTTTGATTATTTTTGTAATTTTTATTTTTCACCATTTCAGTTTCTCTGTATGAAGTTTCTGTATTAAATTATAGTATTTAGATGTTTTATCCATAAGAATTGTAAATAGTAGTGGGTTTAAGCTGCCTCCTTGTTTAATTTTTATTTATTCTAAATTATTCCCATCTTAACTCTATATCTTGCACTTAATTATCTTACATGTACTTTTAATTGTTTTGATGAGTGTATTAAGTATTTATTTTTAAACTTCTCCGTTTTACATTTCTATCTACTACATCAAATGTTGCTTATATATTATTATTATTATTATTCTTATTATTATTATTATTACTATTATTATTGTTATTATTTGTAGGCTGCTTGTTTTTCTACTTTTAGTTTTATTTATTTTTTCAATTTTTCCTCTAGTATTCTTGTATCTTCTTTTGTATTGATGTTATTATTTTTCTGTTATTTAGGTGTCTTTTGTGCATATAGTCCACAACCATATTTTTCCTTTTCTTCCAGTCATTTAATCATCTCAGGAGCTGTTTTATCTGTTCCAATATTTCTTTGTTATTTTATTCTGGTTGTCTCTTGTTATTATTCTTCGAACTGAAAGGAAATTATTTATAGAAAAAATTGCCTAATGAATACTATAATTAGACGCAAAAGAGAATCATTAAATGTATGTATACAAGTAACGAACAGAAGATATCACAGGAATTTGACTAAGTCACCTGAGTTATGTAATAAAAATTAAACTAAATGCCATAAAAAATTTTATAAGTCAAATATTACAAATTTTAACCAGAAAACTGTAGTTTCGAGACACTTATTCACTTGTTTTAAAAAATATAATATTAGAAGCTAATTAAAGATATTGTTAGCAATGATAAAAAATCAAAAGTCCTGATTAACGATGACAAAAACACCGTATTTAAGCAGAATTATATTTTAACGAAACCCAGCTCGTTTTAGTTTTTATTAAATAGTTGAAATAGATTTACAATTGCGTAAAATAACAATATAATTACATACATGAACTTACTACAGCAGTACCGCAGTAAAATTTAAGAAATCAACGTAGTATGTTGACTATAGGAGACTAACAAGAAAGCTAACTGCGGGAGACTAACGTAGTAATACATTTGGTAATTAACTTTAGGAGACTAACTAAGCAATACAATTAACCGTAGGAAACTAACGTGGTAGCTTGACTATGGGAGATTAATAAGGAAAATAATTGCGGAAGACTAAATGTACAACATAATTACTCTTAGAGCCTAACGATGATTGAAAAGTTCTGAAAGCTTTTATGTATTTTGATAATACTTTGAAGGTTACACATTAGGCAGGCGTTTTAACTAAATGCTAATTAATATCCTTCCACTGCTACCGCTTTGGCTCATATGGGGATGAGCACTACTCCTTCGTCCGAGCCGGCGTAAGCGAGTTTCAGTCTCGCTCAACCCATGTGTGTATTAAGTTAGCTAAGTACATGTTAGTAGGGATAATAAGCCCTTGAGGCTGTGGTGTCGGTAAGTGTGGCCCAATGAAGAAAAAAATACTTCTCCCATAAAGCATAATAGTGACTTTGCCTATGCACGAATGTTAAGCAAGAACAGTATTGTAATTATAGCACTTTAGATTTTTGATAAAAAAGCATTTATCTGTTCCTGAATAAAATGTGGATAGTTTTGAAAAAAAAACTGGTTATCTACAAAATGTAAGAAAATGTCAAAGAAGATAAAAATGTGTATACAGTTTTGAAGGAAACTCCTATTGATGCTGTTTTAAAAAGATGTTAAAAAGACATAAAAAACTACACGTAAATGATTGAATATACTACCGATTGTTTAGAATTACATTGTGGCCGCGGTTATTTATGAGAAAATATTTTTTTCTTGAACCTGAAAAAATGCTTTTCAAGATTTATATACTTAAAAGGCTACCTAGCATTGCTTTTTAAATCGTCTTCTTAATGCATAATTTTTATGGTTGAGATAGTATATCAACTGAGTTTAATATGGTCCAATTTTTTTCCAGTAAACATATTATTAAAGCGCCAAGGAAAAACACTGCTGTGAATCGAAGAAGTAACGGCTTTTAATGGTTGGGGGCTTTTAGATTCGTCTTGAAGAGACGGGGTGCGAGTTATAGTTTTGAATGCGCCCCGAAAAAATATATGGCAGAAAAATCTTTTGACCGAAAACGGTATTGCCAGGGGAGCGCGCGCAAAATGGCGTCAAGCACAAGTTAATAAATTGTTTGACTTTCAATAGGACGCAATTTGCGTCATGCCGTGTTCCTTGTGTTTTATACTGGAGTAATGAATATTTAAGGCTGAATAGATATGGATGTAGACTTACATTATGTATTGCAGTATCAAGTTTTTTGGAATGCTAACCAACGTTTGCGGGCGTGGTTCCTCGAGATTTGTGGCTAAACCACTTTGTGAAACATTTTTATCTGCAATTTTATTAAATTTGCGGTCTGTACATCCTTTATTCTATAAGTGTATTACACATTAGAATATATATGTATGTATATTTATATACATACATATTGGTTTACGGGTTTTTTGAGGTAATTATCGACATTTAGGCAACTGTTTTAATACTATGTTTAAGAGACTTTATCGCTTTATTTGGACTCTTAATCTATCTGCTCCCCAAAAATAGCTATGATCTTTTGTGTGCTCTACTTTACTATTTAAAGCTTGTCAGAAATGTTTTTTGGTGGGAGGTACATTGAGTCGAGGAATATTTGTTGGTTTGGAGGTGTTGCGTAAATGATGATGCTAGGCATGTAAGCGTTGACTGTCGACTCTTGTGTTCAGGTAGCCACGACGTTATTCTTTTACTTGTCACGCATAAAAATGAGGATCTATGGTTTTCCATGGTTGAAGTTAATTTTGTTATCTATTTTATTATGATGTTGGGCAAGTGTCGAACAATTTTTACCTATTCGTATTACCAAGAGATTTTATATATTGGGTAATATTTTGGCGGTTATTTTGATCTGTATGGAATCTTTGGTGTTCTCTAAAATGTATTTTATATATTAAAAAAATACAGTTAGCTACCTTATTATTGATCGTAAAAACCGCATATATGTTCTTCATCATTAATATACGCTTTATATATTGGTAATGCCTTTGACGTAAGGTAAAAATAGTTTTTATTGCTTAGAAAGGTCTTGGGATTGGGAATTAGTATTTTTGTTAATATGAAAGAAGGTTTTATTGGAATACTAATTTTGTTGGAGGGTTGTGGTAACAGCTTTAAGTTTTATTTGTCGGTTTTTGATAAATTATGTCTAATGGCGATGAGAAATTTTGCAACAGAGTGGATTTGGACAGGGTGATGGCGGGATTTGGCATTTAGGTAGCGATTAGTATGAATAAGTTTATTATAAACAGTATAATGTTACAAGAGTATCTAGGAAAGAGAGGAAATTATTTTATTTAGTTTATATGGTAAATTTGATGTTGGTGTGGATGTGGCTCAAGTGGAAATATTATTCGGAAAGAGCATCTTACCCATGAGGCCAGATAACAAAAGTATTAGCGACATATCACATTCGACAGGTAAGTTTAGGTAAAAAAGGTGATAATTGTTGTTTTAAAATCGGCCATAAAAAATTTGCTGTGACGGATGAAAGTGGGGATCGATAGGACCATCGTTAGTTTTAATGGCCCACTAGGTCTTAGGAATTGGGATAATGATAAATAAGGAGACGTCATCAAAAATGAGTACATTATCGTCTTTGCGTATAGGCAAAGTTTTTATTTTTAAGAAATAGTAGGAGTTTCGGACATGTGTTAAAACTTGCTTGTAAAATGCTGAATTTATTTTGGTAGGTTATGTATGGAAGAACCGAATACGCCAGCTACAGGATGTAGAGGACCGTTTTGGTTATGAATTTTTGAGAAATAATACATTTTGGAATGTTAGAGGATTTTTCTCTGTGTCAATAGGTATTAAGGGTTTTGGTTTTATCTTAAAGTAAGTCATGGGATTGTTAGATAGATGATAATAGTCGGATGATTGTCTATTTTACCGATACATTCTTATGTGTGATTTGAATTATTATATATATATATATATATATATATATATATATATATATATATATATATATATGTATATATTAAACTACACCTTCAAATAATTGACAATAGCAACACTTTTTTCCCAGTTAGTATGTATGTGGTATATTTAAAAACCAAATTTTTGTGTCTAAGAGGTCACTAAAACCACCAGTTATGCGTATATCTTAATCTGGCAAATTAGAGATGTGAACTAAAGGATTTATGTTATTCCTGGTAGAATTGTTGTAATTATGTTGATAAAGGACAAAAAGAAATTAAACGTTTTTGTGCGCAAGCAATGAAAAAGCCGTGAGTTATGCAAAACGACGGTGGCAAAAACAGGTAACTTTAGTTTTATTTAAATGACGCATTAAGAAAATGGAAAACTCAATTAAAAACAGAATTATTATAAAGAAAGTTGAATAGAAATCATTTCAATATTGCAGTGTTCTTTGCTTTTGTTGCATCAATAAATTAAAAGAAGTTTTATTATCCTTGTCATTTATTTGAAAAGATAATTGCAACCCAAGCGGCTATAATTCTGAAAAGCTAACTTGGCAAGAGACGAAGCATTATTTAAAGCGTACGCAGAGCAATTACGAATAAGCGGACTGCTTTACATAGTTTTAAAGTATTCATTTAATGAAAATTGCAAGAAAGCTATGTCCTGTGTAACAATTTGAAGCCAAAACTAATAAATTTGTTTTATTTATAACGCATTGTAAAATGTCCGATGTTAGACTTATTACTGAAATAAAATACGTTTACTCCACTTCAAGGCCACGTTATCGTTTTATTTAAGATGCTCACAACAGCCTTGTGTTAATTACAGAATTAACTGCTTACTCACGTAATTGCGCTTTTATATTTTAACGTAGCCAGTTGAGACGTTCTGGATAATTTACGGCGTGCGAATTTATTGCATGCTCTTGTTACTTGCAGGTCGCTATCTCTTCGCTGAGCTTTTGCTGGTTTAATTCTTTTATAATTATTAACGTTTTGTTTATGGCTTACATAAGAGCACATTTTTTATTGATATGTTCAGAGGATTTATAGTATTTGTATTAGTGTTTACAATAAAATTATTTTTATTAATAATAACAAATGAGTTTTAATTTTTATTTTTCCAGGCATAGTGTGGATAAGTGTTTCAGCTGGTTATTGGTATGTTCGCTTGTAGCTTTTCGAATATTACTACCCCATATTTTTTGATCTTTTGCTTTTTTTGAGGGGGGTTGTTCTATTCCATGCAGTCTTAGTGGTTTATTTTTAGCTATTGTGTTATAAATATTTGTTTTCCTTTCTTTATGCCCCTAAATATTACTTTACTTATTTTGTTTCTTCTTTGGGTTATTCTTTCCTTGATTTCTAACTTGCTCTTATCTATTCTACTAATTTTTACATTCTTTTATTTATTGATACGGAAATATTTTATTTTGAGGTTTACTATTAATCCAGCTCTTTTACTGTCCGTTTTTTCTTGTCATATATTTCAGGTCATTCTTGTCTTGTGCTAAGATGACTTGGTCGTCGCAAAACTGTAGGATATACATATGCTCTCGTTATTTAATTGTATATTTACCTCATTTTTTCTTAAAGTGTCAGTATGTGTTTATTTTTATCTTGTGGCATAATTTCTTTGTAGTTGTAGTTAGAACGTGATATATTTTGTTCATTCCATTGCCTCCCATAGCTTCGACATCGGTATGTTTTCTCATGCCTTGGTAAGATCTATAAATAGCAGGTTTTTACCCGTATTTATTCTTTTTCTATTATTTGTTTGAGGGTACGTAGATGATCCACATATAAGTGGTCAGCTCGGAATCCTCATTGTTCCTCTATGTACTTCTTCTTCACTTCACTTCTTTCTTTTTCTTGATTAAATCTTTTAATACTTTGCCATATAGTCTACTAAAAGTTGCTGTACTAGCATTTTATCTAGAGTTTCCACATATTGTTTTATCTTCTTCTTTGTATACAGATGTTAAGTATCTAATTTACCTACATTTATTAAACAAGTCTGTTATAACTTTCTTTAATTTTTCAGCTCCGCATTTTATCATTTCCGATATCATATTTTCTGGTCCGTTAGCTCTATTATTTTGTAACCTTTTAATGGCTATATTTACATTATTGTGTGAAATTTCTCCTAAACTTTTTGTTGTCTTCACGTTGTATGCGGTTTTCCTGTAAGAACTCCTTGTAATATTCTTCGTATTTTTTCCTTGTTATTGGTGTTTATTGTTTCTTTTGGTGCTATCGATAAACTTCCATGGATCTATGCGACGTGTACCCTCTAGATACGTTTAATTTCATTACATTTTCTATCAAATGTTTTTCTTTCTTTTGTTGCTGTTGCTTTGTTGACTGTGTTTCTTATCTTTACATATTTTTGCCTATCTTTATTTGATTTTGTACGAAACCACCTTAATTATGCTTCTTTAATCTCTCTTTCTATTTCTTCTGTCTACCATATATTCTTATTTATTAGTCTACTATTCTCAATCACTCCCAATGTTCTTTCATGCATAGATGTTTTAACGTGGTCACACAATTCCTCTATGTCTTTATATTTGCTTTCTTGTAGTTTCTGACCTATTCGTTTTTAGTGCAGTAATTTTATTTAACTTTCTTCTTTAACATTTGATATGTTATATTTCGACACTTTTTTATCGTACATTTTATCTATTTTATTTTTATTTTTTCCTATTTGTGATTTAATATATGAGAAATATAGTTTTGCCATCAATAAGTGATAATCCGATAAATATTTGTCTCCCCTGTAGCATCTTACGTTTAAAGTTTTTATGGATGATTTTTTGTGGCAATATGATATAGCCGATTATTGTTTTGTCTTCTTGTTCGATGTACTTATGTTTACTTGTATATTTCTTTATATTTACAGAAGCTATTTACTTTTTATTACTCGTAATTGGTATTCTGCACACAGCTCTATTAGTCTATCTAAATTGTCATTTACTTGATTTTCTTGGTGGGGCTTGACAGTTTTATAGTTTTTTCAACGCGTGCATAAAAGTTTTAACAGGATTTTTTTTGTTATCTCTTATATCTTCTTCAGTTGTCCTAAGACTTGTTTGCGTGCTCCTTTTGTCGTTTCATCTAGTTTTGTGCTAATTCCTTGGATATGCCATGTAGCAAAATTTATAGCTTTTTTCGGCGCCTATTTCTGTATTTCTTACATCTGTTTGCATTCAGAATGTTAGTTCTTTAGATTGGTTGTTATTACTTAACTATAAAGATTACTGTTACAAGTTTTTTTTCGTTTTATCTGCCGTTGGATTTTATTTTTGTATTTTCTTCAGTCGTTGATCGGTTTTCACCTATAATCCTAAGCCGGGACCATTAGCCGGTCAGTTTTTTCGGGATGTTATTATCCGATCACATCTCCTTTTTCATCTTGGCTTTGTCTAACCAATGGCGGCGTTATTGGTAAATAAAGCAAAGAATAAGAAACAGAAAGGGGAACGTGTTTAATGTCTTGCCGCGTTATATCCATAACTCAATGTTAGTGTGAACACACTAAATGGGGTTTATAATAAAATTTAAGCATTAATGTGCCGTTTGGTGCTGATAATTTCGCTAACAATATTTTTCACGGTTCCAAAAGTGTAGCAATTATTTTTTGGCGTGAAAGTCTTTGCTAAATGTCTTTGGTTTGCTCGGAAAATGCCTGTGTATTTACTGTTTAAACTGCTTTTACTATTTAAGCACTTATAAACCAAAACCGTTTTTTCGCCTCTGTTTTAGTATTATCAAATTGGATCTTGAATGTTGGTCAATTATTTTGACAAAAATTTTGCATTAACAATTAATTTAGAAATATAAATAGAGATTATGTGAAAACATTGAGATAGTAAAATGAGTTATTTGAATATCAGTGCGTCTTCTGAATTGTTTACTGTAATCTCTTACACTACTGTTAGTTATTATATATTATTTATATATATACATATAGTTAGTTATTATATATTATATATATGATAAAAGTAGATAATATTAATTATTTATGTTTCTTTTAAAATTGTTTATCTTAATATTAATGGCTTACTTATTTAGGACAAACCATCGTGTACTCGAGCAACTGAAATTTTAAAATTTAAATTACTAAATAATATTGAGCTTTTTGTGGTCCCAAAACAGTGGATCTATTGGGTTTTGCTTGGAAAGTATTTGCTTAAAGTGTTTTAGAATTGCTTGTAGAATGCATTCATTGGCGAGTGTGTTTTTTAGTTTTCCATTTAGAAATCAAACCAGCATCTTGACTTTTATTGGTTTTGTGAAATTTGAGTCCAGCTTTTGAGTTCTATGGATGTTGCTCTATTATTTAGATACTGTTCTTTGCTTAAAAGCTAAGGTAATACAAATCTTTCGGTAAAAATTTGAAATTTAAATTGATTGAATGATTGTTAAAGGGTTTATCATTTACATTTACAGCAAAGTTATGGATGTTATTTGTGTGTTTTATCACATCATGCAGTAAAATTTATAGTTGGTTGGAGTACTGATGACAGCGTTAATTTTACTTAATCTTTATGCGTGTACAACTGTACTGCCTTCACTTTTTTATTGTTAACGAACTTTCGGGGTAATTTTCTCTTATATTTGTTATTTATATAAAATAAATGTAATTAATTCCCTTTTGTTATTAAAAATCTGTTTTTGTTTGTAATTGTTTATATTAATAATAATATAACTTAGATTGTAATATATTATTGCTTATAATTTGTTGTCATTTTAAAATATTGGGTGGAATATGTTATGAACAGTTTAATACTTCAAAAATTTTCTATTTTATTTGTTTATTTAATTAATACTTAAATAACTATGCCTGTTTACTCTCATTTTTTACGATAAAACAGAGTCCTTATGAAAATCTCATGGCTGTTATAGAGTTTTATAAAGTAAAAAAAAACTAAAAAATAATTTTTAATCTTTTGAAATAAGAATTATAAAAGTTGTTTTTATTTGAGATTGTGGAGTTCTTACTAGATGTAGAAATAATTCAAAAGTTTTTTATGATTAAAAATATGTATAGCAAACGTAGCATAATTTAATTTAGCAACATATCAATGGAGTTCTTGTACTGTCATTCTAAAAAGTTAAAATAAAACAAAGTAATAAAATAATCTCTATTTTATGTAAAAAAAATACTCAAAATAAATATACTTTCTTTCTCTTACCATCCTTACTCATACTTTCCTATTTGATTCAATAGTTATCTCTTTATATTAGTTATCTGTTTGTTATGTTATTTTTGGAGATTATAGGATGTGCTAACATTTTTTTTATGTCCTTTAAAGCTTTATTAGTATTTGTAGTTGTTTTACTACTGTTATTGGAAGAACTTAACTTTAATTGCCATAGTTAGTGAAAGTGTTGCTGCAAATCCAAAAATAATGATTCTGCGTCGTAAACAACAATTGAACATTTTGAGAAGTTTTCTTTGGCGAATATACACTAAAGACTTATACTTTCAAACGTAGAAAATTTAACTAACGTAACTCGACAAAATTGTTGTATTTGGAGTTCAGAAAATTTCTGTGTAATTCATGAAAAGTACATGCACTCCAAAAGAGTTACTGTTTAACGTGTATTGTTATTTATTTGAAGATAACGATAAAAAAAGTGTGAATGGTGTTTGTTACCGTTACATTTATTTTGACATAAACTGGAACAAATATTATTCTAGCAAGACGGCGTCACCTATCACACAGTTCGAGGAACAGTTGGTTTTTTCACGAAATGCTGACATCAATAGACCAACTAGGTCTTGTAATTTAACACCGTGCGACCTATTTGTGGGGTTACCTAGACGTTGCCACGTTTGTAGGCGACAGTGTTGTATGATCAGTGAAAGATATAGCAGAAACTGTAGAAGAATCTCATTTAAACTATTTTAATATATTAGAAGACTGATTTAATAAGTTGAAGATATTAGTAGATAGGGAAAAATTTGTGCAGTAATATTTACTAATAAACTAACAACCTCGAATGCCTACATTGATAATCTACAAAGAATTGACGTCCTCAAGAACGAAATTTGTCGTGTTATTGATAAAATTTATTAGAACATTGGCAAATTGTAACCGTCAATTTTATGAACAGATTTGAAGCCAAGGTGACCATTGTCAGAAAGACAATTTTCTATATTTACTCAGAAATTGCGTACTGTAATACTTAATACTTAATAAAAATTCAACCATAAAACCAAGTAATCCTTTAATTATCATATTTATTTTAATAGTATCCAACACAAAAACGTTTGGTTAAATGCGAAGAAAAAATATAGAAATAATTAAACATGTAAACACAAAGAAGCTAAATAACACCTTACAATTGTGGGTAGTCAACATTAAACTGAAATAACTTGAAAAGAAAAACCTACTTAAGGATACAAAAGTAATAATTAATGAATACTACCCTTTAAATATCCTAAAATAAAGGAAAGAACTTTTACCAATAGTGAAGTATTTACAAGACAAAGGAAAGCATGCAATAATAAAGTACAATACTGTAATTGTGAATAAAGAAAAGATGCAACGCACAGATATAGCACAGTTATTAAAAGAATTAGAAACGACCAAGAAACATCACTTAGAAGAAGAATTGGATGGCAATATACATCCACTACTACAAATAAGAAAAACAGATCTGAATGTATAAAAACAATTTTAGCACCTCATAGAGTAAAGGAAAACTTACAAAAGAAGTCGTACCGACTCCGTTAACAAATGGTAAACAAAAGCAAGCTAAAGCTGATTTAACGATAACAGAAAATGCTATGGTCACGGAAACGGAAATAACAGCATTGACAAAAAATTTAGAAGTACCCCCAGAAGATCAATTCCCTCCAAAACAAGAAAACGAACAAAAAGCACAAACGGCTGTACATATGCACTTTCAAGGTTAAAACACTAAAATCTTAAGAAAGAGTAAGAAATTTAAAATCGCCTCTAGAAAAAAACAATTGCGACATCGTAGGACTATCAGAAGTTAGAAGAAATGGAAAAGTAATTGAAAAAAGAAGAACCGGGACAATTTTATGGTGGAAAAAGTTAAATATAGGCTTAGGCGGGATTGCTAAACATTAAAAAATTTAGAGGTGTCTCCGAAAGAATTGCAGTATTATCACTTATGAGAGATAAAAATTACAACCCAGTACTAAGACAGGTTTATGCTCTATCCGAAAATAGTATAGAACAAGAAAGTGACTTATTAAAGAGAACTAGAATTAATAATAAACAACTACAAGTGGTTGTAAGCGAGCGAGTTTAAACGTTAATAACTTTTTAATTTTAATAATTATTTACAAAACCCACTCCCTTATTCTAGTAGATTCTATGGACGCTCTTTGGCCAACTTTAAAGTGCTTTGTTGATGAGTTCTTGAGGCAATTCTTTTCGAGTTTTCTTCAGAGCCTTTTTAATTTCCAAGACGTCCGGACTCTTGGGCATCTACTTATCAGATGTGATGAACTTCATTCGAGGCTTCATCTATTACGTTGTTCACTTGGATGTGTGACTTGAAGCCGAATCCTAATGGAAGATAAAGTCACCATTTGGATAGAGTCGCCGAGCATCTCTGGTTAAGAATTTCTTCAAAATGGAGTCACAATAGTATTTACTATTGACTTTAGAATTTAGTAGAACAAAATGAAAATCAGTCTTTTCGTTGTAATTATTTTTTCGGCAGAACTTTACAAGTTTCAAATTCTTTTCGCTTCTCTTGACGTATTGAATTCTTCTTTGACCTTTGACTTTAGTCAACAGAAACCAGGCCTCATTCGTTGTGATGACTTTTTTTTCACTTTTGGTTGTGCAGAATCTTGTAAAGACCATACAGAACTATTTCCAGCTCAAAAAATTGTCGAACGCGCGCTTGAAGTTCGGGATCAACTGTGTGGCATCACATTGTTTTGATTTGAATAAATTAATAATCAAAGAGGGCATTGTTTTTAACGATTTGGTACCTTTTTTGGTGAGACCGGACAATTTATACATAAATAATTAAAGTATGAATTCGCCCACTTATCCTACCTATAATCCTCTGTAAATTAACAAAAACAAAACCAAAAACCTGATGATTTTGAGAGATTTTAACTAAAACACTGGACAACCAAATAAAGAAGAAAAAGCACTATGAGGCAAATATGAATACGGCAAAAGGTGCAACAAACTTACTATAACCAATACGCTATTTAAAAAGGGCCTATACATGGCTCGCTCCAAACGGGAGAAGCAAGAATGAAATTGACTTTATTGTAATATTAAGAGAAAATAGGCTTTTTAGCAACAAAAACAAAATCGAATATGCAGTGCTGGACAAGATAACGAAGAGAGCAATAAGAAATGTCTTAAGAGAACAACAATCGCTTAAAATTGATAAGATCTTAAACGGGACAGGTTCAATCAGAGTTTAAAAACAAATTAATACAGGCAGAAGATAGATTTGCAAAATGGAAGACCCAGATCAAAATAACAAACTGGTATGCAGCCGTGAGAAAATATTAAAAGTAGCAACAACACTAATAAACATTAAGAAGAAAGAAGAGTTAAATATAACTATATACAATATAAATCACGCAATTAGAAATTAGAAAAGCAATAGAAAAATTCAAAAACGGAAAATCATAGGAAACGACAACATTATCTACGAAATGTTAAAAGTAAGCATGGAAGAAATAATAGAATAATTGTGCAGTGTTCAACAAAAGTTTTGCCGAAGAGCAAATTCCATCCCAATGGACCAAGTCAAAAATATTTTGATCCATTAAAAAGGGGACAAAAATAAGATAACTAATTATAGGTCAGTCAGTTTATTATCAAATGTGTATAGAATTTTTGCAAAGATTATATGAATGACTACAACTCCACCATACCAAAAACAAGCAGGATTTAGAAAAGAACACTTAACGGTTGACCACCTTCACACAATCAACTCATTGAGAAATATAATGAATATGGAATAAATATGTACATAGGACTAATGGACTAATTGACTCAATTATACTTAATAGTGTAACGTCAGCTCTAGAACACTTTCTAAGTATTATCAACATTCAACTAGAAACTACAGGCTCTTCATTCAAATTACATCGAGGGGTTCGACAGGGAGACCTTTTATCTCCCGATTTATTCAACGGTAGTTATGGATCATTTATTTAAAACCAAACTTGGGATAAGAAAGAAAGCCTTGTAAAAGGAATGTTTCTGTCAGGCCTTAGGTTCGCAGATGATATCTTGCTAATAGCAAAAAGTGGAGAAGAATTACAGATAATTCTGAATGAACTACATGAAGCAAGCCAAACAGCTGGTTTTAAAAATAAACAGCAATAAGAAAAAATTCTCACTAATGGTGAAGAGAGCAACATTACAATTAGAAATCAGCAAATACAATATACGAAAGAAGCAACATACTTGGGACAAATATCATTTGAAGTAAAAGAAGCCAAAAAAGTAGAGAGAGGAATAAAACAAGTTTCAGGAAAATTTTGGTCACTTAAACAAATATTAAAAGGTAATATACCAAATAAAATAAAAGTTAGAGTATTTAACTCATGTATAATACCAACATTATTCTAGAACGCACAAACTTGGACACTAACCAAATGCGAACTAAAAAAGCTTAAAATAATACAAATTAAAATAATTAGAAATATTTTAAAGATTAAATTAAGCGACAGAGTAAAAATTCCCAACATAAAATCTAAATTTCTAACAACCAGTGTAATAGCACAGAAAACTGAATGGAAATGGGCAGGACAAATTTCTAGAACAAATAAAAGATGCTCTAAAATAGTCACTATATGAAACCCAACACTAAGAAACAGAAAGAGAGGCAGATCCACATAACCTTGGGAAGACAAAATAAGGCAAGTGGTGGGAGGAAGCAGAAAGAAACAGATAGGCAACAATGGAATTAAAGGGATCTAGGAGGATATTATTATTTGTTAGAGACTATTTGGTGAACAGTTGCAAACAATAATTTAATTAATGAGTTCTTATTAAGTATAGATCTATAATTTTAATTTTATTGACGAACTGTAGGCATCTGTTATACTTTGGTACTTTGTACTATAGTAG
Source organism: Sinelater perroti (assembly GCA_036346155.1). Lineage (NCBI taxonomy): Eukaryota > Metazoa > Arthropoda > Insecta > Coleoptera > Elateridae > Sinelater > Sinelater perroti. The sequence goes on from JARFIY010000265.1 coordinate 15,837,330, forward strand.
CAAACTGCTCAGCTTCGGTATTCTTGCCATGAAGCAGTGTAATATTTTTTGTTATAGTTTTAGTTGTATCCTTTTTACTTAAATTCATATCCATCACGACTCATTTTTTGTTCATCTAATTACGTTGTATGAGAAAGCTTGCAGCTGCGGACAAGAAATAATCAAAAAGAAAGACCTAAAACCTAAAAAGGCTCGACGACAGGACAGCCATTCCGCTTATAATCCTTCGCCTCACGCTCGGCCGCCGCTGCGACACACGAAACAGCATGTTATCCGGAAAACATGCAAATTTGCGCCGCAGGAAGGCCTAATAAATTTGGGGTACGGGATTTGCCATAACGTGCGGCGCGAACTATTTCAAGGCGCCATATTTAGAGTTCTGCAACGCGTGGCGTGGCGGGCTCACTTTTGCAATTAACGCCGCTTCCACACGAGCTTGTTTTATTATGAGGCACAAAGAAAATAACCGTGAGTTGCTAGGCTACAACTGGCGCTGGATGTGAAGTTGCCTGTTTGTTTTGAAAACTAAATTAAATTTGAAGGCTCAGATCCGAAAGGGGCGAGCGAGTTTAGCTGCAGTGCTGTAACCTGAACTCAAAGTTGAATGCGGCGGTTTCGCCTTATACTTAGCCATGCAACTGTTTACAATGGTTTAATTTGATTCGAATGGTAAGTATACACTGGTGCTAAAGAATGCTTTTTAAGAAAATTTATTTTGTGTGCTATTTTTATTTAAGTATTCAGGAAAGAGTCTTTTTCTTGTACTAGAATATTACGTTCTACTAAGTTTACTTCATAGCTTCTGGGGATGCCTTTATAAAATCGTTTAGTTATTTTGACGTTTATTATCACAGCCCGTCGAACGCCATTACATTTATGAGCACTTTTATGGGCTAATGAATTTTACATAAAGCAGCCTGTGGGAGTTGCAACTGGATATGTGCTGCTCGTTATGAGAAATGCGCGCAGCGCACATCAGCATCATAATGAGCTCGTAATAGGTCTATTGTAATGATCACACTCGAGCCTTCCATATCTAAGGATCCTTTGAGGTTAAATTTAGAATATGTTCGCAGAGCTCAGCAGACTATAGCAAAACATAGGTGCTTTCGCAGCTTGACGTTAGAAATGAATTATGATGTTAAATCTTAATTTAAGAGCAAGGGCTTAGTTCTCTAATTTTACATATTTGTACACAGGCTATACAAACCTAAAGTTTGCTTTATTATTTTAAAGTTATTGTGGTTTTACTATTTATTTTCTGTCATCTATAACAGTCCGTCCGTCCGTCCGTTCGCTATGTTGTTCCGTTTTTCTAGGCTTTCCTTCTTCTCAAGTCTTCTTTATTTTAGCTACTTATTTTCTTTTTTGGTGTTTTCATTTCTTCCGTATAGTCTTTTGGCTTCGTCTGATTAATTTTAATTCGTTTATCAACTTACCTATCATTAACGTCAATTATTAAGTGGCAAAGCGAAGCAGACACTTACTAACTTTATGTTGTACGTCCGTCAGCAATAACTCGAGAACGGCTAGGAATTTCCAAATTCTGTTTCCACCAATCGACAGGTGACCAAAAAGGCTTGTTTGCTAGTGATTTTGAAACTAATCGGTCAAAGGTCAGCTAGACTAGAGGGTTTTCAAATTTGGGAGACTGCTTCGCCACTTCGCTATGCGTTGCAAGCTTTGCAGGTTTATTTTTGTTATATCCTGCAAAGAGTGTGAATGATATTTTTTATTATACATGCAATTATTTTAATTCATTCTGTTATTCGTCTTTCGCTTTTATTATTCTGTTATTGTCTTGTTTTTTAATTCGTTATATTTGTGTTTGTTCCTTTAGTTATTTTCTTATTTTTTTATTTAAAATTTTAGTTAGTAGAAATTGTATACTTTAAACACACTTTGTTTGCTCTATTCCATTTTAATCATCAGTTAGTCTTTATATATTTAAAATGAATGTAAAGGTTTTAATACCAGATTCCTAGAATATTAAAAAGACTGTTTTTAATTCCTCTGCAGCCTCTGCAATTTTTAAAATATTTCTTCTAGAGAAGCCGCAGCGGTGAATGAAATATTAAGTTTTTAAACTCCTAATACGATATTACAATCTAAGAACAGCCAGTACGATGTTATTTCTTTGTTGTTTAATTTCCGTTACGCTTCTCTACCCAAAGCTTGGTTTTCATTTAAATTCCTATGTTCCATTGCTTGTCTCATCCCCTCATTTCACGATCTGCGTAGTCTTCTTGGTTTATTTTTTCCGGTACGTACTTATTGAAACACTCTTTTTGACCATCTGTCTTCGGGAATTCGCATTAGGTATCCAATCCATTTTAGTCTTCTGCGTTCTATTTTATCTGTAACTATTTCGTTTTCTACAATGCAAATTCTGATGTTTGTATTACAAATTCCTTTTTTTATGTTATTGTACTCCTTCGTAGATAATATAATAATAACATTTCTATTATATTTGGGGTTCTCTTCATTGCTGCGTTAACTGTCCTCACCCTCATATGCATAACATAAAACAGATTTGATCATGTATGTTTGTTCTATTATTTTTTTTTAGTTTTTAAAATAATGATTTACTCCACAACAGTGAGTTTAGGCAACCACCAATTCTTCTGCTTTGTTGTATTCCATATCTCATTTCTTTTTCTCCCAAGCCATGTTTGTCAATTGCTCTGTAATCCTTAAACTTACTTGATTTACAGAAATATCGTCATTAATGAGTATATTAAAACGTGCATCTAAATTGACTACAAGATATTCAGTCTGCAGGCCGACTTGTAGTCCCCATTTTTGGTTTTTGGTATAAAGACTTTTGATCGTAAATTCTAGATCATAGGCGTCTTGAGGAAATTTTACCTGGCCATCTGCAAAATTCATTGTGAAAAGGGGCCTTTTAATTTATGAAGATTCTAATTTATTGGCAATATATCTTTTAGTTATACAGTACTATCTCAACGTTTAAGTTAAATAATAATGGGGATACGCTACAGTCTTGCTGAAGTCTTTTTGTAGTATTAATTAGACTGAAAAGATTGTTGGAACTTTTAATGTAGGATGTGTACTATGTATTTGTTTTATAATGATTAATAAATGAGAATTAATACCTAAAATACCTAAAGCTTTCGATAGTTTTACTTCTTCTTTTTAAATTCTTTTCTCCAATATTTGCTGTAGTGTAAATAAGTTGCCGGTACACGACCTTTCTGGTATAAAACCACTCTGATCTTTCCCAATATGATGTTTAATATTAGATCTTAATTTTTCTTGGATAATTTTTCCAAATAATCTGCTTAGCGTACTAGTAACACTGAAACCTCTGTAACAATTAGGATCATTCCTATTGCCCCTTTTAAAAAGAGAGACTATGCATGAGACTTTTCATTCTTTTGGGACATATATTAGTTGGAAACACCTGTTCAGGAGATTCGTAATTTTTGTTATCAGGGCAGCTCTATCACATTTGATTAGCTCTGCTGGAATATTCCCGGGACCGGTCGATGTTCCATTTTTTGTTCCGTCTAAGGAGCGTTTAACTTCCATTTCGGTTATATTAATTTGTTCTTTACTATTAGCTATACTGTACACAATGTCATTGTTTTCATTAAGGAAGAGTTGTTAATTTTCAGTAAATAATTTATCACACTATTTTTTAAATTCACTGATACTAATTCGGTTGTCGTATTTATAGAATTGTTTATTTCTAATTGTCTGACAGTCCTCCACACTTCTATTGATTGCGCATCTCCAATTAATCCTTCAATCTGTCCACATTTGGACTCCCAGTATTTGTTTTTTGCTTTATTTACGTTTTTACGCAGTTTTTATTTTTATTTTTATACCCGTGTCTGCTTTCTGTTGTTCTATTATTTAACCATTCATGATATAATCTATTTTTGTCTGTTATGTGCTCCTAAATTTCTTTAGTTAATCATGTTGTTTATCTTCTTTTAGATTCATACTTCCTAGACTACGAAACTAAGAGTTAGGGTTCGAATCCCGCTCTCGATAATTCAATAGCTGGCAATTTTACTGCCCAGCTCGACTCGGGCTGCAATAAATGAGTAACTGGAGGTCAAACTCTGGGGTAATAATAGGCGGTCGGTACGTAGTACTAGCCACGTTACTACCTTTGTGTACCGTAGGCTCTAGATTGTAGCAGACTTATCCTGTTACTACCCCAAAGAGCCTTTAAGGCCTATTACGGCGAAATATTATTATTATTATTATTATTTTCCTAATGTTTCCATCGCTGCTTGATGTATTGCTTTCTTGATAATTTAATGTTCTGTTTCTATATCTTTATTTATTTGCATTGATTCTAATTGCTGTTTTAGCCTATTTTCATTGAGTTTTTTAGTACCTGGTTCTTGTAATAGATATAATTTGTTAGCATTTTTCAAACTGAAATTTATTAGTTTTGTATCATGAGGAAAAACTGTTGTTGCTGTTACTAGGTAGTAAGTCGATTGTACTTTATAAATAACTACCAAGAACTATGCTATTTATTGATATCTTGCATTTATAGTGATGTTATTTTAAATTTTTTGTTTGACTTATTCTGGGACTGTCTGTTTCTTTTTTCTGCTTTTTTTCTACTAGTTATGTTTACACGGTTTTAATTCTATTTAATGTATTAATGCATCCAAAAAAATTTCAGGCTCTGTCTAAAATAGAAGACAAAAACACAATATAAGTAGATAATAACTGTCGATAAAGAAGTAAAACTTCCTCCTCTACCATTGGTTTTTATTACTAATGTGATAAATGTAAAACTCCAATAGCCGAATTCAATAAATTAGTCGTGACAGTTTGACTATGAAGGTTATTGAGCGAAACCAAGTGTAAGTTATGGTAGATAAAGCATAAAATTATCTAGTCTTAATAACTGGTTTAAATGATTTAAAGGTTGAAGTTTCACCGTCGTGAAGTTATCGACATAAAGTAAGGAGCACATACAATAGTAAACAAAAAATTACTATTAAATCACTTCTCCAAAAAACGGAATTTCTTAATGATCAAATTCTTAGCACTATGGCCACACTAAGAAATATGGCACGCTCCATTAGGTATGTAAAATCCGGTAGTACACACCAAATAAAATTACCAAGGGTGTTTTCTGTAATGAAACCAATTTAGCAAACTACAAAGGATGCTAGTTTTTTAAGGAAATATGGAACAGAAAATTTCCATTATTTCATCCTAGACAACCAAATCAAAACTAACCAGAGTCAATAAACATAACAGACATTGATGGGGTTAATACATACCTTTTTACTTACAGTAATTACAAATCAAGTAACCTCTCACCAGTTACAACCCATGGCTCCCAATACAAAAAATAATAAAAATGATAACTGGGCTAGTAAAAAACATAAAGATGATCTTAAGCCTTCTAACAACTGTAGTCTCCAAGTTACGCTGACAGCCCAAATTTTAAAATGACAGCTTGGAATACCAAATGCTTAACCAGTCAGAGTCAAGATCTTCAGACATAAGTTATTCAATAAAACCTAGATATAGTACTTATATCCGAAACACACTTTATAAACAAGAGCTAGCTTAGAATACTAAGAGTAAGGTTCATTATCTATGACCCAAATCATCTGCGAATAGGACAGCACATGGTGGTTCATTAAAAGCTCCACAAGACATCACGAACTAAATAAAACCAGCATGAGCATATGTAGACAACAAGTGTTGTAGTAGAAGACTGGATTTGATTAATTACAATAACAGCATTATACTGACGTTTTAAACACGCTATAAAAAAGAAGAATTCACTTACTTTTTAGCATGCACCTCTAAAGGCATGGAACTTAAAATCAATGAGTAAGAATAGTTTTAACATTATATCTATTGGACAACCCACCAACCAGTCCTCTGATGGAAGGAATATTCCAAATTTGTTTGATTTTTGCATAACAAAAGGTATATCACAATATTGCAGTAGAATGGAACATTGCTTAGACCATTTATTAAACGACTCGCCATTTTTACTTTCGTAAACTCAACAGAGACCACCTACCATTCAGAATAAGAACACAGACTGGTCTTATTTACAGAAGTAGTAGGTCAAGAAATTAATCCAGAAATACTTCTCAAAACTGAAGAAAACGTTGATAAAACTTCAGAGTACTTAAATTGCTTTATACAAAACGTAGCTTGGAAATCAACATCTGAATGAGTCTCTAAAAATATCGATACTGTCTTTCACCGAATGTTAAAAAACAGATTGCTGAAAAACGAAGACTGTAAAATACTAAAGCGCCTAATGACAAAAATAATTTTAACAGAGCAACAAGAGACCTTTAGAATATGCTTCAAGAAATCAGCAGCTTTGGGTTTACTTAAAAAACCTTTATTGTATGAAGGTGGCAAATTATTAGAATATTTCATTAGAAAAAACGACTGTAGCTGGGAAAAAACGTCAAGAAAAAAGCAGAAACATTTGCCGATTACTTTGTTGTACTGTTTCAAGCACTGTGTCGACTCAAGAAAAAGAATTAAGCCTAGCAATAAAAATTCCAAATAGGGGAAATTAAATATAAAATCGAGAACAACATAAATGCGAACAAAATCTGAGAATATGACTTTATTTCGGGTAGAGTCTTAAAAGAACTTTTCGGGGAAGTCTTTAAACTTGCAATAGACATCTGTAATACTATACTATAAACTTCACGCCTTCCCATCACAGTGGAAGGCAGCTCAAATTATTTTTATATTAAAGCTGGGAAAACCATCTGAAAAAGTAGAATCCTACTGTCCCATTAGTTTTTTATCAGTGACATCTAAGGTTTTTTGAAAAGCTTCTACTCAAAAAAGTGAAACTACTATTTGGAGAACATGAGTTGATCCTAGACCATCAGTTTGGATTCAGAGCTGAGCATGCCACCGCTGAACAAGTTCACAGGGATTCGAATCAAATCAAGCAGATATTTGAAACTAAACAATACTGATCTGTTGTTTTTCCCAACATACATAGGCTTTTGACAAAGGCTGGCATATAGGATTTGCTGAAGATCAAACAAAACCTTTCTCATATGTATTGTCACCTACTCAAGTCCTATTTGTCAGAAAGATGTTTTTAAATCAATAAATTAAATTAATAAACTTGTGGGCCGTAAACTCTGTAAGTTCGAATAATGTGCAGCTGCCTGAATCAGGGATCCATCTGGCTACGACCTTGACGTAACGTAGATACATTTTTACAAAGCGCAAATGTTTGGGCTTAAATTCACCAAACTGCAGTGGTTAATTGAAATAAATTTGAAATTAATCTTGGATGACAAAACTGTTAATTTACTAAGTAATTTTGACACCTATGTGGAAGTATAGTATAAACCGGAAAGATTTTATTCAAAAACATTAAGAAGCATGGCAAACGCTCCATGGTACGAAAAACTAAAACATTATACCTGAAACACACTACACATAAAAACTGTGAAAGAAGACGTGAAGTGCAACAGTGCAAAATATTATATTTGTCTCGAATACCACCTATAAGCGTTGACAATAAACCTCCTGGGCAACAGTGATGCAATAGATAGACTTAATGAACTCTCTTCTCTTGACTTACCAAACATATTTTAGTCCTTGTAATAGTTTAACATTTATGCTGTTCTGCTACATTCTAATATGTTATTTTATTAAGGTCAGCCACTTTACTTATTAGTTATTTAAATAGATCAGTATCCAATAAAAAAAACTTAATATATATTTTAGAAGAAATCCTGAATTTTTAACAGTAAATGATTTTTCAATGCTTTTGCAATTCTATATTTATACTTCTACTTGTTTTCCCTTTTTTTTTTCGTTTTTTTTTGTTAAATGTTGTAGCGTTTTGTATTCCGTAGATACTTATGAAAGCAATTTTTTGATTGTATAGCTTTTTATCCCCCCCCCTCCAAGAAAGTTTTATTTTTATTTTTGTATTATTTTATAATTTTTATTATATTTCTTTATGTATGTGTAATGTTTATTTTTGTTTTTTATGTAACTTTAGGTAGCTTATTTATATGGCTTTTGTTTCTGTTTTTTATTAACTTTTTAAAACCTGTAGTCACGTGCATGACTTTTCGAAAGTTGCCTTTCCGGGTTTTACATACGTCTCGTTATTTTTGAGACTTAATGTGCATACATTTTTAAAATTTCTGTTAAATCTCTCTAATGTGTTAAAGTGTTATCAAAGATCTACTTTGTTTTGTCCTTGTTTTTAACTGCTCCCAATTTTTCTTTACCGATTACTGTTTATTAAATTACTTTTTTTAGTCTTTTTTTCTGTAGACACGTAGTTTTTATATGAATTATTAAATAAAGCATTTTTTCTATATTACTTTATTCTTTTAATTTCTTTATGTTGTCCTAATTTTTATTTTATATATTTGATTTTTTATTATCTTTAAAGCATTTTGGTGTATTTTTCTTTGATTTCTTATTTTTTTGGCTAATGGTATTTTGCTTGAATTATTCTTATTTTTTCTTTTTTCTTGTACTTTAAGGTGTTGGGTCCTTTGTCCACTTTAGAAATTCCTTCTTGTTTCTCGCCAACCTTTTTGCTTCTTCTATACTTTTCTGCTTTTTCTGTACCATATTTTTGATGGTGTCCATCCATGTTAAACTGGGACTTTCTCGTTTTCTTTTTCCTTCTTTTCTTGCTTCCATGACTTTTCTTGGTAACCGCTCTTCTCTTATTCTTACTAACACATCTATACCATCTCAGTTGTTTTTTCTGTATTTCACCACTAGTAGCTCTGTTTTTAGTTCTTCTCTTGTTATTACATTTCTTACTCTGTTTCTTCGGGTTCTCTTTATTGTTCTTCTGTGGTATCTTATTTCTGCTGTCGTTATCCTGCTTTTATATTTGTCCTGGAGCGGCCAACTTTCTGCAACATATGTTAGAGTTTGTACATAGATTGTTCTGTATACGTGTAATTTGGTCTCATTACATAATTCTCTCTTGTTGATTAGCGCAGCATTAATTTGATAATATACCCTGTTGCTTTGCATATGCAGTTGCAAATTTCTTACTCGATTATTCCATCTTGATTTATAATTGCCCCTAAATATTTATAATAGTTTACTTCCTCTAAGATTTACATTATTTTGCTTTTGTTGGTGTTTATATTCATTCCTGCTTCTTCTATTTGTTACTCTATCTGTTTAGAGCTTGTAGTTTTCTCTCATTATTTGCTATGAACACAATATCGTCAGCAAATACTAAGTTTTGAGTGTTTACTGCCCTCATGTTCAAATCCTAATTTTGGTGTCGAGCATATTTTATCAGCTCTCTTGAATGATTTGATCCATAATTATTGTAAAGAGCAGGGGGCTCAGTGATTTTTTTGTTTAATGCCCCTTTCTATGTTTAAATTATCAGACTCTCGGCTTTTTATCCTTACTATTCTTTTTTGCTTTCACGTATACTCTCTTTGTCGCCTCTGTAAGTTGTCTTGGAATTCCTGCTTCCGCCATAACTTTTTATTTTGTAACCGTATCCAAGGCTGCTTCTAGTTCTACGAATGCAAGACATAGTGTTTTTTTTCTTCTATTTTCTTTCTATTGCCGTTCTCAGTATATACGTGTCATCCAGAGTTTGTCTGTTTTCTCTATATGCTACCTGTTCTTCTTGTAATTGATCTTCTATGTGGCGTCTGATTCTTCTTTCTATTATCCTGGAGTAAATTTTTTATATGTCTGATGAGAGCCTTATAGTTTGGTAGATATTGCATTCTTCGTTTTTCCTTCTTGCGGAGCGGTAATATTATGCTCTATTTTTCTATTTTTTGGGTATATCTTTTCCTTCCCAAGTTTGTTGGCTCAGTTTTCTGATCCAGCTTTCTAATTTTCTTCCTCCATACTTTATCATCTCGGGGCTTGTTTTGTTCTTTCGGTTAACCTTCCTAGTTGCATTTTTTAAACTGCTCTTTGTACCCCTGCTTCACTTATTGCCTCTATCTCTTCTGCTCTGTTATCCTGCTCTTCTTTGTGCTATTTATGTTTCGTTGTTTGTTGTCTGGTTTGGACTGCTCTAAACTTCCTGTCATAACAATAATTTATTTATCTATTTATTATAATTGTGAAATTTAATTAAAATAAGTTTTCAATTTTTTGCTGTAATATTTTTGATATTCTTGTATAATTTTCTATTTTATTTTAATTCTATATTTCTTTTGCCTTTTTATGTTTCCTTTAAGTAAATATTTTATAAAAATTTATAACCTCTCATTAAAAAAAAAATTTGATTTCCTTGGAAACTCAGTACAAAGTACTGAAGCTTTGCGTAGTGGTGTATGTAGTTAAATGTCAGACAGATAAACTAGAGGAGTGCTGGCAAAGATAGCAAAAATATTTTAATTACGGATAGACTTTTATCACATATTTTAATTCATTATAAATAATATATATATATATATATATATATATATATATATATATATATAATAACTATGACTTAAGAGAGTCATAGTTACGACTGCAACAGGGGGTCTGGGGGCTGTTGAGCCCCCAGTACCCATATCCTGCTGGTGCCGGATGCAGTACCGCACCTTATTGCCGAGATCTCCAAGCACGAACCGGGAGGTTCTACCCTCCTTACAGTCAAACCATTAAAGGTTCCGCACACCAAAGCATGCACCCGGACAAACGTGCGAGTCGAGGCTGGAAGCTCAGATACTGAACCATGCTCTTTATTTCACCAGGTCAGAGTACCGGAGGTGTTAGGTTCCGCCCGCCAGACCGACAATTGGGCCGGTATAGTAGGCGGGCGGTGCAGGCCGAGCCTCCCGCATAAGGGCATGCTCACACAAAGGTCAACAAGTCTCACCTGTTCCTAAAGCGGTGCCACCACCCCTAAGAGTCCAACACCAATGAGGGGAACTGGGAGCCGCCCCAGTTGGCTACCCTCCCTTAGTCCTCGTGTCAGTAAGGTTCCCCTACCACGTTTGACGAGTACCCGTCGAGGTCACTCGCGTGATACCTCTACCCTCTATTACTGACTAGCGGCATCCGTTGCCCACAATTGTGGGATTGGGTAGCTCCACTAGCAGTTTTACGGGTATCTCGCGCCACGGGTGAGACGCACTACCCACTCGTGTCGGTAAAGTTTCCTTTACCACGTTGGACGAGCGGCCGTCGAGGTCACTTGCGTGAGCCTCTACCTACATCAGTTGATACTTGTTGCGTCCGTTACCCACACTATTGTGGGATAGGTGGCTCGAAGCACCTTTACGAGTCTGCGTCGTAGAGTGAAACGCAGCCCCACTCGTGTCGGTAGAGTTTCCTCCACCACGTTGGACGAGCAGCCGTCGAGGTCGCTTGGGCGAACCTCTACCACATATCGCTACTGCTACCGGCGTCCTTTACCCACAAATGTGGGATCGGATGGCCTGCATAACAGTTTTAACGGGATAACGTCATGTGGTCTAACGTCTCCGTAGGCCTGGGGCCTAATCGATGTAGCAAATACTCCGTCGATAGTACTCGTGTTGGCGGGATTTCTCCTGCCTCGTTTGACGAGTTGCCGGCGAGGTCACTTGCGTGAACCTCTACCCCACGTCATTACTACAGGCGGCATCTGTTACCCACGGATGTGGGATAGGGTAGCTCCACACGTAGTTTTATGGGTAAACGGTGTGGGGTCTCCCGTTTACCCGTTTACCCGTTATATATATATATATATATATATAAACCTTTCGGTGTAGGGTGATTAACCTATCTACTAAAGCTATTAATTGTCTTGTTTAATTTTTATCTACTTAAACTAATTTGTTCTTAATATTTTCTTCAAACAATACGCGTTTCTTAAACCTAGCTTATCAGAAATTCCTTTAGCACTAATTTTCCACACCTCACTATTTGTCTTATATCTCACTATGCACAAATTTTGCCCACTCTTGTTTATTTTGCGTCAGTGCTTTCGCTTCTTGCCAGCTTCTGTTTCTCTTTCTTAGGATTTCAGCTATTACCTCATCCCATTTTTTCCATGGTCTTCCTCTTGTTCTCTTTACGATTGTTCTAGCTTGCCATATAGCTTTGGTTTGCTTGTTGTTTTCCATCCTATTCAGGTGACCGAACCATCGTAGTTGTTGTCGTTCTATGGTGTTCTTGATTGGCTCTACCCCTAGTATTTCCCGTATTTCTTCATTTCTTAACCTATCCATTTTCGTGACTCCCAGGATTCCTCTTAGAAATTTCATTTCGCTGGCTTGAATTTTATTTTCTTGCTGCTTAGTAATCGTCCAGCTTTCGCACCCAAACGTTAGTATTGGTTTATAGATTGAGTTATATACTGTTAGCTTGGTCTTTCTAGTGACCTCTTTTTTCCTAATGAAGACATTACTTAGGGCGTAGTATAGTTTGTTGGCACTCACTATTCTGTTGTTAACTTCGGCTTCGTTTCTCCCATCCTTCTGTATCGTGATCCCCAGGTATTTAAAGCTGTCTATTTGTTCTATTCCTTTACTACTTAGTTGTATATTTGTTTGTATATTGTTTTTTCCTATTACCATTATTTTCGTCTTATCTGTATTTGCTTTTAGTTTGCATGTTTGTAGAGCACTATTCCATATTTATAAGTTTTCCTGTAAATTCTTCTCGTTTTTGGCATATACCATCAAGTCATCCGCAAGCGCACACTCTGTTATATATATTGGCTCTAAATATCTATACCCCACATACACCTTCGTGCTGCGCCCTTTAACTTCTTTTGTCACATCGTTCAGTATTATGTTAAAGAGTGTAGGGCTTAGAACTCCTCCCTGCGTCACGCCTTCTTTTGTCACAAATTCTTCTGATTCTGTGTTATTTGTCCTGACATAGTTCCTGGTGTTTTTGTACAAACTGATTATGTTTTTCCTCAATTTTTCCCCTACTCCTCTTTTCTTTAGGCTTCTGTAGGTAAATAAATGCCACATATATATACGTATTGGGGTGCTACTCTATCATTTGTTTGACTGTGAATATGTGATCTTGTATTCCTCTCCGTTTCCTGAATTCACTTTGTGATTCCTCCATTTGTGTCTCTATTTTTGCTTGCAATCTTTTATTTAGTAACCTCTCATAAACTTTATATACGTTACTTTAAAAGTGTGATCCTCTATAACTTTGCAGTCCGTTTATTGCCCTTCTTAAATATTGGTAATATCGCTCCCAGTTCCCACTCTGTTGGTATTACACACTCCTTCGAGATTTTGCTCAACAATATTGTTAGCGTCTCTATTCCATTAGTCCCTAATAGTTTGAGCATTTCAGTGGTTATGCCATCGGGTCCTGCGCTTTGCCTCTTTTAAGTTCTTTTATGGCTTCTCTTACTTCCTCTGGTCTATATTCTTCTTCTTGTTGTTGTCCTCCTCCTCCCATCTATATTTCCCTCCTTACCTTGGTCTTCGTTTAGTTCAGTTTGTATTAGAATATTTAGTTCTCGATTTAATATTCCTTCTTCTAGCGTTTTTTCATTACTGTCAGCTTTTCATCTTGTTAAATTTCGTCCCACCTTCCTTCGTTGTCGATGTACTAGATCTTATTTGTTTTCTTTACCTGAATCCTCAACATTTTCAGACATCTTTAGAAAACAGTTTCTGGTTCCCCACACTATCTCCTTCAATTTTCTCGCCGAATTCTATCCAAGATTGTCGTTTTTATTGTTGTTATTATAAAGTGGGAGCATTCTGTATATTTACACTCATGTATACTACATTTTTATTAAATATTACCTACAATTCTGTCTATTCCAGTTTTAAAATGATAATTTTGAGAAACGTTAGACTCTGTTATTTTGCATTCTGTAAGTCCTGTGAAATGGTGGTTATTCCAATTTTATGCCTATCGGGGATCAGAATATAGGGATTATTTTAGGAAATACGATTAACTCTCTATATGGGGTAATCGATACGAGCTGCAACGTGAAGAAGGGTTATTCTTGGTTATTTTGGGAACATCATGTATAAATAAATCGATTCTACTTCTCCTTACAATAATAGCCTACTATGTTAGTTATAAACATTCGAAAGTTTATACATCCCATTGCTCAGATTTGAAGACGTTGACGAAAAACCGAAAATTTATTTGTGTTTCCAACTTTAATTCCTATTCTGGGAGTAAAGGGATGACGACAGACAACGAGTTATTCCGCAATTTTTAATTACCTTGAAGAGGTTTATGTTCTGGCTCAGGTTGAAAATCAATATCTGTAATATGTTTTGCTTTACAGCCTAAATTAAGCCGAATTTAGACATAGGTTTTTAATGAAACTCTGGCGAGAGGAATTTTTCAAGATATAATAATAATAATAGTTCCGGTAACAGGCCACGAAGACCCATAGGATCGTAACAGGATAGGTTTGCTACAATATAGAGCTTACGGTATACAAGGGTAGTAACGTGGCTAGCGCTACGTACCGACCACTTATTATTACCCCAGAGTTTGACCTCCAGGTACTCATTTATTGAGTCGAGCTGGGCCGTAAAAATGCCAGTGATCGAATTGGCGAGGCGGAATTCGAACCAGCATTTTTAAGTTTTGTAGCCTAATGTTTTTTGTTTTGATGTCCAATTATTTTTTTTGCAATAGATGTTACATGTTAATCTTCTATCCAAATGAATTCCACGATATTTAGTAAATGGTATTGTGATTTTTATATTCAGCCTGTGCAATCACTCTTGTATTTGCCGTAGCTTACAGTAACTCATTATTATTTGCGAATGTGACCGTGACATATTCTTGTCGTATGGCAGATCAGCTGTAAATATATGATACAAAATGGGTCCCACGATACTACTCTGAGGAATGTCCGCGCTGATGGGTATAAACTGGACTGGCTGTCTCTATATATGATATGATTTTGAGTAGGTAATGTTGGTAGGGTAAAGACTTATTGATTTTGAATAGTAGGTCGGTGTGCCAGACTCAATCAAAAACTTGATTTATGTTTATGACTTCTGAAACATAATAATAACGGTCTCCAAAATTCTTTTTGATCATATATTATCTTTAAATTTGATTTAATGTGCAGTATTTTGTTTAAATCCAAATGAATAAGAGATTAATTTATATTTTTCTATTACTGTCATTGCCCTAATTGAGGTTTTTCTGGTTTTTATATGAAACTTATTTAACCAAACATTCACTGTATTGAGAAGTACTGTAATGTTAGTCCATTATGTGACGCAAACTATAAAAAATTCGTTATAAAAAACTACGCAAGATAAAATTCTAATTTTTTTATTATGATGAAACGGAGTTTAGTGCATTGTTTTCAAAATGGCTGCCTTCAGTAAAGTAGAATCTCTTCTGATGTGATTCTCGAGTCGTCGATGGACTGGGGTTTGTTCCGATAAACTCTATCCTTAAGATAACCTCATAAGAAGAAATCACATAGGTTTAAGTCGGGGAAATTTAGAAACCATTCGATGGGACCTTCTATCTTACGGAAGGACCTTCAGATTTATGATTCTCTTTTCAAATACTTCTGTGAGGATGCTAAAGATCCCTTGAATTCGATGAGCGGTGGCTCCATTTTGCTGAAACCAGTATTGATTGATTTGTTTTTTGGCTCTTACAATTGGAATACATTTCTCAAGGACTTCTGTAATAAACTTGTTCATTCACATATTGTATGAGAAAAGTGGATTGACAATTTTATAATGGTGCAATCGATGAAATTCGGTCGGTGGGTTTTCGGTACTCCAATGTCGGTAATTTTGTTTTGTGACATAGCCATTTAGTTGAAAATCTGTAAAATGGACGAGCTTTATGTCTAACTTTTCGGTCTGAATAGTTTCCATGACCACTTTTGCAAAGTGAATATTTTTTAATATTGACCTCGGTTAGAGGCGTTTGCAATAGAATTTTATACGGAAATAGATCTTGGTGAAGATGGTGTGCATAGAGCCCATACGGTATTTTTTACCTTGCTGTTATAGATAGATAAGGTAATGTGCTTGTTAAACTTGGCTTTGAAGGCAGTTAGCGCTCCACTAGCATTTCAGTCTCTTTCGTAAAAGGCGGCTACAATGAAGACCTTTTCTTAGATTGAATAGCTGGTCTTAGCTGACGCTATATTCAGTGTTGACCTAGAGTGTAAACTTTCACCTAGCTATAACTAACGTCAAACATAAAATTGACTAAAAAGTTTGGCTATGGCAATAAAAACTCTTTTGCGTGTCACAATGAAGGCCATGTAGTATATTAAATATTTGTATAATTGGATTATTCTTTATTAGGCAACTCTGTAATAAGATTTTAACCTGGTGGACTTTATTTCTTCAGACGTAAAGTGTATGAATAGACGAGTACATGCAAAGAAGTATTTAGATGTTTAAAAAAATTTACTTTTCTTTGGGGTGTTTCTACTGATGTATTTGAAGAATATTAGGAAGTGTTCTTGTTCATATGCGGTCAGATTTCTGAGACCTTTTATTTATTTTTTGCTTTCAATAAGGCATAATTGTTATGTGGGGTCGGCTACAGATTGCTTACATATTTCTTGAAGGCTTCATTTTCCTCATATTTTGCTAAGTTCCTCGCTTCTCTAGTTAACATATTCAAATAAAAATGGTGGATATTAGCTTAGAACCCCAGAATTGATGTTTTGCTCTAAAGTCTCTAAATGGACTGCTTAATTTTTGAAAGAATGTCTCATAGTGGTTTTGATTAATGAAGCCTCTGGGTTGGCAGGAAATTTCTGCTATCACTAGGGATCCGTTACTACTCTAGGTGTTAACAATTGTTGCTCGTAGATAATTTGTTGTTATTATATGTTTATAGCTGTGACATCCAGGTTGCTTGCAAAATATGTTTTGTATTTGCGGACGTTAAAGTAACTGCTGTTTATAAAGTATATTTTCGACATCAGTAAAGTATAAATTTTCTATTCATTAAGAAATAGTTCGACTTCTAGGCAACGCTGCGGAGGTCGTTTATGATTGAAGTTTGCTAATTACAGTAGATTTAGCATGATATTATTCTGGTTTATGCGTTGAGCGAATACTATTTCAAATTTGGATAGAAATTTGCCGTTAATATTGCTTCAATGTGTTTGATTGTTTTGTTGAGTTATTACAACATTTGAGTAGCTTCTATTGTTCGGGTTTTCAATGTTCCTATTGTAGTAGTAATTGGTAAAACATTTGGTGTATTGTGAGTTCTTGTAACAAATATGCGTTTAAGTTGTAATTGTTAATACACTTGATGTGGGTCTTGACATAACGGCCATTTTGCAGAAGTAATTGTTGACTTTTTATAATGTAGCAGATCATGTTCCTCTCAAATTCCGTAATAGTATTTTTCTACCATGGAGGTTCTATCGTTATTTCTTACTATTGTAGGTTTTTAATTTATCCTGTTATTATTTTCTTATTCCAAATCATATAACAACATGAACAATGCTGTTTTTAATTTATGTCTAATATTGGTTGTGTTACGTACTTTATGGTCTAGATTATTTAATTCTTTCTTTATTCCTTAGATATTTACAGAATTATGCAAATTCTAGTATTTCGATAAGGCCTGTTTTACTTTAATTGGCAAATGTGATGAACAATTTTTCAGTTTTAAGGTATATGACTAATTTCCTATAGGAGTGTGTGTATCACTCTTTATTGTATTATTTTCAGTCGCCTTGGTGTTGTATGTTCTGTTTCTAATACATACCTTGGTAAGATTATCAATAATTTATTTCAAGTAGATAAAGTTGTATATAAAAATGGCGAAGGTTAAGCTATTTTTTGCTGGATGTTATTAATTGTTAGTGGTGTTGCATCATCGGTGTTATTGTTAGTTAGAAGATTATTTTTATTTTTATTGTTTAGCAAGTTTTTTGTGATTTGGTATGATCTTGTATTTTCTAGGCGGTTCGAACTGCTGTCATTTATGTGGGATTTCTATTACTTTTTCCTAACCCTTGCCTATGATTATTACTCAATAGTTTCTGTTTCTTGGTAGCTTCGAGTTAGACTTTTACCAAAGCTTGGTACAAATGTAGGTACTTATTGGTGATTTCGAAAGCTGGTACGTAAGTTTGGTTTTTTGATGCAGGTACATTAATATTTTTGCGGAAAAAGCGTAAATACGGCGTTTGAAACTATTTGTTATATTCATATGTTTGCTGTTGTTGATTGCATGAAAATTATTGATTTGAATATTATTTTCTGCTAATGCAGAATTTTCAAATTTTTAATTATTATAATCAAAACCTTATTTACCTTTCGGTGTTAAGGTGTTACATTTAGCCAATTTTAATACATTTCACTTAAACTTATTATATTATTCATACATTTTGTACTACAAATTAAAAATTTAAAAATACTTTCTGTAATGTTTTTTTTTAATTAACTATATATTCTCTTGGTCCATTCCTTTTTAGTCCTTGCCTCTCTTTTCTGTTCATTCCACGTCAGCCTTATTTGGTTCAAGTACTCTGCTACGTCTTTATCCCAGGTTTTCCTTGGTCTACCTTTGCCTCTTTTCTGTTGTACTCCCATATTTTTCTTGTTGTTCTCTTCTCGTCCATCCTTACTATCTGTCCGAACCATCTTAATTGCTGTTTTTAAATACTTTTTGTCACTGGTTCTACTCCTAATTCTTCCCTAACTACCTCATTTCTAATTCTATCTCGTCTTGTTATCTCTTTTACTCCTCGTAAGTATTTCATCTCTACCACCTGTATATTACTTTCCAGCTGTTTCGCCAGGACCCACCTCTCGCTCTCATATATTAATATAGATTTAAAGATTGTTTGGTATACTGTAATTTTCTTTTGCTTTGATATTTCCTTTTTCAGTATAAAAGTGTTGTTTAGTGCATGGTATACCTTCATTGTATTTGCTATTCTTTCATTTATTTCGGCCCTGATACTTCCATTGCACTGAATTGTCACTCCCAAGTATTTAAATGCTCGTACTTCCTCAATTTCTTTCTCGTTTATTTTTATTGTCGTCTATACCCTTATTACCTAAAACCATAACCTTGGTCTTTTCCGCATTTATTTTTAGATTTCTATTTTCTAATGCGTTCTTCCATACTTCCAAGTTGTGTTGTAGGTCTTGTTTATTTTTGGCGTATATCACTAAATCGTCTGCAAATACACATTCTACCTTTGTCATGTTTCTATATCCTACTTGTAGTTTTTGCACTTTTCCTTTAACTTCTTTCACCATATAATCTATTATTAAATTAAACAGCGCTAGGCTTAATACTCCGCCTTGTCTCTGTCCTTCTTTTGTTATGAATTCTTTTGATTGTATGTTTCCTGTTCTCACTATATTTCGTGTATTTTTGTACACACTCCTGATACAATTTATCAATTTTTCATTTATTTTTTCTTCATTTTAGACTATTCCATCCTGGAAATGCTATCAAATGCTTTTTCTAAATCTGTGAAGGTTTTTCTAGTATACTCTCATACAGCTTTGCTATTATTGGTAGCATGGCAATTCTCTTATAATTGGAACAATCTCTTCTATCTCCTTCTTTGAATATTGGTAGAAGTACTCCCATCTCCCACTCTTTGGGGATCTTTTCTTCTAGCCATGCTTTATTAAATAGTTTAGTGATTTCTTTTATGCCTTTTACTCTGCCGCTTTTCCCCCTTTCAGTTTTTTCACCGCATTTAATACTTCTTCTACTTGTATTTGCATTTGTTCTCTATTTTATTCGTTATTATCTGTACTATTTGCTTTTCTCTGTTTCTCTAATTCTAGTTCAAGTGTTTGTTCTGTTGCTAGCATGTCTTCAAAATATTCCTTCCACCTCTTTATGATTTCATCTTCACTCCCTAATATTCTTTCCTTTTTAATCTTTATATGGCCAGCTTTGTGTCGTTTTCCTTTGCGAAGCGATCTAAGTATCTTGTAGAATAGCTTTTGATTTCCGTGTCCGTCCTGTTTCATCTTCTCTCAAAACTCTTCGCCTTTTTACTTTCCTTATCCTATAATAAGGAAAGTAATGTAATCGGCGGAAATTTGACCTACCCAGTTTTTCACATTTCTGGACGAAATATAGCCTCAGGACACCAAAAAAGTTGGTTTTAACTATTGGTCCGTGTGTGTGTGTGTGTGTGTGTGCCTGTCGGTCTGTCAGTAAACAAGATATCTCGAGAACCGTAAGAGCTAGAGACTTGAAATTTGGTATGCAAGTTACATGTAGGTAGGGGACGCAGTGCGAAGCTTTTGGTAAAAATCGGCCGTGTCGTTTGGTTGAAAGGTCGCAAAATCGGTCGCAAAGCGGTCGCGAATCTAAACGGTTGAAGATACAAAAAATTTATGAGAATAAAAATGACTTGTTATCATAAGGTAAACATGAATTTAAAATAAAAGTTGGTAAAATAGGAACTCGAAAAAAAATTTAAGCTC
Source organism: Sinelater perroti (assembly GCA_036346155.1). NCBI lineage: Eukaryota > Metazoa > Arthropoda > Insecta > Coleoptera > Elateridae > Sinelater > Sinelater perroti. The sequence continues at coordinate 15,857,687 of JARFIY010000265.1, forward strand.
AGGATTTTTAATATACCGGGTGTTCATAAAATGTTTCGAGAAATTTATATTCCCGGATAGACCAGACCGAGACGAACAAAAAATTACAATGAAATTTTTTGATCCGAGGTCAAATAAATAAGTTATAGCCGATTAAAAATTAATTAAACGGACCAATCACAGCGCGCTCGGTGAGCTACCGGGTTGACTGCGGGGGGACGGGCGGGAGCGCTTGGCCGCTAGGAGGGAGCACGCAGGCGATAATGGCGAGGGCCGTGCAGCCGAGCTCGCACGGTTCCCTTCAGTGACGTAGCAAAATTTTAAGTACTAGTCAATTATTGTCTTGTACTGTTTATTTTAATCAGCTTTCGAGTGTTGGACTCGCGCCTCGTCCTTTTTTAAATTAACAAATTTTTAGACGAGAGCAGCGCAGAGCCGAGACAATGGACTCGCGCCTCGTCCTTTTTTAAAGTAACAAGTTCCAGGACGAGAGCAGCGCAGGGCCGAGACGATGGACCCGGTATAATATATAATAATATGATAAGGAAAGTCGTGTGATGTTCACACCAGATTTTTTATCATTTCTTTTACTTTCCTTCTCTGATCCTTATATCTGTTATACTTTTCCTCTGTTCTGCTACCTAGGTACTCTTTCCATTTATTTTTCTTATCCTTTACTTCTCCCTTTATTTCTTCATTCCACCAGCTCGTTTGTTTTTTACTCTCTACAATTTTAGTCTTTCCACGCGCTATTCTTGCTGTTGTTATTAGTATTTCTTTTATGTCTTTCCATGCTTCTTCAAGCGATAATGCTTCTATGTTATTATTGAATTTACCCATCTCCTCTTCCACATTTTCATTATAAATTCTTGTCTCTTTTTCTCTCAATTTATATATTTTAATTTTTTCTCTTATTTTGTTTTTATTTTCTCCCCTGTTTTTCGCTACCTTGAGGTTTTCCTGCCGTATCTTCATTTTTGCTAGCATTAAATAATGGTCGGAGTATATTTCTGCCCCTCTTTTTATTCTTGTATCCTATATTTTCTTTCTCTAACTTCTGCTTATAATTATGTAATCTATTATCGATACCTCTCTTGTATATTTATGTACATCTTTATGCATGAAGAATGAGTTCGTTATTATCAGATCATTTATTATACGGAAATCTATCAGTATTTTACTGTTGTTGTTTTTAGTATCTTTGCCGTATATTCCTATTGCATTACCTGATTCTTCGTCCTTTCTACCTACCTATTATTAATATCCATTGCTTTCTTCTACTCTCGTTGTCAATTATTCCCAGAATTCATCTTTATTTCTTCACATCTCAAATTTTTAATAATGATTTTAATTTGCACATTAGCACTTATATCAGTAGTAACTCGCGGCGATATCCACATAGCATGACTATTTTTTTTCGCGACCAACTTGCAACTTTCAGTTTCATTTTTATATATGGTACTTTTTAGGTTTTGATATTTTATATTATTTTTTTTATAAACCATAGAACTTTGACGGATTTGACATTACTCCACAAAGATAGATTCCACATGTTCATTTTAAGGCTGGTTTGCACTTGCAAGACAAATTTATTTTTTGATGACAATTTTAAGTTTTCTTATGGAAACCTGTACAGTTTATAAACTAGTTACTTGTGTTTAGTCTAGAGGGTTATTTTTACATTAAACGTTTATCCATATACAGTGTTTGACAATTGTTCTAGGAAACTCACACTACGACGTTGGATCAAAAAGGCTAGTGCTTTAATTTGGCCAATTGCATAATTAGCTGCTAATCGTAGGTAATAAGTGGTCAAATTATGAATTACTGCTCGCGGTGCCTTTGAAAAGGGGCGGAGCTTAATGCAGGCGAGAGAAGTAGCAGCATCCAAAGAATTTAATGGAGATAGTTTTGCTGCTGTGAACCTGAGAATTGCGGAATGACTCGTCTGCGCATTTATTTTATTTAGCTCGCTTAACTTCTGAGAACCATGCGGCTGCCTTAGTGGGTCTTACAACGATGCGCGTTTGGTGAAGTCAAGCTCTCTCCTCCCTCTTCTCTTTACTCGCGTGCACTGCGCGAGTCCCCACGTTTGCGTGCTACGCAATTCTGCACGCTGGATCCTGCGAGCAGTAATTTATCATTGGCCGGATTATTATTTGTAATTACCAGGTAATTATGCAATTGGTCAAATTTTAGCACTAAACTTTTTGTGTCAGATTTTTCATCCGTCATTGTGGTATTGATTTCCTGGGATAATTGTCAAATATTGTGTATATATCCAAGTGCTTAATAATTTTTGATTTCTATCTTAGTGTAGATCTAATGTCACTCGACTTTAGTGTATTTTCTTTTCCAAAAAAGGTATTTTCACCCACACTTAAAGCTTGTTAAATATATTTTCAAGTTTTAAGAAAACACAACTGGATTTTGGTTTGAGCTTATGATAGTCGTATCATTTACCTATGTAAATAGTCTAGTGGCACTAGAAGCAGATTTATTAGTAGATATTAGATACAAAATAAGTTTGAAAACACTCTCTTGAGAAATTTAATACCATCTTAATATTTGATTAAGATGTATTTATTTGTTAAATGTGATTTTAGTACTTTGCAATGAGTATGAGAAATTGTGTTCTTATATAAATGTCAAGCATGTCAAACATTATGCAAGAATAGCATCTTTTATGTTGTATACCAATTCTAATCTTCTTACTTTGTGAATCTGCTTTATAGCAGTGTATAGTTTTCTTTATCTAAAATGATGCAATGGGATTAGGGTTTTTTATATTATCTATGGATTCTATGGCAACCACAAAATTTGCCTAAAACGTAAAATAAATATCCAGCAAAGACCCAAATTGAAATAAAGCACCTAATTATAAGTGATAAATGGCAAAGTATGCTTAGTAAAAATTGGTGTGGTTTTTTAAGATTTTAAAATTAAATAAACCCAATAAGAATATATTGTTATCGTTCAATCAGTTTTCCATGTATTCTGTTTAAGGTTATCAAAGAGAGTTTTCTACTATGATTGATAGTTCTTTTTTAGGAATAGGCAGATTGAGGTTCCGAGTAAACAACTGACTTAGATTTATCTTGATAATGGCATCAAAATGGATATCGAAATATCTGCCACGCATCGTAGTTTGTCTAAAAGTCTTGAACTTGAATCTCTTTAATAGCATTCGTCACGGTCGCATCCACATTTTTAATAATTTCAAATGTTGTCCTTTCAAGTTGGATTTAAGCCGGGGAAACAAAAAGAATTCGAGCGGGGTTAGATCCGGGTTATAGGGATATTATAACTGTGTTGCACAACGACATATGGCTAGGTGGATTGTTATGGTAAAGAACCCAGATTTTGGTGATCTCCGACCAGACGCGCACTATTCTTTTTTCTATAGCCGTTTAAGTAATTCCACCTAAAGTGCAGCGTTGATTGTTTGTCTGGGCAGTACAAACACCTTATGGACAATACCGTTAAAGTAAAAATCTTTGATTTGCTCATTTGAGCTTTCTTTGACCGTTTCCGGATGGTATTGAAAAACCTACAATCGATTATTAAATTTCCAAGAAATTAAGCTTACTTGTCACAGAATCCAAAAGCTTGCGAGAAATTGACACACGGTTTTTCTTTTGCTCGTCGATCAAAATCTTGGGAATCAATTCAACACAAACTTTCCCTATTTGCAATTTTAGTTATTATTATTTATTAGTTTGTATCGAATTTTAATCAAATTTACATAGAACACATATTTGTTGGATAAATATCTCGGATTTGTTTGTTAATGGGGGAACTTATCTAAGAAAGTTGGAACTTCTGTTACTTCTCAACGTAATTTTTATCTAGAAATTTTTCATAACGTCGTCGACATGATTCCATGGCTGCTGAGAACACTTATTTACGGGTGTATTTTGTCCACTAGAAAACTGCTGAAGCAACAGTGGCTCGATTGGAAATTCAGCGGCCATGGAGAATGTCCTTCACGGTCGGAAATTCTTGGCAGGATTACGTGTCAAGATGTCTTGAGACATTGCCATCTTCGCAGCCTTGTCATTAGTCAGCACTTGTGGGACCCACCTTCAAAGAACTTTTTCGCATTTTTAGATTCACAGATTCTAAGGAAAAGCCAAGTTTAGAGATGATATCACGCACACTTAATCGAGGGTCTTTCATAACAACTTGCTCTACTCGCGCAATCATGGTTTCGGTCCAGCTGGCTTGTGACCGAGGCTGCTTCGGTTTATTGTCACACAAGTCTCAATCTTCTTTCAATTTTCGCACCTACAAACCACATTTTTAACAACCATAACACTTTCACAGAATGTTTAATTCAATTGGTAACAAATTTCGATGCGTGTTTCATCACATGAGAGGAGAAAATGGACAATTACACATTGTTCTTGAAGATTAAATGTTGCCGTTTGAAGTATATACAACAACACTCACTGCAATGGCGGTTGATCTGTGTACATTGTATGGTACTGCTATCTATATTACAAATTCAGAAATATTTTCCTCATCTTTTAAAGTAATCGGATCTTTCTACTTACTCTCACTGCTGAGAAAAAAAAATGGGGACCTTAGTACTTGAATCCACTTCGTATGTGCCTAGAAACTTGCAAAAAATGAGACATTCGATAAAGAAGAAGGAAGGGGAGATAAGCTTACAATTATATATTAAATTCTAGTTTTACTTATATCATAACCAAATCAACTGGGAAAGAGCCTTAAGCTATTGGTAGAATGGTTATTTATTTTTTTAGCAATTTCTCTTGGGAAAGCGTTTTAAAGTGCCTTTTAAAAGATTTTTTTGTCAAGTCTCTTCTAATTGCAAAGATTGATATCTGCGGTTGTTTTAGTTTTTTTGTTTGTTTTTTATTAAATGCGTCGGACAGCATAAATTAGTTAAGTAATTTTAAATTCTCTTGATTTTATATTCAGCCAACAGTCTAGAAATTTAGCATTATTGTATCTTTAAGAGCTTTAGTTAGTTGCTAGTTCTGTCTAAGATTTATTTGTAAATTTATAAAGGATGAGCAGTAATTTCAACCTTTGTAAATTTTGTTTCTTAAGTTGAATTTAAAACTGTTTCGTCTTATTTAGTAATTTTATATTTAGCTTATAAGTATGTTAATTTATTTCTCTATTGAAGAGGAAAGCAGGCTTGGCCATTGTTATTACTATAGTGCTAAGATCAAATAGAATGGGATTATAGTCGAAAGATAAGTCAAAACAGGATTCCTCCAAATTTGTTATCTTGGCTGTGTGGGCCAGATATTATTGATAGATGATTATATCTGTATGCCCGCATGCAGTGAAATAATTGAGATCTTTTGGTATTTACAGCCTCGATCCCCATTGGTTGTAGTTTGCGTCCTAATTACCTTCGACGTCAAAGCATTATTTGAGGGTTTTAAATAAGTGTTCAAATTGTTTTTAATTTTAAATTTACAGGGTAGTAAATCTGATAAATCTTGATTTTGTATTTTATTGTTGCTTATAGGTGCAGAGAAGGGTCTTTTGTGGTGATTGATTAAATTTTAATTATAATAGGAGTCCCTGCATGACTACTGTCATCAAGATGCTTAATTTTGTATATCATGTAGTTAGGTATTTAGATATTTTAATGTAATTATTGACAGCCAGCGTGGTCCCGTGGTTGAGGGGCTGGCTGCGATGCTGACGGACCCGGGTTCAATTCCCGGTGCTCTCTGATGCCTGGCGGGTGGTCACCTCAGTCACTAAAAATAATTGAGTACCTGCGTTCATTCGAACAAGGGGTAATAATGGCGCTCGTCGAAGGTGCGGTGCTTGCCACATCGCCCCGCATCAGAGATGGTGCGCGACGACCGGGCAGAGAGAGCGAACGTATGAGAGCCTTAACCTCTCAGTTCGCAGGCCGTGCTCCCACGCGGGGCGTAGGGCCTTACCATTATTAATGTAATTATTATTAGTGTATTGGGTTTCAGAATTCATGTCTGCTTTGTGTTCTATTCGAAATACTTTTAGTTTTTGTCTATAGTGGTTTCATTCTGTTAATTTAACTTAATTCATTTTAGATGTCATATTAGTAACAATATTTCTAATAATATATATTCCCTTCATCTGCTTGATCTTCATGCTTTCAAGAGTGGTGTTTAAGAGTTCATTTTGCTGAAGATTATTTATGGTTAAGTCGGTTAAGCGTTGAAATTTTGAATATGTCTTGAGTTAGTTGTCGTACTTAATCATAGATGGTTATTGCATTTTATATTACGGTTTTTTTCTTTGCATTTATTAGTTGTACATTTTACACATCTTGGAATCCATATTTGTAATATCTTAAATACCAAAAAATTTCCTTTTTTAGATGATGTGATACGAATTGAACTGCAGTATTTATGAGACAATTTACATTATACATGTTTTTACAGTTGTCATTTAATTTTAATTTATCACGAAAAGTGGTAAAGTTTTTTGGAAACGTTTGTTACTTATACGAGGGGAATCCCCTTTAGATATCTTTACCTACAATGCTTAGAAGCCGCAATCTTCTCGGTTTACCACATGGTGCGTAATCAACAAATTTCGCATTATATATGATGTGTCTTTATAGGCAGAATAATTTTTTTTAGTATTAATGACTCATTTGCTTATTTTATTAGCCCTTCCCTCAAATCACTACATCATTGACAGCAATAGTTGAACTTTCACCTGTGTGACAGCAGCAGCAGCACTCATAATTTTTTTTATATATATAACGAGGTCTGGTAGCGGCCCCCCGGAGAGTTTGTCCAACTCCGACATGCTTGAGCCCCTTCGCATAGTAGTTTTTAAAAATAAATAAAAACACGATTAAAAAGCTCTCTTTGACATAATTGACGTACGCCGTTGCCATGACAACGCATTTACGTATACCCAGTTAGAGTTGAACTTTGACCTTTGACCTTTGACCTGTGTGACAGTACTCATAATTTTTTTTATGTATAAGTGCTTTATTGCCCGCTCTCAAACGAAAATTTTCCATCGCTTGCGGTTCCGGAAATATATTACCTCGGTCGCGCCTGCCGCCGGACCGAAATTTGTCCTTCGGAGGCGCTCGGGTCGGCACGAACGATTTGACCTTTGACCTGTCTGACAGCAGCAGCAGCAGCAGCAACAGCAGCAGCAGCAGCACTCATAATTTTTTATATATATAATTAATTACGTATGGCTTAATGTTTCTATAATTGCTTTCAACTCGGTAATGCCTGTTGATGGCTACATATTTTTTGAACTACTCTAAATGATAGATCTATTTGAAATTATGTTTGATTCTATGTTCCTTTGTCTTGATTGTTTTAATTTGAATGTGTATGTATTTTATTGTTGTCAGAGCTTTTATAATATAACCATCTTTCAGTTATTGTTGCTAATAATTTTTAACTCCAGAAATATTTGAGGTGGTTTTAATTTTCTTCCATTCTGCCTAGTAATATTTGATAAATAATTATATGGTTCTGGTCACTAACAAGTTAAACTATTAACTTTTTAATTTAGTTTACTTTATAACTGCTTTTGTAGCTTCAGGGATTTTTTATTGTTCTAAGCTGATACGGTACTTCTGAATTGTTTTATACACTTCCCATATTGTATTGTGTTACCGGCGTTGTTTGTGTAAACAGCATTTTGTTGCGGTGATTGTCTGGCGGTGTTTTGATCAGAATAATGTGTTTACTTAATTCAAGTTGTTGTGTAGGAGCAACGAATAACACAAATGCCATGTACAGTTTATGTGGTTTAAAAATCCGTTCTATATGTTTAATCTAACCTTTTATTAAGGTTCCGCGTGTAAACACGGAGTCGAAAAAAAGCAAGATTTGAAGGAACGTTGTCATGTTAGACCCAGGAGTGTCCCCCTACTTGGAACAACGCTATTTTGATAGCTCGGGATGCCTAAAAATCAGAGTTAGACGGTCTGTTGCCCACGCGTGGACAACAATATGTTTTTTTAGATGTCTCTTCGTTCGAACGAACTGTTAAAAATGCCCATTTATATATCACATGTTTGTAGCTTTATATCTTCTTAAGTTAGTAAAGTGTTTATAAAAAATTATATAAGGGTGGCTCAATATGAAAGGACAGATGTTTAATATAAGTCAATTAAACGCTTTATCTGAATGAATAGAGAGTTGAAAGGTTGAAAGAAAATTTTAACGTAGATTTTTACAAGTAAAAAAAGTGGTTTAAAATTTATCCTAAGAATCCTACATGACGGTGCCCAAGCTCACATATCAATAGAAATGAAAGCTTAGCTGGAAAATAGCCGGCTGGACAATTATATAACACTGTTATATAGTCAAAATCTGATTGAATCAAATTTTTATCTATTATGTGTACAAATAAGTTTCCGCCGTCTTTTTATAAACAATTAAGAATTTATTGTAAAAAAAGGTACAAATAATGTCATTCAAAATATTGCCCATCGCTTTCTACTACTTTTGACCATCTTTCGGGCAGCAAGTGGATACCCCGTCTAAAAAATTGCTCGTCTTTTGAGGCGATCCACGAATCGACCCATTTCTTCAATTCCTCGTAAGAAGTGAAGTATTGCTCAGCCAGACTATGAGTCATCGACCGGAATAGGTGGTAGTCTGAAGGAGCAATGTCTGGTGAATACGGCGGGTGGGGTAGGACGTCCTAATTCAGTCCTTCCAACGTTTCCTTTACGATTTTTGCAACGTGTGGCCGAGCGTTGTCATGCTGAAAAATGACTTTATCATGCCTTTTGGCATATTGTGGACGTTTAATCTTCAATGCTCGGCTCAATTGCATCAGTTGTTGTTGGTAACGTTCCCCGGATTACTCCAAGCTGATCCCACCAAATGCACAGCATTAGCTTCTTGCCATGAATATTTGGCTTGGCCATCGAAGTAGAGGCATGCCCGGGCTTACCCCATGACTTCCTACGCTTTGGGTTGTCGTAGTGGATCCATTTTTCGTCTCCCGTCATGATTCGATGCAGAAATCCTTTGCGATTTTGCCTTTTGGCAATTGTTCGCAAGCGAATAAGCGATGCTCGACGTCTCTTGGCTTCAGTTCGTAAGGAACCCAATTTCCTTGCTTTTGAACCATACCCAGGGCCTTGAGACGTTGTGAAATAGCTTTCTGAGTCACTCCTAACTCTTGTGCAAGTTTTTCTTGCGTTTGGCACGGATATTCCTACAGTAAAGCTTCCAATTCTGTGTCATCATACACTTTGGGCCTTCCACTACGTGTTTTGTCCTCCACGTCAAAATCACCACTTTTAAATTTCTGGAACCACTCCCGACAACTTCTCTCACTCAAATTAACATTACCGTATGCTTCTACGAGTAGCTTATGCGCCTCAGCTGCAGATTTCTTTAAATTAAAGAAGTAAATTAGCAATTCCCGCAAATGACGCTTGTTTGGCTCAAAACTTGACATCTTAACACGATGAAAACTAAGTGATGCTAGCAAAAGTCAGAGGTATTAAAAGGTTATACTGTTGCCAGATGTCAACATATACTATACGACTTTTTACAGCTGACAATTTCGATGTTATCTTATCGGTGGCGCCATCTTTTGAAAACGGCGAAACTGATTTGTACACCCATTATTTAGTGGATTCAAAAACTTCTTATATATGGGAAAAGATTTAAAAATTAAAACAAATAAACTCGTGCCTTGCTAGAAGAAGATCTTGGGGATTTATGGTGACCATGTAAAAAAATACATCATAGTACGCTATGTTTGTTGTATTTTTACGATATAATTTGACCCGATAATATATTTATTGGACTGCCGTAGTATACCCTTTATATTCTTTCGGAGGATTAATGTTTGGCTCCCTAAATTATTAATTTTCCTATATTATTTTATTTTATTATATTTATATAATAATATGTAGTATAGTACATTTACAAAAAGAATTGGCGTTCGTAATGCGTAAGCGATTATTCTTATTGTTATCAACCTTGTTCCTATTTTCTGTGATTAGTGAATTATAGTTTAGTGTTGTATGCAACGTCACATTGTTTAAAATTTTTTCAGTTGTGCGTCGCGACAAATTAAGTGTTTCAAGACGACGCCCAAGCCAAACCAAGCTAGACACGCTAACGTTTATTTGTGTTAATCTTTTACTTGAATTACATCGTTTGTTGGTTATTATTTTTGCAGAATCGTATTATACTTTTTTGATTATTAACTTTCAAGCTTTTTTGTTCTAAACTTTTTTAGATCTCTTGTTTGCTGATTGTATTTATTCAAATTTTTAAGTTAGTCCAACTTTATTTTGTGTTTTTTTTTTGTTGGTCGTGTTATTTAGAAGTGGGTTTAAATATTTATCATTGTGTCTATTTTATAATAAGAATAAGAATTTTATATGTTAAGAGGATTTATTTATACACTCGATTTGTTCTATTTTTTTATTTGTCTTACTTCATTTGTAACGCGGTAGTTTTGATGTAACTCGCTTCTGCTAATGAATACTCTAACTACGTAGGTACCGAAATGGTACAGTTTTCTTTAGAAGCATGATAAAATTATTTAAAAATTTTAAATAACAGGTTGACTATCAATGTTTAAATAATATAGCAGGTATTTTTGTTAGAATTCGATTTATAGCAAGTTTTGCCATTTTGTAGACTTGTATCTAGAAAAACTCGCACATTAAATTGGAATTCCTTTTTACGCACTGTGAGGGGAATGGAAAAGGCTGCATTGAGGTGGTGTGCTTGAAAGGAATTCTCACCATATACGACCTTGCATCATTGCTTCTTTAGTCAGTATTACGACAAAACAATAGGTGCTCTTTTTCGTTGCGTAATTGATTATTATCAAACGTGTGAAATTTTGAGAACATTTAGGGCACAATTTTGGACAACACCCCTAAAAAGACATGTATTTGCGACTTAAATAATTTTAGGAAAGACGAGAACCAGTTGAAAATGAAAATCACCAACGTTTTCGGAGAACCGGCATGACTGAGAAGAATCACTGTTTAACGATTTTTAAAATTGCTTTTGACGACAGAATAATCTACGATAGTGCTCAGGCATTTGAGACATTATGAGGCATTATCCCGCTTCACGACAACGTCCGACTCTACATAGCTGCTCAAACGCGACAAAAAATATAGAATTAGGAAAGTGTATAAAATAATAATTTTGTATGTTTCTATATTTACGATGCTTCTGTACATTAAAACAAAATAATTCTGATTTATATTTGATTTATCTACGTACAATTTGTGAGAAAATGATCACATTAGAATTTCTTTTAGAAATGAAAGGCCGTTTTTCAGTGAATCTAAGATTTCTATCTTCTATTTCAATTTAAACCATGGGTTACAGTTTAAACTGCTTCAGAAGGTTATGCTCGTTATTCGAGTTAGATTTAATGTTATAAGTTTATCTTAGACAACGATTTTTTTGACTTTATTCATGTTTATTGTTTGCTTATGTTGCTATTACAATTTGTTATTTTTCTATTCGTTTTTAAAGAATGATTTTTTCTGTTACTATTTAAATAGTTTAAATTATAAATACTTTGGTTGTTTTTTATTATTTTTTATTTCACTCTCTATTTTGAAAACTTTGATCTTTTAATGCTTATAATTTTTCTATTTTGTATCTGTGGAGATTTTTTCAGTTTTTTTTATTTCCAATTAGATAATGTTAATTTATATGAATTTACGTTTGTATTTTCTAGTTTATCACCTATTTTTTTTCTACAATATTTATTATGCAAATAGACAGCTAATTTGTTTATATATTTTTATATTTGGGTAAATTAGGATTATTAATTACAATTGTATAGAATTATATAGTGTTGTTACTACTTGATTTTTAAGTAAATTTTTACTATAAAAGTTTGCCATAACGCTTTTACATAAATGCTGCTTTATTTCCGCAATTGCACACCTGGTGTTCTTTTTTAGCATTGGAATCGTAGCAGAGTTGTTAAAATAATTCCTTCAAATATCCCCAGGGGAAAAAGTCTAATTTGATTAGATTGCAAGACCACGGTGGCAGTTAATGGCGTGCCACTGCGAGGCAACACGACTAGGAAATATGGTTTGAAGTAAGTGAGTGTTTTACGTGCTGTGTGCAGTGTGCCTCCATCTTGTTGAAACGATATGTCACTGAAGTTCGAATCGTTGGTTTCAACGAAAAAAGGTTTAAGGTGAAATCGCTATTTTATATTTATATTTTAGAGTGTTAGAAGGGAGTGCTCTCAGACCATTGTTATATTTATTGTGTACGGCAGATTTACCTACACCTAGGCTAACAACTATTGCAACATGCGCTGATGATACAGCCATATTATCATCCCATCATGAGTCAATAAATTGCAAATCTGGTTAAGAAAATGGCATGTTAAACCCAGTAAAACGAAATCCTCACACTTAATATTCACATTTAGGCGACAAATCTGCCCTCCCGTACTTTTCAATGATCAACAACTTTCTCAACAAGACAGTCAAGTACTTAGGGCTACACCTGCACAGACGTCGTACTTGGAGACATTGTGTTTGAATTAAACGAAAAAACTAGGACTTGAATTTTAAAAAATGTACTGGTTGATAGGTAGAAGATCATAGTTATCAACAACCACCAAATTGTTTCTTTAATAAAATAATTTTAAGGCCTATCTGGACTCACGGCTTGCTGTTATGGGATTCGACAGCTAACTCTACCATAAATATCATCAGATGCTTTCAATGTAAAGTGCTACGTCACATTGTGAATGCCTGATGGTACATCCCAAATAATGTATAAATTGCGATTTTTGAATTAGTTTGGTTAGTGAAATGACTACGCAATTGAGTGGCATTTGCAATTTTTTTATTTATTACATGTAGTGCAACGACTTAAGAAATTCACTCTTGAATCTACAAAACAGATTCTCTTAGTCACTTTAAATTATTGATAAACGTTAACCAAGTTATTTAGTTTTAGTTTGTTATATATAGTCTACCTTGTGAGTAGGCAATTGCCTCCGAGTAGTATTACCGTCTTTTTAATTTAAATTTGAAGTATAGTTTGCTTGATGTTTAAGCGGTTTCGGGGCGGGCTGCAATGCGGACGGACCCGGGTTTCATTTCCGGAGCTCTCTGATGTCTGGCAGGTGGCCTACTCTGTCACTAAAAATAATTGATTACTTGCGCTTTCTCGCTTGAGCAAGGGGTAATAATGACGGTAGTATAAGGCGCGGTGCTCGCCACATTGCCCCGCATCAGAGATGGTGCGACGACCGGGTAGTAAAGTCGGACATATAAGAGACCGTGCTCCCGTGCGGAGCGTTAGAGCCTTAGAGCCTCACCACCATAATTCTCTTGCAAATAAGCTTAATTATACATTAAATCTACAAATCGCAGATACCCCATGAGCGATAAGCAGGACTTTAAAACCCGTTCGTTTTCGGTATGCAATCAAGGATTAAGCGCTAAAAACCGTTCGCGAATCGATAATCCCTGCCGGTTTTAAGACATAAATATTTAGGGATCTTAAACCTGACTTATCTTCAGCTATAATTTTATTGTTGTTAGTTAACCTTTTTTCTATATATTATTGATAATAGTCTATTTTTATGAGTTACTACCGAAAATCTTAAGCTTTAACATTTAATTTTATGTTAAGTTTTGCTCTTTATAAAATAAGGCGCTATAGCTACATTCATGTAGCATACAAATGCAGACAGAAAGGGAATATCTTTTAATCTTCACAAGTTAAATAAAGAACGGGCGGCAGCAGCGTAAATTAAATTATGGAGAGATCATAAAACATACTAAAACACTTTGTAACTATAGCTTCAGGCAGTAATCCAAACTTTTGAAACTGCTATATTATGCAAATTGGAGCATAAAAACTAAAATTAGGCAAGGTAGGGCTATTTTCAGTCTTTTTCAGTGAGAAATGGTTTTAGTTTTTAATACCTTCAAGCAGATATTGTTCATAGGTCCATTTATTTCGTAATCTCTTAATTGAGAAGCAAACACACTGCTGACCGAACAAACAAAAAGGAAGGAATTTGCGGCAGTTTTTGATTAACGGACGGACAATTAACGCAAACAATGTACTCGTAAGTTAATACGTTAGTGTTCCGCAGCGTAACAATAGAAGGGCGCTATTTTCTGCGAAAACACAATGTGAGAACGCTTTTATTAGATTTACTTTTTCTGAAATATTAATATCGCAGGGCAAATTGCGCGCTACGGACATATTTTGATTTAAAGGCACAAACATTTTTAATAACGGTATGTATAAGTATCGTATCGTATAACAAGTTTTTGATTTATTTGCTGTATATAATGCTATACATCACTTACAGAAAAGAAAAGCAAATTATGTTGCTTAGGTTACTTGATATTCTTAACCTACCTTCCAGAAAGCAGTGCGACTATTAATTTTTATTTGTTAAGTAAGAGCGCTTCCGTACTTTCTTTTTGACGAAACCATATCCGACGTTGTTAGATTAGATCTTGGGGACGCGGAAGAGGATCTGGAAAATTTTCGATTCTCGTTAGATCTAATAATTTTCAAATATTACGTTTGAATAGTGCGAATAGTCAGTTTTAAGCGAGACAGGGTCTTGACATTGCTCTCCCAGATGTGTGTTGATTATTTAGGAATGACTGATGTTATCGACAGAATTATTAAAAAATACCAACCCAACAGTTGTGTTGCAATCGAATCATCTCAGATTATTTTGTTTCGTTCCACAGGAAAGGACTATTATTATAGCAGCTGTGGTAAAGACGATTTTTGCCTGATAAGTTGATGGATTGCTTTAAAAATTTTTATTTATAATTTTGAAGTAATTATTTTGTATTTTTGGAGACATAAGGTGTATTTGTCGTGGAGAAAAATCGTACTGCAAATCTATATTAGCATTTTTGTCGATTTTTAAGCTTACTCTCAAGAAATATTTATTTTTTAATTTAGAACACAGTTGCTATAATTTTTATCTGATCGATGAACAAAGATAATGGTTTTGTGTTGATTGCAGTTTGCTTTAATGCCTAACATATGAGCAGTAAACCTCTAAGTTTTGTTATTACAGCAATGTGAATTAAATATATATTTCAATCCTTGTATCATCAATTCAATAGACTGCAATACAGTATACATGATGATTCAACGTGTCATCTTTCATGTTTTCGAATACACCATTAGAAAATTATAGCTTGCATTTGCAGTTATAGGCGGTATGGCTTGAACGTCAGACAGCGCCTCAAAATACGCCAGACAGTCTAAGTTTTCTGCTCGCCCTACGAGTTAACTTCTAAGGGCTACGCTCTAAACTCTCTCGAATTTGTCACACATTCTTCTTTGATACACGTGCTTTTACCTTTATATAAACAATGATTTATGCTTATTCTAGTTAGAGATTTAATATTGTAATCCCCTTTGAATGTTATGTGAATTATCCACATGCAATGTATAGTTCAGGAAATATAGCCGTATGAAATTGAGTCCATCATTTCAAATCACCCCGTATTTTATGTACAATACCAAGTGTGTGTTTTTAAGCATTTAAGATGTTCGATACAATTCTATAAATTATGGTGCAAAAAATCTTTGAAAATTGGGTATGAATTTTATTAAGCTTACTTAAATCGCCATTTTTATTCTATAAATTCATCAACGTAACGCTAGAGTCTGTAATGATAGATCGGTGCTTCTTTATTATAACGCGTTGCTAAGAGTTAAATTTTTATATCCCCCCCCCCCACCACTTAGTGCATTTATTCGTTACCTTAGCACTACATACCTTAGTGATTTGATGGTAAATCTTAATTGGCTGTGAATTTCTTAAATTAAGAAATACAGGATCTCAATTCACATATTAGGGGGAAAGTTGTAAATATGCTTAAGCAGGTGAGTAATATCAGATGTATGTAAGTGCAACCAACGTACATTTGATTGGTGGAGTTATGTCACTAGTAAACGAGTTACAAATATTTATAATTTTTATTTAATTGAAGGCAAAGGCTATTTTTAATTTTTTTTATTATCTTATCAGGGTAGATCGTTAATTTAGATACAAGACAGAATAGTACAATCCTACTAAACAAATGTGGCGAATTTCTGAACGCCCAGATATTATGGTAAAGTGCTCACCAACATACGTGCACTAAAATAGTGCGAGACTATTCCAGAAGGACCCGAGAATATTTTAGAACAGATTTTGGATGTATAAATAGCACGCAGGGGACCAGTAATGGTTAGTGAATATCAGAAAGCGAATTAAACAGTTTTATTACAAATTAAATCATTTTGTAGACTAATAGAATTATAGAGTATGATTTTATATTATTAAATACTTGTGCAGTGTATATAAATGAAAAATGTAATCGTAAGGCTCTAACGCCCCTTCTGGGAGCACGGCCTGCGATCTGAGAGGTTAAGGCTCTCTGATGTGGGGCGATATGGCGAGCTATGTGCCTTAGACGACCGACATTATTACCTCTTGTTCAAGTGAACGCAGGTACTCAATTATTTTTAGTGACTGACATCAGGGAACTCTGGGAATTTAACCCGGGTCCGTCAGCATCACAGTCCGCCCTTCAAACACGGGATCACGCATAAATATAATTAAATGTATCCTATACACAAATTAAGTAAGTAATTTTAAATAAATTTAAGTGTTTTATTCACCACTTTAAGAGCAAATAGTGAGTGGTGATTAAATAAAAAAATTGAATTAAAATAAATTATACGGAATTAATTTTAAAAATTAAGTTAAAGTAAATAAGTGATGCTTTTCAAACTTACAGTTGCCGACCTCAAATTGGAAAACACAAGGAATGAGAATTGTTATACCAAATACGTTAATTGAAGTGCCTGCACACGTACTGACTGCAAATACTGAGGAATTTTAAATTTTAATTTATTTTTAAACGTAGTTTACCTTACAAATTACATAATCTTCAGAATGGACATTTTGGAAACTTGTGCACGCAAAGTTGACCTAAAGTACAGGATACGGAAAATCAATGGAGAAGAAATTGTTTTCCATAAGTGAAAGTAGCTCATGACATTATTCTCTTAGAATCTAATTATGAACAACAAGCGTCGTTGTGATAGAACCAAGAAATGGTGAAAAAATATCGGAAAATATTAAATGGGTTTCTTTTGACGTTGAAAGCAAGCACAATCTTCGGCCAGTGGACTTCGATTTCTACACTGGTTTGAATTCCTATCAGTAGACAAAAGTTAAAAATCTGTTGCGACGAAATTAAGATGTATTCCAAAATGATAAGGATTTAGAAGGCAGAACAAATATTATGCGTTGCACTGCCATGCTACTCTTATACGACAGAGTGCTAAACGACTATTACCAACCAAACGAGAAGAAGCTGAGAACATAATTTTAAATATGGAAAATGATGGCGCGATTGAATCTGCAACAATTTCATGGACTTGCCCAGTGGTGCCAGTTAAGATGAAGGGTGAGTTTACTAGATTTTGCGTGGACTACCGTCGGTTCAACGATATCACTGAGAAAGATAGTTGCGCACTACCACGCCTTCATGAGATGTCGGACACCCTGGCTGGATCAAAAAGATTCTCGATATTGGATTTGAAGAACAGATCAACACCCGCTCTTTAAATCTAATCTCGAAATGCATCCTAAAAGCAGAAGAATAATAGCTTTTTCTATTGTATCTGTATTAATTCACGTTGAGGCCGTTTGGACTACTTTTCAGAAGTAAACCTGGAAGAAAACATAGCCGGATCTTAGGACCTTAGGAGAAGAATTATAGAAATTTATGGCAACGTGTGGTACGACATCAACATTGCGAGTGGTGGAATTGTTACGACATCACTGCATCGAGAGCGAGTTATACAAATCAAAACCATGGCGTGGATTATCTCTAAAACTTCATCAATCGATTGGGCCCTATTGTCGAAGATGGAACACCGCGGTCAGGAGTTCTGATGTTCTTGAAGTATGAGCTAGGGTTCAAAGACTTTACGGGTTCAGTGAGTGGAACTCGGCGAGTACGTTCTGATGCCATCGGAGAAGTACAATAAGACTTATTTAATGTACTGGAGAAATATCCACTAGTGCATTGTCTGGCGCGTGATATAAAGATTTCTAGAAGACTCTCGGTGAAATTTGGTTTAGTGAAAAAAGTAAAAAAAGGAGCTTTAATAAGCTTTATAAAGAAATGAGCTCTCGGAAGTTGGAAAGATGTTGCAACAGAATCATAACGACAGAAATTTTTGATGCCGTGTGACTAAAGCATTTTCACAGAAAGAACTACTTATCGCCCTTTGTGGAAAGTGTTGAAAAAGCTACGCGGTTATTTCCTAAACTAAATATTTGGAGTCTTGGATTTGACTGAAAGTGTTGGTTTTGTTCACAAAATGTCATGATCAATTTCTCGGGTAACACGTCGTTAACTGATTGTGGATTGCTGGCGTAAACTTTATATTTTAGGTAACTCTATGAAACGAAGTCACGTGGTACTAAATAATAAGATGTTGCTGGTTATTTAATGTTTGCATTTTGTAAAATTATGCGATCAGAGAATTGTTGCTCGAGACGTATGGCAGGTGGCGCCGTCCTGCTGGAATCACATTTATTTCAGATCCATGTTGCACAGTTGGTACTAAAACTGGATTACCATGTAACAGTAACTATTACTATTTGCAGTTACAGGATTTTTAGCATAACCTTCGAGGAAGTGTGAGTCTTTCTATGTAATTTTCATGATTTAGGAGAACTTTTTCTGAGCTCCAAATGCAACAAATGTGCTTCATTGCCAAAGATTGTTTTTTAAGCTAAGAATTGTCTATGGGAAATTAGTCAGCAAGATTAAACTGTTGCGTCAGTTGAATTTTATACGCATGAAGTGCAAGTTGTTAATGAGTATTTCCTGAAGATAGTTTCTCGTAGTATTCAATTGTTGTAAATAATACAGAGACAATATTTTTAGAGTGGCAGTGACACAATGACTAACTGACTTACGAGATTTTGGACCCATAACCGATTCAGTTTCACTAAGTTTTTAAATTAAATATCGGACAATTGATTAATTTGGTTTTTTATTTTGATCAAAAATTCTAGTCTTCGTAGGGCCTTTGCAAAATTTGTACTAAATTTGCAAAACGTTTTAACAATAATAACTTGCTATTCTTTTTATAGAGTCCCACATTTACTAATAAAAGGTGTTTTTTAAGCCTGATAGAACTTACCAAAGGATTAACTGTCAAACGAACTCTCATACTGCGCTCACTTTTTGACATTTACGATCAGTATACTCTTGCAAATCGTCATGAATAGATTGACGTTTGAACAACGCTAAAAAATTATTCAGATTTACTTTGAAAATCAGTCATCGATTCGCGCAACTTATAGACGACTTCGTGATTTTTATGGCGCACATAATCGTCCATCTGAGCAAATCATCCTTCGAACTATGGATCTCATACCACATACTCTCTAAATGATACAATAACACCAACACGTTGAAGGAATGTGCGTACTGAAGAACATATCGCCGCTGTAAACGAAAGTGTGGAAGAAGATCCAAATTTATCGATTCGTCGTCGGTCGCAGGAATTGGGGCTCTGTCCGTCCACTATGTGGACAGCTGGTGCAGGAATTAAAGCCACGAGACCATCATATGCGTCGTTCTTTCGCCGATTGGGCTGTAGAGCCGTTGGAAACTGACCCGATGTTTTATCGCAAAATTGTGTTCAGCGATGAGGATCATTTTCGGCTTAACGGGTTTGTTAATAAACAAAATTGGCGCATATGAAGTGAAACCAATCCACAACAGACGCTAAAGACTCCATTACATCCAGAAAAATGCACCGTTTGGTGCGGTTTACATGCTGGTGTCATCATCGAACCTTATTTCTTCAAAAATGAAGCCGGAACTCGCGTTACGGTCAATGAAGATCGTTACTGCACCATGATCAATGATTTTTTGTTTGAAAATATGGATGACATTGATCCGGGCGAGATGCGGTTTCATCGTCGCCATACGACGACCGCAACCATCGACTTATTGAAGTCAAAATTTGGCGATAAGTTGATTTCGAGAAATGGACCTGTCAATTGGCCTCCAAGGTCGTGCGATTTGACACTTCTCGATTATTTCCTGTGGGGCCACGTAAAGTCGCTGATAAACCAGCAACAATTGGCGCCTTGGAGGCCAACATTGTTCGTGTTATTCGTGACATACGGCCAGAAATGCTCGAAAAAGTGGCCCAAAATTGGACGTCCACAATGAGCTTCGTCAAGAACAGCCGCGGTGGCCATACGCCCGAAATCATTTTCAAATGTTAATGCCATGTATACATCTTCCGATAAAAAAATTTTTTGATTGAAATTTAATTTTTTGTGTTATTTTTTTACAATTTCAAGTTCTATCGGGCTTAAAAAACACTCTTTACAAAGAATTGTGCGTAACATATGTCCAAGTATTAAAGTTGTCGATTACGAAAATTAAATCCGGCGTCAATTTGGACCTCCTTTTGTATTATTCTCATTTTTCGATAACTTCTTAAATGGTTCTGTTATTATCATTATTATTAATTTTTTTATTGCTTGCTGCACCATTTGCTGATTTTAGCTTTTTTAATGCACAAGCTATAATTTTATGTTGTATTTGATACTGCAAATTTGTTTCTCCTGAACCAACTGTTACTCTTCTAAATAAAAAGGATTTTATTGCTTTGCATATTAAATTTTATGTAGGTGTAATATTTGCAGTTTTTCCTGCACTCATAAATGTGGAATTTTAGTTCAAAAGTGCTACAGACTTGCTTTCAGTAAATAGACAACATATGGGTAGAACCCTTGTTATACCATAACTGCCTAGTAAACACAGTTTGGTGCGCAAAATAATTTAATGCTCTAGGGCCTATTGTAACAAGTGTTTCCTTGTTTCGCAGGTGACGAATGCGAGCTCGTTCCGAGCTTGGCTAAATTAAATCCTGACAAATGACCGCTCCATCGATTTCTGGTCCTGGTTGGCGCACGGCTGATTAATGAAAAATTCGCTCGGCAAACTTTCCTACTAAAAAATTGTTTTCAGCGGCGTGGCCGCGAAACGGGGCTAGCTCTAGATTTTCCGTTTGTTCCACCCGCGCCTTAAGTTTAAAGCGAGTGCAAACGCAATCAAAAATTCATCAGCTCTGACGTAACAGTTCCTGAAAGCCCGGGCGAGAGAGCTCCCCGAAACTGCGACATTCGTTGTTCATGTGCCCCGGCGAAAATGCCCACTCGAAACTGATCAACCTACGGACCGTTTCGCAATATCCGTATTGATTTCATCGCACGCGTGGAAGTTTGACAGTTGGGAAGCCTCTGGGGGCCGAAAATCTTGCCGCGCGTCTTTATTATTGATATAATGAAGCCAGGAAGGTAAAACTCTGATTACCCTCTTGATGTTCGTAGGTTGGGCTCATGAATGCGAATTTAGCGACGAGTGCCCTATAAGTATGCATTTCAAGAAGTTCTCTGCCATGTATTTTCGTGCGGTTGAACTGCAGCATTGTCGAATATTATTTTCTGTTATAGTACTCTAACAGCCATGTTTAAAAATACACCATTCCCGTGTAAATCTATCATAAATAGGTTGGGTTCATCGACATGATATAATGTGGATCTAATAAGTGTGTCTATAATTAAATCCGAATATACCCGAGGGGCAACCCACGTTTATAGGACAAAGAATGCTCTGACGTAATGCGTTCTCGATTCTTATGTTTACGTAAACAACCAAACTTTTTGATTTATGTATGGGGTGATCCTAATTGCACTTTAAAATTTGAATTTTGCACCATTTGCATTTTGTGAACATTGGAAGTTTGCATTTACACAGTTGATATCTACCATAAACGCCTGAGAAATTTGCTATGATACAGTATATTGTTCAAGTTTTTTTTTTATAAAAATAGACTATTGAGCGATGAAGACCATTTTCCTTTAAATAGCTTTGCAAATCTTTTGCAAATTTTTGCATCCGGGGTAATGCAAATTCACATACATTTCATGAAACAGCAAAATGCACTATTTGGTGTGCATCGTGTGCTGAAAAAATTATTAGCCGGTGCTTTTTTGAAGACGAAGTTAGCAATACTGGTACTATTAATGTTGTAAGTTATCAGGATTTGATCTTGAATGACATGTGGTTTTAATAAGAAGGAGCCACGTTATCACAGCACGTAAAACACTCACTTTACTTCAAACCAAATTTTCTGGTCGTATTATCTAGGCAGGGGTGACATGGATTAACCACCATGGTCTTGAGATTTAACTCCATTAGAGTTTCTCCTTTGGGACTATTTCAAGGAAAGGGTTTATGTCAAAAAAACGTGCTACGATTTCAGGAGGAACATCAGACCTGTAACTGCTGAAATAGAGCCGCATTTATGGAAAACTTTGTTAAAAGAATGATGGCATGCCAGCGGAGTCGGTGAGGTCATTTGGCTGACATCATATTTCATACATAACTGCTAAGTCTGTACTTTACTCTGATGGTAGTAAAATTCGGATAGTTTCAATATTTAGTGTGTTATTCAGGAAAAACTCCTGAAGTTAAATTTGTATCAACCCCTATATTACGATACACATTGCATTTTGCAGATATGTAATTAATGATAATGTTTTTTCTTTCTCAGGATGCCTTTTCAGCCAAAGGTTGTGCTTGGAGGAAATCGAGTGGTGTTACAATGGTTAGTACCTTTACTTTTAATTAAGATTAAAGTAATGGTCGGTAATTTAGTTTATAGGCTTCTAAACATAAAAGGTGACCGAATAAAGTTTTACTATGGCTTGTACAGCTTTTCATTAATACTCCAATTGGATTTCTCATGGGAAATTGAGTTGTTTACTTAATAATCGCTTGTGTTTGTTCTAAAATTAATATTTAGCGTTCGCTAAAATGAATTAAATTTGAAATTATGTTTGATCAACAAGTCTGTAAATGCAGATTTTAATTAAAGTTTCATTTTATTTTTAAAATTGTTTTTAATTAAACTTTTAGTTTTGCCGCACTATGTAAACGAAATTAATAATTTTCAGATTATGCATTTGGACGTTGCTTACCCACCACCGGTAACATCGACGAAGAAGAACTTTACAGGTTAATCAATCTGTTCTTTGGAACTATAAAAATTTAGTAAAATATATTTGCAGATATAACCTAGATCGAGAAACTCTGCACGCACTCAGCCGTGAGCTTCGTCGGCTTTTTGCCTTAGGCTACCGATGGAGTCATGCTTACACCCAGTGCAGGCTACAGGCCATGCTTTTTGCTGTCAGAAACGAGTACGTACAATGAAGTAGTTTATAAAAACACAATGCTTAATCGTAGTTCGTAGCATGGCTTTCGAACACAACACCTGCTCCCACTTAGTAGATCAAGACCTAGAAGGGGCTCTGAAGGCTTTGGAAGGAGAAGACCAAATGGACCCCGAGGAGGTTGCAATCGTCAAGTTTACTCCCAGCGTGGAAAATCCGCACGCCGAATTTGCAGACGAAATTTATTATCCCCCGATGACAAGCGAGCAGAGCGCTGCGCGAGAGGTTATTCTCCCTTCAAACGCCGTTGACAGTAAGATATTCTATTTCGATGTGCTGCGAAAATGAAACTCAAATTTTTAGTATTTGATATACCGGATCCATATGCGCAAGTGGCCAAGCGCGCTTGGATACCTCAAATGCACCGCCGGTCGCTTCCCTTACCCTCATACTTCAGCAAGCAGTATAACACTCCAGTGAATTTCAGAATGAGGGAGGAAACGAGAGACGCGATCGAGTTTCTTCCGGATATTGAGAAGGAGGAACAGCCGTACAACGACGAGTTTCTAATAAATGACCTACAAGAAAATACTCCTCAAATGAACTTTGAAGACATGCAAGAATTCTACCCTATGATCAATTTTCTTAGTAAGCTTCATCTTACGACTAGTGATATCAGAAATCTCTTATTGCCAAAAAATTATCCGCTCCTTCAAGCGTTGCTGGATGAATTTGAAAAAACTGAAAGCGTGCACGATACTGACGTAGTCGATTTGTTACGACAACGTATTGAGGACGATCAAACGGAAATGGAAAATGATGACGAAGTACCAGAACGATTCAGTTTGTTATACAACACTCCGGATGGATTTAGAGCTGGATGGGAATCTAGGGATGGTTTACTCGATGACGAACTCCCAGAATCAAGGGTTTATTTTGATGAGAATGATGATGACGAGGTGTCGCGCCAAGAGTATGGTAGCGGGGAGCATACTGAACCTGAAGAATTATTTCGAGAACTAAAAAATTTACATGATTATTCCTCATTGGAAAACGATATGAGTGACCAAACTGCTGGATTGGCAAGAAGAGTAGATGGCAAAGGGGATTCTGAGAGCCAATCCGGCGTTTATACGGAAGGTGGAGTGGTTTACGTTCCAGATTCGCAAATTATGGGTAAACACAACATTAAGACACTTATCTGTTTTAAATTTTTGTTTTTTAGGAGAAGCGAGAACTGACGCCGAAGACTCCTTAAACGAAGATTTGGACGATCTTATAGAAAGATACACAATGGGGTTTAAACGACCTGAACGTTTAGATGTAAAAAAGCCGGGGCCTCCTTTTGATTCAGCAATTAACAGCAACAGTGAGAAGACCATAGGTTTAATTTTTACATTGAGAGGTAAAGTGTTCTATAATAATTTTAAATAATTGCAGCAGCGTTAGATACATCTAACGAAGCGAACGTTATATTGCCATCTATGATGAAAAAGGAACCAAGAGGTGCTCATCCGAATCCTTCACATGATGCGTACGATGTAGATACCGATTTTGTATACGTCAAGTTTAAAGAGCGGTTTGTGTAAATGATAAGCAACAACTACATTTTTAAGAATATGTTTTTAGCTTGAGCACATGGCAGGAAGGTGAAGAAATTATTGGTAACATTTCAAAATTATTACATCTGGAACCAAAAGCTATAACACATGGAAGGTAAAGTTAACTACTGATGTTTGCTTCTTTATTGTTAAGCACCCTTTTTTATTATAGGGTTGAGGCAAATGAAGTCACCTTTAAAATAAACAAAAACTTACAAAATCTAAACGCGACCGAAACTGCAAAACGTATAGGTAAGGGGTTTTTGAATAAAAATTTATATTTAGCTAAAGCTGTATTGATTTAGGCATGATTAAAGATAAACTGAAAAAAGTAACCGGAATGGATATTATAGCCGCTGGTGTGGGGGACAGAGTAAGTGAAACTATTTTCGTGTTTCTTAAATATTTGATGATTTATGCCAATGTAATATTAAAATACCTAATGGTTTCTTCCATTTAGGCGAAAATGCAGGCTGTGTTCACTACAAAGGTCGATGAGCCCGTTGAATTTTATGTCATTGCGTTACTCTTGGCTGGCCTGTGCTTGACCTTCATGGTAACAGCTTGCGTTCTCCTTATAATTCGGAAACACATCGTATCTCGAGAGAAGCTACACGGTTTAACACGGCCGGATTCTGAGGCCAGCAAAGATTATCAGGATCTATGCAGGGCCAGGATGGCGTCTAAGCCGCAACCCCAATCCGAAACGGTTCACGGAAGGATCACTTCGTTGTCTAGAGAGTCCGAGCAGAGTCCGTCGAGCCGATCCAGCACTTCTTCTTGGTCTGAGGAGCCCGCGTTGCACAATATGGATATTTCTACCGGCCACATGGTGTTGAGCTACATGGAGGATCACTTGCGTAACAAAGACCGCCTGGAGCAAGAATGGGTGGCCCTTTGCGCCTATGAAGCGGAACCTTGCGCTACCACGATGGCTCTGAAGAAGGAGAACGTTGAGAAAAATCGGTATCCTGATGTCCTACCGTACGATCATGCTAGAGTTGTCTTGAATGATTTGACTAACATCTCGGGTAGCGATTACATCAATGCTTCTAGTATAACTGATCACGATCCACGTAATCCGGCCTATATTGCTGCCCAAGGACCCCTGCCCCATACAGCACCAGATTTCTGGCAGTTGATTTGGGAACAAGGAGCTGTTGTGATCGTGATGCTCACTCGTTTGACGGAAGGAGGAGCGGCTATGTGCCATCGTTATTGGCCGGAAGAAGGATCGGAGTTATATCACGTCTATGAAGTCCATCTGGTTAGTGAACATATTTGGTGCGACGACTATTTGGTTAGATCCTTCTACCTGAAAAATACCCGAACTGGAGAAACGAGAACCGTTACTCAATTCCACTTTTTGTCCTGGCCTGAATCTGGCATTCCTTCCTCAACTAAGGCACTTCTGGAGTTCAGAAGGAAAGTGAATAAGTCGTACCGTGGAAGATCATGCCCCATTGTAGTTCACTGCAGCGACGGGGCCGGTCGGACGGGAACCTATTGTCTTATCGACATGGTGTTAAGCCGCATGGCCAAGGGAGCTAAGGAAATTGACATTGCAGCTACATTGGAGCATTTGCGAGATCAGAGACCCAGAATGGTAGCTACAAAGCAGCAGTTTGAGTTTGTCCTGACAGCTGTAGCTGAAGAGGTGCACGCAATTCTGAAAGCACTACCTCCCCAACCGGCGCCCGGCGCACCACCGGCGGAAAAAGAAAAGGAGAAACAGTAATTTCCTTCTGTTAATGTAATTTTGTTTAGGCAGTTTGCGAAACAACTCCAGCCCGTTTCACAAACTGCCATGCCATGCTGTTTAGACTTTACATTAGATTTTAACGGTCTGATCATAGTTACCTTTTTTTACTCGTATTTTCTAGTCAGCCTAAGTATTTTTTTAAGACGCTTCTTAAACAGTTACAAATTAAAATACATATCTGTAACTTGATAATTTGCTAATATCGATGGTATCCTACCTCGAACTTCCGTTCCTTTCGCCTCTGCAACTAGGTATATCAACATTAAGCTATAATATATCATGAAGTTATGTTTACACTGAGTGTTGAAAGTGTAGTACCATATATTTTGTGTATAAATGTATTTACGGAAAGAAATTTAAAGCATATTCTATATTTATCTTTAGATGCGTTGAATCTTCAAACTTTTATTAGTGTTAAGATAGAGACAGTTTAAGGTAAAATGGATTCCGTTCGCAGTTGCCTATATCAAGGAATCAGTTGTTTCCAATTTCCTGACTTATTTCCCAGCATGACGTTGCGAGAACTCCCGTTTTGCCTACTTTAGCGCGCTTAGTTTCAACTTGCATTTAATGATATTGGGGCCCGATATTGACGACTTTGGTTACCAGCCTCCCAAAATCGTAAATATTGAATGATGGAAATACGTAAACGTTTAATGTTAACTGTATAAATGCGAGTTTGAAATCGGTGAAGGAGGGTAGATCACGATAACATTGAACCGTCTTTAGGAAACCACTATAGACTGAAACTGTACGGGAAGACTATCGGTTATCATTCCGTTTTTACTTTTGTTATGTTTACAAGCGACAGGATTCGAAAGTGTTAGGGTAATATTTGGAAATCATTATTTCTAGGATAAGCTTATAAGAGCCTCTTGGATGCATTAGTACTCTGTCTATTGTAAACGTCTAGGATAATTGGAAAGTATAAGACGTTGTCTGTACGTTAATAAGTAATATCTATGAGCTGAATATATTTTGTCAAATTAACCTAAATGTAAGGAGATGTTATTCCATTAAATTATCCATTACACCAGATGTACTGAATTTAACAGAATTAGAATAGTGCAATGTATTTATGTATGTGTGTAAGCATTTATTTTGTTTCTTTTCATCCTGTACCGCTCCCTTCCACTTCAAACTCCTGACAATATTGAGTATTTTGACAACTCGTACTGAATAAAAATGGAAATAACTTAAATTCGAATTAGATTTTGATTCTACCAGCTCGTGAACAGTGGCCAATGAAGAAATTACACTGAAATTTTGTTCCCTTTTAAACTTTTTATTCAAACAAGGATTTATTAATGAAATTTTTTGAAAGATGCACTTTTGCAAGTGCTAACAAATATCGATTTTCAAACAAATAGAACGAAACTAACTTTGTTAGTGCTCTATGTACAAAAATCTAAATGGCCCAGTTAGTGAAAAAAAAAATAAAATTTAACTAGTTGAGATTATTGTGGCAAAAAATTATTGGTTCTGCCTTGCCATTTGCTTTTAGCACATATTTAGTGACTAGGCTAGGAGTTTAAGGGTTTAGCCCTTGGAAGCTTCTCAGTTTATGGATCTGTTGTCGGTATTTGGGTGACTTTAGAGAGTACTGAGTGCTTAGCAGCTATAAACACCTCTCATATACGAAATATTGGAATTTGACATAAACCATTGTGTATTTGACATGTTTGAGAGTTTTCGATTAAAAACGTCGCATAATATAAAATTAGAAGTGCATCCTCGCAGCTGTCATCCATATGTGTAAATTAGCGAATTATGGATTTATGTAGGTAAATCCAAGAAATGAATAACAATGAAAATAATATTATAATACAAGAAAAACCAAAATTGAGAATCATATTATTCAAGGAAAATTACATCAGAAGCTACGATCTTCACGAGCTAGGACCTAAACCTGTTAGAAGCTAACACAACTTCCTTCTAGTCCATATGTGTAATTACCTCTATAACGGAGATCCTTAAGCTGTCCAGTTTTTCATTGACCTTTGCTTCAACCACGTTTCACACGTAGTACTCAAGGGGATTGCAGTCGGTATTGAAGGGTGGCCACTACTCTAGGAACCAGTGTTAACATAAATTGTTGTATACCCACACCTGTATTTTTCTTGTTTCGGGGGCTAGAGAGGAGTTTTGCCCAGAGGCCATTTCCTCTATCTAGGGTTTGATAACTGTCTCCAGCATGTCGATATAGATGTCGGAGGTCACATTTAGCCCTTCCTCAAAAAACTTCAGAACCATCGCAGAAAACGTTGTATGCATGACTTCAAAGGCATCTTGGTAGATCCAAAAGTCTTTTTGGCGATTTCTTTTCCTGTCCCGGAAAAACTTTTTTTTTGTCCGATAGGAACATCAAGAAGCCGGTGCTGGCGGGCTTGATGTCATTTAACGGTGCTTGGGCTTTTAACTTCCTTTCCAACTTGTTTTTCTGTCAACAGTTCCTCAGGATGAAAAACTTATAGTACAGGTCTTGGTGCACTGCTAGACTAATTGTAGACCTCGTCACGCCCATTTCTTTTGGCAGGTCGTCATGCTTCGCTCGGTACCCTGGCCGACCTTCTCTTTCAATTTGCGCACGATTTCATCACCTATTTTGCTATCACATCGCTTCTATGAGCTCCCCTGCCAATAGTTACCTCCTCCTGCTGGTCAGATTTCCCTGTACTTTTGGGCTACGTCGCAAACTTGATGTTTTTTGTAGCCAAACCACACAATAATTTTTGCAGGCGATTTTCGGTCACGAAGGGATCTGGGTATAGCAACTCTGCGGTCGTATTCCCATCTCATTTTGTCAACTATCGTAGGTTGTTGACTATTTGAAGCCAACTTGGTGTGTTACCAAATAGGGGATTGCGTATACGCATAAGAAGCCTATCCGATTTCCTGCAATAGAACCTAAAAAATCGGGATTTACTTCCGCGACCTTGTTATTTTGTTTTCTAGTAGTAAAGAAACTTTTCTTATACCAAGCAGGTATAATTTTTTCATTTTGATAATTTTTTTGCTGAAATGGATTCTTAAGTAATTTACTTGTTGTGTGATATGGCAGTGTTGTTGAAGATTTGAAGTGAAAAGTTTGAACGTTTTGCTATAATAGTGGCTTCTGACGATTTCACTTTACTAGCCTTTATTCTCCCCCATTTTTAAATACGTCTTAATTTGGTTTAAGAGAACTTGTACATTTGAATATATTGTAAGGTTTTGAGTTTAAGCATCAACTGCCATATAGTAATCTGATATTCTTATCATGTGTTGTAAGCGTGTTGCAAATTGGCGGATTGAACTTCAATAGCAATTATAACAACAGGTCCAGAAAACTATCTTGAGGTACATTTAGGTTTATTCTTTAGTATTGGATATATAGTTACTCGTTTTTGTTTGAATCTTTAATTAAAATAAAACACGAGGAAAAGTTTCTGGGGTAATGTTTCGTTTATAATATATAGGTACTAAATTATATGGAATGGTTATTGGACATTTAAATCAGAGCAATACAGCATTTTTTTGTTTGAATTTCAATTTTTATGGCATTTGTTATAAGATGATTTAGCTGAATAATGGAATGATAATGTCAACAACCTAATTGGATTAACTAATAATTTATTCTAAAATAACTTTATTTGCTTTAGAAGTAGATACTTCAGCAGCTTTAACAATACTCAAGTTGGACTTTTAACATTGAATATAATTAAAAATTCTGTTTGGTTTGTAAATGAAGGTTGTTAGAGAAAGTTTAAGTTTGCTAGAATCAGAATTCCTTTAAACAAGATTTCTAGAAATTAAATTTTTGTTAGGGTATCTAATTTAGTGTAATTAGTATTTTTAGGTTTTTTACTTAGCATTTCAATAGTTTCTATTCTTTTATTTATGAATTTAATGTACAAGTATCTGCATGTCAAAAATACTGCTGCCGGTCCCAAGCTCAGAAAAAGGAGGAGGGTTGGTGAAACAGACCAGCAATCTACACACTGTAAAATAAACAGTGCTCACGGGACTCAATAAATACTGAAACGTTTATATTAAAAGAACTTATTGGAACAAACACTATAAACATTATTTATGGATTACAATAGACAAAATGGCTTCAAAATAAATTCTGCTAGAATGGCAAGAAGCCGATGAGAAAATGAATAGAAACAAATGATAAATAAAAAGCCAAATAAGTTCACGACCAAAACGCAATTCAAAAAGAGACAACGGAGAGCAAATAATACAAGCGTAGCCACCTGAAACATAAATAGATGAAATATTGACATACGCGCACCTACAGAAACGAAACGGAAAGGATAAGGCACACGACAGTACATTTTAATCTACAGCAGTGTTAACAAAGAAGAAAGACGTAAAGAAATTAAATATGTGTCATCAAGAGTACTAAAAGTTGTTCTAGAAATCGAAATAGAGGAGCCATTTATAGTTGTAGTGTATGGACCTGAGAACGCAAAACTTAAACAAAAAAAAAGAAGCATTTTTTGAGAAATTAAGCAAAAAAATATCACAAGTAACAGAATATGAAAATAATCTTAGTGGGAGATAAATTTCCGTGGGTGAAGTCAAATAACTACTGGGATAAAACAAAGATTTAATGAAGACGCAATCAACCAAAATGGTGAACTGCTAATACAAATATGTGCAGATCGTAATTTAAGGATATACAGCACATCCTTTCACCTTCCGACTAAATAGTATACTTGGTACAATACAACAAGGTTAAAGTCTACAATTGATTACATAATATGTAATAGAGCAGGCAATGTATAAGTTAGAAATAAATTTACTAAAAAGTACGAAAGAGCACTGAAAACAAAGATAAAAACTAGTAAGAAAAGGAATAGAAAAACACAATGGTTTACAAGACAAGGCAAGAGGTTGTGTGAAGAAAAAAAAAGCATTTATAGATTACAGTATCAACAGAACGCTAGAAAACTATAATAAAAAAATAATAGCGACATTAGAAAAATTGAGGAAAATCTTCAAGAAATTAGAAAGTAATTTTTATAAAACGCAAAAGCAGATATGGAGAGAGAAATAAGGAGTACTAAGGTTGATATAAACAAATACGTACTAATAAATAATTCGGAAGTATGAGTGAATTTCTTCAAAGAATTATATAAAAGACCAGACACGATTTAGATACAGACGAGGAACAAGAAATAATAACTATAAATGAAGAGCAAGATATAAGCTTAGAAGACATGAAATCACAAATTCAAAAAATTAAAAAAGCAGAACATTTCCTGGGCACAACGAAATATACAAGGAATTTCTAAAATATGAAGCTGGGGCGCTTGAAATGAATTACTGCAAAAGATATTTTACGAACAGAAGATATATAAAACATTGAAAAATATCATAATTATACCAATATACAAAAATGGCGATTGGCTGATACCGGGTAACTACCCTGGAATTACACTACTAAATACCTCACTTAAGATAACAACAAAATTATAAAAGAAAGAATAGAAAACACCACAACTCTCACAGACAGACAACAAGGTTTTAGAAAAGGAATAGCTTGTACTGACGCTATCTTTATAATATAATTGATAAAAAAATCATTGGAGTATGATAGACCAGCGTTTATGTGTATGATAGTTCTGCAGAAGGCTTTTGACATAATACTATAAAAGACATTTTTCAAATATTGAAGCAAAGAAAAGAAAATACAAAATTAGACAATAAGGCAAATGAAAAGTTTTTGGGACTTAAGAAGCTAATAGTTGGAATTCGACAAGGGGACTAGCTAGACCGGTTGCTGTTTAACATAGTGATGGACGAGGCAATAAAAGAGCTGTAGCGTTAGAAGGATACAAGATGCAGGACAAAGGCATAACAGTTGTATGCTACGCTGATGATACTGTGCTGAAGCGAAGACTAGCTCCAACGATTACTAATACAGACTATGGAAATATGTAAAAGGTATAATATGAAGATATCAGTACGAAAAATTAAATGTACGACGATAAGCAAAGTGTCTGTAGGATGTAAATTACAAATTCAATACAAAAATTATAGATCCTTTAATTGCCTGGTACTTAATATAATCAGCTATGGAAACCTCAAACAGCAAGTAATGCCACAAGTTATAAAGGTATAATATGGCGCAAAAAATACATAAACACAGAGGTTAAAATTCAGATTTACAAGCTTACGATAGGACCAATATTAACATAGTAGAAACAAGGGGAGATACACAAAAAAAATAGACAAATGATAAAAACAGCCGAGACAGATAGTAGGAAAAATACAAAGAGATAGAAAGGGAAGCGAGGACATGAATGGATTTCGGTTAGAAGAAGAGAATAGAACAACCACATTCAAAGAGTGCATGGAGACCGATTAGTCCGGATAGCCAGAGATAAATCGCCGATAGGAAAACGATCATCTGTAACACTAGTAAGAAGGTGGAGAGGTACTACAATAGTGGGGAAGAACAGGAGTAATCCTATAATGAAAAAAGAAGAAGAAAATATGTCAAAAATATAGTTATAAGATTTGCCCTATAAAGTTGTAAGAGGAGGGAGAGAGCAGCAAATAGCTAGTACATTTATTGGAAATATAAGTTTTTTAACTTGAGTTCCTGTAGCTTATAGGACTTTCTAGTTAAATTTTAAAATACAACAAGATGTCTATATTGTAAAAATGTAAAGATACTTGAATTTTGAGGTGTATTCTTCCTTTCTATTATTTTATTGGCGTTCGATTCAGCAATTTGCAGAAAATTAACGAAGATTGAGTTATAACAATAGTTCCCCGTAACAGGCCACGAAGGCCCTTTGGGGTCGTAAGAGGATAGGTCTGCTACAATCTAGAGCCTACGGTACACAAGGGTAGTAACGTGGCTAGCGCTACGTACCGACCGTCTATTATTACCCCAGAGTTTAACCTCCAGGTACTCATTTATTGCAGCCTGAGTCGAGCTAGGCGATTGAATTGGCGAGAGCGGGATTCGAATCTGCAACTCTTGGTTTCGTAGTCTAGCGACCTATCCACTAAACCATCACGGCTCTCAAGATTGAGTTAGTTTGTTAATAACTGCATTTGTTATGTTTAATGCCATTTTTACAGGAAAATTTGGTCAACATTCTTTGAATTTAGGCAATTTTTTTGAAACTTAAATTTCAATGTGGGAAGAGATGTTGCTTTTGCATATAAGAGATTTGAAGCAACAAGTTGTTTGGTAAAGTGTTGATATATTATTTAGCTTATTGAGATTGTACTTTGTTTATAATTTTCGATAATAAAATTATGTGTTTGCAAAGTGATTTTTGACTTATTGTAAGTTTTTGTATTGCGATTGTAATTTTGTTACTAAGTATGATGTCTTTTCTGAGAATCTTACAGAAAATGTGGTTTGAGGTTTATAAGTACGCATTAGTTACAGTTACTTGTTATATTTTCAATGTTTTTTTTTAAAATTTGATTAATGACTAGTTTATAGGTTTTGTTTTATTATATATGTGTAGTGAATAGCATAATATTTTGTATGTATTATATTGCCTGTTGAACATTTAAATCGCTAATATTGTCTATGTAGTTTTCGGATCTTTATATCTATTTTACTTTCTTTCAATTTGACTTGCTGATGTTTTTGGGGTTTAGGATTAGTTTGTGTAGATATTTAATGTTAGTTGTAATAATGACTTTTTTTTAATGCCATTTATATGTTGGGAGGATCTTCAAAATATATTATAGAACAGAAAGAAAATGATTAGGGTTTTCATTAACAAAATAGCATTTAAAAATGTCCTTTATCGCTGCTATTATAGTAGTTTTGAATAAGTAGCGATATATTTTTTAGCTTATTTTCACATAATCGCGTGGGGAGTAAAAATTATTAAATAAAATTGGCAATAATAATTTATGGAATTGTAAATAGTTTACATTTTGGCGTGTAGATATTGCTAAATCCACATCCCAGCTCCTTAGAACAAATTTACTAAATTATAATGCACAAGAGAGTCCAGGACAAATAGAAACGCGGGGTATATAGTAGCATGATCAAAATTTTTTGAACAAGTATTATGTCATTGCCACATTATCCACGTACATGGTATATTCCTTCTTAAGGTAGTCCAGTGTATGAGCCAATGTTAGTCGTATATCTATATTTGAATAATAATGGCGTGATTATTTTTCAGTCGCATAACTTTTATATTCTTGACTTTTTCGGTTTCCTCCTCCTCAGTTTTAATTTCCAGTAGAGAATGTAGTGGCCACTGCGGCATCTTGAATTGCTTCTTTCCATTTTGCTTGGTCTTATGCTTCGATTGTGAGTGTGTGCATAGATTTTCCGCTTAGCTTTGTGATTTGATCCATCCATCTGGTAGGTAATCCTTCCCCTGTATTACTAATTTTTTTGTTGTCATGTTTTTCCTCATAATATGTCCAAAGTATCTTAGTGTCTTGAGTTGTATTTGGCTCGACAGTCGTCTCTTAATGTTAAGCTCTTGGAGTATTGATATATTTGTTTGATGTTCTGTCCATGAGATGTTCAGCATTTTTCGCCAACAGAACATTTCTGCGGCACCAATTTTCTTCCTCTCTTTCTGCCTGAGAGTCCAGGATTCGCTGCCGTATGTTAGTATAGGGAAGATTAAACATTATATTAGTCTGCATTTTATTTTCTTCGATATGTTGTTGTCTTCCCATATTCTTGTTAATTTTTTTGTAGCCGTTCTAGTCATTTAACATCACTTTTTGATTTCTTTTTCTGTCGAACCGTTATTTGTTATTAGTGACCCCAGGTATGTGTATTGTTGTACTACTTGGTAATTGTTTATTTGTTTTATGTCGGGTCTGTTGTTATGTGGTCTGTCTATAATCAAGATCTTTGTTTTAGATATGTTTAGTTCCAGTCCTAATTTATAGCTTTATTTTTCTACCCGTTCTATGATGTCTTGTAGTTCTTCTTCGTTACTTGCGAGCAGAGCCGTATCATCGGCGTATCTTAAGTTGTTTATTTTTTGTCTAATGACTGAGAAACCACCTTCAAAGTTTTCTGTGGCTCTTCTCATTATAAATTTTATATATATGTTAAAGAGCTGGGGCGATAGGATGCAGCCTTGCCTCACCCCACATTGTGAATGGAATTCGTTGGATAGCATTTCGTTCACTTTAACCCTGCTTGTGCTATTTGTTTATGAGAAATATTATTTGTTGAGGACTTAACTATATCGAATGCCTTACGATAGTCAATGAAGCAGATGTATAGGGGGATATTAAATTCCCTGGCTTTTTCTATTAGTTGTTTCATTATGGTTCATTACAAGATCTCTAGTGCCTCTTTCTGCCATGAAACCTGCTTGTCCCGCTGGTGTTTGGGAATTTAGATAGGTTTTGAGTCTTTTGTTAATTATTTGTAGAAGGATCTTGCTGGTGTGTGATATTAAGCGATAGTTCGGTAGTTTTCGCATTTAGTAATGCTACCTTTTTTGTGGATCGTTATAAACATAGCTTGGGTTCATTACTTAGGCCATTGTTGAGTGTGCCATATCTTGTTGCATAAGGTGTATAGCTCTTCAATTCTTATTTGGTCGGCTGCTTTGATTATCTCAGCTGTTATTGCATCTAAGCCAGGGGTTTTTCTTGGTCTCAGTTTGTTTATAGTAAATGCTATTTCGCTTCTTAATATATCAGGTTCTTCATTGTAGTATAATTGTTGTTTCTGTTATGCCGTGTATGTCTGTTTTTGTTTGTCTATTGTTATTTTCGATCGCCTAGGTTTTGGGTTTTAAATCACGAGTTAAAAATTTTATTTTTCGAAAGAGGTTGCAGGTTGATTTGTGATTGCATGTTTTTCGATTTCTTTGCATATCTCAGAGTAGTAGTTGTTTTTGTCTTGTTTGCATGCTTTTTTATTTCGCGGTTTAGCCTTTGCCAGTTGTTCTTGTCTTCGTTTCTATCTAATCCGGTTTTTGCTGTTTTTATGTTCTTCTATTAGTTTGAGCGTGTTGTCGGATATCCTGTACTTTCGTCTGGGTTGCCCTTTAGTCATGTTTGTACTGGCTGCTTCCAACAGCCTGTTCTTAATACATATAAATAAAAAAATATTGACGCCTGATGCTGACGGACCCGGGTTCAATTCCCGGAGCTCTCTGATGCCTGGCGGGTGGCCTACTCAGTCACTAAAAATAATTGAGTACCTGCGTTCATTCGAACAAGGGGTAATAATGGCGGTCGTCTAAGGTGCGGTGCTTGCCACATCGCCCCGCATCAGAGATGGTGCGCGACGACCGGGCAGAGAGAGCGAATGTATGAGAAGCCTTAACCTCACAGTTCTCAGGCCGTGCTCCCACGCGGGGTGTAGGGCCTTACCATTATTATTATTATTATTATATATATATATATCCAGCTATTTTTATATGGGTGTTCTTATACAGGCTTTTGTAACATTTAATAAGTGTTTGGGAAATCCCCTCTTCTTCTTTGGGTTTCTAGGTTATACTCTCTTATTTTCTCTTATATCTGCTTATATCTTGCATATATATCTTTGCGTATATTTTGTATTCGGTGTTTAATAAGCTTATCCTTCTATAGCTTTATTTTTATTCTGCCAGCGGTATAGAGCCATACCTTAAATATTCAACATTATATTTTTCTTCTCTTTCTTTATTTTTCTATCATAGGCTAATGCCTGTTTCTTCTTAGGTTGGGCTTTTCTGTTGTTCTACGTTAAGGTTGTCACACCATCTCTTCCTAGTTCTTCCTACACTATATTGTCTGCATTTTTTCGTCGGCTTATTCCTACTGTTATCGTAAAAACGGACACAAATTTAAGATATAAGAGAGAAAATCAATTTTTTTGCAAATAACCACTGTTTATTAACTTTTTGTTTTATTTTAATAATAAAATACCACAAAGTAACGCTTACAGCAATTAATTATTAAAGATATAAGGATAAAATTTTAAGTAAGTGTCACATATTGTATACGTACGCATTGTTTTACTAATTTAACTAGTTATTGTTTAAGACAAACAAATAATTCATCATGGTCAAATAAATTAATAAATTATAAAATATAATAGCACATCA
The DNA here is from genome assembly GCA_036346155.1 of Sinelater perroti. Lineage (NCBI taxonomy): Eukaryota > Metazoa > Arthropoda > Insecta > Coleoptera > Elateridae > Sinelater > Sinelater perroti. The sequence continues at coordinate 15,895,336 of JARFIY010000265.1, forward strand.
CTCAATAAGTTTGTAGGATGACTGTTAGATGGCGCCATTATTGACAAATTCATAGGGGTTTTAGTACTAAACTTCAAATGATACTTGTCAAAATTTCATGACAATCTGACATTTAATTCACAAATTTCAGTGACGCTACTTTTGTAATTTTCAAAACAATGGAAAAATCTGAATTTCGTATGTTAATAAAGCATTGCATTTTAATGGGAAAAATACCGTTCAAGCAAAGCAATGGCTTGACAAGTGTTATTCGGACTTTGCTCCATCAAGGCAAATGGTAGAGAAGTGGTTTTGTTGATTTTAAACGCGATAATAAATAAACACCGGTGATGCTCAACGCTCTGGTTGTCCAAATTCGGCAATTTTCCCAGAAAATATAAAAAAGTCCACAAAATAGTTTTGGCCGATTATAAATTGAAGTTGCATGAGATAGCTGACACCTTAAAAATATCAGAAGGTAGTGTATTAAACATTTTGCATAAACATTTGTACATGAAAAGCTCTGTTTGAAGTGAGTAACGCGTTTTCTCACAGACGATCAAAAACAACAACGCGTCGACGATTTAGAGCACTGTTTTGAACTCTTTCAGTACAATAAAAATGATTTTTTATGCGGTGTGTGACAATGGATGAAACATAAATCCATCATTACACTCCAGAGTCAAATCTACAGTCAGATTAATGGACAACAAAGGGCGAAAGCTTTCCAAAACCACCAAAAAAGTAAATATCGGCTGGTAAGGTTTTGACCTCCGTATTTTGGGATGCGTACGGTATTTTATTTATTGATTACCTTGAGAAAGGAAGAACCATCAATAGCATATATTATATGACGTTATTGGTGTATTTGAAGGAAGAATTTGTGAAAAAACAACCCCAAATAAAGTAGAAAAAAGTGTTCTTTCACCAAAGTAACGCACCGTATCACAAGTCGATTGCAACAATAGCAACGCACGAATTTCTCTTTGAATTTCTTCTCCATCTACCGTATTTTTCGAATCTGGATCCTTGCGACTACTACTTGTTTGCAAACCTAAAAAGAATGCACCAAGGAAAGAAATTTGTCTCCAATAAAGAAGTGATTGTGGAAACTGAAGTCTATTTTGAGGCCAAAGATAATCGTTCTACAAAAAAGGCACCAAAATGTTGAGTAGCCTTGGAATGAATATATCATTTTTGAAGATCATCTTAATGAATAAAATTAAATTTTTCCCAACAGTTGTTGTTTTATTAGTCATCCTACGAACTTATCGAGTGATATGTTATTGACAATTATCATATAATAAAACTATTATATAAATCAGCTTTAACAAAAGTACAACTTTACTTAAATAAATTTAATATATAAGAAGGCATCAGTTATATTCAAAAATACTTACGTAACATACGCTATCTTCGCAACGATACAAAAAATTACACTGCTTTATGTTCAAAACTAGGAAAATTTGTTGCACGCACAAAACAGAATTAAATTATTGATTAGATGCGCGACTATTTTAGACAAGTTATTGCATGTAGCGGTGAGATTCCGTTCCTGTTTCAACCTGCATGGATATATAGATAGACGGCTGCGGTCGGCCAGCCTTCCACCATGCGATGTATGTCATTACTTGCATTTTATCTACCTATCTATCCTTATATTTTAACTAAACGAAAAATTGCTACCAATTTACTTAGTTTAACTTTCATAATAATGAAAATGAGTTACAATAGCTTTACTTTATATTAAACCTTTCGCGGACTTCTTCACATTGTCCATGCATCCCTAATTTAATTTTAATTTGCCACAGACCCTTTCAGCCATCACAAGGACCCTTGGGGGTCCGAAGGAATTACTTTGGGAACCACTGCTCTAGATAAACCCTTTTGTTGGTCCTACCGTTGAGATCTATAGAATTGATATCCGTATGCTTATTAAAATTGTGTTGCAAAAGCAGAAATGTGTAGGTAGTAAAGGTTCAAACAAACTGAATTAGGAACTGATTACGCAAAAATCCGACTACCCATTAGTCTGTTCGTCTTTCGTAATTTCGATTGCAGTGTGCGCAGCACTTTCTTTTTTGTGGGAAACAACGAAATAATTACATGTAATTTGTCTTATATTGTAGGTGTATCTACATTCTAATTGGCTGTTACGTAATATTGAGTTGGCAGTCGTTCGTCCTTTGAACTTCATTCGCGGCTCACGAACAGCGAGTGCGTGTTTTATTTAAGTTTAGGGACTGTTTTATGTTTGTGTGAATTTAAGTGTGTGCCTTTTAATGTGCATTTTTAGAGGGAATTAGTAAAATAAGTAAGTTACGTATTTCTTGCATGTATGATGTAGCAGAAATAATAATTACATCCTAATTAAATAACAACATTTCAGTTTTGTTTCCACATTTTTCTATTTGAAGTTTATAATTTTTAATTCAGGTGGCCGTTTCTGGTTTTAGAAGTAAACTTTTTATTAATTTATATACAGTTTTAAAGCATAATTTGTTAAAGGATTTTGCCTTTTTTTATCTTCCTGCTAGCCAAACATAAATCTTGAAAAATTATATTAATGAGTCTACATTTTATTTTTGTTGATAATTGTTCGACTTTCGATAACTACAGCAAATGATGCCGCATGGGAGTTAGTTGTACGTATAACACTTTTTGTTATTTACACTTTTTACTTTACTATTATTCAAATGTTTGAAGGAAAAATTATGACACGTTTGCGTGAATGCAGGAATTTTTTTTGCTAGATAGTCCTTACGAAACTTTGTAGTATGTTTAGGATCGTTTCTTTGCATAATCACGAATAGCGGCTCTTCGTTAAAATTTTTATAATGTTCTTTTCTTACAATACTATCTGCTTTTACTAAGTTTTACACAACAGGTAAAAAGTACTCTTTCGCTAAAATAGACAAACTTCCATACTTGACAGTAAAGGTAATACAATCCTGATTCATATTTTAGTCTTAGACTGATGGACGAAGATTCTCCGTTTCTGGCTGAAAATTTCAAATTTGGATACGTTTTATCACTGTTCAACTGTCCAGGAACGATACTTTTGAGCCTACTGAAGCCGGTTAGCCTCATTACCACGGTATAACAACGCTTTTTTGGTCGCAATACGACTATGAAGATTACCCTCTGACGCCGTTTTATTGTGCTGACTGATTCTGCATTATCACGTTGCCGGTTAAACTCCGCAACACTATCTGGGGGTGTTAATCTTTTTTCTCCTTACTCATCAGCCTAATGAATTAATTCTCTTTATCAAATGTTACTCGTGATGACCCAGAACAATGGCGATCCCCAAGACTTCCGGTCTCTCTGTGACGTCGAAGCACAAACTCTTAATGTTTCTGTGATGTTACGCATTGATAACCTTTTTGGATGTAAAGTGAGAATGGCTAAACGAGTTTCTCTATAGAGAGGCTGACTACGGGCCATTGAATGCAAAAATTCGTTACCAAACGTAAAAAAACCCGAATAAGTGGCACAATGTATGATAATAAATTAGTGAGTTCGGAAGTCGGAGGTCTGGATGGCGCGCAGTTTTTTTTTAATGTGAACAAATATCTAAAGCAATGGATAAAGGCAGAAAGAAAGATTTGAAGTGTTAAGTGACAGTTCAAAGGCGTAAAAGCATTATGATTTTTTATTTTAGTTTTCAACCCAACAACATTTAAAATAATATTGTCTGGGGAGATGATAAAGAGTTAAATAAAACATAATTTGTTACGAAAAGTATAGTGATTCACTGTATAACTAAATTTTAATAAGATGTCTATATTTCCATGAACGGTAGTGTATGTTCTGAAAAATCAAGAGTAGAACATCAAAAAATATTGAATGTGTATGTGTTGTAATTAAGAATCAACAACTATTATCCTAAAAAACTGAAAAATGTGCCACCTTACAGTCTGTATTAGTCGTCCTTAACTTATATTATGTTTGATAGGAAAGAAATTCTAGGCCGCCAAGGTTCCCACCGAAACGCAATTTTAACGTAGAACCTCACAGAATATTTTGAGTAGTGAAGGTGACTCTGAGATCCCAATGTGTTTATTCCAAAGAAAACCAAAGCTGTAGACATTTTTTAATCTTATACCATTTTTAAGAAATATATTTGTAATCATAGCGTTGAATAAAAAAATTCTTAGGAATTTTAAAAAACTTTATTACTTAGCAGTTATATATGCGCGGACTGCCAGCTGAGGTACATTCTGCCGCGTCAAAGCTAAGAGTGCTTCCTGTCTTCAATAATGTTGCTTCTATACCTCGGGACTTTGTTAAAACTATTTACAAGCTCATAGGGTTCTTTGTCCACGTGCAACCACTCACCGTCGGAACCTACTGCCTAGTCTAGCCATTGGACTATCTGGCCCCTCTGGATTATTTCCATTCTTAAGCAACCAACCACAGCGAAGGGCCCGAGCGTCTAGACGATTCATCGCTCACGTGCACATAACTGGTGGCGGGACCAAAATCCCACATGACTGCCCGACCACCATTGCCCAAGTACACAGCAACTGTCCAAATGTGTTTTCTAAACTTTCCTCGTTTAAGCATTGCTAAAATTGCTTACAACATAAGTTTTTTCTTCTAATCTTTTGTATTATATAGTTCAATATTTTCGGGAAAAACACATAAATATTAGATAACCAGCAACTATATTAAAATAGTCTTTCTTGCAGTATTACTTTAACATTTGGGTGTTTTTTTTTAGAAGTGACCATGAAGAATTTTTTCTAGTTAACATGCAGTTGCGTTGCTAATGGTTTAAATCAGTAAAAATCGTACTTTTGGTGTTTTGGGTAATAATATTTTATCTAACTAGTTTTTAAAGTAAGCTTAATACTTTGTTGTAATCTAAAGTAGTTGCGTAAATTCAAATTCAGTTTTCTATTTAAATATAAACCAAGATGTCGCACTGCAGTCTACTGGGTTCAATTGGATCGTGGAGTTGTTGATAATTAAATTTAAGGAATCTAGTAGCCGGCGTAGTGTAAAACCTTTAGATTTACATTTATTGGATGACATTTATGATAATCCTCCATTTGCTAAACTATAAGCTAAGTCGGTCGGGGTGATCTGGAAAATTAGAAGCTGCGTTGATAATATCAGGTTCGCTGTATTATCAGGGTACACACCTATATTTGATTCAGATAAAGAGTGAATATCAGACATAAATATATTAAACAATGTGAGGCTTAAAATTGATCCTTGTGGTGCCCCTAAAGTTAATTTGACGGATCAAAGAGATAAAGGAATTAATTCGTACTTAAAAAGTTCTAGCGCGGAGGTTCAAACCTCAACAATCTCATGATTGTTACTTTAATAAATACGATGGAGTGTTTATTATCATTTTGTGGATAATCTTACCAGTCTAGATCCAATCAAAGACCTGTACTACATTTACAAATGTAGCGAGTGCATGCATTTTGTTTTCAAATCCTTCTTCCGCCAGCTCTGTGAGTTTCAGAAGCTGGTGTATGGTGCATGACAATTTCGAGACCCAAACTGGAATTCTGGTATAACGTTATTCTCTAAATATTTTCCTAGGCGTGCGTATTTGGTTTGTTCCAAAAGTTTTGAAAGTGTATATAGCAGGCTGATTGGATGATAGTTCATAAGATTGCAGTGCTCTTTGTTAGATCTTGGAATTATCAGAATTTTGCTTTTCTCCAAACAATAGCTAAGTATTTGCCTTTTTCATGCAGTGAATAGTGCTGTTAGATATCAATTGATTTATTTGGTAAATTTTTTAGTACTACGTTGGGTACAATATTTATCTTTAGAGCTTTCTTGCATTTGAATTTTTTAATATGCAGCTTTACTTCTGATAGCGAAACTGGGCCAATAATTGATGTAAATGTTGTTTAAATAATTTTGATTAGAAGGAGCGCTAAACGTTTTTTTCAGTTGCTCTGAAAATATCGCACATAGCCGGAATGGTGGAATTAGAACCGTTTGCTTTAATATCTTTTTGGTGGTCCTCTAGATATTCAGATCCCCATAATTAAATTATTGTATATGGGTTTAGTAAGAGAATATTCGAAATTGAGCTAGTTTAGTTTTTACTAGCCAATTTTTACTTTGTCAATATCCTCATGGAATTCTAAGTGGGAAGGACAAGTTAGTAATTTATTTCTAGTAGATCCAATTTTTTTCCAGTTAATGGGTCTAGTGGTCAGTCCTAGGAGTTGTGGGTAGTTGTGTGGTAAACAACTGAAGGTGAATGATACTGGCAGATCATCAGAATCGAATTCTGTGAGTACCGTTTGGCCAGTTGAGAAGTAAGGCTATTAATCTTTTCGGCAATTGCCACCATCATATTCAGGTATCTACTTTACCGACATCAGACCTTATTTCAACTATTTTCCGCTAGAGGTCGCTTTAGCCACTCTGTTCCCTCCCGTTTTCACATATCCGTTAGTGGTTCCCCTTTGAGTGTTGTTTCCTGACGCATTTGTTCACGCGCGCATTAATGGAACGCGCTGGACCAAGCAACATGCTAGGTTAGTATCAATTATTTCCAAGATATCAAAGATATTCAATAAATTCAAAGTGAAACGTAAAGTACAATGTGGTGCAAGTAATAATTGATGTTCGTATGCTACTCTGCATGCTTACATTCTCTGCCATGACTCTTTCAAATTGTTGTACGCAATTGCCACCATCAGGTGTTCCTAGAATAATGTTTTTTTGTAGAGGACGGCATTCCTCCTATGCAATTCTATAAAAACATAAACAACATAGCAAAGGAAGTTACCCTCAGAGAAGCACGTGCCGTAATTAGTTCAATCCCTGATTCGGATGTCGAAGAGAACATTGAGGACCCGCCAGGTGACACTTCAGATGATGACGGCTATGACCCAGAAGATGATGTTCCTCTTTCAATGATAAAGTCCAGACTAGTGAATTCACGGGATATAAACTAGTCGAATGCAGAACGTGTTTCATGGAGCCGAAAATCATTCTCCACCCCTAATACGTATTATTCAGCTCCAAACGATAAGGAGAACGACGGAATTGAAATAAAAAGCCCTTTGCAATATTTCACCGAGTACTTCCCAGATGACATCTTTCGGGAATTGGCAGAAAAAACCAATATGTATGCGATTCATAAATACGGAAAAATTATAAGTACCGATGAGCATGAAATAAAGAAAGTTGTTGCCTTGCATATACTCATTGGTATAATTCAGTTTCCTAGATTGCGTATGTACTGGACACCTACCACAAGAATAAAATTTATTGAAGATTTGCAAATATCTCATAATAGATTTGAACAGCTACGAAACAATCTACACGTCACTGATATCAATGCTGAACATAATAAAGGTGACAAGCTTTGGAAGGTGCGCCCACTAATTACGGCATTTGAAAAGCGATGCGAACAATTGGATCTTGAGGAAAACCTATGTATAGATGAATCGATAATATATATCGATCCGTTATTTATCAAGGCTCCTCTACATTGCCTGAAGATATACAGAAAAGTTATTTGGCTACAAATGGACTAGTAATTCATCTTTCAAAAAGAATACCTTATCATAATGCACACAAGCTCTATTGTGATAACTATTTCACATCATTATTATTACTTCAAGAACTTCTGCGAAATGGAATTTTTGCAGCAGGAACTATTCGGACAAACAGGCTTCAAAATTGGCCGCTAAAAACAGAAAAACAGCTTCAAGAATTTGGAAGTGGTAGTAGCGATGCTTTGAGTACTAGTGACAATCGCATAATAGCAGCTCGATGGTATGACAATAAAGTTGTCAATATGACTTCAAACTTCATTGCTATTGAACCGGAGGATGACGTGAGACGATGGAATAAGAAAACAAGAGAATATGTGAATGTCAAGCGACCATCTATCATTCGTATGTATAATGTTTCAATGGGTGGTATGGACACGAGTGATTTTCTTATAGCTCTATACCGTACATACATACGATCCCGCAAATGGACGCTCAGAGTTATATTTCACTACTTCAATCTAGCAGTGTGTAATTCGTGGCTGGAATATACACGTGACAATAGAATGAAAGGGAATGAATTCCACATGGACTTGTTGAAGTTTACCATGTCAATTGTGGGAGGATTGGCCTTCTCAGGTTGTTCAACTGTCGGTACTCCAAAGCGCGGCCGGTCTTCGACCTCCAACTCCTTCTCCACAAACAATCTCAAGAGAAAGCGTCTAAATCCGCAATCGCTTCCTGTGTTTGATATGAAATTCGATGATATTGGCCATTGGGGAACCCATATAGATGGACATGAACAACGCTGCAAGTTAGAGACATGTGGAGGTCGTACCCGTATCAAGTATGAAAATGTCAAGTATCTCTCTGCATCAGCAAACATAGAAACTGTTTCAAACGTTTTCATATGAAATCATAATAGCTGTGTGACAAATAAAGATGTCTATCGAAATATCAGTGTCTCTAAATTTATGTCATCTGCGCTCAGTGGTGGCAACTGCCACCACTTCCTAGTTTCTTCACGTGAGTACCAAATTGAACAAAATTTTGTATAGAGGTATCTGAGATAGTAATAAACAATATACAGTACAAAAAATATTTTTCTGGACATCTGAAAACCCAGGACTGAAAGGGTTAAATTTTTATCTTGTTTGAGTTAATCACTTTGCATCCCCAGTTGAGGTCACCAGAATAAAGTGTGGGATATTGGCTTATGAAGATATAGTTTGTATCGGCTAATGCGATCCGTAGTGAAGAGTTGTCATTTAATGTTATATTGATAATAACGGCTTCTATAAAGTGTACGTCTTCTAATTCGACTGGAAAAACAGTTAACTTCTTTTTGATTATTATTGCGCTGCCTCCCCAGCCATCTCTTGTTGGTTGGTCTTTCCGATAAATGTGATATCATGTGAAGATAAATATTTAGGTTGAAATGAGTTATGATTCCATGATGCAAGCGATAACAATTTTGTGTTTATGTAGAAATAAAATAATTGCTGTTCTTTAAATACTATTGGCGTTCCAATTTAATAGGGTTAATGTATTTTTTAGATTATTTGCCACCATTTAAAAAAATAATTGAATTCATGATTTGATAAAATTTTTAATTTGTTCGAAGTAGGTGGTAAATATTTCAATAAGAGATAGTTGAAAGTTTGTCGTAAAGAGGTTTTAATGTGTTGAGTTTTGATTATTTTAGCGGATATTCGGTGTGGGGCATGGGGGTTTTATAGTCTCCGAAATTTACGCATTTGAGAGTGGCAGTGTCCTTTTGACTCCATTGCGAGTAGTGGTGGCTCTTGGTGTTTTAGTGTGCCCCAACATGTAGTTGATGCACTGAGGAATACCACTATTCTCACGTCGAGGTTCTACTATGCATTATACTAGTCTATTCAAATTGAATATGTTGGTTTTCTCGTTTTTGCTCAATTCAATAGCAACTATTAGTATTGAAGCCTTATTGTGGTTCAGTACTTCTGTAGGTTTGATTGTTGGAAACTTTAGATATTCTAATTCTGTCTTATTCTCTTCTACAGTTATTGAGATAGGAACATTATGTATTATTGCTGAATTGTTAGAGTTTTCAGGATTCCTGTATTTGTAATAATTAACTTTGTGCTCATCATAAAACTTAGTGAGCTTTCTGCAATCGTCTGTGCTATTCAAATTGATTTTTAGTTTTTTACCTTTGCAGTTGGTGATAAATTTATTAGTTATGGTTGATTTAATATCTGTAATTATGTTTTGATAGTTGGTGCCATTGGGCCTGAGGGAGCTTCAGTTTTTCAATAGCATTATTGGAAATGCTTAATTTTAAGGTTTTTCAGACTATAAAGTATAAAATTTATTTTGAGAAATTAGAGTGACCATGTTAAATAAGTATTGTTTATTGAAATCACTATTTTTTGGTGAGATTAGAGGTCGTTTGAGATTGTTTGTGTTTTTTTCAATAATATTTTGGTATTCCCTTTCAGTTGCATTGGGGGTTATCTTACTTCTTTTCTAAATTATGTTTATGGATCTTAGGAGAAATTTATTTGGATCACATATTTAAATGCACGCATTAATAATTGGTAAACAAATCTTGGATTATTTTTGTTGTAGCGAACGTTGTAGTTCAGACGTCTTTGTGCGACTGAATTTTAAGCTGCAATCTGCCGATAGCGCGCAAGGAATTTCCTTGTTCTATCTTTAATATTACGTATTGAGTAGAATCTCGTCGTCGAAGTCCGCCGTTTGAAATATACAGAAATCTGCTTACCGGCAGGTACATACAGGCCACAATAGATGATGTGCTCTGCTCTATGTTTACTTGCAAAAATACAAACTCCTAGGATTATTAAGTAACGGCTAACATTAAAAATAACCGAATGTATTGTTTGATCAGTTCCACACTTAACGGGATAAACTCAAATCATAATTGCAATTAAGGTTTTTTGTTCAATAACATAAGCAATCTAATTAGCGACATAGATTTGCTTATTTAAGTATTAGTAAAAATAGTAAATTGCGTTTTTAACCATTTATACGAGTAATCTGTCTATAGTAAGTCATTATAAATACTTATTATTTTAACAAATGCCTGTAAATTAAATTTAGGTAAATAATAATACATTATAGGACATTAAAAATTTTATTCAGGCATGCAAAGATCAAAAATGATAAATTTTATTAAATATTTTTTTGTATTATCCTTTGCTGTTGTTACAAGTAATACAACAGACTTTTTTATTTTTTGGTTTTTTTACTATTTTATCACTATCTGCTATTTGTTTGTTATTAGTCCATGTGAATTACTCTTGGTGGTTCTTTAGGAATTACGATCTATAAAGTTTTCAAATCAGAATAAAATGTTGGTCCTCTAGGCACATAGAAACATTTTGAACTTTATAAAAGGGTGCGTAGCCATACATAAACTACTTTTTTTGTTTGTAAACCATTATTGAATTTGTGTCATTGTTCGTTTTTTCAAAACAACCCTGAAACATTGTCTGCGTCAATATAAAACCATACAAATTTCATTTTGTAATCACTGTATTCTGCAGTTTTATCTGCAAATTGTGATTTCTTTCAAAATCTAAAATATGGGCTGGTATGAGAAATATATTCCTGAAAGATAAAAAATAGTAAGTTTTTAAATAACTGTTTAATGTTACGTACTTTTAATCATGTGTTGTTTAGTGGGCCTGTTAATTTTGCAAGATGATAGTGTGAATGTCACACAATACATTACAATGTTAATTGATGGATTTTATTTATCTTTAATTATAAAATTCTGGTTAAGAAAAACGTTTTTGTGGAAGATGGTACTTCTTGTTGCTAAGTGCTTATAAGTACCGTAACAAATTCTATTGTTGCCATAGCCGGGGAATTTCTCTGGCATAAAACCAAATGAACACCTGTGGCACATTATCTATCAAAAAAGCCTAAAACAATACAAAATTCTAATTAATTGCAACAGTTACAAAAGAATGTCAGAAAATAGTACAGAAAATCGAATTAATACCACTGACAAAAAGTTATTTTAGTGCTGTTAAATTTAAATAGGAAACGCTCCCTTGTGGACTAGTAAAAAGGCCCGTCCTAACAACGGGTCACACATAATTATGACTTAAAAAATTACTAACTAATTAAAATTTCATTTAATTATTTTTTCCATTTAATTTTATTATGACTTGTGTATCACAAATTTGCTAACACACTGTAATTTGTTTTGACAGATTCTCCAATCCAAACAAGTACGAACGTGGAACTCCTTTTTTACTAATGTCCGGGGCTTCCACACATAAACAAAAATTTGCGGCCACTTCCGGTCAAACCGATCTCGAGATATTCCGGTCAGGCTAATTTTTGGGGTCTGGATTTGACAGATGGTCCTTAGTTGAATATTGAAAACGTTGTCTCTATCTATCACAGATCAAAAATTATAAGGCGTGCAGATGTTAAAAATGACAGAAATAGAAGCTGATCTCCAGCTTAGAAGCTGCCTTGTTCAAAAGTTATAAGGAATAACATATTGGAAGCTGGGTCCGCTAAAAACCCTTATTGCATTGATACAGGACATCCCACCAATGCCAGTTCGCGGATGTGAACTCGGTAGGCCATAGGCTTTCGAATGATATCCCCCTTATGTCTTTAGATTCAGTAGTTCTCGAGTTGAAAGTCGTGACGGACAGACTGACATCCGCAGAAATTTCATTAGCTTTTCTTTTTAGGTATAGAAGCCTAAAACGAGGTAACAAAACAAACGTCATTTTGACGTCTTAAAAGTTAGTTTGACAGCACATACCAAATTACTTGATGATAATAGAAAAGGTAAGCGCACGAGAAAATTAAAAAAGCGTTTTTTTAGTATTATCTACCGATCTGTTGCTAGTTCACATCATTTCGAAGACATAACTTTACAAAATTTTAGATTTTTAAACTTCGACCAGTACACATTTGACTTTCAAAGCATAAAGACCGCTCTGACCGCAAGAAAAACGAAGTCAATAACTTTGTGTTGATAAAATTAATACACAAATATAAATTCAAATTATATCTGGAAAATCTGTATTCGTGCATGGTATTCCACCGGCACAAACAAATGCTATGCTATATGATCAAAACATGCACTTACATTACTCCTAGATGCCAATCTCATCCTCTTCCCAACCGAATGTTACTAGAACAATCACAGTCGCAACACGTAACGTATTACGCCAACCACAAACTATGAATCAAGGACTAGCTCCAATTAAACTAACTCGACAAGAAAACGAATGACAAGTAGTAACAAATAAAAAAGAATCAGAAGCCAGAAATATTTCCAAAGCTACACTAACGGAAAAAAAACCATTATTGATGATTATTGATTAAGTAATATACCAACAACAAGTAACAGATATTTCAATTTAAACAGGAAAAAGATGTTGAGAAAACATCACGGGGGTTGAAGTAACTGTAAAAAAAAGAAATAAACTAAAACTACTGCCAATTTATGTCTCAAAGTTCAGCAAATTGCACCATTGATACAATTATTGAACAACATTGTTACAGATAAATACATTATAAAGGCTTTACGCAATGATCAGGTCAATATTCAAGTTAAAGAGAGCAAAATGTATAACGTTATTATTAAAGCACTAATAAAAAACACACACAATTCAATACATATAAACCAAAACAAGACAAAAGTTTTCTTGTGTTCTCAAAAATATGCATCCCACAACAAATATAGAATTAATCAAGCAAAACCTACAAATATTAGGATATCAAGCCACAAATGTATGGAACATTAAACAACGATTAACAAAAAAAGAAGTTTTTATATTCTTCATAGATTTAAAACAAAAATAAAGCAACTAAGAGATCTACAATATAGAATTATTTATGAATTGAAGTGCATAAAATGCCAAAGATTTGGACATGCTAAGAACTTTTGCTTCCAAATACCACGTTGTGTCAAATGCATAGAAAATCACTTAACGAAAGATTGTCCGAGAAAAGAAAAAGACCAAAATGTGAAATGCGTAAACTGTAAAGAAAACCATCCTTCTAACTATAAAGGCTGTGCAATTTATAAACAATTACAGCAGAAAATGTATCCACGGTTAAAAGAACGAACCATAACACAAACTGTATAACCTGAGGTAACTTACCCACAAGCAACTATATAAAACACCAACAACCAACAACGAACACCAAACAGCCATGAAAACATCATAGAATCAACAAATGTTATAACCAAATGAGTATAATTATGAATCTCATTACAGCCCTTGTCAACAAAATGTCCTAATTCTCAACTATTAATAACAAGAGTGTGGAATACTAATGGTTTGTGGCAACATAGGCAAGAAGTCCAGTCACTCCTACCAATAAATAATATTGATGTTATATTAATCTCAGAAAGTTGTTTCACTCAAAAAAATTACTAAAAATACCAAACTATAAGATTTATAAAACTGATCATCCAGATTCCGACTCTCACCTCCAAGTTGGCGAACCGGGAACTTGAGCAACCCCATAAGAGATGGGGTAACCAACCCCGGTGGAAGATGGGGTCAGGGCTGACGAGAGCGGGAAAAATGGTCCTCCGAAAAGGGGGTTGGACTGAGGGCTAACAATCCCTAACCGTAAAACGTACCACTAGGTACACCTGTTCTGAAACCTATGCAGAAGCCTCGGATGAACGGACTGATACATCGGAAACGACTCAGGCAACGGAATATGGACTTTGAATTGGGTACCTGGAACGTAAAGACGCTCCTCAAACCGGGCGCCCAAATAAACCTTCTTAATGAAATAAAAAGGTACATCAAAATCACAGCAGTATAAGAAACCAGATGGATCAACCAAGGGATCAAAGACACGAAAACACACACTATATTATATAGTGGCAAATCAAGAGGAAATAAAGATTCAGAGTAGCTTTCATTGTCGATAAAGAGTTCAAACCCAACATACTAGATTTCACACCAGTTAATGAAAATATTTGTAGACTCCGAATTAAAACAAAATTCTTTAATGTATCACTCATAAATGTACACTGCCCTACGGAAGAAAAAAACAGAGAAATCAAGGAAACCTTCTACCAAAAACTAGAACAGGTGTATGATAGTACCCCAAAAAAATTATATAAAAATAATACTAGGTGACATGAACGCCCAAATAGGCAAAGAAAATGAATATCTAGGTACAATAGGAAAACATAGTCTTCAAATCAAATGCTGATAGACTTCGCGTGTAGTAGAAATATGATTATCAGTTCTACATATTTCCCACATAAAGACATCCATAAGGGAACATGGGTCTCACCCGATGGAGCAACAACCAACCAAATAGACCACTTACTGTTAGAAAAGAGAGGACCAACAAGTATCCTAGATGTCCGATCAAGAAGAGGAGCATCATCGGGTCGGACCACTTCCTAGTGCAAGCTAAATACAGATGCAAAATTAATAGACAAAGAGCACAAAACTTGAACGTACAAAAAACTAGATATTGGGAAAACTTAAAGACCCAGAAACAAGGAAGCAATACGAGGAAGAAGTAAACCAACAAATAAAAACATCGATCAACAAGACAATGGAAAGAAACGGAAATTGAAAAACAGTGGAATAGAATTAAGACAATAACTAAAGAAATAGCAGAGAACATTGGACATAGAAACGATCAACGAAAAGAGGCATGGTTCGATGACAGAATGCCACGGATGTTATAAATCAAAAGAAATGAATCACACAGGAAAGTATGATAACAGCAAAGAACACTATATGTGAATAGTGGAAAGAGGCAATAATCTCAGAGAGCAAATCGAAAAGGCAGATAAGACATAGCAGACAAGAATGAAACGACAATTTGTAGACTGAATAAACAACAAGTGATAGAAATGTGACAAAAGAAATTTAACAAGAAATCAAGCAACACCAGAAACTAGCGTGTATGACAATACATAAAGAAGCTGAATACTAGGATGTAAACCACAAACTAGCACTAATGAAATGAATAAGGAAATAGGAACATATCAAACAAATGCTGATAGACTTGTAGTGAATCAAACATCAAATTTCAAACATGGCGAGACATACTTTGAGAACTGTCTATGGAGAACAATGAGACCACATAGAAACAACTCAAGAAGCACAACAAGACGACATCCCCTTGGATCTTCCCACATACGATGAAATCATACAAGCTATCCAATCACAAAAGAACAACAAAGCACCTGGATTTTATGAAATCTCCGTTGAACTGTATAAAGTGACAGTAGAGAAGCTAACCAATCAGCTCCATGAGCTGATAACAAAAGTTTGGAATGAAGAAGAAATGCCACAAGACTGGAAGAATAGCGTAATCATACCAATACATAAGAAAGGCGACAAACTAGTATGTAAAAACTACCAAGGCATTTCACTGTTATGCACAGCGTATAAAATATTCACGCACGTACTGAATAAGAGCTATACAATGATAATCAATCTTCAGTAAATGAGATGATTTCGATCCAAATGTCCTACGACTCAATAAAAGAGACAAATTATACGCCATCATGAATGAATTTGGAATTCCCAAGAAAACTGATCAGACTAATAAAAGCAACAATGACAGAGACCACGGCATACGTTAAAATACAAAATCAACTGACCCGTTCGAAATAACCAAAGGATTAAAACAAGGCGATGGAATGGCCCCTATATTATTCAATATTGCCTTAGAATATGCCATACGGAAAATGTCAATTAACCCCCACAACATTCTGATCAACAAATCAACACAACTTGCAGCGTACGCCGATGATATTAACATAATGGGGAGATCAATGATGGAAACAAAAGAAATTTACCTAGACCTAGAAAAACAAGCAACGGAAGTGGGGCTAAGACTAAATGTAGACAAAACTAAAACTCTAACACAAACACGCTCAAGAAGAATACTACAAAACATTACAATAGGTGATGACAATATTGAAAGGGTCGAAGACTTTATATACTTAGGAGTAAACAAAAGAGAGTAAGCAAAAGATGGAAATGAAGAAACGGAAATTAGAAGAAGGGTCGGTCAAGCGAACAAAGCATACTATGCCATGATGAACATATTTAAGTCCCACGATGTCAACAAAAACAATAAAGTCAGAATTTACAAAAGCATAATAAGAACAGTAATAACTTACGGATGTGAAGTATGGGTAATGACACAAAAAATGGCAAACTACATCGATGCATTTGAAAGAAAGATACTAAGAAGAATTTTCGGGCCAAAAGAAGATAACGGATACTGGAGGTGCAGATACAACCAAGAAATATACCAAGAGTACAGAGAATTACCCATATCCGATTTCGTAAAGATACAGAGACTAAAGTGGACAGGACACGTCGTGAGGATGAATGAAGAAAGAGTACCAAAAAGAGTACTGCTATCAAGGATGGAAGGACGAAGGCCAGGGGGAAGACCCCGGAAGAGGTGGCAGGAGGAAGTTGCCAGAGATGCAGACGACATACTGAAAGTTAAAAACTGGAAGAGAGTGGCAACAGACAGAGACGGATGGGGAAGATGCCTAAAGGAGGCCAAGGCCCGAATCGGGCTGTAGCGCCATTGGATGGATGGATGGATGGATCATCCAGATGAAAAAGCGCACGCCGGTACGGCCATTATAATTCAAAATAGTATTAGACACACTAAAAATATCAGCAATATACTGCTTGTCTAAATACAATAACAAAACATGAGGCCGGCGAAGAGATTGCTCTGTAAGCAATCCCAGAACGAACTTAAAAAGACCTTTCGATTTCAATTTCGAATTTCGGGAAAATTCGAAATCGAATATCTCGAAAATTATTCGACATAGAATTTTTTCGACTTCATTTTCGAATTCAGCGTAAAATTTCCTGTAAGAATCACATTTAAAATCGTAATGTCGAAAATTTTCGAATTTTTGAAGTCGAATATCTCGAAAATTATTCGAGATAGAAATTTTTTAACTTCGAATTCGAAATCGGCGTAAAATTTCCTATGAGAATCCATTTTCAAATTTTAAAAAATCTCAAATTTTGTGACGGACCGACAGACCGACCGACCGACAGACAGACATATAGAATTCAGTAACGAACTTTTTAAGTTCGTTGAAAAAGATGACTATAAATTTTTTTTTTGATATCTTCGGAAATAGATTTAAAGCGAGAGGAAATTATAATGCTAAGAATATATGGTGAGGTTCAAGAGTAACAACCACAAAGGGTAGATAATTGTTTGATATTATGCAAGAAAACAACTTAAAGCATATTTCAGCAAGGCATACTATATACTAGCCTACAGATAAGAAGAAAATATCGAATCTGCTAAATTTTCTATGTCACGAAAGGTATAAATACCATCCATGCAAAAGCCGAATCCAGTGTAGATCTCCCATAGAAATACCCATAATAATTACTATGTATTCTGACAAACTGCAACTCTCCAGACAACCAACGCCTTGCAACAACAAAAGAAACTGAGAAATATATAAAAAACAAATTAACAAACTCACTGAACGAAACATTCTACTCAGAACAACCAATGGCGTAGATAAAGCAATATATGAACTAACCAAATCCATTAAAGCTGCAGCTTGAAAAGCCACCAGAGCAAAAAAATCGTCAGATACGAAATTAGATTCCTGTTATAGAAAACGCAACAAATAGCAGAAAAACGTCGATTAAGAAAGCGATGGCAACTAATTGGGCTAGGAGCTGATAAAAACTTTAACGAGGCAGCAAAAAACTAAAAAGACTTTTACTAGAATTAAAAATAAATCTGTACAAAATTACTTAAAGGACCTAACAGCAACAGAAGCGACAGACTTCTCATTGTGGAAGGCGGCAAGGAAAATAAAGAGACCACAGCAGCACATTTCGCCAATAAAAGAGAAAAACGGTAAATGCGCCAGAAGCAACAAATGAGCCCGGGTCCGTCCGCGCTCAAGCCCGCTGGACTACGCTGGCGGTCTGCTTTTTACGTATGACCTACCAAAAACTAGAATGACGACAATTGCAACGTTTGCTGATGATACAGATATGCTCTCCTCTCGTCCAAATCCTACAACTTCCTCAAAAAACTTACAACTAATATAAACAAAGTGGAAGCATAGATGAAAAATTGGCAGCTGAAAGAGTTTCCACTTCCCCACCAGGTTTGTTCGCACGCGTGTCATCCGATTTCGCAGCCGTGTGAGCACTTCCACGTAAAATCTTGCATTTACAGTCTGTTCAGGAGGTAGAAACTCCTTATGGACAATGTCACGACGGTCAAAAAAAATGCAATCAACATTGATTTCACTTTCGATTTCGACATTCTGGCCTTCTTTTTACGGGGTGATTGTGCGGTGTGCCACTCTTCGCTCTGACGTTTTGTTTCCGGGTCGTATTGGAAGAGCCAGGTTTCATCTCCGGTGATGACATTATCGAGAAAATGTTCGTCTTCTTCCAAACAGTTCAGTATTTCTTGGGAAATCTCAACACGCAGTTCTTTTTGCTCGTCACTCAACACTTTTGGCACCATTTTCGCGCACACTTTTCTCATCGACAAATCCTCTGTGATGATGCGTTGGACTGTCCCGTACGAAAGATTCAGCTCATCACTAATTAATTTAATGCCCAACCGTCGGTCAGAGTTCAAAAGTTGCTTAACTTACAGCACCTTGTCGTCCGTTCGCGAGGTTGACCGACGCCCGGCGCGTTGGTCGTCCTCGACGAGCTCCCTCCCCTCCCGAAACAACTTGCGCCACTCAAATATCGAGGAACGGCTCATGGTATCCTTTTTGTAGGCCTACGGAAGCATGTCCTTGGTTTCGGTCGCTTATTTTCCAAGTTTGTAGCAAAACTTGATGGTGTACCGCTGCTCCAAATTTCGCTCCACCGCAACTGACGACGAAGCGTCACAACAGGAGGTCACTAAAACAGTGGTCCGCACTCAACTAACGCACGAAGGCGACTGCCGCAGGTCGAAACCTGTTCCCAAGGCTCCCCTCCATAACATCCGGCCTTCCAGACTCCCCTCCATCGCTCCGCGCGCGCGGAAAAAAACAGTCCTACTACTTCTGGATACAACCCTGTATCACCATGAAAAAAGGTAATTATCTACAAGTGACGTTAAATGAAACATTGTGATAATGTAAAATATCTAGGAATACACCTAGATCGAAGACTTACATGGCGTACACATATATTCACTAAGAGAAAGCAATTAGGTCTGAAATTCAGGCAACTCTTCTGGTTGAGTAGCAGAAAATCTCAGCTTACATTCGAAAATAAGGTGTTAATATACAAAGTAATTATTAAACCTATATGGACCTACTGGATAGATGCCTATATGGATAATAATACAAAGCTTCTAAAGCAAGGTGCTACGTACTATAATGGATGCGCTCTGGTATGTCCCTAAAGTGGTGATACAAAAAGATTTGTGTGTGTGCCGGCTGTAAAAGACGAAATAAACAAATACAGTGGAAAATATAGTGCTCATGTAATTGTGTATCCCAACAAGTTAGTCAACTAGTTAATGGACCGGAACAAAAAACTAAGGCTCATAAAAAGACACAAACCGTCAGATCTTTCAAATAGGTTCAAGTAACTATAACCTGTTAAGATTTGTAAGAATTTGTTATAGATAGCGTAGGACAATAGGCTAGGTTAATTAATAAAAGTGTATATCCACAAGATTGTTTTCTGCAAGTCTGTATCAATAACTGTACATAACAAGAACCTTGTTCGAAGGAGCACTTAAAAACTTTTTAGGAAACACGTGTCGACTCATTATCAATTGAGTATACTCATATGATCAAACTTGAACTTTACTCAATTTGAATGATAACGGACAAACAGTTGCTATTATATATAGTATAGATATTTATAATTTTGTTTTTTAACTAAATTACTGTGTTAGCCTAATAGAAAGAAAACCTATTTGCTACAAAAAATGCTACACTATTTTGTGCGTGTAAGAATAAGACGAATATGATTATATATTTAAAGCCGATTTTTCTAAGATCCTGTTTCCAATGATGCTATTTGTAGGCCCACTGATTGGCTGTTTAAAGGTAATACTAATTTATTTTTCTCAAAATGACAATATGCTACCGCCGAACAGACATTAATTGGTGTCAGCAGCATCACATTAAAAGTGTGATCCAAACGTCATTTGCCTGAATTAAGCAAATAACGATATTTTTGATGGCAAATCTAATTAATTAAAGTTTAAAACTGCATTTAACTGGTTACAAATAGGTACCTAAACGTGTACTTAAGTGCACCGTTTACCAAAAACTCGCTTAAATATTGCTAATCACAACAAGGATATCATCAAATTGACCATAATTTAAAGTATGTCAAAATGATTTTCTTTTGAGGTGCTCCATTTTTATGTACAGGATGTCCTAGATTTCTGGTTGTGCAAATATTTTAATATTTAACATCCACATTTTAGGATATAAATTTAAATATGAAATTGCAGTCATGTAAGTATTTCCTGCTTCTAGATAGTACTTTACCATGTCTGGTTTTTCGTAATAGTCATATCTTTTTTTAATAGTTTACATTTTTTTACATTTATAATATAAAAACAAAATGTAAAAAACGTTTTCTTTTTTCTTATACGTTGTTATATTACGGGGGAGTTCCATAAATTTTTTAAAAATATCAATAAAATGGCTATAAATGTCACAATACTCAAAATAAAGATAATAAACTATATATTTTTGGAAATCTCAAAAAATAATTGATTTCTTGATGGCCTGGACAACTATGGTGTCTATTTTAAAAATAAAAGTTTGTCTCATATGTCAAAATTCTTAAGAGGTAAAAAAATAAATTTAACACAATCGGAATTACCGTAAGAAATTGCGTAAAAAATATTCTTACAGTTTTAAAAATATTCATAATTAACAAAGTTATGGCACTTTATAGAAATCGACCAAAAATGACTTTTGGCTTACATCTCCAAAACAGTTGAAGATATCGGGATGAGGTTTTACGGACCTATGAATGCGTAACTAGTTTTTTTTAATTTCTATGAAATAGGTGTAACCCCAAATCCCACTTGAATCTGTACATGGTGGTTGAACTTTATCCGAAAAAAACTAGAAAAGAAATACTAATTTATTTGTAAAAAGCATAACATAATGTAAAAAAAGATCATAGAAAATCGAAATATTCTACCAGCTGTTACAACCTTTAGTCTAGACTTAAAATGACTGTAACCCCATTTTGACCTCTTACTTGCTATGTAATCGCTTTGGTGACCAATAATTTTGAAGTATTATTAGTATTATAATGTTTTTTATTAACTGTTGTTACATGTGTAAAAAGCTTACAAGTAGTATTACAGATTGAAGTCTTTCTTCTCTGTAAGCCAGAATGAAGTTTTGCTGGAACATCTCTTCTGTTATGGGCTCCAAAATCTTGCCTTGTACCGTAATGTATATAGCTCTGGACGGGCACTTTTAAGTTTTTCTTAAATAAGTGAAGAACTATGACATTATTTTTGTTGCGTACTAGCTTCAGGACCACTGCAAATAAATCTTTGGTAATCAGATTATTAAAACATTTGCCTGTATTGTAAACTTTTTTTTATGTAGAGGAATTCTAATTATTTCTGTACACAACTTTCTGACACAAAGTAATTTGACTATCGCTACCCAGTGTTTTTATTCTTGGTTAATTATTTAGTAATTACTAGTTAACTGTGTGGATTTATTTCAATCATGTTCTATATTATTGGATTCAGCATATTAAAAAAAACAAAAATAAGTTTTTATTAATTTACACTTTGTTTTTTAAAGAGCATAATAAAAGACATTACTGTTTTAAAAGCAATAAATCTTGGAAACGATCATCGAATGGAAAAAACAAAGAATTATAGAAATAAAAATTTAAGACAAAGAAGACAAGTGATAGGCGACAAAGAAGTGCAGATGTATTTGGAACAACTTAAAAAGAATCGAACACCAACAGAAGAAAAGTTTTACTAGTAAAACGGCAAAAAATAAATATAAAGTGTTTCATAAAGGATAATTAGATTTTAAAAAATCAGAACTATTTAGCTTTTAATCCGTTTTGATTGAGCAATGTACTGACAGAAAAGGAAATTCTCGAATTTCACGCGGTTGTCGATGGGAAGCTTCGTTTCCCTGTCACTTTAGTGGATGTTAAGATAGCGACTGGACAACAGAAATTATTTTGTGTTCTACGCTTCGCAAAGTGTGAGTTTATAACAGCTGTTCAGCGTGATCTTCGGCGACAATATGGTGTTGTAGGCAATGGTAGACAATTCGAAGATACGGGTTATTTGTGTAAAGAGAAATCTAGTGGTCGTCCTCGTGTGTCAGACAAAGATGTGGAGTACATCCGGCTGAGTTTCGCACGTAGTCCCCAAAAATCCACTCGTCGTTCCGGTAGAGAACTAAACATTTCCTCTACGTTTGTCTGGCACGTTTGGTGCCGACGATTGATTATGAAACCGTACAGGATTTAATTAATGCAGATAACATGTAGAATTATGTGAATGCATCCTCGAGAGGTGGCAGAAAATGATTAATTTGTAACACGCTTAGTGTTTTCTGACGAGCCTACTTTTCATTTAAGTGGCAAGGTAAACCTCTATGAGGCGTACGAAGCAGCCACATCAAATTTACAGTACAAGAGAGATTTTCCTAAACTTGATGTTTTTCGTGCAGTTTCTCGGGAAATAATATACCGTCCCTTTTTCTTCTTAAAGAACACATATCTAAATGTGCTTAAAAACTGGCGTTTTTCCATAGGTAAAGACCGATTTGGATGACTTTATATTCCAGCAGAACGGGGCATCACTGCACCCGAGCCTTGAAAGTTTGAGAATTTTTGAATAATTAGATTCCACAATTATAAATCGGCGGTATGAAGCCTTCTTCAGTTTTACATCAATGGTCGCCAGACCTCACTGTGTGCGATTTCTTCTTGTGGAAGGTAATAAAAGACTGCGTTTACGTGCTTCCTCTTCCAACTACAGTGGTCGAACTGCGAAACCGCATAGCACCAGCCCTGGCAGCAGTGGATCCAGATATGCTTGCAACAGTTTGAGACAAATTTGGTTAGCGTATGGGCATATGTCATGCATCCTAAGGGAAGGCGTATTGAAAACCTATGATTTTGTATTTAAAAAAAACTTCAAGTTCTTATCTCTGTGATATAAAATTAATCGTAACTATTTTATTGTTTTTCATTATTCAAACATTTTAATTAGTATAATTCTTTTTAAAATACCTTGTATGTTAAACACAAAAATAATCCAGTGCTTATTAAAGGCGTTTAAAAAAGTGTATACAAATATAAAATAAAAAGAAATAATTAAACAAGACCTAATAAAAAATAGATAACAGCTGCATACAATAAAATAAATAACAGAATAGAAATAATATAATTAAACAAAATAATTAAGAACATAAAGACATATTAAAAAGAATACAAATCTTCAAAGGTTAAAGAAATTTTAGAGAAAAGGTAGAACTACGACACTATGAAGAAAATTAATGAAGGTAAATGATTAAATATTAAAGGTAATAGATGACAATAAGAAAGAAATAACGCGAGTATTGTAAACTGTAGAAGATATAGATAAATTCTACAAAGCATTGTATGAAAGAAAAGTACAATTATCAATGAGAAAAACAGAGGAACGAAGCATTATATTAAGAAGCGTAGAGTCAGACGAAATTCTTAAAATAGCAAGAAAGTTAAAGCTATGCATATAAAATATGCAGAAGAAGACAACATCATAGTAGAGAAATCAAATTTGAACAACTAAAGGAGATATATAATACATGTTTTGGCAAAATGTAAAATCCCAGACGACTCTGATAAAAACAGAAAAGCTGCACTCAAACTACCACCAATATTTACTTCTTAGGTTAAAATGGTAGAACCACTTATTAACATATGAGATAAAAATGTTAAATACCAACGAAGTTAAAGTTCCGCCAAAACCTTCTAACAAGTACATCGAAATAATCAAAACCTTGTCGGAAAAAACAAAAAACAAGAAGAGCAAAATTTTAGAGTGGTTCTTAAAAATATTCACACATCCGTTAATGTAGAAGAACTAAAACAGAAACTTCAAACACTTGGGCATACTGCCACGAACATTGCAAATATCAGATAACAAATAACCAAAATACAGTTGCCACTATTTTTTGTTGAGTTAAAGCCAGCAAAAATAATAAAGACATTTACAATCTCACTAAGCTAGCGCATTTAGTAATCAAATTTGAACCATTAACAGCAAAGCGCCAAATACCACAGTGTGCAAGATGTCAAAGGTCAAAAATTTTTTGATTAGAAGTTCTACATGTATAAAGTGTACCGGAATTCATGCAATATCTCTCGAAGAAGAAAAGAAATAATTAAGTACCTTGCATTAACTGCAATGGTAACCATCCTACAAACTATAGAGGTTGCTTTGTATACAAAGAACTAAAACGCAAAATGTTTCTATCACTCAGAAACAGAAATTTGGATCAAACAAGACAATATTCAGCACATCATACTACACAAAATCATGTTACTTATGCCCAAACAGTTAATCAGCAGAGTTTCATATAAAACCCATCAATAAATGAAGTAAATAACGGCATCAGCTAGTTAAAAAATGCTGAAACCCCTAATGGAACAAACGGGTACCGTGTTAAATCTTTTAACTACCATCGTCTCTCAAACCCATAAAAATAGCAGTATGGAATGCCAATAATCAACTAACAAAATAACATCTTTTTTCTCAAATCAGTCTATTGGCATAATGTTAATCTCTGATTCGCATTTTACGAACAGAAGTTACATAAAAATACCCAAATATATAGTCTGCTCTACCCCACATCCTGACGATACAGCACATGCTGGCACGACTGTAATTATCTGAAACACTATAAAACATTATGAACTTCCAAAATATAATCTACACTATATCCAAGCCGCAACTATTGACCGATTGTCATCTCAACCATATGCTGTTCTCCAAGGCACAATAATAAACAAGACCAGTACGAGCACTACCTGTAGTCACTAGGGAATAGATTTATATCTAGTGGAGACTACAATGCCAAGCATTTAAATTGAGGCTCAAGGCTAAGCACCACTAAAGGACGTGAACTTCCAAAAGCAATCAACACTACAAGGTTGCAATACAGGGGAGCCAACACACAGATACGACAAAAATATTTGTCTTCTGCATTGTAAAAGGAATCAGCTCATATAATATTAAAAAGCTAAATTCTGAATCTAAACCTTACAGGTGAATGTTCTTCGTTTATAGTAACACTGTGCACCCAAGTGTTGCCCAAAACGCGTCCTCCTACTCTCTATAATAAACGCACTAAATGAGACCTACTCCGGGAAGTAATTGACAAAACACTCATACTTTATGTACCCCTGAAAACAGAAAAACAACTTTCAGCAGTAGAAAACTTCACCTGTTGTTTAGTTCAGCAAGCTGCCTGGCAGTCGACATCCAAGAAAGTTGATTTAAATGAATATTCTGAATCATAATAAAAAGAAAAATTGTAAAAAACACAAATTACGCAAAAAATGGCAAACTACAAGACCTCCAAGCACTTAATCGAGCAATAACTGAACTAAAAGTCTTCTCAGTTCTGCTACACTTGACACATGCAGAGGCCTCTGACTACTCTCTATTGAAAGTCACCAAAAGGCTCAAACAACCACAGCAGTATAATTTACCTATTTGATTAGCGAACAATACTTGGGCCAGAAATGACCACGAAAAATTCTTAGCATTCTCTAGTTACTTAACTGAACTATTTAAACCATTTCCTCCTAGGTTACTAAATATGTTGAAAATGTAATTTTGGAATATCTACAAGCACCATTTGAAATGACTCCACCTACTGAATTATTTAAACTTGGTAAAATAAAAACCATAATACAAAAAGACCTGAATACCTATGAAGCACCAGGTTACGACCTGATAACGGGAAAATGCTTAGGAAACTATCAGAAAAGGGATATAGGTATATAACCTATTTATTTAATGCAGTCTTACGGCTTTAGTACTTTTCAGAACAATTTAAATTAGTAATATCCAAACCTGGAAAGCCCATTGAAGATGTAACAATCTACAGGCCCATTAGTTTGATGCCAGTCTTATTAAAGGTCCTAGAAAAACTACTACTCCAAAAACTAATATACCAGTACTCACTGCTAACAATCGAATACCTGATCACCAGTTTGGATTTAACATACAACATTCCACAATTGAGCAAGTACACCGAGTAGCAGACACAATAGTTAAATACTTTGAAAACAAACGCTACTGTTCAGCGGTTTCTATTGACGTCAAACAGGTCTTTGATAAGGTTTATCACGAGGGTTTGTTCTACAAAATTAATAATGTTCTGCCGCTAGATCTCTATCAAATAGTTAAGTCATACTTTATTAACAGAAACTTTCTTGTAAAATTTGGTGAATCTCAAACATCTTCCCACATTGGAAACAAGATCAGGTGGCGAAACGGTAATATATACAAATGTTGAAACTCATAAACACCTTGGAAACTCAAACTTAGACCAACCAATCAACTATGAAGGTCTCAGCACTCTATATATTATCGTTCATGAGATATGTCACTTTAAAATAAAAAAAGCAGGAAAACCCCCCTTAGGGGTGTTTTTTTAGCTAGCAAAGAACCCAAGAAAGAAAAACAATGATTGGATGACGGACGAAATACTAGATCTTATGGAAGAAAGGCGCATATATAGAAATAAAAGTGAACTAAATTATAAGCGAATACACAATATTATTAGACAAAAAATCAAGGAAGCGAAGGAAGCCTGGTTAGGAAGCAAATGTGCAGAAATTGAAACCTTAGAGGGAAAACATGATACACTAAACCTACATAAAAAGATCAAGGAAACTGCAGGAATAGTAAGAACAAAATCCAATGGAATAGTCACAGACAAAGATAATAAAGCAATATTCGACAAAGAGAAAATATTAGAAAGGTGGATGAACATAGAGATGACGCTGATGTAATAGTTGGCACATTAGGACCAACTATAACTAGACAAGAGTTGTTGAAAGCCGTCAAGAGAATAAAAAATAACAGGTCAGCAGGACCAGATGAAACCCATGGAGAATTTCTAAAGTTATTGGAAGAAGAACACACGCAGGCCGTATTAGATTTGTTCAATAGAATATACGAAACAGGAAACATGCCCAATGACTGGTTACTTTCTACGTTCATCCCATTACCAAAAAAGCCAGGGGCCAAGAAATGTGAAGATCATCGCACAATTAGTCTAATGAGCCATATACTAAAAGTTTTTCTACACATCATCCACCAACGTGTACACAGCTAGTTAGAACAAAATATCGGCGAATCGCAATTTGGTTTCACAGATGGCCTTGGAACAAGGGAAGCCTTATTATCGATACAAGTGCTAATACAAAGAGCGCGTGATGTCAACTACGATATATTTGCATGTTTTATTGATTTTGAAAGAGCGTTTGACCGCGTAAAACACGAGCAATTAATACAAACATTAAAATCAGCAGGAATAGATAACAGTGATACCAGAATCATTGCCAACTTGTACTGGCAACAAAGAGCCACAATCCGTATAGGGGACAGAACATCAGAAGAATTTCACATCCGCAAAGGTGTTCGACAAGGATGCGTATTGTCCCCGATGTTATTTAACGCCTACTCTGAAAACCTCTTCAAAGAAGCCCTAGAGGGTGCAGAAGATGGAATCAAAATAAACGGAGAGATAGTCAACAACATTAGATATGCGGACGACACGGTTCTGCTGGCCAACACTTCAGAAGGATTGCAAAGATTAATAGACCGCGTAACAGAAACTAGTAAAATTACGGTATGCGGCTTAACATAAGTAAAACAAAAGTGATGATCATGAGTAAAATGCCAACATAAACGTGAATTTCCACATAAATCAATCCCTTTACAAAGAGTACAGGCGTTTAATTACTTGGGATGTACGTTAAACGAGAGATGGGACCATACTCAGGAAATAAAAGTTCGAATCGAAAAGGCGCGGAGTGCATTTAACCGCCTAAAGAAAGTACTTTGTAATTTGAGTTTAAATTTGCAACTTCGTACTGAATACTTAGATGTTATGTTTTCTCAATTCTTTTATATGGGACAGAAGCATGGACTCTCACAGAAGCTGCAAACAAACGATTGGGAGCTTTTGAGCTATGGTGCTATCGCCGTATGCTCAGAATTTCATGGGTACACCATGTAACAAATGAGACAGTCCTTCAGCGCATGAACAACGACAGAGAGATCCTTAATGCTGTTAAGAAAAGGAAACTAGCATACTTTGGTCACGTCATGCGAAATGATAAATATCGTCTTTTGCAGTTGATTATGTAAGGAAAAAATCGAAAGCAAACGAGGTCCTGGTAGACGAAGAATCTCATGGCTTTGCAACCTTAGGCAGTGCACAGGAATGACATCGGTCGTCCTGTTCCGAACAGCAATAAACAAGATTAGATGGGCCAGACTGATCGCCAATGTCCAATGAGGATACTAGACCAGGGAAATTATCAAAAATACATCGTTTTTGTGTCAAACTCCCCATCTAAAAGGTAAAATATGGAAAAAAATAGGAAAAATTCCGTAGAATTCGATGGAATAAAATTAAATAGCTGAATCATTGCAGAAGTTATTCAAAATGGCGCCCAAATTTGGCAAAAAACGGTTTTTCGCGTTTAAAAAAAAATCTAAGTTTCGTATAAAAAAAGTTTCAAATAAAAGTTGTAGATTTTGCAAAAACCTATAAAACAAACTGTTTTTGATTAAAATCAATGCAAAAATGACATAGTTATTGCAAAACAACCGTTTTAAATCACATTTTTCTTTTATTGCTTGTATGTTTTCGAAAAGAAAAGATTACACTCTCAAATTTTGAGAAAGTATAGCCTTTCATAAGTAAAAAAAGTCTTTTTTTGTTTGCGCAAAAATATTCTACAAATTTTGCAAAAATCGATTTTATTCGTAAAAAAGGTGCTTTCGTAGAATTTGATTTAAACAGGTTCTGGAGCACTTAGAGAAACGTGCTAGAGCTCAAATTTTTTTTAATGAGATTTAGTATCACGTACTGCAAGAGCGCGCTTTTTATGGAAATTTTAAATATGCGTAAAATCAACTTAAATATCGATAAAAAATTTTGATCCAAAAAAACTCGAACATCGTTTTCAATTCAATTTATATGGCAATGGAATTATTACCAATCGATAGCTGCTATTTTTCTACAAATTTTGAAAAAAAAATGTTTTTTGTAGGACCTCCAGGAGCCGAAATAATTTTATTTTTTTCAAAAAAATCCTGAGGGCGTAATTTACATCGTACAGCATACACCCTCCGGGAGGTTGATTTTTAATACGTATATTTTCAATAAAAACATATTTCGGCTCATTTCATTGATGTTAAATGTTATAAATCGCGTATCAAAGCGGAGTCGGGTGGTAGAGTGGGGAGAGCGCTGCGGTCGGTTCGGCCGCTCGCAATTCGGGTACATAAGAGGGGAGATACAACAGGTTCATTCATGTTTTGGGCTTAAAGAACTATTCCGAAATTCGTAACAAAAAGAATCTTATGACTACACGGCGTCGGTATTTCAGTCAGCATGCTTCTTCATTTTGGGAGCGGATCTTCGCAGCTTCCACATGGTATTCTAACCGTTATTCTGAACTGAGTGTACAATTATGTGTGCAACTGTGGAGCAAATAATATAATTTAACATTTAAGCTATTGTTATACAGGTACGTTTACATTATTTTAACACTTTTATTTTATAATATAGCAGTTTCTATGCGTTACATTAATGTATCTATTTAAAGTAACAGAATATATTTTTTTGAATATTAAATGGGATGAAATGTCATTAGCACAAATATATTTCTGAAACTTTACAAAAACAATTACAATATATTTAAAATCAATCCGCCCACTGCGTGTCTTGTAATTTTCATGAAAAGAATTATATATTAATATGAAATACGTGTTTTTATAAAAATGACCACGTGCGAACTATATGGGTAACCAATAAGATTATGTGTAAATTTAATGCATCTGTAAATTAGTTTCTTAGCTGTAGAATTACACAAATTAGGCTTTACTGTCAAAATTGCTTGTGACGATGCAGATAGGCTAATCATTTGTACTGCTATTGAGTTACAAACAAAAATTCAGATTGTACAAATACTTGGAAACGACACCGACCTCCTAGTATTGCTAATGCAGTTAGCACCGACAAACAAAACTATACACTTCTATAAACCGGGAACGGGTCACGATAGAGATAAAGTTTATAATTGTAGCAGTTTCGAACATCCGGCATTGATCAAATATATTGCATTATTTTATATTATTACGGGATGTGATACTACGTCATGCTTTTATAAGAAAGGTAAAAATAAAATTTTAAATATATTCAATAAAAAAAAAACTAGAAACACTACACAAGTTAAATGTTTTTTACGAAAAAAAGCCCAGCACAAGCAGATTGCTAAAATCGGCCATGAAATAATTGCAACTTTATACACAACAAAAAGAGACGTTGGCCACTTGAATGATCTGAGATTTACATTATTTCTACGTCTAGATCATCTTTCCACTTAGGTAATCTTCCACCAACTGAAAGTGCAGCTGCTCAACGTTGTTACCGGACTTACTTACAATTGCAAACCTGGCTTGGAAATGAATATGATCCCGAGAAACGGGGTTGGAAAATCCTTGGAAATAATTTAGAACCTGTATACAGTCGTGACCCACTGATTCCCGAAGACATCATAAAAAAAATAGCATGTAGATGCTAAAGCGGCTGCAAAACTAATAATTGTGGTTGTAAAAAACATGGATTAAAGTGTTGCCAGATGTGTTTGCGATGTGATGTTGACGGTTGCTTCGATATGGAAAGGACTAACGTTGTTGTTGACTTGGACAACGACATAGACGAACCAAACGTCGCAGAGGCAGAGTTTGATTGCGACATTACCACCGATAGTAAGATTACTGACGATGATGATAATACTGTTGCATGCGGAAATTGTAGTAGCGAAGAAGATGAGTTGAATATAAAACGACGAAAATTAAATTAATTTTGTATGTACCCACTTTATCATAAAATATGTAATAGTAAATAATATTTCTTGTATTTTGAAAAATGTATGTATGTAATATTCATAAGTACATTTTATAATTTTCGTAAATATTTAGCTTTTTATTTGCCCAAAAATATCCACTGTATATGTAGATGCTGCTATAAATTTCTTAATATGTATATTTCAAAATAAATTAGAAAGTATTTGAAAAGAATGCAATTAAAGTTTTGTAGGTCTAACTGATCTTAGATTGTCAAGTTAATTTTTTGCGCTTCCTGTACATTACGCGATAATGTAATGACCATATTTGATTTCATCTCGTCTAGCTACTCCTGACTAAGTATGTACAAATTTTTAAATACTCTATTAATATTCAATTTTTTCAAAATTGATTGATTGAAAAATAACAGTCGGCGAGTAAGTTGCATTTTTGGGCATTTAAGTAATTTTAAAAAATGAATAGGATATTCGTGTATTTATCTTATGTACCCGAATTGCGAGCGGCCGAGCCGACCGCAGCGCTCTCCCCACTATACCACCCGACTCCGGGTGGCGCGGCCTGCGCTTGCCTTCTTCGCATTGATACGCGATTTATAACATTTAACGTCAATGAAATGAGCCGAAATATGTTTTTATTGAAAATATACGTATTAAAAATCAACCTCCCGGAGGGTGTATGCTGTACGATGTAAATTACGCCCTCAGGATTATTTTGAAAAAAATAAAATTATTTCGGCTCCTGGAGGTCCTACAAAAACATTTTTTTTTCAAAATTTGTTGAAAAATAGTATATTTGAAATTTAGATAAAAAGCGCGCTCTTGCAGTACGTGATACTAAATCTCTTTAAAAAAAATTTGAGCTCTAGCACGTTTCTCTAAGTGCTCCAGAACCTGTTTAAATCAAATTCTACGAAAGCACCTTTTTTACGAATAAAATCGATTTTTGCAAAATTTGTAAAATATTTTTGCGCAAACAAAAAAAGACTTTTTTTACTTGTGAAAGGCTATACTTTCTCAAAATTTCAGAGTGAAATCTTTTGTTTTCGAAAACATACAAGCAATAAAAGAAAAATGTGATTTAAAACGGTTGTTTTGCAATAACTATGTCATTTTTGCATTGGTTTTAATCTAAGAAAGCTTGTTTTATAGGTTTTTGCAAAATCTACAACTTATATGAAACTTTTTTTTATACGAAACTTAGATTTTTTTTTAAACGCGAAAAACCGTTTTTTGCCAACTTTGGGCGCCATTTTGAATAACTTCTGCAATGATTCAGCTGTTTAATTTTATTCCATCGAATTCTACGGAATTTTTCCTATTTTTTCCATATTTTACCTTTTAGATGGGAAGTTTGGCACGAAAAAATACAATTTCCCTGGTCTATACGGCACAAGCAGAAGAAGAAGAAGGGGTGTTTCAATGAGTCGGGTTTATGAGACATTCCTATTCTACTTTTTAATGAGGAGTTCAAAAAAGGTGGTCAGAAGTTTCGACCTAATTGTACAATTGATCACTATACTCAATTGTATATATTACCTCTAATAAGATTCGTCGCTATTTTATTTGAGTAGCAGTACAGCGCAATTGCCATAGATACTTGTTGCTTTTAATTTAGAAGTTATACTTATTTTAATGTTTAATTTTTCTACACTTGTTGAAAAGTAAGAACTATTTTATTAAATGCATTGTCACACATTATTTTTTTTTGTTGTTTCGTAAGATATTTATTTTGTTCCCACAGGGTTTTATGGTAAGTTCTGATACTTTTGAGCAAAAAAAATTTAATTATTTTTTGTTATATATAAACATAATCATATAGGTAAATATTTGCATATATTTCTCTGGAAAGTTGGCATGGTAATAACCTTTAAAAATATTTATTCGTTATAGTGCATTAGAGTCACTGATTTGAATGATGCACTACTTCACTAAAATCTAATATCTTATAATAAACGTGACGCTTACACAGCGTTTTAATTTAACTGTCTGTTTTTAAATACTTATTTATTAGTTGTTTTGATTCTTAATACTTTTTAGTTCTACTTTATAGAGATATTTATTACATACATGCGAATATAATATGTTTTTTTTGTTTCAAGGTAACAATAGAATTTAAATGCAAATTATTTGATGATAGCATTTCATTGTAAGTAATAACTTTCCGTGCTGTTATAATATTTTCAGAACAACAAAAGTTAAAGCCGCTATTTATTACAACCACCATAAAGCTTATTGGATTATCTTTGTCCCATTATTGCAGAGCGTTTCGCTTTCTTTGCGGTCGCGAAAAGGTATGATAAATGTTTCCGAATCCAAAATAACCTTTTATTAATCACAGTTAACGATATTAATTTTAACAGAAAAATTACTATATTGCACTTAAAATCTTTACTAAGTGTAAAAGTGTAAGAAATATGTGTAATGACTATCATTAAGTTAATTTTGCATAAAAATAATACAAAATGTTTATATTTTGTTATTTTATATAATATTATGTTATTTTAGTGATTAATCATTAGATATGTCTGTGCTCGCTCCCTTTATATTATGCTTGTTTAATTAATGTAATTATCAAATGCCCCAAGCACTGATAAATTCAACAGAACTAGAACTTGCTTCACTGTTGGCCTGTAGACCAATATCGCTATTAGTTGTGTGTAATTTAACTCATATATTTGTTTACATTTTATATACATAACATATTTAAGAAATTGCTCACATGAGAAAATTTGATGGTATTGCTCCAACGAACTCTTCAATAGTGAGTAAAAATTTATTTTTATATCTATAACAACTAAATTAGAAAGTAGAGAGCATTACACTACTTATAGACTTAGTCTTAAGGCTACTTACAGGTATGTGTATAATCTGATCAATAACCAACACCACAGACGAAATGCTTAACGACAATAAACTTCATCACAAATTCACGCAAGTTACGCTCCAATATTTAATTAAAATAAGAAAGTCCAGAGCATACTATCTGATGTTGAATATTAATAGTATAATAACTAAATAGCAGAAAACTAAGTACCGTGCGATATTCATGACTGACAAGTGGTTAAGAAAAGGATAA
The DNA here is from genome assembly GCA_036346155.1 of Sinelater perroti. Classification (NCBI taxonomy): domain Eukaryota; kingdom Metazoa; phylum Arthropoda; class Insecta; order Coleoptera; family Elateridae; genus Sinelater; species Sinelater perroti. The sequence goes on from JARFIY010000265.1 coordinate 15,930,006, forward strand.
TTAAATCAAATGCACGGATAACTGCCAGCCAACAAATATGTAGAACAGGTACGACCGAATAGCTAACGAGAATACAACTAATAATCCAAGTAAATTTAATAATGTTTAGTTCCAAATTTTAAACTACCACCGACATATATCGTGTTACAAATTACAAAAGCACAATTAAAAACTTAGCGTAAGTGCAAGAAGAAGAACGGCACTGCACTAAGACTTTGGCTAATACTAAAATCCAATACTTTAACTCCAGGTACATAAAGAAAACTAATGAATTCATCACATTTACTAACCGAGTCGTGCTAAAAATGTACATCACTCAGTACAAGTTCAAGACAAAAAAATGAATCAGAAAAAGAAGATTCTGAAATCCTTAGATCTATAATCAAGAAACTGAAGCAATCCTAGTTATGGCATAATATGCGCCTTCTTTTCTAAAGTATTTCTTCCCACATAAAGTAAAACTCAAAATCAACAAATTGCAGCAGTTAATTATGAGAGAAATACTGAAGATATTGGCTAAAAATATATAATCGTATGGGGAACATTGCTTACTACGCCATGCTGATGCCATCTTATAGACCGATTAGGTTGTTTTCCTATAAAGTATTCGAAAATTATTATTAATAAGAATGAGAGAAGACGTAGAACTCCCGACAGTAATACATTAATGTCAATTCAGATCTCGTAAAAACCATTTAACCATTTATCAACAAAAGGAATTGCTAAAAGCTTAGAAAAGAAGGAATACTGCATGACAGTAACAGACATTACCCTGATTGCCTCCTTCGCTGACGAAGTCATCCCTGTGAAGCAAAATACTTAGAGTTCACTTATTAACATACACTAATTAAACATAAAATTCGGTCAGATATATTAGTTGCTTGATAACAGATTTTTATTGTTAATTGATAATCGGCTAATCTTATAGAAAATCATATTAATATGGATATGTGGTCTTCAACTTTGGGGATGTGCCAAAAAATCTAATATTAGTATTATCCAGCGGTTTCGGTCTAAGTTTACGTTTAATAATTAATGCACCTCGGTATGTTACTAAACATACCACGAAGACCTGGAAGTATTCTTCGTATAAGATGAGATTCACCAGTTTTCTTTCAGTTATCAAGCAACAGTTCACGAACACTAGAATGAGCTACTGGATTAACTCTCAAATGAAGAAATTCCAATTAGGCTAAAAAAATAGAGCCAGTCGATTTATTGTTGCAATAAACAAACGAACTCTCTTTATAAACAAAATATATTATACTAAGTAATTTATACAGGGACAACATTAAGGTATGATTATCTCCTTTAATGTCTTACAATCGAATAATACATTTACTTAATATTCTTTTAGAGAATAAAAAAACTCTGAAATTGTGTGATCCGAATTCCTTACATTTAACCATATAGGTATTCTAAACATTGAATATGAATGGTGCGATTTTTTCTGCTAATTAGCGCTTAAGATAAATACATTGCAATTTTTCTTTTGACTATTTTGTAAATATATTTACTATATTATTTATTTAAACTAAAATCCTTGTACCGTTAGGTGTCGGATTGTAAATATATATATACATTTCATTTTACATTTTCATGAATTTTATCTTTCCATATCCTCCTGTCTTGGGCTATTCCATGAATGTCACACCACTGGATTCCCCGTTTAACCGCTGCTTGTCTTACTTGTTCTTCCCATCTAATCCTAGGTCTTCCTACTTTGTTTTTCCCCTGGGTTCTAGCTTCGTAGACTTGTCTTGATATTCTGTTTTCATCCATTCGGAGCAGATGTCCTAACCATCTCAGTTGTCTTTCTTCTATAATAGTTCCTATTGATTTTATATTCCTTTGTTCTAATATTTTTCATTTCTGACTCTGTCTATTCTAGTAATTCCTTCAATTTTCCTGAGGAATCTCATTTCCATTGCCGTAATCCTACTTCTATTACTACTTGATATTGTCCAGGATTCGCTGCCATAAATCAATGACGGTCTTATTACTTTTTATATATTTCAGTTTTTACGTTTTGAAATCTCCTTTACCAAAGAATGAGTTTTTGAGCATATTATAAGATCTTCTAACCTTTCCTAACCTCTCCGTTATCTCTTTATCTATTTTACCTCTGTCCTCTATTGTTGTACCTAAATAGTTGTAGCTACTAACTTGTTCTAGCTCTTCCCACTTCTAGATTTATTCTGTGTTTTATTTCATGTGTCGATATTACCATGGTTTTTGTTTTGTTTATGTTTATTTTCATATTTATCTTCTTAAGTTCTTCTTGATAACAGTTCAGGTTCTTTTGTAGGTTTTTCTCTGAGTCTGCCAACAGTATCATGTCATCAGCAAATAGTAATTCTTGGAGAGTTACTTGTTTCATTTTCCAGTTTCCTATTTTCATCTTTACACATTTTGTTTACATATTTTTACCACATCATCAACTAGTATAGAAAACAATAGGGGCTGAGAACACATCCTTGTTTTAGACCGATTTTTGTTTCGAACTCAGTGGATTCATCATTGTGTGTCCTAACTATATTTATACTGTTACTATATAACATTTTAGCACCTCAATCATATCACTGCTTACCCTTGCTCTTTTAAACTTTTCCATATATCTTTTCGTCTCACTCTGTCAAAAGCTTTTGAAGGTCTATGAAACAGATATGCACTTCCTGGTTCTTTTTAGTAATTTTTCTCCCAATTGTCTAACAACAAATATTAAGTCTTGAGTGCTCCTTCCTTTTCTGAAACCATGTTGTTGATCTTCTAATGTTGGTTCTAGCGTTTCTCTCAGTCTTATCTCTAGTATTCTTATAAATACTTTCGCAGGTGTGCTTGTCAATAAAATACCTCTATAGTTTGAGCATTCTTTCATCTCACCTTTCTTGTACAATGGTAGAATTACACTCATATTCCAGTCATTTGGCATTTCCTTTTTCTTCATAATTTCATTTAGCAGGTTACGGAACTCTTCTTTTGCTCTCTCTCCCATATGCTTTAGCATTTCTGATGTAATTTGGTCCTGACCCGGTGCTTTGCCATTTTTAATTTCTTTATAGCTTCAGCGATTTCCTCTTTGTAACTGGTTGCTCCTTATTTTCTTCCTTTCTTCTATTATTATGTCCTCTTCTGTTTCCACTATTCCTTCTTCTTCTTCTTTTATCTCCATCAGCTGTTCAAAATACTCTTTCCATCTTTGTAATATTTCTTTTGCTTCCGTCAATACATTTCCGTTTTTGTCTTTTATATTCTTTAGCCTTGAAGTTTTTGTTTTCTCAGATACTTTAACGTACTATAGAAGAGTTTCTGGTTTTCTGTATAATTTTCATTCATTTTATGTCCGAATTCTTCCATGCATCTTTTTGCATCTTTGACCAGTTTATTTACTTCTATTCTTGCTACCTTGTATATGTTATGATCTTCTTCTGATCCACTTTGCATGAATTTCTTCCATTTTCTTTTTATCCTTTACTTTTTGTTGAATATTTGTTGTCCACCACCTGCTTTTTTAATAGATGTATTTGTACACTTGGTTACACCACAGCTAGTTTTTGATGCGTCCAGTAAGGTCTCCTTGAATATTTTCCATTTACGTTCTATGCCGGTAGTAGTTAAAATTTGCGCAAGTTTTTGTCCACACTTTTTGGTACTTTTGCCTAATGTCTATTTCTTTCAACCTATAGCATTTAATTTTCTTTTTGTTATCTTTTGTCTTTTTCTGCTTGGTTACTTGTTATATTTATCTTAAGTTCCATTTTCAGTAGGTAATGGTCGCTGCCTATTTCTGCATGTCTTTTACTTTGACATCTTTCACCTTTTCCAAATTTTCAGTATTTACTATAAAGTAATCAATGATCGATCTTTCATTTCTGGATTTTATTTCTCTGGTATACTTATGTATCTCTTTGTGTGTGAACTTTGTGTTTGTTATAACAAAGTCATTTTCTATACACAGTCCTATTAATCTATTTCCGTTGTCATTTCTTGTTACCTCGCCGTTTTTCCCCATATATCTTTCAATTCCCCTATTGTCTCTTCCTACTCTCCCATTTATGTCGCCCATTATTATTATATTTCTTTCCTCTTTATCAATTTCGGACTGCAATGTTTCGTAGAACGTATCTTTTTCTTCTGGCATATGCCACTAGTATTGACCATGTATTACTTCCATCCATCTTTATTTTTACGGCCATTAATCTTTCGTTTATAAATCTTTCCTCAATAATCGTTTTCACTTTGTCTGGTTTGACTACCAATCCCACTCCTTCCGCTCCTCTTTCCTTTTGTTCTACTCCTGACCAAAACAGCCAGTATCCTTCTCTCAATTCTTTCATTCCTCGTCCTTTTCTTTTTGTCTCTGTTACTCCTAGATAGTCCACATTTTGCATTTTCATTTCTTCAATTATTTCGTCTTTCTTTCCTGTCATACTCCTCACATTCCATGTACCAAAATTTATTATACCTTTCTTTTGTTGTACCTTTGCCTGTTTTATATTATATATTTTTGCTTTTCCATTATGTTCATTTTCCTTATCCATAGCTTGAGTTGTTTCCTTTATCCGTCCTTTATTTAGTACTATTAGTTTTTTGTATTCCTTGCAGTTTTAGTTATCTTCAGCATCTTTTCTCTTAGCAGTTCATCCGAATTGTTTTCCGGTGATCTTTGGCTTAGAGTTCTCCCTTTCTTCGAGTACTCCCCCTTCTGTATCCCATCCCCCTTTTGTGAACTTTTTATATCTTCTGTTGTCCTGCTTGTTGCATTTTTCGATACGTTTTTATACCATTTTTGTGTGTCGGAACTCCAGTTATATCTTTCTCCATCTATAGTTATTTTTCCGTATCCCATTTTAACTTCTTTTCCTTTTTCTTTCTTCTCTCATAATTTTACTTATTTGGGCCTGCATTTTCTCTCTTCATATGTTAGGTCGTTTTCGATGTAAATACTTGTTCCCTTCAGCATCTTCTTTTTGACATGAGTTCTCTTTTATCCTCCCACGAGTTCAATTCCACAATCACTATTTTTTATTTTCTCCTACTGCAATATTATATCCTTTCTTGACTTTGAGTTCAATGTTTAGCTTGTTCTGTATTAAATTTTCTACTTCCTCTTTAATCAAGTTATTATCTACTGTCACACCTTTTATGACCACATTATTCCTTCTTTTTTCTCTCTCCTGTTTCTCAATCGTTGATTCTAATTTCTTAATTCTATTTCCAAAATCTTCTTTTCTGCTTTCCACTCTTCAGCTTTCTTCTCCCATTCCATTTTGACCTTATTGAACTCTTTGTTTATTTTCGTAAGCTCCGCCTTCAATTCACTGTGTTTCTCATTGAATTCTGCTTTTATCTCGGTCTTTAATTCATCTAACTTCTGTATTATTACCTCCATATCTGTAACTTGTATTTCTGTTGTAAGTTTTTCTTCTTTATGATACCTCTTCTGTATTGTGTCTTCTTTTTTTTGGCGATCTTTGTATTTTTACACTCTTTTGGAATGCTATCTGATCTGCTTCCCACTTATCGAACTCCTCCGGATCTTCCAGACTACTTTCCCGGTTATTACATTCTAAATTTGTGTTTGCACCCCTTACTCTTTCCTGCTTTCTAACTTCTTTCTTATTATTCATGTATTTGCGTTTTTCTACACTCTCTGATCCTACACACCGCCGTGATTACTTTATACTGGCCGTGTGATAACGCGATACTCTCTGTACGACACGCCCTTCTTTACGGTAGCGCGTCCCACACACTGTAATGACCTTCTAGTCTTTTGTTTATTTTTATTTGTTGTGTATACAGTTCTTATCGTTCACCAGTTTATCACGGAGTTCAGCCGCGGCTCCTGACCTCGACCGCTTACCCGCGATTAGCCGCGCGATGCATCGTTTCACGCCGCTCAATTTGTTAGCACCTAGTATACTCGAGGAAATTACTATATTGTTTTTTAGTTTTTTGCCTTAGATATCCACGCACTTTTGTTCCCTATTTTTCTACTAGTAATTACACTGCTTGCACTTGTCACTGCTTCGTGAAAAATATTTATATGTGGGATAGAGCCCGTAAAACGAGTAAATTTATCGCCACTAAACACTTTCACGTCCATTTCATTTCGTCTTCAGGTAAATGCTCATTTACTATATAAATAGTAATATATTGTAGAAGCTCTTGAAGGTTAATGTATTTTGATTAATATCAAATTTGAGACTTATCACATTTTAACAATATCAGAATGTGATCATTTGTTTATTAGGTGATGTTTTTGCTGTAATTAACTTCTTTGATTATATTTATCTTAATTAATAAATAAAAACATATTAGATTAAGGAAATAAAGATGAGGGTATTATTAGAAAACCATGATAAACTTAGGCGGGAGCGTACATTTTCAACGAACTTAAAAAGTTCGTTACTGAATTCTATATGTCTGTCGGTCTGTCGGTCTGTCTGTCTGTCTGGCACAAAATTATAGATTTTTTAAAATTTTAAAATGGATTCTTATAGGAAATTTTACGCTGATTTCAAAATCGAAATCAAAAAGTTTCTATCTCGAATAGTTTTCGAGATATTCGACTTCGAATTTCGGGAAAATTTCGACATTGCGATTTTATGAGTATTTCCTAAAGAAAATTTTACGCTGATTTCAATAATGAAATCGAAAAAATTCTATGTCGAATAGTTTTCGAGATATTCGACTTCGAATTTCGGGAAATTTTTCGACATTACGATTTTAAATGTGATTCTTATAGGAAATTTTATACTGAATTCGAAAATGAAGTCGAAAAAATTCTATGTCGAATAATTTTCGAGATATTCGATTTCGAATTTTCCCGAAATTCGAAATCGAAATCGAAAGGTTTTTTTAAGTTCGTTCTGGGATTGCTTACAGAGCAATCTCTTCGCCGGCCCCATGTTTTAATTTGAATACCTAATTGTTTTCGAGATATTATTCTAGAATTGTATTGTTTAATGCGTTACTTTGACAACCAATACAAGAATTATCAAATTGTTAATATTAGAGAGAATCTGAATAATGAAAAGTTTCTGTTTTGACTATATAGCAAGAATTCTAATTGTCAATTGTCTTAATGCTATGTACATTAAAAATTAAAGAGGTTGCTGTCGAAACACCAGTCTTCAATTGTCCATCCATCAGAACGCCAATTTTGTAGTGTTAGCGATATTGCCATAGTGTCTTAAATGATGACCTAAATTGAACATGGGAATTAAACTTTGTGCCTTTCCGAAACTCCAACGCATCCCTAGATGTCATCTATGACTGGTAAGTATGGAACGCTATACGAGAGAACACTAAGTTATTATTACTAAAACATATTGCAACTGGATAAAAATTTGGTTAAAAAATCATCTTTAGCTTATTTTCTACTCGGCGGGTTCATAATCAAACAAAACTGTCACATTTGAGATTTGAAAAGTCATCGTGTAAATAATTGAAATCAAGTGCATTTCCAACGAGTCATTATTTGGTGTTAATTTTAGACAAGTGGCGTAACAGGCTCATACTTCTTCGAAGATGATACTGGAAATTTAACTGGACAACATAGATCTAGAACAAATGTGGTTCCATATGGATAATTTCATCTGCCCTGCAGTTCGAGTGAAAATCGATTTAATACTACAATAATAATTTTCTGGTTGCGCGATTTCACGAAATGCCGACATCAACTGGCAGCAAGTTATAACACCGCGCGACTTTTTTTGTGAGGTTACTTGAAATCGAAGATCTATGTAATCTAAAAACAATTGAAGACTTCAATAGTGCAAGATGGTTGAAATATAACTGGGACTGATTTGTGTTTAAACAAGCTGTACTGCGCAGCAGCTGTGCGACCTTGAGAGAGTGGAGCCACAATCTTCACCCTCCCTCATGCTCGGTTAGAACCTATTCAATCCTGTTTGGGTGTTGTTAGAGTGTTGAGCGAACATAAGGAGCGTGAAACAACGCACTGTAATCAAATTCTTCCTTGAAAAACGTCGCGTCCGCTGAAATTTACCACTTACTCCAACAACAATATAGGAAAGAGTGTCTGTCACGGACCCGTGTGTTTGAATTGTGTAAATGCTTCAGAGAAGACAGATTCAAACACTAATCGTGCAGATGCGTTTATTCGTGAGAACAGGCGGAACACTACTGAGGAACTTAGAACAATGCTGAAGACGAAGGTATGCACCCAAGAGAGCATGGAGGAGCCGTTTGGCAGAAAAAGTAACGGCAACGTTCTTTTGAAACTGGTAGAGGGTTATCCATGTAAACTTTCTGACCAATGCTAGAACAGTCAATGCATGCAACTATTACTTAGACCTGCTGGCAACAGAAGTGAAAGAAAAGATCCGATTCAAGCGGAAGACAGTTTCAAAGCGGGTAGTCTTCCTTCAAACTCTCCGGAAATTAATATGCAACCTTCTGCGACATTCGACGTACAATGTCGATTTGCTCCCGAGTGATTTCTACTTGTTCAGAAGGCTGAAATAAAACTTGCAATTGATGCCTTTTGCGGACAATGACGCCGTCATTCAGATTGTTCAGGAGTGGATATGCCGCCAAGTAAAAGATTTTTTTGAAAAGGGCATCAAATGCTTCCAGAACGATGGAAAAAGTATGTTGAGTCTGGGGGGAGTAGCTTGAAACTTGATATGTGCAAGTAAGTGTTTGTCAATTTGTCTTTTTTTTTAAAAAAATTAGTTCCGGTTGTATTTGAACCATCTTGTAAATCTGTCATATCACTAATGACATTAATCAGAAAATGTGCGAAATTGTAATCAAAAATTTTGTGAAAAGAACCAAAATTTGCATGTGGTCAGTTATCAGACATAATTTTCGACGTTTAATTGAGATTAATGTGAGATTGACAAAATCAATTCAAAAGTAGTTATATCCTCCTCCTCAGTCTTAATTTCCAGTAGGGAACGTAGCAGTCACTGCGGCATCTTGAATTACTTTCTATTTTGCTCGGTCTTGTAGTTCGATTGTGAGTGTATGCATGGATTTTCCGATTAGCTTTGTGATTTGATTCATCCATCTGGTAGGTAATCGACTTCTGTATCTTTTTTCTTCTACCTTCCCTTGTATTACTAATTTCTCCATGTTGTCAGGTTCTTTCCTCATAATATGTCCGAAGCATCTTAGTGTCTTGAGTTGTATTTCGCTCGACAATCGTCTCTTGTTAAGCTTTTAGAGTATTGATGTTCTAAATCTCGTTTATGTAAGTTTCGACGTTCTGTCTATGAGATGTTCAACATTCTTTGCCAACAGAACGTTTCTGTGGCATCAATTTTCTTTCCCTCTTTTTGTCTGAGAGTCCAGGATTCGCTGCCCTATGTTAGTATAGGTAAGATAAAACATTGTATTAGTCTGCATTTTATTTTCCCCAATATGTTGTTGTCTTTCCATAATCTTGTTAATTTTTTCATAGCCGTTATAATCATTTCACATTTCTTCTTGATTTATTTTTCTGTTGAACAGTCATTTGTTATTAGTCACCCCAGGTATGTATATTATTGTACTACTTCGTAATTGTTTATTTGTTGTATTTTGGGTCTGTTATGTGGTCTGTCTATAATCAAAATCTTTGTTTTATATATGTTTAGTTCCAGTCCTAATGTAGAGCTTTCTCTTTCTACTCGTTCTATGATCTCTTGTAGATCTTCTTTGTTGCTTGCGAGCAGAGACGTATTATCGGCGCATCTTAAGTTGTTTAATTTTTGTTCGTTGACTGAGAAACCACCTTCATAGTTTTCTGTGGCTCTTTATAAATTTTCATATATATGTTAAAGAGCTGCGGCCTGTACTATTTTTATATAAGCTGTTTATGAGAGATATTACATGTTGAGGTGCTTCCATTTTGTCTAATACTTCCCATAGTTTGTGCCATGTGGCTTTGTCGAATACCTTACGTTAGTCAATGAAGCGGATGTATAAGGGGATGTTGAATTCCTTGACTCTTTCTATTAGTTGTCTGAGTTTTATTATATGATCTCTAGTGCCTCTTCCTACCATGAAATCTGCTTGCTCCGCTGGTAATTGCGAATTTAGATAGGTTTTCAGTCTTCCGTTAATTATGTGAAGGAGGATCTTGCTGGTGTGTGATATTAATTATTCGGTGGTTTTCGCATTTAGTAATGCTACCTTTTTTGTGGATGGTTATAAACATAGCTTCAGTCCCCATTCCTTAGGCCATTGTTGAGTGTGCCATATCTTGTTGCATAAGGTGTATAGCTCTTCAATTCCTATTTGGTCAGCTGCTTTGATTATCTCAGCTGTTATTGCATCTAGTCCAGGGGCTTTCCTTAGGCTCAGTTTTTTTATAGCAGATGTTATTTCCCTTCTTAATATATCGGATTATTCATTGTAATTGTCCACTGTGTATGTGATTTCTTGTTTGCTTAGATTTACAGAGTATAATTGTTTGCAGTATTGTTTATATGTTTGTGTTATGTTGTGTATATCTGTTTTTGTTTGTTTCTTTTGATCTTCGCCCAGGTTTTGGTTTGAATTCGTGGATTAAAAATATTATTTTTCGAAAGAGGTCTGCAGGTTGATTGTGATTGTGATGGTTTTAGATTTCTTTACATATCTCAGCGTAGTAGTTTTTTTGCCTTGCTTGCATGCTTTTTTATTTTGCAGTTTAGTCTTTGCCAATTGTTCTTGTCTTTGTCTCTATGTAATCCGGTTTTTGCTGTTCTTTACGTTTTTCTATTAGTTTTAGCGTGTTGTCGGATATCTAGTATTTTCGTCTAAGTTGCGCTTTAGTCATGTTCGTATTGGCTGCTTTCAACAGCTTGTTCTTAATATCGTGCCACATTTCTTCGGTGGATGAGTTTGTATTATATTTTGGCTCACGCTGTTTTAATTCATTGAGAAATTGATTTTTTTCTCTATCATTAAAACTTTTTTATGTTAATGTTCAGTGGCATTTCTAAGTTTAATACGTATCGTTGCTACTAGTAGTTGGTGGTTTGAGTCGCACATTGCACCCGAACATGTTTTTGCGTTGATGCAGAAGGACCTCCATCGAGTTTTTGTTAAGAGATAGTCAATCTGGCTTCTTGTTCTATCTCCTGGGCTTTTCCATATGTACAATCTTCTGGTGTGAAAATTAAATACAGTGTTCATGATAGTATAGCCGTTTTCCGTTGCGAATTCTATTAAGCGTTTTCCTCTGTCTTTCTCCGAGAGTGTATATATCTTCTGTAATAACTGAAATATTAAAAAAAAAAAATTTAATTGACAAACGGTCTAAAGTAAATGGTGAATTGGATGATAACTTTAAGTCCTAAGCCGAGACCATAACACAAAATCGTAAACATTCTCTAACGCAAGTTGAAAGTGATGAAAGTTGTTACTAAAAAATAATTTTTTATTATAAAAAACTGAACGTTGATAAATTTGGTAAAGTAAATGCTTAATTTTAAAGAAAATTAAATGATTTTTTTGTAATAATAGCATACAAAAGGATATAAGAAACACCCGACCTTAATGAAAAGCAAAACAGAAACGTAATTGCAAAACCCGTTCTCTAATTTTTTAGAAAACTCTGTTGTGACTAATTTATTTTTAATCTTCTAATTTTATAAATATAACATTATGTTTTTTTTTAAATTGGCCATCGCCAATGGTGATTCTTGATCGTAAACTTTTATCGCAAAGGATTATATTAATAGAACATTCTATAATACTTTAATTTAATTTTAATATCATTAAGGTTTATAAGTAATAAGTACTTTAAAAAAAATCTATTCAAAAGAGTTAAGAATTTACAGATATTGGACAAAATAATGAAAGTCGAAACATTTTGTATTAATACGGTGTTGGTTCATCTTTAGCACGCAATGCAGCTTGAATTCTGGACGGAATAGATTGATACAAGTTCTAAATGGTGAGGGTGGAATTTGAAGCCATTCTTCAAGCACCACAGCATTCAGTTCATGTAGAGATAAAGGAAATAGAAATCGACGCCGAACATTGTTCTTCAAAACAGCCTTCAGAACTTTGTTTGATATTCAGGTCTGAGTACTGGGCGGGTCAGGGAAGATGTTGAACCTCATTAGTTCGCTTTTAAAACTATTCTTGAACAGGAGCAGCGGTGTGAATAGGGCATTATTATCTTGGAATATGGTATTTTGTCTGAAAATAAGGTTTGTACTATTAGGTGGACCTGGTTACTCAAGAGTTTCTATATATTGCTATTATGACCCGAAAAGGATCATGCTGAATAACATGATATAGCGTCCCAAGCCATAATAGAGCCGCCACCATGTTTGACGGTCGGCTGGAGATAGTCCATATCGTATGCGTCAGAAAGTGTTTGCCAAAAAAACATGCGCCCGGAATGGGAAAGAGAGTTGGCACTCTTCCAAAGTCCAGTTCTTGTGGGCATTGCATCATTCGGCACCTTTGGACATTCGTGTCTGTTATTGAGGGTTTGGCAATAGCAATTCTATGCAGTTCCTACCTTACTAATTTAGATGACACTGGGGTGCTTAGGTGCTGTATTAAGAACTGTAGTTACTTTCTCGGCCGTTGCTTTCTTCTGCGACGTCACGCTTCAAGGCCTGGCGGCCCCTATCCTGCAGCTTCGTCTTTTGACCACTGTTATGATTCGCCGACTCTGTTTTACCGTGCACTGTGTATGCGGTCATGATTGTTGAGACTGTGCCTTTACTCTACTATTAGTGCACAGTCCATAGTCGCTGCAACAAACAATAGACACAGTGCTCAGTGTTACCAGTGAAAATATGTCATTCAATTTGTAACTATAATGTAACATAGAAAACTTTTTAAACCGTAAAGTGGCAAGTGCGTTATATTAATGAAAATAAATACCAACGTATCCACAAAAGATAACTAAAACATGTTTATCTGAATTTTTTCTGGTATATTCTTTATGTACGGATGATTTAGATTTTAGCTCAACACGTAAACGACACAACGGTGCTACTGTTAAAATAAGTCTGTTTAGTAGCATGACAGATCTAGAAAAAAATAAACGATTAATGGAAATCTTATGTACATACTACAGGCCTGATTTTTATCAAAATATCACAATACCTGTCATTCTCATTGAGAAGTTTAGTCAAAAGATACCCAAAAGATAAAGAATAAAACATCTCAGAATAACTATGAGCCCTTCATTCTAGATAAGTTATATGGAGTTATTATTTCCAATCCTATATTTTTGTTCTATGGTAATAAAACTGTGACTTGGGTGTTTGTATTATATGTTTGAAACAAAATAATATGCAGAAATAGCAAATTGATCATTATTCAGGAACTTTCTTTTAACCATGTTTTCATTCATTACTCTACCGCGTCAAATGTCTAAGTTTTACTTAACTATGCATTTTGTTACCTTGAAAAACTAAGAAAATTAACAAATTAAGTTTTAACAAACTTTAGATAAAAGGCAAATACAAAGATTTTTTATTCTTTTCAGTCACTTGATAAGAAATAAAATGGTAGTAAAATTAAATGGATCTCAAATCCCTAATCAGAAGAGAATGTGTAAGTTGCTGCAGATGAATATAAAATTGAAATTCCTTGTTTGAACTAATAAAAGCATTCGAAAAAAATTTAGTGGAACTTTTAGTAGTTAAAATGGACAAACGCACAATATTCATATTTATTTTAAAATAATTCTTAGAGCTTAATATTGTTAAGTGGATCGTTTTATACAAATGAGTGAGTTTCAAAATCATATTATCTTAAATTTAGAAATATGCAGACAATTCGAAAAAAACCTTTGTTTGACGATCAATCACAAACACCCGTAGATACAGAACTTTTACTATCCACATCAGAAACTTCCAATAGTAAATTACCCTTCAACATAATCTGCATGTAAATTGTAGCATTTGTCATAATGTCCTACAAGGTTTGAAATTTCTTCTACAAAAAAACTCTCCGCCTGGGAATGAAGCCACCTTTAACAGCATTTTGAATTTTAAATTGTTCTTTTTCCTCAACATAAAGAGAGAGGAAGTTTAAAATAGAATTAATTTCCTGTGTTTTGTGATTCTCACGCTCAATGGGTACAGAACTTGCGGAATTTAAAATTTTCTGTTACTACCTAGTATAAAACAATCCCAAAAGTTAAGTAAAGTGTATATAAAGGCTAGATATCGTTATCTTACGAATTTCGTACTTTACATTTTGTGAGATTTTCAATTATCTAGCGAACGAGTAGACTGAATGTAACCTTCTTCATCCACTATACATTGTTTACTGAACGTCTGTATAGAGCGCCATAAGATAGGCGTCACTATTTCCGCTTATTTATCACGCATGCGCAAGCGCAAACGGTGCTTTCTTTTGCAATTGCCCTCGTATTGTAATTTATTTTCTACATGGGCTATCTACAATATTAAAATATTGTTGGTTTTATGATAACAAACACCTAAAGTTGGATATAATCTTCCTGTTTGTTACTTTTTTTGATCATTTATAAAGATTTAGAAAGAGTGTTAGGAATGTATAACTACAAAGAACCTATTAAAGTGTTATTGGCCACTACATTTCAATTTCATATTTTTTTTGTAAACAGATCGAAAACTTTTTTACAATTTTTATAATAATAGTAAAGTTACGTAAATGATATTTTTTACTAAATTTTATATCAAGCCAACTTTTAGTTACAAAGGTTTCATAATGGAATCTTATAAAGCAAGTAAGTTATAAATAAAAACCCATTAGAGTAAAGGAGCGTAATAGGTAATCTCGTCTGACAGCTACATGGTGCGGAATTATGCAGATTCCCCACAACGAATTTTCGGCGTGCTTGGCACAGCAACTTCTCCAGGCTTTTCATAAGAACTAGAGTGCGCTATAGCAGTAATTTCATTTTCGCCGAACACTAAGAATGGTGCGTGTTATTGGTACGGTTTTCAACTTCACAAAATTTTTGGCATTTAAAAATTGTTGCATATAAAAATCAATGTCCCTTTGAGCTCACATGTTAAGCTGCCCAACGTTGTTGATTGGGATTCCTTGAAGCCAATGAGAAATTGTAAAACAATATTCTACTAAATTATGGCTGGGATTTATGTTTGAATAATACAAATTTTTAAATAACAGACTTAGAATACATATAAGTGGAATGGTTATGACTTGTAACGGATGATGCATTTGTATATAGTGTTTATAAAAAGTTGATAAATTTGAATATTCCAATAACTCGAATATTTGAATACCAAATTATGTGACTATTTAAATTAATATTTAAGTGACTACTAAAATTGAAATTTAAAAAAAAGTCCCAAGTCTACATTACATATTAAAGTGCTTATAATAATAAATATTATAGTAGTTCTATGACATGTGCATTAAAACTGTTATAAAGCACGGCAAAAATTGGTATTCCAATACTAGACGAATAGAAATTCATAAACAATTAATTTGAATATTCGTAAAGTTCATAATTTTTTTACGTTGCATAATTTTATAATTTTTGACTTTTTAGAAAAATTATTTGCATATTAACTATTTAGTTTAAATAATTGAATGCTAGAATTAAAAATCTCAGCTCTCATATAACTATTTATTTTTTTAAATAAATTGACATCTTTGTGGAATTATAAATAATTACACATATTTTATAGTAGGACTCTTTGGCTCTTATACTAGCAAATATTTAAATTATGTCCAGACTATTAAGAATTTTGCTCATATTAGATCTTAAATTGTTTTTAACTTTTGTGAAGAGACTACAAAGACTTTTACGGTTATTGGTATTGTCTAAAATATTCTCATATTTTTTAAATTACTATAAGAACTTTACAATCTGTCATTTGCTGACATTAAGTTAATATTATAACAATGTACATACATAACATGATAAAAAATTTTAACAACAATTTCCTTATATTTAACAAACAGGTTTGGTCTGAAGCTAACTTAACTTAAACTAACTTTAGACTAACACCCACGCATAATCACAAAACGGTTTGGTAGATCTGAAGGCTTATACTTCTTGAGTTTGGGCTCACCTTTGTATCTTTCTAATAAGCACTCGATAACCGAAGTAGGATGGGCAGTAAGCCTATTATTGTAGCGCATACTGTATTTTTGAATCTCCATATAACTTTTTATGGCACATATCATAACATATTTACTGTTGATCTTAAAGTCTTAGCTTGCAATTGTCTTAGGATGTCAATGTTTGAATTACTGGGTATTCCCAACAGTTGTATTTTGTAGGTTTAGACTGGTTTAATGATAGTTTTATATAGCAATAACTTATCTTGAGAAACAACTGAGATTTACACTCTATCAGCCAGTATATTCTGCGGTATATTTCTCTTAGTTGGATTTGTTTGAACTAGATGAGCTATTTCCAAGTTAAGCTTCTACCAGATGTCTGATACTTTTTTCTTGTGGGATTTGCTGCTTTTTTGTTATGACAAGGGGGCAACTACCTTTAAGAATTGTAAAAGTTGTATGAACTGATTTAGAACCATTAATTTTAATGCGCCATTTTTTGAACCATATTTGAACAGTATTTAAGTGAAGATGAAGATTTTGCGATAGTGTTTGAGATTTAGAGTGAGAGCTAACGCGGTTGTGTCGTTGGCAAATATAATCATTGTGATTTTGATGGTAGGAAGATCTGCAGCAAATAGGATATACAGAATCGGCTACGGTACACTGCCTTGAGGAACGCAGGAACAGATGGAAAATAGAGTAGTTTGATATTCTCCAAGTTTGACTAAAAAGTGTTTGTCAACAAGATACAATTTTCTAAGTAGAAAGCAATCGGGAGGAAGTTTGTTTTTAATTTTATAAAACAAACCTTGATGCCAAACTTTGTCAAGGCTTGTGTTACGCCTAAAAATATAGATGAGCAGTATTTCTTTATTTTAAGATATTCGACAATCTTATCGACGATTCTATAGATTTGTTCGATGGTAGCACGTTACTTTTAAAATCTAAACTGATGATCAGGAATTAAATTGTTTTCCACAAGTGTTGATGTAATTTTACCAAGCAACAGTTTTTCAAATACCTTGAATAGTAGAGGAAACACACTGAGCGGTCTATAGGATGCAACTTCCTCCTTAGACTTTTCCGGTTTAAAAATTAGAATAATCGAGGCAACTTTCCATTGCGGAGGGATAAAGCCTTGCTTTAGTATGGCATTAAAACCCTTCGTTAGGAAGTTCTTTCAAAAGCTTTGTCTGCGATAAAATAGTATCCTGGTATTTTGCGTGGATTCAAGTTGCTAAACATTTCAGTTTAATCTCAGTTAAAGTAAGCGATAGTGTTTTATCTACTAATTTTCTGAACTGTTTCCAGTTGGTATGTTTATTACATAAATTCGTTGATTTTGGATATATTAGTACACTGGTTCTTAGTGTTACGATGATTGGTGAATAATCAGCTGACAAATCAAGACAGGACTCGATCTTTAGGTAGTTTAGGTTAATCCCTTTAATTATATACAAGTCAACTAAATCTGGTAGTTTTTTCGGATATGTAGGCCGTAGGCACGCTTGTCGATAGATGTCGTAAAGCAATAGAGTTTATGTTGTTCTTGATTGTGATTAACTTCGATCCCAGTGCAACATTTTTGGCATTGTAATCGCCTGTTATTAAAGAAATGCTCATATTGATCCTTTTTATTATTATGTTTAGAAGAACAACATACTGCTGATATTGCTAACGATATTGTCCAGTCTTTAATAAGAATTGTGGTTGCACGGAGATGCGCTTCATTATATTAAGAAAGTTGATAATGCTTAATCGTGTTTTTAATTATTGTAGTTGTACAAGCTCCACCATCAGGATGTTGAGTTAAATAAATCGCATACCCTGGAAGTGCGACTCAGACATAAAAAAACATCTATGTGTTAGTTTGTATAAAACGATATAACTTTATCACGATAACCCAATTTGTAGTATTAGTACGGTAATATTACCAAGCCAAATATTAAGTAAAGTAATCACTGAATAATTATTTTTTTAATCTTATTTTTTTAATGGTTTGAACTACAAATACTGTTAAATCGTATAAAATTAAAAAAAAAACATTACTGCTCCTTTTATATTAGTTCTTGGTCACGATAATCGATGATTGGTTCTTAAAAATAAGTTGACAATTGTTTTACTTGATTATTCAGATTGTCGATAAAAAAATGAAACATATTAAGACCGCTTAAGCAAGTTGGTTACTAATACAACAAAAAATATATAAAAAATTTTTAGTGTCCAATGTAGCAAAGTATTATAATAAACATTATTGTGACATTAAACAACATTAACAAAATTATTTTTTTCTTAGGTAACTAGATAATCAACACTAAGCACTTCTTTAAATTTGTGTAGAATTGAGTCACATATACTTAATACATTAAAAAATAAAACTTTTCTTAAGGTAAAGAACGATACTTTGAAGTCTACTCAGACCCTATCACTTAACCTTGATAACAAGATTTGAATTTTTTTTCTGTATTACCCTAAAGCTTTTTACCGTAAATGGTAATGAAGAAATGCCATTTAGTTGTAACCCCTTTTATGAAGCGAATATATTAGTTTTTGCATATTTCTATCTTAGCTTAATAAAAATCTTCTTTTAGAACCTGTAACAATTAGTAATTATTGAGAAGAACATATATGTTTTTGTAATATACAACTAATGGATGTATATGTGCTTAATGTGTATTTTAATTTGTTTATTTATTTTTATAAACAACTTAGTAGTAGCTTTGCATTTTCGGAAATAACTCACACAATCCCCCAATAAGACATAATAGTTTATTTTAAGAACTCTTATTTTATTTTGTTTTAATTTACAATCTGGATTCGGCCGCTGGCCTCGTAGATGAGTGGATGTGTCTGTGACGCGTGTGTTATCTATGCATGCACTCGAATGCCAGTGACCCGCATTAATCAGTGAGTTTATTTTATTTATTTTAAATATGTTTCCGTTTCAACCACAAATGCCTATTGCTCAACAACAAATTCCAATTTCTCAACATCGTTTATTATATCAAAACCAGCCATTAACGCCCTACACTACTCCTCCTACGCAACAATTATTATCAAGCCAAACATATGTTCCATATGTATCTTATCCTACTAATATTCCACAACCCATGCACTGTCCGCCACAAAATCCTAATAACCAGCATTCAGCACCTGAAATGACCGCAATAAACGATGACCAACCCCAAACGAGCTCTCATGAGTGGCAAGTAATGAAAAGAGAAAAGATGCCCACGCTCTGATAATAACCTCGAATTACAAAGCCAAATCATCGATAACAACAGATTTAATTTATTAAATGACATGCACGAAGATAACGTAATGGAAACAACTAGAGACGAACCACAAGCTGCAGTTAAGAAACCCCCTCCAGTATATATACACGGAGTAGAAAATTATAACGCAATGATTACAAATCTGACAAAAGTATTAGAAACTGAACAATACAACTCAAAAACACTAGCAAACAACGTCGTCAAGATAAATACTAATAACCCTGAAACATATCGAAAACTTGTGAGACATCTTGATGACGAGAAAATTATTTTCATACTTATCAGATTCAAGAAGAAAGGGCATTTAGAGTTGTAATCAGAAACCTTCACCCAACAGTCGATACCGCGTTGATAAAAGAAGAATTGAAAGAGAAAGGACATACTGTACGCAATTTAATGAATATAAGACACAGGGTAGACAAAACACCACTTCCTTTATTCTTTGTTGACCTCGAGCCTGCCAGTAACAACAAAGAGATATACGAACTTAGATCTCTATTAAATATGATAATTACAGTTGAGCCACCAAGGAAAAAACCAATATCATCCAGTGTACTCGTTGTCAAGCATACGGACACAGTAAAACTTACTGCAGAAAACCATTCGCGTGCGTAAAGTGTGGTGGTAACCACAATACCCTGACGTGTACAAAGCCAAAAGACACTCCTGCTACATGTGCATTGTGCAATGGAGCCCACCCAGCAAACTATAAAGGATGCTCTATCTACCAACAACTTCAGTTAAAAGAGGAAACAACACCGCCAACCCTAGGATGCAAGCACCACAAGCTCTAAAGGCGGCCACAATTCAACCAAACACATATAGGGCAAACAGGTTTCCAACTAGCTATGCCGCAGCCGTGGCTGGACAACAAAATTTCATAACAACGTCAGACTCATACAACACTCAAAATCAAAATCAAAACAGCAATGACATCTCCCTGTCTCAGTTCCTTTCCAAATTTGAAACCATGTTTAGCCAGTTAATGCAACAAAATACTATGATGCTCAACCTACTCACTAGCCTGATAACCAAAATCTCCCAATAATGGATACCCTAAGAATAGCCGTATGGAACGCAAACGGACTTCTACAACGCCGTTTAGAAGTAGAAGCGTTTCTAAACACCCAAAAATCGACTTGCTCTTGGTATCTGAAGCACACTTTACTAATTACAACTACCTCAATATCCACAACTACAGAACTTATTACACCTGTCATCCCGACAACACAGCTCACGCTGGAACGGCAATTATAATCAGCAGCAAATTATCACACTACGAAATGGAGAAATTTGAAACATATCATATACAAGCCACAAATGTCAAAATTAAAGACCACGTTGGAGACATAACAGTATCATCAGTATATTGCCCTCCGCGGCATTCAATAACGCAGAACCAGTTCGAAGACTTCTTCAGGACGCTAGGAGACCGGTTCATAGCAGGTGGTGATTTTAACTCTAAACACCCCTTATGGGGTTCCAGATTAATTAACCCAAAGGGAAGGCAACTATATAAAACCATCTTAAATAATCATTATAATGCAGTAGCCACAGGTAAACCCACATATTGGCCAACCGATCTGAATAAACTGCCGGATGCATTAGATTTCCTTATTACAAAAATCTCTCGCCCAACTACATCGATGTTGCTGACTGCTACGATCTAAACTCGGATCACTCTGCTATAATATGCACGTTGAGTAGCTGCATAATCAACAAGCCTGCAAGGCCCAGCCTACACAACAGTCTTACGGATTGGGACATTTTCGACAATATATTGATGAACATCTATCGATTCCAGCAGTACTTAACACTTCAAATGAAATTGAAACGGCAATAGAACGACTAACACAAACCTTACAATATGCTTTTGGACAGCTACGCCCATAAAACTACAACATAAATGTAACAAAAACACTAACAACTACTCCTTAGAAATTAGACAAAAGATCAGCGACAAACGAAAAGCAAGACGGATCTGGCAACAAACAAGACACCCAAGAGACAAAAATAAACTAAACACTCTCACCACACAACTAAAAAGATTAATCAAGGAACAGAAAAACGAAACGTTCAATGATTACGTGCGAAACTTATCCCCCAGTCAACACCATGACTACTCCTTATGGCGCGCAACTAGGAATTTGAAAAAGCCTATTATCCCTATCCCTCCTATTCGTAAAAATGATGGCTCTTGGGCCCGATGTGACAAAGATAAAGCGGTGGTATTCGGCGAACACTTAGCTGCAACCTTTCAACCGCACGAATCAGACAGAACTCCACAAGATGATTACGAAATTCTCGAATTCCTCAAATCACCACTCCAACTCCATTTACCCATTCGACACTGTACACCCAACGAAGTCCAAACAGAAGTTAAATGTTTAAAACTGGCAAAGCACCGGGATATGACCTAATTACGTCCGAATTACTCCGTCAACTGCCAAAAAAAGGGATAGCAGCTATAACACGTATATATAATGCCATCTTAAGAACTCAGTACTTCCCAATCCAATGGAAATTTGCCGAAGTAATTGTCATTCAAAAGCCAGGAAAACCAGCTCAATTACCAGCTTCTTATAGACCGATTTCGCTGTTACCACTCCTCTCTAAGCTCTTTGAGCGAATTCTACTAAGAAGACTTGAACCCATTATAGAAGAACTGCATTTAGTTCCGGAACATCAATTCGGTTTCCGCAGAAAATACTCAACATTGGAACAAGTCCATAGGATAGTGGATAAGGTAGAAAAAGACTTCGAGGAAAAACGGTTATGCCTAGCAGCATTCTTAGACGTGGGCCAAGCTTTTGATCGAGTTTGGCACCCTGGCCTCCTATATAAGATCAAGCAAACCCTACCGCAACAGTACTATCTGCTCTTCAAGTCGTATCTAGAAAACAGATACTTTCGGGTCAAAATCAATGACAGCCACTCGCCAATCTACCCAGTCGAGGCAGGTGTACCACAAGGTAGCGTACTGGGACCGACATTATACCAGTTGTTTACGGCAGACCTTCCTGTTACCGACAATGTTTTAATTGCTACGTTTGCGGACGACACGGCTGTATTATCTTCACACAGAGATCCACTTCAGGCATCAATATACCTGCAAAATGCGCTGGAAGCTTTAGAAAACTGGATAAAGACCTGGCGCATCAAAATCAATGAAAACAAATCGGCTTCAGTCGTCTTCACCCTCCGCAAGGTTGTTCCACCTCCTATAATCTTCAACGGCACTAACATAGCACACAAAGAAGATATCAAATATCTCGGTATCCATCTCGATAGCAAACTAAACTGGAAAAACATATACAGACTAAGCGAAAAGAATTAGATATCCGCGTGAAGAAGATGTTCTGGCTCCTCGGACGAAAATCTCAGTTCAGTTTAACAAACAAGGTGTTGTTATATAAAACCATGTTAGTACCGATTTGGACGTATGGGATCCAGTTTTGGGGATCTGCTAAGTCATCGAACATCGAGATATTACAGCGATTTCAAAGCAAAACACTTCGCGCAATAGCAAACGCCGAATGGTATGTGAACAACCGCACATTACATAACGATCTAAAGATCCCATGGATTAAAGATGTTATCAAAGCTTGCTGCATCAGATACAATGATCGTATTAGTGATCACCCTAGTGTTCTAGTGACAGATTTATTAAATAATGCAAACGCAGTTAGACGCCTGAAACGGACAAAGTTTAGTGACCTAACAAATTAGTAATAAGACTTGTATACCTTGTAATGACAGGAGGTCACTCTTGGTGTTCCTCCCCACATGCTATGTACATTAACTCATTTGCTTGTTAGTCTAGTTAGACTAGTTGTAAATATGCAGTAAATAAATAAAAAAAAAATTTACAATCAGTCTCGCAAGACATTCAGTAAACGATTTAACAGTTTATGTGTATAACAACTAAATAAAAATAATAAATATTTACATTAAAAAAATAAAGTTTTGCCCTAAGCTAATAACCTGAATAAGACTACATACTGGTACGTTGTTGTATAAACTGATTTAGTAAATCGGAGAGCTTAAATCTTTTAATCCAAATTGTTAGTCATTACATTCTAGTAGGGGCTTTACTAGCGCATTTGGATGGGCATCAAGGTGATCTCGATAATATATAAATTTTTAAAATTTATTTGGTTATTTGGAAGATACCCAAGTCTCGTTGAATAACATAGTTAGGAACAAACCAAAGAGCCTTTACCGTTGATCTTCAGACTTTTTACTAAAGACTCCCTAAAGACTGTTTTATGTATAGCTGTGATTTTCTCCCAATAAGCAAATTAATTTTTTCTAACTGATTTTTTTTCATCCATGCCATGTTTCGGTCTAAATACACCCTCATACTTGACCTGCTCACAGCAAAAGTGATGTGTACTGATTTTCTCTCTTTCATCATGCTATCCTATTTTTTGTCTACGTTTTTATCTTTTGTAGAGGCTCTTGGAAATTTTGAAATGCTACATTAGGGTCAGTGCGTAATAAAAGCAAAGCAATATTGTCGTCTAATGTGGCGACTGTAATTTCTTGTTTATTGTGGTCGGCTGGTCACCCTTAAAAAGAAGATATAAAAATAGACATTTGTTAACAAAGATCTGAAACAATGTCGTGTAAAAATCTCTGCACATCATAAAAAAATGTCTGCTATGTGCGACTTTAGTATTTCGTAGCAGTTCAGGGGCAGAGGAAAACAGTCCAACAGCAGAGTTTGCTTTTAAGTTTTGGGAAATGCTATTTGTGGTAAAGCTATTCAATTGTAGCGTGGCTTTCTCAAAAGCCGAAATTATGATTACTTATAAGGTAGTTGTCCGGGAGTATTGTTGGTGCTTTTATAACAGGCGCTTTTCAAAAACTTTGGATAAAGTCGATAGTGGGCTAAATGGTCTACGGGCAGTAACATCTATT
The DNA here is from genome assembly GCA_036346155.1 of Sinelater perroti. NCBI lineage: Eukaryota > Metazoa > Arthropoda > Insecta > Coleoptera > Elateridae > Sinelater > Sinelater perroti. The sequence continues at coordinate 15,954,200 of JARFIY010000265.1, forward strand.
AATGGTTTGCTAGGCTTGGCTATTAGTATAATCGTGGAAACTTTCCACGCAGAAAAGCCTTAGTCTTAAAACTACATCCATTAAACAAGTAAAAAATTTGAAAACTTTTTGTGGCAGTTTTTGTAGTACTTTGGGTGTTATTAGGTTGTAATTAGGTGGTTTGTATGAATTTAGTTTCAATGTAATTATAGTCTTGATCTCAATAACCTTAAATTTTTTCACTGATAAGCACATCTGAAAAAGGTTTCATAATATTGAACAATTTATTCCTTTTATTTTTTGTGTGTTAAACGTCTGTCCAGAGTTAAACGATTATAATACAGCTTTCAGGTACTTTACGAAAGCAGACTTTTTCATAACTACTTAAATTGAGGTTTTTTTGGCGCACTTACATGCACTGCAGTTTCAAGGGCTTATTGTGCCCACTAACATACACTTCTTCTAGGACATTTACACACACCCATGGGTTGAGCGAGACTCGAACTCGCGCGCGCCGTCTAGAGAACAGAGCCAACTGGTTGAACCATCCGAGCCACCGCGTCTCCAATTGAGGAATTACTGTTGAGGCGCACGGTTTTGTAGATAACATATTTTTTTAGTTGCTGGCTAAAGAGAGTATTTTTCTTAACAACTCCTTTAGCATACAATCTGTCCTTATAGAGAACAATAGGCATTATATATGTTTAAAGTTTAAGTTATCACAGTGTAAACTCCCCCGCAAGAGTCTTGCAGAGGAAAGTTTTAGTGACCCCTCCTTACAAAAGAGTTTTATGTAATTAAAGAAATTTGACATATTAGTGACGTATATAGGTTAATTTCCTTGATTCTTTATCCTGGGGTAATAAAGTACGGATAAGTTCATTTGAGTGAACACTCAGTTTGCTTTTGTACTTTTTGGCAGTTTTGTATTACTCTTTTTACCAATGGAACACACAGATTACTCAATATAACTCTATTGGGCACGTACCACGGAGCGTTAAGGTCGTGCGAAACACTTTTGTTTTGAAAGCGATCTAGGATCTACACGTTGTACTTGCTTGCTGTTTTTCATAGTGACATTCCGTAAGTCCAGATGAGCTTAAGAGCAACTTTTATAAACTAATAGTTTATTATTTAACGATAGCTTGGAGCTTTTTCCAATTAGTCTGTAGAGTTTGCTAAGTTTGAGTCCCAACTGTTTACGCTTGGTAAAATTTAGTTTTCTGTCAAGGTGAAGTCCAAAATACTTAACAGATTTGGTACGTTTCAATTGTAGGCCATTGAGAATCACTGGTGGACAGTTACTCCTTTTCAACGTGAAAGTAATATGGTGGGTCTTAAAGAGAGTATTTTGTAGCATCAAATAGTGACAAATGTTGAAGGTTTGCACTGCTGTTTTTTGGCATTAGGGTAGTTGCTTGAGTTTTGCTTATGCTTATTATTATACCGCGTAGTTATTTACCATCTACGACGTAACCTACATTTTTCAGCAATTATTTTTTGACTAAAATTAGACAACTAGTGCTGTTGACATTCTCATCATTTGAGAGTATTTCCAGCCATTAGACGTATTGGATTATGTAATGAAGCATTTTAACAGCAGCGGACAATTTTCCTTTTGATTTCAGGAATATATCAAGTAAATTTTATCAATTGTCACTTTGAAAAATATTTAATTTTTTGTTTATTGTAGAGGCTAGGGGGCTTTGCTTTAAACATCATGGGTGCTTATTGTTATTATAATTGGCGTATAATCAGCTGAACAATAAGAGCAGGATACTAGTGTAAAATAATTTGGGTTAACGTTCTTTACTATGCAGAAGTCTAGTAAGTAAATTTAATATTTTTGCTGTATATGATGGTCAGTAAGTTAGATCGCTTGTAGTTATGTAGTGTAACCCATTATTGCTTATTAATGTTAGCACTTCTCTATCTTTATTGATGGTAAGTTGTGATTCCTTTTGTTTTTGTTTCGTATTGTATTCACCATCGGCGATGAACTTATTATCCGATGTATGAAAATAACGCTGCTGAGATTACTAATGGTTTATTAGAAGTGACAGTGATTAGTACAATTATTTTTATTTTTTTGTTTCGTCAAAATGTGTGTTTAGACAACTCATTCGTTTCTTTTGCTGATATTAATTAGCCCTACATTGTCTCAGAATAAAATCACTTCTTGCTTCAGCTGGTTATTTCAATGCAATTGATATTTTGTTCAACTAGGTATGTTGAATATTAATAAGTTGGCACAAACTCTTTGCTGTAATTTTTTATGATCAAGATATCCTTTATGGTTTGCAGGATAGTTACCACTGCAACTCCCATATTTAGCATCGAGGGTTCCTTCTTTTCGATGGCACTCGACAGTTAAATGATTATCCGTACATTTAACACATTCTGGACTTCTATTGCAAAAGTTTTTGGTATGCCCAAATCTGACATTTCGCACATTGAGGTAGTTTGCGCTTTACTTTTTGGGTTCAAACTTCATTATTGGGCGTGTCAGTTTGTTTATGTCGGTTGGATTCAATTCGACAAAGAACAGTTGTAAAACTATTTCTACAATTTTTTATTTGGCATTAGTAATGTTATTAAATACGTACATATGTATCTGTAGTTCTTCTTTTAATTTGTCTACATTAGTTAATAGATGTATATTAATTCTACTCTATTTTAAACCTTCGTTCCTGTTTAAACTGATAGGTATATTTTTTCAGCCGGAGCCTTAATTTGAACTGTTTTTGGTAAGATCTTGACTTTATCATTTTTAATTTAATATCTTATGGTACATTAATTTTGTGCTATAGATTTTAATAGTTGTATTAGTGATTCTAAGGCTTCAACACCTGATGTAAATATTGGGGGTGGGTTAGGTTCTCTTGTTTCCGAGTCTTTATATTGGTTTATGTTATCTTCTTCGTTGTTATCTAACATCCTTGTTTTTTATTGTCAATCATTTGAGAATCAGTGTGAAGAGAAAAATTGATTTGTTAACGTCTGTTATGAAATTGTAGTATTTGATGTTTGTTTTTGTATAACATTATTTATGTTGAAGTTTGATTGTTGATGCTGATAACCTTGTACGTACTATAGCTGGTGGTTTTGATTCAGTTTTATGATAGGTATAAATTTATTCTGATAAAATCCATTGTTATAGTTTACAGATTTTGCTTGTTTGTTAATAAAACATTATTTTGTAAACCAACACTAGAAAGGTATGTCAGCATTATATATTGCTTATTTATGATTTTTACACTTTCACATTTTCATTTGAACTGTGGAAATATTTTGTCCATCAGTAGGCATTTTGTTGCATTTTATTAAGAGTTTCTTTCACATTTTCGGTATTCCTGTGTACATGTGACCTAACTTTTGACAACTAACAGGAAAGAATTGGAAGTTTATTTACTAATTGCAGTGTTTGCTTCAACTCCTCTCCACTTAAATTTCTCATTCTAATGTTTGTTCTGTTCTTGTTAATTTTAGGTAGTTTAAGAATGAGATAAGAACATATTATTTTACCCATTATTAAATAAAGTAGCTTCTGCATGTTTTCTATCAAAGTATTGCAACAATATTTGACTTTGCATTAATTCAAACTTATTGGCAAACTTTTTAAATTAAAAGGTTCTAGTCATTTTAGATGTTATAATAAACTTTGCATGACATAAGGATATATTAATCTCTTTCTAAAAAAATATATGGTTATGAAAGTTGAAATAAACATTTCTTCAATTCACATTAAATATTTACTCCACATATTAATCCATAATAATCTATTAAAATTTTTAAAGTACTCTTGGTCGATGACTTAGTGTATACATTATTGTATATCCACAACGCATGTAATTTTCAGAATTTTTTAAATTGCGGAATATACGCGGACATCTTATCCACATTTTCAACTAAAACATTGATGGCTTAACTTATGGCTACTGAGACATTTAATTACTAAAATGTTAAAATATCTAAAAATTTATTGGCAAAAACTTAAAATTGTGTGGTAATTTAACAGATTTGTTAATTATTTTTGTAATATTTTCTAAGTTGTTATGATCAGTAATTATTCCTTGTTAAACACTTGGTCTTGAAGGTATTGCATTGAGCAGAACTTTTTGTTACAACTTATTAGCTAATTTATTATAATGGCCACTTCCAAAGTATATGGCTAAACAGTACAAAATAGTATAAACATTTTTTCGACTTAAACATAACCATACAATTTGCAGTGGAGCCTTTATATAACTAAATGCAGCATATCCAATCTTATTCTGATCAAGAAAATTTTGGTTAACTATATAGTGTCAACTATAATGCTTCTGTTAGCGTTATCGTCTAGTTTATCACTTTGATGTGTTACTTGTTTACAATTTTTCTAAATGCTAATTGTGTCAAGTGATTTGGGATTTTCGTTTAAAAGTTAAAGAAAAGTTAAAAGTTCAGTTCAAATAAAGTGTTTTCTATTAAAAGTACAAATAGTATCCGCATCCCTTTAAATAAAAAAAGGTTTATGCGATTCATAATTCTTAACTACTACGTTCTATGACTTTAATCTAATATGTAAACAATTTCGCAACAATGTAAGTAGAATTCGACTTATCTAGGTATATAAAGTCTAGAAAGTGCATAAAGGTTTAAAAATCGAAGACCGAAACGTTAAAGAGAAGCTTTGTATCTATTAATACAATTTATCTGTTAAGTTAGTGTTACATCTAGAAAGGACAAATGTCAGTTGCTCTTAAATAAATAACTAAAATTTCTTAAATTCTACTACAGAGGTGGACAAAAATGTTGATTGATTTACTAAAAAAGTTAATATTTCAAGTTGCAGCAAAAATTGACATTTTATTCAAAATATTTTTTATTCATTTTCTAAATGTAATTTCCGACGTGGTTTGTTTTTTAATAAAATCAACTTGTTGTAGGTTGTTGGTGCGTAAAAACGGGACCTTTTAAAATAAAAATTTATGGTTGTATATGACGTTCTAGTTTGTAAGTGGTATGGTATGTTAGTAGGTACAATAAGCTCTCGAGACTGCAGTGTCAGTCAGTAAGTGGGTCCTGATGAAAAAAAAGTGCAATTCACATACCACTATGCCACATACTTCTATGAGTTTTTCACTAATCGCTTACAAACACCAACTATAAAGTCAAAATTGAAAAGAAACGTTATGAACAGACTAATGTATACATTTTCAGACATTTTTGTACCCTATCAGAATCATCGCATTTACGTTTATGCTGTGTAAGAAGACATTAGTATGTTCACAGTTACGAAACTGTTGATACTTACAATTCAATTAAGAAGGCGGTGAATAACTTAATAGATTACGCCAAGGAAGGACGCTAAAGGCATCGCCCGAGGCTTATTTTCTACTTATTTAATTAAAATAATAATTATATAAAATTTGTTTATTAAATCAACATACATAAATACAAAAAAATGGTAACTAAATGGTAAAATTATAAAATCACGAAATAGTGTATGTTAAGTAAGAAAAAGATTGTTATGTGTATTGTTATATTGTGACAATGTGGCACTAGTTATTTGTCTGTTAAGAATAGATTTCATTATTTTTGCTTATTCTACTATTAAAAAATATGATTTAAATAATTTGTAATTTAATATCCCGCCAACTACCGCGGTTGCTTAGTCCATAAACAATTGCAAGAAAGACTTTACCCAAGATTAAGAAAAGATATCAACTCATATAAAAGGCCATACATACTCTCTGAAACAACAGCAGGGGTAACATACGTTGACAAAGCAAAAAATCTGGAACTACCTATCCCCGTCAATACCTCAGACAACATACCACAATATCAAGTAATCCAGTCAAACCAACAAACAAAAGGTATCGACGAACTACAGAATATGATAAAAAATCTCATCACACAAATAGGGACCATCATGAATTTACTCACAACATTAATCAGCAAGTTAACATAATGGCACAACTGTTAAAAATAGTAGCTTGGAATGCCAATGGGCTAGGTCAGCGTGCTCAGGAAGACAAAATATTCCTTGAAAATCACGGAGTCGACATACTTCTCATATCTGAATCCCACTTTACTTCCATGAGTTACATTAAGTTCCCACATTACACTGTTTGCTCAACAAATCACCCCGATGGTACAGCCCATGGAGGAACAGCACTAATTATTAGAAATAGTATTAAACATCATGAACTAGCAAAGTATCAAAAAAATTATATACAGGCTACCAGCGTCTCCATAGAAATTGCTAACTAACCAGGTCGGAATAAGACAAACGAGAATATAATAGGGCCAGCAAACATCTAAAAAATCTTCTTAACCAACATAAGAATCATGAAATACAGAGATACCTCGAAAACCTCAGCGCTAATAAATAAACTCCACACGTAGCCCCTATTCTGCTGGAAGACGGAAGCTGGGCCCGCAGCAATAAGAACAGACCAGAGGCCTTTGCGGAATATCTAACTAAAGTATTCACACCCTTCCTTTGTCAACTCCAAGACGAAGAGGCCAAAATTGTGGAATTCCTAGAGTCACCGTACCAAATGAGTCTACCGATAAAACCCTTCTCCATTAACGAGATAAAAGTAGAAATCAAGAAGATTAACACAAAAAAATCTCCAGAGTACGACCTGATCACTGGGACAATCATCAAGGAACTACCTACTAAAGCTATATATGCCCTTACCTACTTGTATAACTATTCTCAGAATCAGATACTTCCCTAGTCAATGGAAAACAGCACAAATAATAATGATTTTGAAACCCGGTAAACCACCAACGGAAATTACGTCATACAGACCCATAAGTCTTCTCCCCCTTCTGGCAAAAATCCTTGAAAAGCTGATTCTGAACAGATTCATGCCAATTTTAGACAACCAAGAACTAATTCCTAAACATCAATTTAATTTTCGCAAACAACATGGCACTGTGGAGCAGGTGCACAGAATAACTGACAAGATATACAGAGACCTGGAGGCAAAAAGGTATTGTTATTCAGCGTTCCTAGACGTCAAACAAGCTTTTGACCGAGTCTGGCATCTAGGTTTATGCTACAAACTCAAAAAACAATTACCCTACCAGATGTTCGAACTCCTGAGATCCTACTTAACAAATAGGCACTTTGTAATAAAATATGAAGACAAAACTACAAACATCCACCCCATCTCCTCTGGCGTCCCTCAGGGCAGTGCTTTGGGTCCAATATTGTATCTGATCTACATAGCAGACCTACCTACATCTCGTCTAACGACATCTGCGACCTCTGCAGACGATATGGCTATTCTAGCCTCTCATATCAACCCACAAGCTGCTTCAAGATATCTTCAGGCTCACCTTAACAAAATTCAATTGTGGGCTAGTAAATGGCGAATCAAAGTGAATGAATCTAAGTCATAACACATCACATTCACTATGAGAAAAGATAACTGTTATCCAGTAACTTTCAATGGTCATCAACTACCACATACAGAGACAGTTATATATTTGGGGCTGCATTTAGATAGGAGATTGACCTGGAGAAATCATATATTCACCAAATGCAAGCAACTCGGACTTCAACTCCAAAAATTATACTGGCTTATATCGGCAGAAAATCCAAGTTATCATTAGAAAATAAACTATTAATTTACAAAATAGTTCTCAAACCCATTTGGACCTATGGGATCTCCTTGTGGGGTACTGCAGCTACCTCCAACTTAGTTATGCTTGATCGCTTCCAAAGCAAGGTACTCAGAATGATCTTTGACGCGCCATGGTACGTCTCCAATAAAGTGATTTTAAGTGACCTACAAATTCCCACAGTGAAAAGTGAAATTAAAAAGCTTAGTGAGAGATATAAAGACAGACTGTTCACTCATCCCAACCCTTCTGTGCAGCATCTTATGGAATATAACAACGAACCCAAAAGACTCAAGCGTTTTAAGCCATCTGATCTACCTACTAGATTCTAACTGTTATTGTATATTAATCTTTCACATTGTACTCCTCATTTTCATGAATATTATATTAAAACATTGTAAGGGGAGTTTTCGCTGGAATTCTACCCCACATGTCTTATTGTACTCATTTACCTATATTTAGTCCTATAGAATACTTATAGCCTAATATTAATTGGCAGATTGTATAAATATTGGAGTTATATATAAAAAATTTAATATGGTTTTATTTACTTTCTTTAAGCTCTATTGTGGCCGTGCAGTGAGGCGCGTGGCTACCTGCGTTTACTTCGAGCAAAGGGTAATAATGCGGTCGTCTAAGACGCGGTGTTTGCCACGGTGTTTTGTATCAGAGATGGTGCGCGACGACTGGGCACTAAAGTCGGACATATGAACCTTAATCTGTCAGTCCGCGATCCTTACCTCAAAGCGGGGCTTTACAGTCTTATCATTATTATTTTAATTTGCCTCTTTTATCTTAACGAATTTTGGTATTGTATTCTTCTTCAAGTACCTTGACTGCTATCGATCGTTGGAGATAGGTGTTGGCTATCATATTTGTGATTTTGACATTGTTAGCTGCAGCTCTGAAAAGTTGTACTGTGGATTGTCCGTAGCACTGACTCAATTTTACTAATCATGGGCCTCTTCTGTTATCTATGTTTTCTTATATTATAAGATATAATATGTTATTATGTTGTTGATGTCTCATAACGTGACCAAAATATTCTAACTTCCTGCTTTTCACAGTTTTAACGACTTCCATTTTTTTATTTATTCTTTTTGCTACCTTTTCATTTATGATTCTATCTGCTAAGCAATTCTGGACAGTCTCCAGTAAATCCACATTTCAAAAGCTTTTAGTCGCTTTAGTAATACTGTTAGTATCCAGCTCTCTGCTCCATAATAGCACTCAGCAAACGTATGCTCTAACCATCCGGATTCGAAGAGGCAAATTTATATTATGACTCATAGGGTTTCCTTTATACGTAGAAATACAACTCTGACATATTCAATGCTTCTTTTTATCTTTATGGAGTGGTCTCAAACTTCGTTTATGTTGCATCCCAGATATGTTGCTTTATCTGCACTTTCCAGCTAATTACATTTATTTGGATGACGTTATTCTGCAGTAATTTGTTCTTACTTATTATCATATATTTAGTTTTTCATGTATCAAGTTTTAGGCCGTATTCGTTGCACATTCTAGCGATTTTTTTCATAAGCGTTAGCAGATCTTCATTGGTATTCGCGTGAATCAGCGTGTCGTCGGCATATCTGATATTGTTTATTATCTTCCCATTTACTATGATTCCCTCCTTTATATTGCAAACCTTTCTTAAATAGCTCTTTGGAGTACAAGTTGAAGAGTAGAGGGGACAATATATATTCCTCATGGACACCACTTTTTATTTCTATTGCCTTGTTAGTTGTCTAATTTTAACTGTGGCCGTTTAATGCCACTAAAGGTCACCAATTATACGCAATTATTTATCGTCAATTTCTATGTTTTTAAGATTTGGAGTAGTTTGTCGTGTCGTACCTTGTCAAAGCCTTTTCAATGTCAATTAGGCATATATGCACATCACAATTGACATCTCAACATCGTTGAATCACAACTTGCACTTCGAAAAGAGCTTCCCGTGTCCCCATTCCGCTTCGGCATTCTAATTGTGTTCCACTTAAATTCTCTATTATGTGGTATAATCTAGCATGAATGACACATAAAAATGGTGCGTAGTTTTTACATTTAACAGATCTATTTTTCTTTAGGATCGTAATAAAGTAGATTTTAACCCATCTGTAGGTAATGTTCCTCTATTTTATATTTTATTCAATAAATTTGTCAACATTATCACTCCTATTTCCTCAAATATTTTTATTATTTCACTCTTTAGTCTATCTGTCCCATGAGCTTTATCACTCTTTGCTATTCTTATTGCTCTTTCTACTTTGTCTTTTGTAATCTCTGATCCCGCTTTTACATCCTTCACATTATGTTCTGTATTTATATCATTATTAAATAACTCTAAAATGTATTTTTCTATAATTCTAATTTCTGGTGTTCTATTATAATCGTTCCTTAATAATTTTCTAAGCCACTGCTGTTCATTTTTATTTTTGTGAAGGTTAAACAAATGTTTTTAACATATTCTTTTATTTCTGAACATTGTTTATTGTACCAGTATGCTTTTATATGCCTTATTTTTCTTCTAATTTCCAAATTATATTGTATATTATTTGATTTTAATTTTTGTATTTTCTTCTCTCATCCATGACATCTAAAATTTCTTTTGTCATTCATCCTTTTTATTATCGTATCTCTCTTCTTTAAATATTGTTTTCTGTATGTTAAGAGCTTGATATTGGTGAATCTGCTGCCATTCACCAAGCTGGTTTTGGTTAGTCCCGGGTATTTCATTATCCCGGTAGCACCCATATCTGGGAGGCCTTTCCTATCCACCACCCGGGCATTGTGTGGAGGATATTAATTTATCTTTTATTTGTGATGACTAACGACACCTTGGTTAGCATGGAATGTACCGTGATTATTAATAGATAACGGCATAAATATTACCTTTTTGATGTTTTTTAAACTGAGAAATTATAGTAATCTTTTAAAATATCGCAATACATGCCATTCATAAATTTACTAGCGTCTCTGGAAATATCAGAGTCACAAAGCGGGACATTTACGAGATCACGTTTTTAATAAAATAGTGATATTATAAACCTTGTCTCTTAATACGCAGATGTTTTAACAATTTCTTATTATTTTTATCCTTACAGTATGTCCCACATTATAAGCTATACGCATATACAAACACACCTGCGCGCACAATTGTACCAATAAAAATAACAATAATAATAATAATAATTTGATAACAATAATACAATAAAATAAATTTTATGTAATTCTTTAAATAAAACGATTTAAAACGATATATTTTGAATTGGCCCAGTTTATTTTTGAAACATACAAACTGTATTGAATCGGCTTCTTACGCAAAACGAATTACGTAAAAGTAAATTTAACGCGTTTTTCAATTATATTATCCTAACAAATTTTATCTTCTGGAATCATTTGGCAACTTCTTTTCATTGCTAATAGTATTCAGTTCTGCAAACAAAGCGACAATGAAAAATAATTTCCCTTTCAACTTTCCGTTCAATTTCTCCTTAGCACGGCAAATTTAATTTATATGCAAATTGGACATCTCCAAATCAATGAATTTATCACAAATAAATTGGCACCGACAATTTCTCTGTAGGTTTCAAAATTTTTGTCTCGTTGACCTTTTAAAATAAATATTAAGTGATAGAAAAGTTTGTAATTTTAATTTTTCACAAAATATAAAAATATGTAACAAATTAATATACTTATAACTTCGTTTTGATAATTTTCAACTGCCGTTAATATCTTTTAATAAATAATTTTAACTTTCTTTTTCTTTTCTTTTAGATTTTCTGACAAAATAAATTCTTATTTATCATACCAATTTCTTTAATATATTGTCGAGTAATCACATATTTACACACTTAATATACTGATTGTAATTTCTTTATAAATAAAGTACATTTAAATTGCTTAATAAAACATTGTTCACTCAGTAGGATTTGCGTTACTGAATATTGCAGTACAAATATATTATACTACTGGGTGGCCAAAAATTCGCATCAGAAGTCAAAAATTAATTATAAAAAGCTAACATTTTAAAAATTTTATTTTTTATATTTCCAAAACAAAAGTCTTGAGCCAAATGTTTTGACTGATGCTTTTAATTTTGTTTGTTCAGTTCATCCACGTCAGAAATAGATATTTTGCACACTCTATCCTTTAAATACCCCCGTAAAAAATCACATAGGTTCAAATTTGACGAATTGTTTGACTATTCTACGCCTCCCTATCCTTCCAGGAAACGTCCAAAGGCAATACATCAGAAATTGCAAAGTGTTGGGGAGATCAGAAATGGTTCAATCGATTTTAAATGCGGTAGTTTTAATAATTAATGCTATTTTTAATTGAATGTTTATATAAACAAGCAAAATTATCGGTTCTGGACCAATAAAAATTCACTTTTGACTAAAGTTCATCATTTTATCCACGAATAGTCAGGGTCTGGTGCTCAATTGCTTATAGTGGTATTGTTAGGACATTCTTTTTTACGAAATATATAGATGAAAAGTCTACAAGAAAAACGTTTTGAAGAAATTTCTCTCAGAAATTCCAAAAAAAGTTATACTAGATTATTGGTTTCAGCTAGATGGGGCTACTGCACATCGCACGGACGATAATTTCAAAGGAAAGCTCTGGGTTAACTACTGTTGTAATGTATCTTGTAAGGAAAAAGTTGTAGATCTTGTTTAAGGTTAACTTACAGTAACGATCGAAAGATATCCATTTGGGTTGAGGCTTTTGTTGTGGGCTGTTCTTGGTAAAATTGTTTTGCAGCTTCCACATTCTCAGAGGTGGTCACTGAGATCGATCGTCTCTCTGCCGTTCTTAACATTGTCGTTGCGTTTAAATTTTACCATTAGTCTTGATAATTAAGGAGAAGGAAATTATTTAGTTTTGTAAAATGAAGTATCATTAAATTTAGTATACTTATCGCCCAACAGTCGATTCGCTTAAAGTCAAGTTTCCGCCTAACTTTCCTTTATATTTTCTCATAGTTATGGCAGGAGTTCTCCATTTTGGTAATAAGGCTTTATGATGAAGAGATGTTCTTCGATTGTTAGCTTGTTCTTACCAGTGGCTATATTTAACATGGGCAACAACAAATTATCACATACCAAACAATAATAAAACAGTAGAACTTCTAGAGCGAGTTTTAGGCCAACCATTTTTATGGGGTAGGGCAGAATGCACTTAACATTTTTTTCTCCAATATTCACTCACGTATGCCTCCTTATTAAAAACAATTTCTGTGAAAATCTGGAGGCGATCTGAAGAGTTTAAGGTCAAGTCCGGTTGAACCAAAAATTTTGAGAAAACTTAATGATCCACGTAATCTCATTAGCTGCCACCAGGTGGCCACACCTTCAGGTGAGCGATGCCGCCCCAGAAGGGCCACGTACCCATCACGTTACTGTACTGCCAACGCACAGTGGACATTTGCGGTGTGGGCGGTTGTTGCGTACGTTGCATCATCGGTCCGAGTGGTTAAGGTCCAGACTGCAATGTGTACGGACCCGGGTTTTATTCCTTGAGCTCTCTGCTGCCTGGCCGGTGGCCTACTCAGTCACTAAAAATAATTGGGTACCTGTGTTCACTCGAACAAGGGGTGATAATGGTGATCGTCTAAAGCGCGGTGCTTGCCACATCGCCCCGCATCAGAGATAGTGCGCGACGACCGGGCGACACGAGAGCTTTAACCTCTTAGTTTTCAAACCGTGCTTCTACGCAGGGCGATATATATATATATACACACACACACATATAATTGTTAAATAGTCCGTGTAAGTTAGACATTGATGCCTATAGTGGTATATTGTGCCACTGTCGTATATGTTACCATCTCATACTAATTTTTAAAACTAACTTAAACAGATTTGTTGATAGCTGATCTCATTGTTTAAAACTTTTATTAACTGCAAAGCTTTCGTATGCTCTTTCGCCTTCTTAACTTCCTCAGTGTGTCATTTTATTTAATTTTGGCTGTACTAAAAAGTCTGTCATTGTTGGAAATAGTAGCCTTACAATAAGCCTGCCTAAAATTAATAAGTGTCACATGCAGCTGTAGGTTATACTCGTAATTAATCTGATATTAATTAATTGTAATAAAATTTTAATTTATGGCCGATTTATTACTCCTGAGTTTACAGTGATAATTTATAATATTCGATCCAGCAATTCCTTCGTTTTTTAAAACATTTGTGATTATTTTATCTCGAATTCGGTAGTATTATGCTCCTACAATTTTCGCGAAGTATTATGTCGTATTTTTGGAATATTGGGCAAAATGCAGGTTCTAACCATTTCTTTTGCATCTCCTCTTTTTTTACAAATTTATAATATTAGTTAATGTAGGATTTTAGATAATATTTCTACACCTACTTTAAATAGTTCTATTACTAATCTGTTTCCCCTTGAACTTTTATTATTTCTTTTATTTATTTCAAAGCTAGCTGTTGTTCAGCAGTATCTTTTCAACTTTTTCTTTAATAATTCTTTTTTCCTTGTCATTGTACTTCTTTCGTCTTTATGTAAAATCCTCTCAAAATACTTCACCCATTTTTCTTTCTCCTTCCACATTATCATTTTTGTTTTTATAGAATACGGACCATTATTTATAATTTATTTTTTATCAACTTTATTTATTGATGTAATTATCTTTTATTTTTTGTTTCATATAATTTCTCTTTTTAATTCTTTACATTAGTTTCAACTATTCTTTTATCTGTTTATATTATTTAAACTTTGTTTTTTCGGCATTTACATTCTTGTATTATTTTGTTTTTCATTACTATTCTGTATTTTTTGGTAAGCTGTTGAACACGGGGCTGTTTACTTTTCTCATCGAGCATTATGTTCGATGTTTTTAGTATGGCTTTATCTATCTTTCTGTTATATCTTGATGTGTTTTTTGTCTGATTATCTTTTCTAAATCGTTTATATATTGTAGTATCAGTTTTCCATACTGTAATTTATTGTAATTAAATTTCAGTTTTCTCCTGCTTTTTATTTACTTTTTATGACTTACTAGTATCTAATCATAAGGTAGTTTAATTTATATTGGCTCCCCTATAAATCAGCACATCTTAGATTAATGTGATATAACTTGTTTTTATTATTACATGGTCTATCTGAAGTTTCCTTAGTTCTTTATTTGTGACAAAACAATACGATTTTACAAATATTTTAACATAATTTCAACAAGTCTTTTTCCATATGCTTTTGTCAGCGAATCGATAATTTTTAAATTTTTGTCTTAGAAAAGGAAAAGAGTATTTTCTTAAGTAGCTTAAATATATAAAAAATGGTAAGTGTTTCTCACTATAGAAAATATGTTTGAGGACAGACAATAAGAATTCAGTTAATGTTTGCTATATTTCAATCAGAATATAAGATCCAAAGTTGTTACAAAATAGCAACACATCTTTAATAAGAAAGCTTTCTGTTTGGATACTATAGTATCCAATCTCATGTTTCTGATTAGTCTTTATTGCAATTAATTTTACTAAGCTAACAAAGAGCTGCAATTATTTTTTTAGTGATGTGTGTTCTGAGATACTGTAGGTAGTTTATTTTTTGCTTAATCTATAGTTCTCTGGAGTATTATTTGTGCTAAAATCTTGTGCTTTTGCGTCGTGTAAAAATGGCCTTTTTGCTTATCGCGAAGGCAATTAACCTAATACAGTTCGCGTAACTCTTGTTTTTATGCTATTGACATGTAAAAGTTGGGACTTTAATTTTTTATATTTATAACAATGTTGCAAGCAAATGTATTATGTTTAATATTGGTAATTCGTTTCTTTCCATTGTATCCCCAATCTAGCTAGTTTTGTGCAGTTATATGTTATGGACACATATAAGTGGGTTGCAGTAAAAATAACGACATATTATTTTTAATCCGTTATTGATTTTATTAAGCCACAACAGAAGTCTGAATGCTACAATAAATGTAAACAAAACAACAATATATGAATATGAGTAATTAAGTCATAAAATTTACGATAAACATGAAGCTCATGACACGCGTTATGAATTCCTTTCCCACCTTAATAAACTTAATGCCAACACCAAGTTTACAATAGAAGTCGAACATGACAATTGCTTTCCTTTTTTGGACACTCTCATAACCAAAAATATTTCTAACAGCAGTTTCTACCATATCGTCTACAGAAAACCTACCCATAATAATCGTTATATAAACGTAAAATCCCATCACTATTTTGCTCAAATCTACTCAGTTGCAAAATTCGTAATTACCAGTTCTCTCAAACTTTCTCAGCTTTTCTGAAATTAATACCATTACAAAAATTTTAATACAAAACGGATATTCTCAAAAATCTTTAACCCAGATCATTAACAATATTAATAAAAATACCATTCCCAAAACCCATGACCTTCCCGACCAAACTAAAGCGTTTTAATCTTACGTCAAAGGCATTGCTAACAGGATAGGCGACATACTGAATAAACAAGATATTTGAAGTCCGCCAATTCAGGCGCAGGAAAGTAAACGCTTATTGAAACTACAGTAACGATTGTATAATCAAGTAGGGTATTTTATTTTAAACACTCATGCATGCCACTTAAGTATAAAAAATGTTATCATTTAAATGTTCACCATGACTGACTTTACAGACGTCGATACGATAGTCATAATTTTCAATGACCTTTTCACATAAAGTCGCGACAATGAAATCTATCTCGGCAATTTTATTGTTCTTGAGGTCTTGGGTGGTATCTGGTTTATTGGTGTAAACTTTAATTTTCAGTAAAAAGGTCTAATGGTGTCAAACCTGACAAACAATCAGGACAATTGACTTTTTCATTTCTCCAAATTAAACTCTCACCGAACTTTGATTGCAATAATTCAATATTTGCACATGTTGTGTGGCATGTTGCGCTGTCTTGTTGAAAATAAACATCATTTATGTTTGTTTGATTAAGTTTTGGGAAGAAATGGTAATTTATTATGCCGCGGTATCGCTCAAAATAATCGCATTTCCAGCATCATATTCGAGAAAAAAATAGTCCAATGACATATTTTGATCACAGAGCACACTAAACAATGACTTTTTGACGATGCATTGGTTGTTATTGATATTCTCTTTGATTCTTGTTGACTTAAATGCGACTGTTTTGCTTGTTCACCGTGCCATTTGATGTAAAATGCGCCTTATCGCTGAAGATGATTTCCAATGAAAAATTTGGATCAATTGCACTATGTTAGAGGAGCCAATCAGAGACACATCGGTTGAAATGATCAACTGGCTTGAGTTCTTCAGTGAATTGGATTTTATAAGCGTGTAAATTAAATATTTTTACATAATACGGTGTAATACCGAAATGCCCAATTTCTACGATCGACGTGTTATTAAGAATTTTAGCTCTTCTTTCACACTTTTCTTCACCGCAGCGATATTTGCCGGTGTGCGAACACTTTTGGGTCGTTTACTCTTTGAAATGCCACTAAAAAAATTAGAGTCCGTCTCATTTCAGTGGTTGTGACGACCGAAATAATTGCGGAGAGTTTGGTAAGTCGTCTTTATCTTTTCACCATTTTTGTAATGTTCTTTAATCACTTTAACGCGGTTTTAAATCGAATATGACAATAAAAATGGCAAACCTGAAACACAGTTGACAGAAAAAACATGGCGTCTGTGTAAATTGACATTTACTTTCCTGCGCCCCTATTGCCAAACTTTTCATAAACTGTCTCCATGACCAATAATAAAATAGCTGACTTCATCCGCTTAGCCAAGGACTAATGCCCCCACGAATCCCAAGGTATCTACGGAATACCTTGTGGTAATTGTGATAGAATCTATACAGGCTAAACCAATAAATAAATATCTAGTATATACGAACATTCCTTAACTGTACGAAAGAGGATTTTCTTCTGCTTTGGTTAAACATAACAAGGAAACTAGACATATAATTAATGTTTCTAATTCCAAAACAATCTGTCCCATCTTTAATCGTACCAGTAGAATTATTCGCAAGGCTACTGAAATAGAAAAACCTTTTTCATGCTTCAATACTAAAAACAATGATTACCCCTTACCCGCAATTTTGAAAACTGTTAGTTAGCGCACGTCATCACTTACGTAACAAGTTTAAAATAAACAAACCTTTTCCAACCCAGTACATTTCCGGTACAAACGGATTTTCCTCAAACTTTCACTTCCGTCTCTATAAATAGTGAAGAAGAGCACACGAAAAGCCAGTTTTATTATTTGACCCATAATTCTTCTTGGGGAGTAGGCAGATTGAAATCCTGATGGCATGAAAGTGGACATAAAAGCGCCGGGAATTTACCAATAATTGACGCGGTTCGACCCATGAACCTAATCTTTCGTTTATTCTTTCCGAACAAAAACTCAAAATTTGTGTTGTCTATTACACCAAAACTATAAAAGTGACAAACTATAATGTATACATAGAAAATGCAAATACAGAAAAGAAGAGAGTAATTGAATGTAAACGCACCAAATAACGCTAACAGATTTTCCAAACATTTAAATAAACAAATTTAGCATAAAATAAAAACTAACTGTTTGGAATTACAAAATTTGTTTATAAAGAATAACTGCAAAAATTTAATAAAAACAAATTGGTAATTGAAGAATTATTAAAAAAGGAAAATACAGAAATTAAAACTATACAATATATGGTAAAGTAAATAGTTATGTTCAGATGACAAGTTTACAATAAAATGCAGTTTTCAATCTTTGTCTAATTATGATTAGTTTTAATTATCCTAATATTTTATTGGCTTGTAACACATATTTTGAAAAAAAAAACTTTTTCACCGTTGGTATAAAAATATTTACAAATCACAAGTTTTTTGGCGCTTTGTAAACTATTATAAAGTATTCTATAAAACCTCAAGTGTAAAAAATAACAAATTAAAATTACATTAAATTAACAATACATTAAATAGATTAAAATTCACAAAAAAGTACTTCTCAAATAAGTATTACATATATGCTTGTTACATGATAAAAACTAAAAACATATATAAAACGAATCCTTTATTATACAGCCAAAAATAAAGTACGCAAGTGTATGTAAACAAAAATAGAACAAAATAGAACATAAAAATGCCAGTAATAAGAATGACATGAAAGGAGCAGGTAAAAACTTAAGCATGCAACCTTGCAAAAGACTGTTGGCCGGAACTAGATTATAATGTAAAGGCCACTTCGCGGCCTTGTTAAAGTGTATTTCTATACATAAGATGGTAAAGCTTTCGAGCAGTGCGCGTTGAGGCGCTTCGCGCCTTGTAATAAGTACAAACCTTGCCTTCTCCTCCACTTAAATGTAGCTACTAGCATATAAATATGAAAGGGGCTATTTTTTAGGCTACTTGCGCTGTTTTTTTGAATATCTGATTGCCGATTCGGATTCTTCGTCAAATTTCGCTGTCCCTTTTGTTTTTCCAGAGTGAACCGGCGGGTAGGCGTTTTTATGTGCTATCCTTATTGTTTATAGAGGGAAATTCATAATTTCGACTTTTAGCTTCTTGTTTCTTGTAATATTTCTCTTGTTGACATCAATTTTACATATCAACTTTGCTTTACTTTGTTTTGTCGTCTTGAAAACTCATCTTCGTTTCGAAGAGTATTCATAAAAGCTTCTACAGCCTACTGTCTACAGCAATAACTTCTGTTGTATCTGCACTTTCTCCTTAAAGCCTTTTAGTAATTTTTTGAGATTTCGTAAGAATATTGTTCAAAAAACATACCATTAATGTCGTTTCAAGATTCTAATTTTATCCAATATCACATTTGCTTCAAACTGCGCGTTTTTAATTTGATTACTATCATAGGTAGTGTATATCAGAGCATTAAGAATCTCCTGTTACGATTTGTATAATGCTTGACTAGCATTAATACATACACTCCATCGGGTTGTTGACAAAGTTTTTAAAGACAAGAAGTTTTTTTACGATAGACTCCAAGATAATCTATCTTTTGGTTGAAAAACTAAAAAAGTAATAGATTTGTTGTTTTAAAGAAAAAAATCGACAGGATACTTGCTCTCCGTAGTTGCAAAGCCAAATAGCTGTCAAGAGTGGCCCACGCAAGAGATGTATGTGACCAAAGGATTTACTTTTTATT
Organism: Sinelater perroti; assembly: GCA_036346155.1. Taxonomy (NCBI): domain Eukaryota; kingdom Metazoa; phylum Arthropoda; class Insecta; order Coleoptera; family Elateridae; genus Sinelater; species Sinelater perroti. The sequence continues at coordinate 15,973,912 of JARFIY010000265.1, forward strand.
ACAGTCCGAAAACCTTTGTAGCATTTAAACACGTTGCCGACATTATCGTAGCCCTATCCTCTACAGTTATTTAGATCAAGATCTACAAAATATCTCTTTAGCTTTATAGCAACTGTTAGGAATAAACGTCAAAAATCAATCAAAATGAACTTTCTTAGGTAGTATGTAGCATACCATAAAGGCTAGTTGGTCTGTGTTGTGTGCGACACATATGACGTTGAGTCCAAAATTATTGAATAATTTTTGTCATTTATAAACTTTTGAACAATATTTGCCTTAACTTGGTCCGATAATTCTATAATAAATTTATTGTCAATTGTTTATTGAAATATAAGGCAAGGCCACTTCTTGTATTTCCAAATTTTCCTATATGTTCGGCCATAAAGGATCGAATTTTAAAATCAGTTATACACAACCAAGAAAGTTGTCATTTCTTACACATAATACTTTATTATTATTCCATGAATTGGGATTGTATGGGAATTTACAAACTTCAAAATTTTTGAGATTACATTTTGCTAATGATCAAAATTTGTGAAATCGGACACTAAAAGGACCTGCCGAATTCCAATCGGTTCTCTGCACAATTTTGTAGATATATACGCAGGGAACACTCATAAAATTTTTTTTAAAAATTCGAATTTTCGGCGATGTTATAAACAAATCAATCTTTACATGCATTTTTTTTCAGATTGCAATTTCTCCAAAAATACACAATGAAAGTTAACGAAACTTTCAGGGTAGATTCGTGAACAGCAATAGAAATAAATACAAAAGAAAATTTTTAAAAAACCCGGAATTTGTTTATAAATAATTAATTTTTTAATAAACAATTAAAAAATTAACCAACTTCTCGTAGGGCTAGGAAAAAAATCTTTGAATTGTAATATTCCTTATACTCTAAGCTACACCTGCGCAATAGAAAATTATTGCATTTCTTATGGGACGAGAAGTTATTGATGTTTTAGTGGAAGGGTACGTGTGCGAGGTCTAGCACAAAACGACTCGCCCCGGGTGGTCTACTTTACCGACACGCTTTTCTGTCGTTGCAACCCTTGAAATGAATAATGTCAATTAATTGAGAGTGGTAAAATGTTTATTATTATATTTTTATACATAATATACATGCCTATACATTCCCCTGTACGCTTTTGATATGTTTTAAGAAAATTTTAAATTGCATAGTAGTTGAATTCAATATTTTATATATTTTTTTGTTTAATCCTTTTATTATCTTTTGGACACTCATAATCTGGATCCTTGAATGACACATCGATATCCATATCATCTTTTTCTCTGTCTTGCGCATCTATCTCTTCTCTACTCCCTTTCCTTGGTTTTTCTGTCACGTTACTTACTGTTTTCAATTGATCTTTCTTCTTATATAGCTGTGTCCTACATAAATTACAAATATATTGACCGTGAAAATCGCGGAATTTTTCATCGCATGCATTTGTCAAGAAAACGGCACACGCGGTGCATTTTTCTAATAAAGCGCGCTACGTTCAACTCGCTCACAATTAAAGGCAAGTAGCCAAAAAATAATAGAAAGATAAAAATCGATAGATTTTGACCTGCTCTTTCTAATGGTGCTATTATATTTGGTCAAAAACTCCTCCGTCACAATGAGAATCGAGTTACAAGTTCAGGCTGTTTTTTTCTTAAAGTATGTATTTTTTTAACTTATATCAATTGAAAGAGCAACTCGTCAATAACATGTAAAACAATTTTCAATGTGGAAAACTAAGAATTATGGCAAGTAAACGGTCTAACCTGGTGGCACGCGGTCTCGCACGTAGTGCTAGTATACAGGTTCCGGCTGCCGCGAGACTCTTCCACTTAAACATCAATATCTTCTCTTCCCATTGAAAATGCAGCAATTTCCTTTCGCATATGTGTAGCTTAGAGTATAAGGAACATTAAAATTCAAAGATTTTTTCCTAGCCCTACGAGAAGTTGGTTAATTTTTCAATTGTTTATTAAAAAATTATTTATTTATAAACAAATCCCGGGTTTTTAAAAATTTTCTTTTTGTACTTATTTCTATTACTCTTCACAAATCTACCCTGAAAGTTTTGTTAACTCTCATCGTGTATTTTCGGAGAAATTGCAATTTGAAGAAAAAGGCGTGTAAAAATTGATTTGTTTATAGCATCGCCGAAAATTCGAATTTTTAAGAAAAAATTTGTATGAGTATTCCCTGCGTATATATCTACAAAATCGTACAGCGAACCGATTGGAATTCGGCAGGTCCATTTTTAGTGTCCGATTTCACAAATTTTGACTCAATACAAAACTTCTTCCTTGTACTGTTCTACTATTTTACAATCTTCTCTTTGTGAAACTCAACTTTTATTAGTAAATTTTGAAATTACACTTTCTATGTTTAGAGTTGTTATAACGATTGCTTATTATATGGTTATTGTTCCAATCATTGAACCCATTAGTTGCTAATATTGTTCTTCAGTGAAATGGTGTGACGCACAAAATATTTGCCCTGTTGATTTTGAGTAAACCCACCAATTTTGCTTTATTCATTAACTTTGTGTAAAACAACTGATTGGTACAAATTTTTCTTTGAGTGTCTTACTATCTTTCTGATCTTTCAACAGTTAGAGTGATCATTTTTCTGAATACCATTGTAGGCCACCAACTCACGAGGTCCATCACTTACAAATCGTAATGCTGGATAATAGATATATATTTCTTTGAGAGCATTTTGTGAGCTTACAGCCTCTTGCAGCTGAACATTGGATGCACTATAATTTGTATTTGAAGTTACTGAAGTCGTTGGTGACGATTGTGATTGCTGTATACTACGTGAGAAAAGAATATTTTGTTTTGATATTTTCTTGATTATAGGTTCCTGCCATTCAAGACGATGTTTGGAAAGTTCTCCGAATTCTGATTCACTTATTTTTTGTTTTGAACGACGATTTAATTCAAAACTAAACATTTCTTTATAATATGATCTGCGCTGCTGCAAAATAATTATAAATGATCATACTATTAATGCAACGAGCAAGAGTTACTATGATAACATTAACAAACTAAATAAAAAAGAAACAAGCAATATAATAGTGTACAAGATTTTCAAAAATATAAACTTCTGACATTGATGCTTAAGTTTTTGAGTATATATTTTTAAGAAGGTAAGTTTATATATTTGTTTTTGAAAAGCTTATAAAACATAAGTAATTTGGTTGAACATAAAAGAAATACAAGGTTTTCAGTTTGAGTCAATATCTTTAATAATTTCGGGATACACCATGTACGGAGATAAAATAAACGTTTGGTATACAAATACAGTTTTGTTAACGCAGACAAAATTCGCGGAACATTTATCCGGAAAGTTCGTTTTCCGCCTACTAACCCAAAGCGCCGAAATTGCGCTGTAAATATTTGAGCAACCAGATGCTTCATTATCGCATTTAACTACCTACTCTTGCGTCATTCCAGCAGATACTCCAAAACATTACAGGCAGTCGTCCAGAGCGCGAAACCGACACCCGCTGAAGATTCCGCGCGAGATTTCGCACCCTCGAAGGGGTTTATCAGAGGTCTTGGGCGCGGGTGCCGTCTTGGTCGCTCTTCACAATACGCAAACAACAATGCATAACGGCCTTATCACATACCACGAGCACACAGCGGCCGATGACTTAATGACTTGGTAGCCATGGGAACGGCACCGCGCTGAAACTGCGAGTGCGTCGTGGATGCTGAAGAACGCGCGGCGGTGTTTCAGCCGTCACTTCCTGCGCTGCGTACGGCCCTGGCGTTCTTGGCGGGATTACCGGAAGTGTTTGTTTTCATTGCGCACCTTCGTGCCCTGCAGCCTCCATCGCATCGCCTCCGTGCGTGTTTTGTTAGTGTTCGCTGAAAGGTTCGTGGAAGCTTTCGGTAAGTTTAATCTGTTAGTTTCTGATTAAATTTCCATTTTATTTTTTTGTCAAATCAAAGAAATTTAAAACTAATTTTAGTTCCAATTAAAATTTTTAACTACGCCAAAATAGTTAAAATAATAAACCCTACTTTGTATTGGTATAGAAGTTTTTTCAGGATAATGGTGTTGGAAAACTGCTCGTTTTTTATTGCAGTTAGGCGCAATATCTCTCAGCACAGTCTGGTTGCTGAGAATTTAATCAGTGGACATTACTAAAACACATGTAATCCATATATTTAGACGCCCTAAATTGTAAACTCATGCTCGAACTGAAAAGGTCAAATAACAGCTCTGAGTGCGCCGAATACTACTTGCACGAAATAAAGATAATCCGCGTATCGACTGCACAGAGCCCGCTGTATCTGGGCCACATAAATATTGCGGATTTATCTTTCGCCCGCAGGTTCGAATCTTTGTTCGCGGGCACGTAGCGCAAGCCGTAAGAATTCCGCGGGCTACTTTTTGCGCTGCATTTCACCATCGCGCCGAAACCCGACAAGCCGAGGCCAACGAACTTGGACAAAGGGGTGAAGAAAGCCGGGCGCTTTAATTTCTTCGCGCCCGCGGCTTCCCAAGCCCGCTCTGAAAGGAGTAATCGCAGAAACAGACAGCTCCATTTTGGCGTTATGCTGGGACTTGATCAAAGCCTCGTTATTCTAATGCGCTGCCCGGCACGGGGGAAATTTCAGCGAGCCTGCCGGCGCTGCATCCGCGGACTGAATCGTTTCGCGCGTGTAAACGCAACATGTACCCCGGGCAAGTGCCACACCCTTAGAGATCTTTCTCGCGAGCAGAGTTAATGCCAGTTACTGGGGCAGCAGGAGCAGGACGCGATCGGGATAACTGGGGCTCGTAATTTCGCTGGCCGGCCTCGCATGGGCATAGGAGGCGCTTAGCCACTTTGGTAATCTGGTAGGAAGTTGCATCCTTTAACGAGGCGGTCTTACTTACGTCCACGGACGTCTTTTAATCACCTCCGCTCCAACGAAGCTAAAAAAGTACGTTTTAACGAAGGTACAAGATGAGGCTAATTAGAGGCATTGTTTTTACAACGAGGTGTACGTCCTAAAGTTGTGAAGATCCCCAGGGCATTATGCTGCCGCGTTGTCAAGTTGGCAAAAGCATTAAACAAAAATAATTAGCTTTGAGCAAGGAGCGGGTGCTCGTTTACGAGCAAATGTTTGACTTTAACAACACTGTTGGAAACAGTAAAAACATTGGCAAAAATTTAGTTCTTTAGCTGCTTAATGTTATCAACGAACTTAAAAAGTTCGTTACTGAATTGTATATGTCTGTCTGTCGGTCGGTCTGTCTGTCTGTCGGTCCGTCACAAAATTTGAGATTTTTTAAAATTTGAAAATGGATTCTTACAGGAAATTTTACGCTGATTGCGAACTCGAAATTAAAAAATTTCTATCTCGAATAATTTTCGAGATATTTGACTTCTAATTTCGGGAAAATTTTCGACATTACGATTTTAAATGTGATTCTTATAGGAAATTTTACGCTGAATTCGAAAATGAAGTCGAAAAAATTCTATGTCGAATAATTTTCGAGATATTCGATTTCGAATTTTCCCGAAATTCGAAATCGAAATCGAAAGGTCTTTTTAAGTTCGTTCTGGGATTGCTTACAGAGCAATCTCTTCACCGGCCCCATGTTTCTACTTGTTTTTGGTTTTCTGCTTGCAGATTCCTTGTGACCACTGCTAATGTCTGATAATTATTTGCTATTTCTACTCTCTTAATTAAATCTTTGCAGTAACCATGTAAAATAAACATCTTGAAATATTCATTAAAAACAAATGTTTATTTCAAAATCATTTTATTTTGACTTATTTTGTAACTGTTTGTTTTTCATGGTATTCCAATAAAAGTACAAGAAAATATGTAAAGTAGAAATAAAGGTATTTTTTTGTACTTGAGTAATTTTTTTAAATATTTATTACCTCTATACCAAATCCAAAGAAAACAATTAATAAAAAATATAAACATTATAATTCATATGTTTGGTTATATGGCACTTAAATCATTATTATATTAATTTTAACATGGCAGTACCATATTAACTATTCTTTTCTGAATTTTGATTGATCTTTCCTGTAACATTTATCAGTCATTGTATTGTATCATTGTGTACTCTCTCCATTGTAGATACTCTACAAGATCTTCTTAATCCATTCTTTTCTAACATCTCAAATTCCTTACTATCCAATTAATTCATTCACTACTGTGTTGTAGATATATTCATAAGTTTTTCTATTGCCTTTATTTGTTCTATAATTTCATGTTTTCCTTGTCATCTTTATTTTCACTCGTAGATAACATTTAATGATCACATACACTCTAGTTTATCTTTTTGGCTTCTAAGTAATATATAAATAAATACCTGGTTTTGTCTAAATCATTAACAGTACCATTTTTTGTACGCATCTTTAATTTTCCTGGACATCTATTCCAAGTCTTCTTTGCCTTAGGGCAGGAGGACTCGATCGTCCGCAATTTGTAAAGTATAAATGCTGGTATTACCTACAGCTATAACCATGCCTGTGTATTTCCTTCCTTTTAGTATTAGTTATAATCAGATTGACAAACTAATTTCCGTACATGATTTTTTAAACAAATTAATAATATTAAACTATCATGTATATAATTATTTGAGGCCGTAGTAGGCTCTATTGGTAGGGCACTTGTTTAAATTAAGAATAAACTTTTAGTCACTTTTAATAAAGTCCGATATTTGTTAATACTGAGGTCATCATATATTTGTTTATTGTTTATAATTCACAGACAGATCAGGGCTATTCTTAGCACTTTATTTTAAAAAACTTTGATTTTATTTAATTGTATTTTTAAAGCGTTACTTTATAACGAACAACAATAGGTGAGTAAAGGTCTAAGTATGGATTTGTAGATTAGGGGAGAGCATTCTAATTTTAAAGATTTTCTAATTAGGATTGGATGTGGCATCACCAATCGAGCATGACATACATTAAGCTTTTTATTGATATGAAAACCCCATTTGAGTTGTGTATCTAACAATAAGTAGATACCTAGGTATTTTATAGCCGAGTGTTTCCGGTCCTATTCAATATTTGTAAAATTTAATCGAAGTGGAGGTGGATTTATTATTCTTCGTAGAGTAAATAATTTACATTCGCACTTTGTTTGGTTTATTTGGATACGCCATTTGTTAAATCAATGTTTTAGTTTGTTTATCCCTTCCTTAAAATTAAATGCTGTGCTGTTCAGATTTGCATGTTGAGAAACTATTGCCATGAGGGCCTGCGAACGTTGTTAGTTCTGTTTTCGTGGTATCAAAATATTATGTACATAAGCATATATTGAATAATGTTGGACCCAATATACTCCCCGGTGAGATTCCTGCCTGGATATTTTTGCTATCCAAGTTTATTCTTATTGAAAATGATTTTTTTGCAGAAAGGATACCAATATTTGAATAAGAGATTGGAATATTTATCCGAAGAAGTATAAATAGTAGTCCTTCCGCCCAGACTTTATCTTTGCAGGTCTAAAGAAGCTATTACTGTGTACTGTTCAAAATAAAAACTTTTTTCTAGGTTTCCGTTAATTGCAACAGTTGTTGCTCCGTTTCATGATTTTCTTTGAATCCAAACTGGAAAGGGGAAATAATGTTAATAACTTTTAGAGATTCTTGTAGCCGTTTATTAATAATCTTTCCAGTAATTTAGATAATATGTACATTAAGCTTATCGAACGGTAACTCTCTGGACTTGTTTTGTTTTTTTCTGGTTTGTGTGTGCCTTAGTATTAAGCATGCAGTAAAGTCGTCACAAGAAAAGATAAAGACTTACTAGTTAAACTTCTTAAAACTATATTTGGGATCAGATTCGGGCCTTGAGATGTTTCTGCTTCTATTTCGTTAGATGTAGGTTCTATTCTATCTGTAATTATTGGAAAGTCTGTTGATAGACAATTTGTTATTTCGTCTATGTGATTTATATCAGTTTCTTTAGCAGGATTTAAATTGGCTTTAACTTGATTAACTACAACGTTGCACTTTTCTTGATCTGATGCGTAAGTTAGATGTTCTTTTATAAGTGGCGGAATAGTTGTTCGTTGCCTTAGTATTCGTCCCGTTGCCTGCCTTAAGCTATTATCTTTAGATTCTAATTGTTGAATATATGTTTGATATGACTGCATTTGGTAGGCGTGTAATTCGATTTAACATTGCTTTTAACTGAGGTGCTCCCGTATTTTGCCATGCTCTGAGAGTTTTTGTATTTAATTAAATTTAAAATTTCTTTAGACGGACATGAAAACTGTGAATCTCGTATTATCTAACTCTTCTGATATATTGAGGTTTCTTGGTGATTTCAGGTGTTTATCCAAATTGTATTTGAAGATGTTTGAGCCAACTTTACCATTGATGAGTCTTGGAATAAGAAGATTATGCAGGGGAATGTGAGAAAACGGGCAGGTGATCTGTGAAGACCTGCTGATAAATGGGTTTAGTAAAATTATTGTGTAATGTTATATTTAGTATATTCAGTACATTGTTAGTTTTATTGGTATGGAGAATATGTATATTGGTTTGGCGATGATATTTAAGTGGCGTGTCCATCCGACTTGTTGACTTGCCATCTCTAGTGGGTATTTTTACAGATTAAATCTCCAATTAATAAAGTGCTAATGTTGTCGAATTTATTAATTAGACTATTGCATTAGTCTACGATTTGGTTATTTAGCTCTAATACTACTGAAGTAGTTTCTAAACTGTGTTGGTTTATGTTGGGTAGTTGAAAGTGCTTATTTTTTGTCTGATTGATATAGCAGAGCCTCCTGATGCAATAGCTGCTGTTCAATCGTTTTGTGTGTTAGATGAACCTGGTAGTTTAAATATTTCATTTTTAATTAAATGTGTTTCTGATATGCAAGCAGCGTCGACGCTATACCTAGAAAGGAATTTTATGAATTCCAACCTTTGTCTTACAATTTAGGACTGTTACATTTTGTTTATAGAGTAGAAATTATTTAAAAACCATGTTGTACGAAAGTAGGTGCGAGTGTTGTAAGATAGGGTTTAATTTTGTTAGGATGCGGAGTAATTAATTAAGAAGTTTAATAATTGTTGTTATGATACCTGAGGTTCCGGTTTGGTTTGTCGACGAATTTGGGTTGCCTCTAACTGTGCTCGCATATGTTCACTCAGTTCTTCTGCTATAGTTCTCTTGGGATGCATTAGTTTTAACATTGTTGTTACCTTTTGTACAATAGAAACAACTTTTATAATTTTCGGGATGTTCTTCTCCGCATTTGGGGTTTTACGTTATTTTTTTTGCAGTAATTTTTTGTGTGCTGTAACATCTCGTACACTGAGGAATGTTTCTGAATTTTCTCTTGACTTTACTTCAATAATGCAGTAGCCTAGTTTAGTGGGATTAAAAATGACCGTTACTTTATCGGTTTTAGTAAGGTCTATTGCGCAAATAGATATGGGAATTCTACTCTTGTTGTATCGTCTTACAACTTTATTTACTGGATATTCTAGTTTAACAAGTTCTGTCTTGATATATCTTTCTAGTACAGAAATTGGAATATTACGTATTAAAACCTTATTTGCAGCCGGGCTTTTGAAAGTGTGATATTTTGTTATTCTCAGAATAATATTTAGTCAGTATACGGTAATAATTCGTAGTTGTTCCTTTACAGATTGTAGTAAACTTATTCGTAGTATTTGCGGATAAATATTTAAATACCTCTTGATAATTGGTAGCTTGGTGTACATATATTGGCGGTATTTTTGGTTGTTTGAGTTCTGTTTCGATTTGATTATTTTCCGGTGCTATTGTTTGGCTTGCCTGGCCATTGCTTTTATTGATAACATGTTTAGGTTAGTAATATGAATTTGCCTGTATAAAAGATTGTGAGTTAAATAAATACCTTTTGTTATCCGTTGCGGGTGGTGAAAGTGCACTGCTATCGCTTTTAACACTCGAAGTTTTATTTTCAAATTTAATGTTTGGGTTGTACAATTTTTATAATTGAGTTTATTCTTAGAGCACTAGTTATTTAAAAATTGAAATTATAAAAATAGTTAAAGATTTAGTGATATCTCACGCTATTGCTGCAGCCGTATTAACACCCACTCGATGCCGTGGTCAATTCGAAATTCTTCAATTTTTAAACTCATGTTCCGTACAGTGGCTGGAAGCCATAAATTTACGTTCATAAAACTCGTACATAAGACATTTGATTTCTTTATATAATAACTGCGTGGAGAAAGTTCTATTCAGGAGCACACTATGGTAAATAATATTTATGGTACAAACTTTTTCTTTATACTGTTAATTGTTTTACTTGTTTTGTCTAGTACTTCTTCAGCTTAGATACAAATGATTTTAACGCTAGTATTTCTCGGTGAAAAAAACAGCGAGTACAAACACGTCAGTGTAATCTTTTAGGCTTTTTGATACAGTGCGTGCACCATCTGTATAGGCATTGGTACTGGATTTCACGACTAGTTATGAAATTTCGAATTGTCAACCCACAGGAAAATTTGTTATTTGGCTTTCTAGAAATAATTAACAAAAAAATATGTTGCATAATATTTCACTTATAAGTACATCTATATTTTTTTAGTGATAAAATTGAAAATTTACAATCTAGTCCGGCATTATAAGAGTATTAAGTAAGTATGCTGTCTGTTGAGGCATGTAAGGGTCTTCATCCAACAATTATTTCCTCAGGGTTTACTGGGATGACTTAAATTGCATCCCTCATCAGTTCAGATCTATAGGCTATTGTTTGCTCAGCCTTCTTGTTGGTAGAGGGTCCATGAGTTGTAGAAAAGGTGGTTTTCAGGTCCAGGTAGTTTTGCAAAGCAGTCTGAAGCTGATTTTTTTATTACATCCGTCACGAACGGTATGTTGAGTTCCTCGTGTAGGGTTTTTTGCTTGAATTTTAGATCAATCTGCTTTCTTTTTGGTCTAAGATGTGGGAACCAGGTTAGCTGTCTGTCTAGGTGGAGTCCAACATACTTGTTTCTATTTTAACCGGCAGGGAGATGCCCTTAAATGTTATAGGAGGACATGCGATTTTTTTAGTTGTAAATGTTACTTGTAGAGATTTGTTTTTTTGTTTGTTTTGTTCTCCAAGGGTCGGTTCAAATATGTTTGCAAATGTAGTGTGGCTTCAGCTGCGTCTTGAAGTGTGAAAGTATCGCGGTACCGTCAGCGTATGTAACGATACAGGTATTTTTGGTTTCTGGGATATCAGATGTGTAAAGGAGGTACAGGAAAGGGCCAAGGGTGCTGCTCTGTGGTGCATCTGTTTTATTGGGTGATATGTAGAGAATTGATTGTTGTGTTTTATGGTACAGTAGCGGTCGGTAAGGTATGATTTTATTAAAAGATAATAGTTGTTCGGTAATCACTGTTTAAATTTATATAATAATCCGACATGTTACACCTTGTTAAAAGTTTGTTTGACGTTCAGGAAGACTGTGGAGCATTACTTTTTTCCCTCGAAGCATATAGCTATCAAATTGATGATTCGGTAGGCTTGTTGAACTGTTGAGTGGTGTTTCCTAAATCCGAATTGATGACTTGGTATCAGGGCGGTCTAAATCGTCGCTTAGTTTTTCAAATAGTCTTCCAGGGCGAGGCAACAGGCTGATCGATCAATATGAACTAGCTAAGTGCTTTGGTTTATTCGGCTTAAGTATCATTAGGACCTGTGCATATTTCCATTGTATAGAAAAGTACGTCAGACTGAGAATTCGGTTGAAGATAGTGGTCAAAAGAACGACAGCTTTTTTTGGAAGATGCTTCAAGATTTGTGTTGTTATCAAATCTTTACCTGGCGCTTTATGGTTACGTAATTCCTTAATATCATTACTGACTTCATTAGGGGCAAACGGCTTGATCGGTGGTGACAACTGGCAAGGAATATCTAAGAAGTTAGCTAATTCTTCAGAGTATACAGTCGGCATTTCGTCTAATAGTGAGAAAACTTCTGAGAGGTAGTGAGAGAATTCTTCGGCTTTTTCGATATCGGATCTCTCCCAGATGTCATCTTGTTTTTGTATTGGTGGTACGTTAATTTGAGGACGCTTCAAATTTTTTGAGTACGTATATTGAGCGCTAGAAAATAAGCTTTGCTAGTCGTATCATTCGATTCATCTAGCTGAATAGCAAGCATACTTAATGATAAAAAATAACTTGTAGCTTTGCAGCTTGAGACATCTCGAATATGATTACGAGCAATACGATTATCCGACAGTGGTATTTTCAAAACTACTTCTCATGTTCTTTGTTAATACTTTATAATAATAAAAGAATTTTATACTTATGATCAGGTTGGCTTCAACAGCTTGAAATGTTTTCAGAACCCATCAAGCTAAACTTCCCTAGGCAAGGCTTTTTTTTGAAAACAATAGTTACCAACTTTAAATTTTTCCATGCGCATTGTTACCGTAAAGCAACTGATTCTGCTTTATAATGATGTTGTAATCTATATGGTAAAAGTTTCTGAATTAGTTTAAGTTACTATTTTTTTAAGATTTCCAGGATAAATATCACAAAAAATGAGAGACGTATATGAATAATAATTATTTATTTTATTTAAAAAATCGTAACAACTAAATTTAAGAATACAATGGAAAAATTATGGCAAGAATAAACAAAAGTAGTAAAAAACAAAAAATATTACAGCTTTGTAAAAGAACTAATCAATAATTATTTTTTTGTACTAAATACTACCTATAATCTTAAGAATAATGATAAAATCATAAAATTCTACTGTTTAAAAAAGTTATGATTATACTAGCGAATCGCATTAGTAACAATAGTAATAAACGGCTGATTAAAATGGAATTTTTGAAAAAATACCACATGAACAAATTAAATTTGGGACCGTCAGGAAAATCGTATAACAAATAATTAATATAGCCCAATTTCTAGAAGAAGCTTTCAGATTCAACATCAAAGCTTGCGTCAACTTTATCGGCAGCCAAGAAAGGGAGATTTCTGATTGATATTGGAACATTACCTAATACGATTAATTCACAAAGACAAGTAAAAGTTTATCTGAACCCATTTTAGCAGCCAGATTACACTTGAATTCCTGTTTTGTTTTTATATAAAAGCCAAATATGTTATTACACTTGTAAGAATAATAATTCAATTAATTAATTAATTATAAAATGATATAGAGCAGATTTTATATGTTGTACTACTTACGTTAGATCTAAGCGTAATTTAATCATAAGTACAGTAGGTGATAGTATAACAATGTACCAATATTAAAAGCCCAAGTTAATTTCGTTAAAATAGCATCTTTTATAGACACTATTTTATTAATATTACAAAGTTCTTTGAAGCTCACTATAATGAAAAACTCTAACGGAAGCCTTTCATAAAAGTTCTTGTGTAACTGTAGTAAAATATAAACAAGCGTTACTAAGTAAACTTAATTTAATTTATCTTTGGGTATTTAAAGCTTAATCTCTTTGGAAGTAATTTTTACTTTGGGATTTTTGGAAGATTTTATAAGTTGAGTAAATAAAATAATTAAGGGACAATAATATACCATTTGGTAGAGCAAAAACTACCTTCCGATATAGTAAAATTAATACGTGTTTTTTTCAACGTAAGGCACAGTCATTTTTACATTATTATGGCGTAATTATCGAAATTAAATATATTATTTACTTGTATTTACAATTAAATAAAAGTAACCAATTGATTGGCGTAGATTAGCAACTTTATATTTTGATGTAATACATGTGGCTTATCTATCGCGTTTTTATTGTCATTATTAAAATGTATCGACCACCATCACACTTTACTAATATCCACGGTTTGCCATTAATAATTGTTCAGCAAGTGAAAATATTTACTGTATTAAAAAATTCATTTATACATCTTTCGATCGTGCATACTTCCATGTCGACATTGCTCTGTCAGACTCTGCTACCTCTTATGACACAAAAATAAAATTTGGGAAATATCGATATTCGCTCCTAGCGTCGTAGACCAGCAAATGAAATAGACAGCATCAGATGCAGATGCCCCTTATAAAACGTTTAGTCTTTTTAAACATTGGATATTTTTATTTCCCATTCCTTCTATGGTCGTTTTAAAATGATAACTGGATAACGCTATAAAAATGTTTATTCAATAAATTTGGCTGTCCTTTTTATTTAATTTAAAATTGTGAGCTTTATACATTTTGTTGTCTTGTGTTATCTTCGAGTAATAATATTATTAAACGTAATATGCATGGTTTGAAAATTTTTTCTAGTTCTTTCTAATTACTTGGCAGTTATTATATTATTTTAGAAAGTTCATGCTCATATTTTTAATATTTCATAAAACTAATTAGAATAAGGCTTTCTTTTATGAGATTATCTTCTGCTTAAATATAAGGTTTAGTTAAAATTAATTACTACCATAAGTTGTAATTAAATTTTGAGAGTATAAGCTTCTGCCATTGCCATTAAAGTTAATTTAAACTAATATAAAAATGCAAAATAGAATTCTAGAAGAAATAAATAAAATTATTGGATAAAAGCAATGAAAATTATTTCTAATTGGAAAGTGTAATAAGTTAATAGTTATAAGTATCAGAATAGTAATTTGAATAATAAATTTATTGCCAGATCAACAAATATTGTTGTTATACATAGTGCTTAACTGGGACTAAATAACATAAGGAAACTTAGCTGTCTCGGTGAACTTTTCAATGACAGTTATTCTCGCAATAAGCTTATGTAATGTCCCGAGGTAATTGACGTTTGAGTCTTGTGTAGATCTTTGTTCGAAAAAGATCATAATAAACCACACCACTACATGCAATTTAGTTGGTTATAAGCTTTTTTGCACTTTTATGTGGTCCTCAATGGACATAATCCCTAGTTTATGATGCAGTTGTGTATTTAGAATATTTTTGAAACTTTTGTAGCTTATATGTTGGTTTGAGAAGAATTACACCATATCGATGATCCGTACAGAATTAAAGCTTGTAGCAGTCTTTTATATAGCAGGACAGTGCATTCAATTTTTAAGCAAGATTTGTTAGTGGGTACAACTGTTTGATTTGGATTAATTTTTGATTAATATGAAAGCTCCAACTCAGCAGTGTGTCGAGGTAGATGCTAAGGTATTTGACTGCTGAGTGATTTGGTTCCATGGTATTGGTTTATTATTAATGTGTACGGATTCGTGAATCTTCTACGCGTGAAGATTTTGGCTTGGCATTTTCTGGGTTTATTTGAGTATTCTACCGTTGAAACCACCGAGAAAGTTGTTTGTTTGTAGCTTGTTGTGATTCGCAAAGGTAGCAAGAGTTGCCTTGGTTTCGGGGCAGGTCGAATGTGTAAATGTAGAATAGGGTTGGACCCAGAATGCTGCTTTGCGGGACGCATTCTTGGTTTCTTATAGTGTTGAGTTCACTTGGACAGCAAAGGTTCTATCTCCAACAAATGAAAATAAGATGGCTTTAAGATAGAGTCGTAAGTAAGTATTAAGGATTTTTTTTTTAAAATTTCAAGTCAAACTCTATCGAAAACCTGCTGTGAGATATCAAGAAATAAACCGTGGCGTATAGTTTATTTTCCAAGCTGCGTTCAATATGTTCACTTAATTGTTGTAAATGGTGACATGTAGGGTGCCATTTTCTGAATTCAAACTGAAAAATGGAAATTGTGTTGAGACTTTCAATTGCAGTACTTAATCTAGCATGAATTATTTTTTCTAGCAGTTTGGATAGAATAGTTAGCAGACTTATTGGTCTATAGGTGCTAATTTAAGTTTTGTTTTGCCTGCTTTTGAGAATATTAGAATTTGGGCGTGTTTCCATGCCTGAGGAAAGCAACCAAGCTTAAGCAGATAATAAAGATTTTTTAGTAAAATGCTGAAGCCATACAGTTTGTGATAAGGTTAAAACCGGGAGACTTTTTTGTTGAAAGTGTATCTAGGTAGGTTGTAAGCTTCTTGGTGGAGGTGGGCTTAATTCTACCAGGATGAGGCATATTTGTTTCAACATAAGTTATCACGTGGTTAAAGTGTGTAAGAGTACAGGTGCTGATGGGAGTAAAGGTCATTTTAAGGTATGAAGCAAAAGCAAAAGTTTTTCCTTCGTCTGAAAGGAAGCTGTCTTTACCAATATTTGTTGTAAGTGTAAGCAGTTTTTCTCTTTAGTTTAGAATCTTTTTAGTGTCTTTTGGGCTAAAAATGTGCTATTTATAGGTGTTGCCTCTGAAAAGGTCGAGTTCTCTTTTAATCCAATGGAAAGGTTGTTTAGTCGGTTTTTGATCAATGAATTTCTAGTTTTTTTCTTGTTAATTAAGTTGATTATATGCCTCGGTGGGTAGTTGTAGTCTGATAAAGCGGTTACACGTGCTGGTATACATGCTTGTCGTGCACTGTCACCGATCAATGTAATGCCAATATCCTACTTGCTTTGAATATTTGTGGGACAACATATTATATTATCTAGTATTTTGTCAAATAGTTTCAGTTTATTTTGCTATTTATAAGCTTGGATATTAATTGTTTAAGTGCTAAATTATTTGTAAAGGACACTAGAACGGAGATGTGGTCTGAGTTAAGTTCAGATATAACTCGTTGGTATAATGGCTTGTTGAAATTCTTCTACAGAACAATGTGAAGTATGTCGAGCTCATGGTGTCTTCGAAAAGGGTAATAAGTGTATTCATCCGGTGCTAGGATCTGAAAGAAGTTAGCTATTGCGAGATTCTCGAGTTTATTCCCCTTGGGGTTGGACGCTCTGCAGCCCCATAATGTTTAGCGTTTATATCACCAATGACCAATAGTGGGTGGGTTGTATCGCATATTGTTTTGATGTTGTCAGGTATTAGCTTTTTATTTGGCTGCCTGTTAGCGCTAGCTATTGTAATGCTACTGTTGTCGTCAAGTGTTATTTTAATTGAAGTTATTTCAATGTTTAAGTTGGAGAGTTGGAGAGTCAGAGAGTCGCGTGTATTTAAACCTTTTTTTGATTAGGATCGCCACCCCTCCTGACGCAATCGGGGAGATTCGATCCTTGCGATAGGCGTGGTAATCAGGAATTTTGAGGTTGATTGTCTAGGTGCGCCTCAGTAATAAAAGCGACGTCAACTTTGTGTCTAGCTAAAAAAGCAACAAGTAAGGAACGTTGATTTAGAAGTTCGTTTAGCATTCCAATTGAGGATTGTTAAGCTCTGAATTGGTTTTTATTGATTATTGTCCATTGAAGAGTATGGGTAGGAGAGTGTTGGTAATGAACGATTTATTGAATAATATTGTTGGAAAGTTCTGGGTTATTGGTTGGGATTGATTTCTTAGCATTGAGATTGGCTCCGCTTTTAATTTTGTTTGCATAAGTCGTTTCGTTGTTAACGTGCGAGTTTCGGAAGCAGTTGGTTTTGGGGATAGTGATCTAAGTTTTTGTACTTTGCTGTAGTAGTTTAATATGGTGGGAACAACCACCATGATTTGGGCCGTGGTTTCTTCCACAGTTTGTACATTTTGATGGGTCCTTGGGCGGTTTTTTTTTGCATTTGGTGTGTAGATGATCGTCTGCGCATTCGACGCATGCGAATTTTTGGCTGCAGTAATTCTTAGTGTGCCCGTACTGTTGGGTTATAATCTTAGATTTTCTTCTGACTTCAACAATTACTATGGAGAGGAATAATGCTTTTAATGTTAATGCTGTTAATCCGATTTGCTTCTTCGTTTTTGGTGAGATCAACTGCGCAGACGCAGCGGTTTACTTTCTTTGGTGCATAATCGCGTTACTTTAAGAATTGGAATATTATCTATGAGTTCGTTTTTAATTTTCTGATCTGTTAAGGAAGGTGGTGCATTTTTTATGACTACAGATAAGGGTTTGTCGTTAAGCTTTTGATATGTGTGATATTGGAATTTTGTTAAGTTTCGTAAATCTTCGTTTTTTGTTAGATTTATTCATAGCGTAGATGTGTTATAGGTCGTTGTGAATGTAACGGTTGCATGTTTTTGGATATCGGCTATAAGAGCATTATGATTTACTGAATTGTGCAGATAAATAGGTGAAATTTTAATTTTAGCCGTATCTGACGGATTCTTTTGCGTATCTTCGTTGAAAGATTGTTTATCATCTAGTGAAGTTTCTAATGTGGCGGAAGATAACATCTTTAAAAATACATCTCGTATATCCTCATTTGAAAACTACATCTTTCATACGTTTTTAAGAGTTTAACTTACTATTAAACTCGTAATATCGTTTCAACTGTTGTCTTTATAGGTTTATTAGATTAGGGCAATATAAATTCAATAATACAAATACAATTCAAAATACAATTTCAATATTTAGTGAATCCTCCCTTTTGAGCAATCACATTTTGTATACGCTGCGGCATGCTGGCAATGCATTTTTTGGCTATTCCTTGAAGTGCAGGTGTATTGTGTCATGCTTTAATAATATTTTCTATCAAGTCTTTTTGTTAGTAATTGTTTTATCTTTGCGATTTTTTTTAGTCCCACCCATACATTTTCGATCGGGTTGAGATCTGGCGAGTTGCCAGACCAGTCCAAAAGGGCTATTTTTTATATTTTATGAATTTCAAACTTTTTTGGCTTTATGGCATAGTACTGAGTCCTGAATAAAACCACAATTGCCATCTAGAAACCATTCCATCATTTGTGGAAGCAGTCAGGTATCCAAAACTCTCAGATACTGGTCTTGACGCATAGTGCCTTCATGTTTTACTCTTTCAACTACGTAGTTTTTATTAAATTTTTCATGGGGGCTGCGACGAAAAAATTGATAATTGTCCTGAATCTGAATATAGGATTCGTCGGAAAAATAAACCTGAAATATCAATAGTATCATGTAAGGTAAAAAAGTTTTTATCATAATTGAAAAAAATCATTTCAAATGACAGGTTTACTTTCTTGCAGTCTTCTACACTCCAATGTTAATGCATTTTTGCAAATACCAGTCGTTTAGCACGCGTCGTCTCGGTCAACTTAGGCTTTTGAAAGGTTGACAACAATTGAAATTCAGTCCTTTCAACCTTCGCCGGAACGTTCTGTAAGATCTTACGCCAGAGTCTTCTAACAAAACTTTTATAATTTTTCTACGATTCTCTAGTATTACAGGGTCTGTATTTTAACTAATGAGAATAAATCTACAAAACAAAATTTATTGCAGATATCACTACAAAACTATAGTAGTTTTCAAAGTACATCCTTCAGAGCACGTGTGTAAGCCGCTTTGACAGCATCCAAGGTTCCGTGGTGGCGTCCTTTGAAGGCGGTTTTCAATCTGGGAAAGAGGAAAAAGTATGCAGGGGCAACGTCGGGGGTGTAGGGAGGACGAGAAATCGTTATGATGCCATTTTTCGTCAGGTAATCTGTAACCACGATGCAGGTGTAACATGGCGCATTGTCATGATGGAGCTTCCAATCGGTGGTAATTTCTGGTCACACTCGGTTGACCAGTCTCTTCAATTTTTTTTTGTCTTCCTTGTCGAAAAACACAATCAGCATTGCTTTGATTTTGGACTTGCACATGCGAGCTTTTTTTTGTCGAGGCGATTTTGAAGTATGCTATTTGGTGCTTGGCCGTTTTGTTTCGGGGTCGTCCTCAAAGATCCAACTTTCATCTCCAGTAATGACATTGTCAAAAAACTGAGGGTTTTCTTCAGTGCGTTGCATTTGCTCGTTCATCAAAACTTTCGGGACGAGCTTGGCGCAAATCTTCTTCATCCCAAGATCCTCGACGATGATTTTGTGAACAACCATTTTATCGATTCATAGCTTATTCGCGATAAAACGAATACTTAAATGGCGGTCCGAGTTCAGAAAATCTCGCACACGTTGTTCGTTGTCTCCAGTTCTTGAGGTTGACGGGCCACCTGTGGGGGGTTTGTCCTCCACGCTCTCCAGGCCTTCTTTGAACATTCTGTGCCATCTAAAACTTGAGCCTGTGGTAAGCTTTCACTGCCGAATCATTTCCAGCGTTGATGCATCAGATTTTCCAAGGCGAGCACAAAATTTGATTGCGTAACGATGTTCAATGCCTTGCTGCATTTTAAGCTTGCACACACTTCTTTGCAGACGTCCGCGTCGTGCATGATCATGGCTCAAGGGAAGCCAGCAGGTGACTGTCTCTTGGAGCGTATTCAAGGTCAACCCCTCCTCTACCTACTCCAACCGGTTCCAGCGCCCTCTGACGTATATTCGCGTTAGGAGAAAAATATTCTCATTACTTAAAATACAGACCCTGTATATGCTTCATTTCCCTTTTAGTTCGAGCTGTGAGATGTTTTCTCCCACATTTACAACTACGTTTGGCGATAATGACTTGTTCTCATTTGACACCTTTATATTTCGGACTGTAGACTGTGAAACGCCTGCTAGTTCCTTTATTTTCTTTTGAGAATGACTTCTTATCTCTGACCTTTTCTTAGGAGAAATGTTTGCAGACTTCCCCATAGCTAAAATTTACGATATTTGAGGGTAGTATAATAAGAGTCCAAAAACAGACATAAAATTAAAAAACATTTTAGTAATACTATTAATAATTTAGAAATAAACAAACATTAAAACTCACCTCGAATCAAGACAGCTTTTTCAATAAAAATATAATTTATACTCTTTCGTAATCTCGTGTCACACTCATCAAACAGGAGAAAAAAATTGTGTCCTTATACAGTGTTGCCATTTCCAAATTATTAATTTGTTTACGTGTTACCAATTTAAAAAATTACCAACTTAAAAAATACGAGTGTATCATATGGTGATATTGGAAAAATAATCTAGAATGTAATCTACTTAGGGTTTTTATAACTAAACACATATTTACTCTCGTTAATGTTCCACAAATAAAATGTTTTTTTATATTTAAAGAAGACTATGTATAAAAGAAAAATTTATTTTGATTTTTTTGGAATTAGATAATAATGAGCTTTTAGCCACACATAGATGTGGGGCGCACGCATGCACGTACATATGCATATATTTATGTAATTAGAAACATTTTATTAGCAATCAGAATATTTACTTTCTACAAGTTAATAGTAAATATAATATTTGAGCTTAGCACTTTGTTGAATATGATTCTCGGCGAAGTCAAACCTTGTTTAATTGGTCATCCAAAATAACCGAAGATGTAGATTTGCCCTTACTGGTTTCAAGGTTTCGTTTGAATGATGGTATGATGTTTGTTAGCCTGTTGATGGACAACATGTTTTACATATGGAATTTGTAGACCAGAGTATGTGTATGTAGGTCAATTTAATACAACATGGTTTGAAAATTTTTAGATTGGAAATGTTAGTTTTAGATTGGAAATATTAAATAGTATCTATTACCACGGTTGTAGCCGCTGTTTGATTTGTTTTAAGTGGTTTTGAAGCATAGCCGATGTGTTTAGTTCGTTGTTAGAAGGAAGAATTTCTCTATTGTTGGCGGCAGTACTTATCATTGTGCATTTGGAGATTGACAGGTCATATATAAATAGTAGAATTAATATTGAGCAACAGATACTATTTTGGGTGCATAAAGGAGTTATTTGTTTAAATGTGAAAGTTGTAAAAAAACAACATTTTTATTTTTTGTAGCAGTCATCTACGCCATAATTGATCAAAAGTTTATCAAATGTCTATCAATTTAATAGATTAATATTTTTTATGTAAAGTGCATTTTGTATAATTAGTATGGGGTGGCATTGTTAAATCATTAGCTATTATTCCTAAAAATAATTTTTTCAACAGTTCTGAGAAGATCGAAAGGAGTATGCTAGGTGGATAAGTTTAGATATTATTCAGAAATTTTCCGGGTCTGGGAATATATGTAATCTGGGCGAATTTAAGCCGAAGTAGCCAGCCGATAATCTTATAATTTAGAAAATTAATTTTCTGGTAGGTTGTTTAGTGCGGTTCATGTTATCAAATCGTGTCCTGGAGCTTGTTGCTATTAGCAGTTTTTTTTCCCATTCAATTTCTGCAACATTCAACTTTCGAATAGGTAATGACAACTGCAGAGTCGTTTAAAGTTCCTTTTCTATCTTTTGATCTATTGCATTGGGATTTGGTTTGAAAACTTCAGCTAAATGATGTGCAAACGCATTAGTTTTCTACTTCTTTGTTCTTAACCAATTACTTCCTTGATTACGTAATGGTGGTATATAGTAAGCTTGCATGGTTTTTCAAAGCGATTGATTATAAGGGAATAACGTACTTGTGGAATATTTCATTGTCAATCTCTTTTTATTTATGTCTAAATTTATTATTAGTTTATTGAAATTACGTTTGCCTTCTATATTACCAGTGCAATGTCATTTTGTGCTAACACGGCGTTGTTCTTTGATCTCATAGGGAATATTAGGATTATTTATTTTGGTGTTATTAGATTGTGCGGTGGTATCATCTTGCTGCTTATAAGGGTAAATACTTTCTAGTTTTATCCGGAGTTATGTTTGCATTTAAATTCTGTTCAACGTATTATTAAAAATACCCCATATGGTTCTTTTATTACCAAGGAGAACAGTAGCACCTTTGTACATGATTATTAAGCTGATAGTTACTATAATTAGGCATTATACCATAATTTGATAAAATATCCCCATAATTAGTTCCAAGGTCTTTGAAAATAAACAAGTCTAGTGGGTTAAAGATTTTAGTTGTATTTTATGACTAATGACATAGATTTCTCGTACAAAGAAAGTTATGGTGGTTATCTATTATTAATTTGTATATTTCTATACCTTTGTTGTAGTGAGGCGTGAGTCCCAAACCGTATGCTTGGGGTTAAAGTCTTAGTCGATTATGAATTTTTGGATAAAAGAATTAAAGAATAGTTGCAACGTTTGTTTCTGGTCTATGCTGACATCCATGAAAATAAATTTTTTTTAACATACATTACTGTAGCTTAACGAAGTTTTGTTTGTTATGTTTGTAGTTCATGATACATAAATATTAAACTAATAAATATTGATGAACTTTTATGTGCTGTTCCGTCAGAGGGTAAAATATGTTATTATAGTTGGAAAGCTTTGTGTCGGATCTATGGGTGAACGTCTATATTATGGAGATATAAAAAGAATTCAATTTTAAAGTTATTTTAATATTATTCTGATTGTATTCTTTTCAGAAGTTTGTACGAAGTTAGCGATTATCGTATTAATTTATTAATAATTGAAGCTGGTGTGTTTAAAATCAGGCTATTTTGTTTCAAAAGCTGAGTAGAGTTCTAAATTAGTCAGGGAACTGATAGAGTCTTCTGCGGTAGAGCTTTAAGTAACGTGAATAGAGTAATTTGGAAGGAAAAACTGATTGGGTAAGTACTGACCATTTTATTGAGTTGGTAGCAACGGAAAATTTTTTTCTATTAATTGAGGGAATTGTTTATTTGGATTGAATTTGTTTTCCAATTGTTAGTAGACAGGGTGTAACCTACAGTAGCGGCCAAAAATCAATGCATTTATGTTTTCTGAGCGTCGTTTTTGAGCAGATTATCCGATTGATTTTAATTTTTCTTTATTGGCGTTTAGTAAGTATCAAAGTTGGGTTTATATGCCAAATTAGGCACTTTTATAAAATTGTGCCAAAATCACCAAAATTCAGTTATTGGCATTTTTTTTTTTTTTATTTTATGACAATTGCCGTATAAGTTGACCAAAAACACAAATTGTAAAAAATAAAGCAGTGGGTTATTTTACGAACTGATGCATTGGTTTTGTACAAAATTTGAACTTGAAATTTAACTGATCAAGCAGATTCAGTTGCTTCTGCTGTAAAGCGTTAAAACATGTTTTTTTCGGCAAGATGCTGCACATCTGTGGACTTATGTCGTAATTTCCAATTATTGATTTTGGCAAAATTTTCAAATGCCATCGAAAAATGCAATGAACTGAGCGAAATTTATGCCAAAATAAGCCATATGACTACAAAAACATTGCACCAATAAAAAGTTGATTTTGTCGTAAAATCCAGAATTTGAGAAATTGTAAGCTGCGGTCGGAAACAATCTGAAAAGCACCTTTGGGCTCATGTAGTAGATTACTTTTAGTTATGTATTCACATATGTATAAACATGAGTATATTTTTGGCTGAGCTCGAACTCTTAAAGTAGGAACTCCAAAGGCAAGTCAAATCGTTTAACACTACAAGAAAAGTGCGGAAGATCTGACTTTTGAATCTTTTTACGAGGGTCAGACACCAATTTCTTGAGCTGGCAGCACGATAGAATATGTCTGGCTAAAATTGTGACATACTCTTGGCATTAATTTCGCTCAGTTGCTGGCATTCTCCGATAGCATTTGGCAATTTTGCCAAAATAAAAAATTGGAAAGTACGACATAAGTCCACAAATGTGTAGTATCTTGCCGAAAAAACATGTTGATGCTTCACAGCAGACACAACTGAGAATAATTGATTGGTTAAATTGAAGGTGTTATGCCGTACCTGACCAATAAATAAGTGCTGAACTCTGAAGGAAATCTTTTCCAAAGTACATCGGACGAACTGTTGAAGATAGAAAGCTCACATTTGGTAAAAAACTAGTACATCATTTCACAAAATAACCCATTGTTTTATTTTTAGCCATTTTTGTTTGTGGTCGACTTCTACAACAATTGTTACAAAAATAAAAATTTTTGAAAATGCGAAAAACTGAATTTTGGTAATTTTTGGCACAATTTTGCAAAAATGTTCAATATGGAAAATGAGCTAAACTGTAATACCTAACAAAAGTTAACGAAAAAAATTCAAATCAGCCGCTATAGTATATAGATTACAAGCTGAGAGCTCTAGCACAGTACACGTTTAACTGCCGTGTTTTTCTGTTGGTGTAAGTTTTCTTATTGTGAGTTTTGCTATATAGTCTGTTGCAATATGCTCTTGTATGATTATAATTTTGAAATTTTTATTACAGTAATTCAGTTTTTTCTGAGAAGGGGGGAGGTTTAAAAACTACGTATTTATTCTGTAAGGACCTGATATTATAAATCTATTAAGTTTTCTTAATTATATTTGTGTGCCTAATAAAAAGTATAATTTTTTACGTGAAATTCTAATTAAAACAGTTGTAATACGCGTGAAACATACCGAAAATGTCAAAATAAAGCTTTGGAAATGATTTTCACCAACCTGCTTGGGTTAAATATTTTGATGTCGCATATGTAAGAAAAGTGTAAAACTTTTTAATTCTACATCCGCATGCAATTTGCTCTACAAACGTAATGAAATCGTAACTCCTCCGAAATAAATTGTAACGAATTGTAAGTAAATACTTTACAATACTGTTTAAAAAGATTGTAGAGCTATCTAAATAAAAACACTGAATTACACTAAAGTTCTGTCTTTATCCAAAGGTTGTATACCTGATGAGCTTGGAATATAGTTCTCTTATTACGAACTTATTTCTGAAGTTAATCCGGTTCTCAAAGCGGCACCCGGATCTGATGGCATTTCTAACTGAGTGCTGCAGACTTTTCCGAAGAAGACAATCGTCTGCTTCACCACCATTGTCACACCGACTTCCCCACTTTCCGAGTTTTTGGAAAATCGTGGATGTCGTGATGGTTCTCAAGTCTGGAAATATTGGCATATTTTTCTAGGATTATTTTTTTGACGACCATGGGGATGCTGGTGAAATGCATCATCCGCTGTTGGCTACAGAAAAAGTCAAAGATTTCCAGACTGATTTTAGAGAATCGGTTCAGATTCTGCCTCGGTCACTATATCACCCATAACTGAAAAAAAAAATTTAAGAAGACTCCCACAAGAAACTCACGACCTCAGCAGTCTTCTTAGATATGGCCAAGGCCTTCGACAAGATTTACCACACTACGATGACCCGGTATGCAGATGACACAGCCGTGCTGTGAAGCTTTCGGCAACCGAGTTTAGGACGAACTGGACTCGCTAAAAGATTAGTGCAGCACGTTTAAAATAGGAGTGAACGCAGAGGAAAGTTTAGGTGTCTTATTTTTTACAAAGAGTCGTCATCATTAACGACCAGGCCGGACTAGGCTTAAAATATTCAGGGAGGTACCCTGGAAAGAAGAGGCACCATACTTGGAAGATTCCACGTCGATCGAGCGGTAGTAAAAATAAAGACAATCATCAAGAAGACCCATGTGATCTAAAATCGTGTTCTAAGGTTTATCTTTAGAGCTCTATGTCAAGAGTAGTATCATTTATCCGAGCAATAACTATCATTTGTGGCTTCTACGATTATTAGCTGAACAAGGGTGTCTGTCGAAAGCGCCCAAAGATTTTGATCCCCCCAATAAGACCGTAAGGAGGTGACCTAATGTAGGCCCACCACCAACCACGCCAGATCATCAAGGAAGAATAGGAATTCCCAGTGTTGCCATTAAAGTCAATGTCAACGTTTTCTGGAAAATGAAACTTTTAGGATGTATCTAAGAAAGTACTCACCAAGAAGTGTTTAAAATCAATAAAAAAAAGCGTAATTTTTAATTAAAATAACACAAGAATCTATGTTTTATTGAGATTCACTTAAAATTGTTATAGTTTTGAGTGAGTGATATCTCACTTTTACAAAAAAAAATTATAGAATATATTTTAATTATTTTGAAAACTGTGAAATTCTCTGGAAGAGATCTTTGCTTAAAACTATACCACATTATGCTAAATTAAGATTATTAAGTTGTTTGAAATACTAATTGTGGATGGTGTCACAATGAATTGGTAAATATTGTATTGCTACATGATTATCTTTTGTTTTCTAAAGATAATTTTTATTAAACAACCAAACACGTTATAATAATCATTGTGGGTTCTAATTATCATCGGCTTAGACCACAACGAATTCACAGGCAAAAAAGCAATCCACACTTGGACGTCGGCTACCAACTCATCCAAATCCAAATGTAGCACTCCGTAGAAGTTTAGTAAATCAGTGGGATGGACAAGAAAACAGATTCCATCACTTGTTGAAGATTGATTTGACCATACGGTGTTCGATGTTGAGGCGGTAAAAGACGATGTAGTTCTTGTGGCTTGAATAAAGCAATCAATCTGGGTCAGGTACAGTTGGCTGTTCATATTGAACTGCTTTTTGCTATATGTGTTTGTGATTGTCCCTAAAAAAACATCTGATAAATAACGTAATGCAGTGCTTAATAAAATAATTAAGTTCTTACATTTTAAAGATAAAATAGCTTTAATTACTAAAACATTAAGTTATTAAGTTTTTCTTCAAAAATTAAATGTGCAAAAATGTCCCTGGGGGAATTCTTGTAAGGTTTTCAATCCTCGTACTTTGAAAACTCTCTTAGTTATTCTGTAAGATGCTTTTTAAGAATTTAAAAGCTAAAATATATTTTGAATTATTAGAGCGTTACAGCTGCTATAAAGGGAGGTTTGTCAAAATTGAATTAAAATTCGCATTTCAGTGAAAACAAATTGAATAATAAAATTGAAGCAAAACAACTCAATTT
Organism: Sinelater perroti; assembly: GCA_036346155.1. Taxonomy (NCBI): domain Eukaryota; kingdom Metazoa; phylum Arthropoda; class Insecta; order Coleoptera; family Elateridae; genus Sinelater; species Sinelater perroti. The sequence goes on from JARFIY010000265.1 coordinate 16,001,296, forward strand.
TTTGTAATTAGGAGTCACGTTTATCTAATCCGACTATTTAAACGGTAATTTGAGTTGAATGTAAAGCCGAATTGTAAAGTATAATTAGCAAACAGCGCTCGGACAACCTAAACAGCAAGTCTGACGCTTTAGTACATCGAAAAACAAACAAGGCGTAATGAACTAAGTTTTCAGAACAATGGCGCTTTCTACAACTGCTTTACGAGAAAGCAGTTGAAAGAAACAATTTCATTGTCAACGAAATAGCTTTAACTTCTCCGTAATGTTTTATGAAGTGGAGCAGCAAAAACAAGTTATTTCGCGCGAGGTTTCCTTCCCTTGGCACTATTTCTAGTTTAACAAACGCAATTTGAAAAATGCTTCGTTTAAGTTCTTTTGGTATTTATATTTGCACCTACTACTTTATGAAAAACAAAAGTTCATGTATGAACTATTTGAATAATTGAAATACCTGGAATAATTTATTCGAATATTGAAATAAGAAATAAAACTCCAATATTTTAATTATTTAAATATAAATCCAGGTCGGTTTTATATTTAAGTAACAAGAGATAGGTTTGAAATAGAATTTGGGTGAATTAATAAATCTGATGTCTTTTATTGTAGAGATTTTTCAGTACAATTTATTTTATTCCATTATATTGCAATTATTAATGTTTATATTGAAATAAAATTAAAAAAAAAAACTGTTGAAATGTTAAAATCTTTTACATTCCCTGCACATATAGTGAACCAAATTTTCAATAAAACTCGTAATTTAGTTTATCTGAAAAAACGTTCACTTTAATATCTTTCAAAGATTTTGTGACAAATGTGATTTGAAGTATTCTTCCGCGCTTGTGTTTAATTTTTGCCCATAATTCTAGAACGTTCTTCAAATTGCGCTACTATATTTCTAGTCGGTTCTTCCGACGACATCCCCAATTTGTAATCTCACACTTTAAATTGTTTTTCTGTAAACATTTTTTATATTTTTTAGTTCTTTTTTCAAGTTGAGGACTATTATTCAGTATGTATTGTTAATCCTCTTAAAGGCTGTTCTTCGATTCCTATTAGTCATGATTTTAAAGTTCTGGATATCTGTATTTATTTATTAGTTTTAAAATCTACTCAGTTAAGCAATGAGTAAATTTTGTGGTTACAATTAGACTGACATGGATGGACTTTTTTCCAGTGAAAAGTTCCTCGATAAGGAATACTTAAGATATACTTAAGTAGAATGTGTAGCTAAGAGACAGCTAAGTATAATATACATAATAGTTGAAAATTAGAAACAATCTGCTAAGTCTATAGAATAGCACCTATTTAGTCTATAAGTTGTGTTACCATTGCCTAAGAGCTTTACTGCAAGAGGATTGGTATGGTTTTCAAGTCGAGTGAAGTATCTTGCACTTGTGCACGACACTTCACCTTTAGTAGTGCTCACTCGAAGATTACGATGAAGTACTTCATTTTAGGTACCATGGGGTGTTTGCTAGGGTTCGTAGGTCTTGAGATTGGAACCTTTGTAGAATCTCCAAATTAGAGTTTCTGGTGGTGCCCCAGATTTGCAGTTTGTATGCCCAAATAACTTTTAGTACGATATTATGTAGTAAAATGTTGTTAGATAGTGTTAGTTGTGGTTTGGTCCGAGTAGCTGTTTACGCTTGCTTAAAATACGATTTGTTAATCTTTGATCAAAATGCATGCCTCAAGGAAAAATATCAATTTTCCGTAAATTTATGGAGAAAGGTATTTAGGATTTTTTGTCAGCACCACAACGGACTAAATTCCGCTTTGTGTTCCTGCAAAACTTTTCAAAAATGTCAATTTTACTACCCCATGTTCTAGCAACCGTTCTGTATACTTTTCCCTCTTATTCCTTTCCTTCACTTGATCAGTACCTTCGACGTGGCACTCGATGACACAGACTAGTCGATGTAGCAGTTTGCTCTCGTCACAGGCCAGTTCATTTTCAGCGGCGTTGGATGAACTGGGTTCATCTGTGTACTTCAGTGCTAATGCGGCTGTGGCGGCTTTTATTGTCAGCCGCATACTGCAATATCTATTACATTCAAAGCAACAATCGTGAGAAAAACGAAAAACCAATTAATAAATCGATATTTTGAAGAATGTGGCAGCTGATGTGGCGCGTACAGGAAAGGCCTTTCCTGTTCAAACATGTAAATTTACTTCTCGAAAATGAGGAAAAACTTTCTGCACCTAAAAGGGATCGAACCAAGATCAAAATATTGTCAGTTCTGCACCTTATCTTTACACCACGCTACTCACAGACAGGTGGAGTTGAGTGAAAAATCAAAAGTGTGGAATGAGAGTAAAGAGGTTTTGTGAGGTTTGTAAGTTACAGAGGGGAGTCAGTAATGTTCGCCTATTTGAAAACTTTTGCACCCACTGGGCATGGAATGCTACTCTATAATAGTTCCCTATTGAGGTTTTAACTATCGATTCGCTCGATTTTAGATAATAAAATATATAGATACCTGTAAGTATTTTACTTTACCTGCTTGAGAGCAAAAACAACATGGGTTTACTTGAATTTATTTGCTGTGATACGCCAAATCCGTATCCAGTCTTGAACTCGGCTCAGGAAGGTTTGTAAGTTTCTTATGGCAGCCACTGGGGTTTCGTAAGATGTTAGTATAGCAGTGTCAGTGTATTTTCTAAAATAGTCGTGTACAGGATGGGCTGCAAAACGTTCCTTTGTGCCACTTCTGAGTTTGGGGGGTTTGTAATTCCCTATGTCCTTGTTGGAATTTCACCTAAAATTATTTACTGGTCATGGTATGATTTTATAAGATGATAATAATTGTCCGGGACGATCCTTTCGATTCTCAATAGCAGACCTTGTCAAAAGCCTAGGCCATGTCCAAAAACACAGAAGAACTTCTTGGTTTCAAATCCTTGCTCAATTTTGTTTACTATCCTATGGACTTGTTCTGTAGTGACCTGTTCTTTTCTGAATCTAAATCCGGCAGCAATTCGTGCTCTTCAACAAGTGGTTGTATTCTTTTTAGCAGGAGCTTTTCGTATAATTTAGAAATTATTGACACTAAATTAATGGGTTGGTAGGAGAAGGATTTTTCTGGTGGCTTGCCTGGTTTTGGAATAAGTACAACGTGGGTCACTTTTCATTGTGCGAAGTAATTGTTCAGACGTAGCATAGCGTTGAATATGAACAATATGAGTTTAAGTCCATGTTTCAGTAATTCTTTTACGAGTTTTCCGGTGACAAGGTCGTATAATGAGGCTTTTTTTGAGTTTATTTCGTGAATAATTGTTTGTCTAACCTTGGTTAGTACTATCTTTTTAATTGGTAAACAGAGCTGATCTGGAGCCTTGAGATATTGTTTTATTTCTTCGCCTTCTTCCGTACCTAATTCAGACAGAAAGGGCTGGAATTTATTCGTGAGGTGCTGTGCAAATGTAACAGATTACTCTTTCTTACTAAGTCAGCCTTCCGGAGGCTATTCTTGTCGTTTAGAGACCTAGTGTTTTGCCGTATTCTACAGTCTTTTTTCCGCTATTGCTTTTTTAACTGTCAGAAGGATGGTACCTTGTTTGTCAATCGTATTTAGGTGAAGGATTGAGTTTTAAGCTGACTTTAGATTGTGTTCTACGGATTTTTCAATATCGTCTGCTGTTTGTAACTGACCGTCTAGGTTTATTATTTCACTAACTAGATCTCTGAAGGTGTCCCAGTCCATTTTGTCGTTGGTGAGTTTAATAAATTTCTCTCTCTCTCTCTCTCTCTCTCTCTCTCTCTATATATATATATATATATATATATATATATATATATATATATATATATATATATAAAAAGGATCTTCACAGCTGACGCTGTCTTCCTTCACTCAACCGTTTCTTCCACTCCTTCTTGTCTTCCCAATCTCCGTCTGCTAGCCCTCTTCTTTCCATGGCTTCGTCCACCTCATCTCTGAAAGATCTTCGGGATCTTCCTCTCTTTCGTTTTCCTGGAGGACTCCACTCTGTTATTTTCTTTATCCATCGATTATTGTCCGTCCTTCTAACATGGCCGTACCATATTAATTTCTTTTCCTCGATGTAAGTCAGTGTGTCTTTTCTACATTCATTCTCCTCTCTATTTCTGTATTTCTAATTCTGTCCAGTCGTGTCACCTGGCAGCACCTTCTCCAAAATTCCATTTCTGTGGCTTTTATTTTTCCTCTATTTTTCTTATTAATTATCCAGTTTTCTGCCCCATATGTCATAATACTTCTGATAATTGTGTTATATATTCTGTGTTTTGTATTTTTTGTAATGTGTGTGTTCCATAGAATGGGATGTAGTTGTCTGATACTTATTCTAGTTTGTCCTAACCTGTTCTTTATTTCTTCTTCTGTAGATGTATTTTTTGATATAGTAAAGCCTAGGTATTTGAATTTATTTTTCCCTCTTATTTGTACATTGTCGTCTATTTCTAAGTTTTTTACCTCTTCTTCTGTAATCTCTAAATATTCTGTCTTGTCGAAGTTTATTTCCATACCGGCCTTAGTGTACTCGTCTTTTAGTTTTCGTAGCATATAACTCAGGTCCTCTTCATTTTGGGCTATTATCACTTGATCATCTGCGTAGCTTAGTATATAAAGATGTTCATTGCGCACTGGTATCCCCATTCCCTCGCATTTCCTTTTCCCATTCTTTAAGATATCTTCTAAGAATATCTTGAATAGGGTTGGAGATGTGCAGCATCCTTGTATGAGCCCTTTTGTTGTCTTAAAGTAATTACTGATCGTCTGCCCCACTTTCACTGCCACTTGGTTGTTTCCATAAAGTTGCTGTATTGCCCTGATTAGACTTTTGTTGATCCCTATATTACTCATCGCTTCCCACGGTTTTTTTCTGGGAACCGAGTAGTACGCTTTTCTGAGGTCTATGAAGGCCAAGTGAATGTCCCTGTTTTTCGCTCTTTTCTTCGCTATAAGTTGTTGGATAGTATGTATGTTGTCTATACAGGATTTTCCGGCTGTGAATCCTGTTTGGGCTTCTCCTATTTTTCCATGAATATTGTCTTCTATTTTGTTTTTACTATTTTTGCATAAATTCTTCCCATTAGAGAGATCACACTAATGCCTCTATAGTTGTCACATATTCTGCGATTACCTTTTTAAATATCGACGTTATATACGCTTTTGTCCATTCATTCGGTAGTACATCCCCATTTAGTGCTTTACGAAACATATGTTGCATCATGCGTAGTAATTTCGGGTTCCATACTTTACCATTTCGGGTACTATTCCTCCCGGTCCTCCTGATTTTCTATTTTTTAATGATTGTGTGGCCTTTTTGACTTCTCCAATTGTTATTTCTACTTCTTCGTGTTCTATTTGGTCATTTTGTTTATTTTCTATCGTTTGTCCTTTAAACTCTTCTCTATTTTCTGTTAGCAGGTCCTGGTAGTATTGCTTCCATTTTTCTTGTTGTATGAACGGTATGTATGCCTTTTCTTTTGAATTTTTTCTTAACGTTTTTAGTATTCGCCATGCTTCTGAACTCTTTGTTTCCCCTATGTATTGGTCAATATTTGTGCACATGGTTTTCCACTGATCATTCTTTTCTCTTGTTACTAATCGTTTTACCTCTTTGTTCTTCTCTTTGTACTTTTGTTGATCTTCTTGCGTTTTGGTGCTTAGCCACCTATTATATTGTTCTTTCTTTTCCTGGATACTTTTTAGCGTATTTTCACCAAGGATTATCTTGTGATTATTGTTCTTTTTTATTCTGACTCCCAGTACCTCCCGAGCTGTTTCTTTTATACTAGTTTTTATATGTTCGTACATGTCTGTTATATTATCAAATGTGAATTCATTTAGTTTCTGATCCAATTTTCTTTGGTAGAGTTCTCTTATTTTTCGTCTTGTAGCTGGTCGACTTGGTAGTGCTGATCCTCTATTTTTCCTGTGTTTGTTTGTAGGTTATTGTTGTTTTCCTATACCAAGGAATTCCATCTTTGCGATTAATAATTTGTGGTCTGTGCCACATTCCGCCCCTCTTTTAACTCGTACATCTTTTATTTTTATTTTGGTGTTGATTCTTATTATGATGTAATCGATAATTGATTTCAGATTTCTTGTCATCCGTTCCCAAGTATATTTGTGGATCATTTTATGCCGTTGAAACCCATTCGTTATTCGGAGGTTATTTATTTCACATAATTCTATAATTCTCTCCATTATCATTTGTAACTTCCTCTCCGAATGGTCCTATTGTCTTGTTGTTAGCTTCCTTGCCTGTTCTACCATTAAGGTCACCTGCTACTATAATTTCTTGGGAGTCTCTTATTTTCTGGATTTCCTCCTAGCGTTTCCATAAAGTCCTTTTTCATTTTGAGTGCTATCGTCAGTTGGTCCATATACGCCAGAATTGCTATCTCTTTTCCATATATTTCTATTTGTACTTTGATGATTCTCTCGCTTATTGGTTCCCAGGATTTGATTCTCTCTGCCAGTTTCTTTCTTATTATCATTCCTACTCCAGCTTGAGCTCGTTTTTCTTTGTTGACTCCACTCCAGCAATGAAAAACGTCTTGGATAATTTCCGTTCCGTTTCCCTTCTTCTTTGTTTCGCTGGTAATTAGTATATCTATTTTCATTTTCTTAAATTCTTCTATGACTTCCAGATCTTTATTGTTCCATCCCTGTACGTTCCATGTTCCTACTGTGATCTCTCGTTTCTTCTTCTTTCCGTTTCGGTTGAGGTTAAGATTTGGGTTCAATAACGTTGACGCAGAACTGCCCCCGTAACCGATGGGGCTCCCTCCACTGGAGGTGTGGATTGCCACCCGGGGAAATTTTACTTTAAGTTTCTTTTTCATTCTGCTTTCGTCTGAGCCCTTTTTTTGTTTCACGTGTGTTAGGCTGCTTACACCTAGCGCCACAACTTCTAAAGTTGAAGTTACTGAGGATATCATTTCCTATATCGTCGATTTAGGGTAATTCCGCCCATGTTCGGTCGTCAGAGCCTCGTTTGTTTTGAACAGACTTCACCGACTCGAAGGTGAGGTTGACATTTGAGTAGGCTAGGCTATGTATTGCGCTTCACTACCCCATTAGAAGTCCTATAAATACACTATATGTTACTAGCATTGGAGTGTGGTCGAAAGACAGATCAAGGTATTGTTCAATCTTTAGGTAGTTTTAAGCTATGTTTTTTACAACACCAAAGTCAAAGAAGTCTGGAATCTTTCTCTGATTGGTGGACCAGTAGGTGGGTTGTCTGGTAGTGAGGTGGCTCAGGTTACTGATTCTAAACAATTTTATTAGCTCTTTTCCTTTGCTTCCTGGTGCTTACCATTATAGTTTCTAGCGGCCATAAATTTTGCACCTAAATTGTTAAAAATATGGATGTGATGTTTTTTTTAATATTATGGTGCGGGGGGCTGTAAATTCTGTGACTGTAAGTGGTCAAGTCCAGTTTTATACTACCACATTTTGTGGTTTGGATGTGATTTTGAGAATATTTATCTGTTTGATAGTGCCTTACGGATTTCTTAATAGTAACTGCCGTATGTTTAATGTCGCATATGATGTAATTGGGCATATTTAGGTCAAACCTATTAGTTAAGTGAGTTTTGGATTTAATATTATATCTAAGTTGTGATTAGTAACAAAGCTATGTAGCTCATCGACGTAGTTGGACAAGCCGTTGCGGTTCCATTAATGTAGTTTGGCAACAATAGTTGTAAAAAGATTTTGTATAGTTCTCGTATTATCTGCTAAATTAAGCATAATTTTTAACTTTTTAAAGTTTGATAATTATGGTGTATTAGATGGGGAATAGGTGGGCTATTATTTACTAGAATTTGTGGCATTGGTGATAGTACGGTAGTGGTGCATGGCTGTATCGGGGTTGGGGTTGCCTGTGATAAAAGTACTTTTGAGCATAGTAATGAGAATATTTTCCTTTGGAGCTCTTTGTAGACTTAGTATCCTTTATAATTAGCTGGATGTGAGCCCGACTATAAAACACACTTGGGTTGTGTTTTGGTTAAGGTCCAGGTTTTAGTTAAATGGTTTGCACCGCATCTAGATTGATGTGCGCGGTACCCCTTAGTGTGTATATCTTTGGCAGGTTGCACATTGCGGTATTTTTTTGACGAATTGGTTCTATTGTTACTTTTATGTATTAGAGATGTTTCACTTCGTAAATTTTTTTTTAATTTTGCAAGTCGATGAAGAATATGGAAAGTGGCTGTTTGGTGATTCTATGCTTGGCATTATATGTTTATAACCTTATGACCTTGCCTTTCTATTTCAGTTTTTAGTTGTTCACATCAACTGAGTAATGAAGATCCTTAATTACAAATTTAAAGTTGCACTCTTCTTTTAGTTGGTACTGTACTTTTAATTCTGTTAATCTGGCCATTAAAGTTTTGTAATTACCTATGTTTTCTATCATAATTTTAACTTGATTCACACCAATCATTTTTAATGTGTAACTGTCTTTGATGATGGTATTTAGTTCAACGATAAGCAAACCAATATTCAGTACGTTTGTAAGGCATATTGATGAAGATTTTAGTGTTTCAATTTCATGGAATTTGTTTATTTCCATTGTTTTAGCGTCAAGGTCTGGGAGAGCTTAAAAACGATATATTAGGCTCAGGTGGGAGTTTGCTCTTTACTAGTTTTTTTTTGTCTCACAATGCAACTATTTTCTTAGAAACGCACTTTTTTAAAATAACTGTGATGGATTTCCTTTTATGTTGGTTTGATGTAGTTACTTGAGAACTAGGTTGCTGCCAATGTGTATCAGGTAAAATGTACGCTGGCACTGCATTTTGGCCTATGTGTTGATTTATTACGAGCCACATATAGTGAGCTGGTGTAGATGGGAGTTGTGATTTTGTATTTGCATCATATTTTCTGACAGAGTGGGGTATTGAAGTTGGTATTGTGTAAATGATGGTTGAGTTAGGATTAACACACTAAAACTAATTATATAGTGTATCTAGCCGATTTGTTTCTCGGTGCAGTTCGATCATCATGCAAACTATACCACACCGCTCTTTCAGCAAGGTTCGTGATTTTACAGTTACAATTGAAAAATTTATAATTTAATATTTTTTTCTTTAGTGGAACTTGCCTAGTTTGGTGTACTATAATAGACTTTTTAAGTATTAAATTGCAACACATGGTGTGCATGTTAATTTTGATAGCTTTCAATGTTTAAGAATCTATAAGATTTTCATGATCAAAGTATATCAAATAGACTTTGCGACCTGTTTCGTTTAAATGTTCCATCGTTTCCGAGGTCTTCCTACATCTCGGGTTTCTCTTGAGTTGTACTGTATTGCTAATTGTGGGAGTCTTTCTAAGCTCATTCTGTTTGCATGTTTCTTTTATCTTATCTTGTAATTGATTACTTAGTTTCGTATTGGTTGTGTTTGTAGCTCGTTTCTGATGTGTTTGTTAGTAAATCTGTCTAACCGGCTGTATCATTTGACTCCTCTTAAGAACCTCATCTCTGCGGACTGGATTTTCCTATGGTCCTTGTCGTTATTGTCTATGTTTCGCTACCATATAGTAATGTGTTTTTTTTTCTTAGTGATCTTATATAGTATCACACATTCTCTGAAATATGTCTATTTTTTTTATCGATGTCTTGGTCATAGTTGTAGAAAACATCGCAACCTAGGTATCCTTAGAAGGCTATTATTTTTGTTTTATTGTTGATATTTGGCAGTTGTAATCTTTTTATGTTCTTGAATCTGTAGATTGCTTGTTGTAAATTGTCTTCTAAATTTGCAATTCCAGTCTGGTAGTTTGTGAACAGTAATGTGTTAACGTACGTATTTGTATTTTTTTGGATTCTCTTTGGTGTTTCTTGTTTTCGTGCCTTTATCATGTGGTCACTATAAATATTAAACAGAATGGGTGATAGGCCACATTTTGTCTTGATTTGTGTGTGTCAGTCTTTTCCTTCATCATTGTTTTCTATAGTGATTTTGTTGTTATAGTAAAGAATTTTTTTTTGTTTTTTCCATATTGGAATTGGAAATCCACTTTTTTCTATAATTGATCATAGTTTTGTTCTTGCGGCCTTGTTGAATGTTTTAGTAAAGGACAAATATTATATGTGTTTCTAAATTACGTTCTCTATGTCTTTTTATAATCTGCTTCAAAGTGAGGACAGCATTTGTTTAGGATCGTACTTTGCGAAAGCCATTCTGCTCTACTTCTAAGACCACTCGGCTATTGTTTGCGTTCTCGCTGTTATGATTTTCAAATATAACTTATATCCTGAATTTAGTAAACTGATACCCATATAATTGTTGCAAGCTGTTCTATCGCCTTTTTGAAGAGTGATTTTATTTTAGTGATAGTCCGTTCTTGAGGAATTTTAGTTTAGTTTGCTTCCAGCACATATTAGTAAAGTGTAGTAATCTTAATTGTAGAAACATGTCTCCGCATTTAAGCAGTTCAGTATTAATTTTATTAGTTCCTGTGGCTTTACTTTTTTAACGTTTTTACTGCATTTTCTAAACCTTGTATAGTTATATTGTCTACTGTTAAATTCGTCTCTTGTAAACTTATATCTTCACTATTATTAGTTTTGTCTTTTTCTTCTTCCGAATGGTACCACCGTTCTTGGTATTGTTGATCATATATATATATATACATGCAATTGTTTATTTTAGCTGCCAATACTTTTATTTTTGCTGAACTACACTACTTTCCAATTTTTTTAAAAAATATAGGATAAATAGTAATTAAATTTACAAATATTTACATTACTTCAATAATGTGTGGCCTTATTTCAGGCTTTTGTGACCACCTCTTTTTTTTTGTTATTGAGCGGATGGTGTCTTAATAAATTGATTTAGATTACTAGGAGGTTATAGATTCTGCTGAATCTTTTGTGCAATGATATTTCAGACATTTTTACAGATAGTAGACGAAAGGTTGGGTGATCGGATCAGCCATGGAAAAATTTCCACTTTGTTTTGTTGAAGAAAGTTGATTGTATTACGTATCACATATAGTCAAGTGGTATTTTGTTAAAAGATTGTTTATGGCATTCTCTAAAGGAAGATGATCATTTTTTAATACCCATAATTGGCGTTACATGTCTTGTGCGCATGCAGTCTTCTTTGTCTCTTTTTTACGTCTAGGGTGATTTAATTTTCATTTATTGTTTTGGTTTAAATAAAATCTGAATTTATGAAAAATACAGCTTTATGCCACTTGTGTGTTTACAGACATATTTTTGTTGCCCATTGTAATCTTCGTTGCAGATGCACACTAGTCAGTGGTAGTTGCAAGAAAAAATGTCACTCTATTAGACCCATTAGTTGCAATTGGCTACTAAGTTTTCTGCCAATTTCTTGCAAAAAATGCTTTCTTCACGTAGACCATAAATACGTCCTTTTTCAAATTATTTAACTTGTTGATAATGTACTCTTTGTCGACAAGAAGCATTTTTGCACCATGTAAGTTGCATGTACCTAATCTAAATGGTTGACAATATTTTAGTGCCCATTTAATACGTGATATTACTACTTCTCCCAGACGTTATATCTAAGAAATCAAACAGACATAAATATATGGTTCTCAAACTTTAATCGCTTAATCTGATTATGACATGCCTATTTTAATGTAAAAGTTGTAATGTAACATAATTTATTTTTAATGGCTTGCAATTTCAATAAATTGTAGTATTAATGATGCTTGTGAACCATTTTTTTTAGTATTTTTGAGAAATTCAATACATACAGAAATTATGAGGCAGATCCAATATATAACTCTTAAATTTGCTGATTATATAGTAGAGCATCTTTAATTTTAGTTTAAAAACTTGTTTTGCTATATAGCAACATGTAAACCAAAGATCTTGATGACAATATAAGCGAAAAAGCTGTTTAAATTAAAATTGACTTTGTATGTTTTCTATATGCTTGTTTAGTGTGCTATGGTTTTACTAAAACTGTTGCTTATAATCGACGTACTAATCATGTAGGTTATTGTTTTATTGACTTTTTAGTAGACTTTAAAAATTGTAGTAGTTATTAAATCCTAAAGTTTTCTTTGAGTTATGATTATCAATGAATAGTATTAACTTATTTAACTTTTATTGATCTTATACGTTGAACGATTAGCTTCTTAAAGAAGTAATTTGTCATTTTCGGAAAAGAAAAAATGTTGAAATTAAATAGCCCATTAAATTTTCTAATATTCTAATTTTCTTAGTTTTCTGGCAATTTTCTATTAATGGTTGTAAGGTGAGGCTAACATTCATAAGGTTTGATTGATCTTTTCACAGTAAGCATCAAGTTATACAGGATCCATCCCAAAAGAAATGAGCCTTTTTCCAAAAAAAATAGTTTTATTGAGCAGATCGCTACAACACCTCAAAATTCTTCAAAATAGGATCCTCCTGCATCAATGCACTTTTGGAGACGGGTCTTCCAAGTCCGGAAGGCTTCCTGGTAGGCCTCCTTAGGGATGTCCTTGAGGGCTGCTGTGACATTCTCTTGGATGTCCTCAACCGAGTCCCAGTGCTTGCCCTTTAGCACTCTTTTCAACCGCGGAAACAAAAGAAGTCCGGGGAGACAAGTCCGGGCTGTAGGAGGCTGGGGAACCACGCCGAGTTGAATCGGCCAGGTATTGTCACGATGAACGCGTGTGCTCGGCGCGTTGTCAACACCCGCGGCACAAGTTTGGCGCACACCTTCCGCATCGATAAATCCTCGAAATGACTCGATGTACTGTCGATTTCGGAATGTTTAGGCATCTGCTACTTGATAAACACTGAACCGACGATCGGCGTTCAAAAATCGCGCACTCGCTGCACGTTCTCGTCGGTTCAGGAGGTTGACGGTCGTCCAGACCGAGGTTCGTCACCACCTCTTCGGCCCTCCTTAAATGCTTTGTGCCACTTTTTAACTTGCAGTACGATAAACAATCATCCTTGAAGGCCTCTGAAGCATTCCAAACGTTTCGGTAGCATTCTTGCCGAGTTTGAAGCAGAATTTAATTGCGTAGCGTTGATCGATTTTTGAATCCATCGCGCCGTGTCGAAAATTGAAAATAGACATTCACGGAAACACGTCCTGCCGCTCCAGAGCTCAGAGCCGACTTGCACCGACCGCGTATGGAAGCTAAGACCCCACCACCTGCCCCAAGCGTCAGAGCACGCCGGAATGTACACTCGCGTCCGAAAAAATAAGGCTCATTTCTTTTGGGATGGACTTATATATATATATATATATATATATATATATATATATATATATATATATATATCATACATACAGCTGGTTACATTAATGCGAGGGGTTTATTACAAGTACATAACATAAACTACTTGAAGTAGAATCAGCAAGTTGAGTCATCGACTAATCGTACCTCATGCCTAGTGTTTCCAGGCATACAAAATTTTGTTATCTTCGGTGTGCTTTGTGCGCATGTTTGCTCTTACATTCAAGCTCTGAGGTCACTGTTCTCAGTTCCTAAACATTTACAAAATATTACTTTGTTGTATTTATTAGCCTACTGCACTGTAAAATGACTATTGTCAGGTATTAGATTTTAAACTAGGAATTAAATCCAACAACTTGGGGGGCGCTCTGCGATGCACAAAGAAAGCCTTCAATTTTACGCCTTTACAACAGACAATAAATTAACTTAATTTTTTTTATTCTAGTATGATTTCAAAAAGAAATCTAAACTACTCCAGCACTTGACCACGCACCAATAATACCTTACATAAAGTTTTTCAAAGAAGCAAACGTTATTGGCTGACTTAGAAGCTCCTAAAGCAATCAATGACTTTGATCGGGAATTAGTTGCAACTTTCCTGGCAGAAGAAATTTCTCTAAATAAGTTGGAGAAAGGTCCGCTTCTAATTTCTTAAAAAAGTCCTCAGTGTAAAGGACACTACGGTAAGTTGTACCCTCAATCCACGAGGAGGTGTTAAATGAAGTGAGACGAGAAATCGAAAACTCCAGGATATGGATTAGCGTCGACGGGCGACCATTGCTGTTGGTTGCAATATTATCAACGTGATTCTCAGGAAGCTTGACAGAAGCCCAGGCGTCGGCCACCATTTTTATGTGGGCCCGTTGGAGAAACCAATGCCTCCACCATTGTGCAAGCTGTTTAAGAGACCTTACGAATGTTGTGGCTAAAAGCGTCAAACATTGCCGAAAGAGTCTTGCTCACGGTCACGGACAGTGTGACGTATATGCTTAAGGCAGGACAGACTACAACACTTTTATTCAAAGCTGCTATACACCACTTGCCTAGCCTACGAACTTCACAGACTGGTAGTGGCTGTAAGAGAGGCCTACTCGAACGTGAAAAAATTTATTTTTTAAAGAAAAAGTTTTTTTTGGAAGTCCTAACCGAGTTACGAATTTAAAAAAAATTATCGGGCACTTCTCTTCTTCCTCAACAAGTGATTACCAGATGGGGCACTTGGTTCTCTGCTGCCTCTATTATTAATAACATTTTCGAAAATTTATTCAGGTAATAGAAGAACTGGAAAACAAAGCTGTGTGTGCGGGAGAGGCGAAAGAAATGGAAAAAATCTAAAAAGTGAATTAACTGCGAAAACTTGTGGGCTTATCCCAGCAAGTATAGAAAAGCAAGTATAGAAAAGATGTAGACAACAAACCTACCACTCACCGGTTTGATGTTAGAGTTGAAAAAAGCAGTGAAAGAGTTGGAAAGCTGGCCAGGAAAGATGGAGTCAAAAATTAGGGGCAAGATAAGGCGTGTTGGAGAGGAATGGCGAATGGAGAGGGGGGAGCACTAAAACAAATTATTAATATATTGGCAGGAACTTCTTGTGAGATTTCCACGATGTGGTAGTAGAGCAATTTAATTCGTCATCTAGTTGTTCTTTGCAATACAAATAATAAAAAATCACAAATATTTTTCTTTGCACGTTACACCAAAAAAAAATACTTTAAAAAGTACAGCATTTAAGCGAGATATCTTTTTTGTTGTTTTTTGTGATATAAAGTTATAATTTTTGAGATATATTTTTGAATACTAAGAGATATTATTTGCCGGGCTGTGCTAATTATACATTTCCGAACAAAGTCGGTCAATATGTTTTTTTGTTTAATTGTTAATATCAGAAGATGGCGCTTTTGTGAAATACAAAGAAAAACGGTTTCAAGAGTCATCAAAATCAGTGCCAGACTTGGACCTTAACATTGTCTAGGTTTATTTATATATCATTTAAAGTTTTCTTATATATATAATTAAAGAGTAACTAAATACAATATTGAATCTACCACTAACTGCCGTACATAGAGTTTCTTTCTAATATTGTACATAACTATATCATAAATGATTGAATAAAGTCGGTTAATAGTTTTTTTTTTACTTTATTGTTAGGCTATATGAGTTTGTGCTTTTGTGCAATACAAAAAATCAAGAATCGTGAAAATAGTGGTAATAAAACTTTGTGAACAAATAGCGCTTAGCGTTGAAGTTGCGACGATAAATCTATAGCAGTAAAACGTTCCATTCTGTAAAGTTATTTTATCCGTGAATAGTTCTATTATGCTAAACATTTGCTTTTCAGAAAGCCTTGTTTTCTAGAGTTTTGTTCTACAGATCATTTACATATTTTACTACATTCAGATTCACCCATAAAGCATTTTGAATGCATATATAAGGTACGTCCGAAAAGCAATGTAACTGATTCCAAAAAATTGGGGATATGTTAATATACACTTGATATTCTTCAAAATGCAGCATTACTAAGGGTCACGCATCGTAGCTTTTAAACTGGAATTTCTTTCAAAGCATCTGTCACAGCAGCCTACACGTTTTTAAAAGTCTAAAAATGACGTTTTTAAGCTAATAATACATAAAAAATTGATACAATTTTTCTTATGTTCGTCGGCCAAAATCGTAGTAATCAATTTAGCACAAATTTTTTATATCTACAACTTCGTCATTATTTATCTTTATCTTCTATTAATTTAACACTCAAACGTTGGTCAAAGTCTAAAAGCGCTTTTATATTAGCCACATTTCGGGTGTATCTTCTATTTAACCTCTGTAATAATCATTTTTTATTCTTTATAAAAGCAGCTTAAAATATAGGCGTATTTCATAGTTATTTTAAAACCGACTATGTCTATAAACAGTTTAAGTACAAAAGTATTGCAGGGGGATGTTAACTATCAAGTACGTCTTCGTACTCGTTTTAAGAAGTGTAAGGCAAATAAATGATTTAATTTTATGTACTACACATTGTGTACTGTATATTTAACATATCTGCGTTATGTATTAATAAAAGCAATTTAATCTCAGGATTAGATCGGTTAGTGCTCCACATTAAAATTATTAAAACTTATTTTGTTCTTTAGCTCCTAATAAGTATTAAGTTTATACTTTTTATTCCTTTTTTTAATCTTGGAATGTATATTCTATAGTATTACCTTATGTTTTTTTTTTGTTTTTGAGGTTGTTTTATTTGGTTGAACGTTTATCTTTATTAATTAGCTTAACCATGCAATTACTTCCGTTTAATGTTGAAATTTGAGAAGTGGCGTACATATATTATAATGCTGTTATGGTCTTTAGCCTTTTTGAAGTATCTTAAAGTGACAATTCAAATAATCGTACGCCTGATATCTTCGCATTGCAACAACTTTTGTGAATGTTATGTAGATATTTAAAAACCACCGTTGTATATTTAACACTTTAATTTATAATTTTGCAAATATAGTGTGCCTAAAAGTCTTTAAACCATCAGATTATATGTTAAAAAGTTTCTATAATTTTTTGATTTACTTAAATATCTACACCAATAATAAAGACATAGATAAATAAAGAAAATTGGACAAACACAATAAATATATTTAAAAAGGTTGCACCAGTTTTTTTTTGCTTTAAAACTAAATATTAGTTTTAATTTTAAGATCTCTGGTTTGTCGGCGTAACACTTATCTTTGATGGCTCCCCACAAACAATAGTCTAACGGTGTCAAATCGCAGCTCCGGGGCGGCCAAACGACATCAGAATTTCGACTGATAATGCTATTTTCGAAGACAGTGCGCAAAAGATCGATTGTAACGTTGGCTGTGTGGCACGGAGCGCCGTCCTGTTGAAACCAAATGTCGCCAATATCTTCCTCTTCAATTTCTGTGAACAAAAATTCGTTCAACATGGCCCGATAACGCTCACGATTGACTGTAACAGGCGCTCCTTGCTCATTTTCGAAGAAAAATGGCCCAATGATGCCTCTGGACCAAAATCTGCACCAAACAGTGACTCGTTATGGGTGCATCTATGTAGTGCTCTGACATTTCTTTCCAATTTTTTGCTTATTTGTAGTTCCTTTAGGGTTTCATAGATATATTTTCTTCGGACCAGGTCGAATGCTGCTTTTAGGTCGAGGAATGCTGTATATAATTCTTTGTTTTTATTTAGTGTCTTTTCTATTATGGCTCGTAGGGTATAGATGTGGTCTTGCGTTTGTCACCCAGAGCGGAAAGCCGCTTGTTTTTCTTGTATTTTGCTTTCGATTTCTTTTCTAAGTCTTTTCTCTATTATCCTGGTGTATAGTTTTAAAGCCACTGGCGACAGGCATATTGCTCTATAGTTGTCGCAATTGGTAGTTTCACCTTTTTTATGGATAGGTATTATTATATTTTTCGTCCATTTTTGTGTTATTTCCTCTTCTTTCCATGCTTGTTGGGATATACATTTCAACCATTGGATTGCTGCTACTCCTCCTTTTTTGAATAGTTTGGGGTATATGTTGTCTTCCCCCGGTGATTTTCTTTTGCTTCATTCCTTTTTATTAGGTATGCTCTTTTACTTTGATCTGTTTTTTCCCTTAGATATTTTTTCCATTCTTCTTTCTTTTCTTTAACCTTTATCTTTACATTTTCGTTCCACCATTTGGTTCTTTTCCTTTTTGGGTTTTCCTGCATCTTCTTTATGCCGCATGTTTCTGTTGCTATTTGTAGTATTGTTTCTTGGAATATATTCCATCTTTTGTTTAGCGTCCATGGGTTTCTTCTCGTTGTTCCTGTTCTAGTATATTTAGTTTTTCTTCTAGTTTTTCCTCGTATTGTTATGTGTGTGGGTTTTGTAGTGCATAGATGTTTATTTTATCGTAGTTTTTATTTCGTTCTCCTTTGGGTTTACGGATGTTAGTATCCGTTACCACTAGATTGTGGTTTGTACTTAGTTCTGCCCCTCTTATGACTTTCACGTCATTTATGGCGTATCTCATGCTTCGTGTGTAGGTAATATAGTAAATCACACTTTTCTGTCCTAATTGTTTCGCTTCGTAAGTTACTTGTGGATGTTTTTATGGTTGAACCATGAGGGAACACATGGTTTGTGATGCAGTATTCCAGCATCCTTTCTCCGTTATCATTTATTTCACTCTCCAATCCATAGGCACCCATTGATCCGTATCCTTGTTCTTTATCGGCTCCTATATGGGTATTCCAGTCTCCCATTATCAATAAACGCTTATTTGTGTTTTGCATTTTTTCTATGGTACGTTGCAGTTCTTCTTAAAACGTGTCTTTTTCGTATTTGATGGCCGTGTGTGTTGGTGCATATATTTGTATAATCCCTACTTTTTCTTCTAATTTAAGGTTCACGGTTATGATCCTGGAGTTTATAGCTTCCCAGTTCGTTACTTTTCTGTCTAACTCTGTATTTACTATTATCCCCACGCCATCTGTTGCTCGTTATCCTATTGGGGGGCCGGAGTATCTGAGTGTATATCCGTGGTCTAACGGTTTTATGCCACATCCTGTTTTCTTAACTTCTGATATTCCGAACATATGTACTTTGTATCCTTGCATTTCCTCCACAATTTCACTTTATTTTTCTTTGAGGGTGGTAATGTTCCATATGCCAAATCTTATCCTATTTAGCGCCTGTCGTCGTCTGTTGGTCTGTCCTAATCCGAGGCTCGGTAAGTTTCTCTGAATCGTGATACCTTCAGTGGGTGATTAGCCTGACGTGAAGGGCCCCGCTAGCTCGGGACAACTGAGCTCCAGTTATACCTCTAGACGGTAAGTCGTCAGAGCCTCGTTCGTTATCTAGGAGAGGGTACCGCGTGCAGGTGAAGTTGACATTTGAGTGGCTGGGTGTTGGCGCCACCCCTTACCCTCCCTATACTAATACATACTGCAAAAACATTGTGTTTAATCGAATTTAAAAGAAAAACCTAATTCTATGGGAACAGAAAATCCTCAGAAAGATATATGGTTTGGTGAATGAAAATGGGGAATAGTAAATGTTAACTAATTTGTTATGCGGAAGCAACGATATTCTCAGATATTAAAAGTAAAACAGTCAGATGGCTGGATTATATCGAGTGGTCGCAACTTGCAAGGAAAATTTAAAAAATGTTAAATAGTAAACCAGAAGGTATGAGAAGAAGGGGAAGATCGTAACAGAAGTTAAGAACCGAGAAGAAGAGTAAAATCACTGACCATCCATCCAAAGTAAAGAGTGGATATGATCTCAGGAGGTGGCAATGCTAGTAAAAACCGTACTTTTATATACACTCACTGGCATAGAAATCCTCCCATCTCGGTTTCTCTCAATAATATTCAGTTATCCACTCTTTTTTTATGGTATTTTTCAATTGAAATTTGAAAAATGCTAACTAAGTGAATTTAGGATCGAGTACGTCATTTTTATTGCATTATTAGTCACACTTCTACTTAAATTATTCTTTCATGTTACCTAGAGATGACAAAATAAAGATAACAACAAAACACATACTTTATTTTAACTTTAAAAAACTTAGCTAAACGACAAAAACAACCCCGATGTAAAGTTTTAATATTGCGTATTGCCTCCTAGTGCAGACATCCGGCGATTCATTTTGTAGATCATCTCCCAAATATCTTCTTGAGGGATCTGATCCCATTCTTCGAGTAAAGAAATTCGGAGTTCGTTGAAGTTATTTGAAGCAGCAGGTCTGGCTCTGAGGCATCGTTGTAACATGTCCCAAACATGTTCTATAGGATTTAAATCGGGACTATTTCCCGGCCAGTCCATAACGAGAATCTGAACTTCATTTAAGAAGGCAGTTACGATTCTTGCAGAGTGTGGTCGGGTGTTATCATGCAAAAGGAATCACATGAGGTAACAGAATCTTTTCTACATACCTATCTGCAGTTAATGAACCTGCTTCAATACATACAAGCTCCGTTCGTGCATCAGCAGAAATCCCTGCCCACAAGATAATTGAACCTCCACGAAATCGTACACTTTTCAAAAAATTACAAGGAGCAAATTTTTCTCCCCTTCTTCTCCATACTAGTTCACGACCATCTGAGCCACGAACATTAAAACTGGACTTATCAGAAAAGATAACGGTCCTCCACTGTTCGATTCTCCAGTTTGCATGATTACCCCCAAACGCCAAACGTGCTACTCGATGTTGCCGTAGCAATCTTGGACCTAGTGCTAGTCTTTTTGCACTCAAATTTGCTTCATTGAGTCTCCGTCTAACTGTTCTTTCAGAAATATTGACATTTCTTACACGCTGAAGGGCATTTCGAGTCTCCACTGCAGTAGTATGTCGATTTATTAAGGTAGACAAAATGATAAAACGGTCGTCACAAGCGGGTGTTTTACGTTTAGCTCCCGTTCCCAACCTGCAACCATAGCTACCGGTTTCTCTAAATCTTCTATAAACATCTTTTAGCGTTGAACGAAGAATACCTATCCGATTAGAAACATAACGTTGACTGCGTCCGTCTTCAAGTAATGCAACTACCGGCAAATGCATAATTTGAATGCACTATAAACCAAAAACACTAGCAATAAAGGAATTAAACTGAAAGTAACAAAGAAATTCAGAGAAATTTAAAAAGAACACAAGAATAAATACAAAACTTTATTCAGCTCAAATTTAGAACGTAAATGACTTTAGCCGGATTTCTTTTAAATGCTTGTTTTGGCAATTTCTTTCTAACAGATGTGATCGTTATTATCAACAACTATGCCTGCTAGTAAAATAGATACCATTTTCAATAGTGTACCTAATGATATTAGTTAATAACTAGATATTATTGAGAAAAACCGGGGTGGGCGGATTTCTGTGCCGGTGAGTGTATATAAAAAAAACAGGAAGCAACTGAGAAGCCTTTAAGGGAAATTAAGGCCCTTTATGGTCCATAGAATCAAGGAGTAGTAGCATTTTGATATAAATTTTGTATAAATTAAGCGTAAAAGTTAAAAAATAACTTTCACTTCCATTTTTAAACACCTGAGGGATATGTATATTAAACTCGATCTAAATCTAGCTGGAATTATATAAGTTCAGTACTATCCAAAACACTTCAAGATTATTTTCTCTATTTTTTCTCCGACTTTATTCATGTCCAAACTTATTGCTCAAATAGATATACTTGTAAATCCCATATGAATTATAAGAGTTATCGTATCTGAAATAATTTATTTTTGTTAATAAATTAAGGTCATTATAAAGATAATTTTTTGAAAAAGTTTTATGAAAAGTTGAATAATATGTTAATGCTCATGCATATAGGAAATCAGTGATTTTGACAAATTATGCTAAACAACCTCCGATTCTCTAAAAACACAAAATATCGATCTAGAAAAGTTGTAATTTGCTGAGGTACACCAAATGGTTTAAAGGGATGCTTTATGATGTACTGTTGTTCTTTGTATACATTCTTAAGACTACTGGATTTATATCAGTGATAGTATGCGACAACATAGAATGTCAATATTTACTTTAGAAACAAATGTTGTTTTAGTTAGTATTTTGAAAAATAATCCAACTTAATATATTTTATTTAGTGCAGCAGAAGAAGACTAGAAAGTAAGCAATATGCACAGACAATAAAAAATATCAAATATAAATAAAGAGCATAAAATTTTAATTTAGCCGATATTTGTGTTATCATTGTTATCTGTAATAAACTATTTTATTTAATTTTTTTATTAAAGGTGTGCTAAGGAAGCAAAGGAGTCCTGTAGGATGAGATTGAAGGTGCCCAAATGTAATTAAATTCGAGTAGTACGCTAATCAGAGATGTGAAGCGACGTTTGAATGTGACATATGAATTAAAACTTGAGCATCCCATTAGGTAGTAACCCCGCTCGAATGCGCACTTGCCCCCAGTCTCGCCGTCACAGCTAATGCGCTTAGCCGCCGTCTTCTGGGATGGAAATCTTTGAATTATTGCTCGGCGAACCCAAATTTGGCAGACGAAACTGGGTTAACTCTTATATACGTGGGCGGGTATTATATAAACTTCAAAATTAGCAATTTGAAACGCTAAAGGCAAAATGCAAATTGTCGTTTTCGTTTAGCGGCTTTTGGTGGTAATAAGGGGTTAGCCTTGGAAATTCGGGTGTCGAGAAATTTAAATTTAAAATGCTCTTGTTAGCAAAAGTGTACATTTTGTAGTTGGCTGACTTTTTGTATTAATAATTTTATTATTCGTTAAAGGAGGCAAAGAAATTTTAAATGTTATAGCAGTGTGTGGTAAGTAACAACAATTAATATTACAAATTGTTTAAATAATATAAAAAGTTTAAATATCAAAATAATTGTTAAAAAATAATTCAAAATGAAGTAATATTAAATAAGAAAAATAGAAAAAATCCATATAAGAAAAGAATTAATAAAAGTAAAGCTTCTGTACTTGTACACATGTAAGTTCTGTATATTAAAAAAAATGAATAAAAATTTAAAATACAAGTAATTGATTACAATAATAAGTAAAAATAGCAATAATATTAAGAGTTTTCAGAAAATGATACAATTATCAAAATAATTAATTAGTCCATCGCTGAAAATTACCCGAAATCTAATACAGTTCCAGTTAAGAACAAATCATAGCTCAAATATCTTTTGTCGCTCAACATAATTGTCCTGAAAGTTTTGACAGAAAGCAACAGTTGGTATCTGTGCAAGAAGCGTTTATTTCGTAAAATTTTTGTCCAACTAAAATAAAACCGATCGAACTTAAATAAGGAAATAGTTGCTAAGACATATTTTAATAAAACATAAGCTAATTAATAGTTCAATGTAATTTAACTTGTGTTTTATTTTTTAACATAATCCATATATATTTAACATATTTAGTTCTACATCATTTCAGCATTTTGATTCCTGATTGTAAATGATTTTCTTTAAGAATAATTCTTTAGAATAATTTCGTTATTTGACCTAATAGAATAGATGTATGTCCTAGAGAGCAGGATTAGGCGAACAACGTGGATGCGAAATGATTTTATCTTTAATTCAACTTTTGCCAAACGATGTCGGTTGTTTCAATTGAACATCCTATTTTTTTCATCACTTCGCAATGTTTTATTTAAATTGCTTCAGTTTGTCTAACAGTACAGTATAATAATTCAGTAACGGTTATTTCTTTTTTAAGACAGCGAATAAACAGGCTTTGCTTTTCTTGAAGCCAATTCATTGTATCCAATTCATTATTTAGATTAGATTTTAATTTTTGGTATGTAAAAAAGTACATATGTTATGCACGGTAACCATTTGTCGATTATGTAACTTAAACTACAAATTTAATCTTAACAAAAATTAAGAAGAAACATGAATTAGCCTATGATGAAGAAGAAGAAAAAAAATAATAATATAAATGTTGTGTGGGGAGCTTTAGTCACTGCCGGTCTCTTTATGATTACATAAGTTTTGGATGTGTTACCTTACTAGGTCTTATGACTATTGCCGTTGCAGTCGTCTCGTAACAACTTGTTCAGCATGGTTAGAGTGACCTGGGATATTGTTGTCATATTTGATAGCGGTCTTTTGATTTCGCTAGCTAGATTGTACTAGAGCAGTGGTCTCCAACCTTTTCAATGTGCTTACTACTTTGATAATTTTGGAATAAACCATGAGCTACCTAGTCGTAAGCGACGTAAGCCAACCTAATGAAATAATGCACAGTTGTATTCGACATACATGTATTTATTTTATCAATTAACTAATACATACTAATAATAAACTAATAACAGAATAACTAATATTACTAATATACACGACATATGGTAGGTGTTTGAAAAATAAACGGAATTTTATGCAGTCACAATGGCATGTCACATACAATTTAATAAAAGTGAATAAAAATAACAAAAAACGACGCACTCTGTTAAACAAAAACAAGTGCAGATAAAAATGCATGTTCAATGAAGAGGCTGGCACTCACACTCATCGATAAGTCTTTTAATGCAGTATAGCTTGATAGAACCATTCGAATACAATTATCCAAATGTTCATCTGTAAGTCGATTGCGGTATTTGTTCTAAATAAATTTCATATTGGAGAAAGCAGATTCACACAAATAGGGTTGAACTAAATAACGCTTTCAGTTTTAAGACAACACGACATAGAACTGAATATTTTTCTTTACTTACTGTAGGCCAGATACTAACGACTAACGATTTTAAGACTAAATCATTTTGAAACGCAATCACTTCCATTTATGTTGCAGCGATGTCTTCGCCAAAGTTCTGCATAACACTAATTGCAAACTGTTGGATATCAATTTCCATGAAATGTGAAACAACAAATTTGCCACTAAAGCCATTTCGTTGAAATCCTTAAAACGATTTTTAAAGTTATCCTTCAAGTTAGAAACTATTTCTACATTATATTTACTGTCATAGGGTTTTAATAGATTTTGAGATATCTTTTCGAAAGAATAGAAAAATGCTTGGCATCTCGGTTGATTAGGTTTTATTCCCAAAATTCAAGCTTTTTGATAGATGCTTTTATATCAAAAATCATTTCTGCCAGTTCTTTGTCTCTCCCCTGAAGCTGCAAATTAAGTTTATTTAATTTTTCTGTAATGCCCACGAGAAAACTAAAATCTCTAAGCCAGTTCCAGAATCGGTTCATCGCGTTGTTTGAAAAATTGAACTATGGCAGATAGGACATCATTGAAACGTTTCAGCACTCGTCCTCTACTTAACCATCGAACGTCATAGTGAAGAGTGCCATCATTGCAGTCAATTTGAGCTCTATATTCAAATTTTTCGAATTAATAACATTGTTGAAATGGAAAAATTTACCCATAATGCTTCAGTGAATAACTTCGATCTTTACGACATAACCACCAACCTTATCACAACCACCATGCTGAGCGCCATCGGTTGTCAACCACATCTTTCGATATGAATTTTCGAAGAAATAATAGTTTTGAAATGGAAAAAAATCATTGCTTATTACTTCTACTGTCCATCACTGTTAGCGAAATCAAAATTTCTAGTCAAACATCTGTTTTATTTCGTAAAATTAAATAATTAATCTGCAGTCTTCTAAAAACCTGTTATTATCATTTCCTGTCCATAAGGTTTCTGGAAATTATCTAACCACATCTGTTGATTCAGTTGCGGCCATTTTTGCAGTTTTAAAAATATTACATGTTGTCTCAATTAAGGTTTCTTAATTGTAATATCAGCTTATTACTTGTCTCGTGGCTATCACTGTAATAGAATGATTTTCTAAATTGAGTAATTTTATAGCCTCTCAACATTATGTCTTTTTTCTAAAGTTGAGACAGTATATTACATCTGAGCTTCTAAACATACATTTTACCTTTAACTTCTGTAAATAAGTGTTGTTCTTCCCATTCCGAATGGAAATAGTATGTCTTTACCTTCTTACTTCTGCTTGCCATAATTCTTTTTATTGTTCTCTACTTCTCTACTTCTCGAATACTAGAATGCTGGTCGATTCTAGCCGACTGTATCCGATTCTAGCTGATTCTAGCATGGTGATGTTGGCGCCAGACTGCTCACCGCAGTGTTGCCATTGCTTTGTTTATTATAATATTTTGCGACACTTACAGAAGCTTTCCTATGATTTTTACACCTTTGCATTTTTAAAATTTAAATTATGTTGTGAGCTAACAGAATTGCCTTTGCGAGCTACCGGTACCTCGCGATCGACGGGTTGGCGACTACTAGAGGATGTCGCTGATTACGTATCAGAGTTCATTGGACAGTATTCAGGGAGTCTTTGATGAAATATCTGGAAGATTTTAGTATGGGACACCTTGGTGTAGCTCCAGAGTTGATCCACTATGACCAAATTAGTTTCAGGATAATTTTATAGAGTAGGATTTTGTTTGATACGGATAGTTGTGAGCGTATTTTAAAGAACAAAGTGAGCTTTTGATCGAGTTGTATCACGAGATATTTCACCTTGGTTTTTATCGGGATTGGAGCGTTGTGAATACTGGTTTGTGGTCATTGGATATGTCTCAAGGTAAAATTAATTTGTGTAGATTTATTTGTTTTAACCGTAACTTTCCATTCGTGGAACAAGTCTTGTAATAAATTGAGATGTCTTTGCAGGCGACATGATAACTGTGTCGTCCGGAAATGTGATTAATACAGCATAGTCTACAGTAATCGGTACATTCCACGTGTAGATCAGGTATAATAGTGGATTTAAGTGCTGTTCTGCGCAACTCCAGAGGTGATTTGGTGAAAGCTTGATATTGTATTTTTTAACTTCCCAGGTTTTGTGAGGTATGACTATTACCAAGTATAGCTGGTTGGGAAGTTACAGTTTGAGTTTGTATGACATATGTGCTGTGCTATATTTTATCAAATGCCTGTTTTATGTATGAGAAGGCGGCTAAACAGACACTCTTGCTTTCTAAGCTTTTCATTACGTGAGTGATTATTCGGTGGCTTTGGTCTCGAGTTGAATGCAAAATCCACATTGGTACGATGCGATAAGCTGGTCTAGGTCTACAACGTATTTATTTAAGCAAGGGCAAGAGATTTATTAGTTTGCGTGATTATAGATAAGTGGGCGGTTTTTCAGGTTAGGAATAATTACAAACTGAGAACGTTTTCATAAAACAGGATAGTAGCAGAGCTGTGTGCCATTGAATATTGTAATAATGAAAATAATAGCTCTTTTGGGAAGTTTGTCCAATACTTTACTAACTATGAGACTATAACCGGGGAGTTTCCGTGGATTTGCTAGTTGTATTTGTTGAGAGACTTCTGTTGGCTTGAAGGATTTGAGTGGCCGTAAGAGTTGACACGCAACATCGAGGAAGGATTCAATTTATCTGTCGTCATTGTTGTTTTGTGAGTGTGTTATTTTAATAATGTTATCTAAATGTTCGGTAAATGTATTTGCTTTAGCCTTGCCCAACCTAGCTTAAATACCATCTATGATAGGTAGGATCATCATAATTGGGCACTTACATTTTTTTATTTACCTATTTGAAGGTTCTATTGCGAGTTTTGGGTAGTGTTGCTTGCAATTGATGAGTAAGCCAGGTGAGGAAAGTTTTGTACCATTTATCTCTAGTCCTATGTTATTAATTCCTTGCCTTCCGTTTTCAGCGATGAGGTCTCGTATGTAACAGAGAATGTTGTTTGTTGCAGATGGAGTGTATATCAGATTAGGAGTAGCTTGCCATGCAGCATCTTCTATAGTTGTAATTTTCGAGCATTTTTTTTAAATTCTTATAACAAAATTAATTTCCATTTGCGGGAGGCTTCGAAAATGTTTTTTTTATTACTGTCAAGCTAATAGTTATAATAACTGCGGTATCATCAGAGGATGGGTCTAAGTTTGATTTAATTTAGTAATAAGTCCTCTACCGTAAGGTAGAAGAGGATTGATTATGTATGTATGTATGGTAATAAGTATTCGCTAAGCCACTGACGACTGCGTGATCGAGTAAATCAAGTATTTTGTTTGGGTCGCTAGGTCAATAAGTTGGTTCACCGGTAGATAAATGGTCATACACGTAGTTTTTTAGAAGATTGCGTCCCTTAAGCCTCAAACTGTATTCTTGAAGTTTCAATCACCTACAGCGTTGAATTTTGGGCCTAACGTTAGAAGAAGGTTATCATATTCTTCGGTGAATATGAGATTTAATTTTAATTTTTATGCTTTGTAGTTTTTTGGACCAATAATTATCTAATTCATAATTGGAGTTTCTTTTTGATGTTTAACTATTGATAATAATAAATATTGATAATCGGGTGATTAACAAAATAAACTGTAAAATGAAATGTTCTAATAGCTGATAGTTGTTAATTTGTTGAAGTTGTGATAACGAGATTACTTTCTGAATGTGTCGAGTGATGCCATTGGCGTTCCAGATAGCGAGTTGTATTGTGGTCACCACTTGAAGTTTTTTTGTTAATAACTGTGGAGAGCATGTTTAATTAAATGCTGTTATGACACCTTAACTGGCCAGGCATTGATTTGAATTGTTAATGTTTGCCTTTAAGAGTGCTTGATAATAGTATTCTGCGCTTTGAAAAAGTAGTTTATATATTTCTGTTGTTGGTTCTGTTTTATTGGAGGGAGGGAGATCAACAATATTTGTAGCTGTCTGTCTTATGTGCGTTTTATTTTTTCTAAATGATATATTTCTAGATATCTAAAGGTCTTTGTATACTCTGCACCCTTTGTAGCTAGCCAAATGATTTTCTTGGCGTAAGGCAACTATAGTTTACGTTTTTTGGTTTTTATTGTATACAATAATGTTTTGTTCTTCACCATATTTAACAGAATTAAAGGGCCCGTTACAATATGTCATGGTATGGTCATGGTTTTGACAACGTGTACATTTTTGTCTTAAATAGTTTAATCAAGGCCTGTATATTACT
Organism: Sinelater perroti; assembly: GCA_036346155.1. Taxonomy (NCBI): domain Eukaryota; kingdom Metazoa; phylum Arthropoda; class Insecta; order Coleoptera; family Elateridae; genus Sinelater; species Sinelater perroti. Next base: position 16,029,918 of record JARFIY010000265.1, read on the forward strand.
TAAGTATTTAATGTCAAATATTTGTTATTATGTTCTTTTGGCTCTATGACATAAACAGACATAAACAGCACTACTGGTAGTTTTGATCTATATTTATGATAATACATATTTTGTGTAGTTAGGTCATTTGCAAATAGCTACTTCACTACTGTATTCCTTTTCTTCTTTCAACGGGTACATATGATGTGTTATGCTCTGGATCTTAAAGTCTGCCGTATATTTTTTGTATGAGTCTGAGGTGAGCATGTTGATTTTAACTATGTTATTGGCCAATGCTGTTGTGTAATACTGTTCTTTTTCTATAACCGAGATGATGCTGGTAATTATTTAATTATAATTGTTAACTTTATAGATGAACACCGGTGGGTATTTATTAGTTTTTGACTGTTAACTGCTAGATTCGTGTTTGGAGTTTCCGTTGTTGGTTTCTGTTTGAGAGAGAATCTAATATCCATTCAAGTAATTGTTTGGCTAGACTGTTGAAAGTTGGGAGCTGGCTTTGGTTTCCGTCCCCTTTTCTTAATCGTTTGCCATTTGGTTGTACCGTTTATAGACATGTTGTTTCGGCTTAAGGATGTTTGTCAATATTTGCTACAGTATGTATTTGCTGATTTGTAAGTATTTTATTTGCCTGGAAGTATGGGGTTGTGGAGGGGTTAATTACATAAGAGGGTGGTGTTAATGTTTTATTTTCAGTTGCAATTAGGAACTGTGACATTGGTTGATTGCTAAATTAGTTTTTTATTGTACAAATGAAAAATTCTGCATGTTAGAAAAATTAAATGTGCATTAGTGGTTTCCCGAGAGGTTTGAGAGTTTAGCGCTGATGGTTTGGGATTGAGCCGTCAAAGACCGTAGCCGCTTCCAGGAACATGGGTTACCATATTTAAATAAATTAAATTATATAATTGTAAGTAGGGTCTTACAAATGTGTAGCCTGTGTAATTTTCAACACCGAGCTTGTTTTTCTTAGGTTCACTTGTCTACGTTTAGCACTTTTGAAGATAGTAGAGCACAGAGAACGTATTTACTCTTTAAAAATCAAATGACCACTAACTTATCGGTTATAGTTAATTGCTTTCTTCTTAAATACTATCAAATTACTGTGTTTAAATATATTCTGTTCCGGATTCAACAAACGAGGCACTTATTTTTTTATTGTCTAAAATATTCGTTCATAAAATATATTCAATTTTAATCACCTTTATTTAACGATTTGTCAAAACCATTGTATGAACTTTATCTAAATAATCTGGTGTCATTGCCGTTCTTAGATAACTTAAATGTAGTTCGTTACTTGTAGGTATGTATGCGGTCTTATTTAAATTCATAAACCCAAAAATTCTTGATAAAAAAAAAGATCTTTATCATCAGTCAACTTAATTCTTCTTCTATATTAAAAGATTTGGCGGTATGAAAAAATTGCTAATCCAATTATTTAATAACATTTGCAAAAAAGTAACCTTTAGTAATAATTTTAGAAACATTTAAATCTATTCTCATAGAGCTGCTGGGCATAAACCTAGATGATTTTAACTAGATCGATTAAATTCTAGTCAAAATATTGTTTATAAAATAAATGCATCAAACTTTATGTTGGAACAATCGATTAAGTGCCGTTTTGGGGTAAAAGTGTATTGTTGCTCTTTAAGTTTGCAACAAAGCTTTAGCTTATGTAGTAGAGAAAACGTAAGCAGCTATACTCATTTCTGATTTAAGACACTCAGACTAACTACCCTATAAGCATATCCTAGTTACTTAGGTACTTGTCGGTATTCCAGACTGTATTGTTTTGTTTTTTAAAAAAAGCTTCCAGGCTTTCGGTGAGGTCAAATCAAATAAACTTCTTTTTGTTAGTGTCTTCTTTGAGCATGATGTTTACCAAAGTGTTTTTTTTTTGGTTTGTTAGCTTCAGCTATGAAAAAAAAGGAAAAACACACGTAGCTGTGATTGAATCAAATGACTCTTTTTTAATTATATTTATATTGTTTAAATATAGCTATGTATCCTCTAACGGCGTTGTTAGCAGATGTAGCTTTGTGCGGAATCAATTAGGTAACTGATTTTTAGTTGATTTTTAATTATTCATGGCTGTTATTCTTGAAATGAATTTATCTCTTTCTCGAAAAGGATCTTGAAGGCTCCCTCAATTGCTTTATTTTATGGCTGACCTTTTCTTGTTCTGTGTAGTGGAAAAGCAAAAAACGCTATTTTGATCACTAGTGCTTTAAAAAATGTCATGGTTTAATAGAACTGAAAGAAGAGAATTTATAAATTTAAATAATTAAAAAAAATATCGACTAAAATAATCAACTTTTTTATCTAAAATTTACAATAAAATGATGAATAATCAAACAAAACATGATTTTGATAACACTAAAAGTTTTAGGGTGTAAATTATAAGAATTATATGGATTTTATCTCTTAGATTGCTTTGTTATTAAGCATCTCCATTTCTTCTAGAAACACATCATTAACATTCTTAACGCTAGGTTTAAGTGAAACATTAACAATTATAGAATATCTAAAAAATAAAACTAACAATAGTAAGAAGGCAACTTGAAAAGAATACCTGTAGCAAGGCGCTGTACGCATTATTTTAGTAGGCAAGGCAAAGAGAAAGAAGATTGTGTTACAGCTTATTCTTTTGCTAGATCAATTGAAGATAAATGGTGCTATAGAAAATTCCGCCAAATGTGAAGTGCGTGCGGTAATACAAATTCTGTGTGAAAAATTTTTTGTAGCTGCGAATCATCGTAGATAGACGCACTATGTACATGATGTAAGGAGTGACCGCCAATCTGCGTTCAGCGATGAGCTTGTGCAGGAAATTGACAAAAAGGTCCGTTATGCACATGAAACGGTGGCCTGCGTCGCATCGCTTTGACGATGACACTGCGCTTTAAGATATTGTTACAAGGTGGCTTCAGTTCCAGGCGATAAATTTTTTTAAAGGGAATATAAAATAAAGTACATCTACATTCACTTAGCTGTAATTTTGGAAATTTAGATATAGATAAATAGTATTTTAATCATTTCCAATGTGGTGGCAACATAACATTAGAAAGAAGTTTCAAGATATACTAAACACTTTTATTCGGGTTTAATACAAAAAAAATTGTAAGGATACAAACCATTGTTTTTGTTTTTTAATATAATTTGGTAATCCTTGTATATTTATTATTCATTTGCTACAAAAATTGTTTACATATTTTTTTTCTATTCATCAATTCCCCAATCATTTCCCCAAGCATTAAATTATGTTTACAGCATGTGTATATTCTGATTTGCTCATGTAATGAAATAATTCATTTGCAATTGGATATGGATTTAGCCGGACGCAAAGTTGTACAGTGGATAATTTATGTAATTACGTAATTAATTCCGGTCTGGTTGAAAGTAATCCCGTGGAGGCCATTTGCCATCGGTAAAATTTAGTGCAACACATTAGGGTGGGTTTAGAGTACTTATCGTTCTTTTATTCAGTTGTTTTTAACTTTACATAAAAAACAAAGTTATTTACAAATGTAAGTAATTAAAAAAATTAATTTGTTCGTGTAGCATAAGGCCATTTTTTCTTTGTAGAGTAAATTTTCATAAAACAAGCACAATTTATGTTTTGATTATTTTAATAATAAACGGTAAGCGTAAATTTGTTTTTTAGATTGCGTTTCTTTGAATTATTACAATTGATTATTTAACACATTTATGAAAAGGAAAAAGTTTTTTAGGTTTACCCTCATTTGGTCTGCATCATAAATGATTTTGTTTTATTTTGAATTTAGCATTTTCTTTCTTTTTTTAATTTGTGTTTGTTAATAGTTATTGCGTTTTGTTATGACTTATTTTTAGTTTTATTTTTGAGTAAATATTTTTTAATATTTTACGTTACGAAAACCAGATCTTTTTCATTCTGTTTGATTACTAGTTTTTTTAATTACTTGCCATGTTTTCATATTTTTCACATTTTTACCATATGCTCTAATATAGCTGTAAAAGGATTAGATGGTTAGATCCTTACTATTAGGTTTATAAATAATTACCTGGCGTTTTTAAACTCAACTTTTGATGTATTATGCTCGGTATAAGGACGATCTGAAAAGCAATTCACGCTTCGACTTTAGCTGTCAACTTATGCAAATCGTTACATACTTTTCCCACCTGTCAGTTTTTCAGCTAGCGGCGTTCGATATAAGGGCGAGAGATGTTATGATAAAAGATGATGTTATTCTTTTTGCGCGAACTTGTAACTTAAATGGCAATATAAAGGCGACCATGCTGAGCAGATAGACGCCGTTGTTGCTATTTACTTGCTTTTTGTCATTTGTAACCGAAATAGTCTTTAAAAATCCTTTTAACTCAATAAAAATTTTTAGTTCCTTTAAAATTCTGGAGTTTTGTCAACTTTACAAACATTTATTTTATTTATAAAAGTGACTTAAATTAGTCGGTTTCTAGTTGTTTTTTTTATTAATTATTAGTTTATATTTTCCTTCAAGTAAAATTAATATTACTTATAATAAATACATCAGTTGTAACGTTTTCTTTGCCGAAAATGATGAATAACTTTTGCAAATTTATTAAAACTACTTTTAAGTGGCGAAGCAAAGCGGAGTCATTTACTAACTTTATGTTGTCCGTCCGTCCGTCCGTCCGAGCAATAACTCGAGAATGGCTGGGAATTTCCAAATTCTGTTTTCACCAATCGATAGGTGACCAAAAAGGCTTGTTTGCTAGTGGTTTTGAAACTGATTGGTCAAAGGTCAGCGTTAGGATTCCCAAATTTCGCTATACGTTGCAAGCTTTGCAGGTTTATTTTATTTTACTTACAGTCAATTACATTAGAATCACTTAACACTAGCTATATGTACAACATATACATTAAATAACGTAAAATTACACTGTGTTTATCTGTAACTCTATTTTTGTCGACATGTACAGCTTCCGCACTCGGATTCGCTTCATTTGTCTGTCGCCACTTCAAATTTTACGTGGCCTCCCCGCTGTGCGATATTTATGCTTATTTGGCGTCTACCAGAAGGGACTCGAAAACGTCTTGAAACCCCGGCATATAAAAGCTTAGAATATTCAAAGGCGTGTGCGAGCGGCCGCTGAATTCCTAGAAGGCATATTTGCGGCGCAGGAGTATTTTTCGTTAAATATGTCTTAAAATTTAAAAAAGCATGTTTTATTTTTAGTACCTTCTGAATCGATTTTTCTTAAAAAATAGTTTTATGGCGTTCTTTTAATTTGCATAAATTTAATTGTGAAGATGTGATTTGCAATATATTAAAATAGTAAAATTATAAAATATAATAGTGTTCTAAAATCAAAAATATTACGTAATTGTTGTAAGTATAATCATGCCAAAATATGCCCGACTATCCTTAATATTTATATTTTAAGGTTCAAATTTAATCTATAAGGCACTTGAACTAAAAATATTGGAAAATGATTTTAACTCTAAAGGGGCTGGGTTACAGTTCATTTTACAAATAATTTTATGCTGAAATATAAATTATTTTTTTGCTAGAAGTCACAAAATACTTAATTATCTAAAGAATATCACTGTTTAACAAAGAATAGCAAAAGTGTCTACCAGCATCACTAACTAATGATTAACCGATATTGGTCCCATTATAAGTTATGACTGCGAAGTCATTTTGTAGAATTCATACAACGATCAATAACAGATCATAAAAGAATTATAACATTAAAATGGCTTAGTAGAGTGGTACTTTTGCTTTGAATGGAAAATTTTTAAATGTTGTTTACAATCTTAGATATTTAGGTTGGTTATTGTCATTGACTCATTTCATGTAATCGACAATTTTCGATACAAAATACCTTAGTATGATATGTTTGAAAATTTGAAAATTATAAAATCTAAGATTGTCTAAGTCTTGTCAACAAGTATAATCGTTTTCTGTTTTATTAAAATAATACTTCTGTCGGGCCAAAATCAAATATTTGTACTCAAAATTTGCTAACTTGGTTTAAAAGCTTTCAAGGATTTGAACTTGAAATTAATGAGGGGGTTCAGCGTTTTTAAAATACCATTTAGGAAGAAACTAATAGAACCCTTAATCAAATTATGTTTTTGCGGTTGTCTGGATTAGGTTGTGTTAATATAGACCACCAATGTGTGCTATTTGGTTAATACAGGAGAACTATTAGATAATTGTAACTAGCCATAACTTGTAACAGAATTTATCAGTTAGCTAATGCTGCTATCATTACAGTAGAAAGTTAAAACGATGATGTTACAAGCATTTTCTGTTATACTGTTATACATATTTTTAAGTAATTTCCTGACTTAGAAATAATTTTTTTCTAAGGAATATATAGTTTTATGACCCCGATATTGTAAAATGAAGATGGTTATGACAAGTTCAAATGGATTGTAGGGAGAGTATTCCAATGCAGTCTAGAACAAATCCTCCATTTTTGTCTAGATTGGACAGATATGAAATAGAACAACCTTCAGACTGGAATTTCGTTTTTCCTACGATATGCCTATTCTGTTTCGTTCAAAAGTTGTCGTAAGACGAGAGACAAGAGACCCAAGTTGCCGAACTTTTTGAAACCTAAGATAATCAGTAATTATTTCCGGAACACTGTTGAAGCTTATTCTGACCTCAGAACGGTTTTAGCAATCATTATTCAGCGTTGATCCTCAAGAAGCTGCGAACGATGCGAATATTCTCACGTCGTTAATCTTCATTTTCAATTGCTTTTCGTCCTACCAACAATTGTTTATGCTAGAATATATTTGCGTCTTCTTAAGAGTGTTTTTACGAAAATGTGTTTTAAGTTTTTCCAAAATTTTAGACGGTTTTATAGTAATCCAACGTGTAACAGACGAGAGTACCTCTTGCTCCAATATAGTGATACCGACTAAACGGTAGTGCGAGGTGCCTTATGGAGGGATTTTTCTTTAGGCATCCGTACCTCTTTCAGTTTAATCTACACTGCGTAAAAAAGAAATTCTGATTTACATTTGACACTTGTCTTTTTTGTAGCGCGCTTACCGGCACTACAGCTCAAGGGCTTATTGTGCCCACTAACATGCACTTATACTAGGACAATCACACACACCCATGGGTTGAGCGAGGCTCGAACTCACCCACGCCGACTCGAAGACAGAGAAACAATGATCTTGACCACTGAGCCCCCGTTTAATTTTGCTTTTAGGATGCATTTATTTTTTTATAGAAAGGGAAGCTACTTAACTTCTATTTATAGCCGGCTACTGAGGCTTTATAAGTTAATGCTTTAATAGTTTCATTTTTTATACTTTCTTCCTCTGCAATGTGGGCTATTAAATATTGCTTGGTTGCTATCGCAAGAATAAATTAAATACAAAAAGGTGTATATAATTTTATTTATTTTGGTTTTTAAAATAAAATTATGTGTTTTTTGTATCAGTATTATTTAATGATTTAAAGAATGTGTAAAAAATATCTTGTAACTCGAAATTATAATGTAATTGTTTAATTTCTTTCCCTTTTTTGCTTCCTCCCTTATCGACCCCTCCAATTATATTTTATAAAGTACTGTTACAGTTGATGCTAATATTAATTGTCAATAATTTGTGCTATATTAATAACCAGGTAAATTGAAACTTATGCTGGTTAATTCCAAGCAAACTACAATACTATGAAATGTCAGTATTTAGTAGAACTCAATCTCGAGAAAAATAACTTATCTTTTGTCAGAATCAACATTCATTTTCACTTGAAATGAATAAGGGATTGATACCCAACAATACATACTACGTATGACTAACTTCTATCCGAACCAAGCGCCCAATAAACTACTTATCCGTTGGAAAATATGTGTTTCTAAATCAGAAGATTACATAGTAGTATATTTTTGTATATTCGTATTTTTATAATGCTTTAATAAATTTAAAAAATAATTTCTGTGGATATTAGATTTACTTCCATTTAATAACATCAATTTTTTAAAAAGATATTGTGAGAATGCTCTTATTATGTCTAAAGGATATAACAGAAACTAGTAATCTTATAAATAGTTATGGACTAACTGATGAGTTCTATTCCAAGTTATGGGTAGTTATAATTATCTGATAGTTGTCCTTTGCTATCTAATAGCGCACTTTACATTAACCTAATAAAGTAAACCGAAGAATAAATTGCATACTGTTCTATTAATTTTTGACTGCAAAAAAAAACGTTTATACAAAACAAGCAACATTTATAAAGTTTTATTTTAAAAGAAGATAAGAAAATATGTACTTGGAAAAATCTAGAAGATTGTATCATTTTTGGATTCTATCATTTGATTAGATCATACCTTAATGCATCTCTCGTTTTCATGAGCTTGTTATATCGAAAACTGTTGATTGTATGAATCCAAAAAATGAAACATTGAAGTAACAAATTCTGCATTTTTAAAATCTTAAACAAAATTAAAAATATTCAATTTAAAGCAAAATCATTACTGTGTTGAAAAGTTCTGTCAATATTCCTTTATAATCTACTGTTGGTCACTTCAGGAAACCTACCAACTAACTTTATAGGCTTTAAGTTAGTTGGTGATGCTACAAGCGATTTATGTTATTCTACATACTTAAAGCACCATAACAACCTTTAAATGGCTAGGAATTTTAAGTGTTTTAGCAAAAAAGACTAAAACAAAGCAAATTGAAAACATCGTAAATTGAGTGCTGTATGCTAAAATGGAAAGGCAAACGTGTTTAATGACAGAGAATTGAAGACCCCCTACAAATAAGGGTATTCTTCGAAAACCACTGCAAAGAAAATAAGTCGATTGTATCAAGATTTGAGCACTTTCATCAAAGATACCAACAATTATGGAAAACGTTTTAAAATGCGTACAAAATTCTTCGAAAACCACTGCAAAGAAAATAAGTCGATTGTATCAAGATTTGAGCACTTTCATCAAAGATACCAACAATTATGGAAAACGTTTTAAAATGCGTACAAAATTCTCTATAATTGAGAGAAAACTTTAGACTATACTCCACGAAGCAGGGAATTCACTGTAAACAACTAGACAAATAGAAAAAAATATGGAAACAAAACACTAATAAAGACTGTTGAAAAGCCGAGCGGACCTACTTTAAAGGCGTTGTATAGCATTGCATGCATCTGATTTGCTCATGTAAAAATGAGTTGAACAGGAGAGTGGTAAAATGTTATTATATTTGCATTTTAGATCTACATATTAATGGCATGTTTATTGAAAAATGGTAGTGATTTTGTCGCCACAGAGCGTTGATGTTGCTTCAGTCGTATAGTGAACCATATTTTACAACGAATCCGCTAATTTGGTAATACCGACACGTAGGCAGAACTCGAAAAAGTGCATATAAGTTCTAAAACAGATGCTGTGACAGGTCAAGCATTTATCTTTCAACAAGAAAACGCCAGTATTTATTCCAGTTCTCTGCTAATCATCTCTGGACCTTATGATCATTGGAACGTTTGGAGATGATTGTTATAAAAACTTTGTTGGTTTCAAGAAATGCAAAAAGCAGTTAAACAAAGTTTTTGAGGATGCTGTATAATTCTATTCCATTTCGAATATACTTGATACTATAAACAGTAGTGGGCTTAAACTATCCCTTTGCTTTATGCCACTCTTCATACTGAATTCTCTTAATCTCTGTCTAGCGATTTGTATTTTACCCTTTATTGTTCAAACATTTTCGTATTTTTTTCTGTCGACTGTGTCAAATGCTGCTCTTCAATCTATAAATGTTAATGTCAGCTCTTCCCCTTTCTCTATTTTTCTTTCTATCTCACTATAATTTATGTTATCATTGATCTGTTTATTTACTCTAAACGCTACTTGTTAATTTTTTAGCTTATTCTTTACCAGTTTCCTCAGTTTTCCTTCTATTATTCTGGTATATCTTAAACACTGAAGAGAAGCATATTGCTTTATAATTATTACAATGTTTGATCCCCTATTTTATAGATTAAGACTATCAGGTTATTTTCTGAGTTCTTTGAAATCTTCTTATTTCTCTGTCTCTCTATAGATTTTCCTTAGCCATTGATCTCATCCATTTTATTATTTCTGATTCGGAATTAGCTTCTCCACATTGTTTTTCTGTTCTTATCTTTCTCAGGGACTTTTCTACTTCTTCTCCCGTTACACTTTACATTTGCTCTACCTTCCCTCTTTGTTGTTCTTCTTCTTTATTAAGCTCTTCTACTTTATTTTCTAGTTGCTGTTCGAATATCTAACAAAAGTGTTCTCTTCACATTCCGATTACTTTCCTTTTCTCTAATGTCTCTTATTTATTTTCTTTGATTTCTCCTCATTTTTCTTATCTTTGTCTAAAAAATTCTATTGTATGCTTTATATAATTTATTTATTTTATTCCCAAATCCCCCAGCTCTTTTGTTTACCTTCCTTCACTATCTGTTTTGCTGTAGTCCAGTGTGCATATATTTTTTCCGAGCCTTCTTTTTATGTAGACCTCTTTTACCTGGTTATGCCACCGTTGTTCTTTTCTTGTTATTACTAGCTCTTCTTGTTCCATAAATTTCTACTGCTTTTCGGTGTAATGTATCTTTAAGTGTTTTCCATCTTTTCTCTAATACCCGCTCCTCTTTTCCTAGTTATAGTTTAAGTAATATCTTATCAGTCTCCTGTTGGTATTTTCTTCTATTATTTTCGTATTTTAGGTTCTTCATTGCTATCTTTGTAAACTTAGATTTTTCTTCTTCTAGTTTATACTTCCGTGCATTTCATATCGCTCTTACCAGTCTGTGGTTTGTTCCTAATTCTGCCTCCTTTCTGTTTTGATTCGTTGAAAACTCTGCTTTAATTTCGGTGCATATGTTATATAATCAATACTCTTCGTCTTTCTTCCCTCTCTACAAAAAGTGCTTTTCTATTGTTAGATCACTCATTTGGCGAAACTATGATATATTTCATTTCTGTTCATTATTTCCTCTCCTTATCTTCCCATACTTTGCATGCTCTTATTCACGACTCTTCCTATTCTGAAATTCCAACCCTTTATTATTATTATGCTAACAATTTTTCCCTTGCATTGTTTAGTGTACTCTATTAATTTCTCCTCCTCACTTCATTCAATTGATGTGTATATTTGTATTATTAATGTTTGTTTATCCATTTGTATTTATATTACTACTATTTTAGGGCTTCATACTTAATAACTATTTGATTAATTTCTTTGCTTACTATAATCTCTACCTTCTCCTTTGATCTTTGTTTCATCGCTACACCTGAGTAATACATACTGTACCTGCTAGTTAGTTTTATTATTTTATTTCCTTTTATTTATTTCTAATATTTAAATTTCATATTCTTCCATTTCTTCTGTTACTTCAATCTTTTTCCCTGTCAATGAAGTTATATTCCATATCCCTAGTGCTATTTTTTTGTTATTCATTTCTTCTTTTTTCTTCTGCTCTTTTACTCCTATTATCCTTCATTGTTCAAGTGTGACCATCTATCACCAATTTATCATTTCTTAATATAACGTGATGTTCTTTGTTCCTTAACTGTTTTAAGTAATCTCTTAATACTCTTCTCTCTTGCATTTCTTTAGTATAATTTTCTTTAAGATATATTTTTAATTTATCGGTTGCCTTTAGAATTTCCAATTTTTTGTTCAATTCTTTAATTTCATTAAAATAGGGCGGATTTTTTCTTCTTTTGATTGATAATATTAGATCTATGTCTCTTAGGACTGTCCTTACTTCCTCCTTTAGTATTAGGTCACTTTCCCTTTTTCCTTCTCCAATTACATCTGTAATTACTTTCTTCTTTATTAATTCTCTTTTCAGAATTTCTATTTTCTTTTCTTGGGGTTTCATTCTTTTTTGTAGTTGATAGTTGTATCTTTTTAATATAGTGTTTTTATTTTTGAGTTTATTTAATTCCAGTTGTATTGTATTTAATTTTGTTTCTATTTGTTCGTTTCTTTTATCTAATTTTTTTCTTTATTTTTCAATTTTTTCTTTTTTGTGTATTAGTTTTTATACGTATTCTGCTATTTAAAGTAGTTAATAACACAAAATCTTGCAAAGGGTCGTTGTTTTATATTTACTTCGGTAACGGAAGCCTTTGTCCACTACCTGTTTTCTTACCTGAGAGCCCAAAGAGAGGCATCCCAGGTCAACCCGTCGGAGATCGCTTTCTTGTCAATGTCATTAACGTTATTTCCGACATATTCCTTAGGTATTAATTCTATCTTAATTTTGTTGATATCTAGTTCTCCTTTACCTACTTACCACCCTACTTAACCACCACTCTGTTCCATCTTTTACAATTTTTTTGTAATACTTGGAAACAGTAAAATCACTGCACATGTTTGTTTTTCATTTCCGACCTCAACTTCCTTATTCTAACGACAGCTATGAGTCTTTGAAGAAAAATTATTTTTGTGCTGTTTTACTATTTATTAATTTAGAAGTGAAAGTTCGGCAGGATATATTTGTTCAGCCAAGTATTCCTACTATAAAGAATTTGAAGCAGTATATGAAATGCTCTATGGCGACTGCTAAAAGACCTATAAGGGTTAAACAAACAGACAAATATTTACACAAATACAGTAGCACTCCCTGGGCATACAAAAAGGCTATAACTGTGTTGAGTATTATAATTAAATAGCCTACAAAATCAATTTTCCCCATTTATATATAAATGAATCCATTTACTGTGTCATTCTTAAAATTATTGGCAAGAAAAACACCTCTATACTATTAAATTTGCGCGTCTGTTGCAGCTTCCATCAAAAATTTTGCCACACCTTTACATTTAAATCAATAACTAGTAAAGCAGAGCACACCAAAATTCAATCTTCAAATTATCAAAGCCAAATCGTCAAAACTCTTCTTATTGTTTATTATATTTATTTGTATTTTAAATTTTAGTTTTTTTATAAAACTTAATAAAATTGAACTTTAGAAACAACGATTGGCATTTTTTGTTATAATAATATAGTTAGATGATCACATCATGCATTATCAAATATATTCTAATGTCATTGATCCATGTATTGTAATATAAAGGCCGAAGGCATTGCTTTATGTATGCAGCCTTGTTTTATTGCAACGAATCTTTTTTTCTCATTTGCCATCTTGAAAATATAATGGGTCGTAAAAGCACCGTTGAATTTTTAATGCCTTTCAGACTTGTATCCATATTGCCTTCTCGAGTAACTACATTTCTTATGTTTAGAGCATCGCTCACAATTTAAATTTTACAGGTGGTTTTCTGTATAACTCGTGTGGTGTTTTAGTTCTTTTTCTTTAAAATTTCATGTATCAAATACGAGCACACTCAAACTTAGTCTTTTTTAAATAATATTTATATTAATTTTAACATTAATAATGTACACGCTCTTACATTAATAACTTTTAAGTTTTGTCAGTATTTTTTATTAATTAATTTTATATGTAGTTAAAAGTTTCATTAATTTTATATTTAGTTAAAAAGTTTGCGACAAAATTAAAAATATTTCGAATTTATTTCTTCGTTAAGGAAAAGTGATTTTAGTTTTAAAATAATCGGATGGATTGGATTTGGAAGATGCTTCCAGTATCTTGGTGTTAATTTTTCATAAATCACGTCTGAAAAAACTAAAGCTGCATTTTTATAGACTCACAAATACGAAAATCAATGGCAGACAACAAGTGAGAATTGCGACCATGGATTGCATTCAGAAATGTGATACAAAACTTTTTGGAGAACATGAAGGCTGTAAATTTACACCATTTTAATCGAGGTGATGTTGAAATCTTGTAAACTGCTTGGTTGCAACATGAGCGACAAAATTCACTTTCTTTATGTTCGTTTAAATTACTTTCATGACAATCTTGGTGATTTTACGGAAGAACATGGCGAGCGCTTTTATCAGGATATTAAACTGATGGAAAAGGGATATCAAGGAAATTGGACTGTACGCATGATGGCCAACTATTGTTGGATGTTGAAAAGGGATTGTACGGACGAACATTTTCACACCTTACAAACGTTTTTTATATTCCCATATTTTTGTGATTTGTGAAAAAACCTGTCGTGATATGGAATTTTAAACGTCATTTTTGAAATCGGCGGAGAAAATCTATTCCGGCACACTTCTTCATTTGAAAACACTAAAATCTTGCATATAAGTATTATTAAAAGTTTTTTTCGCCACGAGAATTATCAGGGTGTTTATGCATTGTTCTGCCTCTGGGACTCTATTTATCGGAGTCAATTGCTACACTGTGCACTTTGAAAGTCAGTCCTGTTTTCAACCAAAATAATGAGTTAACTCAGATTATGAAAAGAGATTGGACACTGTGAACTATAGAAAAAAATGTCTTTTCTAATGTTTGTTTTTAGCTACTGCAGCGTGTTGTTACCGTAACTCGTTTAGACAAGAACTTCTTGCTTGTAACGAACCTGCGTTATACAGTGAGCTATATGTGTTGGCTAAGACTATCTAATAAATTTTGTTTATCTTGGTTATTAACCTAAATACCTTACTTGTCACTAACATATCCATTCATAAAATCTTAAAAAGCTAAAATCATTTTTTGGAGATTCCGATGGCCATTCTTATACTACATTCGTTTGAAGAATAGCTGTTGATTTCTGTATAACGTGAAGAATTACATATAAATGTGTATTATATACAGTTTACTGTTGAGGAATTTTCAAATGCAATATATGGTTTCATTTGTTTTTTTAATAATTCTATTTGAACCTTAATATTGCCCTGAAATTTTGTGATTGAAATTTTCTTTAACATGGCTTCGATGTTGTAATGGTTCTTAATTTGGTTACTAGCAATTTGGATGTTTTTGTGGAAGAGATTGTGTATTGCATATAATTTTGTTCTTAGTCGGGTCATATAAGTATCTCAGTTAACCTGTTTCTTGAAGCATAACGCAGACTGAAATTTGTTGAATAGTCTCATCAACTTAATATTGATAAGCCATCAAGGGTATACAAATGTATTGACCTTAACTTTGTTGATGCTCATATACAACGTTTGCAAGATATTTGCCTATCATTTGGTTCGTTTATTCGACAATGCCGTTGGATTGTTGATGTAGAAATATTGATTCCTGATAATTAGTATATCTCGTAAAACTAATCGATTTAAAACTGCATTCTTGTTCTAATTGGGTCTCCAGTTTATCCCAAAGCAATTGAAAAACTCTTTGATTATAGTTTTAGATAACGTAGATGCATTCTGATTTAGTACTGCGTACGTTTCGTTCAATTTTCTAAAATAATCCATAGCAACGGGAATACATGGATATTCTAAAAATGGATTAATTGTATCAACTGTTACCTACATCGTATTGTCTCTTAGGTGCTTTAGTATTTCCAAGGCGGCTGTTTCTTGATCCATATAATTCACACATTTAGCACCATTTTTTCGCGTCACAATTCAAGCAGACAGAATCGCTCTCAAAACATCTACAACATTTTATTTTTGTCTGAAGTTTCTTCCATTGCAATTGAAGTTTTCTAAGTTGTTCGTTAAAAGACCATCTTCTAGCTTCAGAAAAAACCCATTATACCAATTAATTAATATTGGATTAAGTTCTTGTTTGCAACATAATTCCTGCGACAACTACCAATTATTAATAATTACTGTTCAATAGACTTTTTCAGTCGGAAATATTAGTTAGAGGTTTTTGGGTATATCCTTGATAAAGCGCCTGCGTTGCGGACTCATTTTAGCCGTTCAATTTATATTTCCAATAGATTTTCCGGTTTTCAAAATTATAGTAGCCATATGGCATCATGGTCTGTCCTCGATAGAATTTTTTACTATAGTGATACTTATATACGCTGGACTTTACAACTGAAAATAATTCTTTTTGGGTTGTACAGTAGTTTATTTTATATTTGGGAAAGAACACCTGCTATACAACTAATGGTTGAGTTAGTTTCTGTCTAAATTTTCTTGTACTTTTCTGCGTTTATTCAATTCAATTGTTATGTTGTTTTATGATACGGTATGTTCTAAGTATTTCACGTTTTTTAGGAAGATATGACACTTTTTGAGGCTTAGCTTGAGATTCTTTAAATGCCCCCTAAAAATATACTCGCTACGATTTCATTATCTAAGTATACTTATTAACGTTTCCTACGTCAGAAATTGTAATCCGGTGTTTATAAGTCACTCAAAGGTAGCTGAAATGTTGCACGACTCATAACGGCACGACATGACGTTGCCTTATTATAAACGATGGGTTGTCCACAAAAAGTTATTTTTGGCGTTCTATGCTGACAATTTTTCACCCGCCTTGCCTCAATTTTTGCAAGGTGGAAACGTGGAACAATTTATTTACAAATGATAACAGTGGGATAAGTGCGGTGACTTTCTGAAAGCGATCCTGGAGATGGGCAGCTAAATGCTCAGAACTCAGCCACGCCACATTTTATATTAGCTATCTTTGTTTACTTTCTGTTCAAATGTATAGATAGGTAGATGCAGTTTTCTCTTTGTCTTCGTGCTTAATTATAATTTACAAATAATTGTTCTTCGGGTTTTGTGCGGAAACCCACTGTAATACGTATAAAGTACCTAAAGTGTTGTCGATTATTTGCAAAAGTAGCTATTTTTCTTAGTTATTGCATTTAGCTGACGGAAGTTGATAGAGAATGTTCTTTACTCTTTTTTCTTATTAGCTAACACAACCTTTAATGCTTATGGATTGCATTGTGATATCCATAACTTTTTTCCGTCTCACTATCGGTAAGCAACTTGAGTGTTACCGTATCGAGTAAAAATTTTCAGACTTAATTCTATGGTTTACGATTTTTAATTTATATTTTGAGTGGTTAAGCGCAAACACGTTCTAATATTTTATGGTCATATTCTCTACCTTCTCCAATTTAGATTGATCTGTAAATTAACAACATTTCAGAGTCATACTTAGTAAGTTCTTAAAGTGTTTTCTTATAATTCCTGTTTGGAGTGTACACTTCAATGACAACAGGCGGTATAGACGTACAATAAACTATTGTAACATATTTTGTCAAACACTAAATTGAAATAAGTTACTATAATAATAATAATATGGTTATCATATTTAAATTGCTCCGTAGGAATATGTATATATAAATTTTAGACAATACGTTTTAATTGCTTTTATTGCTTTTCATTGAAATTTATATCATAAAAAATAGTTTACCAGTTTTAGCGTCAATTACGCACAGTTAATGTATTTATATAAATATTGTATGTTTGAATGCATCGATTTTGGCGTTCTTCATGAACAATTTGTTATATATATAGATATAGAATGTAATACGTAATTAGGTATTAACCAAAAGTAAGAACGAATTAATTATAGTATTGTTATTAATTTTTAATGATATTTTTTGCACGAGTATAAAGTTAATTTACAATATCAGATGGAGTTTTGGAAAACTTCTGTATATAGTAAGCTGTTGGTATTTTAAAAGTTGTAGAATATGCTTTAGATTTATTTGAGCGTAATATGCTAATCAATTTCTGAAGTGGTAACGTAGAATCATGATAAATAAATCACATCAAATTTAAATCACTAGTAAGGCAGTTAAATGTTACCAACCTGTTACCGTTTTTTTATCGATTATCATCAAAATTTGTTACATTGTGGGCTAAGACACGGTGCGTTATGCACTCATTTAAAGAAAATTTGCGTTTCTTAAATAAAACTATTTTATAAGGCTGTTATTTACTCACACTAAACAATTTTAGAGGTATCCTAAGCAATTACCAAAGTGAATTATAAGAATAAATATCGTAATTAATTCTATGAAAGTTCCACAATTATTTTATGCGTATTTTAGACCAGAATGAAATGAAATACATCATTTATGTTTAAAATGTTTTTGAAACAAAAGTATGCTGGATGTAGCTCAGGATCCTTGAGAACCAGAAATAATTTAAAAATTGTTCTTAATTTTTCATCCATTTCTTCTGTATGTAGTTTTTTGTTATATTTTTTTCTAGTTATTTTTAGTTTTGTTCACTTCCATTCCACTGTGCATATTCTTATCTTATTATATTTAATCTTTATGTTTTTTCTCTTTCGTTTTACTTTTTTGCAAATTTATCTTTATTTTAACATTGCTTTTTATACATACTTTGTTCGTTCCTTTTTTTAAAGTTTTGTCCTGTTATAGATCACTAATTTTAGTCACTTTATTTCCTATTTTAATTAACCATATTTTTTGCAAACAAAGAAAATTATATCAATGTTTTTTCGCTTCACCGAAATTTTTAGATAGTTACTTCTACTTGTGCTGGTTTCTTTGTAGCTGTGTTTGAACCTCTTATAACAATATTATTTTCTTTAATTTCCTTTTCTAATTATAAGACGTCCAAATTATTTCTTGTAATTTCAATTTATTATTTGTTTGTTAAATATTTTTTGCACCTCTCTTAACATTTATACTTTCTTCTTTAAATGATTATCACTTACACTTCTCATATTTATAATTGTATCATATTTATTTTCTTCTTTTGATTTCATCAAAGTTCTTGTGCTGTGTCTTATTTAATTCGAAACAACCCTTCGTTTCATTTAAAACTCTTTTTTGTTGCAGTATTGGCTGTTAAACAGTTATCACTATTCACTGTATCCATCGCTTGCATATTTTACGTCCTTTTGGCTTACTCTCTACATTTAATTTCCTTTATTACTTTTTTTGTATTGGCGTTGGGGTACATTCGCAGGTCAACTCTTTGGATGAATTAATGCTACGTTAATTATATATGTGTTTTTTCAAATAAAGGCCAAATTTGTAGGCAAAATAAAATATGAGATTAGGCCAAAAAAATTAGAAACAGGGACAAAAACAGTCTGATTAATATCCTGAAGCAGAGAAATAAAAATCGCTAATTTTTGGAAGTTTTATTTATACTGTTTTTTATTTACACGTAAAAAATGCGCTACTATGTATTTCTCTAAATTATTTTCAGTAAAATTTGTTCTTCTACCAGTCAAAATGTATTTATGTAGTAAAAATGAACGTTCCACATCACAAGAAGTGATGAGCATGTATTTAAAACAGGATACTTCTTTAGGGAACAAGTTATCTATTATTCCTACACCCTCTCCCTAGAGGGCATTTTTGATGTTAATTATTTTCTAACCTGGGTTTTTTCCAAAACCATAACAATTTTCTGACGAATTTTTTCTCTCTTGACTCCAGGAAAGTTCAATGGAACTTGACTCACTAACTTCGAGCTCTCCGCGAGGGGTAGAAATGGATATTCCAATTGCTTGTAGTCTAAATTAGCCATTATAGAATCAGAAGAAAACACAGCTTTGGCATCTTTCAGAATTAGGCCTATGTTTTTCTATCCTGATTCTTCTTTTTCCTCACTAGTGATCTACAACATGTGAAGAAAATAAAAACAATTAAGGTTTTGAAATAGACAGATCTAACATTTAATTAAAAAATAATTTGAATTTGCACTTTTGTAACCTCTCTAAAATTATTGTGGTAGTATAGAGCTGCCTCTAACCAAGTCCGCCAACGAGTGACGACGGAAGCTGGACGAAGGAAAGTTTCGGGAAGCATATTTTTAAAGATAGCGCACCTACTGGGGGCTTTTAGAAAAACTTTCTTAACTGCAGAAATTAGAGCACTGACATCGGAAAAAGATTTCTAATTTCTTCCGCCACACGATGCATGCCATGGGCTAAGCACGTTAAGTGTATCATTTTTTCATAAAAAAAAAACAATCGTTTTCTACTTTTACTATGTAAGGGGTGCATCTGTTACCAGTAGCAAGAGGCGGTCGTCTCGGCTTTCAGATGGCCACAAAATTTCTATTGAAATTAAACGGAAGGGGTAAATTAAATCTGTATAGATATATTTTTTTGAAATCTACATACTTAATGCCGCTTTTACTGTACGGTTTTTGCTAAAAAATTGCGAAATACTGGGTTTGATCGCTTGGCCTATAGAATATTGGCAGCTACCAACGCCACTAAAAGATATTTTGAAAATGTATGCTAGTCCTATGATTTTTCTTGCATAGTAGTGAAAAGCGCTTGTGTTAGCTTTTTCAAGGTTTCTGCATCTTTAGCTCGTTACAGATGCCCAGCGGAGCCTGAATGTTGATCTACGTAATACTTTTTTTTACTTGCAAACTGAAATAACAAACAGAATTAATGAAATGGTTACTTAACTAATTAATATTGTGCTTGCGTATTTTGGAATATTGAAATACTGCAAGTGAAATTCAGAATTAAAAATATGCAAATGTACACTTACGTCTTTAGTACAGACTTTACTAAAAATAATTTTTCCGTGAATTGTTAGACATCATTTGCCGAAATCCATTGCATCAGATACGAACTTCTTTAACTTTCGACAAAAAATATTTCACAAAGAAAAGCGAACAAACAGAAAACAGAAATTCTCAACAGTTTCTTACCGCATTGCTTGAAACAGAATTGCACACACAAATACGGCAAAACACAAAATAGAACTTTGGCATGCGGGTTTTTGTTTGGAACAGATCGAGCACTTCTTGGAAAAAATGTTTATGAATGCAGTGACTTTCGGCTTATCGATTTATTTAGCATTAGTGACTCACGCATGAGAAGGCAGTAGAAAAGCACATGCTCGCTTGTGGACAATATACCTATTAGCCGTTTTACAATTCTTAAAAAAATTTTTTATAAAAATTGTCATTACATACTAGAAAAAGGCACATACTGTTATAAATTGTCAAATCAGGCAAATTTTAGGCCAAACCCTTCAAACAGGCAATTTTCGGCAAAATAAAATGTCTGTAGAAGCATCCCCACCCCTAAAAACGAGTTTATAATTTATTAAAATATCAATATCCAATAGCAAAATAAACAGGCAAAATCCGGCTTTTAATAATGACCATTAATTCTACCTTCTAACACAATCGGCAGTTTTTAGTTTTACTATTTAATTTCTTAAATAATAAGTTACTCACAGTATTGTTGTTAATTTTATTTTTTTACTTTTTTTATTTTCCACAGCCCTTATTTGGTTAGGAAATAGCTTTTAATTTTTTTAGCTACTCGGCATGGTTCTGTATGAGCTAATTTATAGCAGTATAATATCACACGTATAATAAAAATAAAACACAGCTCAACTAATAAGTTATTTCTATAGTATTAAAACAATGAAGCATTACATAAGACATAAACAAGTTCATGTACATAGCTGTAACTCTGCGGAATAATACCATTTATCCAAAAAAATCAAAATATTAGTTAGGCATCAATTCTAATAAATGAGGGTATGTGTATGCAAGTCTCACATACATTTTACATAATTACAATGTTATCGTGAGAAAATTTGACTCAGCAGGACTAGAATTATAATGACGATCCTATAAGACTACCTTCAACAAAGACTTGTAATGTCATTATTACAGACGCTTAATAATTTGCCGTTAAAGACGAAATTGCTAAGGGGTAAAACAAGTGTATTGTGATTTAGATTATACACACTTTTCATTTTCAGCTACCCACCTTCAGACAAGAAAAGAAAAGGACATCAAGGTTTTTTAACTATTTTGAGATTATGAGGTACTTTGTAAGGTTTTATATGATGCTTGTGAACGTAGATGTCCTTACATTATTAAAACATTGAAAAATCTACTAAAGACGTATTATAACTAAATCCTAATTCAACTTTATAAGCTAAAGGAACGTTTTATGTGTTAGAATAAAATATTCTCACCGTTTACATGTAGTTATTATTTTTTCGCATCTACCATTTTTTTAATTTTTAATTTATTTTGCAATTAATAAACAACATGCAACTTTATAATTCTTGATTGACAAAAAAATGTACGCTTATTACCTATTACAGTCTTCTATAGATAAAATTACTATATTACCAATTGAGTTTGTATAATGCTATATATCATTTAAAGATACCTTATTACAATGAAAATTATATTTTATAACCATCACCCTACGCTACTCTATCCGTAAAGCTGCTTATCAGACCAAGTTTAACAGTAAGTAATTTACACGGTAATTGAGAAATGGCATCCGCCTTAACTACATTATTATTCGTTCATTGCAGGGAGTTGTAGCATGAATATGCTTTCCTGCCCGCTTATACGGAACTTAACGTCATTATGTTAACACAATACAAGTGGTTAATGCCAGCAAACTGTTCTTGGCGGCTAGTTGTTACCCTGCGGACGAGATATTAGATATAATGCTGCAATTTAAAAACAACCCACATTAGAAATTGTAAAGTTACTAATTACTAAAGTTATGTACCCTGTTCTTAATTAAAAATAAACATCAGCATTAAAGTATTAGTTATATAAGATTATTAACTTATTCCAAAGTAACGTCGAAAGCCTAAGAACTCAAATGCTGAAACAAACAAGAATTAGGGGAGTTGACATCACGCTTCCCAAATTGTGACGGAATTTTAGTAAACTTTGCTTCTTCAACCCCAAAAGAATCTTATGTCAACACTGAGTTTTCATATAACAAGGTAAAGCTTTGCTTGCGAGTTTGGACGAGGGTTGATTTTTATGCGACAGCATTTATACGTTCGGTTTTCATTAAATATTGGTTATTAAATAATACGCTAAATTAAACTGCAGAAAATAAATTTATTCTAAACATTTTCATTTCATTCCCCACGAAAACCGGATGAAACACTAGAGAGGTGTATTCAAGAAAAAATATTTAAATGCAGATTACTTTACGCGCAACTACTTGTCTGTTTGCTTGCTTCAATTATTCAAATGCATTCAACGAGGACGTATCCTACAATTAGTGACGAAAATGAAGCCGACTGGCAGCTAAATCAAGCGGGAAAATATTATATACTTCCGTTTCGCGTGTTTCCGCTGAAAGTGGCGAAGTGAAATATGATCCCAAAGGTAAACGGTTGCTATTTATTTGCGTTGTATTCTGAGTGGAATAGAAACTTTTTGTGTAAGTGACGAAGCTGAAGCTGTCGTACCACACAATTATTATTGTTTTTTCCAATAAAAAAACCATCAAAAAACTAGGATGCAGATTTTTTATTTAAGTGATCACAAAAAATAAATTTTGATGATAATAAAATTAGTAAATACCAAAAAGGAATGATGGACTTAAATGACGGACAGTCAGCAGTTTTAGTTAACCTGCAATGCATAGTTCGCGTTTGACTTTCCTGCAGCAAGGACGTGTACCGAGCCTAGCGAAGTGTCAGCAGTATATTATCTTTTTTGAATTTATATTTTATTTAATACTTATAAATATAAGTAATATTATAAATAGAATTACCGTCCAATAAGTTTATTGCCTCTAATCTCTAAAGTATTAGAGAAGCTATTAATGAAACAACTTTGTGAAGTTGAATAATTGAAAAACTGCACCCCTGATCATCAATTTGTGTTAGGAACTTTCATTCCACCATTCAGCAGTGCCACCGTGCAGTAAATATAATTAACGTGGCTTTAGAAACTAAGTCCTATTGTTCCAGCAGTATTCATAGATATAAAACAAGCTTTCTATAAGATGTCGCATTATCACCTTTTGTCTAAGATTAAATTATTTATCCCAAGCGAATTTACCTGCTTATTAAATTCTACTTGGTTAATTGATACTCCCAAATAAAATAGAACCACAATATTTTGATCTTTACCCAATAAATTCTGGTGTGCCTCAGGGAAGCGTTCTTGGACCTTTATTATGCAGGGTGGAGTAGAAGAAATGTATGTTTTTCACAATTGGATAACTGAAACCTGGTTTTATTAAAAAAATAAAAATTTGCCTTCAGTAATAGTAATTTTATTGCATTTTTGAAATCTATACATACATACTATCTGCATACGTTAATTAGGTTCGAAAAATAATGTCTTAGAGGTGACGTTCTTTTTGCCGGACATAAAGTTTGATCCTTTCCTGAAAATCACGCACGGTTTTCTCCAACATATTGTTCGGTATAACTTCAATTCGTGACGAATGGAAATCTTGAGATCATCGACTGTACTGGGCTTGTTCATGAATACTCTTGATTTTAAGTAGCCCCACAAAAAGAAGTCACATATCAACAGATCGAGTGAGCGAGTGGGAAAAAGAATATCAACCAAATCGAGAAATGGCATGCTTTGGGAACATTTGTCGAACCACTTGCATGGATGCTCTCACTGTGCTGTTGGAAACACATTTCCTTATGTTCACTCGGCGCCTTTCAAGTTCTGGACGAAGAAAGTTGTTTAACATTTCGATGTAGCGCGCTGATGTCACAGTAACTGCAGTTCCTGCTTTTTCAAAAAAGTAAGATCCAACAATCCCTATCACACTGTTACTTTTGAGCTGTGGAGAGGTTTTTGGTGTAGTTCATGTGAGTTCTCCGACGCCCAGTACCGACAGTTCTGTACATTAACGTAACCGAAAACGGGCTCCATCACTCATGACTACTAACATCTGTATCTTCCGTAAGAATACCGTCCATTATGCGACAAATTTCTCTGCGCTGCACAAAGTCTCTTTCACTTAGCTGCTGGACAATCATTGTTTTGTACGGGTGCAATTTAAGATCATCATGTAAGATGCGATGAAGCGAACGACGTGACATACCCATACTAGCATACCCATACTAGTAAGAACTGCCGTTTTCACTTTGTTTACATTTTCCGGATTTCGAATTGAGCGGGAAAGACCAGTTTATTATTCATCACAGATCTAGTACTTCTAAACGCTGCAACCCATTGGAGTATAGTGTTTCGATCTGGGGCTGCATCTCGACGTCCGACATTAAAATTTCGACGGAAAAGACGTTAAACCGTGACCACAGAATCATTGTTTCTAAAGAACGGCAGCAAACACACGATGCCCTACGCTGCATAGCAACTGAAACTGCATTGTCTGAGTAGTCTGCCAACGGTCGAAACGGTTCAAAAACATGCGTTTCCTCTGCTCCACTCTTTATATATTATACACCACTGACATACCTATATTGTTACTTTTGATAACAATACTGTCCTTACTCAAACCATACTGATCCTCTCATAGCCTCCACAAACCTGCATAATCATTTGTTGTTTCTACAAACCTGACTAAAAAATAGCTCATACAATTCAATGAGACGAAAAGCACTCAAGTTCACTTTACATTAAATCATATGGAGTGCTTTGCAGTAAACCTAAATAATATAGCAATCTCTCAAGCGAATGAAGCACGCTTTCCAAGTCTTCATTTAAACAGGAAGCCAACCAGGAAAATATTAAAGAAAAGAAAGGAGATTGACTTACGAATTAAAAAAATGTACTGGTCACTAGGAAAAAAATTGTGCTTATCTTTAGAAAATAAGACCCTTCTTTATAAAGTAATAAAAGCCAATCTGAACCTATGGCATTGAACTTTGGGGCTGCTATTGAAAATCTAATGTCAACATATACAACGCCTACAGTCTAAAAATCTAAGAATACTCGCAAGAGCTCCTTGGTATGTCAGTAATCTGATTCTGTAAACTGACCTTGAAATACCAATAGATCAAGAATAACATTTTCAAACAAGTACTAACATTTTAACAAGTACTAACCATTTTCAGCAACTACAGGCTCATCCAAATACTCTTGCGTTTCTACCAGAAGGTTAAAGAAGAAATGGCCGATAGATTCAAAAGGAGGCTAACTCCAAGAAACGCGATAACATCGCTGAATGGATTCCCTTAATGTTATTATTGTCATCTCATTAACGCATAGAACGCAAATTGTCATAATTAGTTCTGATTAAAGCAATAAAAAAAACTGCAATGCTACTTGCCGTAAATAGAATTTTTATCTGAATATGCAAAATTACGTTATTTGTTTATAATTAATTATAAATAATAAAAATAAAACTGGAAGTAAATACTAGAATCGGCAATACATTAATTAGCTAATTTTACAAAAGTTTTTACTGAATTGATTAAAAGATTATCTATTTAACCTGAAATTTCTGTAAATAACAGAAAAAAGTAATTAGCCCTATATAATAAATATTACATAAGGTTAATGCAATTAAATCGATAATACACAACTAAGCAGTTGAGAAAATTAATAATAGAATATTACAATTAATGTCAAACAAAAACTAAAGTAAGAATCTGAAGCGCACCAAAGATTGTTTCGACACCTTATTATACAGCGTATAGTGATCCAAAGGAGTGCTGCATTACTTCTAAGAAATTATTTTATCTTATTATTATTATTTGGTAGTTGTTGCTACATTAGTAATGTCTTTCACAATGACTTTCTAAAGAAAGTTGTTGATAAACGGCTGGTTAAAGGATGGTTAAGAAAAAAATTCGAAATGATCCTGCTTTAAGAAGAACAAATTTGGTCAATAGAAGTTTCAATTCTACTGAATTAACTAAAATATGTTTTGAATCAGTGTATATAAATTGCTTGCTCGTGTATTGAAAAGCTCCTTATCTCTGAGAAAAAAAGATACTTTTGTTTGCAGTGGGCTAAAGTATATAGAATCTCTATCACAAAACTTGTGGTTCCTATCCGTTACCGAATGTTGGAAATCATCATGGTTATCCTCTCTTTCCTATTATTTTTCCTTGTAATATTTTCTTAGAATTTTACATCTTTGGGATTTCTTATTACATAACCTAGCTATTCTAATTTTTGCCTTTTTATTGTGGCGATTACTTCTGTTTCTTTTTCATTCTTTCTAGAACCTTTTGTTAGTTAAATGGTCGGCCCATAAGACCTTTAACATGCGGACGGTATGTCTACATTTCAAATGCTCCAATCTTTTGCTTGCCGCCTCTGTTAGGGTCCATGACTCAACTCCGTACAAAAGTACAGAGAAGACATAACATCTGAGTAATCTTACCTACGTATTTAATTCTATGGCAGTAGAAGACGTTCGTCATTTTCATAAATGCTGGTCTGGCTTTGGCTATTCTGCACCTTATTTCTAGAGAGTGATCCCATTGTTCATCTACTGTGCTCTCTAGATATGTATATTTTGTAACTCTTTCTATTCTTCGATTGTCAACGTTTAGTTGTCCAGGAGGTATAGCGTTTTTGCTAATTACCATGTGTTTAATCTTTTAACAATTTAGTAACGGTCTATATTTCTTGCTAGCTTGATTAATCTTATTTAACATGGTTTGTAAATCGGTTAAATTGTTCGCAAAAATTTTACCATGGACTGGTATTCCAATGTCACTATCCTTATGTACCGCTTCTTTAAATATCTCCTCCGAGTAAAGACTGAATAATACTGGGTACAAAACGTAGCCTTGCCTTACTCCACGCTGTATTTTTATTAAATTTGTGATTATCTCCGCCGATTGATTCCAGTATAGGTTAATAATTATCTTTATGTTCTTTTTGTCTTTGCCAATTTTTTTTAAATATATACCATTTTTTAATTTTGTACTTGATCAAAGGCCTTGTAATAATCTATAAAGCAAGCATACACGTCAAAATTAACGGCCCAACATCTCTGAAATAGTACTTGTATACACAATAGTGCTCCTTTTGTTCCAACGCCTTTTTGAAATTTGAACTGCGTCGTTCCCACATGATCTTCCCATTTTTTATAAATTCTACTGTGCACTATCTTTAGTAGTACTTACAGGGCATGACTTATTAGGTTTATGGTGCGGTATTCACTACACTTTTTTGAAAATTCCTTTTGTTAAAATTTTCAATAACTTTGCACATAAATCTGACCGAATTTCACCAATGACGAATTATTTCTGTTTTCAAAGCATGAATTATTTGTTTATTATTTCTGTAAACTTAGCTTTTAACGTAATTCCAAAGAAAATAATTTAGAAGTGTCAAATAACATGATCTAAAGGCTAATCAATGTGTTCTTTTTTGAGATAACATGTCCAGAAATTTTACTATTCAATAAATTTATTGCTTCTTTGCTTATATCACATGTAGCATCTTCCTGTTGGAACCACGTATACTGAATATCAAAGTTATTCAACTCAGAGTTTAAAAATGTATTATCATATTTCCAAATTGAGGTCCATTTACAGTAACAGCAATTCCATCGACATCCTCTAATACTATAATCTAATCACTCCATTACTACAAAAACAACACCAATCTGTAGCTTTTGTATTTCACTCTTTCTAAATTCGACAATTTTGTTTTTTACAAAGCCACTCAGATGAAATATGCTTCGTCATCGAAGAAGATTCTTTTCAAAAATTTATCATTTAGTTACAGTATGAAATTAATGAAATTGTGACTTTAAATGGCCTGTCAGCTGTAATTATGAAGTTAATTGAGTTCGTAAATTAGCCATGCTGAAGTTTGGGAGTTGCCTAGCTGCTATAAATGCTTTAAAACTAACATTTGTGGATCTACCACGAAACATAGCAATAATTTTTTGTGAAGGAATTGAACTCGTTGATGTTTTATGTCGGCTACAGCATCAATTTTTTATACTTTTTTTAGTAACACTTCTTATTTCAGTTTCAATTGGACGATTGTGACGACCGTAAATAGCGCGTATTTTAAAGCACTAAACGTGGATGATTTTTTTGTTATTAAAGTTTTCTTTGCAATATACTAGTATTAAAGTGAGTATTAAATAAATCTTATGTAGTTTGACATGTCAGTAAGGGATCTGGCCAGCGCCTTTTTCCTCGTAGGCTAAACATTAGGCAGTTTTGGGTGGCTAATGTGTATGAAAGGTTTTATTGGTGACGTATCATGGAGCGCTGATTATTGTGCAAAGGATTTTTGACTGGAGTCGCTGCAGGATTTTAATGTGAGTGGCTTTAGCGCAGCCCCACAGTTGGATCCCATATATAATACATTTATATAGCAGTAGTTTGTTCGAAAGTGAGAGTTGAGAGGGTTTTCCAATGAGCCAATGCATTGGCTTCATTTTAAGATCTATTTGCTTTTGTTTGACTTTGATGTGTGTACTCCAGGTTAGGTTGTAGTCCAGATGTAGTCCAAGGTATTTGATGTTTGTCTTCTGGAGTATGGGAATATTATGATATTGTTACGTGGACTTACGATGTGTTTATTAGTGAACGTAATTTGTGCGGGTTTATCGCTATTGACTGTAATTTGCTATTTATTAAACCAGTTTTGTAAGATGTCTAGGTGAGTTTGTAAATAAGTTGCTGCAGTTATTGGATTTTCGTTGACTGAGACGGAGCTGTATCATCAGTAAACATGACAAGTAGGGTATTGTCAATTGTAGGTATGTCAGAGGTATAAAGAAGATAAAATAGCGCTCCTAGAACGCTGCCCTGCGGTACTCCGGAGCTAATTGCGTGGTAAGATGTGTTGTTTAATATAATTTTAATATTAGGGTACAACTGGCTTTGGAATTGAAGTTTAATTTTATATAGCAGATTCGTATGCCAGACTTTGTTGAAGACTTACCTTATGTCTAGGCATACCGTTGTACAAACGAGCTTAGCCTCTAATGTCTCCATAATACTGTTTACAATTTGATGTTCTTGGTAAATAGTTGAATGACGCTGTCGAAAGCAAAACTAATATTTTGGGATAATTTGGTATAGGTCTACAGTTTTATAGATTCTTATGAGGAGCAACTTTTCAAATATTTTAGACATGAGTGGTAACAGGCTGATGGGTCCGTCGGAAGGGGGTTGCGTGGAGTGTTTAACAGGTTTAGGAAGCATAATAATTAAGGCATGTTTCCACTGAGCGGGGCAGAGACGTACAGGGTGGTATCCAAAAGTAGTAGGACTGATTTAAAAAAAAATATGTATTGGACATTTTGGTACATCTTCAAAATAGGCCCCTTGGGCATCCACACACTTCTGGTAGCGAGCCTTCCAGGTCGCGAAGGCTTTCTGGAAGTCGTCCTCCGGGATGGTGTTCAGCGCCCTCGTCGTTGCCGCTTGGACTGCTTTCACCGAGTCTAAACGATGCCCCTTGAGCTGCCTCTTGATCCGGGAGAACAGGAAGAAGTCCGGTGATATCAGAGCTGCAGGGGGGGGGGGTGAGGCATCGTGGAAACGTAGAATTTGGCCAGGAGATTCCTCACAATCCACGCGCCGTGGCACGGTGCGTTGTCATGGTGGAGTTTCCACTTCCCCACCAGGTCTGTTCGCACGCGTGTCATCCGATTTCGCAGCCGTGTGAGCACTTCCACGTAAAATCTTGCATTTACAGTCTGTCCAGGAGGTACAAACTCCTTATGGACAATGTCACGACGGTCAAAAAAATGCAATCAACATCGATTTTACTTTCGATTTCGACATTCTGGCCTTCTTTTTAAGGGGTAATTGTGCGGTGTGCCACTCTTCGCTTTGACATTTTGTTTCCGGGTCGTATTGGAAGACCCAGGTTTCATCTCTGGTGATGACATTATCGAGAAAGTGTTCGTCTTCTTCCAAACAGTTCAGTATTTCTTGGTAAATCTCAACACGCAGTTCTTTTTGCTCGTCACTCAACACTTTTGGCACCATTTCCGCGCACACTTTTCTCGTCGACAAATCCTCTGTGATGATGCGTTGGACTGTCCCGTACGAAAGATTCAGTTCATCACTAATTAATTTAATGCCCAACCGTCGGTCAGAGTTCAAAAGTTGCTTAACTTTCAGCACCTTGTCATCCGTTCGCGAGGTTGACGGACGCCCAGCGCGTTGGTCGTCCTCGACGAGCTCCCTCCCCTCCCGAAACAACTTGTGCCACGCAAATATCGAGGAACGGCTCATGGTATCCTTTTTGTAGACCTACGTAAGCTTGTCCTTGGTTTCGGTCGCTGATTTTCCAAGTTTGTAGCAAAACTTGATTGCGTACCGCTGCTCCAAATTTCGCTCCATCGCAACTGACGACGAGGTGTCACAACAGGAGGTCACTAAAACAGTGGTCCACACTCAACTAACGCATGCAGGCGACTGCCGCAGGTCGAAACCTGTTCCCAAGGCTCTCCTCCATAACATCCGGCCTTGCAGACCCTCCTCCATCACTGCGCACGCGGAAAAAAAACAGTCCTACTACTTCCGGATACAACCCTGTAGGATGCTGTTGTATATGGTGGCAAGTAGCACTAGGACTTTCTGGGGAAGGTTTTGCAAAACATATCTTACGATTAGGTCGTAGTCAGGTGATTTACAAGAATTAGCTAGTTTGATTGATTACTTTATCCGACGCCTGAAAGGGCATGAACGAAACGAGAAAGAAGAAGAAGATTGATTACTTTGGCTGGTCAGAATAGTCTGAGTGGTAGGGACATTTGCTAGGGCACATCAAGAAATTTCGGTGTCATCATTGTTTCCTACAGGTTGAGGTGTTGAAAACACAGTAGCGAGATGGTCGGTAAATGTGTCTATTTTTCTTTGTCTGATCTAGCCCATGTATCGCGGAGCTGTTTAATTGGAGGTATGGATATTGTTTTTTGAATTTGTTTGCTGTCTTCCATATCATGAAATCAACAGGTGATAACTTAGTGATGTAATGCTGGAAAGTGTGGTTCCGGACTTTTAATAGTTCAGTGTGGAATTGATAAGCGAGTCTATTATATATGGTCTTGTCTTTGCTTAGTTTGCCGTCACTTTTTTTGTACCTTGCGTTTTTCTGTGACAAGGAATGTTGATATTTTCTGGGTGGATGCTTGTTGCACTGGGTGTAGGTTGCTATGCCGCGTTATGTCTCGTTGCGGTTAAGTACTGAGTTGCTTCGTCTACATGTTTTTAGTGCAGAGCTTTTAGGATGGTTTTCTGGTAATAATGGAGGTACTTAAGGTAATTAGAATTGGGGTGCTGTCAGATAACAAGTCATAGTTTGATTCTACTTTGGTCTATGTATTTGTTATACCACAGGAAATAGCGAAGTCGATCAAATCAATGATTGTATTTGTGTCTAGGTCAGTAAGTGGGTTATTCATTTGACAGAGGAGGTTACGCCATTTTCGATTAGTTATTCTCGTTAGGCTACGTTATTGGTGTCTCAGTCTCCTCCGATGATAAATTTTGCATCAAGAAATTGTAGCAGCTCTATGTATTCTTTGGCGGAGATAGTGTGTCGGGGCAGACTATATACTGCTGCTATAATTAATGGGTAGGGTAGGACTTGAACTTTCATATTGGAGGCTTGGTTTTTGTCAGTTTGAAAGGAGTTCTATTCATGGTGGGAGATTGAGTTTTTGATCATTACAGTTGATCCACCATGTGCCGTGCTATCTGGATGGTTGGAGAGATATACAGAATAGCGTGGAATTTTGGTTATAGTTCTAGCGGTTGCATGGATTTCAGAAACGAGTTACACGTCGATATCTTGTAGTTGCAAAAATTTTATTATTTATGTGCTTTGATATACCATTGGCGTTCCAGAGCACTAGACGGAGAAAGTTCGCCATTATTAACCTATTGAGTTCCAGAGCAGTAGAAGGCATGTTTAAAGTATCGCCATTACTATAAGCTGCAAACATTGCTTAAATTTATTAACAAGTTAGAGAATGTTTTATTGATGCTTGTCTGCTTTTGTTGGATATGATAGAGTCTTCTGTCTGGTGGTAAGAGAGGTCTGTAAAGATGGTTTATGGCTTCTGATTTAAGTTCTTATTTTGCAAAGTGGTAGAGATATTTGATGTGACTGGTATGGTCTGGTTTTGTTGGAGTCCTCTGAATGTTGAATCTGGCTCTAGGATGTCTGTTCGAGTTCTGTCTGGTGGTTTTCCATTGATAGATGGGCCAGAGTGTTGACACAGACAGTATTAAGATGGTTTATGGCTCTCTGACATCGTCAAGTTGGTTTGTTCCTGGGAGGTTCAACTGTAATAATCCATATTACTTAAATGTTTTACATCAAAAATCGACTTATTTTTTCGGTTCTAGGTCTACCATGAACAGAGATAAAGGTTATTTGGTCATTCTATGACGTATGTTAATAATATTACGTACAATGGGGCCAAGAGTCCCAGGTTCTTTTATTATTTTTGACACTGGTATAGAAACGTGGACGAATTGTATACGTTGTTCCGTACTATACGATATTTTATCAGACGACGAATCTTCTTTCCAAATGCCAATAAACCAAAAAAATTGTACACAATATATAGTGCAGATGAGTTGTTAAAAAAGAAAATACCTATATATTGAAGTTTTTTTTCTGTGTAGCTCTTTAAAACTAGTTAGCATCTTATGGACACAATCAATGAATGAGTGACACATTACATGTACTTGAATTTAATTGAAAATTCTGTGGAAGAATTTTCCGTCTTGATAACATTTTCTGCTAATTAAAAATGAATTTTTAGATGTCATACGTATACAGTTTTCTAATACAACTGCATCAATAATTTCTCTTCAACAGTTTTTTACAAATCATTCAATTTTTTTTTCAAGCTCTGTGAAATTCCTGTGGGTATCTAATTGTAACACAAAAATAAAAACATCGAGTCAAAATTTCGTATTTAAATTGTAATTTTTATTTAGCTCCACTAACTGGCTTCTTCTATTTAGCGGAAAGTGGCCTCTCCACCCTAGAGTGCTACCCACATAGTTTTTAATATTAATAGGGTTTTAATTCAGAGCGCTTATTAGTTTTCTGCACTGCGACCTCCGTGAAGTTGAGACCCACTTTCGGGCCCCTTATTAAATTACATATCTAACCTTTGGAAAGCACGCCACGGAGAAATTCTGGGAAATTGTCGGGCCTATGAAATACTAATGCCGGCGTTTGGCAGTCACCTTACTGACACACATTCCGGGTCCCGGCCTGTTTATTACGCTGCTAATTACCCTGCAGCGTGCGCTTTAAGGCAAATCTAATGAAAAATTCAGCTCACTAGTTTGTAAACCGAATCCATCGCAGGCGTACTGCCGCCGTCCTATCCGGCTGCGCGCTGAATAATTTATTTTTGGTGTGCAGTGCGATCACAAAGGGAGTGCGGCGATGAGGATTTCGGCGTTATGATGGCTCTATTTTTAGGCGAACTTGGCGTGGACGTACAGCTGACTCGATCAGCGCAGTTGAGATTAGCAGATGGGTATCTTCAGAAACTCGCCAGTTGGTTAATTACACGCTGATGTATTATGTATTATATGAGCCTCTGGTGTCAATTGCATCTAAAAGAACAACTTTCAGCTTACTTTTAACTGCAAATGAAAGTAAAATACGACGATATTAATACTTTCTCATAATGACTACGTTCAACATATATCAAGTGTAATTATTTTCAAGGAAATTGAATTGCTGTTTTCTCTTTAGAAATCAAAAATATTTTATGCTGCTTACGCTTGTTTTGTACATTGTAAGAGTTATATAGTTGGTACTATTTTTTTTATTAACTATTTCTTATTTATAATCTAAATTTCTGTTTTAAGGTTTCTTATTTTAATCACTTATTTGTATAATTCATTTTCTTGATTTATTGTTAATTTAATATCTTTATCGTGTCTTACTTTGTGTTAGGTGTGGTTTTTTAGTTTTCTTTTTTTTATATTATTTAGTGTTTATGGATATTGTCAAATTTTTTCTTTTTATCTTTAAAAATAAATGTTGAAGTTGCTGTATTTTAAAGCTTTTATTATTATGTAAAAATTGCAATATTTTTATTTTCTTGTACTTCTCGTATTTATTTGTAAACATTAATAAAATCCAATTTGTTATCAAGAGGTGCTTTACTATTTTTAGTGTGAAATAGGTTGGTTAACATTATTTTTTACCATTTTGTAATTACCAACGCTGTTCTGATTAAGCAGTTGCTCTTTTTTTAATTATCTATGTAATTTTCTTTAGCTGACAATAATTTAGAGTTATTTAAGAATTTTTGCCGAAATTCATATTGGAAAAGTTCCTCTTCCAGTATAGCAATACAATTCCATTTCTTTTACAGCTTTAACACCCACAAAAATAAAGGGTTTTACCAGCTATATAGTAAAAGCAATATTATTTTATTTATTTAAAATTAGTTTATCTATACGTTTGAACAGAAAGTAATCAAAGACAGCCCATACATTTGAACCGAAAGTAAATAAAGACGGCTGATATGAAATCTGGCATAGCTAAGCTCCGAGCGTACGTTTGGTTGCCTATCGTCAGAATCGTTTTTCATATCCTACTTTCGTAAAATCTCACCAACTTATCCCACTGTTCTTCTTTGATGGCATTACAGATCAAATCGAGTCCTTGGCCTCCTTTAGCTTTTGTCTCAATTTCGGCCTGTCTACAGATGTTCTTCTCCAGCTTCTTACACCAAGTAGCTTGCGGAAGCCTTTAGCCATTTCGTCTCTCCATCGTTTTTTTCTTTTCTTACTGGTCTCCTCACGTTCCATGTTCTAAAAACAAAATCTATATTTCGTTCATTAAGTCTTTTCGGATATTTCTATCCTATAGTCTGAGGCAAAAGTCTAGATTTTAACGGCTTTTCTTACGAATAGAGGTTGTTAGCTCAGCCCAATCCTCTTTTCGGAAGACCACTTCCCCCTTTCGTCAGCTCTAACCTCACTTTCTACTGGGGTTGGCTACCCAATCTCCGGTGTTGCTCAGGTTTCCGGAGTTTACCACTTTTATCTTCAATAAAGTCTATTTGGAGGTGAAAGTGGGATTGGGTAGGAGAAGCTATCGACGCTAATTGGAAACAGTGTCGTGTATTTCGCATGCACTGCCCTTTTGAACCCCTAGCCCACTGTTATCATTTGTAAATAAATTGTTCCACGTTCCCACCTTGCAATAATTTGAGGAAAGGCGGATGAAAAATTGTCAGCCTGGGACGCCAAAAATATATTTTTGGGGGCAACCTCTTGTAATTAAAGAACCAAACAAAAAATAGACTTGTACCCCCAATTTCAGGCGTAAAAAATAATAATTGAACTACAAGCGGAGATGATTACAGACCTTTTTAATTATATCGATAAAATACATTTTCAGGCGTTTTGTTAGACTGGAAGCTGTTTTCATTCAATTTTATAAAATTGAGGTCAGGGTTTAAAATAGTCCACTAGCTGTGTTTTATAAAATTAACATTATGATGTGCAAATTAAAATTTTGTAGCCAAATATAGCTGAAACAGTAAATCTGTGAAGCATTATTTATAGATTTTCCCAAAATTCTTGTATCTTTTTACAATAGATATGCTCCGGATTCAAGTAGAACTCCTCCAATCAAACGATGGTAGGTGGAGGGTGATAAATCCTTTGAACATGAGCTATTTTTGTAATTAATAATTATAGACAGTTAGTCTGCACATTTCTTATCATTTTACCTAATCACATGTTTATTAATGAGTTCCTTGAATATTTCTCTCTCATTATCTAACAAGATACTTTTGAAAAATTGATCTAGAATTATAAGGCCACTAAATTCTGAAGTGATTTTTTTAAAATCGGTCTTTAACAGTTTGAATGAAGTGTGGACTCTTTAGTTATGTCGTACAAACACACAAAATTATAGAGAAAAAGTAACAATATTGAGGTAATAAATAAACAAAAGATTGTTTCTTTATATTATTATATGTTATTTATATATTTTTTGTATTAATCAATTAAATAACTTATAAGAGACGTAAAAAAGTAATTTTGTTTATCTACATAGCGCTGTATTACATAAAAAACTATATACACATACACACGCGCACTTTTTTTCATCGGTTCTGATTATACATTAATATCTGTATTTTAGTTTTTTATACTTTACTACTTTACTGCACTTTCTATCTCAAGTTTTCCTTTTCTCTTTTGTAACTATATTTCTCACTTCTGTTTTTTTATATAATCTTCTTTGTTCTCAAGTAATTTAGTTTTTTAGCCATTTGAGATATGCAGATTAATTTTCATGCTATCATATATTTTCGTTTACTTTTTTCATATTGTCGATTTTCACAATTGCCTCATTTGTTGTTTTATACAGCGACTTCTTAATTTTATTATTTGAGTCATCATATAGTTTTTCTGTAGTTTTTAATCTACCCTTTTTTGTAAAATGTATAATACTTTCTTTGGGATATTTTGAATTTCTTCGTATTCCTATTTTTAGTAATTTTTGTTCTTTTATATAAAAAATGCATTTTTGGTTTAATTAGATACTGGTTAGATCCAGGTGATTTTTAAGTCTAAATTACTTCAAGATATTGTACCTCATCTGATAAGTTTATTTCTACACCTCAAAGCCTAAGAAGTTTTAATTCCTCTAAGTTTCTTGTAAATGCTAGCAAATTTGGAGGACTTATATTTAGTCTCTCTGCATCTGCTCAGTTTGTAACAACATGTAGAACCTTTTGCATATGCTACGCTAACTGTTAAACCTTTACTGTAAAAGTATGACGAAGTCATTTGCATATTCCAATGTTTTGTATCCGTCCCTTTCAAGTGCTTTTAACAGCTCTTGTTCGCAACCCGAGTCGTCATTGTTTTACTTATTAGAGAAAAACTAGCTTTTCTTTGGGCTTAAAGCCTAACTACTTGCAGCTTGTTTCGTTGAGCGTTTTACTCCTCAACGCTCTACTAAGTTTAATATCCAAAAAGGTAGCTAAAAGGAGCTCCTTGTTTTCACAAGATTCTCAACTCTAGTAACAAATAGATACAATGCTGTTCTGCAGATACTCCCGTTTTATACGCACACTGGCCGTGAAGCACACAGATGTTAAGTGACTAATATACACCATCCCTGATAGGGCTTGTAACCAATCTTTTTAAAGTTTTCAGTACAAAGGACATTAAATTAATCGAGTCTAATAACAAAATTATTATTTTTCCACATTTTTGTAGAAAAGTAACTTTAATCATTCTCCAGAATCTCGGTATACATCCTAGAGCAAGACTTATTCTAAGTATATCGCATATATTGTAGTATAGAAGGTCACTTACCTTCTGCAACAGAATTTAACAAATGCCGCCAGATTCCGGCGATTTATAAGGTTGGAATGAGTTAATTGACAATTTCATTTAATCTGCATCTATCACGTTCTTAATTAAAATTGTTATAAAAAAAGTTCAAAACATTCGTTATCAGAATAAAGACGCTTTCTAATTATTTATTTTAGATAAAAAATTAATATAAAAAAGTAAATGAAGCATTACCTTCAAACCAGTGCTTATAATATTTAGTATTTAATTATCGAGCTGTACAATCATTACAAACATTTGTTAAAGTTTTCAATTACAATTTTAAGTATTGCAAATAGCACTTATATTTATATATTTATATATTATTTTAAAAATAGCACTAAATAACACACACAATCAATCAATTAGATATCAGTTTAATAACATAATATTTTTAAGTAGGTGAGTTTGAAGTTCAAATAGTCCTGAATTAATTAATAATATAACATTATACAAAATGAGGATAATATGGATATTTTAATTTGTTTATAAAAATACATACATTTAAACTGATTGCTAAAAGTGACTTATAAATTCCAGTGCCGTTAACTATGAATCGTATGCATAAATAACCTTTTGTTTAATATTAGGTTCAATGTAGCAGCAACATGTAGAAGCAACATAATGAAATTGGCAAGATGAATTGTGAGATATAATCGGATCAGTAGATTCGACAAACACAATAGTAGTAAAGCCATAAATCTTTACGGCATAAGAAATGAAACAAGATAGAGATAAATGCGCTCTAATGAATATCTGTAGCAAATCTGTATTACAAATATTAAGTAATCAATAGTAGCAAAACAAAGTTAATGAAAAAAAAAAGAAATATAGGATATTAGAATAGAGTTTTTATAGATACTTGACATCTTCAGGTATTTTGGTTAAAATAAACAAATATACATATATAGTATAGTACAGTTTAACTTTAAAATTTTTAAATTATTATACAATGCTTTAAAGATGATGTTTAATTAAGAATAAAAGAAAACAATTAGATGTTTTGTAATATTTAACTGTTCTTAAATATTATATTTAGGCAATAGAGTGTAGTGTAGGATATTGTTATAATACTTTTTGTTTAGATGTATTTCAGCAGTTCTTATTTTTTTACACGAATTTCTGTTATTTTATCTGATTACTAATTAGCTGTATTTTTACTTTTATAATACTGCTAAGATTTAATAACATTTTACCTTCCTATTATTCTCAATTTACTAGTATCCCCTTACACAAAGATTGATTAATACATTACTATTACAATTTTTGAAAATTCTCCTACAAAAAAATTTAAAGGTTTCTAAATGAAAAGTGGGGCTTAATTTAAAAAAAAAACATTTTATTTATTTATTAGTTGGCATCATCTATCTTGAAGGGTA
Source organism: Sinelater perroti (assembly GCA_036346155.1). NCBI lineage: Eukaryota > Metazoa > Arthropoda > Insecta > Coleoptera > Elateridae > Sinelater > Sinelater perroti. The sequence continues at coordinate 16,069,064 of JARFIY010000265.1, forward strand.
AATAGTGCAGTTAAATGAGAAATGAAATATTTGAAGTACACGGTTCGTTTGACACTTAAATTCGTCCTACAAAATTCTCCGTAAATTATTCCTGTAAATGTGAATTTTTGTTTTTAATTCTAGGATTGCTTTTATTTTCATAACATAAATTTTACTATTTACGAATTCTCGGAGAAAAAAATTGCCAGGTTGGAGATAACAAGGTTTTGGTGGTTAGTTTGCCTTGCTGTTTTGGAGGATAAGTCGCCCATTAAATTTTTTTCAAATTTCATGCGTCGTATAACAGGTGATGTTATTCTGCTGGAACCACATGTCGTCAAAATCTATACCGTTCAAATGAGGTCACAAAAATCCACTATTATCTTACGATAACGTTCGTCATTGACAATCAATGCGTTTTCGACCTCCTTTTCAAAAAGAACCACGCAATCGCCCTACTAGCATAAAATATATTTCACTTTGGGTGTGCATATTGAATAACCCAAGAATTTTGCTTATTTGACATAACGACGATATCTTCAATATCATCTGTATAATACACATTTTAACAGTTGTCATCTGATTTCTTACATAACGTTCTATTTACTAATCTAATGTGTTTTACACCTTTCTAAAACTACCAATCCTTAGCAAAAATATATTTCACTATTGTATATAGAATAACGAAAATTGTATCTATCTAAAGTTATTGTTTTTAAAGCTATGTATTAGATTTTTAGTGTTTGTGTCATCTTGAGAGAAAAATATAGTTGTAGAGGCTTATATGTGGCGACTTTAGCACACACGATGTGAGTGCATGACTTTGTGTGCTTTTATGTATCTCTCTTTCTATCTGTTGCTATTCGTATATATTTTTGTAGTGACATTTTTACAAAACATTTATTTTGATCTATCTATCTATTTTTGCATAACAAATCCCTACAGATTGGCGTTATGTCTTTTGGTGATTTGGCTGAATTATTGTAGGATGCAACATTTAACTATTGTGGATATACGATATTTTGTTTAGTTCTTCTAGTATGGACACATTTATTCTGCGACCTATCCATAGAATCCTTACGAGACTCCATCTCAAAGGAGTTAAATGTTTTTAACGTCCAAGTTTTTGCATCATAACTAATACTATAACTATTCTCTTCCTTCTTTGACTTTGGCTTTAGATGTATTTGGATCTTTTCATATCTGATCTAGCTTAGTCGTTTCCATTTCTTCTTTGTATCTCGGATGAACAGTTACCATCTTGCCTGTTGCAGAATTTGCTAAAACAGAAAATTTTTATACGTTGCAGTACAATTATAAGTATTAATTTACTAGCGTATGAAATGAAGGCAACGGCTCAGTAGTTATTAAAATTTTATGTTGAGTCGCTTTTGTGGATCTGGTCCAAACATCTGACCGTTATCCGTTCTTCCTTACATTATTTCAGATTTTCCATAGTATGAGATTCTATAACTTCTATATTAAGTTGTTTTAGCTTTTCTGCATTAATTTTATTGTCCCCTAGCGACTTGCTATTTTTTCATTTAGCTTATATAACTCCTTTGAATATATCTGGTTCTTGTTCTGTAACTTTGATCTGATTTTTAATTGGTTTGGCTGATTTACTGTAGTTACTACATATCTGACTAAATATTTTCACAGCGTTTTCTCTGTATTTCGACTTTCTTTTATATTAACAGTAGTATTTATATTGTTGTTTATGATCTAAGATTAGAATTAGAAGATTTGTTTATTTTTTGGAAATGATCTTGTGTTTCCTGGTCGAAGAAGTTTTCTATTTCTTTGCAAATTTCACTTAAATATTCACTTTTATCTCTTCAGCAAAGCTTTTGTACTTTTATATTTAGTCTTTTATATTCCGCCTTCTTTAATTATTTTTTCAAGCTTCTTTTGTGACTCATTTTTTCCACAATATTCTATGCTTCTACAGTTATCTAATCTTTATTCTTTATTCTTTTTTATTATTGACTTTGTCATATATAATCGCTTACTTTATTAGGTGCTCTTTGTTGTCTAACATATAAATATATGTAAGTTTGTTACAGCCCTTCAACATTTGTATTTATACATTCTTTAATAGTGTTTTGTATGTTTGTTTTGTTCTGAAAGCTGGGGATTCAGATTTTTCATTAATTTGATTGAGTTTAACCTGCAATATGTTTTGGCATTCGCCAGTAAAAATTGGACGATACAAACTAAACATGAGAAGAAAGATAGCGAATAAGACAAAGTTAGACAGAGTACTGAATGAGGAAATAAGAGAAACTTTACAAGAGAAACCAATAATAAAGAAAATCAAAAAGAGACAGCTAACATGGTACGCTCATATACAACGAATTAAACCAGAGAGAATATGTAGAAAAGTGTTGGAAGCAAAAAGTGTGAAGAAAAGAAGAAAAGAAAGACCTAGGAAAGAGTGGATAACTTAAATAATTGATGTGGAAAAGGCGAAAGCAAAGATAATAAACGAAATTAAAAGTTTTCAAGGGACAGAAAAAATGAAAGAACTGGGTTAAGGAGGATTAGAACGTACAGATATAAAAAGAAGAAAGAATATAAAATCAAAAATCTATTTTCTTATAAATATAGTATTATCTAATGTTCAAATCATATTCAGAAAGCAAATTTTTCCAGATCAAATTAAGTAACAGCTACTCTTCGATTCATCCTGTTCTAACAGGTATACCACAAGGCAATGTATTTGGCCCTACTTTCGGTCTACCAACTATTTACGGCTGACTTGCCTTGTAACGAAAACACGATTACTATTACATTCGCCGACGACACCGCCATACTGTCCTCCCACAAAAATTCAGCCCAAGCCGTAGCTAATCTACAAAATAGTCTGGAAGCCTTCCAGGAATGGACATTAACATGGCGAATACTAAGAGGTTTAGGCTCTCATATGTCCGACTTTACTGTCCGGTCGTATCATCTCTGATCATCATCGATCATTATCGCGTATCATCTCTGATGCGGGGCGATGTAGCAAACAACGCGCCTTAGATGACATGAAGAATAAAGGTCAATAGAAATAAATCGATAGCAATATTCTATAACCCGGAAAATAACCCTCCAAGTAATACTTAACGGAGCTGTTATATCCCTAAAGTGGATGTAAGATATCTAGGTATGCCTCTAGATTGCAAACTATCGTGTAAAAAACACATCCAATCCAATATAAAACAACAGCATAAGAAAATAAGAAAGATGCACTGGTTATTAAGGCAGACATCAAAATTAACCCTTGACAATAAGGTCCTGTCATAAAATAGTGATAGCCAATTTGGCTATATTGCCCTCAATTCTGGGCTGTGCTAAATTATCCAATCTTGATATTTTAGAATGCTTTCATAGCAAACATATTGGTATATCAACAATAAAATAATTCACAATAATCTACGAATTTCCTGGATATAAGATGTTGTCAAAGACCTTGCCAACAGATAAAAGAATCAAATTTGTAATTACTACAGAGAGGATTTTATGCAAAATGCATATTCTTTATTTTTTATATTAACCAGCCTTTGCTTTTCAGACAAATTACACTAAATGTGATTATTTAGCGTTAATTAATTTTTGCATATTAGAAGGTATAGTGCATATTTTGATGTTTAATGCATATTTGAACTTATGCATATCTTTGCATTTTATGTAAGTATTTACATTTTTTGCTCATTTGCCGGTACTAGCACATCATCAAATTTTTCTTTTAATACATTCTTTGGCAGGACGGTTTGGCGCTATAAATACCACATTTGTAGAAAGGGACTGCCCAAAACAATAATATGATGTTCCTTTAGAACCTATTTATAATAAACCAAACATCTTGTCTTTTCAACCATAAAATGGTCATAAAAATGTGCCGACAAGTTTCCAAGAAACTAAACGATAATTTCCTGTAATTTATGAGTATCTCTAATCTTCCTTTCATTGCACAAAGGCCGAAAGTGTATTTTGCACAGCATGCGAAAAAAATTGTAAGTTGCATTGCTTATTTTTAATTCATGTATTCTATTGTTTGTAATTAAACAATTTAATCATGTTGTTTATTAACATTTTCAAAATAAAATAAAAAATGTACTCTTGAATGTAATACGATATCTATTTTATATTATTTAAACTTTTAATGAAGTATTTTTAAATCTACTTTTTTAGATTACATGTGAACGAACATCACAAGTTACGCAGCACATTGAAACGGCTCTACATAAAGGGTAATTAGCAAAAATAAAGGAAACAAAACTATCTCAAACACTTTTGCGATATACGTTGTTTGGGGAAACATCTAAAAAAACGATCAAGAAGAATTTAATTTTGAGTAATGCAGTGCTAAAAAAGCTTCAAAACTCTAGTTTTCGATCGAAAATTAGTAATAAACAAGTGCCAGATGAAAGCACACTAAGAAAAAGGTATGCCAATGACGTTTACCTTGAAACCATAAGTCATATAAAATAAACTATTAAAAATAAATATCTTTATTTCATAGTGGATGAAACCACGGATTGTTGTAGGCGCTATATTATAAAATTGATGATTGGTTGCTTAAGTGAAGAACATCCTAGTAAATCTTATTTAATTGCTTTCAAACTGTTATGATAAGACCAATTATGTAATAATAGTCCGTTTTCTAAATGAGATGCTAATGCAGTTTTTTATTCCGGATAACATTCCAACAGGCATCAAAATTTCCTGCCTGAAAATATAGAAAAAAATTTAATTATAAATTGTTTTACAAATGTCAATGAATAAAAGTAAAATATTATTATTGTGTATAATTAAATGTCTTGAATGTATTTCATTAATTATTATTTTTTATTATTACTTTTTTTGTTGAGTTCAAATGTACTTAAGTAACTATCGTTTTCTTTTTTGTATATATTTTTTTAATTAAAAGTGTAGAAACATCTCCGTTTTTTATTGCTACATTTAAATTTTAATGACATTAAAATTTAAAAAATAGTTTTTTCCATTCATATAATATCAATGCGATATGGCATTTCATCGTGCATAAAATCCGCTCTCTAGTAATTGCACTAGTGACAACCTTGTTAACTAATGACAACACACCAAGACGTTTAAAGAGGACTAAATTTAATAATCATACAGACAATACATATCCGCATTGTTATTAAATTTACTTGTTAGCCTAGTAGGCTAGATGGAAATAAGCATATGTTAAATAAATTAAAAATATGTTAAATTTGTATTTTATTAATTTACATTACATCTATTATTAAAAAATTGACTTTTTTGAGTATATTAATCTATTATCGAATGATATATTAAAAAGTGTACTTCAAAGTTCAAGTTAAAATGAAAAATGCCAGGCGTGGTTATTTTGGCGTTTTAGAACGTTACCTTACGCAGCCCCGCAAACCATGAATATTTAAATTTGAATTTAATTTTTGCTGTTTGCGTATATCTCGCTCTCATTGTGCCGCAAATTTTCACCGCAGCAGGCAGCTCGGCTCCTCGCTTGGCTGCAGTAGCGCCCGCCTTGTTTGCTTTTCCCTTCATTGATATTTCTCTAGTACTATTTACATTTCGTTGGCCTAACGATTTCCCATGAGTTGCAAAGTTTGTTTAGCTCCCCGCACCAGTGCACCCGGCTAAATTACAATCATTTTCGCCCCATTTACTGTTCATTTGCCCAATTCGTTGAGCGGTGTCTGATTTAAGATTTCTAAAGTTTATTTAGTATGTTTATACTGTATATATATATATATATATATATATATATATTAATATATATATATATATATATATATATATATATATATATATATATATATTAATTATATATATATATATATATATATATATATATATATATATATATTAATTAATTAATTAATTATTTATTAATGTGTGTGTGACATGTAAGAAGAGGGATGTATAATATTTACATTCTTCTAAGACTTTATTAATGACTTAAGTTGAGCGGTAAACCTATATAATTGAGTATTTTTAAAAAATACCAAAATTATAATTAAAATTCCATTTATTAAAATCCAGATCTTCAGTGGTTCTTTTCAAAACAACATTCTCAAATAATTTAAAAATCATTGGCAATAAACTATAAAATTTTTATTTTATCTTTCCTAGAGTTAAGTATTATAAATATTTGTTATTATTTTAACTGTTTCAGCGAATAATCCGGTCTCAAGATGACGTAAAATATTAACGTTAACGATACAAGTTTCTTAAATATTTTACCAATTATAAATCGGCTTCACCATCTTAATCTCACTTTGTTTTCGTTTGGTCTAGTTATTTTAAGCACTATTTTCAAATTATATGTAGAATAACTTGAGTACTAAAATGTTCTGTCTTATTATTATTTTTTTTTTTTAGTCCAAGACCCGAAACTTAGAATAGGAGTCTAAAAAATCTCGTATATTTCTTGGATAGGTAGGCAATTACGTAGAGTAACCGTCAATAAATTATAATAATAGATGACAACTTCTGATGTTTCTTATAATTAGCCTAGAACCTTACCACATGAGTTATTTTTTATACTTTTATTATGACCTTGTGGGCAGTAAAATGCTGAAATAGTTAAATCATCTACTATACTTGTGAACAGAAAGTAAACAAAGGCAGCTGATATAAAATGTGGCGTGGCTGAGCTCTGAGCGTACGTGGTGGTTCTTCAGAATCGTTTTGCATATCTTACTTCAGTAAGGTCACCACACCGATTTATCCCACTGTTATCATTTGTAAATAAATTGTGCCACGTTCCCTCCTTGAAAAAATTTGAGGGCAAGCGGGTGAATAATTGTCAGCCTAGAACGCCAAATATACCTTTTTACGGGAAACCTCTCGTGCATCAATATTTTAATTTTTTTAATGTAGTTTTTAAACATTAAAGCCTAAAAACGTGGGGTCTATACTTCGAGATATCAGGTATCGAAAGCGGGCGCTGACCCAAGGTCAAGTGCACAAATTCTAATAATTTATGTTTCTGCAGATCACAAGTTTAACTTAATATTACATGTATGTAGACACATTTAAATTAAATTTAATTTATCTTAATAAACTAAGTCCATCCAAAGTTCCCATCCAAATGGAAAATTTAAATTTTACTTACGGACAAGTAAGTAATCTAACTCGTAATCAACGACTAACTCAGTACCAGCCACATTAGCTACCACAAGGTACTCGACAAAAATTCCAACTCCAACTGACATTTTCAAGTACTCTATCCCCTCAGTCCTTTTCAAATATTATCACTCTAATTCCTGGTCATAATCACATAATAACACTTTACTATGCCCTATATTAATTAGCAAACAGCTAACCAACGAACATTTACAGATACAAAATCAAACAAACTTTACCTTTCTATTTACTAACGACTTACCTTAGATATAAAGTGTCGTAACTGTATTTTAAAATATTTAGAAAAACACATTATAAAAGTTACGGTAACAATTGACCTTACATCATTTTCTGTTGATGGAGTTTCGATTGTTTTTTAATAATCTATATTTAACTGCAAAAACACAATAGTAGCAAAATATTGATTAAAAATCGTTAAGAATTATTCATTTATATTGAGTTTGTTACACAAAGGAAGTGAAATTAAATATGAATAATGAAAAATCTTGCAATAGAAAATTTTTTCTTCTCTTTTCAATTTCAAGTGCACTACCTCACTGATTTTAAAGTCCTCTGCTGTGTAGTTTTTTCGATTAATTAGATACGGATTTCTTCCTTTTTAAACAAAAATTTAAACTGACTAATAAATTGCTACCAATCCCAAGGGGTTATCATGGTGGTGGAAGTACATATTCTCCTTTTGCATGCTTGATCACTAAGTGAACTCCATCTACCTTTATATGGACGTACTCTCTGAGAAAGAACTTATGGTTGACTATTTTTATTGCAAACAATATTCTCTTTGCTACCACAATAAAATTTTTATTTTGTCTTCCACAATTATCTAACCAGATAGTTCTTCAGTATCATTTGTTATATTGTTTAGTGTTGACATCAAAATATAGAACGAGATCTCATAAGAATCTTGTGCCTCTATCGTTTTATCCCTCATGGCTTTCCCATTGGTGAATTTAGTTAAGAGTTCACAGTATTTTCAAATAAAATTGTGAGTTAATGAACTTGCAAATGTCGATCATTTTATCAATGATTTGAAGCCAATTTCCTTCGATCAAATTTTATCCGGTCTCTTTACGTCATATCTACGTTTTGCTTCAATCAAGTGCGCTTCCTAGTTTGTTTGTAACTTTTCCTTAATATCTCCATCGGAATTCTTTATTATTGTCAAAAATTAGTCATATTGATTAAAGGTGTCATTCGTGATTAAATTCGTTATGTAAAATATGGATTTATAACAATTTTTACCTATCTATGACTCATGCGTTTTCTTTTGTTTACAATCTTCGATGTACAATAACTACATTTTTTATTTAAGTTCAGTGGTGCTGGGTTCTCGAAAAGAGGGGCATTTGTTCTTGACCAGTAGCCTATAAGGGTTAAATCTTACTACCATGTACTTTTAAGAATGACTTCAAGATGAAATTTCTTCTAAAAAATTTGTCTGTGTAAGTAAAATTATTGTTCTTTGAACATCACTTTTTAAAACGAAGGAACTGACGCTTATAATTGTTACTGTTACCCGCTTCAGGAAAATTATTAAATATATTTTCTTCTTGGCGCATGATAGCATGCGTGCATGGATATTTCAGATATTTAGCCGGCATAAGAACTATTTAGTTTGGTATCCCTTCCCCCTTCTTTATGTTACGTTTTCTTTTCCTACCCCGCATGGTTTCAACGTCATTATTGCCATTTGAATTTGAGACTGTTGGGAGTACTAAACCTTGGGTTTTATTCAGCGTGCTACCAACAGATTCTTCTTGTTCTGGGGTATTCACGGTGTCCGAACTTTCAGGACGGTATTCCAGGTCCTGATCTGAATCATTACTTTGTTTCAAAAAAGTCACTAACCTTAAAACACCAAAGCTAGTAAAATGACTAAACAAAAATACTACCAGAAATTCAGAAAAGTAAATATTCTTATTAGACTTAAATTGCTTTTTTCTATTATAGCAAAAACTATTAAATTCTAAAATAAGATTAATGTAAAACACTCTGATATTGAGTGAACTCTCAACAAGTACTTCTCGTTCGGTAGCATTTATCAGAAATTTCAAAAAGGAATTCTAGGTTCTGATCTGAATGGTAGTCAGATATATTATTATTACTTTGTTGCAAAAGAAGTTTATCAACATTGCAAACAACAGCAATCCTAGAAAAATAACTAAACAAACATTCAATCAGAAATTCAGAAAATATTATTATAAGTTTAGAATAATTATCTCTATTGGAGTAGTAAGATAGTAGCCGGACATTAAATCTTGGGTAACATCCATTATTATACTCTCATCCAGGACTTTATGTTTTGTGATATTCAAGGTTTATATCATTTTGTTCCGAAGCAAATTAATTAGTCTTAAAATAATAAAAATGCTAACAAACTATTGTCTTATTCTTCTTCTGAAATACCGTCTCTATTTAGAGGTTGGTAACCACCTAGTCAACTTGTTCATTTTAGTTCATATTGTTATGATCTGGAGCCAAGATAATTTTTTCCTCCCACTCCTTTCCTTTTTTTTTAAATCACTGGACAACGCCCGAATAGACACAAGGTATTCAGACCTACTGAAATATATATACGAAAATTCCACCATAAAAGTAAAAATTAATGATGAACTAACAACCAATCAAATTAAAGTCAAGAGAGGCGTGCGCCAGGGCGATACTATTTCGCCAAAACTGTTTACTCTCGTCTTGGAGGATATGTTCAAAAACCTTGAATGGAAGCGAAAGGGACTAAATGTAGGTGGAACATACCTAAGCAATCTTCGATTTGCGGACGATCTTGTCCTAATTAGCGATGACCTAGAACAACTCAAAGACATGCTAAATGAGCTCCTCAAAACATCAGAACACGTAGGCCTGAAAATGAATGTCCAAAAAACGAAAGTAATGGGCCCAGTCGAAGAGAATATCAACGTAGGCAACAACAATCTTGAGGTAGTCAAGGAATACATATACTTGGGGCACAAATTCAGGATCGGGAAAGAAAATCAGACCGCAGAAATCTCACGCCGGATAAGCCAGAGTTGGGCTGCCTTTGGAAAACTCAGTCATATAATGAAAACACCGATATACCAACTAACCTGAAGAGAAAGGTTTACGACACCTGTGTGCTTCCAGTTGCAACATATGGCCTGGAGACAATGACATTGACGAGAAAAAGTATGGTAAGACTTAGAACTACTCAAAGGGCTATGGAGAGAGCTATGATCGGCGTCAGTCTCAGAGAAAGAATCAATCACGAAGAGATCAGAAGGAGAACCAAGGTGACGGATATAATCTCAAGAATACTAAAAATGAAATGGAAATGGGCTGGACACGTGGCACGGCAGGAGCCAAACCGATGGGACACAAAGATAATCCAATGGAGACCAAGACTTACAACGCGGAGCAGGGGAAGACCACAGAAAAGATGGACGGATGACATCAAACAAACGGCGGGTAAAAACTGGATTCAAACCGCAAGAGACAGAGACGCATGGAACAAACTTGAAGAGGCCTTTATTCAACAGTGGATAATAAGAGGCTGATGATGATGATGATGATGACTCTTTCCTTCCGTCAAGTGTTCCTTTAATTAAGCTATGGTAGTTTGTATTTATTATTTTAGAGAATATTCGAAAGTCTCTCTTTTTTAATTGTTCTTACTAATTCTCTATCTTTCCCTATTCTTAATATTACAGTCCAAAATATTTTTAATAGTCTTCTTACTGTCCATATTTCGGATTCTATTTGTTTCAGAATTGTTTTCTTTAACGTTTGCCTTTACTCTATGCAGTAAGTTGGACACTTAATCGACTTGCAAAGTTAAGCCTTCCAAAATTTAACATCGATTTAAATTTAACGAAAGCAAGTCTGGATATTTCACTTTTGTTAAAATTTATTCATCTGGTGCTAATGAGTTATTCATCTAGCATTCCAAGATATTTGTAATGTTACTTAGTGTAAGATATTTTCTTACTGGTGTTTTGGTGATTACCATGTATTTCGTTTTGTTTAAATTTATACTTAATCCTGCTGCCTCTCATTCGTTATTTAATCGCATTATTATATTTTTCTCTTCAGAGTTTTCGACTATCATTGCCATGTCGTCGCCACATCGGATGTTGTTAACAGTTTTTCCGTTTATTGTAATTCACTCTGTCCCTTCTCAGTTTTTTTTGAAAATTTCCTCGGAATACACATTAACTAAGATTGGCAAAGTATCCAACCTTGCTTTACACTCCATTTAATTTTTATTTTGTTTGTATCTCCATCTTCAATATTTTTAATTAGGCCTATATCTTTCCCACCCAATCCTACTTTTATTAGTGACTTGATAAGTTGGGCATGTTTGACTCGGTCTAAAGCTTTCCCGAAGTCCATAAAGCAGACAAAAACTGGTTTTTGGAATTCTCTACACTTTTGCAACAAAAAATTCATACTAAATAGAGCTTCTTGAATGCGTAATCCACTTCTAAAATCAAATTCTAAATCGGTTACAATAGTACTACAATTTTTTTGTATATTCGGTGTTGAATTATTCTTATTAATATCTTGAGTAAGTGACTTATGAAACTGATCAGTTTAAAATCGTTACGTAATAAAGCGTTGTTTCTCTTGTGGTATATATCCTGTATTATAGATATCATTGAACATTGTAATTATTGTGCCTATATTATCTTTGACAAAAAGTTTTGTAATATCTGCTGGAATTATATCTGATCCGGCAGGTTTTCCATTCTTGGCTAACTTTACAGCGTATTTGAGTTTGAATTTAAGTATCATTTCCTGTAAATTAATATTATAAATTTAATATTTTTAATTTTATATTTATGTTGGCTACTAATAGACTTACTTTGGCTTATTTCCTTTCATTTCGCTTCGAAACATAGAGCATCTGTAAAGCAGCACCATTTGACTCTGTTCTTGGCTATTTCTTGTATTTCTCTCCACGTTTTCCAGTTTCTTCTTCTTCAGCACATTTTGGGTTTTCGCTTTGGCGTTTGCTTTGTGGATTTCAATTTAGTGTTTGTCTTTCAATTGCCATTGGATCTTTTCTTAACATATGCCCGATACAGTTTCATTTTCGTTTCTTTATTTGGGCATTTATAGGTGTTTCTTGTGCTCTTTCCAATAAGTCACTATTTGTTATGGTGTATGGCCAGCAAATTTTATATATTCTCCTTGTTTTTTTTGTTTATACTTTAAATACCTAGAGGCTTGTAGTGAGACTCTTCGTGGTTTTCTACGTTTTACTGCAATACAATAGAATGGATTTTAAAAATTTTGAGTATAGTCTTTATTGATATTTCTGTTGTTTTTCATATTGGGTAGAGTTGTATGAAGGCTGCATTTGCTTCTTGAATGCGTGGTTTGACCCCACCTTCTGTTCCGCTTGTACTTGTCACTACATTGCCCAGGGAATTTTTTTACCTCTTCTATTTCATTGTTATTAGATAAAAGCTTCGTTAGTAGTGTTTGTTCTAAATGACTTGGTTTTTATGCTATTAATATTTAAACCAGAGGTTCTTTTTCGTTCCGCTATTCTATTTAGTTTTTGTTGCATGTGTTTGTGGGCGTGGAACAGTAGCAAAAATCGTCTGCAAAGTCTACGTCTTCTTGTTGTTCCAATTTATTCTGTTTTTCTTACTTATTATTGCTTTGGCCACTACTTCGTCTCGGGCCATTAGGAACATTTTTGGGGATAGAATATAGCCCTGTTTGACTCCTGTCTGCATTTGTATAGGTTCAGATAATTTATCTTCGTGTATTACTTGACACGTGTATCCTTCATATATTTGGCTTATTAAGTTTAGTATATTTATAAGTATTCCATATTTTTGCATTGCTTCCCATATTTTGTTCCTGTTTACAAGGTCAAACACAAATAGTAAATACAGGTTGACTACATATTCTGCGCTCTGTTCTATTATGATGCGCAGTGTATTTATTTGGTCTATGCATGATTTACTGCTGTGGAACCTGCTTGTTCCTTTCGCAGCTGCTTTTCTACTCTTGTTTTTATTTTGTGTGCTGGAAAATATTTTGGTATAGGGTAATCCCTCTCCAGTTTTTACAATTGGTAATACCTCCTTTCTTTGAAATTGTTACTAGAAGCTCTTTTTCCCATTCTTCAGGTATCGTGTTGCTTTGCCATATCTTGACAAATAGTGAGTGTAGTATGTTTCTTGTTTCAGAATTTCTAGTGCGATCTTGTCGATTCCTGCCACTTTCTCATTTTTTTCGTTTTGAATTTCTTGTTTGACTTCTAATCTTGAAAGTGCTCTTATCGTTTCCTCTGGTGCTTCTCCAGTTCTTACTCTGGGTTCCTGTTCTTGTTCTTGTTACTCTCTAACTGGTTCTTCTATTTGGCTTAACATTTTTGTGAAGTATTCTCCCCATCCTTCAATTTGTTCATTTCTTTTGGTTAGAAGTTGTCTTTTTTTGTTCTTTATCGGTCTGCTCCTTGGGAGTTTTATTTGTGATAATATTCTAGTTGTTTTATATTCCTTTTATATTGCCTTTTTTGCTGCTTTGTCGCCTCCCTTTGCTAATTCCGCCGTCTATCTTCTTCGGTCTGTTCTTGCGTTCCGTTTGACTTTGAGTTTCTATTGGGCCTGGTATTCAAGTTTTGTCTTGATGTTTGTGGAGGTTTGCGTTTTTACTTTGATGTTTCTTCTTTATTCTATTTTCTTCTAGATTTGTTCTGTCATCCAATCTTTTCTTTTTGTGTCTCTAAATTCCAATACTTTTTATACTACTCTGTTATACGTATCTTTAATTTTCAACCAGTGTTTTTCTATGATTGCTTCTTCTAGATCTTGTAATTCTTAAAATCTGTTTCTTAGTTGAATTCTGAATTCAGCTTCTTTGAGTTGTCTTTTAGCTTGTTTAGGTCATATTTTCTACTTTGTTGTGCGAATTTCTGTTTCGCTGTTTTGATTTTAATTCTTATACTCGCTACTATCAGGTGGTAGTCGCTGCCTACATCAGCTTCTTTATTGTTTTTTATGTCTAACAGAGATTCTCTATCTTTTCTGTATGACAAAATGGTCGATCTGGTTTTGTGTTCTATGATCTGGAGAGATCCATGACACTTTGTGGATTTCTTTGTGTGGAAATAACATCCTTCCCACAACCAATTCATTTTCGGTGCCCCAGTCTATGAGGGATTCTTTTGCTCATTATTTGTTCTAGCCCTGTGTTGTCTTTACCCACTTGCGCATTTAGGTAGATCTGCCATTATCAGGATGATGTTTTTCTTTTTTATTTTATCTGTTGTGTTTGTAGGTGTATAACACTTTATTATGCTAACATTCCTTATTTTCCCTTATAGTTGGGCTGTTATTATTCTCTCTGTTGGTGGGTTTCACTCTATCAGACATCTTGTTATTTCTTGGCTTAGTGTTAGAACTAATCCTACTCCGTATTTGTCGTTTTCGTTTGGCCTTCCATAATAGAGGCATGTCAAGCCATTGGGCGTTTTCAGCTCTCCGAACTCGTCCCACCTGATTTCGCTAATCCCTAATATATCTAGCTTGTACCTATTTATCTCTGCAGTTGTCTGATGTAGTTTCCCTGTTTGTAGTAGTGTGCGAACATTCCAAAATCCGATTCGATATTTTCTTTTCGGGGCAATAGTTACCAACAGTGAGTCCGTCCGGCTGCTTCTTTAGTTTCAGTAATAATATAGGTTTTAACGGCTTAGCCGATTATTGGCCCACGCTCCACGGTGGAGCTGCCACCTCAGGGCCAAGGCACTGGTTACTTTCGCCTGTGCTCGCGTAGGGGAAGAGTATTTCCTTTTCCTCAGTGATAGGTACAGTTATTCCGCCGATGCTCGGTCGCTATTTCCTCAGTCTTAGTAGGGAGTAACGCGTAAAGGTTGAGGTTGGCATTCGGTTGGGAGAGCCCCTACCCCTCGAAATATTTTATTAACCATTATAAAATTAATTTGGTTTCTCACAATTGTGCTTGCGTTATCTTGGGGAGTTCTCCAAGTGTACAATCTTATAGGTGGTAATTTAAACCATCATATTTTCTTCGGTACAAAATTAGATTAATCTCTTTCCACGGTTATTTCTGTTACCTAATCTGTGATTTCCCATTGTATTATTAACTTTACCTTCTCCCATTTTTGCATTTAAGTCTTCCATAATAATGTTTATTTCATGTATTTTAAACTATTTTGTAATGTCTTTTATTTGTTTGTAAAACTCTTCTATTGCATTGTCTTTTTTATCTGCTCTTGATGTATATGTCTGAATAATATTAATGTTCACAGGTTTTACTTTTATCTGCAGCATCATAACGCGATTAGAGTACGAAATAAAGTTTAGCGCAGATTTATTAATTCTGCTGTTAAGTATTATTTCTACATCGCCTCCAGAATAATATATAATGGTGTCGTCTAACTAAAATTTTTCTGAGCCTATCAATCTGGATTCACTAATGCCTTGTATTTCGATTTGACTTATTTTCATTTTATTGGATTCTGTTTTTTAACTTTCCTGTCTGATATATTCTATGTTCCTATTCCTTTAATGTTGTTTTTTGTACCCGCCCGGGGATTCTTAGCACCCCTGTCTTATCCAAAAGACGCCGGGAACTCAAGGCTATATTTTCAGTTTGACTTTTCATGGTGGTTATTCTTGGGATGATATTGTAGTAGTTATTCCTTGCTTTCTGCACCGCAGTATGTCAGTCTTTCTGCTAATTGTAGCTTTGCCTCAACGAACCGTACCGATGTCTTTATCTCTTCCATCGTTGCAGTATTGGCACATTAATTAATACAACAGTCGCTTACTATTAGACAGACGCTGTTGGTCTAAGTTACCATGCAAACCATTAAATTCATTATTTGAAGGTTACCTCTTATAGCTTTTTATTTAATTTAGTCTGTGCCAACACAGTTTCCTGGATGTGGTCTATTATAGAGCTTCTAGGAGCCATAAATGATAGAGAGAGAGAGAGTCCGTCCGGAGACCAATATCACAGGATGACCCAAGGAAATTTGGAAATCCTGAGTATGGTGGTACTGCTCTTCTGAGTGGAATTCTCGTACGTCCCAAAATAGTATAAATTATAATATAAATCAAATGGCAGTTAAAGATATGTTTAAAAGTGCCTATTTCTGTTACAGAAGATAAAGCCAAACTAACGAGTAATTTACTTCTTAAACTCACTAGCTTTTTTTGTATTTATTGTAACAAACGTGGTTAAAAACGGGGTTTTCATTACTTATCATACAAACATAACATATTTTACGTATAATATTACTTTTGCAGCGTTCTTAAGAAACAAACGTATAAATATCTGCAAATGAAGTGTAAAGTAAATGATCGTATGATATATTAAGATCTTTTATCTTCGAGGTACCTTGCAATGTAAGAATGTTTAAAATTATACTAAAGTTGCCAGAGTTTACCACTAGAAAAAATAATATTCTTGAAATCAGTTGCGATACTAACCCGAAAATCAATAATTTGGTAGTTACGACACTTTACCTTTGGGGTACAGAAATATAAATTTGTTTTTTACTCAGTACGTTATGAATTTTAAATTTACATGTAGTCTTGGTGATTAGCCTGACATGTAATAATTTATTTTTATGATTATACACTAGCAAGTAGTTTTATATCAGAGCTTATAATTCAGTTTTGTTTCATATTTTCTCTCGTATGTTTAGTATATATTTTCAAAGATCGACCCCATTTTGTTGCAAAACAAAATTTTACGTAACTTTGCTTTAAGAAGAAACAATTCTTCTAAGTAATCTTTTAATTTTGAGTATTGGCCTACTTTATTTTAAAACAAACATTTGTAAATGCTAACTTATAATATATAAACTAGTAAGAGATTCAAATATCCTGTCGAGAAATTATATATTATCCTAAAAATGGACTTGTGAAATAGATAATCATTTACGCGAGCTGTGGCTTTTGGGAAATAAGTAAATGCTACCATTATATACATTGAAGACCTTATTTTCACTGTTTCCTTTCGAACTAAAATATTCATAGACAAGTCCAACAGAAAATGTGTCTTTGTAGGACAAGGAACTCGACAACCGCGATCGCAGTCGATCGAAACGCCAGCAGCCGCGGCCGCCGCGTAGCTCCACTTTCTTGCAATTAAACAGTAAACATTATTTATGAAGATTATATTGCACGGCGACCGCTGCCAGTAATCACTTTTACTTTTACAGGAGCTGATTACGACCCCATTGGGCCGCGGGCCGCCTGCCATGCGCTACGCCGTCCCGCCCAATTTCACCGACCAAGCCGTTTGAAAATGAACATCCTCATTGAAGGCAGCTGTCAAAAGTTTCTCAAGTGAAGTGATCGAGTCGTTCGCGCGGCCAGTGCGCGATTTGAATGCGAGAGTGTTTAGTAGCCGGCTCTTCCGCTGATTAACCGCGAAGCCGCGCGCTCGTCCCATCCAGCTTGGTGCGAAAACTTCCAGCCGCTCCGGGTGCTTCCTGCTTCCGAGACGCAACGACCGGACCGGGCATTCTGCGAGGCCGCGGCGCGTTAATAGCGTGAAGTGTCTAAATTAGGCCGCAACAATTCCGCGTATAATGGATAGCAATTCGGTGTCCCCCATGCCCGAGCTGGCCCCCATAGCGGAGTTCGACAAGACTCCCCCAACGCCGCCGGAAGAGACTCTTCCCATGGACGACCTGCCTCCCCCTCCTACTACCGTCAACGTGCAGGATGAAAAAACGCAGGATGACGAGTAAGTTTATTGTGCAACAATTAAAAGTTTAGGGACTCGGATTATCCTGAATATCAATATTAAATGCTCTAATTGCAAGCCGGAACATTTCGCTTATTTTAATTTTTACCAGCAACCCTTTTATGTCATGCGATGACAAAATAATTAAAAAGTAGCTACACCTTTTTCTAATATGCTTACAGCAAGGTTTTTTAATTTTTTTAAATTTTTTATGCAATTAAGGACATAAAAACAGGGTACTAATACACTTAGGTATTATTGAAGCCTTTATTTTTTGTCACAATTTAAACAAAACTTAGTTTTTTAAATGTATTGTTAAAACAATGTACAATATTAATCATTTAAGTTGCTCTATGCTTTATAAAAAATTATTTAGTAGAGTATTTTTAAACTTTTTTCCTAAAAGAAGTTTCTCTTAGCAAATTATTTTTAATTCTTTTCTGCAATTAAAAATTTTCATTTTGTTTACCAACCGCAAAAGTTTTTAATATTTGTATAAAATTTTTATATTTTTTACACTTATAATTATTTATGTTCAATGGGTTTTTTTTACACTATTAACTTTCTATCATTTCCACGCGATTATACAGGTTTTTATTTTAAAATACGAGGAACAGGCAGAATTTCTTGTTCCTGTTATAGAATTTCTGGGCACGTATTTTTTGATTATCGAAGAATTTAATTTTAAGAATAATTTTTTTATTAACAGCTAAAACATATTTACCTACGTACTACAAGTTCCATCAGCTAATTTGGTGTTTACGTACATATCATGATAAAAGTAACTCAGACGTTATTTTTAAGAAATTTGAATAGGTAATAGAAACGAAACACATGTATGGTTAATGTAAGTGTTATTTGTTAGTAGAACTAAACCTAAGCTTTAATATCTGTCGTCCAGTTTCTATGTAGTCATTGATGAGTATTATCCAATAAGAGTATTTGATGTGTATTAGCCTATAACTTCTTTGACATATGGTATCTTGAGGTTATCATGTAAAGTTCTATTTGATACGTACCACGAAGCATCTGCTATGACACATAAGGTTCTAGATAGAAATTTTTGAAAAATGTTAAAATCGAGGAACTTGAGTACTCTTAGAGTTTAATCCCATATGTCCAAAAAGATCTGATAATCATTTTATAGAGTAAGATCTTATTTTATAACAAGACACGAGATCTGTTTTCTATAATTTCTTGAATTTCAGATCTATTTTCATTCGTATATGTACTTTTTACGTCCTTGTGCATTATCAAATATCCAAAATACCATTTACTAATATTAATGGACAGCGATGCCTTCTCAAGGTTTTAGTTTTAGTTAGTAGATTTAGTTTCATTAATTTTAATATGCCGTTTGGCCATCCAGTAGCTTATAAATTTATATGGTTTTGTACATAGGCAAGTGATAACAGAGTATCGTTCGCGAAAGTTCTTCCCACGTTTCTTGTCTTAAGTAGGCAAATCTACAGTGTACAACAAGTAGACTAGAGGCTCAAGAACACTATGTTGTCAAATGCCAAACCTTAGTTTTTCAATTTTCTACACCTTATTACCGAATTTTACCTCAAAGTAGCGATCTGTAAAGTAGGATTGAAAAAGAGAGAAATACGCAATCATTTTGAATAATAAAACTGGTAGTTGTACTTTACCAAATCCTTACTGGACATAGAGAAAGATTGCATAACAGTATTTTTTGTCTTTTGTGCTTTTAATTATTACAGCTATTATGCGTTGACATTGTTGAATAGTGGAGTGCTTGTGACTAAAATCAAATTGGTGTTGGTAAATAATTTTTTTTTATAAAAAATGTACCTTTATAAGTTCTTCTAATAATTAATTTTTTCAAGAGTTTAGATATTAAGGAGAGTAAACTAATGAGTCTGTAGGAAGTTATCTCATCAAGTGGTTTTCTTGGTTTCAGTAAAAGTTTGAGCAAACTTGAGCTGTGAACGCCAGTACGTCAATCGATCTATTGCATCAAATAGCGTTGTTAGAAAATGTATACCTTGTTTAGGCAGTTCTTTCAAAACTTGATCCATTGTGAGATTAGAACTCAAAGCTTTTCTGCTTTTTAAGCATTTGATTTCATTTCTTACTTGTGTTCCATAACATGGGCGAATTGGTAGTGCTGTTAAATATTATTTAACTTGTAAATTAGGTCCACTTAAATATGGAGTAAAAACTTTTGTCCGTTTAGTTATAAATGGATTATGTATTGCGGCTTTTTAAAATTTTTGTAGCTTTCCAGAGGAAGTAGTCGTATCTTGACAATTTGTCAAGACATGTCCCAAGCTATTGATTTCGAACTTTCTTTACTTTTATTTTAACTAACTACTTGAATGATTCTATTTTATCTTGGCCCAAGGAAGCTTTGAGACTACGTCTTTTGATTTTAAGTGGAATATTTATTGAAGCTTGTCTTGTAAGCTCATTGAGTAGGGTAGTATGCCATTCTGCTTCTTGTAACATTTTAATAAGATGATTTGTATTTTTCTCTAATTCTTTTTTTTAACTGACAGTTAAGTCCAGATTGCGTTCAACACATTCTCCAAATGCATCTCAGTCTGTACGCCGACTGTATATTGCTGGACGAGGTTCTTTAAAAAGTAGTAGGGCTAAGAGTAACCACAACTGGTGAGTGATCCGATGATAAATCATAACTGGGTGCAACATTAGCATAATTGTTTAAAATACCATTTATTAAAAAAAATCTAACAAATCTAGGATTTTATTTTAATCAGTAGAACAGACCGAATGATAAGTAAGAGTAGTTTCTTCTATGAATAACATTGTATAGACCGCTACCTCGTGCAGTTATCACTCTGTATCTTTAGTGGGTATGCTTCGCATTTGAATCTCCTCCTAAAAAAATTGAGTGTATGGAAGAAATGTGACAGTTTTCTTTTTGCGAGGCGACGTTTTGGAGGATGGTAAATTTCAGAGACAAATAATGCTTAATCTGTATTGTAGAAGCTTGCAGCAATTTTTCTTCATACTTGGACAATTCATTATAAAAAATTATTTTTCTTATAATGATGAGCTGCGCCAGCCGGATATTCGTATGATAGACTTCATATTGAGGTATCCTAAGGTACGCTTATGCGGCGAAATGAGTTTTCGAGATGATCATGACATCCATGTTGTTTGACTTCACCTCTTTGTTAAACTAGACCGTTGGAATTTCATAAAGCAGCCATTATGATGTTAATTTGTTAATGACAGTAGTTAGCATAAGCTTTGATGAAGCAGTTGATTAAATGAATTTTTAAATTAATCTAAGAATTTGGTTACCCGTGTTTTTGATGTTTTTATAAAAGTTTTACGTTCTTAGCCAAAGAGAATAATGGCGCAAGATTTGATTCAAGGACGATAGCATATCTTGGCTGTTGGCAGATAGAAATTGCAACTTTATTTTGTTTAGCAGCTGATAAATCTCCACATAATGCGCATTTAGCAGGCGTATCTCTGTTTTTTTTTTACAAATTTGAGTGTCGTTTTCTCTATACAAAGAATAGCGGCAAGAAATCTTTAGTCACCATACTTATAATATTATTAATAATTATAGTTACAAAGGCATAATTTTAAGTGATAAGAGCTAGAAAGTATAGGATATGTAGCAGCACCTCAAACTTTCTAAATTGCGTTTTGAGATCTTATACAGGAAAACGTTACCAAATAGAACAAAATCTTTTTCCTTCGGTACACACTCAAAATGTAAATTTTAGTAAAAATATTTTTATATTTGTTGCGGAAGGCACCGATATAATACAGTTTTTCTTCAAAAGACAAAAAGTGGAATAATTCTCAATATAAATTTAGTATGCTTAGTTTTTATTTTAAAATGATAAAAGTATATTACAATTTTATATCTGTTTTTTTTACAAAAGCGATGCAACTATTATGTGTACAAATAAGTTTCCGCCGTTTTTTTTTTTATAAACAATTAAGAATTTATTGTAAAACAAGGTACAAATAATGTCATTCAAAATATTGCCCATCGCTTCCTACTACTTTTGACCATCTTTCGGGCAGCAAGTGGATACCCCGTCTAAAAAATTGCTCGTCTTTTGAGATGATCCACGAATCGACCCATTTCTTCAATTCCTCGTAAGAAGTGAAGTGCTGCTCAGCCAGACCATGACTCATCGATCGGAATAGGTGGTAATCTGAAGGAGCAATGTCTGGTGAATACGGCGGGTGGGGTAGGACGTCCCAATTCAGTCCTTCCAACGTTTCCTTTACGATTTTTGCAACGTGTGGCCGAGCGTTGTCATGCTGAAAAATGACTTTATCATGCCTTTTGGCATATTGTGGACGTTTAATCTTCAATGCTCGGCTCAATTGCATCAGTTGTTGTTGGTAACGTTCCCCGGTGACAGTTTGATTAGGTTGGAGTAGTTCGTAATAGATTACTCCAAGCTGATCCCACCAAATGCACAGCATTAGCTTCTTGCCATGAATGTTTGGCTTGGCCATCGAAGTAGAGGCATGCCCGGGCTTACACCCCATGACTACCTACGCTTTGGGTTGTCGTAGTGGATCCATTTTTCGTCTCCCGCCACGATTCGATGCAGAAATCCTTTGCGATTTTGCCTTTTGAGCAATTGTTCGCAAGCGAATAAACGATGCTCGAGGTCTCTTGGCTTCAGTTCGTAAGGAACCCAATTTCCTTGCTTTTGAACCATACCCAGGGCCTTGAAACGTTGTGAAATAGCTTGCTGAGTCACTCCTAACTCTTGTGCAAGTTCTTCTTGCGTTTGGCACGGATCTTCCTCCAGTAAATCTTCCAATTCTGTGTCATCATACACTTTGGGCCTTCCACTACGTGTTTTGTCCTCCACGTCAAAATCACCACTTTTAAATTTCTGGAACCACTCCCGACAACTTCTCTCACTCAAATTAACATTACCGTATGCTTCTACGAGTAGCTTATGCGCCTCAGCTGCAGATTTCTTTAAATTAAAGAAGTAAATTAGCAATTCCCGCAAATGACGCTTATTTGGCTCAAAACTTGACATCTTAACACGATGAAAACTAAGTGATGCTAGCAAAAAGTCAGAGGTATTAAAAGGTTATACTGTTGCCAGATGTCAACATATACTATAAGACTTTTTACAGCTGACAATTTCGATGTTATCTTATCGGTGGCGCCATCTTTTGAAAACGGCGGAAACTTATTTGTACACCCATTAATTAAAATTATCAATATTAAATCCCCTTCAAAAAAACTTTAATTAATACTGAAACCATGATTAAAACATATCTGTTTTAAAACTATTTAAAAGTTATTTAAACTATTGGTCTCTCAAAATACAAATGATGAATGAATGAAATGATGAAAATTTACTTTTCCAAATAATATTTTGTTATATATTTTTAATGTTATTTTACGTTGCAGCTTTTTTAGTATTCAAATCGTAAAATTTAAAATAAAAGTTTAAGGATAAATAATGTAGTAAGCAACACAAAAGTCGACTTCCTTTCGGCAGAAATGTTTTAAATTAAAAAATGTATTGGGGAAAAATCTGATGGATACGAAGGTTTATTGCCTTCAAACCCTACCGAATATTAAGATTATTATTTAAAATTTTAATTATTAATTTACTTTCTACCGCATTTTATTTTCTTATTTTACAATTAAAATTTCAGAGACCGTAAGAGCAAGCCGTATACTAAAATAACGTATATGCATAAAATTTAATAATCCTCTAATTTACGTTCCTTACAATATTAGCAAAGAATATAAAAATGTAATCATCAACATGCAGAAAATCAAGAAACAATACATAAAACATTTCACTCAACTAGTTTATATAACATAAAACTAGCAATAAAACAGGCGTCTTAGGAAACAATTTATTTTTTCCGTTTTATTGGAAACATAAAATTTGGAACTAGTTTATTGCAGACACAAAATTTATTCGCGAACTACAAACAAGTTGTAGTAGACCAATCTTGAAACTTTTGTAACTATTTTTTATAAGTCTAGCGAGATAGCAAAACTTGAATTAAGTTGTAAAGTTTTTAACTAGCACAAAACAAAAACGTTGCAATATCTCCGTAGTATAGTGCATTATATTGGGAGATTTAGCTTCAAATGATTTATATAAAATGACAAATTTATTAGTTCAAAATAATTGTTTTACTACACCATTAGATATTTTTCAGAACAACAGCAAATAAAAATTATGCACGCACGCATTGATAAGACATTAAAAAATTAATAAAATTATTATAAAATTTAAAGTTGGATTATTTTAATTAACATCTACTTATATTCCGTATAGTTATATGAAATTTTTACGATTTCTGATATTCCAATACTTCCAAGAGCTATTCACTTATTAGTGATATCTAATATTACCTGACCTCTATGTGATAACGTCTCGTATTTATTGCTATATTCACTTATTTAATTTCTGATTTATTTGTTGGAATATATTTTAACCCAAAATGTTAAAGATTTTACTATACTTCACCCAATATGAAACAATTTTAAAATTATATTGAAGAAAATATAACTCTCCACTTACAAACAGCCAGAATTTTGCGGTACATCACTTAACTACTGTTATTTAAGAAAGTGCGTGGACTTCTACACCTAAACAGTTAACTATCATGTCGATAATACACTACTATATATACTCAAAGTTGTAGTTGGAAAAAGAAGAGGTAGGGGAATGCAGCAAAGACCAAGGAACCCAGGAGATAAATCAACTTGCAACAGATTAGTCCGAAAGCCATCTAACTTTTGAATAATATAGATATTTAACATTTTGAATATACCTTTCCAATTTAAATAAAGATGATTACTCCACCTGGAGAACAACCAGAAAATTTAAAACCATAATTTTTATTCCACCTGTCAGAACAAGCAATGGTGAATAAACTAGAATAAATAATGACAAAGGAATCACCTTTGCAGAAGACTTATCAACCATTTTCAAGCTCACTATTCCTTCTTCAGGCCATGATAACAATAAAATTAATTTTTTTAGGTATATTCTGTCAAATGTTATGTCGCTTAACGCCTACTACGCTAGCAAAAGTAAAATAAAATTAGTAAACTGATACTAGATAAATCTCCAGGTTATGATCTAAACGCCAGTCAAGTACTACAAATATTACCAAGAAAGGTATACAATATCCAACCGCATGCTAAGTCTTTCATACTATCCTTTAGTTTAGAAATAAGTCCAAACAATTATGCTACTTAAACCGAGAAGAGAAAACATCACATAGACTTACCCTATTTTCCAACTAAACAAAGTTTGCAAGGATTATTGCTGCAAATACTTAGATCTGCAGTTAGTATTGCCCAATAATCAGTATGGATTCCGTGAAGGATCCACCATACATATATAATTGTGAATCAACTTGGCAAAAGTCTAAAAAAAAAATACATTGCACTATTGTATTTTTGGGCGTCACCCAAACATTTGACAAGATGTGGCATGCTGGAATACTTTATAAAATAAAAAACTTCTGTACCAAGTGCCTACTGCTTATTATTAAAATTTTACCTGTAAATCGATTTTATTGTAAACCAAAAACTTCCAAACTTTCCAAACTTTATCTTCAGGTCTCGCTTTTATCTTGTGTACACAGCTGGATATACCCTATTTACTAAAAATCTAGATATTGCCAGTGAGTACTATTAATAAAACTTAAACCTTACTAGTGAATAGTTTAGATTATGGCAAATAGAAGTTAACTAGTCCAATTCGGTGCAAGTTACATTCACCAATCGAACTTTAGTATTTCCACCTGTCAAGATGAATGGAGTTAAACTTCCAGTCAAAATAGATGCGAAATATCAAGGTTTACATTTGGATCAGCACATATGGTCACATCTAAATGAAAATAAAGCAGCCAAACTAAAAGTTACTTCAGGACAATCGAAAGTGAATGTTGAAAACAAGATGTTACTCAAGAAAGCTATGATTAAACCTATTTAGATTTATGTGAAAAATTATTACATATAAGTAACGTATAGAGACTCCAGTCAAAATTATTCCTATTAATATTAGATGCGCCTTGGTATGTTGGAAATCAGATCATCTACAAAGACTTAGGTGTATCATTTGTTGAAGAAGGGATACAGAGACTTGCTGCAAAATATCGCGTAAAATTTTGTGGACACTCTAATCAGTCATCATAGACGACATAACACTATAAAAACTAGACAGAATATAGACTGATTTGTGACTTGTTACAAATAGTATTGTATAATGTATTTAGAAGGTTTATTACTAGATGAATCCTCCCTCAATGCCATATAGTCTAGACATAAAGTGTCAATTATTTTATGTTGATTTAATATACCATTAAAATGAAGACTATGAACTGTTTGTTAGTAACTTTTATTTCAACTTTGTTCATTTCTAGATTAACTTGCTGTTTTATTTTCACATGCATACAGTTAGCTCTGTCATTTTTCTTTTAGATACCGCAATTAGCTTTATAAAATTTCAATACGATTATAAGAGCTTAAAGCTCCTATTGATATTTTACCATTTTAGTATTGCAAAAATTTTAGCACAAATATCAGTGCTTTATAAAATTCTCTTAAAGTTTCTTCAACTATTAAAATTATCGGATGATACAGGACCTTTGCTTTTACATAGTACTTGGTACACTATGTCGAAATGTTCAGCAAAATTTTATTGACAAGGAATATTAGAAGAACGTTGCAGTTATTACATGGCAATTAAAACGACGTACCTTGTTGAATTATCCTTATCTTGTTACATATATGTGTAGGTATATCTAGGTCATGGCTTACTTTAATTTTGTTTGTTGCCACATTTATTACAGCTGAAAAATCGAAACCCAAAAATATATTTTTAGATTTAAAATTAGTAGAGATGTATTAAAATTTATTTTAATTTTGCAACTACCTAAGTATTTACAATCAGAAAAAATTACTGGATTACTTTTAATTGCCTAAATACATGTAAAATATGGAATTTGTTTTAAACCTGCTGATTAGCACTTTTGAAACATAGTCCTTAATTAGTGTCCGTTTAAGTTCTAAAGAGTAACGACGTGCGACGTAGTGCTTGAGAAACATCATTATCACGTACTTGTTGATTTAAAGTCAAATGCTCTGATGTAATTATTTGTTTTTGCAACCTAAGCGTAAGTAATATCACTAGAAACTCTTAATATCAATGTAATACTATGTTTCCTATCCGAATGGGCGAATTAAACGCCATTTAGCTTATAATTATTCTCAAATGCAATACCAACTCTCATCACATGATGGTTAGAGAACCTATTTAAATTTATTAATTAACAGTTTCTTACACCTAAAATGTTTTACGTATC
The DNA here is from genome assembly GCA_036346155.1 of Sinelater perroti. Lineage (NCBI taxonomy): Eukaryota > Metazoa > Arthropoda > Insecta > Coleoptera > Elateridae > Sinelater > Sinelater perroti. The sequence continues at coordinate 16,096,241 of JARFIY010000265.1, forward strand.
TATTCAAAACACCTTATTGCCAATTAAGAATCAAATACAAGCTAATGAGAATATGGAAGCAGAAATCTAAGCTGGTGGCAAAAATATAAAAGGGTAGCAAGCAATATGGTTGAAATCAATGCTGTAATATTCATAAATATGATCAAGCATGGAAAAAGACATTCGTAATTCTTACCAACTCAAAGACGAGAGATCATAAAGAGTAATTATATGGCATCTTTTTCACTCTATGTTAATTGTAGAGATTAAAGAAAATTTGAAGCAACGTTTGAACACAGAACTTGCAATACAATGAACATCAGATATATAATTTGTAAGGATCCGTTAGCATTTTTTTATAGATTTGGCACCTGATAAAAACAACAGAAAAGTTTTATAAAATTTAATTTTTTCAATTGTAAAATCAATGTCAAAGCTCCATACAAAAAGTAAAGCAACATTCAGGGCACAGAATGCTAAGACTACGAGTACTCTAAAACATACTAAAGCAATACATCAACATATGTGTCGACCATGTACTCATGAGTACGCTTTATTAGAGTTAATAAAAGTTTTTCCAATTAATAAATCTAAACAATACTATGCTCCTGGTAATTGTTGTTACTAATTATGTTTATAATGAACTACATATAATGTATTTTAAGATAAAATTCAGATAATATATTAGACCATAAACTTGAATTAATCCTTTTTCTCAGCTTAAATAAAATTAGCAAATTATTCGTGTCCGAGACCTAATTTTTTACTAATGAAACTACATTTAGAATGCCAAATTACACTACCTGGTGTCCGCTACCACAATTGTCAAAAATTGCAACTAGAGTAATGAGAAAATTTTAAATTAAACACATATAAGGCGCAAATATTAAGATTAACAGATTTTCTGGTCTTTTGTTGGCTCAGTTTTTTATTGCCTTCCCAGGTGCACCAGATCTAAAGATCAATACACCACATTCTTCGCGGTATTGAATATCATATTTATTATGGTTCCATAATGTCCATAACAATAGTTCAAAATTTATTTAGTATGCGTATGCGCAGTAATTACAATTATTAGTGGCAACCCACTTATTGGCTATCTCATCAAAGTCATCTGACAAATCTCTTAGACTTCTATATATCTCTTATGGTGGAATCATCATCAGTCATAGTCAAATTAAGTCACACTTATCTTATACATTAGTGTTCTTTCACTACTTAACATTACGTAACAAAACGTAAGGAAATAGATTTCAGGTATTACAAAATACATTGGTTTCTCGACAGGAAGTATAATTGCCAAAAAGTAATAAACTGCTATCATGCAAAATTATGTTAAAATCAATTTGGACCCACAGAAATAAATTCTGGGAATGCGTTAAGACAACGATATTAAAAACATTAAAACAATTTTAACATAAAATATTTCGCGCTCTAATGAGTGAATTTTGGTATGCGACCAACCAAACTATACAAAGACCTTGGTATTTCTCCCGTCGTGTATAAAATCGAAAGGTTTGCTTAAAATTACCACAGCAAGCTTTCTAGACACAGCAATGAACTAGTGCAACAGCTGACTACTAACCACCTATCTATTAAACGTCTAACTCTAATGCAGATAGCGATCATCATTGAATGGGTTCTTCTAAGAATGTGTATGTTTATTATAGCATATTTATTTTGCAAGTATTTTTAACAATTGCTTGAACGAGTAGACATTTGGAAGACACATTTTGTTGGCTGCAGCTACGAGCTTCTAGATTGAGCAATGGAAATCGCCCAGATGGTTGGACGGAATCATATGTGTCTTTGGTTCTGCGACCAGTTAGGTGCACGTGGGCCTAAGAATGGGAATAGCCCAGATAGTTTAAGTGGGCCTGTGGCTAGGGTGGGTCTTCGGTTCTGATGGTCAGTCAAGATATTAAAAAGAAAATATTCTATAGTATAATAAACAACGTGATATTGTATGGATGAGAGATGTATCCACTTACAAAGAACAAAAAAAAACACACAATTAGAACAATATAATTAAATTTTATTAGGAAGTGCCTACAAAATGGGATAGTTTTACAACCGAGAAAATTTGGAGACAAATAAATGTTATCTGCTCAATCACGAAAATATAGCTTTCCAATGGTATGGACATGTAAAATTAAATAACAGTTAGCCAAAGAAGATGATTCAGTGGCTTTCAAGACAAAAAAGAAAAAAAGACAGGGGGGATTTTCTTAGGAATCCTAAATAAATAAGGCTATAGAGGAAAGAAGTTTGCGGAAACAAATTGGGAGGACAAAACATATATAAAAACAGAAAACAGTAAATTATATGGGATAAACGCCAAAGAAGAAGCTACAAGCTTTTTTAACTCTTTAAGTAAAATGATAAATTGAGTCAGCCTAAACTGATAAAAAAATTGAATAAGGACGAAGGAAATTCAAATATGTTTTAAAAATTTTATTTATTTCCATAACTAGTACTTAAAAGCATATTGTTGTATATAAAGCACCCCTTCTTTATTCGTTGTAAAACTTACTGAATTTATCTTTCCCAATTCTAGGGCCCTGTTGTTTTTGTCTTTTCAAATTTAGTGTTTACTTTTTTCATGAGTTTTTCCTCTTTACATGTTTTCATATGTTTTTCCAAAAGATTGACATAAGAAGCCATCTATTATTTCGGCGTTATGACACTGTCTTGGTACTACTTGTATATTTTCTGATTTTTTTATTATTCTCCAAATTGTTATTGATCTATTATATGAGGTTTCATTGTTTTTTTCGTTATTATCAGGTCAATTACAGATTTTAGATTCTTTAGTAGGTCTATCCACATATACTTATGGATATCTTTATGTTAAAACAATGTGTTTTTACAAAAATCGGTAAGACAATTTTATTACCGTTGGTCGCCTCTTCTCCAAAACATCATACTACGTCAATATTCCTTCTCCTTAGTCTGCTTTTAGATCGCCTATTATGATTATTTCTTTATTGTTTTTTATACCTTTTGTAAATCTGTCAGTCTCTTAAAAAACATCCTTATTTTCATTTCCAGCAGTACCATTCATTCTAGTTGATGGTCCATAAATTTCCATGCCACCTCTAATAATTCGTTTGTTGTACTGTTCGAATGTGGTGATATACTTCTTCTATGTTATTATTAGTATTGATATTCTATTATTTAAGATTTTGGTGCTTGGATGTTCTACTTCAAACATAGTAATAGTTGTCAATGTCTATTTGTCCTATTCACTTGGGGCAGTAGTGCTTTACAATTTACAGACACATCGCAAGCAATTAACTAACGTTTTTTTTTTAATGTGTTGAGTAGTCAGCCCGACGGACCACATGACCTCAAAAATATGTGACAACTCTCTATTCGAGGTGATCATGCAGGATCGAGGTAGGAGCGAGACATTTAGACAGGAAATTGCACCTGGTAGCCTAATCTGGTACACAGATGATTTTAAAACCGAGGTGGGTACCGGAGCAGGAATATATCCGGAGATTCCCAGGGTAGAGCTAAGCTTTTCCCTGGGTCGCCTCTGTCTTTCAGACCGAAATATACGCCATACTACAGTGTGCGCGGGAAAACGGTAAGAGGGCTTACAGGAGCAAGCGGATCTATATTATATCACACAGCCAGGCAGCTTTAAAGGCTTTATCATTTAAAGAATCATTTAGACTGGCATGGGAATGCATTAACGAACTCAATGGACTGGCTGAACATAACACAGTGAAACTGCTATGGGCACCTGGGCATTGCGGTATCTATGGCAATGAAAAAGCCGATGAATTGGCCAGGTAGGAATCTAGTGAGGCTTATATAGGCCCAGAATCTGCTTTAGAAATTTTACGAAGTGCTGCCTAAAGCTTACTTAAAAAGAAGACACGCACTCATAATTGAATGTACCGGAAGGATCGACCAGGGCATAATTTCAGCAAAACCTTCAACAAGGGATCCTTGCCAAAAGAGCGCTGCAGAACTCTTAATCTAAGTAGGCCACAGCTAAAGATAACCATAGGATTTCTCATAGGACATGCGACTGTTAAAGGACACCTTTGGAAAATTGTAAATTCAATGGTGACCTTGCATGCAGACTCTATAGCAAGGAACCAGAAACAGCCTTACATGCCCTATGCAAGTGCGGTGCGCTGTGCAGAAAAAGGTAACATACATTCGAAAACCAATCCTGGAACCGGAAGATTTTCAGACACACCCTGTAAAGGACCTGTACCTGCTGATTCAGGGAACATCAATTACAGAAATTGTAAATTTATTTTAGGGTAATTGCAATAAGCCATAGGCTGCAGTGAACATGGATCCATCAAGGAAGACATACCCTAAGAGGGAAATAAAGTTAGCCCGATGCAAAGACCTCGAATTCGTCCGAATTTTGGATCGACAAGGAAACATAATAAGTTAAATCTGCAGTAAAGTTAAAACTTATGTTTAAAAAATAAAAATTTGTAAATAATTATTAAAATGAACTAGTTCTATTTAAATTAAAAAGTGTCAAATTTGGATTTTTTGCATGACAATTTTTAATAAATTTTGGAAGTATTTTGTCACCACATTAATAATATTGGCAACCATATGTCCGTCACTGATAAATTATAGACATATTTTAATCTGTTTATGTTATATAATCATCTAGTGAAATATATGTGACACTTAAAAACTGTAAGTAAAGAGCGTCTGGTTAAAACCAAGTTTGTTTATTTAATCTGGCACTTTAGCACTTAGTCTGTAATAAGCCGAATTAAATATTTAAACGTTCTTGTAGAATAGTTAGGGCTAATTAGGCAAACTCTACAAAACAACCAATATTGCAATAAAATCGAGTCTGTTATTTGTTCTGCTCAATTTCCGCATTTTACTTTAACAGCTCGATATATCTCAGAGGAAGTAGAAGAAAGGAAGCGATAACGTCAACTAAATGTACCCGCAGAAATGGTTGTTCGTTGAATTATGGTACTCGAATGAAACACATTATAATGGTATATCTGATCATTTTCACATAAAGGACTGGTCGTTAAACTGTTAGAGCTACGGTTACATCTAACGTGCCTTTTACTCCAATTACGCGTGCATAAATTACCATTTTAATTGGATAACTAGTCGATAAGGCAACAAGTGCGTATTTAATTAGAACTGCAACGCAATTGTTGCTTCAGAGAGGAAATAGTTGTTGGCTATGTACAAGTTAACTTTAAACACGATTTATGTAGTTTAAAATTATTGCTCTTTTATCTAATTTATGGTTATGATTTACTTGAAAAGTCGATTTTATTAAATGCCGATTTACATCTTTTTTATTTTTATGTTGTTTTCTCTTCTAGTTACGAGTAGCAGGCTAAAAAGTATAATCGTTAACATTGTATTAAACCATTGTTTACTAAAAACGTAGCATTAATTTGACAAGCATGAAAAGGCATGCTTTCGAATTAAATGGCACTTTAAAATATGTAATGTTCAAAATGCATAAAATTTGTTGTCCTGGCGCTATAATTATTTACAAACGGTTGAAGAAATATGCCAGTGTACTTTACTGAGTTTTCTCAAGTATTGGCTGCTAGTGAGCAACAAGTATATCCACAGCAATAATAGTTAGTTTTTTTGATTGTTTCAAATTGCTTTAAAAAATGATTTGGATATTGTAGTGTTATTTATTAAATGTATGAATTGGTGCAAGTTTTTGTGGTGTAATAACCTACCTTATATGAGGGCTTTTGTTTATTTTATGATGAGAGCATTAGAGAATTTTATTTATGTATGTAAAATGAAGCTGATGTTGCGTAATCGAGTCAATATTCTATTTTTTAACTTTTTCTGTTAAAATATTTTAGTAATCTGAGAAAGTAAGAGAAAATAGGAAACAAAAACTAGTAAACAGAGAAATATGTCGATTCAAGTGAAAGTTGAAGGCTTCATATCTCTTTATAATTTTAAAATTATCAAATTTGATAAACAAGGAAATACAATAAAATTAAAGAAAATGCCTTGCTAAGCTAAGTTATAATTACTTGTCAACATGGTGATATAGCGGTATATATTTTAGAAGGAAACTGCTCACTGCTTTAGAGTCAAACTATTCACTAAAATTGGTCATCCATATTAAATTAAGAATAATATTTAATGCAATTTTGCATATTGCTCACAATTTTCTTATTCAAAATAATTCTTATTATAGATACTGCTCAATTTCTTATTACTGTTACAGGTATTGTTAATCAAATGGATCTGACAAAAAAAATTTTTAATTTTGTAAAATTGACGTATTTCAACGAGGATAAATATTAATAAAGCTATTACAAATTACTTTACTTTTATTAGGACATCTAGATTCGCCACTTCCTCATTACTTGATCGATATCATCTTTACATTTCTGGAGATCAGGTCTTTCGCAGTCCGAATTAACATCGATGTTTCACCTCCAAAGAAGGTACACGCGGGAGTATCCCGAGGCAGTCTCCTTGGCTCTACATTACTTAACATCTTTATACACGATATGCCCAACCCATAGCATAGCAATCTCGCATTATTTATTGACGATACTGATATTTTAAACCAGGACGAAGATCTATTGATGGCCATTAATCGTCTCCAAGCAACCATTAATATACCAAGTAAATGGTATAACAAATAGTGTACATCGCATTCCTAGCAAATGTACAACTAAAATTTTTATTTATACATAAATGGAAAAGTCAATTATTGAAATCACAAAAGTGTCTATCTTGACACCGAATTAACCTGGATTACACATGTTAACACTAAGATCAATCTTAGGCACAATAGATTAAAATTACTTTATCCTCTTATCAACTGTACTACGCCATTCCGCAACGAATGCACAATCCTACTCTATAAAGCGCTTCTAAGACCGATTGTTACTTATACCTGTCCAGTACGGAGCACAACCTCAAAAACAAACATCAGAAAGCTTTAAATTTTTTAGAATAAGATTATCAAAATATCTATTAATGCTCCCTGGCTTATTCGAATTAGGCAGATATACAACGAACCAAGTATAGACAGCATACAACAGTTTATCAGGCAACTCACAAATAAGTTCTTTAATCACTTACGTAACCCGAACAACAATGCCATCCTTCAAAAACCAGGCAAAAAGAACAGTTATACTCGACTAAAAGGAAAATTACCTCTAGACCTAACATCAGACTCGGAAGATAATGGTAATGACTAAGTGTCAAAATTATAATCTCTGTAATGTAAGAATCCGTGCTCATCTAGCATCGAGGGATCACGCACCACCACCTCAATTAATTTGATCAAATATATATGTAATTGCAACCCAATAATGTATGACACTTTAAGGTGTTGAGCTGATTAACTGTTAATAAAAAAAAGTTCTTCTAGTTGCCATTGCGCATTAAGAAACTATACACATAATTTTAGGCTCAGTTAGATAAGAATTTACAAAAATATATTACAACCTGAAAAATAGATCACGTTCACATCGCAACTGCAATTGAAATCATTCTCTAAGTAGATTAGCGTGCTTACCTACACAGTTATTTATGCGCAAAAACATGTATAAAGGAAGCTTTAAATTAGGTAGAATTAAAAATATTTTATCTCTTTTTAATATCTACCATTTACGTTGGACTGACGTTTGCTCTAATCTGTTAATTTTAATTGGATATAAGTAAAAATTATATCACAGGGTTTACAACAAAACTGCATAAAATGCTATATTAATATTTTACTAACATAATATTTAAACGTTAATCATTGTGCAAAAGACTTAATATTCTTCAAAATAACATCCTTGAGCATCAGTATATAGTTTCCAGCAGTTTTTGTTACGCGTTTTTAAATTATGTTTTTTAAAGATGAACCTGAGCTCATGAGAAACCAATATATGGTTTTTCTGTTATTCGTCGGTCAAAACTTTGGAAACTAATTTAGTACAAACCTTCTTTATTCACAGTTCCAGTGTGAAAATTTTATGCACAATAAATTTTGAAACTCCTATTTTATCAGACGTCAGCCAAAGCCCAAAACCACTATCATCTTAGCCACATTGTCTGAAGAGTGAGACGGTCTCTCTTCTTTTTCTGATTGATTTGTGCCAGTTAAACACTTACGCTTTCAAAAAACATTCTTTCCGTAGAGTTTGGGTAACAAGCGATTCAGTTGGGAGTTTTTCGAACTTAACGCAAAAATGTTATTGCATATTACCGATCGACACTGCGCTGCAAAAATCTCGAACGTTTTGGCATCGGCTTTGATGCTACTTTTAAGAGTTTAGCTCTTTCACTCGGGGTTCCAATCTTCCCACTTCCCAAGAAGAGCTATGAGTCTTTGAATAAGAATGACCTTTCGTGTGTCTTGCTTTGTCATTTATAAAGCTAGAAGTGAAAGTTTAGCAGGAATGTTTTTTGGCATCTCTTGTATTTAGAATGATAGCCAACGTTTACCCGTCATATGGAAATCACTTATTACCCCATACTGTCAATTACGCAATACCCTTAAACCAAAATATTTTCCAACTTAATGCTTCCTGCCCTATAAATGATAAATCAGGACACATGAAAAGTCAGTCTTACTCAAATACTCGCAACTTCCTTAGGGAGTAGGCAGATTGAAATCCCCAGAGAAAAGCTAAACTCTTGAAAATAGCATCATAACCGGTTCCATCCGTGACCTAAGTTGTTCAAACATAGCCAACCGCATATATATATGCCCTGTGGGTCGGATCAAAATTCAGAAACAGGTCTTTCATTTAGCCGAAGATCATGTCTTCAGTTTCACGTTTCTAACTTGAGCCGTTTTCAGAACAAGCTTTAATATACTTTGATCCAATTATATCTATAATATAATATATAGAGAAAAATCCTTTTATAACGTCCCAACCCTAAACCGTTCCAATTCTAGTTCCGAAACGGTTTAGGCTTTTAGTTCTCTGTATGACGCAGGGACGTACTAGGAAAGGATTTTTCGAAATTAAGCCCCCAAGAGGGTTTAATGGGGGTCCAAAGTTTTAGGCTTTTTTGAAAACGGCTCGAGTTAGAAACGTGAAACTTGACAGACATGATCTTCGGCTAAATTGAAAGGACCCATGTTTCGGGAATTTTTGATCTGACCCCCCACAGGGACTAAACTAAGGGTCAAAAGTTAAACTTCTATTTCTGTCATTTTGACATCTGTTTAAAATTTTTGACTTGTTATATATAGGGATAACGTTTTCAGTATTCAACTAAGGACCATAAGTCAAGTCCAGACGCCAAAAATCAGTGTCGTAGTTGAAAGAGAAGACTGTCTTGACACCTAAGAATGACAGAGCTCTGGAGATTAATATCAGATTTTTACGTCGAATGGTAACTTAGGAGATTAGTGTGTTGCTCGGTAGATGCTGTCGTTGAAACTGAAGACGCCGTTCATTACCCGGTAGAGTTTCATGTTTTGACTTTAAAAATAGGGTCTTCAGTCATGCTGTAACGTAACCTCAAGCCTCCTCAGCTTTGTAACGGTACTCGGCTACAGCTTAAGTCTTTAGAGTCTACGTGATAGACCCCTGCAGGGCTATAGGGAAGGGGAGCCGAAGGTGACCCGAACCAGCCGGTGTAGTGTTAGATAGATTTACCTGTTGTAGTTTGATGTTTCAATGGACGGGGCGTATCTGTATTACGTGGAATTCCTGAAGAAACAAAGGAAGGGTTTTTGTGGATACAAGCTTAAAACTGCCCTGTGAATTATTTTTGAGTAGCATGGCGCGCGTTAGGCATTTTTCCTCCTCTATAAAAAAAACAAATAGCAGTATCTGGGTTTGTTATAACCTTCTAAGTCGTGACAGGTCATCTCTCTATTACTATAATTGTTTAATTCCTCTAAACAGATAGATATTCTCCATCTATATACTCATTAAAGATATTTGGCAGAAATAATCTATAGTTAAAATTAGAGAACCCGTGTTTCAAAAAATTTATTAATGCGTGTTTATGTTATTAAGGGGTGCTCATTCTACCTTCTTTATTAGGCTACTATAGATATTCATCTACTACAAGAAGTCCTTCCATCATTTCTGAGCTCTTCCAACACATCTTTTGCCTATAGGTGATTTATCTCGTACTACTCGAATTACTCAATTTCCATTATTGACACTGTTGGTCCCATTTTATTCTTCCTTTATGTACCCAGTCGTTATTTGATCGTATTTATCACTGCCAATTTCTCAGTTCATATTTTCTTGATTTACTTTTTATTTTGCTTAGCGTTTAAAGGTCCTGATACTTAATTAATATTGACAATTTAGATGAAAACTTAATTTATAGATATACTTGAATTAGTTTTTGTAATTTCCCTAAATATTTAAAAATTGGCATATGCTTCCATCGATCTCTATTTTGTATCTTATTGACATTTTATGTAGTTTCTTTTATTTTGTATTGCTATTAGCTATTCTTAAATTATAAAGTTTATTAGTTTTATAAGCTGTGAACTCTTTGGAGATCATCTTCGCTTTGTATTATCAGCACGTCATCGTCAGCATAGCAAACTACTTTGGCTTCACTTGTTCTTAGTTCTTATGTCTTCATCATTAGTTTAAACGACAATTGTCTATTATTCGATTTGTATATACTGAGTTTACGAGTATTCAATGTATGTTTCGAGTACTTCTCTGTGTCGTAGTAATTCAATTGTCAATTGTACGACCAAAATCTGCAAAACACATATTGCAATTTGATTAAATTCTATGGCCATTTTTGTGATTTGGCAAATTACGAAATATCATTAAAACAAGAACGCCCGAAATTCCTCTTGTTTATTTCTTAATATTGAATTTATTTGTTAATATATTAGTTGTTAATTTCAAATTAGTACCAAATAAAGTTATGTAGTTATTAGGATTTACTATACTTTGCTTTTTAAATACTGGAATTATCATAGCATTTCTCTAATAAGATTTTATTTGTTTTACTAAACTATCATAAACATTTTATTATATATTTGTTTTCTTTCCAGTGACTTCCTGTTTTTCAAATTTATTACTTCTTGTTTTACTTCATCTATGCTAATATCTACCTTGCCATCAGCAATGCTCGTTTGTATGTTTACAGACATACTTTTTGAATAGATAAAGTGACAGATTCATTTTATAATTTTCATATTTTTGTCCGATTTTAATAAAAAGCTTATCTTTTTTCTTGGCTAGTAGTTTAATTTTATGTGTAAACCAGGATTTGTGTATAATTTTTTGTTCTCAACAATAATTCTTTTATTATAGCTTTTTTGGCACTAGTCAATATATTAAATTATATTTTCTTTTGTAATTAGTTTACCGCGTCATTTTTGTATACAGGATTTTTTTAAAAACTAATTGTTTTCTATATAAATCTTTTACACGGATTTGTTCAAACAACTAAATTTGCAGTTTTTCTACCTCTTTATTTGTAGCGAGCTTTTTATCATAATTTTCCTAATAACATAGAAAGGTTGCCTCAAAATTTAATGTTCTAATTGTTAATATTCGAAAAGGCAAGATGTTGTCATTCGCTACTGTATAATCTCTTGTAGATTTTTAAGATCTAATATTTGCCACGTATATTTGTAATGAGGCTTTGAATAGAAGAATGTGTTATATTCTTTTTAAGTTATGTTCCGAGGAATTTTTCATTGAAGCGTTAATACCAACTTTGGAATTAAAGTCTTTTATTATTATCATTTCATCTTCCGACAAATTATTTATTTCATCGTTTAGCTGTTTGTAAAAAATTTCTCTTTCATGTTTGCTTTCCTTCTTTTGGATCATATACCGAGAATACACATAAGTTTTGCTTGCTTATTATCGTAGTGATAAAAGTATTCTTTATCATATATAATAAATTTTTTCTAATATGAGTCCTGAAGTTTCTCTTGTATCTTTTTCTGTGTTGCTAGTTTTTCATTTTCCTCATTTTACTTAGTATACATACATATGCACTTCAATATGCTACACAAAAATATGCTTTGGGGCAGATTGTGGAAGTGAGCGCTGACTACTGGTCGCACGAAAACTAAAAATGGCATACAAAAATATCCCCAAAGGCAAATCAAAAATATCCAACTCAAATAAATCAGCATTTAGAGAAAGAATTTAACAATCGCTAAAAGCTTTAGCTGCTGACTTCACAAAACACACATCTGTAGAAAAACTGTGGGTAGAAACAAAAACCATTATATTCAATGCAATCAAAGAATACCAAATAATTCCAAGAAACAAAAACGGAAACCATGGCTAACAAATCGTACGTGGGAACTAATCATAAAGAGAAAACAATTAAACAACACTACTATAAATGGGTAATCATACTAAAAAACTCTAAATGCTAGTTAAAAGCTAACTCGCAATTTTAAAGCAGAAAGGTGGAGAATAAGAAATGAAGAAAGTAAAGAAGTTACAGACATAGGTATTTGATATTTTGGAAAGATAGAAAGGATACTCTGAAAAACTGTTTGAAAGCAATAAAACTGACCTACGAGAAAACATCAATATGACAAAAATGACGAAAAAAACTCTATATTTTAAAAGAGAAAATTGAAGATGCAATAAAGGAATTAAAGGGAAACGAGCCTGTTGGGGGTGACGGAATCACAACTGAAATTATAAAAACTATTGGAGAAAACGGAATTACAATTTTCTAGATTATATGTTAAACAATCTGGGACACTGAAGTATGGCCACAGGAATAGACAACATCCATTTTACTTCCCCTCCATAAGAAAGAACCAAAAGATATCTGCAACAATTACAGATTAATCGCACTAATTTCCCATGCCAGCAAAATACTACTACACATTATTAATCATTCTCTCAAAACATACTTAAACTGACAAATAGATGCAAAGCAAGGTAGCTTTAGAGAAGAATGAGGTACCAGGAAACAGATCTTTAACTTACGATTGATTATAAAAAGACAAAAGAATTTAATAATAAATATTATCAGATGGTGTTCCAAAACACCTGATATGTTCAATAGAAGGTTTATGTAAGCAAAATAATGCTGTAATGAAATTCATCATCATCATCAGCTATGTCATCCATCGTCGGATATAAGCCTCCCCTAACGTATTCCATTCTTGTCTATTTCTTGCTCTTTGCATCCAACTATGGCCTGCGTGTCTCTTTATGTCGTCCGTCCACCTTGTCAACGGGCGTCATCTGCTTCTTTTTTCAGCCCTAGGCCGCCGTTCAATCAGTTTGCGAGTCCATCGGTTGTCCTGCATTCTCGCTGTGTGGTATATATGTATGAGTCCACTTTCTCTATTAGTTGGTCTTCTATTATTATGTTTTCGTGGTTTTTATTTTCTATGAGTTCGTTAGTCATATATTTTGTTTTATGAATGTTCATTTTCATACCGATTTGTTTTGATTTTTCATTTAATTCAACTAACATTCTTTCCAGTTCTTCTCTACTTTTACTTGTTAGTACGATATCATCGGCGAAGCGCAAATGATTTAAATTTTCTCCATCGATCGCAATACCTTTGTCGTCCCAGTTCAGTTCTTTAAACATATCTTCCAAGGCGAGAGTGAAGAGTTTGGGCGAAATAGTGTCGCCCTGTCTTACTCCTCTTTTAATGTTTATTGTGTTTGTTTTAGTTTCTCTATTTATTTTCACTTCAAATGTTGCGTTTTTGTATATGTTCTGCATTAGTTTAGTGTATCTGTGATCTATTCTACTGTTACTCAATGCGTTTAGAATTGCCCAGGTTTCGATGGAGTCAAATGCTTTTTCGTAGTCTATGAAAGCGATCCATAACGTCACATTGTACTCGTTGGCTTTCTCTATCAACGTTCTGATGGTTTGCAGGTGATCAAGTGTACCAAATCCCTTCCGAAATCCGGCTTGTTCTCTGGATTGATAGTTGTCTAGTTTGTTTGTTAGTCGTTCTGTTATTATCTTTGTGAAGAGTTTATACATCACTGACAAGAGGCTAATTGGCTTATAATTACCTATTTTACTTTTATCTCCTTTCTTAAATAGTAAAACCACTGTAGCATTATTCCAGTTTTCTGGTATTGTACATTATACACTTATTCACTTGTTATATAGTTTTTCCAGTAGGCTTAGTATTGGTGTTCCCCCGTGTTTAAGCATTTCTGCAATTACTCCGTCTTCACCTGGTGATTTTCCGTTTGCCATTTTGTTTAGAGATTTTGCTATTTCGTCCTTGGTTATGTCTGGTATTTCTTCCGAGCCTATGTTTTGAACTAGTATTCTTTTTGTTTCTGTTTTGCTATGTGGTGGATTTACTTTGATGTTATGTAGTGTTTGATAAAAGTTTTCTATTAGTGGAGAGGCAGGCGTGTAAATAGCCGCTCTCGTGGTGCGGTGTGGAAACGTAGTACGGCCCGTAGTGGAAGGTCAGCCGATAAGGCCAAATCGTCCCTTAAACGGCCGTCGCGTTAGCGGCTGGGGGCGGCTACCGATATCAACCAATGAATTGCCAAATCGCTCACCTGAATCGGCTTCGGCTTCGGCTTCGTCGGCGATTCCAAGGTGGCCACCTCTGCGTTGCGGATCTGGTATCTGCGGGATGTTGAGACACGACCAAATTGGCCGAGCTGCGATGCGTGAATATTTGCGGGGATGCGAAATGCGAATTTATGCAGACTGAGACACGACCGTAGTGGCCGCGCTGCGGGGCATGAATGCGAATTTATGCGGGCTAAGACACGACCGAACTGGCCGCGCTGCGGGGCGTGAATGCTTCGGCTGAGCAAAAGCCCATGCCGTTCGTGTGTGCGATGGCAAAACGTGCAGATATCAAAAGGCCCGCATGCCGCCGCGATATAAAGCGGTTCAAGGGCGAAAAGGCCGCCACACCAATTAGTTTTATAATTTGTTCTGTTTGTGTTCTCTTCGTTCTTTTCATTTATGAGTTTTTTTCCTACATTCATTAGCTTTATGGTATTCTTTAGGCTCTTTGCTTCTTCTAATGTTTCTTTTACTTTTTTGTTGTAATTTCTAATCTAATTTTTCGATTGTTTTATTCATCTCGATAATTTCGTCTGTGTTACTTCTTTCATCTCTTTTTAACTGTTTTCGTTTTTCTATTAAATCGAGTGTTTCTCTGCTAATTCGTTATTGTCTTTGGTTTGTCTTTTTTGCTACTTTTTCTGCTGTTTTTGTTATACATTGTGTTATTTTGGTGTTTAAAGTATTTAGGGATTCATTGTCGTTTATGAGATTTATTTTATATTGTATTTCTTCTTGGTATTGGAATTTTTTTAATTTTAGGTTGTCTGTATCTATTTGACTGTGTTTATTCTGTATATATTTCCGTCTTTCTATTTTTGTGTTGACGTATATCTTGCTCTCACCTTACGGTGATCGCTCCCTACGCATATTGTATTTAGTACGTTCGTGTCCATTACAATGTTTCTGTTATTACTGATTATGAAATCAATTTCATTTCTTGTTGTTCCGTCAGGGCTTTGCCAAGTCCATCGTAATGAAATTGGATATCCAGATATCAATCTCATGCAAAATAGAAGAGAGAACTATACAGGATTGCATCATATCGCCAATTTTATTTAATATTATAGCGAATTCATAATGAGAAAGGTCTTGCACAGTTGGAATGGAGGATTTAAAATAAATGGAGTTAAAATAAATTATTTAAGGTATGCCGATGCTACGGCTATCCTTGATAACGATTATAAGAACTAACACAAGTAATTAGAAAATTATAAACAAAAGTGCTAAACTTGGATTGAAGATTAACTACAAAAAAAACACAGTGATAATAGTCGGCAGAAGAGAACAAAAATTGACTTAAGATTAGACGTATCCATAACTACAAAATAGTGAATCATTACATATATCTGGGATCCCTGATTACTAATGACGGATATTGTACCTCTTAAATTAGAAGACCCATAAAACTAGCTAGAAACACTGTTACAAAACTAAATGAAATTTATATAATACTCTTCAGGAACGTAGGTAATGCAAAAAATTGACTAGAATAATCGCCTCCTTTGAGCTATGATGTCATAGATGAAGAGAAGATCTAATGTGTTTATCATTGAAGAAATCCAATAACCCATAAGATTATCCAAACTCATATAGGAAGAATCACAAGATACTTTGGGCATGTTCAACGAAGAAATTCAGGCAATTTTGAAAGTTTAGTTGTACAGGGCAGAACTCAGGGATTAAAGAGGTCAACGACTATACTATCGAACAGGCTACAAGAACAGCCCGAAACCGAAGTCAATGGCATCGTAAAAAAGCATGCAGAACAAGTAGTTCTTGGGTCACGACGCTTCTGATAAGAAGCCTACGATAGAAGAAGAAAAACATACATTTATTTTCTTGTTCTGAATTTCCATAAAAAATGCTTGATTTTTCTGATTCTACGATAAAATATTCCACAGTACTACTATAATTTGCTGTTGCTTTTTAAAATTAGTTTTTTCTTATTTTCGTTGTAGTCACTATTATTTTTTTAGTCCCGTTTTAAGGTTGTTTCAGCTCTATTTAATTATCATCTACAAGAAGGAAGCTAACCTAATTTGGGAATATTTTTTCTCAAAGTTTAAGCGGATTGCTGAAATTTTATTTAAAAAGAAAGCTATGCGATGCTATTTTAGCACCTAATTACTATAGCATTTTTGTAAACTTAAAGCATTTTCAGTGTAGAGTAAGTCTAATATAGTAAGCATATATTATCGATACGAATAATTCTTCATATTGATATTTTATCGTAAGTCTAAGTTCATATGTCATCATACTACTTTTAATGCTTCTGTAGAGAATTAATATTACCAAGTTTTTATCATTTAAGAGAGATAAAAAATTCAAGATATGTTTTGTTTGATATTGGGTTTTTTCTACGAGAAACTTCTCTTTAAATGACTCTTCACTGCTTTCACCGTTCGTATTATTTGATTTTGTATAATCCTCACTTCAACTCAGTATTCATAAAACTACCCTTAATAAACTCCGACATGTTATACTACAAAAAGTTTGGGGATTTTAAAGATCCAGTTTACAAGTTTTTCTACTTTATAAAGTATAACCGATATACAATATATAACAGATATATTATTTTCATTAATTTTGAAAATAATATACTTGTCAATTGCCATTAAAGAACAATTTGCTTAATGAATTAATTTTTTAACTTAATATTAAAGTGCTCTCTTTTATGTTATTTTTTTATTTACTTACCGTTTTCCTTAAAAAATATTTTTTTATCCAACTGCTTTGATTTGAATATTTTATTTTTATAACCAATACGATTAAATAAAACACGGCATGTTGAAAAATGTCTCGTAGATTTTATGGATGAACAAAATGCTCCCGCACGGATTTACTGCCTGATGGCTCAGCGAATATTTTACTTTTACTGCTATTTGTTGATTTAATGCTGCTGTGTAGGATTTACGTGAATAGATGAATAAGCAAATAAGCATTACTGTTTAAAGTAACGATTATTTACACCGTAGAAAAACATAACCGGATTTATTATATGAGGTTAAAGTTGAAAGTTGAATTTACACTTGCATTCTTATACGTCACAAGGCATACCGTAACGTGTAAGAACCAAGTGAAAATTTAAAAGTCTTCAATTTAATGTCATCACACATGAAGCAGATAATTAATTTTAAAAATTTTAGTAATAAAGCAGTAGAGCTAAAGTCTTCAGAGTTTATTAAGCGAAGATTTTTCTTGTTGTTTTAAGTATAATAAAGGATGATTGCAAAAGTTCGTGCCCGATTTTATAAATTATTACAATATTTTTTATTTTAAATATTTTATTAATTAATTATATAATTGCCATTCTTTTCCACGATAGTTTTCTAACGATTCACAAATTTTGTTGTCCAAAAAGTCTGAAAGGTGGTTTTCGACAGCTTGTACAGAACTAAGTCGTTTTCCATTTAAATTGTTTTGTAAGGGCCAGAACAAATGAAAGTCTGAAGGTGCAATATCAGGTGAGTATGGAGGATGCTGCAGGACTTCCCATTTCAACTCCTGTAATTTTTGCAACGTCTATTGAATCACATGAGGCTTAGAATCGTCATTGTGAAAAATGACACCCTTTCTGTTGGCCATAACAGGACGTTTTTCACGAATAGCAGCATCAAGTCTGGCTAATTGTTGACAGTAAATGTTTGCTGTTATTGTTTATCCGCGCCTCAAAAGCTCAAAATGAATGATCCCCTTGCAGTCCCACCAAACACACAGCAAAACCTTCATTGCATGCAGACTAGCATTTGCGACGAGATCTGCACCTTCGCCGGTTTGTTTCCATGTGCGTTTTCGTTGCACATTGTTGTAAAGGACCCACTTTTCATCGCCTGTTACCAGTCGATCTAAAAATTCCTGAAGTGAAAGAGCCACGTTCATCCGGTCTAATTTGTTCCTTTCCGTTAAATAGTGCGGTACCCAGGTATCAAGCTTGGAGATATAGCCAAGCTTTTTTAAATGGCGAAACGCGGTGGACTTGTCAATGTTTAGCCTCTCAGCTATCTCCTCAGTCGTAATTCTTGGATGTGTCTTCACTAGAGTACGCACAACATCGTCATCAAGGCTAGAAGGTCAACCAGAGCGAGGTTCATCTTCCATTGAAAAATTGCCTTGTTGAAACAGTCCGAACCACTTTTTGACAGTTCTAAGAGCAGGGGCACGGTCTAAATAAACAGTCAGAATATTTTTTTGAGCCGATCTAACACTCAGGCCCTTCCTGAATTCATACAGCATCACATGCCGTAAATGCACCTTTTCGTCTCCCATTTCCATGGACCTACTGCACGAGCACGTAAACTTTTTAAAGCGGTTTTTTTGCAAGAAACGGACGCGATTCTTTGTATATCATTTACAAATCTAATGACATTCACCCACATCAAAACAAATGCGCTATTTCCTATAAGCAACGTCATCTATAAAATCGAGCACGAACTTTTGCAATCAACCTATATAAAGTTGTAGCGCTAGTCGATGGGGTATAATGGAACATATGAAAACAAATGTTTAGTCACAAAATTATGTGATGGTATGAAGTAGATTAGTTTTGTTCATACAATTTATTTGCTGCAGATACTTTAGTTATTTTGGTTTGTGTAATACAAACCATATTGCAGTGTATGTTATAACCATTTCCGCAAATTGGCTGTTGGATTTAAAATTTGTTATTTTTTGATTAACCTAATATTAAACATAAATAAATGATAGAGCTAAATCATGCCATAAAAACATTGCCTTTACATATTAAGTTCAGTTACGATTCTAAAATACTTGCAATATTTTTTATTCATAGAAACGAAACGTTTCTGGCTAATATATTTAAACAACATTTAAGTGATTGTTACAGATTTTTATTATATCTAATATTAAGTAAATTATAATACTTAGTTAATAAAAATTGTTTTATCAGCAATCTCGGAATTCTGTTGTACCAACAAATAAATTAAAAAACGACAACTTCTGAAAATGGCTACTACGAGTCGGTGCTGCTGGAAGAAATAAAACCTTCCAGGGGTCATGGTTTCAATCCAAGGCATTACCAGAATTCTAATTATTTCAGCCGGTCGTCTTTCGACGCAAAAACCTCAAATAATCGCCGCTCTTGAATTATGTTCTGCACTCGACCTCACTAACTTTGCTGCTTTCACGCGTCTGGCTTATTCTCTTGTCAATGCACAGGGAGAAATTCATATTGAGCTTTCTTAGGATTTTCCTAACGTCATCTGAGTTATGAGTTGCTAAAAGCGGCTGAAACTATTCCTGCGAAGTGTTACTAGTGCCGACTTTTGTATTGAATGGCAAAATCTAGCACATCAGATGTTTTATTGGCAGTGAAAATAAGCTGGTAGTTTTGATGCACATATATCGCGAAATCATACATTTGAAGTATTCACTTTATTCTAATCTATTCGAGAATATTTGATAAATTTTTGTTTGAATAGTTTGAAAAAGAAAATTTCTTAGCTGTAACTGTAAACACCTAAAAATATTTTAGAGAGAAATGCATTTCTGTGGTAATAAACTTAGAATTTTTTAGTTATTTCTATTGTTTGTAGTATTAAAAACTATATAAAATAAACATGTACTTGTTATCGTGTAATCGATATATATTTTAAACATATATAGGAGTGCACATATTTTATTACATAAATCCTAATAAACAGAAGTAATTTTAATCGGAATCACTCAGAAAAATAAAAATAAAACAAATATTTATTAAATATAATAATTTACAATTTTAATACCGTTCTACAATCAGTCCTGCAAGACCATTTGGTCGGTTATTAAAAATTCTTTTAGGTGAGCAATAAAGCAAAATAATAAGATGTCTAATTACCCACACCTTCAAAAGAATACTTTTTAAATATTGTTTTAGCTTTAGTCACTTACTGTTGTATGTTTTTCAGTGCGGACCTCAAAAAAAACCGTTTTCTTCTATCACGTAGGGATTTCTCAAAAAAGCAGACGTATTTTAAGAATAAGCCAAATACAAAAAATTATGGAATGTATATTTTATTTTACATTTTATTAAAATCGTAAGTAACCAAATATTTTTCATAAAAACAACACAAAATTAGTAAAACTGAATGATTTTCTTGTTTAATAGTTCTTGTAGTATCGTTTTCGCTTCCCATCAAAACTTTGTTTTGTGCTTCTTCTGTAGGATCTCTGAGGATTGTCTTTTTCAACATCTAGCAGTAGTCCGCTTTCATGTTAACATTCCACTTTCCTTGATATCGCTTTTCCATTTCATATCTTGGTGAAATCTTTCATCTTCTTTCTCGCTGACAGAACCAAGATTGTCTGAAAATTAGTCTAGGTATGAGTGGAGAAAATATGCTTTTAGACTCGTGTTACAGTCTAAATTCTTGAAGCTATCCAACATTTCAGTTACAATGGCCTTGTATTCAGGATCCTTTTCGTTTACAAGAAATCTAGTTGCAACAAGTTTAAAGGATCCCCATGATTCTCAAAGATGTCATCGTTCATAAGCTTTCGGATATCAGGTTTAACAAATACTTCTTCTTTCAACTTCGCCTCAAATAAAGCAAAAAGCTGCTGACAAAGATATCGAAAGCATTTTCTTTCCTTTGATAAAGCCTTAACAAGTTGCTTCATCAGATCCAATTTGATGTAAATTGGAGAAAGCAAAACTTTTTTTGGATCTAAAAAAACTCACCCTCTCAGTATTCTTTGTACAATCTTATTGTAATGCTGTTTTTTATTATGGCTATCTCATTCACAAAAAAACATGATTACTTTGCGTACCCACTTTGTTGACCAAGCAACAGTGAAATTACTTTTAAATCGCCACAAATAGTCCGTTTATGGCTTGAATAGCTGTTTGTTGAAGACCACTTTTGTTTTGGTATGTTTCCTTTAAGTGAACCGAATGACCAACAGGTACTGAATCATACTTATTACTGTTGTGTAGAAGAACTGCTTTCAAGGTTTTTTTTTGAGGAATCAATAAAAAGTCTCCAATGTTCTGGTACATACCATTGAAACCTGCCATAACTCTTGTGGCGTTGTTACAATAAACTAGGTCACCTTCTTGAGAAAAATAAGAGACGAAATCCTTTTCTCTATGTCCAAAAAGACGTACCAGAAGCCAACAATTTTTTTCCTTCAATCTTGAACTGAAAACCTCCGCTGAGACCGTTGGAAGTCCTAAGTCTCTAACCAAATCACTCAATTCAAACCGAGTGAAAGGTATACGTTCGTTTGTGCCAGAATCATAAATGTCACTGATCTCACTGTCTTCTTTACTAGCACACGGTTGAAACAATATGTCTGTCTCATCTAAAACGTTATCTAGACTAACTGGTAGAGAAAGTATCGGTGTGCTAGCCCCATACGGAATCATACAACAACAACATAAATAACAGTCATCGCTGTGATTTTTAGGTTCCCTCTACACTATGGGGAAACCAAAACGAAACGATACCATGACTCCACTGCCTCAATTCTTCAACACAAATTGAATATACTTTATGGGGGGTTATTTTTATCGCCTAACCGTATCTCTAAGTAAGCAAAGTAAACTTTTTTAATAAAATCGGAAATATTTTTTTATTGCTTTTTTACAACATAATTACCGCAAATATAGCTGGAACAATCGGGTGAAGATCACATGCTCTAGAAGCCATTGTAAATTATAATTTACGTTGTTGATTATAATTAACAACACAAAATATAAAATAAAACACTTGCCATTTCAACAAAAATTAGAAAACACATGTATACAGCACAGAGTCAACAGACACACTGTATGAGGGAAGCAAACAAAGGTTTGACAGCTACTTAGTGTTGCCACCCGACTAAACTGTGCGTGATAGCATTTTTTTATTATTTTTTCTGTAATTAGCGTATAAAAAACTATAAAAATTACAGATCAGACCTTTTTAGTAACGCATAGCTACGATTTCGCATACTGGGGATTAGGTTTACAGAGTAAGCATTGAAAAGTGAGCCCCATATCTACCAAATCCATTGGAATAATTTGTCTTTGGTTAATATACGTTTATCTCGTATAACATTAGAAATTTCGGAATAGATTACGGTAAAATGGTTGTGGTGACCAATCTAATTGATTCAATTTTTTATTTTTGAATTATATATAGTCTGCTATCACCAGATTGGTCTAAGAGGGTTAAGGCGCGGACTACGATGCGGACGGACCCAGGTTCTATTCCTGGAGCTCTCTGGTGCCTGGCGGGTGGCCTATTTAGTCACTAAAAAAAATTGAGTACCTGTGCTCGCTTGAGCAAGGGGTAATAATGGTGGTCGTCTAAGGAGCGGTGCTTGAGCGAACATATGATAGCCTTTACCTCTCAGTTCGCCGTAGCATTACCATATAGTCGGCTACAATGCAACCCTTTACTTCTAGATTAGTTCAAGCAGGCTTTTACGTATTTTAACTACATTTTAGGTACAGACCAGGGCTACTTCAAATGAGGTTAACCCCGAAAGACCTCCTTGTCGGTAAATGTGGCATTGTTTCGGTCTTTTAATAAACTTTTTTCTGCTAAAAAACATTGTTTTACAGTTTTATTCTGCCATCTAAGGTTATTGGCTTCTAAACATCGTTTGATTGTTATGAGCCCTACTTCAACACACTTTTTAATAAGCTTTAGGCGAGCTTGACAAGGTGTTAAGTTTCGATTTTTTAAATAACTGTACTATTGCTTGATCATCTTTTGCAGAGTTTGATTGCCTATTTCTTCAGCTGACCAATTTATCCATACGTTTGTGTGCTAATATCAATTTATATACTTTCCTACTAAATCAAGAGACTTGTGCACTGCCGCTACATTACTCATTTGTGAGCCATAAAAATGGTGGAACAAAAACACCGCTTCAAATCTCTTTTCAAAAACAAAACTTATTGTAAAACAATACCAATAGTTTTTTTTGTGAACCAGATCATTGAATTGCATCTTACAAAGCGAATCACAGTTTATTTTAAAAAGCTATGTTGTTTACGATACGCATTTACACCACTCTATTCGTATGAATTATCTGCCGGACGTTTTTTTTTGACTAATTGTAGGTTTCGAAAAAAGTTAATATAAGTAAAATAACGATAACTCACTGCACTTCACTATTAACAAGGCACAAAAAGGGTGTTTAAAACCATCACTTTTCGTTCTGGAATGTGATTTAAATTACCTGTATGTGACTATCTTTTACTCTTAATTATGCAAGCTTTTTTAAACATACGACGTCTTTCTGAAGAATGACAAAATTTTTTTTAACAAAATTAAAAAAAACTTTTATATTGCACTTTGTCAGATATGTGCAAACATAAATTAAAGATCTATATAGATGCGAAACCAGTGAAAGCATAATACCATCTTTAGCCTTTAGATGTTTAAACAAATTACAAAAAAGTTGAAATGCATTATTTTATTTTCGGACATGCATATTGATTTATTGAAAAGGTTTGTTTTTATTCAATATAAATCAGCACTTAAAATATATTTTAATCTTGGATTATGGTTGGACGAGGTTTTCTCCAGCGAAGAGAACTTTAAAAACCATATTATAGGTTTACTGGTCATGTACGTTACAGACTTTATATTAACATTTCAACATTTTTTAACATAGGTTTGAACAGAAAATTTAGATGGATTTAAAGCTTCTTTTTTATGGTGGGGATTTTTAAATCGTTGTAAATCCGCTTATTTGTGACATACCAGAGGGTATTAGTAATGGCTATTAATATTTTAATTAACATTTTTGGATGATTATAATACTGTTTTACTGGCACATCCCCATAATTTAATTACATAAGTTGATATGGGTATAATTACGGTTTTATAAAGGAGAAACTTATTATCCAATGACAGATTGGATTTTCTTAATAATCTTAATAACCAATACATTTTTTTAGCTTTATATTTATTTGTTTTTTTTTGGTAATGTGTTGTTCCTAATTTAGTTTGTTACCTAGATGTACACCAAATATTTGACCAAGGTTGTGTGAGAAATATCTGTGTTGTTTAAATAAATCGGTGGGCGTGGTTCCTTACGTAGCGTAAAAGTCACATTGTTCATTTTATTTTAATTTTTTATTTCTGAATCCAAACTTGAAACATGTTTAGGAGTGATAAAATCTAATTAGTATTTGTGTATGAAGTAAGAATCATCGTATCATCTGCAAACATTCCCAGTACAATACTATCGGCTGTTGGAAGATCAGAAGTAAACAATTATACAATTATAACAGCGCTCCTAAGACACTGCTTTATAAGAGTCTTAAATTAATAAGGTTTATAGGTGAGACATCGTAACTTACTCTTGGATATAATTTGTGATTGGTCAAATTTCAGTATTTTAAATAACAGGTAAATATTTTTTTATTTTATAGTATAACAACCCAAAATGCCAAACTTTGTGAAAGACCTCACTTATATCCGAAAATATTGCTGGGCAGATTTCTTTGTTTTTCAAAGCACTATTAATAAAATGTGTAAGTAAAACTGATAATGTGGTATCCAGTCATTAGATTTAAAAATGGGATCTATTCTTTTAAGCAATAATTTTTCTAAAGGCCAGCACTAATAGGTCGGTAAGATGTGACGTTCCCTCAATTGTTAATTCGTAATATAACGAATTTGTCATTGTTAGTTTATAGACTTTGATAGGTTTCCAAATAGGGTTATTCTAGCTATTCAAACTTGTAATATATTTTTTGAGCGATTCTTCAGTCCAAGTTTCAATTTTGCTTTGAATTTGTTGCTTAAGCCATTAAATGTAATTTTCTTATTTTACTCTTTTCTTTTCTTTTATTAGTTTCTTAATTTCTAATAGAATCTTTATAAAGCCTTTCTAATGCGCTATTTTTAAACTATTTTTACTATTCTTGAAACAATTGCATATTATTTGTTGTTACCTCAATTTCGTTAGAATCTGTCAGGTTTAGTTGTATATAATATCTTCATTTAGCTTTTTGTTAAAAAATATAACGCTCAATTATTCTTATCTAAAGGATTGTCATAAGATTTGCATTCATGCATATATTTTAATCCAACCAAAACTACAAATTGTAAATGACAACAGTATATATCAAATTAAGTAGCACAATGCCCGCATTTTACTTAAAAAAAGACAAATTGCTATAAACTTAAAAAAAATTCATCAATTGATTTACTAAATTAAAACAAAAAAAAATATATAACTAAGCATAAACATTTAATTGTGTCGTTAAAAAATTTTGTCAAATACAAACTGATTGTTGAAAGAATTACTACTGTTTTTGTATGTCTGTATGTGTTTTAAGATTTTGTAGTTAGTAATGCCATTCTGTATCTATAGAAAAATGTATCACTATTTTAAGAACAAAACAACGCAGGGCTTTTTTGTAATTTTTGTTCATAAATTTAAATTTGTACTTAATATGCGTGAAATTACAATGATTAAATTTTTGATGTTGCCGAAAATGACAAGACCATTCTATTTGAAAAGGCAAAGTAGTGCAATCAAAATTTACCTCAAAATACAAAACATTTAAGGGGAGGTGGTACACCATTTGTTGTCAAAAAAATATTATTTTGTTTTTTGTTATAGTTCTACATAGTCTATTTTATAATATACTTTTACTTATTTTTGTAAAAATCATCTCTAAAGGTCTTAAATGTGATTTAAATGTCATTATGACAGTTTGGGTAACGGCCCCCTTTTCACTGATTGTGAGGAAAATAATGAGTGTGACAATGAACAATTGAACCAAGTAAACCATATAATTAATATTCAAATACTAGCACGTGTATTGAATTTTGTACATTGTAAAAAGATTCTACTGATTTAACTATTGATTTGGATGTTCTTGGAAGAAGCGAAGACATACAAGTGCCAATGGTATAATTTTTATTGATACAGGAAAGGTTGTAGATGTTGAACCATTGAGTAAATATTGTCAAAAGTGTGAGAATGTAAAGAATTGTGAACAAAAATTGAAACAACATAAAGACAGTGTGAGAGCAAAAGTAATTACACTGGGGACAGTGGTATGGAGGCAACTGGTGGAGTAGATATACAACCAACAATTCCAGGGTACTAACCAGGAACAAAAGAAAAGCTCAGGAAGATAAATATAATAATTCAAATGGCCCGGAATATGGACCAGGGATGCACTAACATAACACATCTTCATATTACTTTTTCCGCACATAAGTTTTTTAAAGATTCAATTACGTTTTTCTTAAGAACTATATAAGCTACTAGAATTAAATTTGTATCAGTTGTTTTGTAGTAATTGTGGAATATATTGACATTTTTTTAAGTTTCTAACTCAAAACTTCAAAAATGTTTAAATATACTCTTGTGTAAAATGAGTGTTTTTTATTCACTTCAAGAAAAAATTTTTTTAATGTGTTTGTACCATAAAACATTTTGAAAAAATGTCAATTTGTAGAGAAACTATCAATCTAGTTGTGTACCAAACACCATAGAGTTGATAGTTTCATAGAAAGATCACTATAAAGATAGCAAATTTAACATTGCGGAAATAGGGTGTACCACCTCCCCTTAAACTAAAAGATATTTTCTCTACAACAAAATATTTTTCGTTGTTAAACAGCTGTTTGCACCAATTTTTTGTGGAATATTTTAGTAAGCACCTTTTTATCTTATAATACAATTGTCTTATCTCCCTTTCTTTCTTTCTTTCTAAACTTATAATTCTATCTCCTCCTAGACGCTCCAACCGATTTCCTTGAAACTTGCATAACACATTCATAACTATATTTGCTAATTCGGCGCAAAAAATCAGACTTCTAACTTTAACCGTTTTTGAATTATTTAAATATTTTGTTTATTATCGCAGAAACATGGAATGTTCTACACTACTGCCTGGCGCCTAGATCAGGCTTCGTCGACGAAGCTTGCAGAGTCCCACCTGGTTGCCTTATAATGTGTTAACTACATTCTATCTCCAAATAGTACAATAATAAATCTCTTGAATATGTTGCTAACTCTCCTTTGTATCTTAGTGATTAACGTCGCGATTTCTAAAATTTGCTTTTAACACATACACATGAAATAAAATTAAGAAGTTATCTGATAATAATAAAAAACTGTTTTAATAGTAGAAGCATAATTTTGTTCCTAAATTGCTGAAGTACAAATTAAACAAAAATATTTACCAAAATGAATTAACTTAGAGTTCTTTAATAAAATATATTCTAGTAGGTACTTTCTTTTTTGTCAAATAAAATAAGAAATTTCTTTATAATAATCAATTTATTTGCTTTAACATAAAGTAGGAAATGAGGATATGTTTTCAAGACTTCTTTCTGAATATTACCTTTCTATATATTTCTGCAAATGACCATCCTTTTTGCTTAGATCATATTTTGGTATAATTCCGACTCAATTTTGTTGCTAACTTCAGATACATCTTACTTGATTTTATTGGTAGCTTGTAAGTTGTCTTTAGACTTGGTTTTTAAAAAAACATTATACTATAAAGCATTATATTGTACTATTTTGCTAGTCATATAATATTGTTATTTTTAGAAATAACGCGGACCAGAAAACGTGTCTGCAATAATATAATGGTTTTTCTCGTCATGTATCTATTGTCATTGTCATCGTTGAATCAGGACACCTCAAACTTCCCAATTAAATTTTAAGTTGGCCTTTCTTTGTATCGATAGCCTTGCTACAGAGTTTACAAATTATCTTTACCATAAAATAGTAATTTAAATGACTTAATTAATTACCAATTTTTTAGTTACTTTCTAAATTTCCTATAATTGAATATTGATTTTGTAGTAATCAATTTAACTCTTACCTCCCAGATCATATTTTATACCGAATATTCTGTTTGTATCAGTGACAGGATATGACAAATGACCGAAATCCCCGGCTGGATTGTTGCTTCCACGCTGGGTATAGTAGCTTCGAACTGATCCATCAGAATAATTAATTTTCCCAACTTTCATTTCATTCATTAAATTTTCCAAATGTTAAATGGACGATTAACTACGTATTTAGTTGTCTTAAAGAGTTTTATCTTCTTTCCGTTATTTAAAGCCCGACTATAGCTTGCACTGTTGCTAGGTGAACCTGTACAGAGTCGCGTCGTTAATCTTCCGCAATTATGCATTGGCAGCTCGGTACTTTTCCCTATTCCGGCTATTTAAAAATCAATACGGACATTGTCTGGAGCGGCGCAACAATGTCAGTAAAAGTACGCGATCTCGCGCGATAATCAGTTTCTTCTGATTTCTCCATTCTAGTTACGTGACTGCAATTTTCAGCCTGGCACATGAGCGGCGAATTTCACACCGATTACGCTTTCATCAACTTGAACCACTTATTACATTGTGGATTTTATTTTCCAACGTACTAAATAAACTAATATGTTTATATAATGGTTGTAGGCAATTTACTTTCCTTAATTAAGTCATATAGCTGTATTTACAAGAATTTGTATTAAAATAAAAGAAAGTATGTAACTTGACAAGATAATGCCTCCGAGGGAGTTGTGGTAAAACTGGTCGCAGCACTTAGTAAGTTTTAGAGAGCTCCCGGATCAATAATGACCCTTTCTTAGTAAAATCGTTCGGAAACAATGTTATAAGCTATTAAATTTGCCTTAACTTACTTTAATCAATTTTGCTAGTAAGTTATAACAGGAAATTTGATTTTTATGTACGATAATAAACCAAATAAGTGCAACATTTCATCTGTAATTTGTGTATATAAACAATTTGATTTTTGAGGTGTTTTTTCGTATTCTTATAACAGTATATATTTTCAAAAAATAACATATATAATTTAAAAGAAAAATTTAAAATTCATTATTATTTACTTTACTTCCTTAAAGCTACTGTAATTTTTTAAGAAAAGTAGTAAATAAATGGACGGAGTTAAACATAAAAATTCGCAGAAATAAAATAATATAACAGTGACTAACAGAACTACAACAATTTAAACCATTTGTTAAAATAGGAAACTGCATATTAAATAAAAGAAAAAATAAATTTATGGGCTATTAAGTAAAGAATAATGTCAATTATGAGAAGATAAGATTGACCACTATAAAAATATTTAAAATATTGTAGCATACTTTACTAAATGTGAAAAAATAAAAATATCATATTTTAGCAGAAAATATTTAGTTACTGCAGTGACCTCTCTGGTTTTAGACCAGTGCACCATAACGTAGCATAGGTCTAATTATGGCAATGTACAAGCATAGAACAGCTTTTTCTAGAGGATCCCAAAGTTTGGCCATTGCACAGCAACATTGCCTAAATACTATGCGCGTTTTTTCAGTTTTAACGACTATGTGCTTTTTCCAATTAGGCTTTTTGTCAAGCATAACTCCTAGATACTTGACTTTACCTGAAAGGAATGTTGTTTGAAGCAATCTAGGCACCCTAGAGACTACAACCTTTCTTTTTCTTGTAAATAGTATAACTTCTGCCTTGAAGGGGTTATCCGATAATGAGTGTTATATACACTACTCCTTGCTTATTCTAAGCACTATTTGCATCAAGATACAAAGCACTTGTTTGTACTTGCTGGTGAGCAAGACAGTTATGTCATTGGCATAACCTACCGTGTAGAATCCTTTATCATTGAATCGCTATGGAGGGCTATCTACTACTAGATTCCGTAGTAGGAGCAACAGTACGCTTCTCTGGAGACCGTCTATAGATACTGTGCCTCTAATGGTCTTATCTACCACGGTAATTTGTACAGGTCTGTGATACAGTAGTTGTAGAACCCACTCTCGTAGGGTGTCATTTATCCCTCGTTGCTGAAAGGCTAAATCAATACTATCGATGATCGCACTGTTAAAGGCGCCCACTATGTTAATAAATAGGGTCAGGGTGGACATTTTGTTGTCTAGCGACTTTTTATTCGCCTTACCACCAAATGTAGTGCAGACTCAGTAGACCACTCTAGGACGTATGCATGCAGATCATAGTATAGTTGTGTCTCGTCACTAGTGCACTATCTTTTATTTCTCTGTCACAAAGTCTTTCTAGTGTTTTTAGAAGAAAAGACATAACCCTGATTGCACGATAAGGTTTGGCCTGAGAAATTTCCTTACAAACTGGTTTTGGAACAAAGACTACTTTTACTTCCCTCCAATTATTGAGGATGTACCTTAAGGCGATACAGCCTCTAATATTCGCAAAAATATGGTAGCAATATATCCAATCTCCATTCCAAAGGAGCTAGAAATTTGCCATCCAATCCCGGCGATTTAAAGGGTTGAAAGAAATTAATTGCCCAGATTACTTTAAATAGACGCAAAGGCTTTTACGGCCAATGTTATGGTCCATCGTGTGGTTGATTCTCGGGTTATAAGAATTTTTAGAAGATTTTTTGAAGATGTCCGCCGCAGTTGTGGACGAAACGTCAAGGGTTTCCGAACTCCGACCACGGCCTTATAACCAGAAAACCAAACGCACAATGCACAGATTACTTTATTTTCATCTACCACATGGTTGGCTACTTCCCAATACACCTTGTAATAGGGTTATTATCAGGATACTTCAAACTGCAAAAAAGCATATGTACAGAATGGGCCTCGTAGAGAATTCATCCTTCGCTTGTTCCAATTAAAGGATTTATGTTGGGAGAGTTCTGGTCTAGCATGGCTAGCAGCAGCACTACTCCTCCGAAGGACATACTCCAGTTTATCCAAAGAATTAGTTGGCTTGACAGTTGGACGTACGGGAAGAAGCGGCGGATAAGGTAGCGCAATGGGAAATTGGAGCCTAAGTGTCCGTGACTTTGTTTGCCCTCCATTTTATATCTAGAACCCAGACTTCAATGAGAGATCTTAACGTCAAGGCAGAAAGTTAATTCATAAATATTTCTTTTACTAGCTTAACTATGTACGGTGCGGCCGAAATAAGTGGACTGTATAGGTAATTTTGAATTTTGAATAGAGAACTTTCTAGCAACTCTAAAATTAAAAACACTAACCTGTGGAAACGGCGCTTCCCGCAGATATTGATTCCTTGCTGTTGGTCCTGGGGCTTCCAGAAAAAAAGTAGAAGGATATGGATAAAAATTAGGACAAGTTACCCCAATCTTTACAGCAGACGAAAAATGCCAAACGCAAAAGCGCGAACAAAGGCAAATGCATAATGCCGCGAACAAAAATGCGAAATGCAGGTTTTAATAAAGCAAAAGTATAAAGTCGCGTGAACTTAACGTAATTGAAATGGCCAGTTTAACATGAATAAAGCAAAGGCTTAATGTCGAGCGAACTAAACGAAACCAAAGTACCAAAGCAAGTGTTCAAAGCCAATTCTAAAAGCCAATTGCACGAGCGCGGCTCGCGGCCTTAATCGCCACGCGTGCTTGCAGTCAATTATAGCCGGCCCTAATTTAAAATTTCAAAAAATAAATATAATTAGGAGATTGGCGCGAATAACGTACTATACTTTTTTTTATAAGAAAGCATATATATATATATATATATATATATATATATATATATATATATATATATATATTATCATTTATAATCCACTAAAGAAAATAAATAAGTTGCATAATAAAAAACAAGGTATTTAACAAAATGATGGAGGCAGAATAATTGGTTACATGCCAGAATTTCAGTAAATTTTAATTTTCAAATTAAATGTAAACCAAAATTCTTAATTTAAAATGTGATTAAAAACTGTCGATAACAGTAAAAGGTGACTACTAGTTAAAAAAATTAAAAACTAACGGTTAAAATTATATTGGCAACTCAAAGTAACCTTACCCATCGGGTGACAAACCTGGAGTGCCCCATAAACTAAAAATAAATGTTTTTTACACGTCCAGGTACTAAAAGTGTCGTAAAGACTCTAATATTGAAAATAACTGAAATATTGTTGGTCATCAACGTCACCTTGCGCACTGCAGGACACTGCCGTTCAGTTATTCCAAAGCGAACACTCAGTATATGGTATATTTCACAAAAATTAATAAAAACAGAATTTAAATTTAAATTGAATTTAAATTAAATTTAAATATTAAATGATAACAAAATATAAAATATACAGTACAGAGACAGAATTTTGTAAAATTAATTTTACTTTTTTGACATGTACTTTAATTTTTCTTTATATTTGTTTCTTTTAAAATTCTCATGCGTTTTCTACTGGGTTTAAATTAGATAAATGTTAAGGCAAAATATTCATTTAGCATGAAGTAGCAAGTTTGTCACCAATTTATCTTTACATCAGAAAACATTTCTAAACTAAACCATTCATGCATTATCACTTATCAACGATATATAAACGCCTTATTCTTCAGTGAACGTTTCGCAGTCTAATGATACAATTTAAATGACAGCCTGGTATTACAGACCTAAAAAAGTTTGGTAGATTCAAAAATTCAAATAATAGTTCTATTTATATAGTAGAATATCTTTAATTCGAATGTCTATAATTTTTCAATTCAAATTTTGAAATAGTTACCGTTAAATTAACATTTTATAACAATAAAATATTACTATAAAAAAAAATTAAACTATGCTCCTTTTTTATTATGCCCCAAACCAAAGCTTAAATCAAATTCTTAAAACATCCGAAAACTTTTGGTTGGGTTTCGTGTTATTTATGGTATGTCATAAATAATAACTGTGTCGATAAGTAACAGTTTATTATAAATCTATGTCAAAGAGAGGGTTAGAAGTGATTTATTGTTACAAAATTCTATTTAAATCCAAATATGTAAGTCATTTTTCAGATAATTCCAGAATCGAAAGTTGATAAACTTTTTTTTTATTTAAGTGTTTAATTTATTTATTGTTGAAGAAGGCTAGGGAATGTAATCTATCTTTTTGATCTTAGCTGTAGGTATTGTTTATAGTAAAATTCGCCACCCAGATAAAATACATATTTTAATGTAGAATTTTATATAAATTGTTTCAAGACTGTCATATAACAAATAACAAATGTAAATGTTTTAGTTTTGTTGAAAGAACTTTTGTAATTAAATTTTGTGGTTATTTCAAGTGATTTTTTATGCAGCATGCCTTTAAAACGTCAAAGACAACAATGCAAATACTTAACGGCGTTTAAAAGAGGTCGGATAATTATCCTACACATAATAGAATGGGCTAAAAATGGGTTTGGGTGCTGCAAATATGGCAGGGATAACCCATTCTGTCTTTAAAAACGCCATATAGCGCAAATACCTAGTATTATGCTATGGGGAAGCATGAGCTATAACTAAATGCAAATAGTAATTTTTGAAGGTCGTATGTCAGCAAAATGCTTGTACAAAATGTTTTAAATCTGTTATACCATATCTTTGCACTTTTGAAAACTACATAAGCAAGATAATTCCCGACCACACAGAGCAGGTACATCTTTAAAATGTCTTTAAGCCCGTTCTCTGCTAGAAAATTTATAAAGTCGAATGAGAAAGTTTACAAGCTATTTTTCTTGGCCATTTCAATAAATTAAGAAAATCCTCCTTAGCTTGACGTATCGGGCATGCATTGTAGCTCGTGCTAGGTATACCACGTATTATTAATGTTTTCTTAGTACATTTCAAACCATAATAATTATATTATCTACAACCCTGTTAATCGGCAACAGACGAAAAAATTATGATAGAGGGAAATCAGATAGCTGGACGGTGGAAAAATGTATTAAATAATTGTATAGCGAAGAAAAAATAAAGACATATGACATAGAAAATGAGCAACTAGAAGATGATAAGTTAGGCCCAGATATAACGAGGAAGTAATTTAAAAAATCAATAAAAGTAGGAAAGCATATGGCGCACAGAGTGTATCCTCGCAGAATTACTCCAAGCATTTAATAACAGAACGAAGGACATTTTGTATTCGTTAATCAAGAATATTTATAATAAAGGTGAAATACCCGTTGATTTTCAAAAAATGGTAATGTTGCCAAAAAAAATAATAAAAACGTATGGTAACTAAAAATGATTCAAATCTACCGGACGATCAGTTTTGTTTCAGAAGCGAAAGAGGGGTCAGATAAGCTATTTTATGTCTGCGAATACTAATGGAAGAAACTATAAGGAGTAATAAACAATTATATATTGCTTTTGTAGGTATACAAAAACCTTTCAAATGTAAATTGGTAAACAATGAAGGAAATACTAAAAGAAATACTACAGAGATAGGCATATAATCTACAACCTTTATAAAGAGCAAAAACAGATGTAAAAATTAAAAACAACGAGGATAAAAAAAGGAGTAAGGTAAGGATGCAATTTATCACCACTTTTGTTTATATATATATATATATAATGGAGGATTGCAAGCACATTATATGGATGCGAGACTTGGACGATAATAAGTCAATCTGGTAAAAAAGCTATAGAAGCATTTGGGTGGTTTTGGAAAAGAACCGTTAACAATACCATGGACAGACCGAATAACAAATGCTGAAGTGCTGGAAGTTGGAAGACACTCACCATAGAAGCGGACACTCTGCTGCAAGAATCGACTCACCGGGGGCTGTAATCAGGGTGTTCAAGGAAGAGGAAAGAAGGGTGTGGGCGGAAAAAAGGGCAAGTTACCCCAATATTCGCTGCGGAGCCGATCAGAAGCGTCTTTCCTGATGTGGGTCCTTCAGCTGGTTGTGTTCGAGGATTACAACAGGTTTTCTTCCTTCCTCGCGGGTCAAAATATAAAAGAAAACGGACCGAGTTTCTCCGTCAGCAAATATTGACTCCCGCACACGCAAATGGCCTACAACAAATGACCTCCGGGATCTAGAAACTCCTGCTACCAATCAAACACGCCGGTGAAGTCTCGGTCAAAACGGTTTTGTATAGACGGAAAAATTAAAGCCGGTTGAACGTTTCCAAAACCATCGTGGCTACACCAAAAAAGGGCCGTGGCAGCTGAGCTTTTTTAGCGAACAAACCGCCGCGGTATTTCTAATCAAACAAAACGCGTACAGTAAGTGCCACAAGACGGCAGATTTTATAAACTAATTATTTTAAAACCCAAATAAAAGGAATTGGTAATTGAGCCAAACAACAGCCATATGCAATGCTATTCTAATAGGGTTTAGTATAAGGTGGCCTAAATACTATTTATACCTAAATGAGAAAAAGCTCAAGAAACTATCTGTAGTGTCTAGTCTTTAAGAAACTATTAATTAGAAGAATCAAATCAAACCTAGAAGAACTTGATTATATCAAAATATTAGTTCAGATTTAAAGAGTAACATGTTACAATCGAATAAGTTTACAGAAATAGTAAGTAAAATCAATAAAATCTATGAAGAGAACAGGTAGCGTTCTTAAACATACAAGGTCCATCCCAAAAGAAATGAGCCTTATTTTTTTTCGGACGCGAGTGTACATTCCGGCGTGCTCTGACGCTTGGGGCAGGTGGTGGGGGGTCTTAGCTTCCATACGCGGTCGGTGCAAGTCGGCTCTGAGCTCTCGGAGCGGCAGGACGGGTGTTTCCGTGAATGTCTATTTTCAATTTTCGACACGGCGCGATGGATTCAAAAATCGATCAACGCTACGCAATTAAATTCTGCTTCAAACTCGGCAAGAATGCTACCGAAACGTTTGGAATGCTTCAGGAGGCCTTCAAGGATGATTGTTTATCGTACTCGCAAGTTAAAAGTGGCACAAAGCATTTAAGGAGGGCCGGGAAGAGGTGGCCGACGAACCTCGGTCTGGACGACCGTCAACCTCCCGAACCGACGAGAACGTGCAGCGTACAACCGGACGCACAGTGAATGCCGCCTTCTACCTGGAAGTCCTCAAAGACTCAAAAGAAAGGTCACAAGTAAGCGGAGCGCGATCAAAAACGACTGGAGTTTGCACCATGACAACGCGCCGAGCCACACCGCGTTCATCGTGACCAAGTACCTGGCCCGGATTCAACTCGGCGTGGTTCCCCAGCCTCCCTACAGCCCGGACTTGTCTCCCCGGACTTCTTTTGTTTCCGCGGTTGAAAAGAGTGCTAAAGGGCAAGCACTGGGACTCGGTTGAGGACATCAAGAGAATGTCACAGCAGCCCTCAAGGACATCCCTAAGGAGGCCTACCAGGAAGCCTTCCGGACTTGGAAGACCCGTCTCCAAAAGTGCATTGATGCAGGAGGATCCTATTTTGAAGAATTTTGAGGTGTTGTAGCGATCTGCTCAATAAAACTATTTTTTTTTGAAAAAGGCTCATTTCTTTTGGGATGGACCCTGTAATACAGGCCTCTCATTAAGATCTGATGTGTCGGACTATTATTCAGAATAAAGAAAAACCTTCTACACGCCCATTATTAAGTGATAAAATTCTAACATATATTTTTAAATAAAACTTTTAGACAAAATCACAAAAATTCACCCTATAAACTCCTGTGTACCACAAAGAAGCGTGCTAAAACCTATTCTCTAGTTGTGCAGCAGACCAACGGCCATACGATCACAGCCACTTTTGGTAATCTTGTAACCCAGGAAAAGTCTGCTTTTACGTACAAAATTTATAGATTTCTTTCAAATAAAGCCCAAAACTGACTATTTGACGCACAAAAGCAAATAAAATCTACACCAGTTATCTTTACATTTATAATGGTAAAATGGCCGCCAGTAAACCTTCAGTTGTTAAGGGTTACTTCCGCATGCAGAGGTCAGATATCTCGTAATGCATCTTGATCACAAACTAACACGGAAAACATATATTCAGCAAAAAAAAATGGACTTCATGTTTGCGTTAGGACATAAACTTGAGCTTTCCTTGAGAAACAAGATTTGCTGTACAAAACTATATTGAAATCTATATGGACATACAAATTATAACTATTGCGGGCCATAAGTAATCTTAATCTGGGCATTGTATAGTGATTTCAGTTTAAAACGCTGAGAACAATAGTGAATGCTATGTATTACGTAAAGAAAATGAAGT
Source organism: Sinelater perroti (assembly GCA_036346155.1). Lineage (NCBI taxonomy): Eukaryota > Metazoa > Arthropoda > Insecta > Coleoptera > Elateridae > Sinelater > Sinelater perroti. The sequence continues at coordinate 16,133,577 of JARFIY010000265.1, forward strand.
CACCCATTTCTACCTTCTTGTTAAATTAGTGAAAGAAAGAAGTGAAATACGTGAGTGCAGGGTATCTTATATGTTCTGAAAGTAACGTAAATAATACCTACCAGACCGATACTGATACGATTGTGTATTTAATACCACCCATATATAATAACTAAAGACCGGATTTTATTGTACTGCAAAAATTTGCGCAATCAATTCCTTTAAAAATATCTAAAAACTGCATTAAAAATTTAGAAAATTGCACAATAAAATATATATAAATAAAAATACATATTAATTAACAAGAATAATGTTTATACAAATCGTTCATTGTAATTTATAATAACATAAAGGGAGTACAAATAAGTCTCCGCTGTTTTCCATCAAAAATTGGATATTTATTGTGAAAAAAAAGAACCTCATGTTTTATTCAAAGTATTGTCCATCGCTAGCCACTACTTTTTCCCATCTTTCTAGCAGTATACGGATACCGCGTCGAAGAACGCTTCATCTTTTGAGGCTATCCACGAATCGACCCAATTTTTGGTATCTTCATATGATGTGAAGTTCTGTTCAGGCAGGCCATGTGTCCTCGATCGGAAGAAGTGATAATCGGAAGGGGCAATGTTTGGTGAATACAGAAGGCGGGGTAGAACTTTCCAAATGAGTGTTTCAAGTAGGTTTTGATCGGCGCCGCAACATGTCGACGAGCATTATCATGCAGTAGAATAATTTTGTCGTGTCTAGAGTAGTAGTGGGCGCGTTTTATCTTGAGTTCTCGGCTCAATCTTATATTGTGTTCGGTAGGGAGCCCCAGTAATGGTTTCGTTCGGTTTGAGCAACTCATACTACACGACACCAAATACACAATATGAGTTTTTTTCCATGAATATTCGGCTTGGCTGTTGATGTTGAAGCATAGCCACATGATTCCCATAATTTTCTCTTTTTTTGGGTTATCGTAGTGAATCTATTTTTCATCACTAGTGACTGTACGATGTAAAAATACCTTTCGTTTATGCTTGGCAAGCAGCATTTTACATGTGCAAAATTGGCGTTTAACGTTTCTCGGCTTCAGTTCATATGGAACTCAATTTCCTTGCTTTTGAATCATTTCAACGATTTTAAACGATGTTAAATCGCTTTTTAAGTCTCTCCTAATGTAAGTACAAGTTCTTCTTGCGTTTGGCAGGAATCTTCCTCCAGTAATGCTTCCAATTCCGACTCTTCGTACACTTTCGGCCTTCCACTACGTTCTTTGTCTTCGACGTCAAACTAACCATTCTTAAACTTATGAAACCTCTTACGACAACTTCTCTCACTTGAAGCAGCCTTACCATATGTTTCTATAAGCAATCAATGCGCATCAGCTGCAGATTTCTTCAAATTAAAGAAGTAAATTCAAATTTCCCGCAAATGACGCTTATTCGGCTCAAAATTCGAAAAAAATTATGGTGTTGCCAGATGTCCAACCTTGCGATATGACGTTTTACATCTGCCAATTTCAACCATAACTTACTGGTGGGGCCAACTTTTGTCAAATGGCCGAGACTTATTTGTATTCTCTTTACATTGCAAGATTTTGTAGGTAGAAAAATAGCGTTCCACCTATACACTAGAAATAGGCGCATATTTATACTTGGGTAAATGTCCTACTTTAAAGTCTTTGTCTATTGCTTTCCTGCTTAGCACTCTTGCGTAGTTACTAAGGAAATCCTATCCGACATTGTTGTCTAAAACTGCTGCCAATTTTGCCTATAAAATTTTCTCTTGTCTCTTGGAATTCTAGCACTTTTTTCTTTGGTTTTCTCTTTTATATTTACACTAGTCGACAATGCCATGCCATACTTCTCTAATTCTTGTGTAACTGCAGGTTTAAACGCTAAGTGTGTTTTTATAAATACAAAGTTATATTTAAAGTCAGACTCCACAAGCATATGTTCCTTATTGTTCCACAATCTTCCGGTAAACTCTCTATTACTTTTAAAAATTTGTTAAAATGAGTACCATAAAAAAGTGTTGCTTCTGCCCATGTGCCCCAACGAGTAGTTATCAGCTTTGGAGGTAATGCAGTATCTGGCATAAGCTCATTTTACTTTAGAATCTTCAAGAGAGCTTTAAGAAAAACCTTAAGTACAAATTCAAATTAATTATCTGTTATATTTTAAATTGTATAATTACTTACACATACGGTTGTTAATAAAGTTATTTGAATCTGGAAATAGTTCTTGTACACATTCACACAACTTCACTTGTATGATACTGGGGTAAAATATTTTAAAACTTTTACCTCCTTTGACCATGTAGAGTACTGCGTCACTAAGCAATAACAATACCCTTGTATGGATGTCAGTAAATGATACTAAAGTATTGTTTATGAACTGACAGATCGTTTGATAATTAATATTCGATAAGCGTTTGGAAGCCATTAAGTAAGGTCTTTTTGATTGCTCTTCATCCAATATCTCAATTAACAAATTTACAATATAGTATCTCAAGAAAGATACAAATTTTTATCCGTATTACTTTTTAAATCAACCTTGCATAACAACGACAATATGTAGTTTCATCTACTATTATGTAAACGTATCGATTTCCATTTTTTTTTATTTTGTCCATAGATTGTGCATAAATGCATGGTATGTAATTCTTCCGCAGTACACTTTATTCTTTATACTACTATATATATTACTATAATTCTTTAAGGGGTCGCAATTGAGCTTATATAGGGGATGTTGCTTTTCACAAAATCGTTGCAGAGGTCGCTAAAAATGGGTGTTTTGTCCGGCGTTCCAAGTGTAGTTAATTACGTCTGTTTACACATCGCTTTTTTAAAGTTCTGGAGAGCTTTTTTATGGCCTCTAAAAAATAAATATATTTTTTAATTTGTGGATTTAAATGTAATATAAGTTCATATAACTAAAACAGTTCTTACAACAGGTAAGAATGTATTCCAACTATTGTTCTAGAAGAAAATAAAAAATTAACTGGTTTTATTGTTATTAAAAATCTTTTACTTGTACCAACTGACTTCTGGCAACACTTACAATAAATAATTTTTCCGTCGGTAATAAAAATTTCTCATTCCTGATTATAAGGCTGAAACCACGAATGAATTAAATTACAAGTCGATTCTTTTATTTTTGGCATTTTGTCTGAACACTTTGTATGTAGTTATGGTATAAGAATTATTTTTACCTACACCAGAGTATGTAATCAAAAAGAAATTAGTTTTCAGCAAGTGCTTAGTTAACTGGAAATCCTGTCATTAGGAAGGGAATTAAAAACCCCATTAAAGGTGCAATTAAGAAAACCCAATCATAATAAATAAAACTGTTTATTTCGGCGAAAGAAATTGCATTTATTGCAATTTCCGATAAAATCCGGTCTCTAATAATAAGTTATTTTTAAAGAAATATTCGACTGGCAAAACATCCCTTGCGTACTTATTCTATAAATTTATTAGATTTATTTATTACTACTATTATATTATATATTATATATTATATTATTATATATTACTAACAAAAACAGGTTTTATGGCGTTAATAGGAAATATTTCACACTTTTTAACTTTCCTGTTTTATAGATATAGAATTGCAGGAAATTTAAAATAACACTTCTTTTAAAAGATCTTCTATAACGATTATATGATCATTAAATTACATCACTTTAAGTTTTTTGTTTTGGTCCGTTTTATGTGATTATTTAACTGTTATTAGTTTGTTTTTAGATTTTACGGAAACAAAACTTTAAATATTAGTGATGGCGGTACGTTTCAACAATAACCCATTTTTTAGTCAGACGGATGCATCTATTACGAAAGGAAGAGCATCTTAATTAACTGTTTTGTGAAAATCGTAAATGAAGCTAACTATTTGCTTTAGTACATTGGAAACAATGGCAGAATAGCACAAAGTTCGTTTTTAGTAAATACATATAAAGAACACCGTATTTATACAAACTTAAAGTGTAGTGTTACTTCTATTAGCCGGTACTTTGACTTTTCTTCATTACTTAGAATATAAGTTTGCGTATGTCTTTTAAGCGGCAAGGACGTGTGTCGGTGCGATTAGTGAAGTGTGCAACGCAACAATTACTAACCGTGGGGTCAGCAGTAATAATATCTGCTCTTATAAACTTGTATATTATACTTATAATAGATATATTTAAATCAATGTGCATACTCGTAGAATGGACCATAATAGGAATAAATTTATGTTATTATCCATCAGCGTTGTTATTTCAGAGCCCTTATCATAGACTCAAATGGATTTGGCACCAAAATATTCAGTCAGGCAATATATCAGTTTTTTATTAACAATGTTCTTTATTTATCTAATAATCTACCATACATACAAAATATGCTTCCAATGCAACTTTAAATGCTTATTCTAGCAACTAACTATAGCATGTCAATGCAAATAAAGGATACACCCATTAATAATGTATCAAGTGCTATGACAATATCTATATAATAATGAATAGAAATGCATACAAAATAAAAATAGAAAACGCCAAACCAACCAATAATGAACAAAACAAGTAATATAATGAAAAATAATAAATATGCCATTCTCTTTAATCATAATGTAGATGCTGCTAATAACATGTCGAACACATAAGTAATTGTATTACACACACCACCGCCAACATTTACATATGAAGTTGCAGATTATACTGAAGTGATTAATGCAAAACAGTTTAAAACAAAATAAATTATAAACAATTAAGATAACTGCTAATACTTCTCACACATCGTAAGTTAATAACATGCTTGCAAGATTCTAAGCAGGTATCAACTGAGAGATAATAAAGCATACAGAGTTGTAATTTGCAACCTCGGCCACACTGTCTACTGCAAAAATAGCAAAATAAAAGCGAAGACGTTCAATCGTCCGCTATGAATTACAACAGTATAAAATATGTTTTCTACAAGCAACTATATGACAAGTTATGAACTACTACCAAACTCAATAAAAATCTGCTGCTTATTGTCTACATAAACACAAAATTATTAGGAACGTTCTTAAGCCATTATTTCAAATACTTGGCAACAATTTTACATGGCCTATTGATTTCAAGTGTAAGCGTGCTTACCTGAGCTTATACTTAAATGGGAGTAGGAGATGACTATTCAATAGTATACCTGAAAAAAGTTAGGGATACCTTTTCAATGGCAAACCCACGTATTGACATTTAAAAAACTAGAAAAAATACCTAGTTTATTAGATTTTTTTGTTAAAAATTGCATGTTTTCTAACTAAACTGACATCGTGAGCAACCAAAGTACTTCAGCTAGTTCGATAAAAGCGCAAGGCACAAACGAAATAGCATAAAACCCACAATCTATTCGATAAAACACTATGTGATAGTTTAGCAAATAGTGCAGAGAACAAAATAAAAATATTATAACAAGAATATAATCAATGTTTAACTATACTATCACGAAAAATAAATAAAGTAGCAACAAATTTCTTGCTAAATAAATCAAATACTGAATGAGCCAGAAAAGATGAAGAAAAAGCTCAGTTATTTGCTAAATACTTCATTACCAAATTATAAAGTAGAACGTTTTTAGAAGTATCTCTACAAATACTGCCAGTTCCTATTAAAAACTTTACCTTTATAGTGATGTATACAAAAAATTCAACATTTCAACAATAAGAATGTTTCTGATCACTACTTCATAACAAGGAAGGTTCTCGTAGAAATGCTTGAAAATAGCAAACTATTCTTAAGAAATCTTTTAAATTTTATGTCGTCTTAAATTCTATCTATAATAACTAAAATCTTTACAGATAATTGTAATATTATGTAATGCGTACCCAGGTGCAAACAATTGATGTCGAAACCGAAAACCGAACCTAACCGTTGGCCATCTGGGTCATTTCTCTTTTAATCAACCAACTATATCGAAGGGCTCGAGCGTCCAGGCGGGCACGTCCACGTGCTCACAACTGGCATCGGGACCGACGACCCACATGATGCCGTCTGACTATCTGGGCCAGTTCCATTTTCCAAACGAGCTCCGGCTACAACTAATCAAATGTGTTTTTAAAAGATCTTTTTGTCCAAAGGGCCTCAAATCTACAAACTACTAGGTTAATTAGAAAACTGCATCTTAGACCACCAATTTGAATTCAGAAAGTATTATTCGACCATAACAGTGCCATCATATTGTAAATATAATTACGACAGCAAGTTCTATTATTCAGGAGTGTTCTTAAACATAAAGAAACCATTTGATTAAGTGTGGCACGATGGCCTTTTCTCTAAAATCAAGTCGCTCGTCCCAAGTGGATTTTTATCTTCTCATCATGTCTTATTTGTTTAGTCAGCTATGTTATGGTTATCAATATTTTAATATTCATCCAGTTTCTTCTGGAATGCCCTATTGTACAGCGTATATACCACCAATAACTGATATGTATATAAGCACTTTTGATGATTATGCTGTTCTTCTCTTAAATTGCATCACTCCTCACATGGCCTCAACAAACCTTCATAATCACTTTTGCCTCCTAGAAACATGGCTAACTAAGCAGCGTATTAGAGTTAATTAAGTACTTGGGTCAACTTCACTTTAAATCGCAAGGCATATCTGGGAGTGCATTTAAATAATATACCAATCTCTAAGGCAAATGGAACACGCTATTTGAATTTTTCATCTGGACAAGAAACATATGGAAGCACCACATACTAATGAAGAGGTAGAAAACTGACTTACAAATTAAAAAAGTGTAGTGGGTGTTCGATAGAAAGTCGTACTTATCCCGTAGAAAACACGCTTTTTATCTGTTAGGTGATAATTAAACTAATCTAGGCGAACGGCATACAATTAATTTATAAAAGATAAATTATTATAACTAATTTTGATTATTAAAAATAATAACCCAAAAAAATACTCTAGATTATCCACATTTGAAAACGGCGACTCCCAAATAGATTTTTTATCTTACAGCTTTTATGAAAATAAATAGTAAGCATTAGTTTTGGAAAAAACTTCTTACCCTTAGATACCTTTAAGATCAAAAATTTATTGCGTACGTCTCGAAAAAGAGCTATAAATTAATTTAAAGGCAATCTTACTCAAAGTTGATGTTTATTTAAAAAAAAACACTGCTTACTGGACAAGCAAAATTCACAAAAACATTGTGAAATGTAGCAAATTAAAACCTGTAATAAGCAACTTGAAATGAGTGCAACAATCAATTAGCAATCAAAAATTTCCCTAAATTTACTAATGTACTGCAAAATAAACTAATAAATTGGTAATATAAATATAAAATAAACAGTACAAAGGGATAGTGGGTAAACTTCATAATGCAAAGCACGCAATTATATTTGAGCATGTAATTGAAAATCCCTAACGTGATATCCTATGCAACAGTAAATACACGCGCAATTAGAGTACCCTACGTCAAAACGATTACGTACAAACTCATTCATTTATAAGCTCATATTTTAGCCATGACGTTTATTAATCTTCTGTAAATATTTATGCATAACCGCCGGTCAAACACCTCTGCTCGATTTTCGGAAATAGTAAATATGTATTGGGGCGAACAACTCATCGCGGACGAGCAGCCGCTATTAATTTTTTATTAGAATATAGATAGCTGCTTCGGCTCCGTCCAAATAAGTAACACATAAATTAAAGTGGGCTCTTGTCCTTTCAGTGCAGCTATTCATAGTACAGGGTTGTGACCCTAATTTAATCAATATGTTGTGTTAATTGTGATGAAAGCAGTGTTTCACGTGCTACGGCTAGCATAAAAGTGAAAAACGAACATGTGATGCACTCCCGGGGCTCGCGACTATAAAATTAGGTTTATCAGGACATTTCGGAACGGTTTACGATCTTATGGGTTGCTTTTATGGTTTGCTGAAGCAGATTTGGCTGGGTTCTGCATTTTTTGAAAGAAAACGTGCAGTAATAGGTAACGGCAACTGCAGATGCTGATAATGTTGCAACTTTGAAAAACCGCAATGTACTATAATTGTGCATTTTTTATATTGATGCATTAGCAAATTGGATTTTAAAATTTTTCTCGAATTCTATGAGTCTTCTCTTAATACATTTTAATTAGCAACCCAAAACATAATAATCCCTCCTATAAACTAATTTTATTACACATAATATATATTGCAGTAAACAAGCACCCGTTAGCAGAACCGTATTGGAAGTGTCAATTTTATTTTAGTATTCTGTTATTTCTTTATTTTTAAGTGGTTTACAGTGAAGTTTGAAGTTGTTTTACGAACAATGTCTTGGATGAATGATACTCTTACATTTGATTAATAATAAAAATATAAAAATAATTATTGTATTGCAGAAAAAAGCTCTGTTTTTTATAGATAACCTCAATTTTCTTTTTATATATATTTGGGCCGTGGTGTCTTAGTGGATAGGTTGCTAGACTACTAAACCAGAAGTTGCAGGTTCAAATCTCGCTCTCGCCAATTCAATCGCTGGCATTTTTACTGCCCAGTTCGACTCAGGCTCCAATAAATGAATACCTGGAGGTCAAACTCTGGGGTAATAATAAGCGGTCGGTACGTAGCGCTAGCCATGTTACGACCCTTGTGTACCGTAGGCTTTAGATTGTAGCAGAACTATGCTGTTACGACCCCAAAGAGCCCTCAAGGCCTATTACAGGAACTATTATATATATATATATATATATATATATATATATATATATATATATATATATATATATGTTTAAAAGCATGCTCCTCTTGACAGCTGACAGATAGGTGATGACGCAAAGATTGGTGAGGACGCCGCCGGCACCAAATACTATGTAGGTCACACAAGAAAAAAGTGAAGAAACTACTATAGAGACAACAACAAATGATTGAAAAATAATTAACAGAAAAACGAAGGGTATACAGACAATAAAAATTTAAAAACCCTAACATAGAATATAAAGGCACTAAATAGCAAAGAACATGAGATAGTAGAAGAAATAATAAAATATGATACACAAATACTAGGAATAAGCAAAACAAAATGTACGGGTGAAAAACTATTATATAAAAAATGTACAACGATATACTCAAGAATGGAAGTGTCCAACAGAGCAAAACAAGAAGCAGAAATAATTACAAGCGAAGAAATAAAAAATACTGTTTGGTGCGGCCGAAAAGTGGGCTGTATAGTAATTTTAAATTTGAACAAAAGTAACTTTAAACAAAGCTAAAGCTAAAAACACTAACGTGTGGAAGCGGCGCTTTCCCGCAGGGATCGGTTCCTGTGCTGTTGGTTCTGAAGGTTTCAGGAAAAGGATATGAGGGTGTGGGAAAAAAGATAGGATAAGTTACCCCAATTTTTACAGCGGAGCCGAACGGTAGCATCTTTTTTGGTGAAAAGGTTCCTTCGTCGTTCCTTGTCGAGTAAGGACAAAGAAAAAAATGGGCCGAGTTTTACCAGCAAAAATTTCAACCCTGAAGTGCAATCGGGAAACAAAAGGACCTCCGGGAAGAGGTTAATCTGGTCGGCAAAATATCGAATTTCGCCAAAAAGTTAGCTTTTAACAAAAGCCTCGCAGAAATGAAAATTTCTGCTACCAATTAAACCCCGGAGAACTCTCGGTTAAAATGTTCTCGGCTTACGGAAAATTTAAACTATGACAAACTAAATTCAAAAAAAACGACGCGTGCGATAGCATAGCAAAAGGCCAAACGCGAACAAAATACAGAAGAGGGAACCAAAATACGGCCGGCCCTAATTTAAAATTCAAATAAAAGGTAATTTGAGATTGGCACGAACACTGTTATAGGCCATAAAGCAATATGAATAACATAGAATGGATCTGGCGCTACCAGAAATAATGTATGGCATTTTCATCAATAATAGATACACTTAAAAATAAAAAATAATTTATAGAAAGCTCTAAAAGACAACGGAAATATGTAGAGAGAAATAATAACAATGAGATACTGGAATGCAACAACAATATGGCCTTACGAATACACGGAACAACCTAGGAAACAAATAGTAAAAGAACCGGAAAAAATGTAACATGAAAAGTAAAAGAAAGATGCAGACATAAACTGGGAAATGTTGCTGTAACAGAAGTATGTGACATAAAAAATAAATATATACTTTAAAATAATATAATGGTAAGTAAAACCATAAAGAAAATTACCAAAGAACAAAAAAAGTACAAAAAATAGATGGGAGCAAGACAAGCAAAAGACAAAGAAAATTACGCAGATAAAAGAAATCACGCTATAGACACTATAAAAGAGGTTAAAAGATTATAAAAAATAGAAACAGAACAAAGTTGTAGATAAAATCAATACTGTAATCCACACTAGTAGAGAGAATTCAAAAGAAGAAAGCATTTTAAATAAGAAATATAAAAAATAAAAATAATAAAGTGACAAATGAAAAAGAAATAGTTGAAACACGGAAGAACATTATGAAAAGAAATATCAGACCAAAAAACTGCTAACCGAAATAGATCAGAGAATTAACGGAATCACAAATGTACAAAAAATATAACAAAAGGAATAACATAGCAATAAGTAAAAACAGTCGCTAATCATTTAAAAAATGAAACAGCCGTTGAATGGGGTAAAATAACTTTATAATTAATTAAGTTCGATAGAGAACAAGTAAAAAATATGCATGGGAAGAAAAAAGTTTCCGAATGAAGCACTAGCAAATGAAAATTACAAAGCCTTATGTTTAACATCAACATTAAAAAAATGCACAAATTAATACTATATAGATTACACAAGAAAAAAGTAATGAAACTACTATAGAGACAACAACAAATGATTGAAAAATAATTAACAGAAAAACGAAGGGTATACAGCCAATAAAAATAAATTACAAACCCCAACATAGAATATAAAGGCACTAAATAGCAAAGAACATGAGATAGTAAAAGAAATAATAAAATATGATACACAAATATTAGGAATAGCAAAACAAAAGATACGCGTAAAAACTATTACATAAAAAACGTACACTGATATACTCAAGAATGGAAGTATCAAACAGAGTAAAACAAGAAGCAGAAATAATTACAAGCGAAGAAATAAAAAATACTGTTTGGTGCGGCCGAAAAGTGGGCTGTATAGTAATTTTAAATTTGAACAAAAGTAACTTTAAACAAAGCTAAAGCTAAAAACACTAACGTGTGGAAGCGGCGCTTTCCCGCAGGAATCGGTTCCTGTGCTGTTGGTTCTGAGGGTTTCAGGAAAAGGATATAAGGGTGTGGGAAAAAAAACAGGATAAGTTACCTCAATTTTTACTGCGGAGCCGAACGGTAGCATTTTTTTTGGTAAAAATGTTCCTTCGTCGTTCCTTGTCGAGTAAGGGCAAAGAAAAAAAATGGGCCGAGTTTTATCAGCAAAAATTTCAACCCCGAAGTGTAATCGGGAAACAAAAGGACCTCCGGGAAGAGGTTAATCTGGTCGGAAAAATATCGAATTTCGCCAAAAAGTTAGCTTTTAACAAAAGCCTCGCGGAAATGAAAACTTCTGCTACCAATTAAACCCCGGCGAACTCTCGGTTAAAATGTTCTTGGATTACGGAAAATTTAAACTATCACAAACTAAATTCAAAAAAAACGACGCGTGCGAGAGCATAGCAAAAGGCCAAGCGCGAACAAAATATACAAGAGGGAACCAAAATACGGCCGGCCCTAATTTAAAATTCAAATAAAAGGTAATTTGAGATTGGCGCGAACACTGTTACAGGCCATAAAGCAATATGAATAACATAGAACGGATCTGGCGCTACCAGAAATAATGTATGGCATTTTCATCAATAACAGATACTCTTAAACATAAAAAATAATTTATAGAAAGCTCTAAAAGACAACGGAAATATGTAGAGAGAAATAATAACAATGAGATACTGGAATGCAACAACAATATGGCCTGTTACGAATACACGGAAAAAATGGCCTAATGATAATAAGCTTAATATTTGCACACAAAGACATACAGAAATATACATACGTAGGGCTAGAAATTATTAAAGGTGTATTATACTATATAATTTTCAGAAATAACACAGGGATGGAGATAAAATGCGTAAGCAGACAGCAAAGCAATTAGATACGGGCCATAAAATTGTGATAGAAAAATTTATTTTTAGAAAACCTAGGAAACAAGTAGTAAAAGAACCGGAAAAACTGTAACATGAAAAGTAAAAGAAAGATGCAGGCATAAACTGCGAAATGTTGCTGTAACAGAAGTATGTGACATAAAATTAAATATCTATTTTAAAATAATTAATGGTAAGTAAAACCATAAAGGAAATTGCCAGAGAACGAAAAAAGTACAATAAATAGATGGGAGCAAGACAAGCGAAAGACAAAGAAAATTACTCAGATAAAAGAAATCACCCTATAGACACTATAAAAGAGGGTAAAAGAATATGAAAAAATAGAAACAGAACAAAGTTGTAGAGAAAATCAATACAGTAATCCACACTAGTAGAGAGAATTCAAAAGAAGAAAGCATTTTAAATAAGAAATATAAAAAATAAAAATAATAAAATGACAATAAATGAAAAAGAAATAGTTGAAACATGGAAGAACATTATAAAAAGAAATATCAGACCAAAAAACTGCTAAGCGAAATAGGTCAGAGAATTAAAGGAATCACAAATGTACACAAAATATAACAAGAAGAATAACATAACAATAAGTAAAAACAGTCGCTAATGATTTAAAAAATGAAACAACCGTTAAATGGGGTAAAATAATTGTATTTATAATTAATTAAGTTCGATAGAGAACAAGAAAAAAATATGAATGGGAAGATAAAAAGTTTCCGAATGAAGCACTAGCAAATGAAAATTACAAAGCCTTATGTTTAACATCAACATTAAAAAAATCACAAATTAATAATATACAGAATACACAAGAAAAAAGTAAAGAAACTACTATAGAGACAACAACAAATGATTGAAAAATAACTAACAGAAAAACTAAGGGGATACAGGCAATAAAAATAAATTAATAACCCCAACATAGAATATAAAGGCACTAAATAGCAAAGAACATGAGATAGTAGAAGAAATAATAAAATATGATACACAAATACTAGGAATAAGCAAAACAAAAGGTACGGGTGAAAAACTATTATATAAAAAACGTACACCGATATACTCAAGAATGGAAGTGTCAAACAGAGTAAAACAAGAAGCAGAAATAATTACAAGCGAAGAAATAAAAAATACTGTTTGGTGCGGCCGATAAATGAACTGTATAGTAATTTTAAATTTGATCAAAAGTAACTTTAAACAAAGCTAAAGCTAAAAACACTAACGTGTGGAAGCGGCGCTTTCCGCAGGAATCGGTTCCTGTGCTGTTGGTTCTGAGGGTTTCAGGAAAAGGATATGAGGGTGTGGGAAAAAAGATAGGATAAGTTACCCCAATTTTTACAGCGGAGCCGAACGGTAGCATCTTTTTTGGTGAAAATGTTCCTTCGTCGTTCCTTGTCGAGTCAGAGCAAAGAAAAAAATGTACCGAATTTTACCAGCAAAAATTTCAACCCCGAAGTGCAATCGGGAAACAAAAGGACCTCCGGAAAGAGGTTAATCTGGTCGGCAAAATATCGAATTTCGCCAAAAAAATTAGCAAAAAAATGCACAAATTAATAGAAAAAAAACTAAAACCAAAAGTCGACGGGATATTAAAAGAAGAACAAGCAGCTTTTAGACCAGAATAAATGTTTAAAAACTACTATTAATAAAAGAGGCTGATAAAATTTGATAACGGACATAATAATAACAATAATCTAAAATAAACATAAATATGATGAAAATAAGTAATAAGAAAATTTAATAAAAGCAATAAAAATTGGCAACGAGCTATTAAATAAAGCTAACAGCCACACGTACTTTGGAACTGTGATAACAAATGACGAAAACCTAAGCAGGAAAATACAAAGCAGAGTGGGTAAAGCAAACGAGGTATATTACATCATAAATAACACTTTAGCTGGAAAGTGAAATATAAACATTGAAACAAAATAAAGAGTATATAAAACGGTATACCTCCCAACTTTAATATACAGAGTAAAGAAGCTGATAATGATGAGCAAGCACAAATTGACAATAACAGCAACAGAAACGAAATATTAGAAAAGGGTAACAGCTAGCACACAGAGGGATCTAGTGCAAAATACAACAATATGGGAGAAACGAAAACAGAAGCTAGTAGTATAAAAATATGCCGAGAAGAAACTGGGAAGAAATTATAGAAAAAATAGTGGAAAGAAAAGGAAAAACAATGGTTGAAGTGAAAAAAACATCGAAAGATAAAAAAGCATTCGCAAGGGATAAAGGAAAGTAAGTAAGTAAAAAAGAAAGTTTTTCGATATGCAATGTTTGTGCGTGCTTTTTAGTTGTTAGTGTAGGACAAAATTGTTTTTATATATTTTCTATGCGGAAAGTGCGGCGGCATTATTACTAGTTAATAAATACGAAATAGGAACTCTCAAAAAATGTGGGCTACAGAAGTGTAACACTTGATATAGATTGGTACACCAAGAAAGAAAAGTTTTAAATATTCTTCATAAATTTCTACAAGAAAATAAAAATAATAGTATAACATTTTTGTTATCAATGGCAAATAAGACGCGTAAGTTTATTTAAGCTTCTTATCTACTTTATGTACAGAAAGTCAAATTACTTAATAATATTTATGAACACAAAGAATTACGTGCTTAAAGTTATACTTTAGAACTGAATATATTTGTAAACCTATTTATGTGCTCTGGCACACTCACTTGTTTTTGCGTATTGTTACGCATTGTTCGAATCCTGACACGTACACAAGCATTATGCTTGCCGCTTCACCGTGACAGCTCAGTAACAACCCTCGGTATTAGTCGTCGACGTTCAAAAGTGACGATGCTTCTATGGTGGTGTTCGTAAATTCGTTATAATAGTAAATAAAATACCGATTTATGAAAATTAAAGAAATAATAAAGTCTTTTGATATAATGGTAGCAAAAAATATTTAGAAAATAAATTAACAATACATGTGTCAGTATGGCATGAAATAAAAACTGAAATAAAGAAAATAATACTAAATTTACTAATTGGAGCACAAAATACATGAAATTAACAAAAAACAAGTTCGTTAAAAGTAACAATCAAAAACTATTTTAGAATAAATTTTTAAGTACTGGAAGTTCTTTACCCCTCTTGGAAACATAGGGTTTAAACAAAGAGCTTTTATCTGATCCTGTTCGTAGGAAGAATTTTTAGTTCTCTCCAAGACTTATTTATGTTTCCAGCTTCTTTGAGTATGGAGTGCTCTTCCAGGTCGTCTTTGGGTATCTTTTTCTTCTACTTCTTTATAAGTTCCATTGGAGGACTTGTCTCGGGATACTAACCTTAGGTATTTGTAACGTGTAGCCTATACATTTCTATTTGCGGCATTTTGTCTGAATTTCCATTTTTTTACAGGTCATTTATTTATAAAGACTTGGTTGCGGTTTGTTACTTTTCTTTTGTTACCATCCAAGATTCACATCCATATAACAAGACAAACTTGATATGCGTAATAAATAGACGGAATTTTGTGCTATTGAAATAGTGAAATGAATTTCAAATGCTGTTTAAAAAACCAAATAACGTTCTTGCTTTCTGAATTCTGCTAGGAATTCTCCATCATTGGTTATAATGCTCCAAGGTACACTCAGTTAAGTAAGATCGTGTTCGGCATAATTAGCAGTCAATAAAAGGTATCACCCTACTTTTTTCGTAAATCGGTAAAAGAAATCTTTGTCCTCAATGATTTGTCATACAAGATTCAGTCGGCAGTAAATTCTTGCTAGAGAAACGCGTAAAGCACTAAGAGTGTCGCGTAAGCGTCGCGCTACTACGCTGTGTTCTTTTGTACCCACCTAAAAGGTCTAAAAATGTTTCATATAACTACTGCTCAGTACATGAACAAGTTATCAAGTGGGTACAGCGATATAAGGAGACAAAACGGTCGATGACTTGCTAGAACGCGGATCGATAGGCAAAGTGCCCCCTAAAAGTCGAAAAACAGATCGTAAACTTGTTTTACGGAACCAGAGCTTAACATTTCGTTAAGGAGCAGCAAAATTGAAATAAAAGGGTATAGTTTATCGTACACATCCCCGTGCACAATTCTGTAGTTCAGTAAAGAAATCTTTGTTAGTTGAAAATCATGTCACAAAACGACTCGCTTGGGGAAAGGACAATATCGACCGAGACTGAAGCAATGTAATGTTTACGGATGTAGGTTTTGTTTGGCATATGCTGTTGTCCTAGAGCCTGGTCAACCTCAACTAACAGATTGGTACAACGGACTGTTAAACACCCAGTAAAAGTTTATCTTTAAGGATACTTCTCAAAACTGGATTTTAAAACCTAAACGCTGCGAAAATGCTTGAGATTTATAAGAAATATTTGTTACCGACTGCAAAACGTTGATTCATAAAAAAAATAACTGGGTCCTGCAGGAGAACAAGGAGCCCAAACACCGCAGAAAACTTTGCATTGAGTGGAAAGAGTAGTCTGGCATTGTTACACTTGATTGGCCGTCGCAGTCGCCCGATGCAAATCCGACTGAAAATGTGTGGGAATACGTCAAGCACAAGCTTCGTAGTGGAAAAGTGTTCACTTTGAAACAGTTAACACAAGAACTTTGTCGCATTTGGAAGTCCTTGCCGGATGGATATGCCGTCATTCCTAGAAGATGCTAGACAATTATCGATGCTGATGCTTACTGGACACATTATTGATTCAATAGGATCTTTGTTCTGATGGACTACAACGTACTCATGTATTTAAAAATTGTTTTTAAATAATTTTTTTCGTGTTAACTTGAACACGCTCTTACCTAACTGATTGTAGGTAAAACTAGTAACTTCTGTTATATGATTGACTGTTAATGAGCATTTCTTCAGTATCACAAATGTTTGTCTTTAGTCCAATTTTGGATGCTTATTCTTGTATTTGTTGGAATTTGGTATTCATGTCATAGTAATTTGAGACAGATGACATATTATCTGCATGATCTAGATCCTTTAACTTTTTATGGAAATTCTATACTATGCCACGCTACGCATAATTTGTTTTTGTTAGAACTTTATCTATTGGATTGCTGGAAAAGTCATGACAGATTTTACAATAGATGGCGTTATACATATTTTTAAGTCAAAAGTCATCGCAATCGGCATTAGTGTTATATATTTTGAAAGATGATAATTCAAACTTTATTTCGAAACAAATTTTATTTGGTCACGTCCTTCAGTTTTACATTAAGTTGAATATGGAAAACCGAACTGTGCATTTTTGGCATATTTTGCTTTTAGGATTTTATACCTGAAAAGGAAGCCTAATGAAATCGGTGCGGACGTCTGTCGCGACTTTCAACTCGAGAACTATTGAACCTAATGATATAAAGGGGGTATTATTCGAAAGTCTATGGGCTACCGGGTTTACATCTGTGAGCTGGCATAGGTGGGATGTCCTACAACAATACAATAAGGGTTTTTAGTGCACCCAGCTTCCAATATGTCATTTCTTATAACTTTTGATCAAAGCAGCTTCAAAGCTAGAGACCAGCTTATATTTCTTCTATCTGTCACGCTTTTGATCTATGATAGATAGAGACAAAACGTTTTTAGTATTCAACTAAGGACCATAAGTCAAGTCCAGACGCCAAAAATCAGCCTCATCGGAAAATTTCGATACCGTTTTGACCGGAAGTGGCCGCAAATTTTTGCTTATGTATAAAAGTCCCGGACATTGGTGGAAAAAGAGTTCCGTGTCCGTACTTGTTTTATTTTCACACGGGAAAGAACGCAAAACAGGCTTATAAAAGTTTGCGTTAAGTTTACGGGGACAATGCCTTACAAGAACTTCAGTGTCAGAGATGGTTCGCTAAATTTCGTGCTGGTGATTTTGACGTTAACGATAGTCCTCAGCGGAAAACCCGTTGAAGTTGATGACGATCAAATAAAGGCACTGATTGAAACGAACCCACGTTAGACCACTCGTGATATTGAGAAGACACTAAGCCTTCATCATTTAATAGTCCACGACCATCTCAGGAAGCTGCAATTTATCAGCAAGCGCGATAAATGGGTTCCGTAAGAACTTAAAGAAGTCCATCTCACCAACTGCTTCAATATCGCCAATACTCATCTCAATCGCAACAAAATCGACCCATTTTTGAAGCGCCTCGTAACCGACAATGAAAAATAAATTGTCTACAACAATATTCAATGTCAAAGATCGTGACGCAGAGAAAAAGCGAACCAAAAAAACATCAAAACCGATCTTCACCAAAAAAAGTTCTGAATATGGTGAGACTACAAGGTGTGGTATTGTTTGAGTTTTTACTGCGGAATCAAACAATCAATTCTGTTGTGTACTGTCTTCAACTGAATGATTTGAATACATCTCTGGCGGAGAAACGACCAGAACTCGTCAATCGCAAAGGCATGGTGTTCCATCCTTACTAACCGGACCTTGCCCCATCAAATTACCATTTGCTTCGTTCTTTGCAAAATAACTTGAATAGTAAGTCTATCATCAGAGAGAATCTCACCTAGTTCTTCGCTAAAGATTTTTACACAAAAATACGTAGTGGCTTTTCCGACAACCCATTAAAACCAGATTAAATAATAGTGGGGAGGGAATACACCGTTGTTTAGACCCAGCTTTTTTAGGTATTTGGGTATTTATTTTCCCTTTATGATAATTTTTTTTTAAATTATGGCAACCCTTTTTGTGTCGAGTACTTTCCATATCGCTGAGTGACGCAAGTTGTTAAAAGTTCTCTCAAAGTCTATAAAGAAGAGATACATTGACAGATATAAATGTGTGTAAATAAATTATAAATGACATAATAGGTTTCATTTTAAAATAAGTGGAACGATTAAATTGCAGGAAAATTATTGCTGAAAACTTTTCTTAGCAACTGGTAGAATTTTTGCATTAATACCATTAATACTTCTTTTAAATTAATATATGTATTTTAAATGTTTAAGATAAGTAAATGAATTAACATATCGGTACTCTACTGTAACCCACGTTTCCAAAATCTACGGAAATTAACACTTCACAATGCATTTCATCATTTAATTTAAAATATTTCACGTTCCAGTTTGACAATTCATAAAATCGAATCGCATCATTATGGCAGCAACTCCGCTTTAACAAATGGCAAACACAATTTGCGCTCATCAAACTTCTGAATTATTCCGCAAGCTAAAAAAGCGCCGTTTTTATGAGTCGGGAAAAACCGCCAGGCCGGGCTGTTTGCATAAAGCCCGGGTTTGGAGTGACAAAGAGATCCTGCTATGATTTTGTCATTAGTTTTCCGGCTTCAATTAAAAGTGGAAACCGCTGTCACGGGAAACTCCCGGCTGTAGCAATGTGCTTATTAAAGGGCTGTCACTGACAGCTGAAATGTTTAAAAAAGACTAATTAAGTAGAATTACCCCTTTCAGTTCGTGATTTTCTGCCTGCTTTGCCGTAGCTAGCTGAATGATAGTCTAAATTAAATAGACTTCGATCTTTCACTTGATTTCATTAATGTTTAATTAATAACTGAAATTAATAACTTTAGTCGCGATTTTATTTGTTCTTCATTGACCTCAACTATAATTTTTACTATCAGAGTATGTTCTTAATATTCACATAATTATAACACGACAAATTAATATTTGACTATTAAAAAAATATTAATACTAAAAAATGTAAAAGTGCAACATAACAATATGCAAATCCGTGTTTGTCTACAGCTTAGTGCATAAAAAATGTAATACGTTTAAAATGTTTTAAAATCTATCAAACTTTTTCCACTGGCTCAACGAAGCCAATTATAGCTTACGTTGAAGTTACACAAAATAAATTAAATGAGACACAAAAACATTATAAACAAAAAAAGTCGCACGAAATAATATAACCAAGCATCAAGTAAGAACAACATGAAAATTTAAAAATGGGTTTGGTGCACCAAAGAATTGAAAGATCAAAGTATTTATCTAGCATATGGGCAAAAAATTTAAAGTAAAAATCTAACAACTTTCAATCAATTTGTTCTAATCTCAACCTTATTAAAACTACATGTCAAAAACTTGGTAAAGGTTGAAAAGGATAAACCAACGAAAATTTTAAACTATAAATACAAAATTTAACATTAATGGGACGACTTGCCACATAAAGGTCTAGAGTATGTCTAGCTGTAGTGATAAGTTCATTGTAGCTCAAAGAGAGTCATAACAATTATCAATTTTTTAAATCTAAAATTAAAGAATGTTCCACCATACTGTCTAATTTTTTAAATTACGTTAGAATTATTTGTTTTGGGACAATTAAGTTTTTCGAGTTTCTTTGGACCAGAATCTTCCGAGAATACGTAAAGTACATTATTCTATTAGAATAATACACTTAATTTCTAAAGATAAAAACCCTGCCTTACCTTTTATCTATAGCTATTCAGTTATTCATTACTCGTTTATTAAAAATATTGGAAATGATAAAAAAATGTTTGTCATGGCCATAAGTCCAAACCTCGGATAATTTGGTAGGGTTTACAGTATATTACTTAGCGTTGTATATGACTGCAGCAGTACTGCAGGTTGACATCCATCATGATTCAGATACCTGTCTTTTTTTTAATTCTAAAACTTTATAGGCCACATCTTGAGGAGATTAATGGTGGTAGCTCTTTTTGATTATTATCTATTAGTATTTTTTTATGATTTACCAAGTTCAGAAGCAAAGTTTCTGATAAACAATTTAAACAATTAAAACAATTTAAATGTTACTTTTGATTATTGTCCTTCATCTAATTATTATTGCTGTTTCTGACCAGATACAATGTGTTTCGGAGTTTAGTCAAGCCAGGAAAACATTGATTGTTTTGATCTTAAAATATTTTTCTGACTACATCGTAGGGTTTTTTCTAATTGTATTTGATTTTGCAGAATTTTAAATTTTGTAGTAAATGCGCTTATTGTGTGATTAATAAATAACTTTTAGTTAACAGTAAACCACAATCTTACTTAAATTTATTAAACTAGTATCTGATAGTACATTTTTTTCTAATACATACATATACAAAGGCCGCTTCGCGGCCTTGTTAAAGTATACTTCTATGCATGAAATAGTAAAGCTTTCGAGCGGTGTGCGTTGAGGCACTTTGTGCTTTGTAAGAACTGCAAGCTCTACCTTCTCCCCCACTTAAATGTAATCACTGGCATATAAATGTGAAAGGGGCTATGTTTTAGGCCACATGCACTTGTTTTCTGATTGCGGATTCGGATTCTACGTTAAATTTGACTGGCCCTTTTGTTTTTTCCAGAGGGAACCGGCGGCTAGGAGATTTATGGTTACGTGTTATAAGGGATCCTTAAGGTTTTTCTCAACTGCGTATAGATTTTTAAATAAAAGGGGCTATTTTTTAGGCCACTTGCACTGATTTTATTGAATTTCTGATCGCAGATTCGGATTTTACGTCAAATTTGGCTGTCCCTGTTGTTTTTTCCCGAGGGTACCGGTGGCTAGGGGATTTTATTTGCTCTCCTTAATATATATATATTTTAAAAGACTGCTTTTAAATGTTTTTCTATTACAAAGCTTTTTCTTTATTTGTATTTGTATAGATAAAATAAAATTATTCATTACAAAACAATACCAAATTATTAATAATGTACTGTAAGAAGTGTTAAGAACATAGATCTTACACAGTATTTTTCCAGTGGATCTTATTGTTTGCCATTGCTTTTAGTTCTCTCATTATTTGTTGTTGTTTTGGCTTTATTAGTAATCGTTCTTTACCATGTGATTTTTGGTCGGCCCTGCGGGTTCCAGTCTAGAGCTGTCTTCGTTATGTTGTTGCCCTCTTTGCGAACTGTGTGTTCCATTTTCGTTTTTATTTATATATGTAATTTTCTCCAGCAAACATCTACAGATCTGTATCATATATCAGTTCTGAACATCTAATACCTAGAATATGTTTTAAGCATCTATTTATAAAGGTCTGTATTTTATTGTTTGTGCGCTTTGGTGCGTAGCCAGAATTCACATACATAGAGAAGGGCCGATTTCATGTTTGAGTTGAAAATTCGGAGTACTAAAGTGAGAAATATACCTTTAGATTTATTTATTTGAGACTAATATCTGTTCCATATCCAGCGTATGGTGTTACTATAGAACAATATAGAACAATTACTAATTTCTCGTTTGATGATCTTTCAATTTTCGTATCTACTGTTTTATTTATATTTATTATTAGCCCCGTCTTCTCTGCTTCAGATTTTAGTTTTTCCAGATTTCTGACGGTATCATTATAAGTTTGATTTATTAGGATTATATCATCTGCGTAATCTAAGTGGCTTAATGGTCTGTTTAAGTCCCATCGTATACCAAAATGAGTTCTATTTGTGACATTTCTCAAAATATCGTCCATTGCCAAAATGAAAAGTAGAGGAAATAGTGAGCACCTCTGTTTGACCCCACATCTTACTTCTATGGTATCCTCTAAAAGTCTATTATGTTTAATTCTGCAATTGTACGATTTGTAAACTTGCTTAATTAGTCGTATAATTTTTGATGGCATTCCTCTTTTTTTTAATATTTTCCATATGTTGCGTTCTTTTAATCGGCCAAGGGCTTTATTAAAATTGATAAGCAATAGATATGCGTTTGTTCTCCACTTTAAGCTTTGTTTTATGATCTACGCATGATTTATTTGGCCTGAAACCCGCTTGTTTATGCATTATGGTTTGCTCGAGGATATGTTAGATTTGGTTTAGTAATATCTTTGATGCGACTATTGACAGGGTTATTCTCCTCAAGTTATTCGCTCAGGCTGCTTTTTTTGACACTTTGACTAGAATTCTTTAATTCCACTCGTTTGGCATAATTTTGTTTCCCATACTTTAACTAATAGAAAATGAAGTATGTTTATTGATGCCTGCGGGTCTAATTTGAATACTTCAGCTGAGATGTTATAGGTTTCTGACGATTTTTAGTTTTTCAGTTCCTTTACATTCTTTTGAATATACAATTACAATTACATTTGTTAGGTTAAAGTCAAAGAAACGCAATCAATTATATTTGCAATGTAATAGAAATGACACAGGTAAAAGGGACTACAAAAGTAACAGAAGTAATATAAATGACAACAGCGGTGAAGATGATAACAACATTAGAGATGACAAAATCGACAGACATAATAAAAATAAAAGAGTTTGCAGAGGCAATAGAAAACGGCAGAGGCGATAGGGACAACAAATGCGAGAAATGTGAGAGTGACAAATAATACATATGATAATAGTGACAATAGTATACAAACAAGATAGATAAAGATAACAAAAATAACAGAATTGTTAGCGGCGAAAACTCAAATAAGTTGACATAGACGACAGAGGTAATAGAAATTAAAGAAAGAAACGCTAAGAATAACAAAAACTACAGAAATAATAGAAACGACAGAAGCAAAAGAGGCAACAAACGCAACCAAGTCAATGCATATAAAAACAAGAATAGAAAAGTAAGAATGGCCATGTAAATGACAGTTAGGTTAAATCGAATATCTCGAAAACTATTCGACATAGAATTTTTTCGGCTTCATTTTCGAATTCTGCGTAAAATTTCCTATAAGAATCACATTTAAAATCGTAATGTCGAAAAATTTCCCGAAATTCGAAGTCGAATATCTCGAAAACTATTCGACATAGAATTTTTTCGATTTCATTATTGAAATCAGCGTAAAATTTTCTTCAAGAATTACTCATAAAATCGCAATGTACCGAAATTTTCCCGAAATTCGAAGTCGAATATCTCGAAAACTATTCGAGATAGAAACTTTTTGATTTCGATTTTGAAATCAGCGTAAAATTTCCTATAAGAATCCATTTTAAAATTTTAAAAATCCATAATTTTGTGACAGCGACAGACAGACCGACAGACATATAGAATTCAGTAACGAACTTTTTAAGTTCGTTGAAAATGTAGGCCAAACCAAGTACACGTAGTTTAGCAGGTATAATAAGGGTTTCTAGTCATTTCTACATCACCATTTTGTTGTACTTGGAATAGTACCGCATGGTTTACTTTAAGCATAAGTACAAAAGAGTTGAAATTATCACCAACATAAATATGTAATTTTGAAAATAACAAAATAACTTAATCCAAAGCTATGGAGGTCGCTGTAGTTTTTTTTTTTGTAAACAGAGGCCGAATTTTGCTAGAACAAGGTCAAAATTCAAAAACTTGATGCAATTAAAAGTTTGCTTATAACATTCTAACCTTTTTTTTATCAAATTACTACTTATTCTATTCGATGTTTTACTTTTTTGTGGTACGCAGTCTCAAATTATTAAGATAATGGAAATTAAGACTTATTTTTTTCTTTTTTCTTTCTTGAAGCAAAATATAAGAACGGGATACAAAAACCAGCCAAAAATATAGATAGACTCGTAGATGTTACCACATTTTGTATCTTTGTTATTATACAGTTTTTAGTTTTGCATTTCTTTGCTCTGTATCTCTGTTAAGTAATCCTTTGAAAATTCTTTTCAATTTCCAGACATCTTAAGATTTTCTATTTGATGATATCAATTATTCCTAAAAAATATATAGTTCCGTTCATTCTTCTTCTTCAAATGTTTTCATTCTCTATTCTTCTATAAATTGTTTGCAGCATGTTTATCTCTCAATTAACTGCCTTATTTTTAATTACAATTTGTAATCAATTACATCTTCAAGCCGTAAATTATTTATACTTCACCTTTTTATAATCTTACAAACCTGCACTTAAACTGCTATTATCGCCTTTTAACTCGTAACACTGCATTTAATTCTGTCGCACTTCATATAGTGTAATACGCCTTCCTACTTCTTCTATCCTACTGCTGCTTTTTAAACTAATACTCAGGTACATAATCGTTATTACTTTTTTAAAAACTGAATAGTGTTATTTGGCCGGCCAATATTTCTCTGTCATTATTTTCATTTAATATCGCATATTTTATTTTCTGTTGATTAATACTTACATCGAATCTTCTTGGTCACCTATCTTTTGCATTACTTTTGAAACTATTTATTTCTATGGTGCTTTAGGGATACTATCACTTGTTATTACCTCATTCCGTCCTGTAATTATCACTAACACAATATTAAACAGATTTGGTGTCACATAATTACCTTGTAATTTTTTATTTAATAATAATTTTTCATAGGTGCATTTTGTATCTTTATATCGTTTTTTGTATGTACTAAAGTTATTCTGACTGAGTAAATTAGCCAAATTAGTATTACCCTACCAATTCGGATAATTGTCCTACATGTAATTTGCTATCGATTTCCAGAACTAGTTTTTCGATATACTCTTTATAACCTTCATTAGTAAGATGGCCTATAATATGCGTTGCGTCCTCTTTCTAATTTGGAATTTCTGTACAGCCAGTTTCTTAATTTTTATCTTCCACAACTTTCCTGGAGTGTTTTTCCCAACTCTTATTTATATTTGTTACTAGCTCATTGTTTATTATTAACCATTGTTATCTTTAATTGCAAATTCTTTTGGCTTGCATTGTAGCTTTCATTTGTGCCTTCTATCACCCATGCAGCGTAGCCTGTTCTTTTATTCTATATAGCTCTTTGCTTCCTCTTTCCTTTAAATTCTTTCTTACTGTTTAAATTCTTTTGGTTTAATATTTTTTATCTTTACTCTTTGTTAGTGGCAATGCAACTTTACATTATAGATTCAATATTTTGCGCCTTTACCATTTCTAAATTATTTTCTGCAAAGCGATTTACTTTTTTGTCTTTTCCCATTCATTGTTGACCTTTAACTCACTTAATAGTCTTACTAATCCTTTCCTTGTTTGTTTTTTAAATTCTCTCCGTATTGGATCGTAATTTAACAAAGATATATTTTTCTATTAGATTTTTTCTGTCTATTTCTGAAAATGCAATTTTTACAAGCACTGCTACGGCTTTTAAGGTTAGCTTTCGTCTTTTCTCTATAAGCACTAGATTAGTTTGCTTTACTATACTTTTATTTTATTTATTTGGGTGTTTTCAAGTTTTCCTGTAGATATTCTTGTTTTTCATAAACACATCTTTGGATTTTTGTCGGTGGTTGTTAGTAGATCGCTGATTTCATTTCTATATTTATCTCAAGATCTCTCAAAATAAATTGTGTGATAACTGATATTTAATATTAAACTGTTTCTCTTATAAATAACTGCACAAATTTGCTTTTTAAGAGTTTTTTAATAAAATTTCTTTTCTAAAACTGTCTTGTGGAGCTCCTACATATAAAAATGTCTACGTCATAAACCCCCATTCGCTACTCTATTGCTTTATTATTGTTATATTCTATATAGCCTTATTATTACGCATTATTTTATTTTTATTTATTGTTCTAAAGAATCCATTCTTATTGTTGTCACTAGCTTGTTCTGAGTAATATTTTCGTGATTTCTGTTGTACAGTGTCTTTGCTGATACTCCAATTATAATTGGTTTTTGGTGCCACATTCATCTGTGCTTGCAGTCTTCGTTTTATTTTTTAGTTAGTTTATATAAGTTATCTTAATGTTTTCTATACTTTCAAATTAAATATTTTTTGCTGTCATCTTTAACGTGATTCAGTTTGTAAATAGTATTTGTTTCAACTTTATATTGCTGATTTTGTAAGAGCTTTTAGAAATTCAAAGTTTATTTATAATGTTCTTTTCCGTTTTTAACTTTGTCTTTCTTTAATAGCTACCTTAATTCTTGTAATACGTTTAGCAGAGATTAAATTTCTAACTTTTATTACTGGAGTACTTGAACATCACCGTTTATGATATTCTTGGGTTTTCTGAAAAATATAATTTTCCTTTAAATAATGCACTTTGTTTATCAAATTTACGGTTTTATTTGTTACTTTTATTATTCTTCTTCTCTTTCGTGCTTTGGATTTTGTTCGTTGCGGTACTACTTCTCTTTCCTTACAATCTTTCTATCATTTTCTCGGTCAGCCTATGCATCTTTTCCCTTTTCCTCTCTCTATATAATATACTTTCAGTTGTAAATGATCGTGTTATTTCAACCTACATTGGTTTCATTTATGTTAAATATATTTCATACATTTCTGATATCGGTGTTACGTTGCTTGTCTTGTAGAGTGTATCCTACTACATTTCGTAAAAAACACATTTCCACAGTAGTTCTTCGACGTTCGTTTTACTTATAAATTATCCAGCATCCGGTTTATATCCATTTAAATATTGGGTTCCTCTTAATTTTTTCTTTGTTTCAAACTGTCTACTTTTCTTTTTCTTGTAGTTCGTTCGACGTGTGCATTTCGTGTCCCTAAACATACATTGTTCTTTATTTGTAATCTCTTGTCTTTGTTTCCTTCGCGGTTCTTGACAATTTATCCTATCTGAAGCTACATGTTCCTTGCGTATTTATTTTTAAAATACATCATTTGTATGTTTATGGTCATGAAAGGTTTCCATTCATTCATTTCAAAATATCTTGCAACACAGCTGTCCCCTCAGTAGTCGTGCTGTTGTTGGTTTTGAATCTTGTTTTCAACTGGGGTTGGTTGCCCACAAGGTTACTATTAGAGCATACCACTTAGGGGTGAGCGTCAGTACTTGGTACGAGCCGCTAAGATATAGCAGCAGACGTTTATGGTGATATTCTCACCTTTTTGGGACCCTACTTTTATTTAATATCATATTTATGTTAATATTCTCGTTAAACCGATCTCTTAGCATTAATCTTTGGTTTGTAAATATGTTCAGTGTGTTTAATGTTTATTTTTTATTATTTCCTCTTTTTATTATATTTACGAATGCACTGACAGCATACAGTTCTAATCAGTAAAATTTTTGGTTTGTTAATTCCATTAATAGTCTTTCTGAAATAGTTAATTCCATTTTTGTTTAGACGGACCTAGAAAGTACCCTTCTAATTTCTGTTTAATTCCCGTATCCATTAGTCCTCGCTTTGTAATTTATTGCTTGCCTTAGTTCTTCTGCTTCTCAATTTACACAACGAAGCAATTTGCTTAACATTAAATATTTTCCTATTAACACTTAAAGAATTCAATAAAAGATCACTACATGGAATTATGCGAAAACTTTGATAGCAGTTCCCAATACAGGATGCGCTTGCAAGTGGTAATGGGTTTTGTATTATTAATATGCCCTTTGCATAACATATTAAGAAAGTTTGGCATTTAATTGTTATTGAGTTAGATGACATTGAAGAATAGTCGTCAGGCAAAATCTAATCAAACTTTGAAACTCGATCATGTAAATTTGACATCTTTGTTAATTAAAATGACGAACATTAGATATTCGAAGTTAGATTGTAGAAAACGCATTTTATTTATCCACAATGGATGTGTATCTACACACACAGTTAAAGGGGTTCAATATATGTATGACACAAAATCAGAAATTAAATACAAAAATTGAATTTTAATGGTTTTTATAAAATTATCTACAGTTGTAAAAACCCCACGAAATATTTTTCAATGTAACGGGTGTGACTTTTAAGTTCTGTAATTTATATGCGTATTCCCCGTTTTCATAGTTGTACTAGCAGTTTACATATAGCAAAAGCTATGACAATGACGTACTTTTTCAGTTTCCAGTTCTTTCGCTTGCTGAGCTTCACCGAGTTTAACTTGATACTCACACTTGGCTGCATTCTCCAAACTTTCCTTATGAATTTTTTATGCCCTTGCATGAGATAAGAGCGCTCGTGTAAGCGTCTCGGTTTTATGTATTTTTGTGTTTACGTCTGGAAGTTTAGAAACCAGCTGGTGTGTTGTTTAATATTCAAGAGTTTCCACTCGTCATTTTAATTCGAATGTGGACCAATGCAGGCGTCTGTTTAATATTTATGCAACCCGTTTTATCGTGCGAGCTTCACATGCAGCGGTTGCAGCATGGTGGCAGTTTTAATGATGCAGGCCCAGCTCTTACCGGAGCAGAGAATATTTTTACGGAGTAAATGATTGCATAATGCATTAGAAACTCAAAGGGAGCTCTAGCAAAGATGAATTTGTTACGCGAGAGCGTCTATTTATAAGAAGTGAATTGGCCTTTGGAGCGCGTTGCATCGTCACAGGGCCAATTAACATATAAAACAACCTGATTGTTCTTCCTCATTGTATAAACTATTCTATTACCCTCATCCTTGCGTCCCACGCTTCGCTTTACGAAGGGAGCCCGGCTTATAAACTATGCAGATGATCTGCGCGCACCAATCATGAGCTTATGCGGGACGTTGACTTAAAAACTTTATTAGTGGGCCACTTTCGTTTTAATTAAAAACTTTACTCCCCTACAACACCTTAGGGGCTAATCCGTGTGCAAAATACTTGGGGGCAGCTTGCAGATTTTCTTGTAAGCTCCTTTTAATACATCTTTCCCCATTACTGTAAGGAATACATTTTAATATCAAACACCATTCATGTTTTTATATTTACACGATTTATGAGACTAAAGTATGTCCGAGATGTTTATGAATAAATTTGAGACAAACAATTTTTATCACTAGAAAACACACAGCGAAAATCCAGATGAAGAATTAAAATTGCACGATAACGCTGTAATAAATATGCCCTTCGCAGGCCCACTCGCTTGGCATTTCGCTTAAATTATTTATGAGCTCGTCGGGGCTTTGCGATAGAAGCCTTGCCTGTAGATTTCGCATTAAATGGCTCAGATAAGCTTCAAAATTTATGAATATGTGCTATTGAACAGTTAATTTTTCAAAAGGTAGTGTATACGCCTATTAGTCGTTTGTAAATGCACTTTAGTGGCATGAATAATATTAATTGCAACACTTTAGTTTAGTTTACTAGTGACAAAGGATACAGAAGCGTTGGCTTAATTTCATATCTGGTTTGGCTGCTATATTAAGATATGTAATCTAAAAATAGTTTCTTCGCGTTCCGTTTCGGATGTTAATTAAGAACAGTCAATGTTTCATCATGTGAGAATTAGTCAACATATTAAAACTATTTAAATGAAGCATTAAAAATTATATGCTTAACATGTTTTATTAATAACTTTAATACTTAGGTTGCACATAAGATAAAACCAAACACAACTTGTCATTCAAATACAACGAGAACCTATGGCTTTGGATCAAGTTGTAACGGACTATAAAAAATTAATATTTTACAATTATATAATAACATAATTGTAGAGTACACAAAATAATCCATTACCAAAATTAAAGTTATATCCACAAAAGGTAACGTTGTGTATATGAAAAAACCAAAAGGAAATTGTCTTATACAAGTTTTCTTAAAAAGAAAAACAATGAGATTAATTAAATAGCTCTCAATAAAAGCATTCGGAATTAGGCAAAATAAAATTTATAAATTCGACAATTGATAATCAAACTATTAATACTTAACTAAAAATTTAAACTTTTAACCTTGTCTTTGCTCAGGATTGGCTATCCTGTCATATAGAATATAGCTGTCGAAACATTCTACGGCTGCCCTTTGCTCCTACGGAGCTATGCGACAAAGGAGAAGAAAAAGGAGAAGTTAAAGAACCATATCTATCTCATATTATATTTTCAGATTTTTTTCTAAATCTACAAATAAAGGAATGGGATTTATTATACTTATCTATAAGAAAACTGGATCGCCAGAGTGGTCTAAGCGGTTGAGGCACGGACTGCAAAGCGGACGTACCCGGGTTCCATTCCCGGAGCTCTCTGAGGCCTGGCGGGTGGCCTACTCAGTCACTGAAAATAATTGAGTAACCTGCGCTCTCTCAGGCAAGGGGTAATAATGACGGTCTTCTAAGGCGCGGTGTTTGCCACATCGCCCTTCATCAGAGATGGTGCGCGATGACCTGCCAGTAAAGTCGGACATACGAAAGTCTTAACCTCTATGTTTGCAGGCCGGGCTCCTACGCGGGTGTTGGTGCCTTACCATTACTATATTATAAGAAAACTGGCTACTTCAAATCCATTCAATTATTTTATCAGTTGCAACAAGTCATAATTTCAATTAAGACGTGACGTTTATTCTCACGTATCGGTCCAACTCTTGTAGTACCATGGGGTTTCCGGGATTGAACTTCTTTGAAGAAATTATCCGCTCTAAATATTACCCTTGCAGTTTCTTTTCTACATATTATCTTTACTTTGACCATGCCTAATAAAAATTTCCCGAACCATTGCGTTAAACACCGATAGATAGGATGATGTATCTTAGGCTATTTTCGGATACGTGCTTTTAAATCCTTACATACAATTATACAGTATTACACTAGGTAAATAGTGGATTTTATAAATGCTATACAAATTTTTTAATTAATTCCCCAACTTAACACATTTTAATCGAACTTTATTTCCTTGAATCTTCTCGTGCTTAAATTACAGCATGTGCTCTTAAGAGGTAGCACAGTCTTGAGTTAGATAAAATTTATCACATGAATTATATGCCCCACATATTTATGTAGCTAATCTGGTTATTGTTAGCATTCCGATATCTTCTTTAACTAATTTCTAAGTGTCTCTTTGCGTCTTGATATCTTATTTAACCAAGGTTGATCTTTTTGACTCGTAACCTCAGTGCTGAGTAAAATTTGATAACTCTTCTGGATTTATGTCGTTTGCTCCTGCGAATCCAAATAAAACACTTTATTGTCAGAAGGTTGTGGTATCCCTAGGAGTACTGATTCAAGAAGCACAAATACACTTTCTTCCGTCCTCTACCCAAGAGATTTTGATTTCCTCACTTGTGTTCCTACCTTATCATAAATATCTACTTTTAGCCTTCTCAAAGACAAGTGAGATTATTTATCTCTGTTAGAAGGTATTAATTTTAAACTTACCATCAAGAGCGGTGGATAATCCTTGGATAGTTTGCTTTTCATTAAAGAAAACTTTAAAAAATGCATCTGCTCTTGTTTTTTTTCCACATTTTGGACAAAACCTGTCACTATCACATAATTTTTTTGCTTTAAGGACCTTCTGAAATATTATTTTTAAAATCTGATTCGTTCACAAATTTTTCCGTTAAACTCACTGATGTGTATTTTTGTGAGTTTGTACTGCTTTGTGTCTTTACTGGTATTCTAATTATCGCAGAGGATCTAATCTTTGTTTTGTATTCCTCTACAACTTCGGCTTTAGTTTAAAGATTTGCATCATTTTACCTCTTATAAATCTAGCCTTTTTATTAACAACTTAAGGGGTCTCATGTCGACAGGGGCCTGGGTCAGCTAAATTTACCTCTAAACTTATTTTAATGTTGATACATTTTACAGAAGTCTTCTTATTTTATTGTTCTGTTCTTAGATCTAATGAGCGCTAGCATACATAAAACATTAAGTCAACGGTTTTATATATTTAAAATTGAATAACTTAGATGACTGTAATGCTAAGCATCAATTCAACTGCAGCACAGTTCTACACGGAGTTATCCGAAAAGTCGTTTAACTCCGCACACAACATTAAAATTTGACGATTTTTTAACTGCTTTTATACATCTACCTAATTATTTTTAGTTAAGACACAAAAATTTTGCATTTAAAACTACCCCTTCAAATCCTATTTTATCTGCTAGAATTACTGAGCAGATAATAGAATGCTCAATGACATTCAATTAATTAATATAATTTTTACAGAATTAAGTCTCCAGTACAAAAATGTAACCTGATTCTGTTCTGCAGTATTTTTACATTTATTTTCGTTTTGTCGAAAAAAATACGGTAATATATGTAGGATGTTTTCCTACACTAACTAGTTTAATATTAAGGTAATTTGGGGTAATTTAAGAAATACAACACAACCTAAACTTGATATAAGGCAGTTTGACCTTATTTTTGTCTACGTGGGTTATTAATATTTTTTAACAATTCCTCATGCTTTACAGCCAAGAAAATTTTAGTTCAGTTAGGGGGCTCTGTTGTACAAATAGTTGTAAAGCCTCATTTCTAGGTCTGCTTCATCATATTGATGTAGTTACTGGCTCTCAATTTAAATTCTTACAAAAATAGTAATCACTATAATACACACTTCGGTGCTCATGGGCTCTACCACCATTACAAAGACGAGAAAACATAGCCTAAAGTTGAGTTTTGTCATAACCAAACCATGCAATGCTTTTTGTGTGTATTTTATTGTTAGAAGAGATTTGCCTATCGCTGCTTTACTGTCATATTTTCAACTCGTTGTTGATATAATGTCCAGTTGTATAATTTGAACGAGCTAAAACATCTAGGTACAGAGGTATTTGTCCAATTTTAAGTTATGGTCATAAATTGTGATAAGAATTTGACAATTTGAAACTGAAAGGTTTAAAAGGATCTTTGTATGAATTTCCATGGGTTTAATATTTTTATTAACTTAACATATGATATTGCAAAAACGAAATCAAGTTATTTTCCTCAGTTTTTTTAAATACACATTGCAAAAGTATTAAGCCATGTAATTAAAAATATTATGATAATATCGGATTTATATTTTTGAGAGAGATCAGCAGGACAATGGCGCCCTATAAGTGGCTAATAATCTAAAAGCTCTTTTAATTTTGGATTATGATAAAGGTTCTTAAATATGCAATCAAAGAACCAAATACATTACAAGTTTATAGTTATAGAAGAGCTAAATTATTATTAATTTATTGCCATTCTCTCTTTACTGTAATCAAGTATTACTACTATTTAAGTTTTATGTCTTTTTCAACAAAGAAAGAAACTAATAATCAAATAAAATGTGAACATGCTTGTTTCAAGATTGTAGTCTCATTATCAAAGCTCTTGTAGCTTAATTCAAAATTTTCTAAAATACTTTATCCTTGTAATATTACTTAAAATATGTTTTAATAAAAATAAAACTATTTTTTTAATTTCCAAAAGTTTCTTATCAGGAATTATTTTATTTTTGATGGTAAGAAACATATAAACTGACTTAAGAGTTGCATTACAAAAAAAAAATTACAAACATCGAAAAAGAATTTTGAGAATACGAAGTGTACAATTACGTTGTAATATGAAGTTGCAGGCTGCCTGGCGACCATTTCTGCTATTTGGACGATTCAAATTCAATTTTGGATGGAGTTAATGAGATCCATACAGCATATACCTACCTACTTTACTTTTAACAAACACTGATTTTCTTCGTGGAAAAGAATTATAAACATTTAAGACTCATACAACTTCACGACTACATTGTGTTCGAGATCTATAATAGACAGGGCAATAAACATAAAAAAGCTTTTAAAATCCACATAGCGTTTAGATAAAATAGTAAATTGTAAGCGTGATCGAGCGAGACTAATAACGGAAAAGTAATTATTTCAAACAATTCCAAATAATTTAATTTACAGGCATTTACTTCCCAGCTAAATACTCCCGAATAAACCACTGTTAACACTATCTGTGACCTCACACAGTTACAAGTAATTTGTTTCTACTACTAAATACTGTTACACTAGATGTGAAGATAGCAATAAAATTTGTATTCATATTTACCGTTTACCACTTCGTGTTTGATTTTCGGAAAGTAAGAACGTAAGACCTCTCTTCCGCGCTGAGTGAACAAGCGAGATACGCATTATCATCAACCTGTGTATCTGGTTCGGTCCAACTCAAAAGCAAACTTTACTTTAATTTTATTACAGATAAATATTAAAGAAAGCGTATAAGTAAACAGCACAAGCGAGAACATGTATGTATAGCCCGAGAATGTTATAAATTAATGAGGCGGACCAAACGGAATGGATCATTCTATTGGATATATCATTGCAGAAAATAAGTTACACTAACCGAAGGAAAGTAACAAGAAAAACATAATAAAGAATGCAATTAATATATAACAAAGTAAACCAAAAATAGAACAAAAACTATCTGTTACTCTAGAACTATATCAAAATATTAAACCCTTAACTCAAAGGAAATAAAAGCTAAAATAAAATTGCAAGATCTCAAGAAAGTTTTTGGTCTTGCACAAATCACAATGATGGGTAAGCCAAGAAAAGGACTAATATATAGTACATGTTCCGGATGTCGTTGGAATCGTTAAGTTTGAAGTTTAAGACTTTTGACACAATATAGTATTCTTTAATTTACTAAAACTATATCTCAGTGACGGAACATTCCGAACCGAAAATGAAAAAATAGCAAATTATTTTCCAGTAAATTTAGAAGTGCCGCAAGGTAATATACTTAGATCTTTACGTCAAGTTCTATATAAATTAGACTTACTAGTAACACAAAACACAACAATAGAAACCTTTGGCGACGATACTTTTATTTTACCCATTAATAAAATCCCCCAAATAGCATCGGCTTATATTTAGATACACTTATTAAACTTTTAACAATAGTTAAGTAAATAGAACAAATCTAGCAGTTGTAATAAATAGCATGTAGACACCACAATTAGAAGGAGTAAAGCACTTAGGATATTAAGAAAAAATCTAGATTATCAATAAAAATTGAAATTGTAATTTACAAAACAATAGTTAGACCTATTTGAACATATGAAGTACAGCTATCAGGCTGTGCTTCTAAAACCAATATAACAATAATTTAAAGGAGCTAATCAAAAATACGTGAGATTTGTGATCAAATAATATGCTTCATTCAGATTTACATATCTCAACAGTCTACAAACTAATTTAGACAAAAGCTACAAAGCATAAAAATTTTTTATAAATTTACTCAAACCTCTTATTAAAATAGTTACTAAAGCCAAAGATCAATAATAGACTTTAAAAAACCGTGGCAAGTAAACCTAGTCTAAGAGTAAGAGAAAGTTCTTCGACAATGAAATTCTAGAAGACTAAAGAATGGATGCTAATCTTATCATACAATTTAGCTGTTAGTATATATAGCAATCATCAGCCATTTAGTTTATGGAATATAAATATTATTTTGATTTTTAAATAAAAAGTTACAAAAACACCGCTGTAATAACATCACTTAATTTTGTCGTCATTTTCGATAACATAAAATTTTCTACAGGAATTATTTGTGAATTTATATGAACGATATTGTATGAATTTTATTTCAAACAAAAAGTAAAAACAATGTATACATATTTTTAAAATATATGTAGTTTTAATTAAACACAATTTAGGATTGCTCGCACGCGCTAAGATAATAAAACTGATAAACATTCCTAATAATAGGATACAGCTTTTTGCGATACAACCAATAATAAAACAAAATATTCAATTTTTCTATTTGGAAACAGGTTAATATCGTCAAAAATGTATTTGCTTTTATTTGAAATGCAATGAAAATGATGAAGGTTTTATTTTTCTATCTGCTGAATATCTTGTATATTAATTTTCACCCAACTATTATTTGAAAACATGGTGATCTGCAAAAGTTGAAAATTAGTAAAGGTTCAATATTTTCATCGATTTCGGTTCTGAAGATATCTTTAAAAACGAATATGTTGCTCATTTTTTATTTCG
The DNA here is from genome assembly GCA_036346155.1 of Sinelater perroti. NCBI lineage: Eukaryota > Metazoa > Arthropoda > Insecta > Coleoptera > Elateridae > Sinelater > Sinelater perroti. The sequence continues at coordinate 16,170,004 of JARFIY010000265.1, forward strand.
ACATCAAATATGGTAGTAACAGACGGTAACTGTTTACAGTACCAATTTGCCCGTTTTCTGTTAACCAAAGTCGGACACTTTTGCTTTAAGACTCCGTGGGCACGACCCCGTTGTTTGTTATACAGCTAGGCATTTATGATTTATCAATTTGGAACCAGTTGAATGTGTGCAATACCATCAACATCCTATCAAACTGTCTGTTGTTAACAGTTTCCATTTCCAGTACTATGTAAAGGATCAAATCTCGAAATTTAATTCTATCAACTGCCATTTGGAATTTAAAAATAAGGCTTGTTGTTACACCACAAATAGAAAAAAAAACAATACAAAATGCAAAAAAATCAAATTTTTGCAAGTTCCAGTGAATTTTTTTTACAGATTGGTGGAATTAGTGAAATTGCTCAACTCACAAATATGAGCTTTTAGTTAACTTTGTAAAAAATTGTACTAGAATCTAATTCAAGAGGTTATTGCAAATTTTTTTAATCGTTTTTATCATACATACTATTAATTTAAAAACAAGATTAGTTTTATGTGTTTTCTCGGCATGCATATCACTCATTAGACAAATGCTCATTCTCAGAAAAACTTAACAAAATTTTTTTAAATGGAAATTAAAAAACAAATTATGTAATTACTATTTAGTCGGTGAAATTTAAATCCTTAGTTTGTAAGCAGAATGATAAGTGATAATCGCTGAGGTGACAAACAATAGGGAAAGGAAAATTTATTACCGATTTGCGGTAAGCTTTGTCGCTTCATTGCGGCGTAGTTTTGAAATGCAAAAGGAAAATACTGTGTAAAGTTTGAATTTATGTTAAAAACTAGATTATTATCATAAACCATAATAAGCACGATAGCTCGGCAGCTAAAATAATAAGCTATTAAGTCTATTATTTCAGCAAAGACAAGGGCATTGTAAACTCTGTAACTAGTGAGTCGAGTAATAAAACATAAATGTTGTTGATATTTCCCACACTACATAAGATACATTACCAAATCACAATGTTATAAAAAAACAATAAGAATAAAGAGAAGCAAATTGAATGCTGCTCCTTCAGATTCTACTAGTGTCGATGACTAAACAATTTCTGACATCAAATAGAACAGTATAATTTTTTACCTGACAAACAAAGGACCACATCCAAAGAGAATTTTGACTTTTAGAACTTTCTCGACAGGTAAGCATATTTTACATAAATTCCTTATAATCATTTTAACCATCGCAATTACAGTATTTAGAAATGTATTTTTGTTCAGCTTGTAAAAAATTAAAAAAACATCTTAGACAATTAGGTTTTATTCTACGTTACAATAATGAAACGGAATTTACACTTTTGGTTTAAATAGCAGCTTCTGTGGCCCAAAATCTCATTATTGCGAGGCATGTTCAAGTTCTAAGGTCCCCAAATTTTTTTCTACAAAATTACTTACCCGAGAAAGTTGAAACTTCTGTTACTTCTCAACGTCATCTACGTCTAGATGTACACATTTTGCGCAACGTCGTCACTATAATTTCATGCCTGCTGAGAACATTTCCTTAAAAGTGTATTTTGCTCACTGCACATGCACTCTTTCACTCCTCACATGCAAAATAGACTCCACAGATCCTTCAGAAATGCCAAGTTTAGAGGCGATTACGCACACCTAATCGACGGTCTTAAATAACAACTTGCTCCACTCGCACAATCATGGTTTTAGTCCGACTGGTTTGTCGCCGAGGCTGCTTTGGTTCACTGACACGCAACTCTCGACTTTTTTTATACTATATATTTTGCACCCACGAACGCACATTTGTAACATCCATAACGCCCTCGCCGTGTGTTTCATTCAAATGGCGATAAATTTCGGCATTTCACTATGTAAGAGGAGAAAACAGATGATTACACGTTGTTCTTGGACACTAAACGTCGCTATTTTAAGTATACAAAACAACACTCACTGGAATAGCTGTAATCAGATTTGTGTAAATTGTATGGTGCTGCCACTTACATTAAAAATTCAGAAATATTTTCTGAAATATTTAAAATTAACCGCGCCTTTCCACTTGTTCTTGCTGCTGAGAAATCTTAAAAGATGAACGCACCTCAGATTAGAACTTCTTGTGCAGCGGACTGACTATAATTACCTAGTCCCCTTAAAACATCAAAAAGTTTTGAACAATCTAGATAGAACCAATAATTACGTAGAAGTACTTATGGGAGACTTCAAAGCTCAAAAGTTTATAAGCGCAATTAAAGAAGTACAAAATGGATGCCATTTTGTATATGAATGTTAGTTAAAAACAATTTCTATCAATGACACTAAGGAAAACTACAGATGCCGATAAGCTAATAAAAAGAACTGCTAAAGAATTTTATAACAATGACCTACCAGAATATTTAGATGGAATATGACACAACTATGAAAGAAAAACGTAATCCTTTTGTAGTTTGTTAATTTAATTATTAGTTACTTGGAATAAATTCTTAATTATTATTTTTTATATGCATTATTATTATTTTATTATTAAATAACTTAATAGTGACAACTTTTATAGTTATATTAGACTAGGCCTTCATTATTACATGAAATAAATGTTTGACAATCATTGTGTTCAATTCACGTAAGAGCCTTATAACATGCTGATAAAATACATTTTGGCCTTTTACAATAAATGTTTCATGCACTGTATTTTGCTATTTCTTTTGATGTTTCATAACACTTTATACATGGAAAATTAGTTTCTGTAATAAAGTGTGGTACATGTAACAAAACGTATTATTTAGAGCTATAGAACTAAATTACTAGGATAATAAAACGAGAAAGCTTTAGCTTAATTTTTATTTATTTATTAATAATTGCTTATGACACTAAGTTATTTTTGTAGCATTTTGCTAGTCTTATTTTACTAACGTATTCTAATCAATAATGTTAAATAAGACTGTAAAATTATTTTTGTAATTAAATTAATTATTAATCACAAGATTTCTCCCAAAAATATGAACCCAATTTTAATTTAATTAAAACAGTTTACGTGGACCCAATATAACCTGGTAGTCGATGATAATGAACTATAGTGCACATGCATAAATCAGGGCGACTTTACTGGCAAAGGAAGTTTATATACAGATAACTGAATGCATGCAATGTATAATTCTTGCATGTGCGTTGACTGAAAGAATAAATCAGGAAATCTATATAAAATTTTGTGGAAAGCTAAAACATTTGTTCCCAAAAACAATTATGATAATTTGGAAAACTTTCGGAAATAATAAGAAGACGAGTTAGGGATTTACATTTTAGTTTTTCGATTACCTTTAAGATATTCATAGCCATCTCTAAATTATTTCTCGAGCAAATCGATATTTTTAGAATAGATGTTGTATCCGCATGTTTTGTATTATTTTTATTTTACTTAGAAAAGCTTTCGTTAGTAAATAAAATAGTTTCTTAATATTTCGTATTTTGTTCTTCCACATCCTTATATTCACTGATGTTTGTACATTCTTCTAGCTATTTCAAACTTATATCTTGTTTAACTAAAGTTTTTTATATTGGAATCTGCATATTTATCTTGTGCGTTATACTGATTACCTTGGTAATGTTTTCTTTTTTTTTTCTTCTTTTACATTTTAACCCATTTCTTTAAATGATAGTATTATGTATGTTGTAGACTTTTCCTTGTAAATTTAATATTACTAAATTATCAGTATGTACTCTGAAAATTAAAAAAAATTATGTAAGTATCATAACTAATGCGAACTACTATTGATATTTCTCTTTTCTGTTCTGCTGTTCGTTGTTTCATCCATTACTACAATGAATAGCAACAGGTTATTAATGTCTTGTCTGACTTTTTAATATCTCTCTGACGTATATTTGCAAATATCCTGCAATATATCCTTCAAAATTTTCTTGGTGTTAGTGTCTCCCGTATAAATGAACTTGAAGTTCAGTCAAAAGAACTGAGGTCTACGAATGCAAAGTACATTTGCTTAGTTCGCTCTAATATATTTTGAAAAGTGCACCGTAAACCGAATTATGTTTTAGGCGTTTTTGTTAGGCTTGAATAAAATTATTTTTTATTTAATTTTTCTTAAATTATGACTAAATATCTTAATCCAAAAATTTTTCGTAAATCTTATGTCACATTAAAAAATGCCTTGTTTTTTTTCTTGTGTAGCAAAAAAATAATTTGATACTGCTTGCTCTTTAGTATGTAATTAATTTCTTTAAAAGATATCTTTCTTCATAAATTTAAAAGTGTTACTGTTATAGCAAACAGGTTTTCATAACTTACCATTTCAGTTATTTCTTTCATGTTAAATTAAATAGGTAAATCCATATCTTCTTTTTAAGTTTTTTGGGATTCAATAAACTCACAAAATATTCTCTCCTTATTCCATTTTTTCGTGATTGTCTAGAAAGAAGTATCAACTTTTGCTCGCTACAATGAGTTTAATTTTTTCCGGTCTGAATAAAACAATTTTAATTTCCTTTTCTTATTTTTTGTTCTTCAAGCTCGTTCTACTTCTTTGGGCCATTCATTAAATTCTTTACTTTTTCTTCCCGATTCTTATGATATCCATAATTCTCTAATCTCTTTGCATTAAGAAATATTTAACTTATGTCTTTTATTGCAAACTTCTATTTTTTATTTTCTTCATTTCTGTTTTTATTTTTGTTATGTGACAAACCCCTTTTACAGTTTCGTAGACAGTTTTGTCTTAAACTAGTGTTATAACTTTTTCACTTTGTATTTCTCTGAGAATTTTCCAATTCCATTATCCTAAATACAATATGTAGCTGACATACTAGTTGTCTATCATCAGTTATCTTTTTATAAGTGTATATATTACGTTCCATTTTATTTATGTTTGTATTCTTTTTCTGTATGTTGGTAATTTTTAGTTTTTACTTTGACTAAAAAGTGGTCCATGTTCAACTCGGAAATTCATTATAACTTACTTTTTTTGACAGAGTATTTGATTTGCCTTTCTACAGTTTTATAATTCGTTATTAACTTTTCCTTTCTGGTACGTTGTGCCACTGTATATTTGTAGATGCCTTTATGCTGATGAACTATATTAGTAATTATCATATTCATATTTTTACATATTTTTACTAGTCTTCTGCTATTATTGTTAATCTATGTCTTGTTGATATTTATTTTACTGTGTTATTACTTTTTTACATATACTCACAAATTAATTAATATTATGATTTGTCCCTTTCGAAAGTTTTTTATTTTTAGTGTTTGGAGTGAAAAAAACTGGTTTTAATTTTATTATTCAATACAGTTCTTCGTTTGCAACTACTTCAGCCATATGTCCTTCCTCTTCGTTTTGTTTTACCGTCTCCTAATTTTGTCGAAAGTTAGCGACTATTTTGCCAATCATAACTTCTGACGTGCAGGGACGGAAAAATGCGATTGTTAACATCCCGAACCATTCTTTCGTCCTACTAAAATAGCAATTTTGAAGATTCAGACACTTCTGTGTTCGATGATAATGTTGAATCCGATGATGTAGATCTCGAGGTTTAAGATAATCATAAAAGAGATAATAATAATCAGTATAATATGCTAAACACTTTAGTTCTTTAAACTACATCTACAAGTTCTTGGACCACGTTCTCATTAGGCTGCATCAGACACGATAATATAAACAGATGCTTCTTGCTAGGGATGCAGAAACACTCCTAAACCGAATACAGTTGACTATTATTAATAAACAGAATTGAAAATGATTTTAAAGTTGTTCCCAAAAATTTTGTACAAGTTTTTATCTCAATAAATCAACTAGACTACAAATTTTTGAAAGAAAAATTAAAATGTGTATTCTAAAATTATTATGGTAGCTGGTGTTATGTTAATAATACTCTACAATATGATGCCAAGCCTGAGCTGCTATTGCTTATAGTACCCTTCTATGGGAGATTAATAAAGGTAAGACTAAAACGTACGAGCGTGGCCTGTGAACTGAGAAGTTAATATTCCCATATGTTTGTTCTCACTGCCCGGTCAGCGCGCACCGTCTCTAATACGAGGCGATGTGGCAAGCATTATTACCCCTTATTCCAATTTAACGCAGATAATTGTTTTTAATGGCTGAATATGCCACCCGCCAGGCAACTGAGCCTAAGATTAAATTGATTAAAGCAGTTTCCTATGGGGAATGCTACAATTAAAATGTCGCGCGATCGTTTAACCTTATCCTGAAAGGACACCAGAGTGTTATAGTAGTCAAAATGTCAGGAAAATTTTGAAATATTTCAAAGATACATATATATTAGAAAGGAAGAATGCACTTGGTTTACCAGTCCATAGACAAAAACATGATCAAATTTGAGAACAAGTCAAGCTTGAAATCCATCGAGCTTTGGTATCAAATTATCAGTAATAAGCGAATCTCTATCTGGTTATGTATACGATCTAAATTTACATTGTCAGAAAGATAAGGGATAGATAAATAGAACTGTAAAAGAGAGAATAGTGCACAACCTTACTTTTCCCATAAAAAAATTGTTTTAGTCTCCTCCGATAGACTTTTTAAATCAGTAATTTGCATTGGCACATAAAAAAACATACCTATAAGTTCGGGTAAACTAAAGCGAAATCAAACCGAGTTTTTGTGTACAAATGACGAGAAAACTTAGTATTGAAACAAGTGTATAGGTGTCAATTTGATAGACCTTTTGGCTGGCCTATAATTTGATCGGAATTTGGCGGAAGAAGTTTTTGTGGTTGATGTAATTTCGTGTCACAATTTATAAGACAACAAGAAAAAAAAAAATTTTGGATTTTGATAGCTCTGATAGAAGAATATCAGAAAACAAAGCAAGATTATAAAGATAGTTAACTTATTAACTACTTTCTAAGAAGAAAAGAACAACATTGAATGTTGATGATCACATACCAATTGTTGAGTGACAGATGAGAAAGTGCACTAGATGTTCAAAAAACAAAATTGAAAAACACAAATTATTTGTAATACTTATAGCAAATTTTTTATTGCTTATCATACTCAATGACCGATTTTTTCATTTTATAAAACAAGTTACTAAAAATACAATTTTTTGTATTCATTTGTTTGTTTTATTTTAATACTTTCAAAACTCATGGACTGTGCGATCTATTAGAATGGGCCAATTTAAAAAAACAATAAAAAACATTTTAAAAAATTTTGAAAACATTAAAAAGCGTATAAAAGATTTTTACTGTTATGACATGAAATAATAATAATTATAACATGTATAACAAAAATGAATATCTGTCTTTGATGTTAAGGTATTTAATTTAACTTTTTTACTTAATCTTGTAACTAACTCGTAAAATTCTTTACTGTTTTATCTCCAGAACTGATCGTTAAATTATATATTAATAGAGCGCGATTAATCCTTTTGAATTCCTGTGTGTGTGGTAACGTTTCAAGTTTATGCAATAGTCAGGATAAAAAGCATTTTGGCGATAAATATAAAAACATTATAAATTCCTTTTACAAAATTATTTCAGAATTGGCTATTTAGACTATGAAAAACGTTTAAATATTACAAAAATTAAATAAAATTTTGCAATATGTAAGAAAGCAAATCTCTATTAGTCACATTTTACTCACAGTAACCTTAATTGAATAAAATTTGTAAAGTTTGTTATAGATACATTACATTTTTTTTAAATTTAGCAACTATAGTTTTACAACTAGCCGAGTGGCTAACCATCAAATGTTGCCTTAAAAAATACATTGGCTTGAGAGGGGAAAACCGTCCAATAGCGGGTTCCGCATATTACTTACTACTGGTTAGTGTAGTCTAAAATTTTACATCTATTTAATGTGTATATTTGTATTGTCTAATAGATTAAGTACTAACACATTTGGGTGGAACGAATTTTGTTTACATAGTTGTATATCTTTGATTTTGTACTTATCTATGGCATCTTGAGGTGGTTGTAAAGAGTTTGCTATGGAAAAGAGTGTTGTTTTAAAATATTTGTAGGATTGTAATATTTGAGGGCCTTGTGCAGCCCTACGTTTTAATCCCGTAGGCCCACACTGGAATTATTATTGTTTTGTACACTAACACTTTATTGTTTAATGATAATTTCGATATTCGTTCCATTAACCAGTGCATATCTTCATTTTGAGTAAGGCTGTAGATTTACTTGCATTCATTTTTGTGCGCCATTTGTCTAGCCACTACTCGTTTGCGTGGAAGGTTAAATGTGAAAATTATATATAATGTGGGTCTTATAACGCCACCCTGGGGGACTCAGTTTTAATTTGATGGAGACTAGGCTTTATTTATGTTTGGCCCGGTAGTACCTAAGAAGAAAGAAGTATTAGCAGGACAGTGACTGTTAAATTTTATACAATAGACTAGGGTGTCAGGCTCTATTCGATTCTGTCTGCCTGACTGACATCTAGGAACGCTTCAACACAGTATCTGTTTTCCTCAAAGTTCTATCACATTACCTAGTCTATGTACTCGCTCTATAGCAGAGAGTTGTTGTCTGAACCTGAATTGGCTTGGGGGATTAGTCTTTGATCTATTACAGGTACCATTGTTTTCAGTATTAATCTCTTTAAAACTCCACATAAAAGAGGCAACAAAAATTTTTAGTTGGTATGATGAAGCGTCATGAACAGGTTTACCCGGTTTCAAAATAAAGGTTTCTTACCAAACTTCCATTGCATGGGAAAATACTGTAGCCTTATTACAGCGTTGTATATTTGAATGGGAGCCATTAAGCCTTGTGGAGCAGTTTTGTCAGAACTTTGGCAGTTATACGGACATACTTTAGCGTTTTAGCATTGTTTAATCTTGTGGTTAATTATGTTTATTATTTCAGCGGGTCTAAATTGTTGAATTGACAGGATTAGTTGAAAAAAAGCTTAAAAGTAGTTTAGTATCTCATTTTCTTCTGTAAGTGTAGTAGCTGAGGGATGAGGTTGATAACTGATATCCGAACCAAATAATCTGTTCTTGCTTATGTACCATTCTCTTCACGAATTAGCGTAATTGGTTTTTTGGATTATTTAAATATACCGGTTTTGTTTTTCCATTCATCTAGTTCCTGTTTTAACTACCTTGTTGACCTATTTAGTCCGGTTTTTGCATGAAAACTGTTTTTAACGTGCAATAGATAATTTTCAGTAAGAACGAGTTTTTGGCGACTGAGTGGTGTCTCTCTTTAGAACGACTTGAGTTACTATTGATTGTGTACTTTCTAAATATTTTCCAATTTGTATGTCTATTACAGAGTGCGGATTTCTTTTGTTTGGTGATGACTGACATGAACATCGGAACAATTATGGATAAATGGTATCTTGAAGATATGTCTGGTAACGAAGAAATTCACATAATCTGGTATTTTATTTAAGTCAGATGACCAGCATATGGGCACGAGAGAGCTAAGCGGCTTTAGTTGTTTGCCTGAATTGTCTTGAGCAGCTCTATGCCTTTAGTGGTAGTTAGTCTAGATTTACATGTCGATTTTTTTGCGTTGTAATTCTTATTATCAATAAATTTGTTTCCTAGTTTTTCAAAAAACATTTCATAGTGCTGGTGTCGTACTGTGCACCTGGGCGAGCTATACATATGTAGCTGCTGTCACTAGAGAACCACTGTTTGTGTTTTGTACACATTGAGTGGAGAGCTCTTCTATTACGTGGTGGGATATCTTATTATTAATGGTGATTGCTGAGTCAATGCGGCCTGTACCATCTGGATGGTTATTAAAATATGTCGTATGTATGTGTGTTGGAGTAACTATATTCTGTAAAATGAGTTTCCGAAATCAAAAAGATATCGATTTTTTTGTTGTTTGTATCCACTATTTCAATTTGTTAACTAGCGTGTTAGTATCATGTTGTTTTGAGTGAGATATCGTTGTTGTTTATATCCTGAGTTTGGTTCTTTATGCAGTGTAATGATGGAGCCTGAGCATAGCTTGAATTGTTCAGAATTGAGGTATTGCGTGTTACGCAAATATTGACGTGTTGATTTTCTTTGTAGCTTGTGTCTGTAGGGGAACAGCTAACCTACCTTTGTTCAGTCGTATTTGTCAATAAACTTGACAACCTTTATAGTTAGCAGGCTGAGGTCCTTGCCACAGCGCGCACATGGCAGGGGAGTCTTTTGATTTGCTGTAGAGAGCGATGCTGTGTTCTTTTCTGTATTTAACACATAGAAACGGGTTAGTGCAGTAACTTTTACTATGACCATATTCTTGACATCTTGAGCACTATATAATTTAGTTTTCTTTTTTGATAGTGCTACTGTTACTTATTTGTAGTTTAGGTATTTTATTTTGTGTACTTTTTTATTATTTTTTACGCGTTCAAGATCAGTAAAAAACATAGGTAAGGGGATTTTGGATATTATGTGTCTGATAATAATCTACGTGGAGAGTGTAACTTGTTTTTGATTTCCTTAATGTCCACTGTGTGATGCAGATTTCTGATTACTACTCTATAGGTTTTTTTATCCTGTAGATGGTAGATGTGATATACTTTTTGTTCTTCAGATGAGAGATTAGCTTTCTATAAGCTTGTAGTATTTGTATTTATTTTAATTGTATTGTTTGACAGTGCCTTAGTGTTGTCAACCGCTGTTTTGATAATATCTTACACTTTAGAACCAAGCTTTCGTTTATGATTAATTGCAAAAAATTCCTGAAGCAATAAAATAATTTATTTAGCTTGTTACATACTTCACAAATAAATTTAAAGTATGAAATTCATTACATACGATAGTAAATGATGATCGTAAACTCGAAGTAAACTAAACCTATTTAGTAGTTTTAGAAGAAAATTACTCATTTCTTATAGTGTCATAGAAATCAATCTCTTGAAAAAAATAATTTCTGATAATACAGAGGTAATACACAAAAGAGCGCAAATAAATAAAAAACAATGATCACCACCGACAACTAAAGCACCACTAAAATAATGCGCAGATTTTAAAAGTGACTGTAGTATTCAAATAATTTGTATTTCATTGGTTTACAGCGACTTCACATCGCACTTGTGTGATTTTATTTTATATCGGTTGCGCGCGTTAATTAAATTTTAATTTGTATTTTTTAAAATATATTCAATGTTATACGAGGTGTGGCAGAAAAGTAATGAGACTGATTTTTTTATTTACTAAAGTTTTTATTTTTTCGAACATCAATGTTATCCGCTTCAAAGTAGTTCCCTTGGGCAGCTATACACCGATCGAGACGTTGTTCCAACTGTTGGTAGCAGCGCTGGAAGTCTTCAACCGGTATGGTCTTCAACATGTCCGTTACATTCTTTTGGATGTTTTCTAAGGTCCCAAAATGACGTCCTTTTGAGGACATTTTTCAGTTTAGGAAAAAGGAAAAAGTCACAGGGACTGAGGTCAGATGAATAGGGGGCTTGGCAACCACAGGAATGCCTTTTGAGGTCAAAAATTCTGTTATGGAGAGGGCAGTGTGACATGGGGCGTTGTCATGATGGAGAATCCATTTGTCTGGTCTCACGCGAATGACCCTTTTTCTGAGCCTTTCAAGGACGTCTTTATAAAAAAAAAGTTTCTGCTGTTTCATTTTGCGTGACGCACAACCAAAATACAACTTCACTAATAGCAGTCACAAAAATAACGTAGTTAACGGAACGAGTTGAAACTCGCACTCAGCTATGGGAAGGTATTTATACACGTGCTTTATCAATAATAACAGCGTAGCGTTGCCAGATCACTTGCAGTGTTGCCAGTCTCATTACTTTTCTGCCACACCTCGTATATACAACTTTTTCTAGGCTGCCCTCAAATTATTGTATCTTTATTTTAATTTCTTTATTAGTATTATACTAAAATCCCCTTCCACTTTCTAATTTTACTGGTACCTGTAAAGCTTAAAAATTACTATTTCCAATTCTTGTAATAACAGTTTTATTTACTTACAAAAAACTGTGTAATAGGTTACCATACAGAATGTCTTGTTGGTGATCTTTTACATCTTCGTTAATTTTGTGATCTTGTTCATCTGCGAAGTTTTTACCACAAGTTAATTATCAGAGAAATTTATTTAATATAGCAGGGCTTTTTGCGAAAGTAAGATTTAACTTAGTGTATAAAGGGTAATTACTTTTAATACTTGGCGAAAACATTGCGGAGTTGAAACAATATTAAACTAAACTAATATAACTTATATAAGCTAATAGCCCAATTCAAATAAAGAGTGATTTTGAAGAGTTTGTTTTAAAACAGCCGCGCCTGTGAGATTTAGTACAAATATACTCCTTAGCAAGAGCTACTGATTATAAAAAGCTATTTTAAAAAATTGTTATTTTGGCGGGAATGGTGAGCATTTGAAAATTACACAATTTTTTTATAATTTTTTAAGTACTAAAATGGAATTGCCATATAACAAAACTTATGTAGCATATACTATAAGTTGAATGCAAAAAATATCATAGATGTCACGACCATCGCTTAGAATACGAGTATAATGCTATTGGGCATAAATAGTCTCGAACACATCTACCTGCGGTCCGAGTACAAGAGTATTAAACCCATAGCTGCTTTTATTACAAGCTACTCTACATTGGAGTCTAAAGTAAATTTTATAACACCACACAGACGTTGTTAAAAAAAATCATTTACTAATGGAGCTCCTGTAACAGTCTTTATAAGTTAGAGTGCAAGACCTGTTCTTTTGCAATCTTCTGCTGGTCTGATGAACGTCTATTAATCTTTGTATCAGTACATCTAGAGCCTACTATCATAGTTTTCGACACTGAAGGTTATGATTTGTGACATACCACGGAGCATTTTAAATTGAAATTGTTGGATGGTTTTTATTTATGTTAGTTTGGCGCATTCTCAAAGTTGCTCAAATAAGCTTAAATTGGTTTAATCAGTCCTATAAAGTAAAACTTGTTACTGAAGTTCAATGCAAACTTTATTCTAAAGAAGCAATATGTTCTTCTGAATTTTAAATTAAGATGTTGATGTTTAATTTAAATGTGCTGGTCTACGTAAGGCATTAATCTATATGTAAGCAGAAATTTTTGTTTGGTTTTGACAGACTATATATAATTATTTATAGTGACTTGTAGACACACGTTACTTTTCATGATAAAAGTTACTTGCACTGATACAATTAGGTAGATTAGCAGTAAATATATAAAAGAGTGGGCCAAGGATGTTTTGTGGGGCGCTGGTTTGGATAGAATGTTGCTAAGAAATTTTATTATTATACGTATATGAGCAAAATCTGCACGTTCAATAAGACAGTAAAATGTAATGGTTGCTTGACAATAGTTTTTTTTTAATTTCCATGGTAATTCAGACTTATGGTATGCCAAACCCTATCAAACGTCTGGGCTACATCTAAGAAGCTAGTTGTAAAGTATTTTTTCCCTTCGAAGCTTTTTAATATCTTGATTATATGCATTTGCTGAGTTCTAGAAAAACTTTCTCTAAACCAGAACTAAAATAATGATGGGTTTTTTAGAATCTCTGTTTTCTAATAATCCTTTAAGGGACAATTTTGAAATACTTTGTCTAGTAGTAGTAGAAGACTACTTGGCCTATAAAAAGCCACATCTTTTGTACCATTATTATATGCGTACTTTCTAGTATGGAATAGTAAGAAATAGTTATTCGATTACATATCATTGTCAATAGCAGTATAAATTTTATTGAAAACTCCGTCAATATTCCACCTGCTATTAGGTCATACCCTGGTGCTGTTTGTTCATTTAATTTTCATAGCTCTAACTAAAGTTCCGTTGGTGAAAAAGGTTTAATTGATAAATACATCTATACACCACATCAAGCTACTTTGGTGGGTTTGAAGGGTTAAAAAATATTGGATGTTTTCTGCAAATAGACCAGACTGATCCTTGTTTAATCTTGCCTAGCCTTTATTATTTTTTCGCATGGATAGCATGTTTACTTGCGATCTTTTAAACTTTTTATTTTTTGTTTAAGATTAGTACTGTAATAGCTGAAAATAAACTTCTAATAATCCTATCGAGTCATGTGAAGTTCTCGAGCTAATTTGTTGTAATTAAGTTTATCGGTGGCGTTCTGAGACCTTTGCCATTTAGCTACAATTCTTTTTTTCTTGAAAATAAATTCCTTTATATAAAATGATGTTTTTTAAATGATTAACTGTTTTAATGGGATTTGGGGTAGTTTTCTATTCCGCATCTTAGATACTGCTTTATTTAGGTTTTAGGTTTATGTGTACGTATTTTGAGATTTACATTATCTTTAAGTCTTTTCTGAAATACTTGCCAATCGGTTTGTTGTAATACAAGGCGTAAAAGATAATTCTCTGTTGATAGTCCTAGTTCTTTAATTCATTTACTTGGTTTTGTTACGACTGTGTTTTAACTATGCATTTAAAAATATAGAACTCTTAATCTGGTCAAGGCGCCAGTATGTTCGCTCGCCAATAGTCTGATAATTGTAGTTGTATTTTAACTAGATTTCTGCCTTTTGTTGTTATATGATGGAATACCTAAGAGGTATACTTGGCATTTCAGTTGCTAACAACTAGAAATCTGTTACCAAGTACGGAAGAAATTATTAATGGGTGTTGTTTGTCTAGGTGAATAGCAAACAACACTAAAAGACCAAAAAAATATATTTATCTTTAAGTTTGTGACTTGGATTCCTTTGTTCTGAAGTAGACTTACCTGATGATTATATGTAGAGGTTTTGACTATAACTGCATATCCCCCATCAGGGTGATTTAGGCTTGAAAATATAGTTTTTCCGATAACATGTACTTCTAAAAGCAAAATTATATTAATTTTGTTTAAATTTGGAAAGATTATTAACTCCTGTTTACGATTTACAAGCCCGCTTTACGTTCCAAGCAGCCATACGTAGTATGTTGGCCATTATGATGATATATATTTGTTATGTTAACTAAATTTTCTTCTTTATGTTGTAAAATGGTTAACATATTTTCGATATCTTTTTTGGCCTAAACACATAACAGAGTAATATTGTCTGTTTTGCATTTGAGGTTACCTTTTATCATTTAAATCCTTCTTATACTACACATACAAATCATTACAATATCATCTGGCTTTCCATACTAATCGGCAGTAATAGATGCAAATTCATGTAGCAGCCAACTCTAAGAGAAAATATGAATGTTTTACAAATCACATTACGGCTCCGGGGATTTTGCCCGGAATCTATTCGCAGTTACAACACCCGCGCTGCTTTCAGCAGCGAATAAAAAATTCCATCTAGATTAAGGAGGCTTTACGTTCGCACAGCAGCAGCACAAAATAAAAATTACGTGAACCGTGTAATGGCGCTTTGTGCGACTCGGGAAGCGCCTGCAGAATTTACGGCTAAAATGCCCGGCGATCTTTACATCGCGTAAATTGTTGGCGATGCAAATGGGCCGCAGAAGTGTGAGGCCAGAAAAGTACCGTTCTGAAGCTTTAAATGCAAATTTTGGTGTGTTGCCTGGTCGAATTTGTGTTAACACCAATGTAAATATTTTTACATATTTTAATGAATCGCCGCGATCGAAAAATCAGGCATTGGCTTTTGCATATTCAAACGTTAAGTAATAGTCCATTAGAATTCATGATAGCTTAACTGTTTCTTTTAGTTTGTTATATTAATTGTGTTAAAAGAAGAAATTTTATTTTTATATTCTTTCTCAATAAACTAATCTAATCTACAGCTGTGCTACAAAATTAATTAGCAAACAATTATTTACCGGATACATACTTTTACTACATATATAATAAAAAGTTTATAATTAAATTTTAAGTTATGCAAAATGTAATTGATTAAAATTCAAAATTACGTATAAACAGTTATAAGTCTCGGCAGTAATAAATAATCCGAGGTTTGACACGTAAACTAACTTTCCAAATGTTGTATTGTATTTTAGCACATTAATCAAAATAGAAAATAAGAAGTTTTGAATATGAATCAAACAGATGTCGCCCTAATGTTTTGCACATTTTTAAAGAAAACGTACATGTGAAAGTATAATTGTTGTGATAAAGAGATTTATTTTGTCTTATAAATTCTTTTCTACATGTTTATGTTTATATTAAAATTGCAATTTTTTTAATAATCTAGTAATGCTTTTGAATTAACTTTTAATAATTATGATTTTTGGGTATACAGCTTAGAACTATGTATACAGTGTAAAGGAATCTATCTGAGTTACTCATTTAAAATCTTACTTATACTAAAAATTCCTATAAATAATATAAAAAAATTAGAATACCAAAATAAAACAATTTGAACAACTAAAGGACATTGCGGTTGTGCGTCGGTTTGCGGATAGTCTGCAGAGAACCTTGAACGACCCCAAATTTGTATTTTGTTTTATTCAACCCAACTGCGAGTAGCAAACTTTATTTACAGAGTTTGTCCGGAAAGTAATGCAATTTGTTGGAATGCGCCGTTCCTCCGTCAGTTGAGTTAGGGGGGGGGGGACTTTTAGCTTGAAAAGGCTTCTAAAGTCGGTCTGCTATGAGCTCTAGGGGCATCAGGATCGCTGTTTCCGTGAACCTGCTGTGGGTACCTGCATCACGATGCGCAATGGAGAAAACTATTAAATGACGTTACGCGATCAAGTTCTGTGCTAAACTAAACAAAAGACTTGCCGAATCCCACCAAATGATTCAGGCAGCCTACACGGACTCTGCTCTTTCGTATTCTCAAGTTTCCAGGTGGTTAAAATTGTTTTAAAATAGTGGGTCGAGGAGGAGGATGACCCCCCCGCTCCAGACGACCAGCAAAAGTGACAAAAATAGATTTCGTGTTCGTAATCTTTTAAATACCGATCGTCTAATGAGTGTTCGAATGATAGCAGAGACTCTGAGTATTCCGAAAACCCGTGCACAAAAGTGTGTGCCCAACCGCTCTGCGCGGTTAGGAATTTTTGGCCAAGCATTGATTGGATAACGTTGCTCCAACTCCCCTATAGTCCTGACCTGACTGCATATTACTAAAAAGCAATTGTTTTCAACCTATGCAAATCAGTATTAAGCTTTAATACAAGACGATGATGATATTAAACAAAAAACAGTATTACCTAAACCGCCCCAACGCCCCCCGCATTATCTTAGTGTTGTAGATTATCAAAAAGTGACACACGACTTAATATCGCCAAAGAAGAGCAATATACCTCAAAATGCTTAGCAATTAATGTAGTTAAAATTAATACTACAAATCCAGACGTACATCGAAAACTAATCAAATATATGATAGAAAAGTACACCACAGCTATCAAATGAAGCAAGATGTTCTCTATCGTGTAGTATTAAAACATCTATGCACCAACCGAAAAAATAAAAACATCTCTAGAGGAAGTAGGACATCGAGTTCAAAACGTAATGAACTTAAAAGGAAGTTTAAGCAAAGATCCATTGCCAATATTTTTCCTAGGCCTCGAACAAGCACAAAATAACAAAAATATCTAAAACTTAAGATTTTATCAGAACCCTCGAAGACTAAAATAAATATTGTGCAATGTACCAGACGCCAAAACTATAATCATGTTAGAAGTTATTGCAATCGACCTTATGCGTGGATTAAAGATGGAGGTTTATATGTCACCAAAACATGCACGACAACAAGGCAAACCCAAGCAACCTGCGTTTTATGTGGCGGACCGCAGCCAGCCAACTATAAAGGGTGTACAATCTACCAAGAATTGCAACAAAAATATCAATAAAACAAATAACCTCTAATTATCATATTTTGTGCTGATAATTTTCGACAAGTTTAAAAACTTATTTAGTCAATTATTACAGTCAAACAATATGCTTATTGATATGTTAACTACCACCATCAAAAAAATTATCCAATACAATTACAAGAAAGTAAATTAAAAGTAGAAACGTTTTTACGATTACAGTATAGATCTAATGTTTATTTTAAAAACACATTTCACTGATAAACCATTTATAAATGCACTTTATTATTATATTTATCATACAGAACATTCCAATGTTCAGTCTATAGTAGTACAGAAATAATAGTTCGAAATTCTATCATGTTTCACGAGCTATCACCATATAAAACAGATTTTTTGCAGGCCATAATAATTTAGAATATTTTAACGGTTTACTGTTCACCAAGGCATAATGTTACAAAGCAGATACTTTTACCGTCTCATTAATTTACTCTTTTGATATCAAAGTTGCTGAAAAAATATAAATAATAAATCAAAATGAACTTCAAAACGAATGGCTTTCAAAACATCAGTTTGACTTTCGATACCAACATTCTACAATCCAGCAGTGTCATCGAGTGGTAAATACCACCAAACGGCTCTGGAAAACAAAGTTTATTGTTTTGTAGTGTTCTTGGACATAAATCAGGCATTCGATAGAGTTTGGTACAGATGACTATTTTATAGAATAAAATAATTATTTCCACATCACTACTAATTACTTTTTAATCTTATCTAGAAAATAAGAGCTAAAACTTCTGAAATAAAACAAATCGAAGCAACTGAAGCACCTGAGTTGTTGGGATCTCTACTCTATTTACTGTATACCTATGATTTATCAACCACAGAACAAAGTGGCATGTGTACTTTTGCTAATGATACAGTGATATTACATGTAGTGCAGATCAAATTTCATCATCAACCACATTATAACAATATCAATCTGACAGAGGAATAGCTACGCCAATGGAGAGTAAAAGTTAATAAAAATAGGTCTGTACATGGCACCTGTTCTCCAGCTACTATAAATGACAAACTAATTCCTCAACTAAACATGATAAAAGACCCTGGATTACGTCTATATAGATGCTTGATCTGAAAAGTACATGTAATTGAAAAACGATTTAAAAATTTAAAGTCACAGCTTACACTAAATAAAAAAATACTTTTGTATAAAATTATAATTTTCCCCATTTGGTTATACGGTTGTAAACTTTGGGGTTGCGCTAGTAATTCATCGATACAGATGGTTAATGCTCCATGGTTTGTATCAAATCATACTCTGTAGGGCCGTAATATCCCGTGTGCCAAAGACGTAAATAAGTAAAAAGCCTTAAAATATTATGTTGCACTGGAAAATCATCAAAATCAAATAATCGATCTGTTGAAGAAATATCATTATCGAAGACTAAAGAAATGACCGGAAGACTTAACAAACTAATGTAGAGGTGACTCCGATGAAAGTTTCTCTCCATATGTTATTGCAACTGTGTTTACTCATTTTTAATTAATTTTTTATTTATTTATTAATATGTTTATTGAATATTCTCCCCTCTTATTTTATTTTACGTCTCTATACATGGAGTTGATAATTCTTTTTGTGCTAGCTCATTAGCTTTATTGTTGCCTGAAATTTTACAGTGTCCTGATACCTTTACCTGTAGATTAATTTCTATTCATAATATTAATTTATATTTAATGCAAATTTTAGTGTCATATGGTCTGTTCTCATACCTAGTATGCCTCCACCCATATCATCTTTGCGAATGGGTGCATTTCCCAGTCTATAAAGAGCCACTCCTGCTTCTCCCATAATTTTGAAATGAAGAGAAAAAAGTTCTTGCAGATTCCTCTATTGTTGCTCTTAGTGTTGTTCTTATGCGCCCTTTATTTTCAGACAAGCAAGTTTTTATACCTTACTTATTACGATTATAACGGTTCTTTGTTCACCATACCAAAGCTGTATATGAATCCTCACTAACAAGAGAAAAACACGATGAGCTCGAATACATGGTTTAAACTACCACCTGGGATACTTTCCACTTGGACATCTCCACAACACACCACTGATAATATTGTACGTAAAGAGATAGAATACATATTAATACATAAATATTTAGAAATAGGTTAGCAAGAGTGAGAACGTAACCTGGAAGCGACATAGGGTGAGACCATAACCCAGTTATAGGCCTTACAAATATACAGACCCGACAAAATAGAAAGCCTATTATGCAAAAACTGAAAGAATTAACACAACATGAAAAATATAAACGTAAACTAAATGAAAATGTAAAGCTACAAGAAATAATAAACAGTAACATTACTAATAATAAAGAATTTATAGAATCTGTTTGGATCAATCTAAAAACAGCGGTTATCAAAACACAAAACATAATTCTTACTCATGACTCTAATAACAGCAAAAAACTTTGGCGACTCTCGAAATATTAGCATTAATTGAAGAGAGAAGAGACTACAAAAACAAAAATGGAGACCGATACCGTCAAATACATCAAAAAATACAAAGAAAAATACGCAATGCAAGAGAACAATAGTTAAAAAATAAATGTAATAAAATAGTAGTTAGAAGCAAAGCATAATACTTTTAACATACAGAAAAAGATTAAAAAAGTGATAGACGTTCCCAAAACATGCAACGGTAGGAATATTAAAAGCGAAAATAGTCAACTAATCACAAAGAAGAATTACAACAAATATATAGAAGAAATGTTTGATGACGACAGAACTGATTGTCAGCGATTAATCCCTGTAGAAAAAGAATCAAAAGTATTATGTGCAGAAATTAGAAATTCATTAAGAAACACAAAAAATGGTAAAGCTGCCAAACCAGATCAGGTCTGCAACGAATTTCTCAAATTTTTGTAAGAAGAAAATATTGAATTACTCACGAACCTCTTCAACTTAATCTATCAAACTGCAGTAACACCTAAAGACTGGCTGACAACAGAATTCATCCCCTTTTTCCGAAAAAAGTAAATGCAAACAAATGCGATGATTTCCGTCTTCAAAGCCTTATGAGCCATGTACTTAAATTATTTTTAAAAGTCCTTTATCGAAGAATATATCAGAAATGTGCATTTGATATTGGTAATTAACAATTTGGATTTCGAAAGGGATTTGGAACCAGAGAAGCATTATTTGGTCTATTAGTTTTATTACACAAATGTAGAGACCAGCAGAAAAATGTCTTCATATGCTTTATCGATTACGATAAAGCATTTTGACTTTTTAGAAACATAAGAAATACATGAATCGACTGGACAAAAAAGTCTCGACTATGAGGACATGGATGCCATCAAAAACCTTTATTGGAATCAAAATGTCATCGTGAGACCGGACAACGAACGCACAGAAATGATTCTAATTAAAAGAGGAGTTAAGACAGCGTTGTTCAAATCAATCCCCTATTGATTAATAAATATCATACTCAGAAGGATTTTTAGAAAGACCAAATACGAAAACTTAAGGTGGCATAAAAGTAAATGGTGTTCTTATTAATAACATACGATACGTCGATGACAGGGCCATAATAGCAAACAGCCTGCAGGGTTTACAACGATTGATGGATGTTGTAACTCGAAAGGTCGATGCAGTCGGACTGAGAATAAATACGAAAAAAAAAATTTATGATATTCAGCAAAACTTTAGAAATACAAACAGAATTAATAATATACAACCCAC
The DNA here is from genome assembly GCA_036346155.1 of Sinelater perroti. Lineage (NCBI taxonomy): Eukaryota > Metazoa > Arthropoda > Insecta > Coleoptera > Elateridae > Sinelater > Sinelater perroti. The sequence continues at coordinate 16,191,389 of JARFIY010000265.1, forward strand.
AAATTGAAAAGGTACTAAAATTCAAATACGAAGGGCGGAGACCCAGTAGTTAAAGGAATAAAAACAGAGAAATAAGTAAATAAAATTGCTTATAAGAAATGAGGAGTTACTTAACAAACGCATATAATGCAACAAAATACAGATTTGTGTAGTGCTACATAAATTCAATGCTGATGTACGGTGTTGAGGCTTGGACACTCAAGGCTAGCACTGAAAAAAGATTACAAGTTTTTGAGTTCTGAGTGTTCAGAAGCTTTGAATAAAAATGAAAAATCGTAAAGCTCCTGGCGAAGACAAAATAATGACAATATATCAAGAATGGAGGAAGAAAACTAATGTGCAGGATACAGCACCCGTAAACTGGACAATTATCAACCTATGGAGTAAGTTGGATTTCGGAAGGGATAGGGCACTAACGAGCATTGACAGAGTATCAAGCTGCGAATTGAAAAATGCACTGAGTATAACATCCCACTAGTACTAGCCTTTGTGGACTATGAAAAGGCTTTTAATACTACCGAACTAAAATTTATCTTTGAAGCTTTAGACGACTGTCGCATTGACTCCCGTTATTCGCAATTAATCAAGAATATATATGACAAAGCCACCATGCACATTAAAATGGACGGCGTAACAAATAAAATTAAACTAAAAAGAGGCGTACGGCAAGGGGATACCCTTTCTCCGAAGCTGTATACTTTAGCATTGGAAAATGCTTTAAGAAAATTAATTGGACGAATGAAGGAATCAACGTGGACGAAAAAATATAACAAATTTAAGATATGCGGACTACATAGTATTAATAAATAAATAAGAAATACAAAAGACCATAGGGATACTCAACAGGGAATCAAAAAGGTAGGCTTAAAAATGAATAAACAGAAAACTAAGATCATGTCTAACACTCCTTGCGATACAGAAGTTGAATTAGATGGAGAAAAGCTGGAAAATGTAGAATCATACATACCTCGGGCATACGTTAAATATGAGAAAAGAAAACCAAAAGATTGAGATTAAAAGACATATGAAATTAGCCTGGTCAGCATTTGGAAAACTTGCATCTATACTAAAGTCGTCAAAATACAACCTCAAATTCAAAGCTAAAGTTTATAGCACCTGTGTACTTCCGGTATTAACCTATAGCATTGAGACTATGGTTTTCACAAAAAGAAATATTCGAAAACTACAAATAGCACAAAGAAGTATGGAAAGGAGAATGTTAGGCATCACATTGGAAGACAAGATAAGAAACACAGAAATCAGAAAAAGAACAGGACTGGAAGATGTGTCTGAAAAAGCAGGAAAATTAAAATGAAACTGGGCCGAACATGTGGTACGAAAGGGAAGAGAAAAATGGCCCGGAAAACTACTCGACTGGCGACCAAGAATGCACAAGCGTAGTACCGGCCGACCACCTGCTAGGTGGAGCGACGACATAGCACAAATAGCAGGAAAACTATGGAGACGTACAGCAAGAGAAAGAGAACCATGGAAAATTAAAGGGGAGGACTATATCCACAAGTGGATCTAAAAGTCTGAAGAAGAAGAAAAGAATGCACAAAGAAAATGAACTTCTAGTAAATATCAAGAAAAGGAAAACACCATACCTTGGCCACATATACCGCAACGACAAATATAACCCTCTACAACTCATTATGGAAAGGAAAATATATGGAAAAGAGGGCGTGGTCGTGAAAGATACTCTTGGTTAAAAAACATCAGAGGCTGGACACGAATGAATTAGAGCTGATAGAAACCAAAATTGTTGCCAACATTAATTAATTGAGTACTCTAAGAAAAAAAAGGCTCTGCACCCCGCGTGGGAGCATGGCCAGCAAACTGAAGAGTTAAAGCTCTTTTATGTTTGCTTCTGTGTTCGGTCGTCGCGCATCATTTCTGATGCGGGGTGATGTAGCAAGCACTGCGCCTTAGACGACCCCCATTATTACTCCTTGTTCGAAATGAACTCAAATCAATTCAATCATGACTGAGTAGGTCACTCGCCAGGCATCAGAGGGCTCCAGGAATGAACCCGGGTCCGTCCTTACCGCAGCCCGCGCCTCAACCACAAAACTATGTTAGGTATATTTACATATATAAAAAATACTTTAAAACAGTCTTCTTCTTCTTCTTCTTAGCCCGTTTCGGTCCATAACTGGACGAAGGCCTCCTTCATTGACTTCCACTTGGTCCTATTTTGAGCTTCCTGTATCCATTTCAATCCGGCCAATTTTTTTAATATCGTTGTACCATCTGTTGGGTGGTCTTCATCTGTTTCTTCTATGTTCCCACGGCCGCCATTGAAGCATTGTTTTTGTCCATCTAGTTTCTTGTGTTCTGGCAAGGTGTCCGGCCCAACTCCATTTCAGATTTGCTATTGCTTCAATAGCATTTGTCACTTTTGTTTTCTCCCTAATCCATACATTAGTTTTTCTGTCACGTAGTGATATGCCTAGCATTTTTCGTTCCATTGCTCTTTGAGTGGTTGTTAATTTGTGCAAGTGGGTTTTGTTAGGGTCCAGTTTTCGCTCTAGGTCATTACAGGTAAGATGCATTTATCAAAAACTTTCGTCTTAAGATGTTGGGCAATATTTTTGGAGTTCAAAATAAAACTAAGTTTACCATAGGCTATCCATGCTAATCGAGATCTTCTTTTGATTTCTGTTATTTGGCTGTCACGGTCAATCCTGAGTGTTTGTCCTAAGTAATGTATTCACTAACATTTTCAATCGTTACATTTCCAACTTTTAATGTTTCGTCTATGTCCTGATGTTCTGACATCATTGTTTTAGTTTTGTTTAAATTCATTTTCAGATCGATCTTTTCTGCTTGTTGTTTTAAGTCTTGTACCATATACTGTAGGTCGTTTTGGTTCTGTAAATCATAACGATATCATCTGCATACAGTAGGTGGTTTATTTTTCTGCCATTTATGTTTACCCCATAGTTTTCCCATTTAATTTTTCGAAACATATCTTCTAACACTAGCGTGAACAGTTTAGGAGACAGACAATCGCCTTGCCGAACCCCGCGTTTTAACTCAACCGGTTTTGTTTCATCGTGTAATTTGTAGATAGCAGTAGTTTTATTGCTGATGTTGTTCAAGAGATTTATGTATCTTTGGTCAATTCCACCGTTTTTAAGTGCTTCTGTAATTGCCCATGTTTCTACCGAGTCGAAGGCCTTTTCAAAGTCTATGAAAGCCAGGTAAAGAGGTATGTTATATTCATTGGTTTTTCAATTAATAGTTTCATTGTAAATAGGTGATCTCTGGTTCCATAGCCTTTTCTAAATCCGGCTTGAGTTTCTGATTGGTATGCGTCCAGTTTGATGGTTAATCGATTTGTTATTATTTTGTCATTAGCTTGTATAATACTGATAACAAACTTATCGGTCTGTAATTCTCTAATCGCGTGTGATCTCCTTTTGTGTAGAAGAATGACAATGGAATCGTTCCAATCTTGCGGTATAGCTGCTTGGATCAGACATTTGTTTAGCATATTTACTATTTTTCGTTTTAATTTTGCCCCCCATTTGATCAGTTCTATTACGACGCCGTCTTTCCCAGGTGATTTATTTGCTTTCATTTGCTTTAGTGCGTTCTCTAGTTCGTATTCTTCTATATCGGGCAATTCTTCAGAACCAAATTTTGGATTTTGGCAGTTTCTTTACGGTTTCTTGGGTGTTTTCGATTCTTATTACTTTCGATTCATATAGTTCTTTATAGAATTCCTGTACTATTTTTAGTATTTCATCTTTATCTCTTATTATGTCCCCATTTCTGTTTCGTAATGCACATATTTGTTTTTCCCGAATGTTGGTCGTAGTACCTTCATTGCTCCATTTTGCTGAATTATTTTATTTATTTTTTCTTGTCTTTTGATTCTGTTTTCTTTGATTTTTCGTCTAATAGTCTTACATAAGTTGCCGTATTCTGTTGTATTTCTTTTATTTTCACTAACTAGTTGTCTTCTTTCTCTTAAAAGTTGTTGTATTTCGTTTTGAGTTGGGATTTTCCATTTACTTTTTTGTTATTTTTGTTATTTTGGTCCCATGGGAGATAGCATCTAAGATTTCCTTGTGCAATGTTTCAATTTTATTATCATTATTTCGTTGTTCGAGATCGTTTAGTTTATTTTCGACTGCTTGTTGATATTCCTCCTTCTTGTTTTCTATGTCCTTCTGTAATTGCCCAGTTTAAGACGATGAAATTAGCCTGGTCAGCATTTGGAAAACTTGCATCTATACTAAAGTCGTCAAAATACAACCTCAAATCAAAGCTAAAGTTTATACACCTGTGTACTTCCGGTATTAACCTATAGCATTGAGACTATGGTTTTCACAAAAAGAAATATTCGAAAACTACAAATAGCACAAAGAAGTATGGAAAGGAGAATGTTAGGCATCACATTGGAAGACAAGATAAGAAACACAGAAATCAGAAAAAGAACAGGACTGGAAGATGTGTCTGAAAAAGCAGCAAAATTAAAATGAAACTGGGCCGAACATGTGGTACGACAGGGAAGAGAAAAATGGCCCGGAAAACTACTCGACTGGCGACCAAGAATGCACAAGCGTAGTACCGGCCGACCACCTGCTAGGTGGAGCGACGACATAGCACAAATAGCAGGAAAACTATGGAGACGTACAGCAAGAGAAAGAGAACCATGGAAAATTAAAGGGGAGGACTATATCCACAAGTGGATCTAAAAGTCTGAAAAAGAAGAAGAAAAGAATGCACAAGAAAATGAACTTCTAGTAAATATCAAGAAAAGGAAAACACCATACCTTGGCCACATATACCGCAACGACAAATATAACCCTCTACAACTCATTATGGAAAGGAAAATATATGGAAAAGAGGGCGAGGTCGTGAAAGATACTCTTGGTTAAAAAACATCAGAGGCTGGACACGAATGAATTAGAGCTGATAGAAACCAAAATTGTTGCCAACATTAATTAATTGAGTACTCTAAGAAAAAAAAGGCTCTGCACCCCGCGTGGGAGCATGGCCAGCAAACTGAAGAGTTAAAGCTCTTTTATGTTTGCTTCTGTGTTCGGTCGTCGCGCATCATTTCTGATGCGGGGTGATGTAGCAAGCACTGCGCCTTAGACGACCCCCATTATTACTCCTTGTTCGAAATGAACTCAAATCAATTCAATCATGACTGAGTAGGTCACTCGCCAGGCATCAGAGGGCTCCAGGAATGAACCCGGGTCCGTCCTTACCGCAGCCCGCGCCTCAACCACAAAACTATGTTAGGTATATTTACATATATAAAAAATATTTTAAAACAGTATTTGTTGAAAAATATTAAGGGCCAAAAACTAATGTTAGGTTATAGATTTTTAATATAGGGTTATTTACACCAGGCGAACGCCTAACTATAAGCTCGTAACTCCAACAGTGTCAAATCAATGGTCGATTAGAAATAAGTATACAAAGGCTTTTCGGAAATATTCTAAATTTATTGCTCATAAACTAATAATTAAGAAATTATTTTATTTTTTAAAACATCTACAGTATTTATATTAAATTTAAGAAAGTGTCAGTTTCCAAAAATAGTTTTAGTTAATTTTTAATCGTCGTTTTTAATGAAGCTTTATATTTTCTTTAAATGCGGTTTTGCTTAGGTACATCTAGTTATTTGTATGTATAATTTTTAATTCTCGTGCTTTTAAATGTTTTTTTTGTTTTGTCTATGTTGCCTCTTTATTGAATTTTGATGTTTTGTGTATCTCACTTTAATGTTATAAAAATTTGTATCTATATTAAATAAATATATGGTTGCTTTTGTGTATAGTACTGCTATTATTGGCTAAATGTGTCAAATATGAATATTTTATGGGCTTATGATAGATTGATCCTTTGGAGCCCACGACTGATCTAGTTTTCCTGTCGCGGGTCAGCAGCATTTCCTTAAACTTCAAGGTAATTTGCCGCTAATTAGTGTCAATTGCCTTAGTCGCCAGTGTGCTCTTGTCTAGACTTTCCTGCGACCGGTTTGCTAGCATTTTGTAATTTTGCGACAGCATTCATATCGTGTTTTCAGGCTGTTGCTTTGTAAGTTTATTAATTAAACTTATATGCAAATTACGCATATTTTATTGGAAAAAACAGCTCGCAAAGTTGTTCACCTACTTACATTGCCACATGTTTAAACATTTCCTTGCTACCGATATCCTCTTTATTATTTTGAAAGTATCGCGTATTACGGATTGCCTCGCACGCTGCGTATTTAAAACGGCCTGAAATTGCAGGCGCTCGAAGCGCGCAATGTAGCGAAAACTGCACGGGTCGATTTCCCATTTGGCTTCAGATTAGCCGGCAAGTTTTCCAATCAGCGGGCCGAATTGACGTAATTTAAATAAGCGCAAAATTGGGAACCAATCTCCCTTTCGTTAATTAAACAGATACACGGGCGAAGCGTCGGCACGAATACATGAAGTTTGATCCCACGGGACTCGTCTTTAGGAATAGATTTTTGTAGCTTTCAGTTTTATCTGTTGCTCCCAAAGCTGTCAGCGGCGCTTTCAGAGAAACGCTGCTAAGCTGGCGCAAAACGTTTAGCCTTACAAACATTTCAAATCCTTTCCTGCCTCGCCATATTTTGACAGCAAGAAAGGCCACTTATGCAAATAAGTTTACAGAAAGAGTTCTTGATAATTAATTCAGGGAAAGGCAATCATTGTAATAAAAATTAATATTAAAAAATCGCTAAAGGTCGCTCTTGGTGGCGCCTTGAACAAATTGCAGTTAAGCAATTATTTGTGTTTTGTAAGTAAAATACCGTACTAGTGGTAGAACTACTTGAAAAGCGATTAATTGTTTTGTAAACGCTAGTAAAAATAAAATAACTTAATTATAACAATACCATACTGAATTGGTGTTACCTTGACTTACTTGGCTCTTGTTACTACCGACTAGAAATTATAGGTAATGTTTGAATAATTTTAAATTTATTTCCGTGTATTTGCCTTTAACTCAATTTTCACTTAAATTACAAGCTTGCAGTATCATAAACAAAAATAGAAAAATAACCAGGAAAGTATATTATATATTTATCATTTACCAAGGATTTACATGAGTATTATTCAAAAAAATAACTACAAAAATGTACCGCTTACAATGCTGTTTACTTTCTGTTATAAAGATATCCTTATTTTACTTTATTTTATCCTTAAAATAATAAATATTTATTCAGTACCAAATTGTTATGTGCTTTATTAATATACCAGCGTTCATAACTTCAAAAAACTATAAAGTATTGATAGGTAGAAAGTGGGCAGAAGATGTCTGATGTTGCTAGACAATAAGGCTTAAAGAAGTCTACAGTAGACACAATCTTAACGAAGAAAGATATAATCAAAGAGACTCAAGAGCTAAACGAATTACAAAAATTACATCAGAGAAACAAAGATGTGCTATCAATGAAAATATGAGAGGTTACTTTTAGTTTGGATAAAATAAAGGAAAATGAAAAGAGATGTAACTGATACAACTATCATTCAAAAGACATCTAGAGGAATGTTTGAAAAACTGAAGAGACTCCACATTCGTCACATGAGGAATTGATGGTTTACAGAGTTGAAGGGGAGTCTGACTTTAACATGTGGTAATACACGGTGAGCCTGCTAGTGCAGATAAAGACAAAGTTGAGAAGTTCTGTCACAAATTATGAGAATTTATTAAAACAGATATTGTTTACAATAAATTTTAAATTATGATAAAACTGGTTTATTTTGGAAGAACATGGCGACTTGTACCTACATCAAAAAATAAGAGAAAAATATTCCTGGTCATAAACCCGTAAAAGACCAGTTGACGTTATTATTCGAAACTTATGCTAGTGGTGATATAAAGCTTAAGCCGATTTTTGTCTATTACGCAGAAAATCTTAGAGTATTAAAAAATTTATTAATTGAGGAGAGACCACCAGTGACATAGAGATCGATTAAAAAGTCAGGCAGGTTCTCTTCAAAGTACTAAAGCATCAAAAATTATTTTCAGAATAATAAATTGACATTTACAGCACTGTTACTATTGGCTAATGCATTCGGGCACCCAAAATATTTTAAATCTAAAAAACTTTCCTTGGCTGACAGTTCAACTCTAAATACCACTCCGTTGATTTGGCCAATGGATCAAAAGATTATAGAAACCGGACACAGAAATAACAAATACGAGAGGAGAAAGAAAAGAGAAACGGAAGCAGTAAAACAGTAAGTTAATGAGAATGTAGTAGATTGAGGTTATGAAAATAAAACATTAAGGACGAAAATTTCATGAACTAGAAATGAAAATTTAATAATAAAGCACTGTCCAACAAGCTGGCGGTAAGATAGGCAACACATCATTCAGAATCACCAGTGTGACGGATAACATAAGTATACAATGGAAAAACAATTATAAAAATTTTACTTAAGCCACTAAAATCGAAAAAGCAAAATGAATTACGAAGACTATTCCTCAGACAAAAGAAAAAAGAGAAGCGATAAAGGATATAAAGAAGCTTTCAAAAGAAGCAAGAAAAAAAGAATAAAAAAAAAAGATAAATTAGACAAAGTAATAGACATGATGGAAATATTAATGGTGGGTATGAAAGAAATTAAAATGAATCACAAGAAGTGCAAAGAAAAAATAAAGAAACTCAAGCTTGGATAATAAAAAAATAAAGAAAGAAAAAGTAAACAAAAATGAGATTAAAGAGACCAACGACGGAGTGGGACAAATGAAGAGAGAAAATAAAAAACATTGTAGTAGTGCAGGGATTAACAGTAGACAACGGAGAAGAGAAAACGAGAAACTTCTTGGAGAAAAACCTGCAAATAGATGTGAAAATTAAAAACGCCAAGAAATTAGGAAAAAAATATGTTTACTGAAATTGAACAATACCAAAGACAAAAACAAAACAATAAAAAGTAAAGATAAATTAAAATAAAATAGAGAAAAATGTATATTAACAAATATGTGTCTAAAAAAGAAAAAAATACAGAGAAGAATTAGGAAGGTTGCACAAAACAAAAAAGAAAAAGAAGTCAAAATCGGCTGTAGAATGTTAATATCAGACAATCAAGTATTGAAACGGACAACAGCACATTAGAGAAAACACCAGCAAAAACTAAATTTACGAGATAACTGTAGTAAAGAAAAGACAACGACAAGGGGAGAAAATGGGTTACGAGGGGAAACAAGTGGTAAAATAAGGGAAATTAACTGAAGTAAAAAGAAAATATAGGCAATGGAATATTAGAAACCTTGCAAGGAAAAAAGGTGAATTAAAGAAAGAATTGAAAATGAAAAAATAGTTTATATATACTAGTCATACCACGAACAAAGGATGAAGAAGACAGAGAAAGACCAAGTAGTGATATATAGCAAGGTAAAGGACAACGAACGTACAGCAGCTAGAATTGGTTGTATTATACATAAGAACTGCAAGAATAAGTCTATAATTGAAAAGGTTAGTAGGAATGAATAACTACAGTGGAAATATGAATCAAAAACAATCATAGGAGTGTACCAACCAAATGAAGATGTAAAATAAAAAATAAATAAAAATATCTGGAAGAGCTAACGACGGTAATGGGGAAGGCTAAAGAAAGAATATGTGTATATACAGGGTCCATCCCAAAAGAAATGAGCCTTTTTCAAAAAAAAATAGTTTTATTGAGCAGATCGCTACAACACCTCAAAATTCTTCAAAATAGGATCCTCCTGCATCAATGCACTTTTGGAGACGGGTCTTCCAAGTCCGGAAGGCTTCCTGGTAGGCCTCCTTAGGGATGTCCTTGAGGGCTGCTGTGACATTCTCTTGGATGTCCTCAACCGAGTCCCAGTGCTTGCCCTTTAGCACTCTTTTCAACCGCGGAAACAAAAAGAAGTCCGGGGGAGACAAGTCCGGGCTGTAGGGAGGCTGGGGAACCACGCCGAGTTGAATCCGGGCCAGGTACTTGGTCACGATGAACGCGGTGTGGCATGTTTAGGGCATCTGCTACTTGATAAACACTGAACCGACGATCGGCGTTCAAAAAATCGCGCACTCGCTGCACGTTCTCGTCGGTTCGGGAGGTTGACGGTCGTCCAGACCGAGGTTCGTCGGCCACCTCTTCCCGGCCCTCCTTAAATGCTTTGTGCCACTTTTTAACTTGCGAGTACGATAAACAATCATCCTTGAAGGCCTCCTGAAGCATTCCAAACGTTTCGGTAGCATTCTTGCCGAGTTTGAAGCAGAATTTAATTGCGTAGCGTTGATCGATTTTTGAATCCATCGCGCCGTGTCGAAAATTGAAAATAGACATTCACGGAAACACCCGTCCTGCCGCTCCGAGAGCTCAGAGCCGACTTGCACCGACCGCGTATGGAAGCTAAGACCCCCACCACCTGCCCCAAGCGTCAGAGCACGCCGGAATGTACACTCGCGTCCGAAAAAAAATAAGGCTCATTTCTTTTGGGATGGACCTTGTATGTAGGGTGTTTCTGGAGGAATAGTAAATATTTTAGGGGGTGGTAGTGTAGACGAATTATATATATATATATATATATATAAAAAAAAATTATGAGTGCTGCTGTCACACAATTGTTCGTGCTTTTCCGTGCCGACCCGAACGCCTCCGAATGACAAATTCTGGCTTGGCGGCAGGCGCGACCGAGGTATTATATTTCCGGAACCGCAAGCGATAGAAAATTTTCGTTTGAGAGCGGGTAATAAAGCACTCGTTGCAATAAAAAATTCCATATAACATATGTCCAATTTTTAATGAATCCAGAGATACAGCTGTTGGTATTTAACCTAGTGCAGTTTTTGTTTCGTGTGCTGGTACACCGTTTGCTATGAGCATATTTAATTTAACGATTATCAACAGTAGTGTGTTGTTGACATTGACATTTATACATGCTGAGTATGCCGATATGGCATTTATGTATGGGTTTTGTAATGGAAACGCTGCTATTGCTTGTAGAGAATACGGCAGACGATTTCCTAACCGCAGACGACCAGATTGCAGAGTGTTTACTCGTGTTTTCAATGCACTGCGTGACACTGGTGCAGTACCCAGCCTTCATATTTCATCGGAACGTGTAAATGAACAGACTCTGGATGAAGTAGAATACATTATTCAGTCGGTAGAATGATTCCTTCAACAAGCATACCCAGAATTTCTGCACGTATTGGTGTTCTACATACAAGTGTATGGCCGACATTACGTAGGCACGGGCTCCATCCGTATCATCTACAGCCCATTCAACACCTTCGAGCAGGAGATGAAGGTAGACGATTGGAATTTTGTCGTTGGATACTTGAAAATCGCATATATATATATATATATATATGTGTGTGTGTGTGTGTGTGTGTGTGTGTGTGTGTGTGTGTGTGTGTGTGTGTGTGTGTGTGTGTGTGTGTGTGTGTATAGCAGGAGACTTCAACAGCAGAGTGAGTAAGACGGCCGAATTACATATGCACGACGATTAGAATACACGGAGAAACTATAAGCAACAATAATGAAAAGGTGCTGCTTGATTTTTTGTACAATGCAAGATTTAATAGTAACTAATACCTTTTTGAACATAAAAGCATAAACAAATACATGAAAAAGTAGGAAGTAGAAGGAAAAGATCAATAATAGTGTACATATTAGTTAGAAAGGGACAACAGAAAAGCGACAATGGATACGATGGTAAGAAGCGGACCTGAAATTAGTAGCGACCACTACTCTGATAAGAATACAAGGAAAACAATAGTGTAATATAACAAAAGAGAATAAAACATAAATCGATAAGAACATATAAATTAAAAAAGAAAGAAATATCTAAAAAATATAAAAAATTACTGGAAGAAACATATAGATGTAAAATTATTTTGAAAATACGTTAATTGAAATATGTGTGAAGCAACCAAAACAAACAATACAATAAAACAAATACTTTGGTGGACAAATAAAATCAAAAGACAAGGAAAAATTAAGAAAAAGAAGTGGAAAAATTATTGAGCTAATAGAACAGCTGAAAATTAAGGAATTTATAAAAAAGAAAGGGAAAAACCAAAGAGTTAGTCACGGCAACAAAAAAATACATGAAAAGAATTCGAAAAAAATAGAAAACAAAAAATAAAACGAAAAGATTTTTACAAAGTATTAAAATAATTAAGAAAAGAACAAACTCAGGGCACTAATTACACTAAAAATAAGAACGGCGAAATAATAACAAACCGAAAAGAGATAATGGCTAAGTGGAAGGAACATTTTGAAAAGTTACTAAGTACTTATCGAAGCAGGGCAGAAAGAAGAAAAAAGATGAAAAAACACAAGAAAAGGAATACAAAATAACGATAGAAATGATAAAAAATATGGTCAATAAAGGAATAGAAATATTAATAGAGATATCTAATAAGGTATAGAAAAAAGAGCCGATATCAAAGAATTAGCAGGCAAGGTTAGTAGTCCCCACATACAAAGCAGGAGATACCAAAAATTGTAATAACTATGGAAAAACAACATTATTGAGTACGCCCAAACGAAGCATACAAGAACATATTTATGTTATCACAGATATTCTAGTAAATGCTACAACAGAAACAGAAAGTGCTATTGGCCTTCATTGACCTAGAAAAAGTATTAGATAAAGTCACAGAAAATAAACTATGAAATGTTTTAAAGAAATTAGTAAAATTGTTCATATAATACATATAATACAGGGGGAAAAGTAAGTCCATTGTTATTTATTATATTTCTAGATTAGTTCATTACAGAACGCTCAACACAAAAAAATAAACATAGAATGCAATAACTTATAGAGAATAGGCATGTCAGAAGGAGCTTTTGCGGACGATATAGTAATAATAACAAATAATAAAAAAGAACTGTAAAAAAACTCTAAAAATTTGGAATAGAATTTTAGAAAAAAGTAGAAGGAAACCAAATATAAATAAAACAAAAGTAATATAGATGAAAACAGTAAGAAAAGCTGAACATAACGATAGATGGAGTTAAAATAGAACCAGTAAAATATTTTCAATTCCTAAAAGTAGAAACGAATAGAGAACAATGGAAGACATTAAAAAGAAATTAACAAATGAATAGAAATATCCTTAAAGTTATATCACGCAATGCACAGCAAGTTTATAAATAAAAGGAAAATTTTAAGGAAGACAAAGGTGGATGTGTATATAGTGTATATAGACCAATACCAACGTTTGGATGTCAATCCTAGATACTTACTAAAAAATAGAAGAGTAAGATACAAGCTACTGAAATGAAATACCATAGGAAATTGAAAGCAATTACAAAAAGAGAAAAGTAGAAATTGGAAGAAAGCTAGAAGTATAAATTAGTTATTGCTCGAAGGATTTTTCATTGTATGCATTAAATAATGGCAATGCTGGATTTACTAGATTTTCAATCCCACAGTTTTGTGCCGTAAAATCATATAGACACAAGTATGGCTTTGTATATCAAAGTTTTATTTACTAGGAATAACTTTAAACTTCTACTTATTAACCAAATATAGTTCTCTTGTTTCTATTTTGATTCATTTTCACTCTTTTATTGTATGCTCTTTCAAAACCAGCTTATCAAAATGGATCCCTGAGTACTTTACACTTGATGCTCTGGGAGTTTGATATTATTAATGAAAACTGGTGGACATGTTGTAAGTTATATATTGTTTAAGCCATTCCTTTAGCTGGAAGAGATATTTATGAAAATTTAAGTTGCTATTACAGGATCTTTGTGGACAACCAAGAAAACTATGCCGCCTGCAAGTGTTCCTGTAATAGTGAAGTCAGTAGTAAAAAGATTAGATACATATGTAGATCAGGTGTAGCGTTAGTCTCAGAGTACTGCTCTGAAAGGCTTCTTTTTAGATATGTTAAAATTTAGATATTGCATCATTTACTGTTGTCTTAAATTGTCTATCTTCTAGATAAAGTTTTAGTAAAGTCTAATACGAAGTCGATAGGCATTGTTTAATTTTGTATAATAAGTTATAGTGCCAAAACTCATTTAAAACTTGACTCGCATCTAAAAAATATTGTGAACAATATTTTTTGTGTCTATAGCCCCATTAATGATATGCGATGTCAAGTCGGATCTGAAAGGATTATTGAAATTGCAAGTACAAACTTGTTAGTCTGTTAGATGAAAATAATTTATGGTATTTTTAACGCTTTAGGCCAACAATGTAGTCTTAATTATAGATATTTATAACTGTTAAAAAAAACACCGCGTCAATGCAATTTTTTTTTAATATTTATTTATTAGCAATCAGAATATTTACATGATATTCTATGAGCTAATTCTATGTAAATTGATACAGTCATGAGGGGAAGAACATCCAGTGATGTCGCCCCTATTTTAATCCGTTAAGTCTATTGGCCACTTTATTTTCAATCTTTTGGTTTGGGGGTCGACAGCTAATGGGGTTACTGTTACGTTTGGATGGTTTTCCAGAGTATGGTGATGTTTTATTGCTCTTGCTTTTATTACATCCTTTACATATGGAATGTTGAGGTCATTATGTAAGGTTATGTTTGACACATACCACGGGGCATTAGATAACATTCTAAGTGTTTTGGATTGGAAACGTTGAATAATATTTAGTGTTGATGAACTGGCACATCCCCAAATTTCACATCCATAGGACCATATAGGACGGCTATGCACATGTAGATTATTAACTTGTTATCTAGCGTAAGGGCTGAGCTTTTGCCAATGAGCCAATATAGTTTTTTACAACGTACGTCCATTTCTTTGCGTTTTTTATTAACGTGTATCCTCCATGTCAGTCGCCAATCTAGGTGTAGACCCAAGTACCTGACCTCATCTACTTGGGGTATGCACGTGTTGTTGAGTGTAACCGAGGGGCATGTTGAGTGCTTGGTTGTAAAAGTGATATGTGCTGAATTGCTTTCATTTGTTTTCCATTTATATTTTCCCCTCCATGTTTCTAGTAAGCTTATGTGTTCTTGTAGCAACTCTGATGCTACCACTGGGTTCTCGTTACATGATAGTATGGCAGTATCGTCAGCGAAGGTGCTTAGGCTTCTATATAGTGTGGTTGAAAGGTCGAACGTGTATAGTAAGTACATTACTAGCCCTAAGACGCTGCCTTGGGGGACGCCTGCATTTATTTTTCTTATTTGAGATGTTTCGCTGCCTACTTTTGTTTGGAAATATCGATCTGCTAGGTAGGATTGTAAAAGTAGATAGTAATTTTGCGAAAATAAACTTTTAATTTTGTAAAGCAGGCCTCTATGCCATACCTTATCAAATGCATTACTCACGTCCAGGAACACTACACTATAATACACTTTGTCTTCGAATGCTGTACGGATTGTGTTTACCAGTTTATGACATTGTTGTGTTGTTGAGTGACTAGTTCGAAAACCGAACTTGTGGTTTGGTAGCCATTCTTCTTGGAGTTCACTTTCATTTATGCGTTTTAATATTAATTTTTCCAACAACTTTGATACTATCGGGAGGAGGCAGATGGGACGGTATGATTTGATTTGATTAGAAGGTTTACCCGGTTTGACTATTAAAATAATTTGAGCAAACTTCAACGTCAAAGGCCAATATACAAGTTAGGTAGTTTTCAATTTCTTGATCAGGTTCGTTAGAATTTGGTTGAAAGGTGTTTTGTAAATGTTCGGCGAATGCTTCAGCTTTGTTTATTCGACTTTGCCCATGTTCCCGTTTCATCTTGTAAGGGTGGAACATGCTCTTTAGGTCGCTTAATTCCTTTGGTTGCTCTCCAAATTGTTTGGTCATTTACAGAAAGTGAACTTGTGTAGTATTTAAAAGTCTCGTTTCGTATTTGCTGGAGCCGACGACTCAGTTTGTTGTTTAGTTGATTTAATTTATTTTTGTCTCGAATATTCCGACTACGCTGTCAAACTGCTCTTGCTCTTCTTTTTTCTTTTACTAGCTCCATTATTTCGGTGGGGATATTAGGAGTATTACATTTTAAGTTGTTTGTTTGTGGTGTTGCTCTCCATCCTGCTTCCTGTATTGTTGATGTAAAGTGGTTTGTTGCTTGCTCCAGGTCTTGATTTGTTTTTAAGCTTATATTTGTATCTAGATTTTCAGTAATATAGTCTTCGAACACTTTCCAGTTAGTTTTGGTATTGCTAAGAGTAGGTTTTGGTTCTTGGTACAGTATAGTTGCACTCACTGTAGCTATTACAGGCTTATGGTCAGATGAAATATCATAGTTGGGAATAATATCCATGTAGTTTGCTGACATACCATGGGTAATAAAGAAATCGAGTAAATCAGGAATTTTATTGGAATCTAAGGGCTAATATGTTGAACTTCCCGTTGATAGAAAACCGTATTTGTTATCTATTATTAGTTTAAGTAGTTCTCTGCCTTTTTATGTTATTAGTCGTGAGCCCCATTGTGTATGCTTTGCATTGAAGTCTCCTCCCATTAGAAATCTAGGTCCTAGTAGTTCAGAGAAGGGCTGTAACATTTGTTTAGTTAAGTTATGTCGTGGTGGACAGTAAACACTTGCTATGACTAGAGGTGCTGGCACCCTCTCAACTTCTATCATAGTGGCTTGTAGGTAGTCTGTTTTGTATGAAGGTAACTGATAATGTTTAATGGAGCTACTTACTATTATAGCTGAGCCATCATGCGCGGTGTTATCTGGATGCGTTGTGTGATATACAGAGTATTGAGGTATTGTTAGATAAGATCTTGAGGTGAAGTGTGTTTCTGGAATTAGTAACACTTCAATGTTATTAACACGTATAAAGGTTTCGATTTCTAGCTTTCTGTGTTGTAGTCCGTTAGCGTTCCACAGTGCTATTTTTAAGAACTTGGTCATTATTGGATGAGTTTGTTGATGACTGAAGTTAACATATTTAGTATCATACTATTTTGCTTCTAATTGGTTGAACATATTTTTGAATTCATCAAGAAACTGTTTAAGGCTAACATCTTCTGAGGATGAGGGTTGATTTTGGGCTGCTTCCGCATAATTTAAATGTATATGTGTTGGCTGGCTAGGGTTAGTGTAAGGTTTATTATTTTAGCTTTTTAAGAATGGAAAATTTTTTCTTGTTAGGTTTGGAGGTCTTGGGTTTATTTGTTGCTTGTTGGGTTGGTATTTTCGTTGAAGTTCTTGATATATGTTATATAGTTATTATATTATATAGTTAGCTTATAGTTATCTGGGTGGGTCCCTTCGCATAAAATGCATACAGCTGAAGTTGCTCGGGTTTTTTGTAGCATGAGAACCCGCGCATTTCACGCAAGCAAATAACTTTTTGTATGTCCATAGTTCTAGCAGCGAGTACATTGTACAATATCTCTGTTTGTCCTTGGTAGTTCAATTATAATATGTTTATTTTTCAGTGAATGTATGTTGTATATATCTTTGTTGTTTGTACCTGGTTCAAGGTCTATAAAGAATATTGGCAAAGGATCTTTGTTTTGTCTGTTTTTTACGTTCTGTTTTACGCACTGTGTGTCCTAATTTTTTAAGGCCATTTTAGATTTTTTGTTATTATTAATAAATCCTTTTAAAGTAATTTAAATAAAAATGTTCGCTTACAGTTTGTTAACTATTTAAAGTTGATATCATAAGTTGACTAAAGGTCGCACTTTATCGCACAGCACTTGTTATCTCGCAGACCCTTCACAGCGTCTTTACTCTACAAAATACAAATGCGGACTCCCATACAATATTAGATTAGGTAGTAGGTTAAAGAAAACGCAATTAAGTGGTATAATAATATTCATCCAATTATTCCTCAACTGTAATTAAGAAAGATGAGTGCAGAAAATATCCACTTTAGATGAAAACTGAACAAAAGGAAAGCAGTAAACATTTGAAAATTATTTACAATAGATCTTAAACAGTCTATTATGATAAAAAATATGTTTAATATAATTTTGAAGATAATAAATTATATGTTAACCAAGTTGGTTCACCTAGTTGATAAAGAAAACTATAACGAAAACAAGTTTTAAAACCATTCTTATACTTGCACAATGAAAGTGCGATAACGTGGCACAATTTTATGTAAAGGGTAAAGCAATTGTTCATTTTTATAATGCTTAGTACGTCGACGTTTGTTTTTATGGCTACTTGTTGTTGCAGATTATTTTTAACATCTCAATTTTGGCAGCCTATTAAACACTTGATAATAAGCTTTATATAAGCGAATACAACTTGTTCTGAAAAACATTACATGGCGACATAAATTAAAAATAGTATATTGCTTTTGACATATTTAGTTGTAATAGAAAAGTTTGGCGTTACATAAATTAATACAATCGAACTACTCTCTTTAGTTTTTTATTTAACTTATTTAAATTACTCACATTTTTAAAAATCTGTAATGCGATTATATGTAATTTTCCAATAAATGTTATTACATTTGCAATAGTTTATTTAAAAAACAATGCTTGCCACATCGCCCCGCATCAGAAAAGGTTTGCGACGACCGGGCAGAGAGTCAACATATTTTTTTAATAGTAATAATAATGATATGGCCCGCGTGGAAGCATCACCTGCGAACTGAGAGGTAAAGGCTTTCATATGTTCGCCTTCTATGTCCGATCGTCCTGACACCATTTAAATAATAATTTGGTATTTGGAATTTTTTATTCAAGCAATTTTACCATTAAAATTTACAAAACATTTATTAACAGCTTATTAAGGCCAAATAGTTAAAGCCAATAATGATAAATAGTGGAGAACGTGGAGAGCAACAATACAGAAAATAGAAATTCGTCAAGATCTTGTAGGCCTTGTGAGCACTTATGCAAATGAAACTGTGTAGAGGACTACAATGTACATCGGCTTGACGTTTTCCTTACATTCACTTTCCATCGGGCATAAGCAATATTAGCGATGTAATATAACCTTTGAGTCTTCTTCTTCTTCTTATTTTTTTTATTTAAATAGGACTGTGTCCTATGTCTTTTGCTAATTATTGTATTGTATCTTTCCAATGTCTTGGATGTCTACCCACTGGTTTACATGAATAATGCCGTGGTATTTTAGCCCATTTAGCTAACCTCTCTCGTGCTCTTCTTCACCTTATCACATACTGTATTCCTAGTTATTCTCTTATTTGTTTACTTCTTCTTATTCGGTTTCTAAATTTAACTCTATTAATAAATCTTAAAATTTTTATTTCAGTTGTTCTCGATATTATTTTAGTAGCTGTTGTTTCTGCTCTTATCTTGGCGGCATACGTAAGCACTGGTCTTACACATGACTTATAGATTCGGACTTCTTCTTTGACACATCGTTCGCTTGTTGTGATTACCTTCAGGTAGTTGAATCCTGATACCTGTTGTATTATGTTATCATCTACTGCTAGTTTGCACCTAATAGATTATTCCAGATAACCATTGACTGGGATTTCTGACAGCTCACACACTAAATTTTTCTGCGTTTATTTTAAATTCGTATAGGATGTGCTGTAGGTCATCTTTATTTTCTGCGTAATATAATATTTTGAGACAGCGATTTCCCTTATGTAACTTGCATTAATTTTGTTTACTCTGTTCACGACTCGATCCATTATTATATTAAACAATATTCGACTAAGCCTATTTCCTTATCGAATGCCTGTTGATATTTGAATCTTCTTTGATAGACGATAACCATTTTTTATTCTCGTCTTATTTCCAGTGTTGAGTTCGTTTATAATTTTTTGGTATTTCTTGTCGATGTTGTTGAGTTGTAAGGTTTTGATTACGTCGTTTAGGCGTATTCTGTCGAAGGCTTTTGTTAAATCGAGAAAATATATGAGCATTGGTTTATTGAATAAGATGAATACCGCGTTCAGTGTTCTTCTTCTTTATTTTGTTGGAGATTTTTCTGGTCATTTTGTAAATAGTTTGAGAATTGGGCTGAATAATTTGATGTTTCTGTAGTTACAGTTTTTATTTTTTCTCTTTTTTATATATAGGTATAGATATACTTACTGGTCTTCCATTTATGTGGTAGTGCACCTGTTCTCATAATCTTTTTGAACAGCTTAAATATTTTTTGTTAAATATTTCTGTATTATTGTCCAAACTTTTTCTATTGTTATATAATCTCTATCGTTGTTATCGTTGCGAACTAGATAGATTTCTTCTTAGTCTTTTATTTTTTTATCAGACTTGTCATGTAAGTTCTAAAAGTACGTTACCCATATTTCTGGTGTTATATTGCTTAGTTAATTTTTTTTTAAATTTTGTAATATGTTCTAGATTTTTTTGTGTAATATTCTTTTTTTGTTTGTTTCATTGTGTTGTTTGTTCTATTTCTAACCTCCTTGTATATTTTGCATTCTTTTGTTAATTTATTGTTAATATATTTGATATATGCTTCTTTCTTTTCTTTGGCTTGTTATTTTATTTTTTTCACTGTTAGTGAACCATGATTTATTATTTTTATTACCATTTACATTGATTGCTCTTTATCCGGGGGCTTCTTCTTCTACAGTGTTATATGTCTCTGGGCATTTTTCTCATTTATTCTTTGTTCATACAGTGTTTTTGTACTGTCGTTTATTAATGACTATATTATATTTGGTGATGTATTGGGGTGTTTTTCTTTTTTTTATTATGCGTTGTAAACAGAATTTACATAATATCATAGCGTGTTGCGTTCTTACATTAGCCTAAGTCAAGGTTCTCACATCAAATATTTGATTAGGATGTATGTTTCGGTTTGTGATCAAATAGTCAGCTATTGATTTTGGTCTTCTTGTGGTGGAGAATGTATGGTTACATTTGTCTTTATGTTGAAAACATGCGTTGCTAATTTTCAGCTAATTATGTGTGCGTAATCCAGTTAGTGTGTCTACATTTTTATTTACTATTTCCTTATTGTGTCTCTACGTGACCTCTGGGTTTATTTCATTATCGATTAGCAAGTTAAAATTGCCCATTATGAAGACTATCGCTTTTGATAGTTTATTTAATGTGTCTTGTAATTCATCAAAAATTTTCTTGATCTTCTCGTGGCTTTGTTGTCGGGTTTATAAACTCTTACGAAATGGATCTTTTTGTTTTATGTCTTATGAAAATAATATCTTGGTTAAAAGAATTTACATTTTCCACCAAGATTTTAAACTTTTTGTGTACAAGGATTCCAGAACTTGCTTGTGCTCTAGAATCTTTGTCAACTCCATTGTATAACGGGTTAGTAGTTGTAGTACTTTGCGGTACCTTTTCTTTTATTTAATATATAGCATACATATCTATCTTATTGTTAATAATCTTTATAAGGACTTTTTGGTCTAAAGAATTCCAGGACGCGATATTCCAACAGGCTGGTTGTAATTTATTTCTTTTCCAAAAATCGTATTTTTTGATTGTGTGCGGTGTCCTTAACGGTTGTAGGCAACAGTGTCCGTATTTAGAGGCTTCTTTGACAGTTTTTGAAGCATTCCTTTATTTTCCAAAAAAACAGGTCGCAAACTCACCTTTTAACCCTCCTCCTTTATCTGGGCTTGGGACCGGCAACGGCAGCTACTAAACTACTCGATTCATCCAGCAACTGCTGCAACTAGAGTTCCTTTAAGTACCTTTTTTTTTTCTTTTGTTTTCCTAGACACAATTATTCAGTGGGGTAAAGAATTATAATTGTATTAATATTAAAGAGGAAGCTTCGGAAGTTCAATACAATCTCAAAATAGAGAGTTACGATAAAGACATAGTAGGATTTCTTTTCTCTATCAAGACAAAACAGTATAATTCAAAATGCGTATATCGAATCATAAAGTTCTTCAGGCAGATGTATAACAGAAAATATTTAGAAAAGATGCCATAAATATAAAATTTTTAATAAAATATAATAAAGTTACTATAGCTTAAGAATTTTAGTAAAAATATGAACATTACAAAACATATATTTATGCCGTTATGTGCTTTTTCCTAACATATATTAAGCAATTGAAATAGTACAAGGTGATCCAAAAAACCCCAACTTCCACCAGCAGAAGTATAGGTCTTTTTATCTTTTTTGCTCGATTTTCATTTAGGGTGATTAGTTTTGTTGTCCTTAGAATGTTTACTTAAGTATTTATCAATTCGCTAATTTTTAATGTTTAATTTTACGTTTTGATTTCTGATTAGTATTATTTAGAGCTGCCTCATCTACTAATACTCTGTTCTAATGTTATTTTTTCTCAATTTTCTAATTTTTACAATAGGTTTCATAACCTCTTTTAGCTAGGTGTTGCCCTTTGTTCCAGGGTTAGACAATTCTAACTTTGTTATCTAATTGTTTTTCGATGTTTAGAAGATTAGATAGTTTAAAAGTTTTTAAGAGTGATTTTAAAGACATGTCAATAAGTCAGTTTATTAACAAATTTTCTAGACAGTTCTTTCAAAACTGTACTGTCACTTAAAGTCAGGAGTATGAGGAAGCGATCCGAATCCATATTTCATGCTTCTTGGATGTGCAAGTTTGATGATATGCTTCTGATTACAAAGAAGTCTATGAAATCAAGAATTTGATAATGTCAATGTCTTATACTAGTAGCATAGATAATTACATGCTACTAACAGTTCCTTAACATTAGTTGTTGTTACTCTAGATCTCTAGTATTTGGCATTGAAATCACCTTTTATTATCAATCTGTATTCTGAGACGTACATCAGTTTTCTCCAAGTTAAAGATTATTTTCAAATTATATTAGTGCTTTAGCAGTTTATTGGCATTCCATTCTATTATTTTAAATTGATTGGCTATTTATATATTGGGAATTGCTTCTTAAGGGCGATATTGCAACTTGGAAATAGGTTTATTTATTTTTCTTTAGTTTTTCCAATATTTGTTGGAGAGTAAAGTCAATTGACAAATTTTGCTGATTTTTTTTTTATTATTTTCTTCCAATTTATCTCCCGGTGCTTGGATATACATCTTAGATTTAGGAGAATTAATGATTTTCTTTGGTTTTTCTAGTACGTAATTTGCTAACAAGAGACTCCCTTTATTCTTTTTGTCTTCACAGTCGGTGGAATGTTTCGTTAAAATATAACACATTGGCACATATGATGCAAACGTGTTTTCAAATCATGACAATAAATAATAACAAAAAAGGGTTCTTTAAACCTAACTAGAATAATTTTAATTTTGGGGGCCTGGAGTTTCTTCAAAGTAAAGTGCGAAAAGAATTTCACATTTATTTGTTTAGAGCTAGTTGTAAATGAATGATTTGGAGCTTCTTAATAAAACAAATTATTTTTAGGACACCATTTTAGTTGTATTATAAGAAAAATGTAAAAGTGCACAAATAATTATTATACCATTGTAATAGTTTATATTCTTTGCAAAATCTATTTCTTTTTCTAGACAACATACAGAACGTTTCTGTTTCTTCTTTGTGTAGTCTCCGGAGGGTAATTTAGAATATTTAGGAGCGGCCACTAAGATGCAGAGATATTAGATGTTAGTACACAAATCCGCCTTTAGGACGAAGGACATTAAGGTGCAAATATATTCTCGTGTGTAAATCAGACCAAACTACGCTTTTATAAAAGTGTTTACAGTATACATAGTTTTTAATTATTAGCATACTAAAGTAGTTTTCTGCATATAATAATTTATTAATTCTAATAAGAAGAATTAAATTTTAAAATAAAACGAACTTAATACAAAACTAATGCTTAATAAACCTTAAAATGGTTTTATTGAACTATAACAACGTTATTATATATTTTTTAAGCAAAATTATATGTACCTTAACGACGGTCACGTTAGTGGATTCACGTCTAAATGTCTCTGCGTCCTAAAAGACCCCGTCTTAGTAGGTTTACGTGATAATGTCTCTACGTCCTACTGGCCATATCCTCTGTGGCCGCGTTTAAATATCCGGATCCGCTAAAAGCGGATGCGATTGCCCCTCAGCTATTAGGTGAAGTCCTGAATTATAAATCTCCCTACTACGATACGCAAATACTTTAAAGACAAATAACTATATTGTCATTACACATCTTGGAAAGTTTCTGAGAAAATATGTTACGAAACATTGCTCTACTATAGATATTTCTTTAATATAAATCTACAGGATTTTTTAGCATTGTTTGTTATTTCAAGTCTCATAAAAATGTCTGTCTTTTTGAATAGTTAACTCTGTTTAATATTCAGCATATTCAGATTCAAAACACTCAAAAATTATATTATTAAATTTACAGGTAAATCCCAACTTTGCTTTTCCTGAGTGTCATTCTTAATTAAAAAACACGAATAGTTTTGTTTTAAAAAATAGTTGTTTTTAAAAATACGTTTATTGCTAAAATAAAAAATGCTCCTTACATAACAATTCCTAGCACGTATTTATCAGAAATTTCTATTTCAATATTGTCTCTAATTTACCAAGATTCCTCTTTATCATCAATAAAATTGTTACTCTTTACTCGACTGAGTAATCGCAAGATTACTGCTTTATCTGCTTCATAAGCTAAATTTAGCCTTTTCTTTTATGTTTATAGTACAACCATGCACAAACCCTCTCAAATTACATTATAATAACATCTGACGGAAGTATTAGTCTTCAGTTATTGCGACAAAAAGCTAATAAAAGTAAAAAGTGAAGTTGTTACTAATTGCACAAATTGAAGTGTACGCTTCAACAGCTTTTTAAGCATAGGAGCAGCGAAAAGAAAACAGTAAATGTGCATACCTTAAACGGTTAAAAATATTTTAATGTTATTCATTTATGTTAATCGCTTGAAATAAATAAGTGTAATGTACAAAATAAACATTAAAAATCAAGTCACAATGCAATTAACTTTAAAAGTTTTAAATATTTTGCAAACAATTTATGAAGTCATAAAACAACACAACCTAATATATTATTCGGAAAATGTATTTTTAACTCTTTGGAATCACAATAAGCTACATAAAAGATTTTCTTAGTAACACGATGAAAAGTCAATACCGACTTAAATCAAAACAAGAGAATTTTTATCATTTTTTCATTTATCCTCGCTTATCGTACAATATATCTACTGTTTAGGCAATAAGTATTTTGTATGCAACTAAAACTTAAAAATGACAGCCACATGTCATGCAGAAAATGTCTCATTAGTATTTCGAATTGATTATTATAATTATTGAATTACAGTTGTGCACATATACGATTATTTTTATGGAAAAACATTAATTAAAGCTAGTTGTTACACTTTGTTATGCACTAGTTCATTGGGTTAATCACTTCTTTAACTTTCAAAATGCTTAGGTTTTTATGCAACACTTTATTGGGCGGATTCACTAGTATATGGAGCACTTTGTTTTCAAATTGTCGTACCTTATAATGTTATCTTATAGGCTAAAGTGTGTTCTAATATGACTTTATTCAAAATGTATCTTTTCTAATGTCTATAAAATTTGTCCAAGTGTAAGGTCTACTTGCTTTCGTTTAGTGAAACTATGTTTATGCCACGTTACACGTCTATCCAGTTGGATACCTAAATATTTCTTATTTTCTACTTGAGGTAATTGATACTTGCTTATTGATAAAACTGGCTCAAGAATTCTTTCTTGTGGTACCCTGACTTGATTTCATAAAGACTGGTTTCATAAACATCTGCCATTAAAGTAATGTTTTTAAAAACAATACATTTGGTAATGCAGCTGAAGTTTTAATTTTTAAGATACACTTGACTGATATCAAGGAAAGGTCCGTTCTGTTGCTCAACAGTGCTGTGCCTATTTCAAAAGCTAAGCAGGTGGCGAAGAATTCTTTTTTGGTCTTTATTTTTTTTTATTTATTTGGCCATAATTTTTCGAATAACTTAAAAAGAGTCGGCAACAAGCTCGTGGATCGATAGGACAATACACTTCTAGGATATTTTTCTGGTTTTGTGCTATCTTTTATTGGTTTGGCAGTGCTCCGTTCATAATATCGCATAATATAATTGAGTAATTGCTTTAAGAAATTTTTTAGAACTTTTCTGTAGTACTTTTTTACCCTTTATCAGAACGTAGTTAGCGGCTTTATTTGAATTCTTTAAGTATAGTCATCGCAAGTTCATTCTCGGTCATACTTTTGTAGCAAGAGCCGTCTGAGAAGGTATCTCTATGTAGTTTCGTATTTCCCTTTCTTCACTTGGCG
This sequence comes from Sinelater perroti, assembly GCA_036346155.1. NCBI lineage: Eukaryota > Metazoa > Arthropoda > Insecta > Coleoptera > Elateridae > Sinelater > Sinelater perroti. The sequence goes on from JARFIY010000265.1 coordinate 16,217,460, forward strand.
TAGTCTCGGAATTAAATTGTAAGAAAACTTTAATAAATGTTCAGGTAAATTCTGTTCCTGTCTGTTGATTACTTCTGGTCTAGTTATAGTAAGTAATTTTCAACAACGGTATTAAAAATAAGATTTCTTTATCTTCTTTGTTGTTTTCCATAGAATAGAATGGGTAATTAGGCTTTTTGCTTTTAGGATATTTCTTGTTTAACTGATATTGGAAATGCGTCCTGGGTGTCTAAGATGTTTCTATGTGGTGTTACATACCAAGTGGGAATTTAGATAGATGTAGTTAGGTGTTCTGTTAATATATATGTATCTAGTTGGGTTTATAATAAAATATCTAGAATGATTAGCTTGTCTAACTTATCGTAATAGTTTCCAGTCAGTTTTCTTATTATATAATAAAAGTTCTTTGGTTTTTCCCTGTACATTCGTATATATAGTAATGATAATTGGAATATGGTCAAAAGTTAAATCGAGACATAGTTTGACCGCACAGTTTCGTGGATGTAGATCTTTATGGATACATTAGTCAAGTAAATCGATTCTGATTAGTAGGCCAGTGAGTTGGTCTGTTAATACATAGTTCAGATTGTTTTCTCTGTGGTGGTTAATAACACATCTTCTTTAATTATCACAAACCTGTTAAAAGTGTATTTCTAAGAAATCTAAAAAATTGGTTGAAGAGTCCCTTGTTTATCACGTTTAGACAAACAGTATATTTCCAAAACCATCATTTTGTCAATATAATATTTTATGACAATAGTAGTACCTTGAGCGTTTATTAGTTTGTATCCCTTTCTTTGATGATGTAAATTTTTGATCACTGCACTGCCTATATGTGCGTTTCTATCTGAATAATTTTATTTATTCAGAAATAATTCCATTTGTTGCTCGTATTCCTACGTTGCGTATAGTTGTTATTGAAGTTATTTATGTATAGTGCAGCCTTAATAATTGGCTGGATGTGTTTTCACAGCGCGACTTTTGTTACAATAATTTTTGGTATATACAAAATGTTGGCATTCCACACATTGAAGAATTGTTCATTTAACGTATGGTAGTGATTCAAATACAACGCTGGTACTCAGAAGTAGTTTGATTTTATAAATGCCTTTGCTGCTATTCTTTCATTTTAAATCTACAAAATATAATAACCGATATTAATTAGTTTTTTTGTGTCTTACATTTTATAAGCTTATGACTCTATGGCTAGTTTCTATTATACTTTGTTTAATGACATTCAAGTCTACTGATGGACTTAAGTACCACTCGAAAAGTTCTGCCCTGTTTAGATTTTGTATGTGCAAAGTTTGGCATATTTATTATAAGCTCTTTGATAATATTAGTATATCCTAGTCCATCGAGAAGTTGAACTTTGACTTTTTTGCTATTAATTGTTTTTAAAATAAATTTATCTTTGGTTATTTCGTTTAATAGTTCAACTAGTGGGTTCATGTTTTAAACACCGGTTGTAAATATAGGTGATAGTTTAGGTTCATTTTTGTTTTATATATTTTATTCATAATTTTACTAAAATACATTAAATCTACTGATAGTTACAGAATCAACAATCTTTTTATGTATTGTTCATTATCTGAGATGGTTGTTGCTGATAGTTGATTAGGATATGATGGAATTTACACTAAATAAAATATCTGTACGTTAGACTGAGTTAGGGTGTAGTACATATTATTTGTATTTTGTATAAATGTCAAGAGTGTTTTATTCACTGGACTGTACATAAAGCCGTGTTATCGGAGCAGCAAACTATAGAAATGAGTAACAAACATTTTTTTGAATCGGGTTATCTTAGATCGATTTTTTATTTTTTACTTCTTCCCTATTGATTCAATTGTTTTTTGTGTCTATTTATTTTATTGGTTAATTCTTTCTTTATCTGCAGCTACACAGTTTTTTTGCCTTGTCGTTTTTGTTATATTTCTTATCTGCTCCGTAAAAGCAGTACTTTTCGGCGACCTTTCTTTCACTGTTCTTTTGTATTTTCTACTTAAACTTCTGCCCGTATCTGCGTTTCATACCTCATATGTTTTATTATCTACTATTAATTTATTGTATATTATCTGCGCTTTGTTTTCTTTTCTTCTTTTGGATTTTAGTTGCGGAATTAATAGTTTCCGTTTTTGTCGCATTCTCCACGGCTACTCTTCACCAATCCATATTTCTGCTCCTTTAAGGCTTATTGTGCTCTTCAAAAACTCTATTTTTTGTTGTATTTAATTAATTTTAATAGTATTAGTCCCCGTTTTTTTGTTTTGTACTTTCCAATTCTTCTTATCTCACCAATATCAATGTCTGTATTAATTGGGCCGTCCAACTTTTGTATTATTTTTAATATGTTTTGTTCTGTTCCTATTTCACTGCCGTCATTCATTAGTTGTAACTTAAATTTGTGTTAGAACATTTTTTTTAAATTTTTTCTACATCCGTCACTGCTTATTTTCGTTTTCGTTGTTTCTTTCGCCCGTAATAGCTGTATTCCGTGCAATAAGCTTTGTTATTGCTCCAATCTAAGAAACAAACAGTGAGACAAAAGCATCAAATTGGTTACTATCCAAAATTATTCAAGTACAGAACTATTTAAATTAAAATTAACGAAGAAGGAGCATTAAAAATTTTTATACAGGAAATAAAATATATGAGATGAAAATAGTAACGCTATAAGAAACACACTTACAAGGAAATGGCATACAAACATAGTTAATTACACATTGTCCACAATTGTACACAAAGTCCAAGAATTAAACAAGAAATAAATAATTTTGAAGAAATATCGGACTGCATGTGCATCCTAATCATATAGCATAAAAGAAAGAACATATCTGTAATAAATATTCGTGCACCCACTAAAGAAAAATAGGAAGAGATAAAAGATATTTGATATAAGGTACTATATGGTAAAATAAGCAACATCTCAAACAAAAACATCGTAATAACAATTGGGGATGTCAAAGCCAATGTCGGAAAAGAAAACACTTATAAGAATATAACAGAAGGAGAAAGCAAGCACACAAGTAATGATAATGGTGTAAGGCTGATCTCGATAGCAATAAAAAAAAAATCTAAAAGTAATAGATTTATAAAGCAAAGTAGACTATACTGAGGAGAAATTAATCAAACCAGATAGACCACGTTCTAATCCAAGCTAAGCATAAAAAAATAATAACAAAAGCCAGATCATGCCAAGCAGCTGAAACAGATTAATATCATATCCTTGTGGGAGTACAAATAAAAAAAAGGACAGAAAGAGCGGGAAAAAAGAAAGAAAATAAGGAACAGACATAATGTAAGTGCACTATAACTGAAGAGGTAGCACGAAAATATAAGAAGGATGTAGAGGACATACTCAACAAAGAGGAAAAAGTGGTGGATGGCATTGAACAGAAATGGAGTAGGTTGGAATTAACAATAAAATACGTAACACAAAGAAGCAAAAGAAGAAAAATGATTAGACGAAAAATGTGAAGAAAAACTACAGATAAAAAAATGTTTAAACAAAAATGTTACAAACACTATTAGAAGAAAATTATCAAATATATACTAGGTAGAGGAAAAAAGTAAAAAAAGATCCTAAAAAAAGAACACAATTTGACAATCAAATAAAAGAAATAAAGAACAAATACCAAACAAAAAAATTAAAAATTTTTATAAAGAAGTAAAGAATATTCAAACCGGTTATCAAAATAACGTGCCGTTCACTAAAGATAAAGAAGGCAATTTATTGGGAGGTGATAAAGAAAAATTAGAAAAATGTAAATTTTGAGAAAGTACTAAATGTAGGATTAGGAGAAAATCAAGACCAAGAAAATACGCTTAACAATAAAGAAATAGTGGAAAATCCCAGTATGGGCGAAATAAAAAATATAATAAATAAAATGAAAAATAGTAAAACACCAGAAGAAAACGAAATAACTGCTGAGAATTTGAAGCAAATTCTAGACCTGATAACTACAATACGGTAGATGGAAACAATGCCAAGGTTATGGAATAAATTTATTAATATATAAAAAGGGCGATAAGACGGAATGTCAAAATTATAGAAGAATTGCACTGCTAGATGTTAATATAAATTAGTGGCCACACTAATAAAACAAAGAATAGAAAAGTACGCAGAAACAACACTGGGAGATTACCAAGGAGGCTTCAGGAAAAATAGATCAACAACAGAGCAAGCCTTCATGTTAAAGCAGATCTTATACGGATGTTATAGATATAATTTTCCAACATATAAGCTGTTAATCAATTTTAAGGAAGTATATGATAACATAAAGAGAAAATAGTTAATAAAAGAATTGAAAATACCATCAAAATTAATCACATTCGTAAAACGACAATCCAAAACACAGTTAAATATAATGCGAAACTCAGCGATAAATTTAAAATAAGAAGGCTAAAACAGGACGACTCGTTATCATGCGTATTATTTAATCTACCTCTGGAAATATTAATTTAAAATAATGGGCATAAATAAAAGGAACTTTATTTATAAGAGTCACCAGTGCCTCGCACACGTAGATAATGTGGTGTTATTGGCAGGAAGCAGGAAAGAACTCCAGGAAGTCGCATAACAACTAATGGAATCTGCATGAAAAATAGATTGTCAATTCAATATAGACAAGACAAAATTCATGGAACTGAAGAACAAGAAAAGCAACCTTAGAAAATCTTAGTATTACGAAACTAAATAGAAATAAAAGTTTTGGAATCTGAAGAAGTAGAAAACTATATGTATTTGAAAGTTTTGGTGGGAAATAAGTGTGAATAAGCTAGTAAAATAGATCTAAGGATAGCAAAAAGTAACAACTGTACAGGAGGTCTAAATAAAATAAGAGATATCTAGAAACACAAAACTTAGGATTTATAAGTCGGTGCTAAGGTCAACATTACCCTATGGGTGGGGAACCTGGATTATATATCAGAAAAACCAATTGAAAATAGAAACATGGGAGTAGGATATATTAAGAAGAATACTTTGCGGAAATAATACAGTACTAGGATAGGAAAGAAGAATGAACATAGGATTATATCTATTGACTGCATAAAGAAAATTCAACGGGGGTCTTCATTAAAAGTAAAAAATTACAATGGGTAGATCATCTGGAAAGAATAAACGGGGGAAGAAATATTAAAGATGCGACCTGGACGGTACCAGAAGGAAAACGGAAGAAAGAAATACCGGGAAAAAGATGAATACAGTCAGAGGAGGAAGACTTGATAGAAAAACAGATTAGAAACTGGGGAGAATTGGTAACAGACAGGAAAAGTGGAAAGAGCTCAAGACCTAAACGATCTGTTTAAGTTTTATTATCTTAGATCGATAGTATGAACAAAAACAATGATAGCCTAAGGTGTTCCTATCTAAATTGCGTTTGACCGGGTTTGACCGGGAAAAAATATGGAACGTGCCCGAAACGGATTCGAACTACACTCTAAAATTCTTTTTCCCGGCTACCCCTGTAGATGTGCGGCAATCTCTCTAGATTTTTAATAAAATAAATACCGATATTAAATGTACAAGCCTGATCTCAAAGAGCTTATGCACCTCCGGGAGCCTTAGGCGCTGATATCTCGAAGCGTACACACATTTTCGCGTGGAATAAGCAAAAGTTAATTATTTACTTTACAAATGTAACATTCGGTAATAGTTCCAATTTGATAAACGTTTTGCAAATGGATACTGCAAACTAAAGCGACATGATCTGATAAAATGTGTTTGCTAGATTTTTTTGGTTTGTCCCTGTAACATAAGACACGTGCTTTTTTCCTATTTATTTGTTGTTTTGTATGGATCGTAAGCACTTTCTTACTAACTGTTTTCAAATGATTTCTTGGAATTTAGGAAGTAATTAAGATATATTTAATCGTGCTGTATGCACAGTATTCGAGAACTTTTTGGGTGTTTTACCTTTTAAACGATTCTTTTTATTCACAGTTCGTCACTACCATACTGTTTACATTTGATACATTTAGCATGGAGTGAAAAATTATGACAGGCCAACATGTTCTACGTACAGATAATTTGAACGTAACTGATTAAAGCCAGCTTTGGTGCTATTATAGTTATTGATTATAGTTGATTTTCTATTGTTTCAGCTTATTCTTTCATAAAAATATAGCAGTTCAAGTTTGTTGATACTTATAGTTTCCAAAAGAGCCAAATCTTATTTTTCTGTTATTTTGTCACATAATTCTATTAGTAAAAATTTCTAAATTTATTTCACGGATAATAAGTTAAAATTCGTTTTCCTCATAAGCAATTTGTACTTTTAAATAAAACTTATAATTTTTTCGAATTTTATGTAGTTAAAAATTATACTTCGCTGATGAATAACGAATTTATTACACATTTTTATAATTGTGAGATTTTTAAAGATTTAGTTCTTCATAATTTTGAAAGTCGTAGAACATTCTGTTAGATATTGTAAAAAATATTTACCGATTACTAAAGCACCAGATCCTAGTAAATTTTACCAGAACAGTCTAAACTGGACATTGGTTAAAAATAAAAAAAATTTAATAAAAACTGTCTTTTACAATTAAAAATTTTAAATTAAAACTTAAAAGAACATTATACAAGACTATAAAGTCATAGGCGATTTATTTAAGAGAACAAAAGACATATTCATTAGTAATGCTATGATAAAAATGTATATATGAACTAATTTGCCACTTAGTTGTTTCATTTAATTAAAGCGCTCACAAGGGCTATAGAATATTGACAAATTTGCATATATATTGCCTTTTTCCTAGCTTTAATTATCTCTGTGACTTTTTCAGATCTTTGAAACCTGCATTTATTATAGATACTAGCAATTAATATATTATTATTAGTTTATAAAATAAATTACAAATTAGCTGATTTACAAGTGCTTTAAAACTTCTTAAGGATGAAATTGTTTCAATTAAGAAATTTCAAATACTAAATTATTATTTACACATGTGCTTTTAATACTATTAGCATTATCAAATAATAATTTTTATTATAATAATGATTATTTTTGTGTTTTTATATTAATTAAAGTAATTGTCTTCATTAGTCGGTTTATCAAGGTTTGCGTAAACATTACTTCCTATTCTAAGCGTTTCAATAAATATAGTGCCTATATATCTGCTTTAAATAAATCAATGTTAAATCAAATAATAATGTTATTACCAAATTATAACTGAGTAGCTGCTTTTATTATTATATTAAGTTACATTTAGTATGTCCTAAATGCTTTTATCAACAACAAATCGTATAATATTTTATTATTTATTTTATTGTATTATATATTTATGATAAACCATAATTTTTAAAGGTTAGTGAATAGAAAATTAATTCGGCGACTACAATAAGTCAAAATAATCATTTTAAAGTTGGCAAATTAAACCCCATTATATAATTTGTACAGATTATAAAAGTAGGCCGTGGACAGTTTTGAGGGTTAGAACTGGAAAAGTAGCAAGTTGTGACAGCTCTTTCTACATAAAACTACTCTGTATGGTGAATAGTACCCAGACATTCCTATAGTAAATGAATTTGGCTATTATGCGTACTGAAACGTCATAGAATGCCATAAGAGTGCAGAATAGCATATGCAGGTCGTACATGTGTGTTAGATAGACAATGAGTAAGTCTGCAAAGTCGAGTGATTTTAAAGTGACATAAGCATTGGGTGTCCTCGTTGTAACTAATCGGTTCCTAAAATATCGGCCTTGCTACATGTGCCGAAAGTAGGTGTAAATTACGTGATCGTAAAATGGAAACAGAGGATGTGCAACAGCCGTGAAATGAATGGTAGGTCGCGCAAACTGTATGATCATATGCGTCGAAATTTAAAAAGAATAATGTTAGTTACGGTTTCGGTGACAATGATCGCTCGTGACTTTCGTAATGTTTCTGATATTGTCGCTACCGCCAGAACTGTTCATCTGGAGCTGAAAACATGGGTTTTAAGGTCGAGCGATCGTTCACAAGTTCAGCATAAGCACAGTCAATATCAAATGTTGTTTGGAATGGTATAAAGCTCACCGTTCCATGGAACGATAAATTTTGTTATACAATCTGGCAATCTGATGGACGCGTTCAAGTTTGATGCGGGAATTATATAGGTTTGAGACTGTTTTTCGTAGTTAGGCCTGAGTTTTTTAGTTTCTGCAGCCAAAAGGATAAACACTGAAATATATCTTGGTATTCTTAACACCTCTATGCTTCCAACTCCCTGACAGCAGTTTGGAGGACCTTTCCTGAACCAATAGAATAACTTTTTCGTCCACGTAGAAAAGGTTATTCTACTACAAGAGAACCCCGCAGGCTTCGTCGACGAAGCTTGATCTAGGCGCCAGACAGTCGTGTAGAACATTCCACGTTTTGCGTATATTTAACACTACAAACAATAGAAACATTGGGAGGACATGAAAACTTTCATATTTGAGCATTACAAATGCTACCAATGTAATTTAGCATTGATGTCACGGTGTTTATTAAAGAGAGGATTAAACACAATACAAACCAAACAGCATAACAACAGTCATCATCTGGTTTTCTGCGACAATAATCAAAATATTTAAATAATTCAAAAACGGTTAAAGTTAGAAGGCTGACTTTTTGCGCCGAATTAGCAAATATAGTTGTGAATGTGGTGTGTAAGTTTCAAGGAAATCGGTTGAAGCGTCTAGGAGGAGATAGAATTGTAAGTTTAGAAAGTTAGGGAGATAAGACAAATATTACTTAAAGATGATTTGAAGCGATAGGTATTGAATAACTGGACTGGCCTTTACAGAGCCCCGATTTTAGTTGAAATGGTTAGACTCACTACTACAATTTAAAGCAAATTAGAAAGCAATTTCTACGAGCATATATCAAAAACTGGTGGAAAGTCTTCGTAGACGAGTGTACTAATATTCTATTAATACACTACACATAAGCCTTTGATGCTACAATAGTGGGTGTTTGAAGACCTTTGACCATATAATGTAATATACATATAAATACAGAGTGAACTAGTTTATAAGTGAATGATAACGTACTACCTACAGTGTTTTTTTTATTGTTTTACTAGCAATTAACAATCAGAGCTAAGTATAAATACAATATTGTTCTATGAGTTAATGTGATCACATTTATTAACGTGAGGGGATGTTATCCCGATTTATCAGAGCTATCCTCCTTGTAGATCATTAGGCCATTTCTTCTTTTTTAGTCTTCTTGGAGGGTCCTGATGCAGGTTGGAGACGAGACTATTTGGGTGGACTTGAAACCGTAGCAAGTGACTGTTACTCTTTACCGTACGCCCATCTTCTACCGTTGTTATGTTAAAGTCATTATGCAATGTCAAATTGCTGACATACCAGGGGGAATTTACAAGCATTCGTAGGGTTTTGGATTGTACTTGTTGGATAATATTGACATTTGACTTGCAGAAGCAATCCTAGAGTTCAATGCCGTAAGTCCAAATGGGCTTAATTACTACTTTATACCTTGTTTTCGAGAGAGACATGATCGTCGGCCTAGCGACCAGTACATTTTCTTGATTCGCAAATCAATTTCCTTTCTCTTCTTTAGTATATGGAACTTCCACGTGAGTCGTTTATCTAAGTGAAGACCTAGATAACGGGCCTCATTTGCTTGTGGGATAGCTGTATTATTCAGATACACTGGTAGGCACTTTGCACGATTTTGAGTAAAGTTAACATCAGTGCTTTTCGTTTCGTTTACTTTGATTCGCCATTTATTTAGCCAGGTCTGTAGAATAGTTAAGTGATTTTGCAGTTTTAAGGAATCTGTGTTAGGATTGGTGTAGCTAGAGAGGAGGACAGTGTCGCCAGCAAAAGTTGCAATGTATGTATCTGCAGTGTATAATATATAGAGCTAAGGTTTAAGAATGCTCTCTTGTGGCACTCCAGATTTGATTGGGTGGAGGTTAGAATACTCTTGTCCGTATTTTATTTGAAAGCCTGAAGAAAGGTTTGAACTTCATCATCTGGTTCACTGGAATGGGGAGTAAAGACTTCAGTAAAATGTTGCACGAACCGATCTGCCTTTTCCTGGTCTGTTCTTGCCCATTCATTGTTTTGTTTTCTTATTGGCGGATTCACGGTCTTATTTGCTTTAGAAATTTTCCAGATTTATGTGCGCGGGAAAGTGTAGTTAAGTAGTGTTGAAAGGTTTCTTGCTTCAACATTTTAATTTTTTTCTTCATAGTATTAGTTAATCTGTTATACATGTTTTTGTCAGCGGGATTGTGCGTTCTATGCCATTTGGATCTTGTCTGACGCTTTAGTCGTATTAGCTCAAGTATTGCTTTGGGAATATTTCCATCCTCTCGTACCATATTTGTAATCTTCGGCCTTCAGTGCCAAGCTGCATATTGCACAATTGTGATAAAGTGGTTCGTTGCATCCTCTATTTCTTGAGGGGTGTGTAGATTGATACTGGTTTGTAAGTCCACTTCCAGAAAACATCTATATGCCTCCCAGTCTGTTTTTGTGTTGTACAGTGATGGCCTAGGTTATCTTTTGATAATCGTAATGCTTATTGTGGAGATAACTGGCGTATGGTCAGATGACAGGTCAAAGCTACTAGCTATACTCATTTAATTAGATGAAATACCATGTGCTACAAAAGAGTCCAATAGGTCTGGCACCTTATCAGGGTCCGTGGGCCAATATGTAGGCTCCCCAGTTGATAGATAGCCATAGTTTTTTTCACGTAAATGTTTATATAGTACTCGATCCCTTGTGATGATTAGTCATGAACTCCAGTATGTATGTTTACAGTTGTAGTCGCTACCACATATAAAATTGCTACCAAGTGACTGAAAGAACAGTTTAAAGTCTTATATGGTAATTTTATGTTTTGGTGAACAGTATACAGCTGATATTGTGATCGGATTTGGTAATTTGCAAACTTGAATAGTGGTTGCTTGTAGAAATGGTTCTTCATTTATATATATAGAACAAAAAACGAATGTGAGCTAAGACTGGTAGATTACATTAATTTTTATAATACAGAACGTTTTAAATTACAAATAAAAATTAATCTTAAACGATAAGTTATTTTTAATTTATGTCGTAATGCATTGTTGTTTCTTTAAAACAAATTTTATCCGCTTATAAAAAGGTCACGCTATATTGCTTTGAGGAATTATCAAACGTTTAATAGGCTGCAAAAATTGAGGCGATTAAAAATAATCTGCAGCAACATGTGGCGATAAAATCAAACATCGTCACACAGAACACTAAAAAATTAGCAACTGCTATACTGTTTAACATTTTGTCATGTTATTATACGTTCAACATATAATGAGTTTAAAAACTCCCGTTTCCATTAAGCCTTCTGTATTAATTAGATTAATCAATCTGCCTAACGTGTAATATCTTTGTCATACTTCTTTAATTATTCAAAATTATATTAAACAATTTGTTATTCAAATAATTATGAAAAACTGTTTTAGATTTGATGTAAAACATTTCATGCAAATTAGACTTTTTCTGTAGTCGCCTTCCTTAATTGCACTTGAGCAGTAATTGGATGAACATCATTATATCACTTAACTACGTTTTCCTTAACCTACATATAGCATCGACGAGGCACTTTAGATTAACATGAACAAATATCTATAATTAAACATTGCATCTAGTCATGCAGCAGAATCTCTAAAAGTAGTTTTATATGTTAAATAAACTATGCTTTTTATTTTTGTTACGTACTTAAATATTTTAATAAAAGAACGCGAGTTAAAGAATATTCTTTTTATAAATTTTCAGTTACCTTACTTTTTCTCTGATTAAAATTAAAAATTTTTATGTACTGATAAATCTTGTTAAAGTGGAATAAAACTTTTTTGCGACGACGATTCATTGCATCTATTTTATCGTCGCAGGTTCGTCGCCAGGCCCCGTTTATCGTTGCCGTTTCATTGCCAAGTCACTTATTGCCGCTATTTTAGCAACTTGAAAAAGTACGTTGGCAGACTATGTATGTAATTTATAACACAGACACAAAAAGTTTTATGCGTCCACCTACATGCTGATTAATTTACTTGTTCTAAACCAATTCTTATTATACACTAAATTAATAGATTGATGCAAAAGTTTCCGGCTACAGCTTTAACTATTATAAAAAAATTTATTCCTTCTATGGATTTTTTTTTGTTTTTGCTTCCTAGCCAGCTCCATGGTGAAACAAAATAAACAATGTCTACATTAAAATGCGCGCGAGGAAACGAGCTTTTAAATGGTACCAAAAATCAAAATATTCATAGAAAAATAAAAATTTGTTTATAATAGTTAAAGTTGTGGCCGAAAACTTTTGCATCAACCCACTATCCTCTTATCTTCCCATAAGCTTGTCTTGTTTTAATCGATTATTGACGCAAGTATATGGTGTCTGCCGAAAGTATCGAGCCATTGTTAATATAATGCAAACAATTTGCGCGTGCGTGGTATAAGCTGACAACCTACAATAACTAAGTAAGGAAAGCAGTGAATCTACATCGCATTTTATGCTTAACTGAAACATTCGTCAGTAGAAACTATTCGTATGGTTCAGCAAACTTTTGAAAATTAGACAATGAGTACATCATGAATAAAGGCAAATAATAATTAGTAGCTTCATCACGACAACAAGATTTGTTGTTTTGTATATTGTAGCATTTTTACTAAATACAGAGTCCAGCAGAGGAGTAAGGTGTTTTTGAAAAGACTCCCATGAGCGCTGGAAAGTTTTAAGAATGGTTAATATCTACTCATTGACAGATGCTATTTCTGAAGTACTGAAGCCTTGGTCTGTAACACATCGCTGTTTACTTACAACACTCTTATTGCAATAGGTCGTTCTGTGTTGCTCACATAGAGACGATTTCGTTAAAAACGGCATACTATTATGAAGTGGGTAAATAATTTTAAAACTACATAATCTTTGAGAACGGGGATTGCGTGGGGTGGTGATTGAACTGTACAGACCCCGGAAAACATTGAAAGGGCGCAACAAGCGGTGAAAGCCAGCCCTCGTCGTTCGGCGGTAAGTCGCGCTCGCGCTCTTCGGATGTCAGACAGGTCAGTTCGCAGAATCTTACACTTAGACCTCAATTTCCATCCCTACAAGATTATGGTTGTTTAACAACTGCGGCAAAGGACTTCGTGAGATGACAAAGGTTTTCAGAAACGATTTTGGATTTGCTGATAGGCAATATCGTGTTTAACCACGCACTGTTTGGTGTAGTACGTTTTGAACCTACATTATTGGGCCTTACTTTTTCGTGAAAACGGACGAACAGTGTCTGTTAACACAGATCACTACCTTGCCATGTTGCGTGATTATTTCCTACGATAATTTACAAAACGGCTTATTAACCTCAACACAGTTTGGTTTCAGCAACATGAGGCGAATTACCATACATTAAGAGCAACAATGATTTTTTCAAAACACCATTTTCCTGGACGCCCAATTTCTTGCGTGGGGATGTAGAGTGGCCTGGTCGGTCACCAGACCTGTCAGATTGTAACTACTTTTATGAGACTATCTAAAAGCTAAAGTTTGCATAGAGGAACGCCATACTCTTGAAGTCCTTTTCGAAACCATAACGAGAGAAATTTAAAAGGTTCCGCGTGACATGCTTCAAAGGAGTATGGATTATTTCGTCACCCGGCTACAAGAATGCCTCGACAAAAATGGACAACACCTAACTGATGTGATTTTTTGCAACTGATTATTATTTTTTTGTGTTTTGTTATATATCCTCAAATGAAAATATACTAGTAATGTACGAAAATAGTAAATTTTGAAATTTGTTTAAAAATAAGTGTGCGACAATCTTTTCAAGAACACCGTGTATTTTTTCCATATTTTCAGAAGAGTTAAAATTATTTTTAATAACAAATTTAATATGACTTAATATGACTGAGTACAATATGTTTTTTAATAGACACTTTTTAATTTGTTATTACTGTCTTTATATTTACAATTTTAGCAAAAGAAGAAACAAATTTCTTACTGTATTTTTTTGATAAAGAGAGTAAATATAACAAAATTGTGGTGTCATGGGCAAACTATACAGTATAAATGAAAATATAATACAAGAAATTTGACTATCTGGCGATCCTATAGATTTTTTACTAGTAAATGAAAGTAGCTATTATTGTACAGAAAATACAGTGAAAAACATTGCCTATGTGATAAGTGACTGCATAGTTGAATTATTGCTAGCTGATCATATATTACTACACTGTCTAATAACGTGCATTACAGAAAATAATTTAACGCGAAAGAAACGAAGGGTGTGTTGCATGTATAGGCCTTCGTTACTCAAAAATTTTGTAGTCACAATGTAACAAGTTACACAAACAACTACAAACATCACTAAAATGGTTTATTAGTGGAACTGCTTCACTCGTATAAGATTTTTCTAAATTTTATGGTCATGGTAAAAGCAGTATGATAAAAAGTATAAAATTAAACTAATATGTGTATATGTAGTTCAACATTTAACCCAAAATACATCAATTTTATTTTAGAATTTAAAAATTGTTTCTTTCATTTGAATAAAAACATATAAATAATATTTAGCGGAAATGACATTTGCGATACGTTATAATAGTAATTCAAATTTTTCGTTAAAGCCAAAATGGCAACTGCTTTAACTTTTCTTTATAATAATAATACAGAAAACAACTAATGGCCACCCATGTGGGCAAAAAAAAACTTGAAAATAAAAGGCGACCTAGTTTATACCTGTAGCCTAAATTACAAGAGCAATTTGGAAAGAAACCTCCCTTTGCACATATTCCAGAAACAGAGGGGATAGCGATGCTTGTCTTGTAATGCTGCACGATATAGTTCAGTAGACAGTACGGAGTAGAACAAGGTTGTGTGTAGTTTTGCTCATCAGTTGGAAACGAAACTCTCGAAATTTACGATTTATCGTAAACTGTGTTATATTCACGGACCAAACGGGACGAATAAAAGTGTCGTGCTTCAATGGTGTCGCATAATTAAAGATGGACGCACTAAGCTGCATGATAAGACAAGAAGTGACCGCCCATCTGTAGCCAACAGTGGCTTATGTAATACCATTTTGGCTATGACACTGAGCTTCAAGGTGCCGTTACAGGGTGGTTTCATTCCTAGGGGAGAATGTTTTTGTAGAAGAAACTTTAAACCTTGTAAGACGTTATGACAAGTGCCTCAATTTGCATGGCGATTATACCAAAAAGACCTTTTTCTCCTTTATGTCTGATCCACTTAAAATTTTTATATCAGTCTCTATGAAAAATATTGTGCTTCTAAAATGATTAATGGGCAGATAGGCACACAAGGGACAGAAACACATATCAAATGAATAATAACATTTTAGTGTTTAAATGCTTTCAGTACTACATATAGATAAGAAAAAAAAAACAATGATACCGAGAAAGTGTGGCATACATCAAATAAAATTTGAAATTTTAGGAACGCTTACATACTTTAAAATAGACATAAAAACTTAATTAACAATTTTTAGAATTTTTTTTTTTTTTTAATACAACTAATGCTAGTGTAGCTCTACATGTTATTCATGATCGTGTGAAAGTGTACATTTTGCATGTAAACCACTAATAATAATATAGTCTTCTAACTCAAATTATTAGTTTATTGCGTGATTTGAGTTAATATAAAGCACGTATTACTTGTTAGTATCCGTTGGTGGCACTGTAATTATTAAATGGCCTATGAAGTTATACACTATCACTACTTAAGGTATCTGCTAATAACTTTCTTTTTAGTCTGGTATGTATTGATCCTCACCTTCATCTGCACATTGAACTGCACCATTGCATGTATTAATATTTTGATAAAATTTCCTAGCAGTTCTAATACAGAATCCCTGAATATAGAAGATACAGTATTTTCTTTATAGTTACGAATTTATAACATTCTACTCGGCATTGGTGATTATAGGTATTACCTTGGTTTTACAGTTTTAAATGTAGCACACCATATGGATGAGTCATATGATGTAATCGGTCTGATTATAGAAGTATATATTAATATTCTACATTGTGATTTGTGTTAAATTTTTGTTAAGAATTGGGTAAAACATGTTGAGTCTGGCATATCTCTAAGAGTTTTTTTTTACATATATGATAGATCCAGGTAAACCTGCTATGTAAATTTCACATTAAATTTAATGTACCATTTGTTAAACTAGAGATGAGTTGTTATAGTACTTTTTTGGGGCTTTTATGTTGCACGGTGAACATCGTGGTTTTGCATTTGGATAACCGTATTATCGGCGTACAACGCAAGGATACCATTAGAGGTATCTGGAATGTCCGACATAAACATCTTAAATAACATGGGGTCAAAGATGTATCATTGGGGAACGTCAACGTTAATGTAGTGAGTTGAAGAAATATGTTAATTGATTCATACTTGAAAGCTTCGTTCAATAAGAAATGATATGATAACATATCAAAGCTACATAAAGGTCGTGTTAATAGTTGCCAACTTATATACTAATTTATTTGCCCAAACACCATCAAAGGCTTATACCACATCTAGAAATATGACAATAAATACATTTTGTTCTCATATCTTTCAATCTTATTACTAGTTCTCAGGATCTGGTAATTTGTCAAGTGTGAGGTTTTAAATGGCGAATTGGTGGCGTGGGAGAATATAATTTAAATCTAGAATTTTATTTAAGAGAGACTGTATAACTCTTAAGGATTTTCGACGCAGCTGATAGGTTAGTAGTGGATTTTTTAGGTGTTTTCCAGGATTTGAGAGCATTAGGTTTTTAATGTTGAATATTTGGTAATTTTAGGGTCTTTCCATTTTTTAACATTTGATATGTTGTTTGACTTCGAATGAAAAACTGGACCTATCGCTATTTAGTTGCATTGATTTTGTTGACTTCTTGTTATATCTGATAGATATGGCCTGTGTTGTAGCAGTCATCTATTATAGCAAAGGCTTTTTTTGAATATGCAAATATTTCGCATTCTTGATTTGGGCTTGCGACAATTAGAATTGAAAAGTCTAATTGAAAAAACTAAGGTTTTTTGAGGTTTCTTATAAGTGATAGGGTGTTTGCCTCTAGGTTTATTTTTGGTATGTCCCACAAATTGGCAATTTGTACCATCGCAGAATATTATTACTTCTGGGTTGTGATTAAATAGTTACTAAGTAATATAGTAATCCATTTAGATTAAAAATTTCTATAACTTATATAGATTTTTCGAATTTTTTGTTATTTAATAATCAAATGGTTTTAGGTGATTTTTTTTTTTTGATAAATTAAATCATCTTTGATTTTTTTTCTCGATAATGAAGATTAGAACATTTTTGATTATTGCTGAGATGCCTGTATTCTCAGAGTTCCGGTAAATTTATTTGCTAACTTAGTAAGACCTTTGTAATCACTGATACCCGTTAAGTTGGTTCTTAATTAAGTGCTTTGTATGACATAGTGGAATGTTGCTTTACTGTAACTAAAACAAATTATATTTTTTGGTAATGAGCATCGTTTAGTATAAATATAGGTGGGATTTTAGCTTGATTGTTAATTTGATTAAGCCCATTTGATAACGACAGGTGGCTAACATTGATTTACGAAGTATAAAATCTATTTTATGTTACAACACACATAAATAAATATTTTCAACGAGCTTCAAAAGTTCGTTACTGAATTCTATATGTCTGTCTGTCGGTCTGTCGGTCCGTCACAAAATTTGAGATTTTTTAAAATTTGAAAATGGATTCTTATAGGAAATTTTACGTTGATTACGCTCGAATAATTTTCGAGATATTCAACTTCAAATTTCGGGAAAATTTTCCACATTACGATTTTAAATGTGACTCTTATAAGAAATTTTACGCTGAATTCGAAAATGAAGTCGAAAAAATTCTATGTCGAATAATTTTCGAGATATTCGATTTCGAATTTTTAAGTTCGTTCTGGGATTGCTTATAGAGCAATGTCTTCGCCGGCTCCATGTTTCATTTATGTCATTATCATTAGGTGATGTTGGAAGTCGTTTATTTAAATTTTTATTTGGCGTTGGTTGAATCTTGGGCCTCTTATAAATCGCAATTGGTGGATTTAATACAAAATTATTTATTATTTGTGAGTATTGTTTATTTTAAGGTATTTAAAAGTGTGTGCTTGTATTTGGATTATTTATCGGCACGCAAAATTGATACTTGGTTATTTAACAGACTTTAAAAGTAGGTAGTTTAACACATAAATTAAAAATATTAAAATACTTCTTTTTCTTCACCGTATCCCCTGTTAACTTATACGGGTATCGGGTATTCTTTAGATGTTTCATATATCTAAGCTTTCTAATTCTTTCGGTTTCTAGCACATACTTTTATTTAGTTTTGCGTTTTTCCTCCAAGTTATCCCATTTTGATGACTTAATCCATCCAGCAGGTAGCAGATAGGTACTCCTATGCGATCCCGTCATGGAACAGACCTATTACAGGGACGCGACCCTGCCTTATGCGAGCAATGATTTGCCCCTACCTCCACTTCTAGGGGAAAATCATTTCCTACCCTTTACACCTACCCATCTCCCCTACCTACCACATCCCTTACCAAACTCGCCAACACGTAATGGCAAGCGTGGCGTTTTAATGCCAAATACCCCTCATTCTCTTTAACTATGGTAATGTCAGTATCCAAAACAAAATTATCCCAGGTGGATAGAGCTCAAAGCTCAGAATCCCACACTGATCTTTCAGTTTGTCCCAAGGATCTGGGGGGGGGGGGGCAAGACACTGATACATAAGAAGAAATGTTCACTCCTGGTAGCCACCTATAACTGCAGATCCCTACTAGATGATTCACAACTATACGATCTGGAAAACGAAGCAAGTAAAATTAATTGGGACGTATTGGGACTTGCAGAAGTAAGGAGAAAAGGAGAAAGCTATATCACTATACCATCAGGAAATGCACTAATGTATAGCGGCCATGAAAGCGATAGTCAAAGAGGAGTAGGTTTCCTTGTTAAGAAATCAATAATACCAAATATTATTAGCTTCAAAGGAATATCTGAACGAGTAGCGTATATGATCATAGAAACATCAAAGAACTACAGCATAAAAATAATACAAGTTTATGCACCTACTTCGGCATATACTGACGATGATGTTGAAATATTATACGAGGACATTATAAATGCGAGGAAAGAGGGAATGTCTAATCTTGATATAGTCATGGGCGACTTCAATGCGATTATAGGACATATAAAAGAGGAGGAAGAATACATCGGAAAATATGGATTGGGCGAAAGAAACCCAAGAGGAAATATGCTAGCAGCTTTCTTGGCAGATCAAAATTGTACGCCATGAACACCTTTTTCAGTAAAAAGCCCAGCGCAAGTGGACGTGGATAAGCCCAAATGGGCAGACCAAGAATGAAATTGACTATATACTCTCATCCAAAAGTTAAGCATAAACGATGTCACAGTCTTAAATTCATTTAACACGGAAGCGACCATCGGCTCGTAAGGGCAAAGGTTACTGTTCAAAAGTTTAACAGATATAAATATAGATATAAAAGAACGATAAATGCCCAGACACTCAAACAAAACAGGGAAACCTATCAAAAGTACATACGACAATCATTGCTATTAAAGGAATATAATGACAACAATCTAAACCAAATATCTCGTGATCTGACACTAGCATTAACAGAAGCGTCGGAAAAATCACAAAGACGACATGCCAAAAGATAAATAAAATTACTCAACAAACAAAACAAAAAATAGAAGAAAGAAGAGAGTTATATAAAGAAGGAAAATATGCAACTGATGAATATCGAGAAGTGAGAAAAGAAGCGAGGCGTATGATAAGAAAAGATTTAGAAAAATTCTATGAAGAACAAATAGAGCAAGTAATAGAGGACAACAAAAGCATGAAGTGCCTGAAAAGAAGATATGGGAAACGAGAAATCATTGTAGTGAAAGACTTCCCGGAACAGAAATAAGAAACACAGACGAGATCCTAAAAACTACGGAGAAATACTATAAAACACTATATGGGTCGCACATTAAACAACCTGAGGGACCAAAAGGGAATCCTAAAATAGTAAATGTAGGATCTGAGGATATGCCGGAGATCAGTGAAGACGAAAACAATAAAGCGCCGGGAGATGATAATATAATAATAGAAATGATCAAAGAAGCCAAAGAAATAGTAATCCCCAAGCTAAAAATCCTATTTAACATGTGCCTACAACAAGGGAGAATACCAGATAACTGGGATAACGCCGTGATAGTAATTTTGTTTAAAAAAGGGGACGCATTACTATTACAAAATTACCGCCCTATCAGCCTAATTTCTCAAATGTATAAATTGTTAACAAAGATCTTGACTAACAGATTATCACAAAAATTAGATGATTATCAGACAGTAGAGCAAGCAGCTTTTAGAAAGGGATATGGTACCTGTGACCATTTACTTACTGTTAAAATTCTAATCGAGAAATCCATCGAATATAACCTGCCTTTGTTCATGGCTTTTATTGATTATGAGAAGGCGTTTGACTGCGTTGAACACTGGGCAATAATGAAGGAACTTAATTGTGCTAGAAAAGATTCCCGATATACAGCACTGATAAGTAATATATAAAAACACGCTACAGCAACAATTAAATTACATGCATATAGTAATAAATTCTCAATTGATAGAGGTATTAGACAAGGAGACACAATGTCTCCAAAATTATTTAATTTGGCACTTGAAGGAATATTTAAAAATCTGGACTGGTCAAATAGGGGTATTAATGTAAATGGGGAAAAATGAATCATTTAAGATTTGCCGACGACGTAGTTCTATTTGCAGACAACAAAAAATAATACAAATTATGATAAACGAATTAGAAAAAACGTCTAAGAAAATAGGTCTAAAAGTAAATTTGAATAAGACGAAGACAATGTGTCTTGAGAACCCACAAATAAACATAAATGGAACTATCCTAGAAAATGTCAACGAGTATATATATCTAGGACAAACTGTAACATTAAGAAAGGATAACAGAGAACACGAGATAGATAGAAGAAGACGTCTGGCGTGGGCAGCTTTTGGAAAGCTAGCTTATATTTTAAAAAACAACAAAATACCCCAACGCTTGCGAACTAAGGTATATGACCAATGTATACTTCCCATAATGACATACGGCGCTCAAACATGGACATTAACGAAACAAGTAAAAACAAAACTGGAAGTCACTCAGCGAGCAATGGAGAGAGCAATGATTGGAATTACAATACGAGACAAAAAGAAATAAATGGATAAGAGAATAGAACTGGGGTCGCGGATGTAGTGAAAAGAGTGACGAAATTGAAATGGGAATATGCAGGACATACAGCTCGGATCAAAAACAGTAGGTGGAACGTTAAAATCCTCCAATGGAGACCATGGACAGGCAAGAGACAGCGTGGCAGGCCAATAATGAGATGGCAAGACGACATTAAGAGAGTAGCAGGACTGCCATGGATGAGAGTCGCACAGAATCGCGCTACATGGAAGAATTTGAGGGAGACCTATGCCCAATACTGGGCGCAATGAGGGTTAAAGGAGGAGGAGGAATCCATCCAAGTTTGCCTCGGTCTTCCTCTCTTCCTTTCCTTACTGCTTATAGTTTCCATAATTTTTCTTGCTAGTTTTTCACTAACTATTCTGTAGAGATGGCCATACTATTCTATGCAATCTTTCTACTTTTCTGAAAATTGACTTTTGCTGTAGGGTAGTTCTGTTGATTTCATTTTTTATGCAATTTAGCTTTGTTTTATTTGCTACCTTCTTTAGGATTTTTATTTCAGCGGCTGTCAAATTTGATTTGTGTTTTTAAAGTAAAGCATTATTCGAGATAGAATGGTATTATATATTATTAATTTGTTCTTCTTACTAATCTCTTTTACCAAAGATGGTTTTACTCAGTGAATAGTACGCCTTGTTTGCTTTTCTCGTTTTATTGGTTATTTTTTTACCAATGTTACCATAAACAACTTCCCTAAATATTCTATCGTCATTATCTCCTCCAATGTTCTTCCTTTACAATTTAGATTATATGATTTATCTATTATTGTTTTATTAAGAATCATTACTTGACTTTTTTGTTTCTATTTTGTTTATCCATTTTAACATTTAACATTTTTTGCATTTTTTTATCATCTGCCAATAACATTATATCACCTGCATGTAATAGTACCTCGATTCGCATTGGTATCATATTTTTGTAGCATATTATAGTTTCTAGATCTTTATTTTTTTCTCTAATGTTCTTTAATGTTCTATCCATAACTTTTCTAAATAATAGCGGGCTCAATCAGATATTTTCTTGTTTGATTCCTACTTTTAGTTGGAAATTTTATTATTATTATATACCTTAGCTTTGACATTCGTATATAGACTGTTGCATTTTTGTTTATTTTTTGGGCGTCTCTATTTTTCCAAACATTCGTTTAAGACTGCCTGTAGGTCTATAAAGGATATGATTATTTTTTCAAACTGTTTGCATCTTTTTCTCTGTTAAATTTTTTGGACTATAGATGTTGTCACATGTTTGTCTGCCTGCCCTAAAGACAGCTTATTCTTTATCCAATTTACTTTCTCCTAATTTTTTGATCTATGATTCTTGTATATGTTTTATATATCACTGAAAATAGGCATATTGCTTGGTAATTTTCACAGTCCGTTTTATCTCTTTTCTTATATATAGGAAGTATTAAATTATTATCCCATGCATCAGGAATTTTATTTGCCTTGTGTGATTCCATCCTTTTCTAGATTCAGTCAGTCTATTCTAGTATCTTCTACCCACTTCATCATCTCTGGTTCTATGTTATGCTCTCCACAAACCTTTTTTGTTTTAATTTTGATTTATTGCTTTTATTACTTCTTTTCTATTTATATTGTATGTATCTTTGGATAGTTCTTCTTGTATCAATTCCTTTGTTTTCCTCTCCGTGTTGTTTATTTATATCGAATTTTTCATTAAAGTATTTACTCCACTTTTCTGCCATCTGTCTCATTTGTTAGCAGTTTATTATTTTTGTCTTTTATTCCACTCTCTTCTTCACCGAATTAAATTTCCAATGTTAAAAAGCTAAGAAAGATTTCAAAAACACGTTCGCCCATAATCAAGGTTTCATACAAACGAAAGATGCCTTATTTTTATTAAAAATTTACAAAGTAATTATCGACTATGACTAATTAAGCGAAAACTAGATGGTAGGTAGATAGTAAGAAGTTTAAATAATATGCGTAATAATATAATGAAATCAAGAGGAAAAAAAGATTAAAGTTTTCTATAGAGCTTAATTGTTAGCCTAATGGCGATATGAAAGTTTAAAAACACCTATATTTATTTAAGTACTTACATATACAACTTTCGAATCAAAAATCAAAGTTTATAAGTTACTGTCCAAAATAAAGTATATCTCTTAAATCCTTGATACAACCAAATATTCAGTTTTCTTTTGAAATTAAGAGTATTGTATACTTGTTAATTATTGCGGTGAATCTAATAAGTACCACTCATTTGTATTGGTCAACAATTACATATAAGTTAAATATACTTAACACATATATTAGTTAACAGGACAGAAAATTAAATCAGAATTTTTGTAAGGCAAAAAGGAGGATGGCCAAAACCCTATGGACGCTGGACCCCCACGTAAATCATCGTACGGTACTTTGTAGTACATGTCAGGTCAAGTTCCAAGCTCAGTAGCTAAAGCCAGATTCAGTTTTAGCTTGTGATCGCGATAAATCATATTAGAGCAGACTGTCCCCTAGCATTAGACACTGAGATCATTTTTTTACAACTCTCCGTACCGGCGCTATGGCCTATTTTTTCTAAGTTTTAAGGTCTACATCTTTATTTAGAGAGGTCGTACCGGGTTGGTTCCTTAGACAATATTGCTTAGGGCTTTCAATTGATATAGGTTTCGTCTGAGTACCCGAATTTTTTATTTGGGTCTCAATCTGCCCATCCTCATTTATTTTGACGAACTATAAACGATAAAGCATTTTAAAGAAAATAAACTTTGTGAAAATCTAAAATCGGACTCATCTATTATACGAGGTGTGTTCAAGTTCTAAGGCTTCCGATTTTTTTTTCCGAAAATGTCTTGCCCAAGATTATTAAAACTTTTGTTACTTCTCAAATAATCTCCGTCTAGACGTACACAGTTTTCACAATGTCGTCGCCATGGTTCTATGGCTGCTAAAAATACCTCTTTAGGGCTATGTTACATTGCCACTCGCACAGCCTTGAGTTGGTCGGTCAGCATTTGTGGGACCCACTTTGAGGAAACATTTCTCATTTTTAAGTCATCATGCAGAATGGTCTCCACAGATCCTATAAAAATACCAAACTTAGAAGCCATATCTCAGACAAACTTAATCGACGGTCTTCCATAACAAGTTGCCCCACACGTGAAATCATAGTTTTGGTCTGGCAGGTTCGTAGGCGAGGCTGCTTTGGTTTATTGTCACAAAACTCTTGACCTTCTTTAAATTTCTGCACCCACAAACGTACATTTTCACATCCATAGCGCCTTCGCCGTATGTGTTACTCAATTGACGATGAATTTCGATGGGCGTTTCACTACTCAAGAGGAGAAACGAATAATTACACATTGTTTTTGAACGCTAAAGGTCACCATTTTAAGTATATAAAACAACACTCACTGTAATGGCGGTAACTCAACCCACGTACATTGCCGGTGCTATCATCTATATTACAAATTCATCTTTCTATTTTTTCTCGCTGGAAGAAATTTGGAGATCTGAGAACTTGAACTCAGCTCGTATTTATAATTATTAAAACTCATCAAATCTGTAAAGTTTATTTCGGAACGTTAACTTACAAGTTGAGGCGTAAATTCCATATTTCTAAATACACAATGCAATGAATTAAAAAAAACATAATTACACTGCAGAAGACAACCAAAATTTAAAATTATGTATAAAAGTACCACTATGTCCAAGAATATATTACTGATCAAAAAAATCATTATTCTCAACGATGAAGAGTATTCTTTTCTAGTACAACCGTGATTGGGAATAAGAACTTTTATACTAATAATATTTTGGTGTGCTCAAGTAATGAAAAGTTTAAGGGTACTGCTACATTTGAGGCTAAATTTACTTATGCTAAATGTGAGAAGATAAACAAATGGCATTGGACTTTATATTATAAATAATTGGTCAAAATTTGGTCAAATTTACCAACGTGTTATGACACTAAAGCTACTTAAGAATAGATAAAAACAAACATATTTATTTTGTATCAAATCAAATAACCCACCACATCAATAGAAATCTTCTGGTCGCTTTTGCATAGATTAGTTTATGATAATGCTTGCAAACCTACAACAAAAAGTCAACGCCATAGAAAAATTAAAAAATAGTATAAGATGTTTTAAATATTTTCCAGGAGGTAATGAACAACATTAAACTTAAGGCAAATTAAGAAATACGGACAAACTACAGTTTTGAATTAATTTTTTATAGTTATTAAAATTATATATAATATAAATAATATAAAATATAGAAATATACAAATAAAAATTTATGTATGTTTGTGGTATATCTGAAATATTACAAAACATTTAAATACTCGGTGATAATATTTTTTATTGATATGTTTGCCTATCTATAATATTGTAATACTTTTGCTCCCGACGGTGGCGAATAAGACGCGCAAATTTATTAAAACTACTTATTTATTTTACTTACAGGCGTTCAAAATCACTTAAGATTGTTTATGTAAACAAAACATATAATTGATATTTATGTTGCACTCCGGTAATTAAATTGGCTTCACTTAGCTATCGTCACTTGAATTTCCCTTGATCACCAACTGCGCGATGATTATGGCTATTTGGAGTCTACCAGAAGGACCGCAAAACACCTAAAAATGACGGTTTAAAATCGTCTAGAAGTTTTCCTTTGTATGAATCCTCGTATATGTGCAAGCGACAGCTGGATTTCTGGAAAGCATTACGTCGGTCGTCCGAGCGTGCCAGGATGCAACAAAAACTGCGATTGCGGACAAATGGTATGTGTACGAGGACTGTTCAGACTGTTACTTAATATATGGGGGATATATACACACGCTACTCATTTGAGGGAGATTAATCCCTTAATGTTACTCCAAAATAAGAACTGGGACGATTCTATTGGCTTTTCAGTCTTATTGAAGCTTATTAAGCAACAGTTAAGCTTTAGAAGTTGTTGGCTACTTTAAAACTCGATTTTTTTTAAACCGGTACATATAATGCATCTTATCTTCTCTGATGTGGTATATTAACTTTCAGTAAGAGTCTGAAATATTAACATTACCTTTAATGATGTTATTTGCTGATAATGTAGTGAAAATGCGAGTGAGCTTGGACGTTTTTGGTTGTGTTGAACGGTATTATTTTTTTTGTAAATTATAATTATCTTCAGTTAATAACAGAGAATTGCTTTCTTGTAGGGAGCTACTTATTTTTCATTCTTTGGGTTGTTTACATTGTATTTTTGTTTAATTTTTTTTATATTTAGTTATATTGGCTAACTAGTTAAATTACAATTGTTATATATTGGATAAATAGAATATATCAAGTTTAGAAATCATAAAGGGCTTAGATATTAAGCATTTGAAAGATTATAGCTTGATATACGCATGATTAAAATTATATTTATAAAAATTAATTAAAAAATATATGCAAAATTCCGTACTGTGGCTGTATTAATATTAAAACTGAAATAATTACGAGGTAATGACGAAAAGTCAAACAAGTGTATAAAAGAAATTCATAAGATATATAAAAACCTCAACAAAAAAGAAAATGGTAAGTTGGGAGCTATAAAAACTAGTAGTTGATGGAAGAAATAGGAAGAGATAAGTATTCAATTATTCAAGCGAAATTATTTAAAAAAAATGGATTAACAAAACACTGAGTGTACATTATAGAAATAGACATCTATAGAGGTAACAATTGTTTACAAGAGCATTGACCACAATATTAAATTTAAAAATACCTTGGTAAACTACAATAATATAAACTTGAGTGACCCCAGAATGATTCTCCCTTGAATATTTGCCAACTTCAGCCACTTGTTGTTATGTCGCGTTTAAACTTAGTAAACTTGTGTACGATTAAAATAAAAACAAAAAATAAAGCATGAGGTGTGCTGTTCTAATTTAAACATGAATAGGTAGGTAAATATAAAATATAAATATCCTCCTTGGAAATAGTAAACATGAATAATACCAGACAATTTGCTTATACTTTTTTACAGATAAAGTATTTTTAAAAAATCTGGCTCAGTCATTACTTATTCAAGTCTATATTAATCTGCAGTTTTCCTTTTCTCAGATTTTGTGAAAAAATATCGACTATTTTATATTAAAGAATTTGTAAGTTTTAGAAAATTTTATAATTTAAAAACTCTAAAATACATAATACAGAATTCACAAAAGTAGCATTTCAATAGATAAATTTATTTTACACACGCCACATTTACATAAAATTAATCTAACCATTGAATTTTAGGAAATTTGAAAAAAGCTTTTTGCAAACCAGAGGTAATTGGAACTTTTATTGGGATTATCTAGCACAAAAAAATTTAATTTGTTTGTTTTTTAATAGCAAGTTTTATTGGATGGTCTGGCAAAATGTCTCTCTTTGAAGCTTCTTTTCTTCCAAACGAAGAAAAACGTCAGTTCCTTTCAGGTAGCGATTTCACACCCGAGCTTTTAGAATTTCCCATTAAAAAGAACGTTTATTAAGTTATTCTGTAGAAGTTCTAAAAATGTTTTAAGGCAAAAGTTCAAAATGTGAAGTTGTTCATGTATCACTAAATACGATGCTGATAATGCTCCTTTTGGTGTTGATTGGCGTAGCGACCAGTGGTAGCGTTATGTCTATTATTTTGAAAATGTAACTAGCTATTATCCTTTCTGTATTATTTCATGGTTAAATTTGTGTATTTCTCTAATGGTTTGTGAATTCCTTTATCTAAAAGTACTGAAGAAAATATAGAATTATAATCATATTTTAATGAATAAGTATTAATGATGATTTTTTTTAATTTCAAGTAATGCACCTAATCTTTAAGATTAACTAACATTTTTTTATGTCCTAAGTTACTAAAGTATTTGTTAGTCCAGATGTTTCCATTGACCCATCCTAGCTACTGAAACATTTTGCACACATCTCTGGCATGGCTACACTTGCACTTACACTTTACACTACACTAGCTCAAATGGTTTCGTTCTTTTGAGCCTGCGGAGAAGATCTTGATTGACTAGAAGTTGTAGGGCTTCTTGATTTGGATGTCTATGAAGCCTCTCCTCGTGGCTTCTGGCAAACTTCCTGATTACGTCCTCGACCATCTCCACCTGGAGTTCCCGATGCAGATCCCTGTCTCGCACGTACCAAGGGGCATTTACCATATTTCGTAGAACTCGATTCTGGAATTTCTGGATACAAGAGTAATTACTCCTTTTTGTACAGCCCCACAGTTGGATGCCATAAATCCATACTGGTCTTATTACCTGTTTATAAACTAGTACTTTATTTCGGGTGGATAGTTGGGAATTTCTTCCCATAAGCCAGTACTTGCTGTTATATTTCAATTTTACTTCGGTTGCTTTCTTTTTGACATGCTCTTTCCACTTCAATTTTGCATCTAGATTTAGTCCTAGGTATTTGGCTGTTCCTTGATGTGGAATTATGTTGTTGTTCAGATTTACTGAAAGGTGGTTTATTTTTCTATTCGTGAAGTTTACACGAGCAGATTTTTCTTCATTAGCCTTTATACGCCACCTTTTCATCCACGTATTTATTTCATCAATTGCGCCTTGGAGCTTGGCCGTTGTTTCATCTATATTATCTCCTGTAGCTAATACTGCGGTGTCATCCGTGAATGTAGCTAGTTTAACATTTTCTTTTTCAGGAATGTCACATGTATACAACAGATATAGTACTGGCCCAAGAACGCTTCCCTGTGGGACACCTGCTTTTATTATTTTGAGTTCAGAAAGCACGCTTTCCTGCTTAATTTTTCGGTCTGTTAGGTACGAGTCCAAGAGCTGGACATATTGCTTAGGGAAGTATCTTTTTAATTTCATTAGTAAACCCTCATGCCAGACTTTATCGAATGCTTTGGCAATGTCTAAAAATATCGCTGAGCATATTTTCTTTTCCTCGAGTGCTTTTTCTATCACATCTGTAATACGATGTACTTGGTCTACCGTAGAGTGTTCATTACGGAACCCAAATTGATGTGGGGGAATGAGTTGTTGATCGTCAATTGTCGTCTTCATTCTTTTTAAAAATAACTTTTCAAACAGCTTTGCTATTATAGGTAACAATGATATTGGTCTATATGAACTTACATCGTTAACAGGGTTTCCCGGTTTGGGTATCATAATAACTAGCTGTTTTCCACAAAACTGGGACATGTTGTAACCTAAATGTTGCATTTATCAAGTGTGTAAGTTTCATAATGCCTTTCCTTGGCAACTGTTTAAATATCTTCCCACTGACTAAATCGAATCCCGGAGCCTTTTTTGGGTTAATATTTTTTTTATTTCTCTAGATACTCCTTTGGGAGTGGTTAATGGGATATCTACCATTCTTGCAGTTGGTTCTGTCTGAGCTTGCATTTGAATTTCTTCTGCGTTTGGTTGGAAAATGTCTTCTAGATAAATTGCGAATGTGTCTGCTTTTTGTTTGTCAGACGTTGCCCAAGACCCATCTTCTTTACGTATCGGTGGAATATGTTTTATTGGTCTGTTAGTTCCCTTAGTAGCTTTCCATAATCCGTGTTCAGTACTTTGATCTGCCGTGATTTCTTTAAGGTAGGTATTCAGTGCTTCATTCCTAATTTTTTGAATTTCCCTTTTGAGTTGTGATGTAAGAGCATTCAACGTATGCTTATTTTCTCTTGTTCTCGATCTCTGCCACGTCTTTCTGGCTCTTCTCTTTTCTTTTATTAAATCTATGATTTCTTTTGGGTAATTATTCCTTGTCGGCTTTCTATTTATTTCTGGTGTATTATTCCATGCTGCGCTTTGAATATCCATAATAGATTTCTCTGCTTCATATTCAAGTTGCTTTTTTGTTGAAATTGGTACGTTTAGTAAAATCTTTTCGCTGAGCCCTGTTTTAAAGCCTTCCCAGTCGGTAAACCTATTAGTTAGTGTCGGATTTAATTCCCTAGTCGCTATCTTTTCCTGTAACGTCAGCAAGATAGGGGAATGGTCAGACATTAAGTCATCACAATCTTGGATCTGTATAAAATTTGTTGGTATTTTTCTTCAAATATAGAAATCCAGTAGATCTGGGATTTTTGCAGTATCCGTCGGCCAATACGTGGGTCTACCGGTTGAATGCCAACTACCTTTAAGTTCCAAGATTGCCTGATAAAGGTTTTTACCCTTAGCTGTCGTCAATCTCGCCCCCCAATGTGTATTTTTAGCATTGAAGTCTGCTTCTAAGATAAATCTTTCACCTAGAGTTTGAAAAAAGTTTATATAATCTTCTTTTTGCAGATTATGTCGAGGTGGGAAGTATGCCGCTGCTACAGTAATCAAATACTTTTGTGTTTTGATACATATACTAGCAGCTTGTATTGCCTCTGTCTCATACTTTTCTTTCTCATAATGAGTTATACTGTTTTTAATTACAATAGCTGCTCCTCGTCTGGCTGTGTTCTGTGGATGTAGGGCGTGATATACTTGGTAGTCATTTAGTTTAATATATGTTTCGTTCGTGAAGTGTGACTCTGAGATTAGACATATATCAATATTTTGAGTTTCTAGGATAATTAGTAACTCTTGTTGTTGCAAGAGTCCGTTAGCATTCCATTGGAGTATTCTAAGATCATTAGCCATAACTAATGTTTAGTTTTGATGTTGATAGCGTTTTCTAATTTAGTTAATCTTTCTAAGATCATTTGATTAAATATTTCTTGTTTTCTTTCCCGCTCTTCCATGATACTCTTAATTTGCTGGAGCATTAGAGTTGAAGTGTCAGTGCCAGACTCATCTCGTTGTGTTTCGTTCTTTGTCGTTTGGGCGTAAGTTATATTCGGCTCTACTCTCCTCTTTCTGGAATTTTCTTATTAAGTTTTTTGTTTCTTAAGTTTTGGAGGGCTATCGCTACGCTGCAGCCTCTATAATTAGCTGGGTGTTCCCCTCCACAGTGAATACACTTGGGTTTCGTGTCTTTCTGCTTTTGGCAGTTTTTTGTATGGTGCTTTCCTGCACATTTGACGCACCTGGCTTCTCTGCCGCAGTAATTTTGTGTGTGTCCATATTTTTGACATTTTTTGCATTGCGGAAGTAATGTAGGCTTTTTAAATGCTTCAATCTCCACTTTCATATACAATATTTCATTAATATTATATATTTTTTTAATATCTTCGTCTTTTCTAAAAGATAACACGTAGAGAGGTAATGGCGTCTTATCTTTCCATTTGAGTAGCTGTCTCACTTCTAAAATTTTGAAGCCTTTAGTTTTTATATCCTCGAAGATATGTTCAATTTTACATGTTTGATGTAGTTTTCTCACGACGACTTTGATCGGTCTCGTTTGTTTATTTTCAAATGAGTACCATTAAAGTTCAGTATTGTTAAGAAATCGTGTTAGATTCCTATAACCAGTTTCATTTTCCACATTGAGTTTTACATTACCTCCCGAAAGCAAAACTGCCTTATAGATTATTTCATTTTCCTTGAGAATTTCGACTAAACTGTTATAGTTTTTTAAAATTATATATTAATGATGATTGACAACATGTTCGGTGAAACGAATAAAATGCCCGACTAGAAGTGATTGTTACCTAGCATTCCTTAGTGAAGCCGACCTCAAACATGCTACCTGAAAATAGTATTTCCAGTTGCTGGAAAAGCTGAAGCTGGCGTTATCCTGCCTATCTTATTGAACCCTTAGCGGTTCACTATTAATTATTGTTGCGTCCATATTTAATGTTTTTCCAAATTTAAAACTAAGTCTATTAAAGAGTGTTTCTAAGTAATCTAGAATTTCATCTACATTTGGACAGTTAAATATGGGAGCTTTTCCTAGAGAGAAAGAGCTTTTGCTGTCTACATAGTGCTGGGTTTCTTAAAAAAATCGTTATCCACTTCAATATCATTATGCCTCACTCTTCTTTTAGCAGAAAATGTGATTTTGTATTATTCATGGATTAATAGCTAATTTTTTAGAAATAAATTAAGATCTTTCTACTGCCTTTGTGTCCATATGATACTGTTCGTTTTTGTTATTCAGTAGTTTGACTGTTATTTTAGAGCAACACCTTGTCAGAGAGCAGCTTTGTTAGTAATGTCGAGTGGCTTTTAGTTTTTGGTTTTCTGTAAACATACCTCTGGAAAAAGTCTTGTAATAGGTATTGACAAAATCCTCCACATTGTAAATCTACAAATACTGTTCGTCTTAAAAAGTTTAAATAAGGCTTTCCATTTAATGTATAGAGGCCTAAAAGCTAGAGAATTAATTTATAAAAAAATACTTTTACTATATTTTTTATTTAACTTGTAGTATAGCCTAACATAAAAAGAAAACTATATAAAATGTAACAATTTACATAGCCGGTCTTTGTTTTATACAAACTTATAAATGTGTACAAATGTTTATAGCTTATTTTTTAGTCTACTTAAAAGAATTTTTAAGTGTGATAGAATAAAAGCATTTTATATTAAAATCCTATTTATAATTTTATCTTTCGCATATATTATCTTTTTCGTGCACTTTTTAGTATAGGTTATGTAATCCTTATATATTATGATAATTAAAAAAGTAATGCAATTAATGTAGGTTTTTAATAGGCACTTGCCAGCTTATTAATTCTTGTTTATGGTCCACCAAGCTGACCATTTGCATTTGTTTTTAGAACAACTCGTCAACTTTTTAATTTAACTTAATTTAATGCAAAAATGTACAGCCATGATTATAAATTAAGGATTTAACAAAATTTGAGAGGAAAAAGATTAATGATGGGAAAATAATAAGGCAAAGCCCGTGTCAGTAACAAGGTAAAAATCCTTCCTGTTATTGTTTGGAAATGTGTATCTCGCGAGGGTTATTGCTGTAAAAGTGTATTTTACCTTTTACACTCATTTTGATAATGTTTTGCGAAGTTGGGTCGCTACCTACTTTAAACTTAATAATATTGCCGAACAAGCGGTGGCCTAAAAGCTTCAATCTTACAAAGTGTTATTGTAAGCTATTAACTAAGCCTTTAAAAGACTACACACTCTACATTCGTCAAACGACGGCTGACATAATTTATATACTTGCAGATTTTTAAAACACATTCTATTGAAGCCAGCTTAGAGACGAGCTCTTCTAGCATGGTGTAAGCAATATTATGCTTGGGTCGACAACTAGCAGTGATCTGCATTGTTCATAAACGAGTTTTAGGTTTTTTGTTAAGCGACATGCATGATACACATAAATGATGGCAAAATCGTGATTTTTTCTATATATTTTATAGAATTACTGCTGCCGACTAGATATACCAAGATAAGATTATTCAGTGATACGTTCGCCTTTTTAAGGAGAAGTGGGATGTGCTTTCTTATTAGGAGATAATAATGCACGTTACTATCAAGTAGAATTTGTAAATTGGTCCTTATAAACAGAAGATATCCAGACGCACACGGATATTCCATATTAACACTTTTATGACACATGAAGTTTTCCTTTCGTGCCAAGTTATTCCAAAATATGTGCGACTCTAAATTTACTGCACATCCATATTTTCTTTCAAGCGCAATAACTGATTTATTAGGTTTTTTATTGTATTTTATTTAATTACACATTTTACATCGATTTGGTTCAGATGAAATAATTCTATAGGTCTGAATTTTCTTGATACTTGCACATATTTTTCTGCAGAATAACTTCTGGTTTTACCTGTGTGTATTTAAAATGTGGTAACAGTTGTATCTATAACAAAACTTAAACCTGTATCGCACTTGAATCAAAATTTAGACGTCGGTAATCATATATTTTTTCGTAACTATTTATTTAACAATCAGAACAATGTTTAAATTTTGTAAGCTAAGAGCTAACGACCGCTAGATGTACTAGCGGGTAAATAACATAATCTGATTAGCATCTATTGATGCAACTTAAGTTTAAGTCTTATAAATTGTCTTTGTCGAAAGAACTTGAGAACTCACACTCACATTATGTTTATTGTCCACAATTTTTTAAGTCTTTTATTAATCCTTGATTTCAGAAAGGGGTTTGTGTGGGTTTATAATGTTTTGTTATGGGTGGTGACTTTGTCCTGGATTGCTTCCTGGACCGTCGGTGATGAGTATGATTTGTTAGATACCATTGAACATCTGCAATCTGCCGAAGTATTTTTGATTGGCTTCTTTGAATTATTGTTACATTTGTTTTGGAAACACAGCCCCATAGTTCTACCTCATATGTCTAAATAGGTCCGATGACTGTCTTGTAAATTAGAATATTATTTTCTGTTGATAGTCTAGATTTTCTTCCTATGGGCCAATTTTCTTCTTGTTTTCGTTTATTTTTTTCTTTTTAGTATATTTTTTACATGTCAGCTGGCTATCTAGGTGTAACCAACCCTAAGTATTTTGCCGTTTCCGTTTTGGTATCTGCACTTTATTTATTATAACTGCTGAACATATTTGTTTACGAAGGGTAAATGTTACGTGTGTCGATTTGTTCTCATTTACTTTAATTTTCAATTTGTTTAACCACTGTTGGAGAGTTAACAAGTGAATCTGATGCTATTTGAGAATTTTGATGACTGCATAGAATAGCAATATCATCTGCAAATATTCCTGTTGTATTTTGTGTCATTGGCAGGTCTGACGTATAAAGAACGTAGAGTAAAAGCCTTAGCACACTACCTTGCGGCACACCGGAATTAATGGGAAAGTAATCTGATGTTTCTTCGTTTGCTTTGGTTTGGAACGATCTCTCACTTATATATGATTTTAGTAAATTATCAAAAGTTGGAGGAAATGTTTGTTTGATTTTGTAGATTAATCCAAGATGACATACTTTGTCAAATGCTATATTAATGTCAAGAAAGACGATTCAGTAGTATTGTTTATTTTATAATGCTTTGCTTATAATTTTCGTGATTCTATAGACTTGCTGCATAGTGGAATGAGCGTAGCGAAATCCAGATTGATCTCAAATCCAATTATGGGGTTAAAGATTTTTGTTAATTCTATGGAGTAATAGTTTTCTTAACAGTTTTTAAATTACTGAAAGCAAGATTATCAGGCGATAGTTAGCTACATCTATTAGTTCTTTTCCTGGCTCAGTATAGCATTATAAATGTAAGTTAACAAAACAATACCTTTTCTTGAAAGTTGTCTTAGAATTGTAACCGTTATTAAGCAATTTTATTTCAACCGTTAATTCCTTTAGGATAAATGGTTTAATATTTCGATGTGGCTCTAGAGGAATAGATAGATTTTGTTCAATTTCTTGATCTGGTTCATTGTATAATGGTTGAGAAACTGTGGTCATATGATTTGTGAATAGGTTAGCCTTTGCTTTATCACTCTTTGGGCAAGGTTAAGCGTAACTTCTGGATTGCTGACAAACATTGCATGGTTGTGACTCCAGTGTAGTGTGTAAGTTATTGATTTTACTTGGACTAGGAATAGTGTTTACGTTAAATGATGGTGTTTTTAGCGCTTTAGTCATGTTTCTAAGATTATTACTATGAATTAGCAGTTGGTAGTGTTTACATCCTTTATGGATGGTCTCTTCGGCATAATTCGCATGTATCTGGGGCGTCCTTGGTCTTTTTACAACTGAGGGTGCTGTGTGCTCCACCGCATTTAACACATACAAATATAATAAGTTTTTGAGTGACCGTATAACTGGTGTCTCGTGCACTGGACGATATTATTTTTTTATTTGGAGGTTCTATTTTTATCATATTATTATGAAGCTTTTTAATTTTGAACACGTCTTTATTATTATATATCTACAAAGAACATATTTAATGGTTCCTTTATTATTCTGTGTTTTGCATTTATAATATTTCTAACTTTATATCTAGTTCTTTTGTAATGTCATCTTGTACCTACCTTGTAATGTATGTAATGGCAACAATGTGAGTTCTTTTTCTTTATATTTGTATCTATAATGTACTATGTTATTCTTTTAAAGTATTGTACTAGTTTTATGTAACCATCTGTAGTATTGCATTTTATTTCAACAGTATTGTCAGCCAAACTTTTGGTGCAATATTTCTTATTATTCTTCTTATTTGTGTTATCATGTTTGGCTAATTTACCAGTCCGTAAACAAATAATGAAGAAGGGGTTTTGGGTTTTTGTGCTGGTATTCTTGTACATTTCTGTTTGGTGCTTTTTACTTTCTGCCACGATGTGCCAGTAGAGTGATCAATTTCGTCTTGTCCATCTTACTAGTTGACAACATTATCTGCAATTGCTGATGGTTGTATTCGTGCTGCGGTGAATTTATAATTGTAGTATGTGATAGGTTACTGTATTGGGCCCAACGCTAAGGAATGTTTGTTGCGATATTGTATTTTGTGGTGTGTTATTGTAGTTTATTGTAGTGGAATTGTTGCCTGCTGTTTATTATTTGAAATTGTAAATTTGTGTCTTTATTAAGGTACGCCACTGGCGTATTGCATGAAAAAGGATGTGCGTACATGTTCTCATTGGAGCTGACTCCTTATGTACTTTGCTTTATATTCCACTTGTATGTATGTAATAAGAATAATAAACTTAAAACCAAATTGTTAATAAATACACCTGTCCTTAAACAAGGCTGTGGATCCACTGTTGCGATAGCGCAGGTATCCGGGATAGCTCGGCAGGCACGTTCGTTCGGCTTGAAGGCGCGGGCCGAACTGGTAATCATATGTGATGTCATTTTTTAATTTATTATTATTATTATTAATTTAATACATACAATTTTAATAAAATTAGTTGATCTTTTGAAACTCAAGTATTTAGCAAACTTCTAAAGAATCCCCGTAGTAATCGAATCATGCTGCGATATTTTTGCGGTCACCTAGGATGATTAAACCGGATGCTTTACATGTTTATGTCACAAGTGCGCAGTTAATAATGATTTACAATTAGTTGCTCATACATATTATTTTAAAGTAATTTGTGCAAATATGAATTTTAAAGCCATAATTATTGCCTTTATTTCACAACGTTATGCCATATGTTATTATTTAAGAACTTATACTTTACAGTCTTCTAAATTATTTGTAGAAGCGAACCCACAGAGCATAACTCAGTGTTGCTGTATCGTTAAAATATGTACTTCTTTTATATTTTTATGTTTTTTCCTCGTATTGTGTGTCAGTTGATTTAATCCACCAGAAAACAAATCTTATTATAGGCAGTAATTTTCCAAAAGTGTTCTTAAATTATACATACTGCAATTATTCAGCTACTTTGTAAATATTAGTTTTATGTTTGTTAACCGCAGTAAATAAAATTAAAAACGAATTCTATGAATAACTCAAATGTACTAAATGATATTAAAAAAAAAATCACCAAGATCTAATTTTACGGGAATAAATGGAAAGGTAGAGAAATCAAGATAACAACGAGATAATAAAAAAATATGCAGGGTAAGTAATAAGCAAGAATGGTGAAAGACTCAGAACTAATATCCAATATGAATTAAAGCTTACTAATACATTCTTCCCACGCAAAGTATACATGAGAAAGACAGTTCTTGCAAGTCAAACAAAAAAAAATTAAATATATGATGCAAGTGGTAAAATAAGTATCAATTTTGGAACTGACCACCACGTTGTAGGGAACAAGCTGCTATATCCTAAAACAAATTAATAAAAAACCACAAATCAGCAAAAAACTAAAACAGCATATATATCTTTTGAACGTTATAAGATTTACCCTTGCAACAGCTAAGTATAAAAAATTTGTATGAAAGAATACTACTAAATGAAATTTATAATATTCTAGAATTAGAAAATGTAGAAAATAAAAATGCAAAAATATTAAAGACGCCATACACAAAGCAATAGGAGGAACCATAAATTAATATAAAAATGCGACCAACAAAAAGCCGTTTAATTCACAAAACATGTAAAAGCACTGCTAAACACATATAAATTTAATAAAAAATAAAGAATAATTTTGAAACAGGGGTACCTATTTTAAAGGTGCACAGTCGACAGAAGTATAAGTAAATAATCAAAACCGGATAGCAAGGTAAAGTATTTCCTGTTAATTGACATTGGTAAATAGAAAAAATATTTATTGATATTTCGTTTCCAATTTTTTATCTTGTGCCACTTTCTTCATAATGTCTTATTTATTTTAGCATGAGTTATATGGGTAAGTGCACACACATCCCGTGTCTGATACAGTTCATTATTTTTATTTTTTATATTAAAAATGCTGCACCTGTTAGATATATATCATAATTCTAATTTTATTATCGTATTAACTGTTACTCGCATGTTTTCTTATAACAAAGTCAAACAACTTTAAAATATAAATAACACTTTGTAAGAGTTACATAGTTACCATTAGTATTAAAGAATTTTAACCTGCTTTCTCTATAATGTGATTTAATTGTTTTTAAATGTGTTCACATAGCATGTACCACTATGTATATGCGTGGATTAGTATACAACTACTCGCCATTATATGTTTTCTAAACTTTCAATTTAAATAATAATAACAACATTCATCTAACATGACAGCTGTTCTATTATTATTGGGTCTAACGTATTAAATACATTTGTTAAACCTCAGAACGTAATGTTAAAAGTTTTATAAATATTTTTCGTTATAGTTAATACACTCACGCATTTTATTTTTCAGAAGAATTTTACGTGTTGCTAAAAATATCTTTTTACCTGATTTGTAAAGGCAGTTTTGCTATGATGAAATACTAAATTACATCTTAACAATAATAAGGAAAAAATAATTTTGTATCGAGCGTTCACAAACAACAGAATTAAAGCAAATATTAAAAATATTGTGAGAAACCTTATCAAAAACTATCAATTAATTTAAGAAGTTTTGCAGTTTTTACCAATATTTTATTAAACTATTCCTATTCTAAACTAATGTTATCACTATTGTAAATGCTGATATTAAATGACATTGATACTTTCACTTTAGCTGCACATCTGCATGGCTTTTATTTCTTAGTTTACATATTCTTGTGGTTTCTTTTGTAGGTTTGTTGGTTATTAACTGTTTTTCTTTATTTTCATGGTGGATTCTATAATAATCAATACCTATATTATATCCTGTTCTACTACCTACATTATTTATTTCTTTCAAAGTTATCATACAATCTACTATTAATTTTTCACCTCAACTTGGTAGTTATCTTGTGATTTTATGTTTGCGAAAGGGTTTTGGAATTAAGAAATTATAATCTTTGCAAAATGAAAATAGTCTAATTACTTCTTTCTATTTAGTAATTTATTTCTACACCCTCGCATTAAAATTCCTCATCAGTAAAAGAGTTTCTGTCATAATTTATAGTTATTCCGAATTTTGTTTTTCCCTTCTACTTTCTTATTTTTAGTAGGACAAGAAATATAATAAACGTGTTTTTTCACATCTTTATTATTACTTTTAATAGTTTTCCTAATTCCTGTTTTTCTAATTTCTCACTTTTTCCTTGTAATCATCATGTACAAAGCATTACTGTATTATCAGTCCTAAGGGCGTTTATAACTATCTTATAGATAACTGCAAAGTTTTATCTAGTCATGTAGTTCATACAAATAAGCATAAAACATGGATTCTTACTCGTAAAAATCTGATAAATGTTGAACAGACATAGAATAATAGACTACAGATATTATATTTCTCCTAAATTTTATAAACAATTATTATCCTATCTTTAATCCAATCAGTAAAATGATTCTTAAACTGTTGAATATGACATCTCTACCTATTTTAGCAAATACAACTAGCAATATGCTTGCTATTAATGACATATTTCTAACTTAAGCTGCTCTATCAATTATTAAACTATTTATGCAACATCGTAGGTCTTTTGTACTCCAATGGTTATAACTCCTAGTTTATATTTACAATAATTGCATTAAACTTTCACATTCTACAAAACAATAAATAGCTAAACAGAGATACAATTGTCTACCTATCCATCAGAAACGCAGTGATCTGTATTTAAATCTTAGTATTGCTTTAATATAGACTCATATATATGTTTTTATTTTATTACTAATTTAATTTATCTTCCTCTGCATGCTTTTCGTCATTTCTTCTACAATACATATTGTAAATTAATTTGTACATAATTTACTTGTTTATTTCTTTTGTTGGCTTAACATTCGTATTTGGCATATTCCATTATAAAACATTCATTGATTAAAGAACTAAACTTAACAAGTTGTTTATACAACAACCATCCTATAACTAATTAGGCGTAAGTATGTAAAATTAATGTAGACTAAATGCATAACTAAAAATGAATATACAATTGATAATATTTACAGCTTTCAAGTCCTAAATAAAGCTAGGGCTCACCTAAGTGTTTAATGAGACATACCTGACAACATACTTTAAAATCACATCTTACTTATCAACTATATCAATTTTTCATTATCAAAGGCATTTCGTAAAATTTCTTTAAAGATTGTTGCATTATGGTCATATAATCGTGCTATCAACCAATTTCTAGTAACCACCTTAGAACGAATCTAAAAATTATCAATAAAACTCTATGCTTTCATAATAATCGACTAACCAGAATAAATAAAATAACAGAGTGAGGAAGAACATGCTAGATGTGTACATAAAATATGGACGACCAAATTTGTAAATTAAAAGCTCGCTTTTTCTTTAACAAAGAATATTTATGCTTATCAAGTATGGCTAGCACTGTTCTAAAATAGTTACTCGATCGGTTAACACAGTTTAGATAATTGCAGATAACTGGTTCAAATGGAGTACATCTCAGATTAGTGCGTCACTATTTTTAACAATGAACCAACATATTGAAGACAGAGATTTGACAAAATCTTTATATTTATTTAGATTGTGTATATGAACTGGAATATCTACCCGATCGATAAATATAGATTAGAAACAGGCTTATTGTGAATCAATTTTATCAAAAACATGGGCCTACGAGTGGTACAAAGCGCTTAAAAACGGCCGAGATACTGTGGAAGACAACCTTCATTCCGGACGATCTTCGACCTCTTCAAACGACGAAAACATCGAAAAAGTGAAGGAAATAGTACTCGATAATCTCCATTCCGGTTTAAGAGAAATGGCACATGACCTCAAGGTCTCTCACGAGTCCGTTCGTTTAATTTTAGTGGGTAACGCATCGCCGTTCGGTTTGTTTCAAAAGAACTGAATTTTCTACAAAAACAGGTCTCCTTAGACATGCTGGATCGTGTCAATTCTGAACCCATATCCATAGAATGCATCATAACTGTTGATGAGGCATGGGTCTATGAGTTTGACATGCAAACAAGTGTACATGCATCAGAATGGAGGACAAAAAACGAGACGAAACCTAAAAAAAAACATGTCAAAGTCGCTCAAAAGCTAAGATGGTGCTCATTGATTTCTTCGATATTCGTAGTTTGTTCCATCATAAATTCGTTCCGGAAGGACAGACGGCTAATAAAACATACTATTTGGCTGTATTGAAACGTTCGCGTGAGAAAATCCGTCAAAAGCGGTG
Organism: Sinelater perroti; assembly: GCA_036346155.1. Lineage (NCBI taxonomy): Eukaryota > Metazoa > Arthropoda > Insecta > Coleoptera > Elateridae > Sinelater > Sinelater perroti. Next base: position 16,259,184 of record JARFIY010000265.1, read on the forward strand.
AGAATTGTGAAATAGCAATTCGTGTATTTCGCAAGACGATAATGTACCATTATGTACAGCAGCAATTGTGACCGAATTTAAGGCCAAAAACGCGACAACTACCATCCTTAAACCACCATATTCACCAGATTTGGCCTTGTCTGACTTCTTTTTGTCCCCGAAACTAAAATTTCCACTCCGTGGTACACGTTTTGAGTCGATCGAGTCCATAAAACAACATTCATATAAGGAGCTGAAGGCTATACCGAAAAGCGCCTATAAAAAATGTATCGAAGGCTGGGAAAACGCTAGCGTATGTGTTTTATTTAATAATTCCCGGTACTTTATTGACAGAGTGAAAACCCGCAAAACCGGAGAGACACGTAAAACAAATGTGTAGAGTACTCATGATTTTTGTATGACGGGAAGGCCATTAATTTTTGAAGAATACAATGGCTGTCTGAGATTATTTTGGGCTTCTGACTTAGATTTTTGACCCAGTTGTTTATACAAATATTGCTATGTGCTATGCCCTTCTAGTTATACAATAATTCCATCGTTATGCTTACAGCCATTCTCAGGATTTGGTAGATAAATTTCGATTTATGGATGTCATAGTAGGTTATTGAGCCTTCCTAACTTTTTTGTAACTATTGAATTACAACGATTTGGACAAAAAGGGGTCTAGGCTTATTTCTATACTTCACGCATATGTTAAAGATAAGGGCATAGGATATTTTAACTATGACAGTTACTGAGCGCTTACGCTAGTTGCGATATCACTTCTCTTTTCATCCGTTTAAAGTGCGACTTAGATAATAACATCTTAATTATAATTAATAAAGCATGTCTATATCCAAACACATTAGTAATCATAATTTTAATTAATAATGTCTAATTATTATGTTTATTACGTAGTACGAAACATAGTGCAAAAACCAAATAACGGACGTATTTTAAACATTTTCTATAAAAGCATTATTAAGATTCTAAAATGAATTTTAATAATTAGTTAACAGCAAGAGTAATGAATAAATTATGTGATATAAAAAAACATGCACTTTAAATGTTGTTCATGTTACGCGATACGTTACCAAATCAATAGAATAAGAGGAAATCAATTAGATTTTAGAAATAAATAATAACTTTTAAAATATTTTTGTTTACAAAAATATTTATGTTTAAAATTAACCAAATAATATTTCTATTATATGTAATATATTATAATTATAATATATTTATTTATTTAAAGATGTTCTCACTTCTTCTTCTTCTTTATGTTCCATCTCCGCTACCGAGTTTGGAAATCATCCTAGCAATTTGCACTTTAGAAACTGCTGCTCTAAAGAGTTGATTGGAGCTACAGTTATACCATTCTCTAAGATTGCGCAGCCACGACATCCTTCTTCTTCCCACACTACGTTTGCCCTTGATTTTTTCCTGCATGATAAGTTGCAACAGATAATAATGTTCCCCCCGCATCACGTGTCCCAAATATTGAAGTTTGCGCCGTTTAATTTCATCCAATATTTCCGTTTCCTGTTTATTCACTCTGTTTAAGACATCCGTATTCCTTATTTTTTCGACCCATGAGATTCTCAGAATTCTCCTGTATGTCCACATCTCTAACGCTTCTAATTTTTTCATAAGATGTTTGTTCAATGTCCGTGCTTCCATTCCATATAAAAGTGTGGAGTGAACATAACATTTTACTATTCGTAATTTAAGTGATAGGGAGAGATCTTTGCTGCATAGGACATTTCTCATATTTAAGAATACATTTCTTGCTTGTTCTATCCTAGAGGTTATTTCGCTGGTATTATCATTTTTATCGTTGACTATAGTGCCTAAATATCTGTATTTCTTTACTCTTTCAATCTGCTCTTTTTGAATATTTAAGTTAACGTTATAGTAGTTTCTTTTAAAGATAATCATAAATTTTGTTTTTTTTTTAGGCTTAGTCCCATTTCGTCACTAACCACCGCGATTCTTCTCATTACTCTTTCCAGGTCTTCGAGGGATTCTGTGATTATGATGGTATCATCCGCACATCTGATGTTATTGATTGCAATTCCATTAACTCCCACGCCCGCCGTTTCATTTTCTAATACTTCGTTTATTACATGTTCTGAATAGAAGTTAAATAGAACTGGTGATAGGACGCACCCTTGTCTGACCCCTCGTTTGATCTCGATTTCTTCTGATGTTCGGTTTTCTATACGTATTGTCGCTTTTTGATTGTAGTAAAGATTGGCAATAATTCTGAGGTCTCTTGTATCTATATTCTTATTTTTCAGCAATTTCATTAGGATGTCATGTTTTACTTTGTCAAATGCTTTATTGTAATCTATAAAGCAGACAAAGACGTCTTGGTTCATGTCAAGACACCGCTGGATTAATATATTATATGCCATAAGTGCTTCTCTCGTTCCCAGTCCCTTCCTAAACCCGAATTGTGTGTTCCCTATGTTTTCCTCTAGTTTTTTATATAATCTGTGGTGGATAATTTTAAGAAATACTTTTAGTGTGTGACACATAAGGCTAATTGTCCTATACTCGTTGCAGAGTCGGGCGTTATTCTTTTTTTGAATGGCTAGAAATGTGGAGATCAACCATTCTTCCGGAATAATGCCAGTTGTGTATATACTGTTGAATAATTCTTGTAGCGTATTAATATGTTCTTCTTCTAGCAGCTTAAGAATTTCACTTGGGAGATTGTCTGGTCCAGGTGCTTTTCCGGTTTTCGTATTTTTTATGGCATATTTTATTTCTTCTACAGTTATATCAGGGCCACTTTCTTCTATCTTCCCTTATCTTTAACTACTACTAACAAAAATAAATCTGATGTTAGACCCACACTGTCTGGCAAATAGCCATAAATTCAGAGTTTTTGTGAGTTAAATAAGATATTCTTTAAGCAGCTGTATTTATACGAACATAATTGAGCTCTAGAGGTTTACTTCCGTCCACTTCTTATGCAAAATAGTGTTAATTACTTTATAGCAATCTCGAAGATTGTTTAAATCGTGGGCACATTAACACGAGTCGTTTATCCATAATATTTTTTACATATCTTTTCAGGTGACTTTAATAATACGCGTACTTCAAAGATTTGCATTCATAACAAAATTTATTGACTAAGGAGCCATATTTTTACCGTCTCGTAAAAATAATTATAGCGGCTTAATAGCAAACATATTTCTGAGCAGATTTATTATTGCTAACGAGTGTATTTTTAAAACACCATAATATATTTGTACTGCTATCACTTGTGTTAAACCAAAAAGCAGTTGGGATATGTAGTTTTCACAATTTGTATAAAATACAGAGACCAATAATATATGTAATTTGTTTGACAAATATAAATATATAAAAAAATTGTAAAAGTTTAATTTTCGAATATTTGAAATGGGTTACTTGTATGATTCAAGTCGTGCTCTCTCATTGTAGTTATAATAAGCTGTAATGAGCGAGAAAGGACAAAATGCGCGAATTTTCAGCGCTTTAAAATCAAAATCTTGCAGTGCAAATTATATAAAACATCAGACGTGTGCAATAAAAAGATTATTAATAATTACAATAAAAATATATGGATGTGATGCAGTCATAGTGTATGCATATGCACCGAGATATACCGCAGTAAACCAAGTTAAAAAATTCTATAAATAAATTAGATGCTATTAAAAATTACCAAGGCAATTTTATGGCAAGCGTCAGCAATGGAAGGGTAAAAGTCAAGATAATAACAAACTAAAAGTAAACTATCCAAAAAAATTTTAACACATAAATTGGACGACAATAAAATAGAGTATAAAACAAAAACAGAGAACTACAAAGAAAAATAAGAAAAGAGAAAAATAAATTTTGAGAACAAAAGCGCAATGAAATGAATTCCTATATTAGTGAAGCAATATCGACAGAAGTATGGCAAACCAATAAAAACAATAAAAATTCATAGTAAAGTCGTTCTCATTAGTTGACACAAATAAAAAAAAGAACATTACGATCTCGTGTGTTAAAAGAAAAGTAGAATTTATAAATCCCAAAGTAAAAGAATAATTAACGAGGTATCTAAGTTGATAACATAAGAAAAATTAAGACAAAATAGAGAGAAATGAAGACGAAAAGATTACCAGGATCTGAAAATATTTTCTGCCAAATTTAGTAAAAGTGGTAGGATAACTGTTACAAAAAATAACGCACTTGATAAACACTTGATTGAATATAAAATATTGGAGTTATAAATTAGCCTGGGAAAACCCGAACACCTTATTATACCATAATTTGAAATCCTGCTGAGTAATTACGCTTATGTAAAACAGTTAAACAAATTTAAATATTTAGGAGCGATTGTTGATAAAGACGGTATAGGAAAACCAGAAATCAGACAAAAAATTCAGAAGGCATGTCGGGTAATAAGCTCATTTAATTAGATTTGGTAGGACAAAAATATTAGTAAAATGTTTGAAACATTTGGACGATAAGGAAAGGCGATAACAGAAGACTCACTGCTGTAGACAAAAGATTTTCGAAGAAATACCAGGATATAAAGAAGCCAAAAATTAAAAAACAAAGATATGCGAGAATTAATGTCAACGACATACAACAGACATTCATAGAATTAAAAAAAGCGTTAAAAGTGATTTGAAAATCTCATGTGCAAGGAAAAAAGAAGACACCCGAAGTAACTGTTTATATGAAAAGCACCAGAGTTAAATACGAAATGACGACCACTAAATTTTGGCATAAAGAATCTAAGAAAAAAAATTGCATATGACTGGGAAGGCAGCTTTATAATTTTTCGTACTATATGTACGGTTGAACCTGTGAATCAAGTTGTTTTTGTAAGCTTTTCTAGAACCTTATAAAATATTCATCGCAAATTAGAAGGCGTTTAAGGTCCAAATGTTTTAAACCGAAAAGAAGTCAGAGTTGGATGCAAAAATTTAAAGATGGACGAACGGAGCTTAATGATAATTCGAAAGAAGCAGACCATGGACCTCATACACGGATGACAACTGCACAATTGTCGAACGTTTGATTAGGGAAGATCGTCGCACTAAGATCCATGAAATTGCTGAAACAACTGGAATTCCTAAGAGTTGTGTTTATGAAATCATATGCAATCTAAACTTCCACAAAGTTTCGACTCGCTGGGTACAAAAAACCAATCCAATGAGTGCTTTACTTCAAATATCAACAGGAAGGGGGTTATCTTATTAAAAGCATTAGTGCCGGAAATAAAACATAGATTTACTAGTATGAGTTCACCCCGGAGACGAAGCAAAATGATATGGAAACATCATCAGCTCAAAGAAACTCAAAATTCAATGATTGCCCGCAAAACCATAGCCACTGTGTTCTGGAATAGGTCTACTACTTGAATTGCGCACAACCATTAACATCGATAGATACTGTGAAACTCTTCATAAGTTGCCGGAACGATTACGCGAATTAGTTAAACTTTTGCACGATGGCGCAAGACCCCACACATCAAATCAAATGTGTTCGATACAGCGGAATTGGGAGGTCCTTTGTGATTTTTATTTATTTGGACCAATAAAGAAATTTTTGGCTGGGAAGCAATTTGTGGATTTGGAAGATTTGTAAGACACCGTTGCAAACTACTTTAAGCAACTTGACAAGTAGCAGTACCGCGAAGTGATGTTTAAACTACTGTCGCGTAAAGGTATCAACGGTGATTATGTCGAGAAATAAACAAAAGTATGTAGTTTCTTATGGAATGTATCAAATATTTTCTGTAAATATAGATGTTAGTGTAATTTTGGCTTGTACTTTTAATATCAGACACCCCTCGTAAAATAGACACAACCAACTTAACTATGTGCTGCACACGTTCGCCTTCCTTATCACTTATAAACTTCTGTAGTGATATTCTAAACACTATTATTACATTCGGAATTAAGTCTTGTTTTAACATAGTTTTACATTTTATAGATTCTCACATCAGACGGCGTTTTGGCCCGCTATTCGTTTTAACGAAATAAATAATTACTTATTCCATTTAAAAGTAATGAAAATGTAAATAAGCAATAATTACCATAATACTTATAGTGGAAAACATTGTCTTGATAAACAAATTCACCTTTTTTGGGAATTATCTTATAAATATAATGACCTCTGCTTTTTTAATTCTTGCAGACATAGTCAGTTTAATGTAGTTTAAAAGCTCATATAAATGGAAATTAAAAATTTCCTATCTAAATGTGTAAAGATTTAAAAAAAAACATAGGCACAAGCTTCCTATGGAAACAAATAGTAGCTTAATGATAAAGTGAAAGTTTGCGGAATTGATCACTTGGTAAGGATAACAATTTTCCTCACATTCCTGTAATATTACGCTTGCGTGCCTCAACAGCAATGAAAGTAAAATGGTCTGAAATTTCAACATGCGTTACTTGGATTTTATGAAACAAACAAAATGTTTTACTACTAACTAATAAGTGACTTTCACGGAATATTTCGCAGTATTCTCGTGTCTCTCGGTATATTATTAAATTATGTACAAAAATGGAATATTTTAATTTAATGCTACTTAATGAAAAGAGTTAATTTAACTGCAAACTATTTGCACAAAACATTCGCTGTTAATAACGGTAAAATTTAAAAAAAGTATAACAATAATCATGTAGCTATAGATTCTGTTACATTAAAGCCATACTAACACCATATTCCTCATTCACACGTTTTGCAAGTATTTTCAAAAGAAAATAATTTTTTCTACATAGTATATACAGTATATAATTTAATTAAAAGAGAAGATGACGTAGTACTACTGTTATTTATAAGTGTGAGTTTTACTATAACGTAGATGAACAAATATTCATTTTCTTTCTAAATTCAAAGCAAGACAGTTTGTAATAGCATCATTAGCTAAAGAAAGTGTATTTAGAATAATTTAAAATTATTATTAACTGAAATAAGGCAAAACTATCACTTAAATAATGTATTATATCGATAAGGTAAATGAATTAGATACTTCAAATCATTTAATGAAGGTGTTTAAATGGTCGTATCCTAAAGTTAAAAAATATTTTTAAAAGTTATTATAAAACTCGTAAAAATAAGGTTCATAGATGTTTTCTTGGAGCAGTATTTAAAAAATGTTTATTACAACAAATGTTATTAAAAATACCTATTCTTATCTATTGACAAAAATTAGTGAGAAGAAATCTTGGCACTTATGGACAAACGAAGACATAACAAAAACAATAAGAACGAATACAAAAACACACAAAAAGAAATTCGCTATAAAATTCGACAGGCCAAGGAAGCTTGGTTTACGAAAAAATGCGAGGAGATCGAAAAACTAGAAAAAGATCACGACGCACATAATCTTCATAAAAAGATAAGGGAAGCATTAGAGATGTAGACATATAGGAGAATTCTGAGAATCTCATGGGTCGAAAAAATAAGGAATACGGATGTCTTAAACAGAGTGAATAAAAAGGAAATGGAAATATTGGATGAATTTAAACGGCGCAAACTTCAATATTTGGGACACGTGATGCGGGGAGAACATTATTATCTGTTGCAACTTATCATGCAGGGAAAAATCAAGGGCAAACGTAGTGTGGGAAGAAGAAGGATGTCGTGGCTGCGCAATCTTAGAGAATGTTATAACTGTAGCTCCAATCAACTCTTTAGAGCAGCAGTTTCTAAAGTGCAAATTGCTGGGATGATTTCCAAACTCCGTAGCGGAGATGGAACATAAAGAAGAAGAAGAAGTGAGAACATCTTTAAATAAATAAATATATTATAATTATAATATATTACATATAATAGAAATATTATTTGGTTAATTTTAAACATAAATATTTTTGTAAACAAAAATATTTTAAAAGTTATTATTTATTTCTAAAATCTAATTGATTTCCTCTTATTCTATTGATTTGGTAACGTATCGCGTAATATGAATAACATTTAAAGTGCATGTTTTTTATATCACATAATTTATACATTACTCTTGCTGTTAACTAATTATTAAAATTCATTTTAGAATCTTAATAATGCTTTTATAGAAAATGTTTAAAATACATCCGTTATTTGGTTTTTGCACTATGTTTCGTACTACGTAATAAACATATTAATTACACATTATTAATTAAAATTATGATTACTAATGTCTTTGGATATAGACATGCTTTATTAATTATAATTAAGATGTTATTATCTAAGTCGCACTTTAAACGGATGAAAAGAGAAGTGATATCGCAACTAGCGTAAGTGCTCAGTAACTGTCATAGTCAAAATATCCTATGCCCTTACCTTTAACATATGCGTGAAGTATAGAAATAAGCCTAGACCCCTTTTTGTCCAAATCGTTGTAATTCAATAGTTACAAAAAAAGTTAGGAAGGCTCAATAACCTACTATGACATCCATAAATCGAAATTTATCTACCAGATCCTGAGAATGGCTGTAAGCATAACGATGGAATTATTGTATAACTAGAAGGGCATAGCACACAGCAATATTTGTATAAACAACTGGGTCAAAAATCTAAGTCAGAAGCCCAAAATAATCTCAGACAGCCATTGTATTCTTTAAAAATTAATGGCCTTCGCGTCATACAAAAATCATGAGTACTCTACACATTTGTTTTACGTGTCTCTCCGGTTTTGCGGGTTTTCACTCTGTCAATAAAGTACCGGGAATTATTAAATAAAACACATACGCTAGCGTTTTCCCAGCCTTCGATGCATTTTTTATAGGCGCTTTTCGGTATAGCCTTCAGCTCCTTATATGAATGTTGTTTTATGGACTCGATCGACTCAAATCGGGTACCACGGAGTGGAAATTTTAGTTTCGGGGACAAAAAGAAGTCAGACAAGGCCAAATCTGGTGAATATGGTGGTTTAACGATGGTAGTTGTCGCGTTTTTCGCCTTAAATTCGGTCACAATTGCTGCTGTACGTAATGGTACATTATCGTCTTGCGAAATACACAAATTGCTGTTTCACAATTCTCACCGCTTTTGACGGATTTTCTCACGCGAACGTTTCAATAGGGCCAAATAGTATGTTTTATTAGCCGTCTGTCCTTCCGGAACGAATTTATGATGGAACAAACTACGAATATCGAAGAAATAAATGAGCATCGTCTTAGCTTTTGAGCGATTTTGACATGTTTGTTTTTTAGATTTCGGCTCGTTTTTTGTCCTCCATTCTGATGCATGTAGACTTGTTTGCATGTCAAACTCATAAACCCATGTCTCATCACCAGTTATGATGCATTCTATGGATATGGGTTCAGAATTGACACGATCCAGCATGTCTAAGGAGACCTGTTTTTGTAGAAAATTCAGTTCTTTTGAAACAAACCGAACGGCGACGCGTTACCCACTAAAATTAAACGAACGGACTCGTGAGAGACCTTGAGGTCATGTGCCATTTCTCTTAAACCGGAATGGCGATTATCGAGTACTATTTCCTTCACTCTTTCGATGTTTTCGTGGTTTGAACATATTTATCGAGTCGGCACACGAAATTCCGTTCACAACACAACATTTAAGGCAAACTCTGTCTTCAATATGTTGGTTCATTGTAAAAATAGTGACGCACTATTGAGATGTACTGATTGAACCAGCTACTGCAAACAAACTGTTTAACCGATCGAGTAACTAAGAACAGTGCCGCCAACTTATGCAAAAAAGTTTTTTGTAATAATTAGCCGGGGCTTTTTAAATTACAAATTCTTCGTACATATTTTATGTACACATCTGCATGTTCTTCCTCACTCTGTTATTTTATTTACTGTTCGATTATATGAAAGCATAAGTTTTAGTAATTTTTAGATTCTTCTAAGGTGGTTAAGAAATTGGTTGAAGGCCATTATATGACATAATGCAACAATCTTTAAAGAAAAAATGTACGAAATGCCTTTGATAATGAAAAAATTGATATAGTTGATAAAAAAGATGCGTTTTAAAGTATTTTCAGAGCTATTTCAATAAACACTAGGTGAGCCCTAGCTTTAAGGACGAAAGCTGAAATATTATCAATGTAACATTTTTATTATATTTGTCTACATGATTTACATACTTATAATTGTTATAAGAGATGGCTTTACGCATACACTGTTAATAAATCATATAATAAACAATGAAAGCCAAAACGAATGTTGCCCCAAAAGAAACTAATACAAGTGAAATTTAGTCACAAATCTCAACCTACAAATGTATAGCAGAAATGACAGAAGGCTATGCAGAGGAAGAAAAATATTTAGTGGCAAAATAAAAAACATATATATGTTGACTTGTTTCTATTACTTAGAAGCAATTATCAAAATAAAACAACACTGCGTTTTTGAGGAAGGCTAGACTTTTGTATGCTCTGCTTTACTATTTATTGGTTTTTGAAAGTGAAAGTTTTAATTGCAATTATTGTTTAATGAGTTATAACCTGGAGTAGGAAAGATTCGATGTTGCTAAATGTTTAATAATTGATAGAGCAGCTTAATTAGATATTTTCATATAATAGGTAAGCATATTCTCTTGTATTTGTAAATTGGGGGTAGAGAGTCTATTTCAATTGCTTTAAGAATCATTTTACTAGTTGGATGAAAAATAGGAATAATTGTTTTAAATAGGGGAAATTAATTCTGTAGTCTATTTTTCTATAGTCTGTTTTCAACATTTATCAGATTTTTGTACGAGTAAAGAATGCGCATGTTTTTCTTATTTGTTTGACCTACATGCGTAGGTACTTTGGCAGTATGTATAAGATACTTTATATACCCTTAGGACTGATAATGCAGTAATCCATAGCTCTTTTATTATTGGTCGTAAAAACCGTATGTATGTTTTTCCTAACTAAAATGTGGCTTATTTTGTCGGTAATGCCTCTAGTACAAGAACAATATTTGTTAGTTGGAAAGGTTTTGGGATTAAGAGTTAGCATTTTTATTTATATTTATGCTTTTTTTTGCTCTTAGCAGTAGTGCATAATACACGTAAATTTATTTAAACTACTTATTTATAGGAAATTCTGTAATTTAATAACATTTATGTGCCCTAACACAAGACATTTCTAATGTAAAATCACGCTCTATATATTTATTTACCTATAACACAATTTATGCTGTACTAACACAATTTACTTAGCTTCCAGTACATGCTTGCCCCTGGGTGCATACTATATATACCTCTACTGCTTGTTCTAGACTTATCTAATAGCATTGGAACCATCTAGTGCAAACTAAAAAATTTTCGCACTGTTTTAGTTTCTGAACTTCTACAAGCACCCCGGGTCCCGGGGGGGTCACATTAAAGACATTATTTTTGCCGCTCGACCATGATTCTCTCATGACACTCGGTGTCAACTCTAGTATTAGCCGCGAACGTTGTAAAACTATACCACTATGACATTGTTCGCAAATTTATTGCAATATGGAATAAGTATTTATTGAGATATCCATTTTGTATTAGGGTTTTAGTTCTGTTTGCTGTTTTTTGTCTCAAAAGTGTAATAGATCTGGTTATGACAAATTTTTCAGCAAAATGGATTTTTGTATGATGATTATGGGTGTTTAAGTAACAGTTAATATTTATTGGTTTTCTATAAAAAATTTGATGAAAGTTGTTTAAAAAACCTAGAAAAGTAATAAAAGTGTAACATGTTGTTTATATAGTAAACTTGATATGGTGTAGCTTGTCCATTAGGACAAATAATATAACTATCCTTGGTATTTTATATCTAACAGATTTAAGGAGTACCGAAGCAAGAATTTTTGTTTCAAAATGGGCTACGAAAAGGTTTGGTATAGCAGGTAAAAGCACGGAATATATAGGATTTGGCCATAAAATTTATTGTAAAAAACAAAGTAAACATCAGATGTAATAAATGTTGGATAGAACTTAAAGAAAAGTTATTGTTTCTTAAATATAATTTAAACTGAAATAACAATGTAGTGGACCCTCTGAGGTATCATGTAGATTGCTTTCAACCCATACAAGGCAATTTTGTTTGTTTACGAGACTGTTTAGCCAAAAATGAGCGTCGTTGTTACACCAATTAAATTAACTTTAATTATTCTTAAGTCTACTTTCACGTGGCATCAAACTGTCGATTAAAATTAAATTTAAAAGTTAAAAAAAATTTAACCTAATTTGTTTACAAATTTTAATTTTTAAATTACAGGAAATAAACAATTTAAATTTTTTTTCAGTTTTCTTTATGTTTCTTTATGTTGCATTATATCAATTTTAGTGTCTATTACAATTACATCAGCAAATCTTAAATCCTGATGTATCTACTTATTAGTGTCAGTTTGACTATTTAATCCATTAAATACATTCTACAAAACAGATTTAATAAGATTTTATTCTGCATTGCTCCCCTGTTTATTTAGATTTTGTTAGAATTCAAGTGCAGTTTTTCTTTAAAAACTGCAGGATTGTCTATCTTTAAGATAAGTATATTTATAATTTATTACTTTATTTTACAGCCACTATCATTGTGCTAAAAAAATTAAAAATTTAGAAAAACAATTTAAAGAAAAGTAATCATTTTTCAGCTTTTTAATAAAAAAAATTTTCATAACTTCAACTATTAATTTAATTAATTTACCACAATTTAATCAAAAACGTTGTACATGATAATGTGTTTAACTATCTACAGTTTTTATCAACTCTCTTTCCGTTACATAAGTACAACCAGCAGATTTTCTTTAAACTTTTAACTAATTTCAGTATATTTAGTTTATAAATATAGTAATGTAGATTTACAATGAGATTTTATATCAAATAATCTATATTAAAGGGAGTACAAATAAGTCTCCGCCGTGTTTTATCAAAAATTGGGTATTTATTATGAAAGAACAGAACCTTATGTTTTATTCAAAGTATTGTCCATCGCTAGCCATTACTTTTTCCCATCTTTCTGGCAGTACACGGAAAAACGCTTCATATTTTGAGGCTATCTACGAATCGATCCAATTTTTGGTATCTTCATATGATGTAAAGTGCTGTTCAGACAGGCCATGTGTCATCGATCGGAACAAGTGATAATCGGAAGGGGCAATGTCTGGTAAATATGGCGGGTAGGGTAGGCCTTTCCAATTGAGTGTTTCCAAGTAGGTTTTGACCGGCGCCGTAACATGTGGACGAGCATTATCATGCAGAATAATTTTGTCGAATCTGTAGTAGTAGGCGCGTTTTTCATTGAATGCTCGGCTCAATCTCATCAACTGTGTTCGGTAGAGAGCCCCAGTAATGGCTTTATTTGGTTTGACTAATTCATAATACACAACACCAAGCTGATCTTACCAAATACACAACATAAGTTTTTTTTTCCATGAATATTGGGCTTGGCTCTCATTGTTGAAACATGACCACGTGGTACCCATGATTTTCTCTTCTTTGGGTTATCGTAGTGGGTCTATTTTTTATTACCAGTGATTATACGATGCAAAAATCCCTTTTGTTTATGCTTGGCACGCATCATTTTACATGTGCAAAATCGGCGTTCAACGTTTCTCAGCTTTAGTTAATATGGAACCCAATTTCATCGCTTTTTAATCATTCCCAACGATTTTAAACGATGTAAAATTGCTTGTTGGGTCACTCCTAATGTATATGCAAGTTGTTCTTGCATTTTGTAGAAACCTTCCTCCAATAATGCATCCAACTCCGCGTTTTTGTACACTTTCGGCCTTCCGCTACGTTCTTCGTCTTCGACATAAAATTTACCGTTTTTAAACTTATAAAACTACTCACGACAACTTTTCTTACATAAAGCAGCTTCATCATATGCTTCTACAAGCAATCCATGCGCCTCAATTCTTTTAATTAAAGAAGTAAATCAAAAGTTCCCGCAAATGACGCTTATTCGGCTCGAAACTCGATATTTTCGCACGAATAAAATTATGTGATGCTGATACAAAATCGCAAATATTTTAAGGTTGTGGTGTTGCCAGATGTCCAACCTTACGATATGATGTTTTACATCTGACAATTTCAACCATAACTTACTGGTGGAGACTTATTGTTACTCCCTTTAGTACAAAATATTAGCCTACATTGTGTAGCACCTAAAATAAACACTGTACGTATAAAACAATCTTGCCGTTTAGATACCACCAGTGTATAATTGTAATACAAACAACCAACGCGCAATAAGGCAAAATGTTTACTAGCCAAAGAAATTGGAATATCGAATTGTTACAGAAGAAGCATGTTCTTCAAAAACTTTTGCAAAGAGAATAGATCGTATCAAGAATCTCAAAAATTATTTAAAACATATTAAACATTGCACAAAATTCTTTACAGCTGAGAACGAATGTCGGATTAGATCGGACAAAGCATCTACTTCGCCCTTAACAGCTGAACAAATCACAAAGAGTATTAGAGGAAATACGTTAATAAGAACTTGTCCGAACTGCCTACTATTGAAACGTAAGAAAATTCGATTTATTTATACAAAAATGGATTGGCGAAATGTTATTTTTATTGACAAACATATTTGATTCCGGTAGACCAGACAAGCTTTTTCGCCATGACTGCGAGCTAATATTGGTTCACTCATGGTATGGGAAGCCAAATTTTATAACATGCTCGTCGGATTAGTAATGTTGATATGCAGGCAGAAAAGTAGATACATATTCTAGAACAGGTGAATGATATAAATTTACAAACGCACTGACAGATCAAGTATTTATTTTTCATCAAGACGCTAGTATTTATTACGCTATTGATTTCAAGTATATTACATGGTCGTTATTGACTGGATATGCTCTTCATTGACCTTAACATCAACTTTATTCAATTTACAAACGATTTGCAAGAATTCTAGCAGGTATGAGCTTTCCAGTGACTGTTTGAGGACACTGCTTAATTATATTCCATTCCGAATATTTAAACTTTTAAGAAAAAATGGTAAAATAGAAATTACTGACCAATAATGTTTATTATTAATGTTTGTATCAGAAATAGTGGCCCAAATATTATTCTTAAATTTTAAAAACGAAATAAGCGCAAATAAACTTTATAATTTTCAATTACAAAATACCTCTGAACTACAAAAGGCTCATTATCTTCAATTATTTGTAGCTCCTTCCAAACCCCTACCATCATATGCCGGATCAAGTTAATGCCAATTTATTTGGTACAAGAAATAATTTGCCGTTTTAATTGTTCAGCCTTTTAGTTGTTCAATCTTACAGTCGCAGTAAACCAGGTAAGATACAATTGGCCAAGAATTCTTATTTAGAGGAGCTTGAAGCATACAAAGCGAATTTGCATGTTTTGGGAATACTGGTATTTTTAGCTTTTAGCCAACTCTACGTTTTTTGAGAATAATGGCATGATGCTAGAAATGATATTATCATTCTTGTGATCGACAACTTTAGCAGACATTTTGTCCGTGTTTAACTGCTTCTCCCTTAGAAGTTTGAATGAAAAAATTAGAAATACCTTGTACGGATATGGCGCACTATGCCAAATCGTTTGGCTAAAATTTAAATTTATAATTTAGATGATAATGATTTATATGATAAGCACATATAGGTTTAGGATTTCTACCTAAAAGCCACTACATTTGGCAGAACTTTAGATCAAGTCGTCTTTCCTTGATTTGAGTGTGCTTCTTCCAGATAAGACGTTGAATTTTACTTTTTTACGTATTTTACTCCTGTTTCTAGAAGTGTATGTATATAGTCCATTCTTACAGGCGGACATTTGTTGTGTTGCGTGGTGAACGCAGTTTAGATTGATTTTGTTTGGTTTGTTTTTGTTTGCCATACTGTACACCACAGTACATCCATGTGATGTTATAGATTTTAGGGGCTCATAAAATCTTTTTTTACTGCCACTATTGCTACATCCTCAGCAAAAGATCCAATTGTACTTTTATTGGTTTCGTATAAATCAGGAAAAGGAGCTGTCTAAGAACACCATTCTGGGGAACACTTGATGAACAGTTGATACGACAGAATTTAAACCGCTGGACATTAAATTTTACATAAAAGTGCTTATTTGACAAGTAACATTTGATCAGAAAATAATAATCTAAATAGAACATTTTTTAGTTTGAAGTGCAACCCTCTGTACCATACTTTGCCGAACATTTGGGAAACATCCAAGAATATCCTTATCACGGATATCTTTTGAGATTTCATTTACTATTTGGCGGACCTCTTGAATTGTAAAGTGATTTTCTCTAAAGCCGAGTTGATGTATCGAAAGCACTATTAGAAATTTGTCATCTGCGTAAATCTTTTGGAGTAACAATAGTTCAAATACTTTGTTTATGATTGGAATAATACTCGTAGGACGATGTAATTTTATTATATTGTTTTCCCGGTTTTGGGGATTATGATAATCTCGGCATACTTTCATATTACAGAAAAATAGGATAATTTAACATGCAATTAAACATTACTGTCAAGAGGACAATAGTTTTATTAGGAAATTGTTTTAATATTTGGACTGAGATTAAGTCGTATCCTGGAATCTTTCGCATGTTAAAATCCTTTATTTCTTTTTTAATTTCTGTAGCAGTAATTCTTTTAAAAGGTACAGATTTTTAGCGTGCCGTGCCAATAAATTTTTCTAATTCATCATTTACAGATTTTGGTTCCTTTGAAAAAATTTAGCTAAATGTGAAGCAAACATCGTAATTTTGTTTTTTCTTTGTCGTTTTCCAGATTGTCTGATCATTTGCTGCAAGTTTTTTAACATATTGCTCGAAAGTGTTATTGTTTACATCTCTGATGGCTGCTTTTAGCTCTCTACTTGGTCTATTGTAAGTATAATGATCTATGTTATTTCTACATTTATGCCAAATTCTTCTGGCTTGACGTTTCTCGGCAATGAGTTAGCGAGTATGGATAGGCACGTTGGTTTGTCGGTTTGTATTTATTTTGAGAAATATATTGTCAAATAAAGTATTGCACCAGTGTAATAAAGTAACGGAGATTAAGATTAATGTTTTTTTCTAGGTAGGACTGAAACGCTATCCAGTTGATTTATGAATTTATATCTATAGTACTTATTCTGGCGACAACTGGTAATGGCTGATCAGCTGTAGCAAAAATTGAAGAGCATCCTCGTTCTGATTGTTGTTCGACCATTGGTGTGCTGCACAAACTTTGTCCCGAAATTTTACAAGCTGATTAGAACAATTTAGGAATTCTGAAGGATTTTTCTTGGTGTATGAGAAGTTTTTTAGTATCAGATGATAAATTTAAATTAGTAATGATACCAAAAAGCTCCTCATACCCCGAGAAAAATACTAAAAAATTCCTAAATTGTATGGTCTCCCAATAATTCATAAAGTTAACATTCCTTTACGTCCAACAGTTAGTGCTTTCGGTTCTCTACCCACAACCTAGCTAAATAACTGGCCGTGACTGTTCAACCTCTTACAGAGCAGGCATTATCCTACGTCCAAAACTCCTATCATTTCTTAGAAATACTCAAAACCAAGCAAAAGCCATTGATATTTCATTTACATAATTATATGTGAGGCAATTGGAATAGAAAAACGCTCACAATTCCTGAACACAAAAGATAATATCGCTCATTAACCCGCACCATCAATTACGCAATACCCTTAAACCAACAAACTTTCCTCAACCCAATCTATCTCTCGCCAAACAACATTTTCGCCAAACTTTCACCTCTAGCCCTAGAAATAGCAAAACAGGACACATAAAAGATCAGTCTTACTCAGACTTGTAGCTCTTCTCGGGGAATGGGCAGATTGCGACCTTGAGGGAAGAGCTAAACTCTTAAAAATTTCATCAAAGCCGATGTCAAAACGTCGAGATTTTTCTCTAAAACTACCCGGTTTAACCCGTGAACTAATTTGTATATGACGGTGAGCGTTGACGATCGTCTCGAGTATTGAGGCACTGAGGATGTTTTTCTGCTTTAATAACCTCGTGAATAATACTGCTGGTAGAATGGGAAATGAGAGCAAGCGTTTTGGAATTGCAAAAATTAATTAACGTCCGTCTTCCTTGTTATGTTTGGTCAAAGCAGAAAAAATATCATCCTTTCATACAGCTAAGGAATGTTTGTATATACAACTAAATATTTGTCTGTTGGCCTATGTAGGTTCTGTCACAGTCACCACAAAGTATTTCGTAGACACCTTGGGATTCGTAGGCTCTTAGCTAAGAGAATAAAGTCAGCTATTTTATTATTGGTAGTAAAGACAGTTCGTATATCTTGTTTATTCAGTATGCGGCTTATTCAGCCTTTGATGTAAGATAAAAACGCTTTAGCTTCGCCAAGAAGATCATGGGTTTTAGAAGTGGTATTTTTGCTGAAATTGTTAATGGTGTGGATTAGAGATTCTTGAGAATATCCGTTTTGCATTAAAGTTTTGGTAATAGTATTGATTTCAGTTTGTCGGTTTTGACTGTTGGAAAGTCTAAGAGACCTGGCAATTAGAGACTTTGAGACTGAGTGGATTTGAGCAGGGTAAGATTTTGCGTTTAGATAGCTATTAGTATGAATAGGTTTTCTGTAGACGATACGATAGAAACTTCTGTCGGGAGGATTTTTGGTTATGAGAGTGTCCAAAAAAGGAAGGAAATTGTTATGTTTGACTTCCATTGTAAATTTGATATAGGTATGTAGTTTATTAAAACGGAAAAGAAATTTTGAAAAGCATATCACGTCCATGAGACTAGATGGCAAACGTATCTTGCCCAACAGGTAGGTTTTCAGGAAAAATGGAACGCTATTGGTTGGGCGGTAGAATTTGTTTTGAAAAGTAATATAGGTATTAGATAGACAATGGTTAATTAATTTCAGGGTCGTCTTCCAAATTGTGATTAGTTTTTAGGTGCTGCAAGGTCTCTGGAGCGGATATATTAGTAAAGAGAGTGACAACATCGAAATTAAACATTATGTCATCTTCACAAATTGGAAAGGATTTGAGAATTTCTGAAGAGTGGCAGGAGTTTCGGATGTATGGTGAGACTTATTCTAGAAAGAGGTAAAAAATTTTGGTCAGGTATTTGGCTAAGTTGTAGGTGGTAAACCAAAGGCACTGACAATAGGCCGTAAAGGCGTATTTTACTTGTAGATTTTTGGTAAAGCCGTCCAATTTTGGTGTTTTTGAGGATTTTTCTTGAGGTATAAAAAGTTTTTTAGTATCAAGAAATAGATTTGAGTTGTTACTAAGAGTCCTAATTTTCTTTTTGAAGTAGATCGTTGGGTATTTGTTGATAGTCTAACCGCTCAGCAATGTCATCGTCAAACCTTTGTATTCCAAATGTTTCTCTTAATGTTTAAAACAAATGATAATTGCAGATCTATAAGTCTGGAGCAGAGCGATGGTGTTTCAGTGTAATCCACTAGAAGCTCTCAATTTTTATGAAAATTGGCAACTTTAAGAAGCTAAGCGTTGCTATAAAGCAAGATAACGTTTCGAATTGGAAATTTACATTTTTATCGACAATATGATAGTTTCGGTTTGTACAAAAATTGCAAATTTAGAATCTGTTAATCAGCAGTCAGCTGCGAAAACGTGGCAAATATTGCAAATATTTTACTCACCCAAACTGGAACATGAAAACGTTGCTAACCTTTTTTATTCTAACAAAAATTATTTATGCCACTCTTACACCTGAAATTTCTTAAGAGTGTTGTTTCTGACCTGCACCTTAATTCTTCTCAAAATTTTGAATTTTTTTGATCTTATGTGTAAGAAAATTAATAATTTCTTGTCCAACAGGCATGGGTATCTCTCATTCTGGCATTTTAATACTGACTAGAGAGGTCCATTTAGGTACCTTTACCTACAACATTCAGGAGTGCGTAAAAAGAAATTCCGGTTTGTGTTTGATTCTTCCCCGTACATCTTGACTGTTTTATTTTTCTGGAAGCAAAATCAATATTTTACTAATTAAAAGACAAAATTAACGGGACGTCAAAATAGCTTAGGTTTATTTTCAAGTTAAATTACAATAATTTATTATTTTGTGTGTCCCTTTTTCTAAACTACAATAATTTTTTTTAAATGATGTTATGTTTTGATTAAATTTTCGCAATTTTATGTTATGGTAGGAGAATAAATTTATTGCTTTTATTTTGTTTTTCACATGTAGAGAGCAACATTAAAATATTATATAACTTGAGGGAAGCTATGATGCAATATCTTTACAATTACTTTCAATTATATGAATAAACTACTTATCTTACAGCTCTAAGTAATATGAGATCGAATGAGAAATTTGAATTCAATATGATGAGTCGACTCATTTCGGCGTTCCCATTTTATTGGCCAAAAATGATGTAACCAATATTGCCTGCAAATAAAAAGAAAACTGCATTTTATTATCAAAACCTCAACCTTCTTTGCCTTCATCTGGTGTGCTAAAACCAAAAGCTGGCCAGCGCACGAAGAAAGCCTGCGTGCGCACATCCCGCTCTCTACTCAAACGTGTAAGCGGTTCCCGCCTCGCCGTCAATGCACCTTACACTTGTTGATGTCCCTTCACTCGTGCTGTGTTTGTGTTTGTGCTGAGCGTCTCTCCATTTTCGTGTTTCAACGGTGACAGTTGCGGATTTGCTTTCCCCTGTCGCTCGGATAATTCCTCCCAAGCCATGGCGAAGAATAAAATGCACTCGTAAGTTGTCTTGCCCAATTTAAATTTCCAACTTTAGCCTTTGCAAACAAGTTACAGCCGAATTATTTCTTTAACGTTGACTAGAAGCAGTTTTTGTTCTATTATTAGCGATTGTCGAATATTCTTAAAAAATCCAGAGGAAATACGTGTTAATTTTGCTGATACTAAAATTTGTCTGATTTGAACTACTGATGGCGGTATTAAAATTTTTAATTACCTAATTGGTTAACATCACCTATTTCATCTGAGGGCGTGCCAGATTTGCATCCATTACAGCTTATGGCGCGCATGGTAATGAATGGCACTTGGGGTCGCCGCGCACAATTAGCGATTAATCAAACAGTAAACACTCTAAAACTAGGCGGAAGCGCGTTAAAGCATTAAAAGTAATTCGAGTACATTTGAGAGCTGGCAGCTTAATGCACTGGAATGTGTGTGGTAACCAGCAGCGCATCAATCTACCCTCCGGCTTCGCCTGCAGAATCTTTCAATTAACAACAAAAGAACTTTTTATTGCGGGCGGCTTTTCGTGCGCTGGTGAAGACGGACACACGCCAACAGCATGCCCCTGCTGCTTTTGTTGGTACTGTCAGTCCCAGGCGGACTCTTCGAACTGTACCTTGATGAACACCCGAAGCGCAGTTATTATCTCCGGTTGGTTGGTATTTAACCTTGATACGCGAAGGGTCCTGTCGAGGCCTCAGGCCCAAGGCGGTCTCGGCACAAAACCTGATCCGATATGCAGCGATTTACGGCCGCATTTCGCCGCCGCCCCGGCCATCCATTGAGCAGCTCAATTGAGCAATAGGCCGAGAACGAGCCGACTTGTCTGATTACATTTACAGTTGGCAGTTGCGGCTTGCTGGGCGACATTTAGGTCTTTGACATCGAGATGAGCCCATTATCGGACTTTACAATAAAAGGCGGAAGTCGATGGCTCGGTGCATTCAGGAAGCAGTCGTAATATTGACACCATTCAGAGGAGAGCTATGGTGGTATAAAAAGTGTGTCAATAATGTTAAACGCCTTAAATCTTAGTTTCCAACTCTAAAAGGAAGCCAACATAGGTGTTGCATTTTCATACCTAACATTTAGCAGTCAATTAGGAATAGATGTTTAACAATGTTTAAATTTATTGTTAAATGTTACGATATGCCTGGTTACATCTTCAAACGTTAACGCAATCTTATACCATCATGGCTGGGTGTAAGAGCCTTAACGGCTATACTTAAATAAGAAGTTTCTCTTGTGTAATACATCACAGATCTCCAGAACATTTTTAATGGTTAATGATTTATTGAATCCGGAGAGTTCGTGCCGATTATTAAGCAAAATTTTTATGTGGCGATGTTTATTTATTTAAATATGTATTCATCATTTTGTTTAACATTTCTCCATCTCACATACAACTTAAAGATTTGTCTTTCCAGACTTTTTAATATGGTTTTTTGTGACTTCCAAAGAGATGGATTTTAAAATGAATAAAAATTTGAGGGTACAATGTCTGGTAAATATAGCGTAAATCCAAGTCAAGCTTCAACGTTTTTTGTCGGGTCAAAGATACATGAGGTCTAGCATTATTCTGATAGAACACGCCCTTCCTATTAGATAATTAATACTTATTTAAAATTATCTAATCGTCGTTTGGTTGAAGCTCATTATACAGGACTCCTTTTTAAATCTACTGGACATAAAGCATGACGTTAGCATGAAGATCTTTGGGGGTAGTTAATGGTAATCCATTTCGCTTAGTCTGGGATTGTTTTCGCTTACCATTGTGTTGCATGGTCAGTTAAGTTAAGAGTGTTCGGGTTAATGTAGAGAAAAAATTATTTAAAAACATTTTCAAGTACAGGGATACGTTGTACTTGATCAGAACAAAGATTCTATTGTATCAATAATGTCTCCAGTCATCACCGGCATCGATAATTGCCTGGCAACTTCAAGGCATGCTTTCGACCAAATTAATGACGTATTCAACCGGCAAAAACCTCAAAATGCGACGAATTTCTCGTATTAACTACTTTAAAGTAAACACTTTTTTCTCGAAACTTGTGCTTGTTGTATGCCCCCACATTCTCAATCGGATTGCACCTGATAGCTGCGGCGGCCAATCAAGTGTAACAAGGCCAGACTGCTCTTTTCACTCAATGCAAATAGAAATGCGATCCATTAAATTTTTCTTAGTCAAATTATGTAGAACTCAAATATCGTAGTAATTTACGTAACCAAGCTTCGCTAAATGCTCTTGGATGGCGATTTTCCATATTATTGGTATCTCTGCTAAATCTCCTGTTGTATATTGTGGGTTATTTTGGATCAGCGTCTTAATTTAATCAATATTACTGTTGGAGGGTCTAACCGAGCGTTGTTGGTCTTTAAAGTCAAAATCACCAGCTCTAAACTTATCGAACCACTTTAAAACAGTTCTTTCTGCTAAATAACTTACTTTATAAACAGTACACTTCGTTTTTATTGCCTATGTGGCATTTTTGTCTTTTCGGCAACAAAAACGATTTAAGTGTCTTTGTTTTTCTCAGCTTTAAAAGAAGAATGACACAATTCAATTTATTACAAGGAATTTTTTCTAAAGATGTGTTGAAATGTTATCTTTAAGAATACCTACACAAATCAGGCGTTTTCTACAACTATGACTTATTCAGACGTTTCCCATGCCGTCTAGTAAAAATCGGCACGAACTTTCGGACAATCCAATACTTTACTGCACGAAATTCGTTTTGAACTCAATTTATTTTAATTTTTTATTTAATTAGATATTTTAAAACATAATTTGACTTTTAAAATATTTTTGCTGTGCGGAGGATTGTTTAATTATTCATTTTCCGTAATTAAATCCTGTCTCTTGACTTCTTCAGTGGCATTCCCACCGCAATCTACAGAGTATGCAATTGCCTTTATCGTCCTCTCAATTTTCAATCAACGTGCCCTCGACTGGGAAGAGTCTCCATCGGTCGCATACGTGGGCAGGTTACTACAAACGCTTTAAGTTTACCAAGATGGCCATACAACTTCGTAACCGAGGATAGACCCAAGTAGGTCACACGGTAAAATCAACCGTTACAGGCTGTTAAGATGCAAAAGGTAATAACTTTTGGCCAAACACAAGTGCTCGATCCGTCTGGATGTCAAAATCTGCCCAAATGCAACCTCCGTTAGCCTTCGTTCACAACCCGAGTTTACTATTTCCCACGCCAATATGCTTATAAGCCGCATACTACTGTTGTTTCCGTATCGTCAAAGCACTAGAAGAAATGGGAGTTTAATTTTGTTTAAATTGTCGTCTTGTACAAGGTCCTCTCAGTAAATATAGAGACTATAATGTGAAATTTGTAACCAATCATTTCTTTCTCTGCAGATCCAAAGGGAATTGCAGCAATTTTGTTTATTGCGACACCCTTGTGCTGTAACTTTTAATCAGCTAGATTGAAACATCCATTATTCACGCCTATCCATGGAGGCCAATTGCATTAAAAATAAAATACCGCCGACTGCTTCGTCTGGCCTGCAGCGCGGCGTGCATTATGGCTTAATGAAGCCATGGGGGCCCTAAAATTAGAATTGCCGGCGGCAATGGCGGCCGGTAGCTGTTAATTCCGAACAATTAAGTCCCGCGCTTGCTCCTCCGCCGATCATTGTCCTCGCCAAAATGTCCGCGTATGAGCCAGGCGCCGCTTTTTTAAACGGGAAGAAAGCGGGCTGGGCTAAATATTGCATGCACGAAAGTAAACTGAAAGACGGCGTTCAATATTCATGAACTGAATTCAGTGTCATCGCTCCGCGGCGTCGCGAATTCCCCGCGAGGCCTGCAAAAGACGATTACGGCCAATTTAGAAAATTGCGCAAGCTGATACATTAACACAACAATATGCAGGAAGTGAGAAACAATGGAGTTGGACATTAACAGAACAAGAGATTGCAAAACTCATCAATGTCGCGAAACTAGTAGAATTACATAGCACAACAAAAAAAGATTTGAATCTGATATTAAAAACCATTTAATAGATTACGACATAGATTTAAAAATAGCTATAGGTTATACTTATTTAAAATTAGAACTACACAAGTTCTACAAATATCCATTTGTGTAACTATAGAATTTTACATAAGCCTCAAAGTTTTATTAGTGTAATCTGGATTTAATAGCTGCATTTTCATAGTCTGTTCAATAACCGTTGAAAAATAAAATGTAGATGACTTTTTTCTTTATTTTCATGTACAACCAAATATTTTCAATGGGATTAACATTCAGGGACATTGTCAGCCATTCCATAGTAGTGACGTTATTTTGTTGCCTTGACGCACTGTTCAGTTTGCTGCGATATTTAGAATCATTGTCTTGCAGCGTCCAGCTTGTTCCGTCAGAATCAAAGAACTTTTCATCAGACTTCAACAAACATTTTTGATAGAATGTGCTGATTTTCTCGGCATCTAAATTGTTCATAAAGAGAAAGGGACAAACAAAACTGCATTTACAGAAGTATCCCCAAACATGCAGGATCTTTCACTGTTGAAAAATCTCTTACTTTTTACTGACCACGCTTTCAATAAAGTAGATCACGCTCAAGAAGAAGACTTGTCCGTGATAATAATATTATCCCAATCTCGATACAAATTTTTCTTTGCTCACGCCAGTTATTTTTCCACGTGCTCTTCTAATAAAGATTTCTTCAGAGATTTTATGCGCAGGCAACTTCGAATCATATTTAGAGACACCCGTTCCCTTTTTTGCGGAGTTTCATTTGGGTATAGCGCAACGGAAGCTTTGGCTGGTCTTCAAAGAGACGCAAGATTGCTTTAGCCTCTTTTGTTGTTGTGACGCGGGTTGTTTTCCTATTACGCAGCTGGTTCACTTTTGCCACTTCCAAATATTACTTAACCGCTTTTTAACAAATGCCCCTAACTTCCTCATATATGTTACGATATTTGCGACACATCCCCTTTTTCGAGAAAAATGGCCAAATTTAGGGGAAGATGGGGTTCTTATAGTACTTGCAAGAAATAGTTCCAACAATTTAAAAGCAAAAAGGAGGATGGACAGATTGAATCGAAAGCCCTAAGTATCCTGAGAAATATTGTCTAACGAACCAACTCGGCACGACCTCTTTGAACAAAGATATAGGCCTTAGAGTCGTGCAAAAATGATCTCGGTATCTAATGATAGAAACTTTAGTCTCGTCTTATATTCCAGTTAGAACTTTTCGTAGTTCTTTTACGCGGGAGGCCCAGCGTCCATAGGATTTTGCCCATCTTCCTTTAACTTAAAGATCAGAAGCTGTAAAAACTTTTCGAAAATGGTTGCAGTCCACATAATTAGAGCTCGCAAAGATACTAAGAGTAACATGCCAAGCTATTCCTAAGAACTTGCACAAGTCAAATAGAATTCTCAAGAAAAGCGGTTAGCTTTACTAAGAAACACGCAGGTGAAAACAAAAGTAGACGTTATCATACTGCTGTTCTCCAGATTTGAGAAGAAAAGTTTCTTGCACCAGATTGTGACCTGTGACAAATGAAAGAATTATTTCAGTATCACATTAGAATTTCCACTCCAGGAAGGTATTGCTGTGAATAATGTGGGTTAGGGAGGGAAATACGTCCTACACCACGAGTTGCTTCTACTTCGTGGAACAGCAACCGCCGAGAGTTACCTGCAGCAACTGATAATATTGACTAAGAAAGTAGGAATATCGTTTTGCTCCAAAACAACACGCAACCACATACTGCAGAAATAATTTTGGAAACGATTTTTTCTTCATGTTATCGGGCTGATATCCACTTCACTTCCGTCAAAGATGTCGAGAAAAATTTGGTCAAATTTATCAATTCTCAGTTGCCCCTTTCTTTTCTGAAGTGGAATTTAGCAGCTCTCTAAAAAGTAACGCATAGAAAGCGATGGGGATGATTTTGAATTATACGTAAGTAAATTATTTTTTATAAATTAATATTGCAATTTGGTGTAAAAGGTTGAAAATTAAGATGCGCACTTGATATTGCAAAGGAAGGAAAAGGGCTGAGGATTTTTTTCGGTAATTCATTTCCATTTCTGTCGCTGCGTAGATATAGTTTGCGTATGGCGAACACATGATTTTTAATTGCTTTTAAATTTTTTTGACTGTATTAACTTGGCCTAGAAATCTGAAATCATGACGTATATAATATATTAACGCTATTGTTCATTAAAATAAGCATTCAGAACGCGTTATTGATTTCGAGAGAAAAACCTTGAAGAAGATCGGAAACTCCAACACCACATTCCGGCACAACTTTTTTTAATTTGGCAAAGAAGATATTTTATATATGTTGGTAGAACCAATTTTTAATGAATAGCTCAAATACTAAGTACAAGTTTAAAATAAATTGGAAGTAAATGTACTTAGATATCAACCCTGTCCTCTAAAAAATGAGTTTGTTCTTTTATATTATTTTTATTAATAACAAATTCAAACTATTACATTCAAAGAAACAAAAATAACTTGAATATACCAGTCGTACAAATTCTGTGAATATAATTAACGTAGAAATATCTGTATATTAAATTTCACAACTCTGTTAGCATTTCTCAGGTAATTAGAATTTACTTAATCAAATTTTGGAAATTTTGAATTGTCGCATAAGTTTTTTTATTTCTATTATTGTTGTTTTTGATTTAAATGTTTATATAGTTATATAATCTAATGTCGTTAAATGTAAATCTAATGTTCTATACTTCAAAATAATTAAAAAAAGTAGAGAGGGCGTTGAATTAAGTTATTTATTTTCTTTTTCTGCAATAATCGTGTCCTAGTTGTTAATTTTAAAACTGTTAATTAGTTAACTGCAACTGTTTTCCTAATTATAATTTCTAATATTATGTAAATATATTTATTAAAACTTGTATGTTTATTTTTATTCCTTTAACTTGAATTTGATTATATTTAACAGTATGTAGTACTAATATTGAGTTACCTAGTAAATAAAAAATTAAGATGATATAAATATAGAAATTAAATAAAGCCACATCATCAACAAAACATAAAATTACAAATGTAAAGCAAAAAGAAAGAAAAGAAGGTGAATAGAATAACTTAATAGAAATGAAAGATTGAACTTTAAAAGATAAAAAGAAAATGATTTCTGCAACACTTCACATGAGTTGTTTATCTTTAAGATGCAAAAAATTTATCATATTTGTTGCAAAAGGTACTTTATTTAAAAATTAATTGTAGGGTACACACTTGAAATTAACGGTGCTATTTGTTTAAGAAAATTTTAAAGAAAGTTGCCAATAAAAATTGCTGTTTCCGAATAACGCGAAAACAAAATTTTGGCATTTAGAATTTGGCGCATTTTTGCGTTATCTGACAGCTAAAACACAAAATATTTATTAATTGCATCAGATGATCTGTAGATAAACAATTTTTTAATTATTGCATATTATTACAGGTACCTTATTTGCGTACAAATGTCATGTTAGTTTTTATATTAAGTACAAATTAATGTAAAATCAATAATCAATTCACTAAAATGCTTCAATCTGAGGTCCTTGTACATGCAGTGGTATGAAGTCATACGTAGGACAGAAAATTGGAAAATAAAGACAAGCATAATTAAGATTAGATCTGGAAAATTTGTAATTATGATTATTCTCAGAAATTTTGACAAAAGTATTAAACGGAGGATTGTAACAAAAAATATAATTAACGGACAAAGACATTGTTATCCTCAAATATTTTACAAAAAAATTGCAGTTGAAAGTTAAAAAAAATATATTAATACAAAAGAGTAACATAAACAGTGCAAATCACAATGGACTAGTCAACTGAAGAAACAAAATTTCTGCATTAGATGAGTTTCAAAAAACAGAAACAGGTATTTTTGTATTTTTTTGTATTGTTATTTTCAAAAAAAAAAAACATTAAAGATTGTATATGAGCCTCATAATTGGAAAAAGGAAAGTAATACTAATATAAAGAAAGGCAAACGCTCTCATCCTGGTACTTCACGAGCAAAATTCTAATTATAAACTTAAATTAAATAGACAACACTGGCTTTGAGTCTGTTCGGCTTATACAAATTTATCTAATTACCGAGGTAGTTTTAGGAACTATGAGTTTCAGAAACCTTTTATTTTTTTTGTAGAATAGTTCACTGTAAGGAATGAAAGTTTCTATTCTTAATCAGCCTTTTAGTAAGTCTTTTTAACACATGAATTGCATAAACAATTTTTTTCGTTAGGAATGGATCTTAAAAAGTTTAAGACACGGCTAAATATACTTTAAAATATCTTTAGTTTGAGTGTTATTTAATCGAGGCCGTAATATTTTATTTTGTTCAAGGGTTTAGTTAAGTATAGCCTGAGGTCGTTAAAACAAAAATTATAATAAAATGAAAAAAGACTACCCACATATGCAGGTTTTATTGCATTTTTTAGAATATTCACCTACGCTATAATAAAATTTTCTCTCAAAAATAGTGTTATTTACACTCTTCTTTGACACTATTTATCAAGAAAGAAAACTTTACCTCATTGTTGAAGAGATTTATTTCACCATTATAACAAGTTTTTGTAAATTTAAATGTTCTTCTGCCTGATTGTCCCATCTTGTATTTTAATTACAATGTGATTTTTCGAAAAGTGATGCTAAGTATTATTTGTAATAATATTTTTAACATGTATAATACTTTGTTTGTCAGGTGATTACTATTTTAATCTGCTCGTAGAGCAATAATTAAATTACTTATGCAGATGTGTGTATAACAATGGAAGCAGGTGTTCATCAACGTCGTTTAAATTACATCTAACGAGTGACAATGCTATGCAACTTTCATCTAATCTAAAAAAGTTTAAATTGTGAAACCAAGAGTATACTCCCTCTTAAGTTTGCGGTTGTTGCTGTGTAATGCTAGAGTGTTAGGGTGAAGTTGCAACTTTGTGATGTAACTTTCACTAAATGTTACTGTTCCTACTTTCACAGTGAGAACTTGGAGGTTATTGTAGATATCTCCGTTAGTTATGTAGCTTTAAAGAAAAGAAAAAGCGTTTTAGACTGAAATATTCCTACTATGACTAGATTAGTGTTTAGATTGTTTTGCATTTTGTTTATGTATTAGTTAGTAGGTTAGGTTTTGATCAAGGTAGATTATCAAGGTACTTTGCATAGTCTAATCGTGGTACTAGTGTCGCATTGAGAGTAATAGGTGGACAAGTATCTGCTCGTTTTGTGAAGGCGACGTATACATTGGTTTTAATTCGCCACTTTTTAACCAACCTTTGATAATGTTGAGATGGGTTTACAATTTTGTGGAGACTTTTGTTGGATTTTACCAGTAGCCAATAATGTAAAACTTTCTCGTAGGTTGGTAGGTTTTTCATGTACAGTAGGTATAGTACTGGTCCTAAAGCATCCCCTTGGGGTACTCCAGAGCGTATCGAAATCAAACTGGTGCGTTCGTATTTGATCTGTTATGTGAGGGTGATCGCAATATGAGGTAAATGTAATCAATCAACCACTTGTTTGACTTATACAACAGGCTTTTGAGTCAAACTTTGTCAAATACCTGACTGACATCTAGAACAACGGTGCTACAGTATTTTTAAGGTAGCGTGAACATGCTCACTTGTAAAGTGCTGTCACCACTGTGACCTTGGGTGGGAGCTTTTTTTAAAATTTGCCCTATTACTACGTCGTGTCACAATTTTTATTTTACCTTTTAACTCTTCTACTATAGAAGCTTGAATTGGCGATAAAAACTATATGATTGTGTTATTCTCCCGTTATTTATTAACAGTAGAAGTTAATTTAAAAAAGATTGCTGTTTACTATAAATAGATAATGAGAAACCGTATTAACCTTACTACTGTGAGATTTATAAGATTTTAGGATTGCTTGAGAACAAAATGACCACTGTTAAGATAAAATAACAAAGAATTATCTTCTTATAAATATGCATATGTTAAATACGCTGTTAGGACAAAGTTAATAAATTATTTCAAGGTTTTATTTCTTATTAGTTACAATAATAAAAAAGAACGGGAGCATTAATAAAAATGATTATATGGGGAAAATATGATAGTATGTAGATACTATATAATCAAAACAATTAGAAAAGGTCAAAACAAACAATAATAAGCTATAATAATTGCCATTTATATAAATATGCGTTTCTTTAGATGCATTTTATATGCAGAGGAATTTACAAGCAACAAGTATAAGTACGTGAACGTATGTGTCACATCACGACCCATAAACAATTTTCTACTCGGCTCGAATACATAATTCCGCGTTTGTGTGCTATGAGATTACGTCATGGAATGTTTATTGCTATGCATGTCTGTTATATAACCTTACTAAAATACAACTACATCAAGGTGTATCCACGTGACATCACATGAATAAAACAGAGAAGCGCGGGTCCGCAGCCTGTTATCATCCGTTCAGACATAATTTTGTTTATTCGATACTTATATCATCAAATGCTTCCCTTCATCTTCCATTTATGTAGTTTATGTCTAATGGCCGCGGGCTGCGAAGGTCTCAAACGTGCAATTTACCAATTCAGGAAGAATATGCTGCGCTGACTGCTCATGGGCGTATAGGGCGGCGGCGGGATGCTTGAAATTTGTGGGGCATTTGTTGTTTCCTGAACAAATCGAAGTTCTCGCTATTCATAAGTGTCCACTATGAGAAAGCCTAGCGACATACAGGTGATTTCTGCGCGCTGGCATTTAACAGCTATGAGGCAGAAAAGTTACCGTGCGGCAGCCCAAGGTGAGCCAGCCGCGTGTGTTTGCACCTACCTACCTTATCTGCATTTTACGCATTTCTGGGTTCAGGTAGCGGTTCGCGCCGATTCGAAAGGCCTGCCGGCTGCTTCTAATAGCCCGAAGCGGCGGCCCAATTAACCGGAGCCCACTTCCCTCCAAATCGTACAACTCGTCAAATATTTATGATTACATAATCGATATGCCGGGAACGGCGGGCGATATTTGCGCAGCGAAAGGTGAATAAACGTGTATCTGATGGCGTACATATTAATCAACTTCGTCAACGTTGCCATTAAAGTCCCATCTTGCGACTATTTATTTTGCTGTGTGGAGTAATATCCAGGAACGTCTGATGTAGGAAGTCTAATATTACGGAGTTGGATTGATAGTTGTCGCATATTTAAAAATAGAAGTTGTTTTTCATTTGTAGTTATTAAAGCAACTGAGAAGGTTGTCTATTTCTATTTATTATGCGGCAACATATTTACCAAAACAATTAACCATTTTTGAATGGTACGCTTAGTAACTTGAATGGTTACTGTATTTATATTAAACAGTCAAATCTATATTTATGTAATAGTTAAAAATTTATTTAGGTTCTTACAAATATTGCAATGTACACTATATTTACCTATATACACCCATATATACTCATTTGGGTGTCGGGTTTAGTTTTTCCATCTAACTTTTCACAAGTTTCTACCAGTCCTTTCTGTCGCGTGAGATTCTCTTAGATTCTTCCCATGTTTTTCTTTATGTGTAAAATTCTTGAAATTTCCTCATCACAGCTTATTTTCTGGTTCTTTTCTTTTACGTTTTTGCTTCCCATGTCTGTTTAACCAGTATTGTGCTGTTAATCCTTTGTAAGTGTCTCCACCCTGCTAATTTTCTTTGTCAATGTAAGTTCCAAGTAATTCTATTTATAGTTTTCTTATTTGTTTATTTCTTACTCTATTTTTCTAAGCGACTTTTTTAATTCTTCTTAAGTAATTTATTTTTGAAGCCTGAGTCTTACCTGTTCATTGATGGTTAAGTACCCAAGTATCACATCCATATATGAAGATATTGTTTTGTAAACAGTCCTTTTGTGTGTTCTGTTATTTCTTTTTTGTTAATAAATTCTATGTTATTAGTATACTATACCCTATTGACCTTTTGTATTCTGTTATTTGATTCTATTTTCTGTCCTTATTTTTTGTGTAATATAAACCCTAAATAATGGAAATAGCTAAATAGTTCTATTTTTGTTTCTTCCAACAGCGTATGCACTTCCTTTTTTTTTTAAATAACCATTACTTTAGTTTCATTTTATAAATCTTCATTCTTTTTGGCGAGTGTGCCGTTCCAGCTGTTAAGATTGTACTATAAAGTTCT
The DNA here is from genome assembly GCA_036346155.1 of Sinelater perroti. Classification (NCBI taxonomy): domain Eukaryota; kingdom Metazoa; phylum Arthropoda; class Insecta; order Coleoptera; family Elateridae; genus Sinelater; species Sinelater perroti. The sequence goes on from JARFIY010000265.1 coordinate 16,291,902, forward strand.
TTTGTTTGCCACTATGCATACTAAATCATCAACAAACACGCAAAATGTGGTGACCTATGTACATGGCTTTCGTATTTTTCTTCATTTCGCTAATGATGTTATATATGAATATTGTAAATAATAAAGGTCTTAGCTGCCCTCCTTGTTTAGCTCTTTCACTTGTATTGAGTAAATCAGATTTTATGCGTTTGATGATTATGCAATTAAATTCTTCTTGATACAGGATCTTGGTTGTTCTGTTACCTTTCGTTTATATAGACATTTCTACAGAAATCTAATGAACAACCGAGAAAAGAGACAATAGAAAAATGACGAATTGGTGGAATAAACATATTAAGAAAGGAGTAAAGCAAAAGAAAAAAATCAGCAAGATTACGAGATGTACAAAGAGCAAAGAAGCTAAACAAAAATTTTGGGAAGAATTTGGACAGAAGCTAGAAGAGCACAATAAGCAAAACCAAAAACTTTTCTATAAGGTAGTTAGAAATTTGAGAAATAGACAAGAAGTAAGTTTGAGTTTTATATAGGATCACAATGGATAATTGTTAACCAACGAAAAAGAAATTAAGGATGGATGAAAAGAATATTTTAACAAACTACTCAATAACGAGTTACGGACAAAAGAACAACATAAGAAACGAAGAAACAAGAGAATTAAGCTACCCACAACAAATAAGTAAAATAATAACAGAAGAAGAATTACAGGAAGAGCTAGAAAACATAAAAATAAGAATGGCTGCCGGAGTAGATAGGGCCTACTGAAAAGGAAAAACTTTTAGAAATATTAAAACTAACTTGGAAAACAAAAAATATACTGAAGGATTGGAAAACCGCTATTATACACAAAAAAGGTGATCTAAAAGATTGTAATAATTATTGATGGATATACCTACTGTGTACTGCACTAATGATCTATGAAAGCATAATAGAAAAGAAAGTAAGTAATATAATAGAAACCAAACTACCAGATGAACAAAGTGGTTTTAGACCAGTTCATAGCGTGAATGATTTACAATACAATAAATTACAAAGAAGGCGCTAGGAAATGGAGAACACATATACATAGGATTTAAAGATATGCAGAAGGCATTCTATATGGTAGACAGGGATAAAATATGGAATGCATTATAAAATAAAGAAGAGAAAACTAAAGTAATGGCCATCTCTAGTAAACAAGAGAAAATAAATATTAGACTCTGAGAAGATATATTAGAACAAGTAAATAAATTCAAGTAGCTGGGAATAATCATAAATAGCAAAGGAACACAAAAAGAAGAAATAGGAAACAGAATCAAAACAGCAACAAGGACGTGTAATGCTACATACAAAAATTTCATAAGCAAGAAAGAGATATCGAAGGAAACAAAAATAACAGTATACAACACAATCTACATATCAATACTGACATATGGCGCTGAGAATTGGGGATTAAACAAAAGACAACAAAGTAGACTACAGATGAGATATTTAAAAAAAGTTGATGGTATTAAAAGAGTGCAAAAAATAAAGAATGAGCACATTACAGGAAAAATAAAAATTAATTCTCTGAAAAATAAAATAACAAGAAAAAAATTTAAAATAGACAGGTCACCTAATCCGAATGGATAGCACAAGGCAATTTAAGAAAATATGGGAAAAGGGCGACCCAGAACAATCTGGAACAGATATTAAAACATAAGGGAAACACATGGTAAAAGGCAAGAATATTAACAAGAGATCTTAAAAAATGGCGAAACTTTGTAATAAAAATGTAGAAAATTACCTCGAGACCTACGGGTATAAGAGGAAGACGATGATGATAATTATATAGACATTTCCATATTTTGATTCTGGGTACCCTCTCAAATGCTTTTTCTATTTCTAAAAGTATATACTTTCTCTGTTTATTTTTTGTCTGAACTTATTCTTTATCAGTTGTTGGTATCTTTGTTACTACATTCAACAACATTATTTATCGGTAATTATTCTAGAATTTATTATTCCCTCTTTGTGAATCGGTACTATAAGACTCAGAACTAAGGCTTTCTATGAAGTATAATAATAATTTGTCATAACATAGCAGCTATTTTGCTCTGTGATATATGAAAAACCACAAATTAACTTAAAATTACATGTCTTGTATGCTTACTAATACTTGAAATTAAACATTTAAATTTGCGAAAGCCAATTTATAAGATCCCTTTCAGTAGGTATGTAAAGTAACATTACTTTACAATAATTTTAATAATAATCTGTACAAAATTTGTCACTAATTCTAATTTTTGTTAGTACAAAAAGAAAACACAGAATTTTAATTGTTGAAATCTTTATTAGAAGAAAAATGTCTATTATAGAAATGCTAGTAACAAAATATCAAAATTTAATTCTCTATAGCTAAAATAAACAGAAATAATTTACGTGAACTGCAGTAAACAAGTTGTTTTGCAACTCAGTATAAAAGAGTAAAACAAAATTTTATTGCTGTTTGTCCTTCATGCTTTTTGTTTGTTATTATAAATCTTATTTCAAAATAAAAACATTCGAATAATATTAGTATAAAATCAGCTTCATTCAAATAAAGATTTTCCTTTTTCATCATTTATATTGAACAACTTACAAAGTTTTTAACATCATGATGTTATTTATTGTATTTGTATTGTCAAAATATATGTCTACCACTAACGGCTTATACTCAGCCCGCTTATTCATTGCCGTTTTTGATTTTTTTTTAATTTCTGATGTAACTTGCGCGTATCTTTCAACAATCTGCTTATTTTACCCTTCACCCTCCCCGCATTTGAATTTCTCAAAGTAAAGTAACATGTTTTAAAAATAATTTTCAATCTGTTTCGTTTTTCTTTTAAATGGTTATTTAAAATGAACTTCGTGTCTAAGATTTTAAATAAAACGAATTTTCAATTGATTTTATGAATAGATTTGTATTGATATCGTAAAATCAGGCGACCAGTGAATTGTAAATCGACCATTGTTTAAGCTATGTGGTAAGCGATCCCGTTCTGCTGAAACCGTATTCGTCCAAGATCCATGTCGCCCAGTTGGTGTCAAGGAAGTATGGCCTATCACTCCACCTGCCGAAAAGTCACACCAAATAATAATTAACAGACTTGCATTCACTACCGATCCGGTTTATCTAAATTTGCACTTAATGTACGGATTGTTGAATAACTATTTTGACCAAAAGTTTTACGAAGTTTTTGTACTAACTCTGCAAAGTCCTTCACCAAATTTGCAATGTAATCTGTTAAAGTATTTGAGCTGCCGAAATAAAACAAAAAAGGCGAGAAGTATAAATCTGGCGTTCAATTTGAACCACTCTTTTACTGTTATTTTTTGTTTGTCATTAAACAATTGCATTTCATAGTAATTTTCATATTTTGACACCACATATGAAAAACAACTCTCATTAAATTAGATTTAAAAAATATTTGAATGTAGTATTGTTTTGAAAGGTTTGACTTGATTGTGCATCGTAAACTAAAATGCAAGACTCAATCAAAGTTTCTCTTGCATCCACAGATCCTACTAATCTATTTTATTTATATTGTTAAGATAGTTGATTAAGATATTTTATTTGCTTTCACGTTTTCTTATTTTCCTCTTTCTGCTCTTCTAACTATTGATATTTTTTTGCCGATACAAAAGATGCTTAGAGTTGAAACTATTACTTACTGGTAAAATACAGTTATCAATTTGGATTGCTGTTTTTGTCTATTTTTTCCACTAATTATACGGTGGGATTATAACTAATCTTTCTTCTCTGCTACACAGAATTGTAAGCTACTTATTAATTTTTCATACCCTTAAATGTATATCGTAATAGTTTATTATAAACATATAACACTCACCTTCTCATTTTGAAATTAATTTTTTTCCAGTAAACGTCCTTTTGTTTGTAAATAAAATCTATGCTTTGTAATTTTCTGTAAATTTATAGGCATTTTTCTTGAACATGTGAAAAGTAACTTTTATGAATGTTTTTTCTTCTTAATCCTTTTGTCCTTTTACTAGGTATCGAATGTCAACTCCACCCATTTCTTCCATTCCTTTCTGTCCTCCGCACTGTCTCTCATTTCCTTTATGGTCTTGCCTTCATCCCCAATTCTTCAATTCTGTTTTCCCAGTTATATTTGTACCTCCTATCTCCTCCTCTCTTGACTGTTCTAAATAGTCCGTTTCTTCTATTCCTTCACCCCTTGATGCTTAGTGTTTGTATTGATTTTTTTATAGTATTCTGCCCATGCTTCTTCGCCTTATTTCGTTATTTCCCTTTTTTATTTTTAGTGGTACTGATTATTTTTTTTCTGTTTATGATTATTGTAAAGCTTTAATTTAACTAAATATATACAAAGTTGTTCAGGTAAATCTGGAAAACAAATAAATAATGAAAATTGCATTAAAAAACAAGAAAAATTAAATTTATTTATATGAAACCTGACACAATTAAATGGTAATTGGTATTGAGACTTATATTATTTAATGTAACTCTTATCAGCGGTAACGAGCTTCTCGAACAGAGATCTGAACTTGCTGTAGGCCAACGCAACTGCCTCCTTGTCCATATGTATCATTACCTTTATGATGGAAATCCTTAAGCTGTCCTTGGTGCTATGACAACCAATGGCAATAAAAATGACCGGGTCTTCCTTGTCTTGTGGGCTTGGGTAGATCCTTATTAGAATACGTAGTCTCGTCCAATAGCCACCTGGCAATTGTTTCGAACACGTTAATATAGCTGTTGGTAGTCACCTTCAGGTTTTCCTCAAAGAAATGGGACTCTATGATATTCTCATTGCTGCTCATAAGCTCCAACATCAAAATAGAAGCGGAAAACTTTGTATGCATGACAATAGACACTTAAACGGTTATTTTTGTGATTTACCGTTCCGTCCTGAACAAGGTTCTGGTGCACTCCTAGACTGACCGTCGACCTCGCCAAGTCGTTTTCATTTGCCAGTCAGTTACGCCCTGCCTAAGATTCTGATCGATCTTCTCTTTCAATTCGTGGACGAATTACCTTCTCCCAATGGTCAATATTTTTGTATTTCTTGGCTATATTGGAGATTTAGGTCTTGTTGTAACCAATCTACGCTATAATTTCTATCGGCGATTATCCGGTGCGAAGGCATTCGATTATAACAGCTCTGGCCATTGAATTTTAAATTTGCTTCGATGACCCTGTATATAAAGAAAATGGAATTTTTGTATGTATAACTATATTTTTCACTAATTGATTGTTTAATATTAGTGAATTTCGGATATTTAATGCCGTACAACCTCTTAAATATTTTAAATTTCTAAATAAGTGGTGTTCGAAAAAAGTCGTTTTGCTAAAGGAACTCAGACAACAAAAATATCATTTTGACGGCGCCTCCCTAACAGGTCGACTGCCAAATACGTAATCAGTAATGTTACGGCCAAAATTGGACTGTATCATAATTTTAAATTTAAATAAAGGAACTTCAAACAAAAGTCAAAGCTGAAACAATAACCTTTGGAAACGGCGCTCCCTGTGCACAGTGGGACAGATACCCGGTAAATGTGGACAAAACTGCAAATTATGAATTTCAGAAAATTACTCTATAAAGCGGCGGTATTTAACGAGAAAGGGTAGGGTTGTTAGGGAGTGCAATACATTTTACCTGAAAGGGTCATGCTTTTGCTAGGCAGGTAGATGAAGTTAGTGTTCTCAAGTTTTCCACTAGGTTTGGTGGCTAGTGTTAACTGTCTTTGTTCAAAAGAATGATAGCTGGTTAAATGAAAAGTTTTTATTGCCTTTTGTAACAGTCAAGACTTCTGGAGATGAAGCTAGCTCGTCAACATCTCATGCGGGTCAACCTGAAGCAGCTTTTGAACAATGTTCTGATCGGACAAAAAGAAGAAAAACCAAATCTCTACGGGAAGCATTGGTATATGCTAAGCAAATGGGCTTCCTAACATCCGGTGAAGATGATGCTACACAGCTGATTAGTGAAGTTATTAATGCGACACCTACAAGAGCATGACTTACAAGAGAGGCTTGGAAAAATCGCGAGAAACATATACCAACGGTGTACACAGATGAAGCTTTGGCGCTGTTTATCGATACTAAACTTACAAAAAGTCAATATCAAAAAATTAGAATTAAATCAAAATTAAAAAAGGCAAACATATTGTTAAGCTACCACTGCCTCAGGCGCGCGAAAAAATGCTATCCTAATAAAGAACTTGTTTTGGAATGTGTAGCTGAAATAGACCTACAAGCACTTCTAGACCATACTGCACAGAGAATAATTGAATCCTAAAATGAGATTTTTGATACTGTACCTATTGATATGTCCAATTGACTTGTTTTAAGTTCAAAATATGGTTGCGATGACAGTACAGGTCACAGTGAATATAAACAAAAATTCGTGGGTGACTCCGATATGTTTATAACGTTCAACATTATATTATTTATTAAACATTCAACTGTTTGGCAGAACAGGACACAAAATTGTAGTATGCAAAATCCACGTCCCTTATCTGTGCGATACTGCAGACCGATAAGGATATAGTTCAAAAAAGAAACTGCAAATTTATCCAGGGAAGAAGTGGAATATACTCAAAACTAAATAACAAATCTACAAGTAACACAGGTAAAATAAATTTATTTATTAAAGAACAGTATTGTAATAGTCAAAATAATTCTCAAAGCAATACTGGCAACAAAAACTTCTCAATTTCACATGAAATTGTATTAATAATGATAGACGGGAAAGTGTACAATGCGGTTACTTCAACTTCTTCAGCGTAAAAATGTTATGTGTGTGGGGCGATGCCAACTCAAATGAATAAATTGGAGTCTATAGTTCAAAGGGATGAAGATGAAGGCACATTCAGATTTAGATTGTCAACGCTTTATGGGTGGATTTTTTGAGTGTTTTCTGCACATCTAATGTAGACTCAATTTAAAAAAAATGGTAAGTCAGAGGCAAGGAAGAATTAGAGACTTTCACATCCCGTAAAAAGGAAATTCAAACGATCTTCAAAGATGGATTAGGGTTAATTGTGGATAAAGTTAGGCCAAGAGGAAGTGGAATATCTAACTATAGAAACACGGTGAGGAGGATTTTTAAGAATTATCAAGTTTCTGCAAGAATTACTGGCATCGATGAAACCTTAATTTGACGATACGGTATTCTTTTAGAGGCATTAGCTTCTGGTTTTAAAATTAATGTCGAAACATTTGGCACGTTTGTTTATGACACTATATGTCTGCTCCGGTCCATAAAATATTAATTCATGGCCGTCATATAATTGAAACGGCCCTTTTGCCTATCGGTCAGCTTTCCTAGAAGGCTCAAGAATCCAGAAACAAAGACCGTAAGGCATATCTCCGAGGACACACCAGAAAATCCTCCAGACAATTTACGAATGTTGATCTTTTCACCATGTTCCTCGTTTCATCGGATCCATTAATAACCGCAATGAGAACACTGTCCCAAAAAAACAGAAGAGCAATAGATTCAGATGCGGCAGTTTTATTAGCACCCCCAGATAAAGTGGAAATCATCTCCGATTCAATTTTAGTGGTTAAGTTAATGTTAAGGCAATATTTATAACAATTATTCTGTTTTTTGTTCAAATTATTTCAATTTTGATCAATTAGAACACATTTTGATGTGCTAGATTTCTTAAATAATTTTGTCCACATTTACCTGGTATCTGTCCCACTGTGCTGTGTTGTAATCTTAGGGGATCCAAAAAGAGGAAATAAGAGTGTGGGTGAAAAGATAGGACAAGTTACCCTAATCTTCACAACGGAGCCGATTAGAAGCGTCTTTCCTGGTACAACAAAGTTCCTTCTTGATTCCTCGCCGGGTCAGGTACATAGAAAATCGGACCGATTTTCTCACCGGGAAAATTTCAACTGCCAAAATAAAATTGGGAAACAAAACGACTCCGGGAAGAGGTTAATCTGGTCGGCAAAATATCGAATTTTGTCTCAAAATCAGCCTTCAACAAAAACGGCTACGCGGAAATGGAAATTTCTGCCGCCAATCAAACAGGCCATCTAACTCTCGATCAAAACGCTCTCGGCCACCGAAAAGTTAAAGCCGGTCGCCCGTTTTTCTAAACCATCACAACTCAAAATTCAAAAGCGAAAGAGAGAACGAAGAGCCAGCAAGAGCCAGGCAAGCCCGCTGCTTTATATATCAGCGCTCCGCGTGGTCGGGAAAATTCGGCGCCGCTATCTCAAATCAAAACATCCAAATAAAGTAATTGGAGATTGGCGCAAACAACTAATAATCATCAAAGATAATAATAAAGTAAATTAAACAAAACGTACGTTGATTACAAAAATAGTAAATAAGCGGAAAATACACTCATGCATACATTCAAACTACCATTAAAAATTAATTTGATCAATTTTTCTGATATTTAAGAAAAACTTAACACAATTTTTTCTTGAAAAGTTGTTTTGTATACGAATATTGATTCATATGGATACATACATTTGAAAGGATAAAATTTTAGTTATTCTGAAATTTTTTTCACTTGTAGTTTCTTAAATTGTTTGAGAAATAATAACCGTAAAACTAAATTTCCGTTTTATCTCCTGTAACATAATCTACGCTTCGATATGCTTTTCTGTTTCCGGTAGGAGAATCGAATAACTACCGCAGCAATATTGCGATATGAGTGCAGATATCTCCCGTAGTGAAGAAGAAAACACAGTCCAGCATCTGTCCCCATTAAGCACAATTGGGGTTTTTACGATGCGTCTCGCAACTTTGCTTGATAATCCCAGGTGTATACGTGCTTGTGTAAGTACGAATCTAAATATAACCATGGAAAAGCAAGCGATCTTTAATTTAAATTGCATAGGTTGCTACATTATCAATTAGTTACTATAGTAGTCAGACTAATTAAGTACACAAAATAAGCGGAAACCAACAATTAAGTAGACTAGTAGAATTTTTTTCTTGTGGTTCTTTTAATGGGAACAACAATACCATAACGTGGTTGAAATAACTAATCTAGGCTTTAGAAGCTAAATTCTTAAATGTATTAAGCGTTTATAAAAAAAAAGAGAAACAACTCTAAAGCTGCCCAAACTTCGTTTAATCCCTAAAATAGTTTTTCTAAATCTATCAATATGGTTGAAGAACGGAGAGAATACACCAAGCGATACTTTTAGCGATTTCCTGAAAATTCGTTTTCAACAAAATACTTTTTTGGTTTTAGTATTAGCAAATTCTAATAGATTTCTAATTTACAACTGTGAAAGTGGGTCAGTGCAGATTGTTACCAAATGTTGTAGTTACAGAGAATGTATTTTAGGCTAGCATTAGTTTTTCGGCAAGTCAACGCAACGTTAATTTACTTAGATTATCATTTTGCATAAAAAGATGTACAAAAATCTCAGATTATTATTAACATACAACCTCGGAATTAAAAACAAATTTCTTGAGAATCAATTAGTCTTAATTTTATTTAATAAATATTAGGTTGTCCGAAAAATAAATGCCAATTTCCACTAAATGAAGAACGCTCTTTGCAATTAATTGGTTTGCGTCATTCTTCTACTCTTTTGAAGTCTGTTTTAAGCACTTAATACTTTTCTATTACCGGAAGGCCAAAATGCCATACAAGCAACAAGAATAGATCTGCTGTTTGCACAGAAAGTTCTTTAGCTGAAAGAACTGTTTTAAATGATTCGCTAAGTTTAGGGCTGGTGATTTCGACCTTAAAGACCAACAACGCTAGAGTAGATCCTCCCTACTGAAGATGAGCAAATCAAGATATTGGTCAAAAATAACCCGCGATATATAACACAAGATTTAGCAGAGATATAAAAATATTGAAGATCACCGCATTTAGTAAAACTTGGTTGCGTAAAATCGTTAAAATATTGAGATTCCGCACAATTTGGTCGAGCAAAATTGAATGTATTGCATTTCTATCTGTGGCGCGCTGTAAAAACGCAAGAAAACTTACTGTTTTTTGAAGCAATTAGTAACAGGCGATGAAAATGGCTTATTAACAGCAATGCTGAGCGGAAAAAGTCCTGGGGTAAGCCGAAGAAAATCAACCTTTGTGTCTGGTAGGATTAGAAAAAACCCCTATATTGTAAGCTCCGGTCAAACGACCAGTTTACAACTAGACGAATTGAATAGAACTCTTTGGAACCCATAAAAAAACACCTTGAGAAGTTTTTAACCCGGAAACCTGAGAATTTCTAGAAAGATGGAATCTTTAAGTTGCATGAAAGATGGAAAAAATTGTTGAACAAAATAGTGAATAAAGGGTCCGCCATATAACTTTTTAAAATGCTATAAATAAAAAACTACTGAATATTTTTCCATTTTTTTTTTATTTGAAAGTACAATCCTTCCGGTTAATAATGGAATGTAACTTCATTCATATGGCTGTCTTGGCTAGCCATGCAGTAGCCTATACGATCAGTCTAATTTTTGAGTACATTTTCGATTGTATGCAGCTGTATTTCAGCTATGGCTGCACGAATGTTGTCCTTCAAAGCCTCATTGTCTCTGGTTTGTCGGCGTAACACTTATCTTTGACGGCTCCCCACAAATAATAGTCCAACGGTGTTAAATCGCAGTTCCGAGGTGGTCAAACGACATCAGAATTTCGAGTGATAATGCGATTTTCGAAAACAGTACGCAAAAGATCGATTGTAACGTTGGCTGTGTGGCACGGAGCGCCGTCCTGTTGAAACCAAATGTCGCCAATATCTTCCTCTTCAATTTCTGTGAACAAAAATTTGTTCAGCATGGCTCGATAACGCTGACTGTAACAGCCGTTCCTTGCTCCTTGCGAAGAAAAATGGCCCAATGATGCCTCTGTACCAAAATCCGCACCAAACAGTGACTTGTTGTGGGTGCATCGGCTTTTGTTCGATTGCGTGCGGGTTTTCTGTGCCCCAGATGCGACAATTTTGCTTTTCGACACACCCGCCGAGATGGAAATGAGCTTCATCTGAAAAAATGATTTTTCACCCAAAATTGGTATTTTCTTCAAGTCGATCCCAAGCCCATGAAGCGAAGCGAAAACGCATTGGATGGTCAGTTAGCTTCAATTGCTGAACCAATTGGACTTTGTACGGCGTCATACCAAGGTCTTTACGCAAAATTCGTCTCAATGATGTCTCCGAAATGTCCAATTGTTGAGAATGACGGTAAACTGATGTTCCCACTCTCGGCAACAGCAGCTATATTTTCGGGTGTACGCACTGTTTTTGGTTTTTCACGCGTTGGTTTGTCAATAAGCATGCCAGTTTCTCTCACTTTTTTAACAAGATAAAGCACATACGGAGCTGACGGTGCCTCTTTTCTTCCCATTTCCGTACGTAATTTTCGCACACATTCTGCAACATTACCATGATTTTCAAAGTAATGTCGCAATATTTCCCAGCGTTCTTCGAGCGTATACACAACCATTTTCGTTCAGCGGAAGGATAAAACTAATGTTCTGTCAAAAATGTCATGAGCTAAGTGTTGCCATTGACCGAATAACCGCTAGTTCAAAAAAAAAGTTAGATGGCGGACCCTGTACTTAATTGACTAAATAAACATCGACACACACAAATTTGCTTAATAATCTGGATAAATTTTCCGAACAACGCAATATAACACATAGTAATAAAATTAAAACATCAACATTGGTTTAAATATTCCAAAAATTATTTTAAAGAGGAAACAATAATTAGAAAAATAAAGGGAGTTTTATTCTAGCCTTAGAAGCCCCAAGGATGGGTGCACTTAATTTAGCCATGTTCTATGAGCGTGACACGAAACAATTTTCACATAAAAATTAGATGTAATTGTGAAAAAATAATATTTCTAAATAAATTACAGTTAAAGTTCAATTAAAGCTACTTACAGGCACAAATGATAGTTTGAATCTATGAATAAAAAAATTTTCTTCATTAGTTTTGATTAAATTTTGTTGACTTTGATAGTGCTATAATGTAATCTTAATGAATACCAGTACAGAAAGTAAGGTCATTAAACTTCAATCTCTTCAGAATCTTCGGCAAGGCCCGTCCATCCCATGCAATTCGATTAACTAATTAATCGAAAGCAGCCGCGGCCTTTTACCGTCCTGCTTATTAGTTCTACAGGTGTGTGCGTGAGCTCCGAATAAATGGCGGCTTTGCTTATTCGTGCTCCCAGAGTTATCGCTGTAGGTAGCGCCTGTTTATTGACTAACATCACACAAAGGCGAGGTCGCGTAGACGTGGGCTCATTGTGAAATCGAGCCTGTTCTGCATGCATTTCCTACTTACACTAGAAAACCATGTTCTGCGGCCAGTTTTCGCCCACCTCGATGTTCGTGGTGGTGCAGAACTGATCGCTTGCTGCACTGCACTCCGTTCCACACTAAGCGATAAAGAAACAATGCTGCTTTCAGATGAATTAGCTATGGGCTTGTTTCACAGGAATAGTAGACAGAAGCTGCTACTTTTAGAAATCTAAAACATCAACCTCATCATATAAGAAGATGCTCGTTGATATTTCGTGTTTGATACTGAGTAATTTAAACCCCATAAAGGTGTCATTAAAAATATTCTTTAACAACAAATCTTTTAAATTAAAAGAACTAATCACAATGTATTTTTTTAATCCACAAAAGGTACAAAGAGTAAAAACTTGTGATCAATTTTAAATGAAAGAGGAAATTAACGGTTGCTAACTTATTCTTCAATATTACAAAATCTGTCATGTTCGTCATTAAGAAACTTTCAAAACAGGCTACTGTTTTTTGATGTGTGTGCAAGATAATATGATTCGTTATTACAAGCTGTAATGCGACACGATTTAATTTACGACGGCATACAACAGAGCAGAATTCAAATTGAACGTTTGTGTCTAAACCTCTTGACCAAATTAACATTAAATATTCAACGTACAGAAAGAGCTAATTAATTCCCACAACTGGAGTGGTGGTGAAAGGAGCGTGCCGATACTTCGAGGGACATCTCGACCCTTGTAATCCTCTAATTGCTTGTCACAAACATATTTGCTATCATTTAATCCGTGCAATAAACGGAAGTCTTTAAATGTTTAACTGTTGACAATAAACAAAGGAAAATGTTTCTTTACTCAAAATTTAAAATGTGCGCGTTAACAAAACAATTAATAATGCTTTATAAATATTTCGCTTTAATGTTTAACTTAATATAATAATGCAGAGCTAATTAGGATTTTTGACGTTTGCATGTTTAAGATATTAAAAATTATAAAGAAGTTGATCAATTATACAAAACAGTTATTTGATTTTTCAGTTTTCTTTACATATGCATTGTTTATATTCATCAATGAGAAGAAGTAAAAACAAATATCCATTTCCTTTTAATCAAAAATATTTCTTTTGCTTTAGAAGCAAGCTTCTGGATATTATTACCAAAAGAAGAATAGTAGAAACTTAATCTCAATAAATAAAAGTGTAATCTTAAAAAGTTATTTATTCTGAGCTGAAAAGCATCGTTTTTCAGTGCAAAATTGGGAAAAGTAGACTCTACGTTACATGATCTCAATAATGCTAGGTTATTATAATTATGTAGTTATAGTTGTGTTTTGGTTTGACAATCTTATCTTGTTTGTCAATGCTTATATTCAAGTGGTTTCCTATAGAAATCCGAAGTTTTTATGTATTTTTGTATAGATTGTACTTCTCTGCGCTAAGATGAGTTTTAAAAAATCAATTGTGGCATAGTATGTTATTTTATCACGAAGACTTATAGATTGTTTAGAAAACTTGTAATTTCCATCTTTGCTTCCACTAAAAGGAACTTTTAGCTTCTTCTTTCTTGTTTGCTGTAATGACCTTTGTTGTGTCTGTATTTTTGTTTACTTCTCAACGCTTTACAAGAACATTATTCCAGAAATATACCATTAAGGATCTTAAGATTTTTTAATATTACATTTGTTTCATACTCTGCCTCCTTAGTCTGATCACTATCACGGGTAATTTGTGTCAGAATATCAAGAATTTCCTGGTGCTATTTGTATAATGCTTAACTCGCATCACTATGGATACTCCATCGCGTTGTTGACAAAGTTTTTAAAGATTAAGATGTTATTGCAAAATGACCCATCTTTTAGTTGAAGAAAGCCTAACCAAAAAACTTTAACAGAGCGCTTGTTGCTCTCTGCAGATGCAGAGCTAACTAGTTCTAAGACCTGGCATAGTTTGGTTCTCTATGGTTATTTAGTTCAAGACCTACAAAACCATTCGCCATCCCTTCAGCTTTATGGCTACAGTTGAGAGTAAACATCAAAAATCGTTTAACAAGAGTTACTGTGGGTAGCACATATGTAGCAAACGACAAAAGCTAGTGGGTATGTGTGCGACACATATGTTGTTGGGTCCACAATTATAGAATTATACTTGGCATTTATAATATCTGCCTTAACTTATTCCGTTAACTGGATAATTAATTCATTAACAGTTGTACTTGATAAGTAAGAGGGAGCACTTCTCCCTTTATTTCCAAATTGAATTTGGAATCAGTTCTAAATATCCAAGAAAGTTACTATTTCTTATGGAGCGTAACGTTTCATTATCACCATGAATTGACAGCCTCCCGGAAGCTAAAAATTTTATTGCTTCGATATCTTTTAAGAGAACATTTTGCCAACTTACAGTTTCTCCCTTGTATTGTTCTGCTATTTACAATCCACTCTTTGTGAAACCGAACTTATACTAACAAATTTTGAAATGCCTCCTCTGTATTTAGAGTTGCTGTCATGACTGTTTATTGTATGGCTATTTTTCCAATCATCAAAGCCATAGGTTGCTACTTATCGGGTTAATTTTTAATAAACCAACTAATTTCGCTTCATACATTCTCAATTCATTAACTTTTTATAAAGCACTGATTGGTTCAAAATCTTCCTTGAGTGGCAATCAGATTTTTAAACGTCATAGTCATCTATTTGTTGAATGCCATTGCAGACAACCAACTCACGAAGTTTACCATTTACGCACCACAATTGAACCTGACTGTTTGAGTGTATTTTCAGAGCTTTGTGAGCTTGGAGCTTTTGCAGTTGTACATTTGATGCACTACAATTTGGGCTTCAAGACGCTATTTGAAACGTTTTCTGAATTCTGCTTAACTTGCCACTCATTTCCAGTTTTTAAATAATTAAAATGTGAATTGAGCGACGATTTAATTCAAAACTAAATTTTATTCACACATTAATACTATTAATACAACGAGCGATAGTTACTATAACGACATTAATTTATTTGCATCACTGTTGTTTGCTGTATGACTTCTCCTATTGAACTGTCGCTAACGCCCATCTGCTCCGCCTTATTTTCAAATGCGCAGTTTTGAAACGAACCAGAATGTTCTGGAATTTTTTCTCAAAGACGGTGTTAAAGTGGCGCGAAAAGTTTTTGAATAATTTCTTTGTGATATGTTATTTCTGTTTCAACATAAATGATTTTAAAAATTTATTATAGTTATAACCTATGTAAAGCTTAAGTGCACTTTTTTGTTTAATCAACTCAAAATGTTGTGCCTTCCAGTCTATAATCTACAATCTAATCCTATATATCTACCACCACATATGTTAAGATTAAAGCTTCCTTAAAGCATGTTTTTTACAATTTCACAATTTTGAAGAATTCTTACTGCATAGTTATATGTAACATGATCAACAGAACATAATTTTCTTGTACACCAATACTACATACTAACCCTTATGTTAAAAATTCATATCTTAGAAAGTAGTAAATTAAATTGAAAAATTGTACATAGATTTAGTTGTTTATCACAAAGAATCGTTTTCCACAAACTTTATAAATAGCAAACCAGAGAAACTTTATTAAAATTTATTGAGTTACAAAGAATATTTTTAGGCCACCAACCATATAACAAATAAAAGAGATAGCAGATATCTTAACGTATTTGAATTCTTACGTATTGTTTATACATATTAATTATATAAATGTAGCTAATAAACGACAATGATAAATAGCACTTGTAATGTTCGGTGGAAGAAATGTGAAAAGATTATAACAGAAATATTTTCGAGGCAGCAGATTAAGACCGATTATATGAAAATGATACATCCACAAATAAAACACGATAACAGTAAATAAAAAATGTGGTGGAACATTAGCGAAGTGGTTAGCAAAAAGTTTAATATAATTTTTGCAAAGCTTGCTAGAGGTAATAATCCTAATAAGTAAGTGGGGTATTTGTTTAATACCTCGACGCGGTTATTTTATAAAAATTGATTTAGCACACAAATGTTAGTTACTGTTTGTAACTCATTGGCGACCTCGCGTAAACGGTCGCCTCAAGTGTAGTAGAAGTCTTGTAGGCATATTAGGGTACATTGAACAAATTCACACCAGAATCATCGCTATAGGATAGATAACTCGGGAGCTTACAAAGATAAAATCGCGTTTTTAAGGGCTGCAACAACCGTTGCAAGGATTCTAGACGAGCTACCAGAAGTGGGTTGTATTTCCTAAATAAAGAACATTTTCGTACTATAACTTTTTCTACAAAATGGCCGCTTCAAATGTGTTAAGGTATAAATAAAGTAAATAGATATCAGTCGTACCAAGACATAAATCATAAGCAAGTAAATGTTATTCGTAATTTAGTCTTGCTTTATTTCTTACTAGTGCTCAAAACCATATAAGACACTTATGTCCTGCTAGTTTAAAGTTTATCTGATTTATTTCTATACATTTTTAATTTGTTCTTTTAAAATGTCAATGCATACTTAAGTAAAATTCTCATTTTATTTTTATTGCAACTTAAATTGCCCTAAAATTTGTGTTGTTCCATTGTTGGCCTTACTTTTATCCCTCGAACCATACAATTCCTGGAAATACCTAAGATAGTTTTAAGGACTTTTAGTATTTAACTCCTGTAATTAATTTTGTATTAAATCACCAGCCATGATTTTTTGTAAAGGTTATGTCAGTAACTATTTATAATTATCTCGTAAAATTATCGCGTTTTGTGTGTGCTGATGTAATCGAATTTTAATTACATCGGATGCCAAGCGTGAATCCCAAGACAATTGAAATATCTTCACTTTGCTGTAATTAGCCGCTTATTAACAACCGCTTTGCCTAAATTAATGGAGGATATTATAAAAGTGGACGGATTTGCATTTAAAATTAACTTTGTATAATAATGTGTACTAACTAATTATGACATTGCTATTATATATATGCTTTACGTAATATTTATTTGATATTTATAAATATTTTAATAAAAGCGTAATCTATATTCTTTTATATTTGTTTATTTATTTCTTTTATTCAATCGCATATTTACAATCCATTCATAACAACAATAAGTAAATTGTACACAAGAATATAGCATGAATCGACAATTGACCATTCAAATTCAAAGAACCAGTAAAAGGTTGCATTTGATCCATTCACAGCATACATCTCTTGTTTTAGGTCTATGGGCCACAATCTTTTTGGTTTCTTCTTTGTCTTTGGGGGGTTGGATATTTATGATACTAGACCATTTTAATGTTCTTCTATTCGTTTGAAGCAAAAATCTTTTGATTTTTGGTGACAAGTGGAATGTTCAGATTATTATAAAAAGTTTAATACGCACCAGGGGGCATTGATAATAGAATGTAACAATTTAGATTGTATCCTTTGAATAATTTTTGTATTTAAAGGTTTGACGTGTTTCTTTTAATTGAGTTTTTTGTCAAGATGTAACCTTAAAAATTTCACTTTATTATTTATTGATATTTGAGTAACGTTAAAGAAAAGTGGTAGATGTACTACACGTTTTGTAGTGAAAGTGAAAATAATTTCTGTATAATATCCAAATGATACTGTAGGTTACATCATACAAGCATTGAGTTAATGTCTACTAAGAACAAGACAGATGTTATAGTGGTATTTTATATTTATGCACCCACTGTTTTTAATTACAGGCAGAACTATTTTAATAGGATCCGTATTAAATATTTTTTTAATTGTTATAAAACCAAAGAAATTTAAATGCCAATGTCTTATTCTACTTCTCTTATATATAAAAGTATAAACTTGTAATTGAAAAGCATGTTATGTTTTAAATAAAAAAAACGTGTTAAGATCAGATTATTTCCTTATTACTACACCTTCAAACATTATAATTAAAAAATGCTCAGTTTAAGAAAATTTACAAAATTGTGAAAATATAGTAATATGGCTATGGAAAATATTAAGCTATTTTCTTTATACAGTATTGTTTCTTGTTTGACACCAAATCGGAAAATTCAGACAGAGGGCTGGCGAAAAGTTGTTGATAATGGTAGGCTGTATTTTGAAAAATATTTGTTGTTGTTTTTTAATTTGGGCATAAAATCAAATTTATTGTTAATATTAATGAATTTTTTTTCGGTCCAGTAAAAATTGTTTAAGCACATTTGTCTTTAGATTTATTTAAATCGAAAAGTACACTGTCAAGTGTAAAGTTGACTTCTAAAAATTAAATTTTCAATTTTTATTGAAGTTTATTTCGTGCACGCAACCAATATCTATTTTTGAACTATAAAAGACCTTTGTATTGTAGTATTACTTATCTTCCATTTTATCTCCATTTATAGTTATTTTTAAAATTAATAATCTCGTCTTAAATCTGGATTACAGGTTTAACTAAAATGTCCAGCTTAATCTTAAGAATTATTTATATGACATTCAACTAACTTGAAGAAGGTAAAGACTAAGTACGAAATCCACTAAGTATTCTTGTAGAAATAAAAAGCTTGTATAATAGG
This sequence comes from Sinelater perroti, assembly GCA_036346155.1. Taxonomy (NCBI): domain Eukaryota; kingdom Metazoa; phylum Arthropoda; class Insecta; order Coleoptera; family Elateridae; genus Sinelater; species Sinelater perroti. The sequence continues at coordinate 16,310,651 of JARFIY010000265.1, forward strand.
TAAGATAAATTTTCTAATGAAGATTTCGAAGAAAAATAATAATTTATATAATTAAGATAACCGTTAAAAAGATGAAAATTTTGACAAAATAAAATAAGTTTACATAAGAAAAATGTCACATTATTAGTGTCTATCATATTCTTCAATACTATCTACTATTTCTAATTTTTTTAATGTTGCATTAATTATTGTTATCAAAACCTTTACGTAGTTTAATTTGCTGCTATAACGCGTTTTTGTTTAAAGTTCTTAAGGTACATTCGTTTATGCTTACTGCTTGCATAAAAGATAAAAACGTTTTCGAAAATATGCTCTAACATGCGCAAGCTATTGGTTGACGGAAATTTGCCTGTCCGGATTTCATCGTGCACAATTTTTGTCATGTAAATTTAATACTTTTTTGTGCTGTTTGGCGCACTACTAGCACTGCAGCTTTCAAAGGGTTAGTGTGCGGACTAACTTAAATTCTACGAAGTCACATCATCCATGAGTTTCCAGAGAGACTCGAACTCGTCCGCGTGTTGACAAAGGAACTTTCGCTGCGGCCCACACTCAATGTTAATTTACATCATATCGATTTGTATGATAATCTGTATTAAAAAAATCACTTATTATACTTCTATGTAACTCATAAAAGATTTTTAGGGAAAAACTAAGTCTCGGCTTTTTTACTATGCGATGTAGCTAGCACCATGTCTAACAGGTACTAAAATTAAAAATAATTTGATAATATATCACGGAAAATAATTTTTAAGTACTGCTTTCAACATTTTACACCTTGATTAATTATAAAAACTAATATTAAAATGTATACTTAACATAATTTAAATAAACTTAACAGAAACCTATATCTATAATGCTGTGAAAAATCTTGCATTAGCCTCACACAATTTAATTATAATACACCTTTATCGTATGTTTTTCCTAATTATATTTAATTATTTAGCAGCTTTACTAATACCTATGCCCACTATATTTTAAAAAATGCTGATAAATCGCGTAAAGGACAACCAAGGAAATCATAAATTTTAAGTAATGCCGCTCTAAAAAGTGCAAGGCTGACCTATAGGAGTCTAAATTGTACAGATTTGACAAATTTATGGTATGAAACTACCAATATTAGTGTGTGTATATCTACTGTCAGGCAAATATTGTTTGCTTATGGATTAAGAAGATGAAAACAACGGAAGAAATCACTTGTATTTGAAAAGCAAAAATTTTTTTGATTTCAGTAGGCTACAAAATATGGAAACCACAGAACAGTAGCAGAAGATACTATTTAGTGACCAATAATGTTTTAGAAAGTTTACTACAGAAGAACATCTAGAAAATCTGCACTCTCTACAATTAAACATGGTAATTCTTTTATGGTGATTCTGTAGGGTGAGTGATAACCGCAAGTTGGTCCCGCCTACGCGAGCGCAGGTTTTTAAGAAAATTGCAAAGAGTGTTTAGTTTTAAGTGATTAATGAAGCCACAGACACTTTAAGATATACCACATAGAAGAAAACAAACTAAGATGGTTCGGACACCTAATCAGGATGGAGGAGAAAAATACAACCCTATTTGGGTTATGGAACTGCAAAACACAGGCAAAAAGACCAAAAGGCAGACCCAGAAACAAGTGGAACAACACAATAGGGAAAAGCCTACAGGATAGAGGGAAGAGTTGGACAGAAGCAGTAGAACTGGCTAAGGACCGGAAAGTATGGAGAAACTTCGTCAGAAGACGCCCAACCCAAGACGGAACACCTCGACACCAATAATGGTACAAGAGGACAGGATTAAGAAGAAGAAGAATTCTTTTATGGTATGGGGATGCATAGCTATCCAAGAAGTATCTGACATAATGAATACCTTGAACAGTTTCAATGAATATCTTTGAGTTTTACCAAATGGCATGTTGCCTAATAGAAAACACAAATTGAAGATAGGAAAATTTATTCTCCAGGCCTTGTTGTAGATTAAAGTAATTCAATTCTGGATGACCACTAAAAGAATCAACAGAATAAATTATCTAAGGCAATCTTCAGATTTAGATAAAGTCAATTTTCCTTTAAATGGATTTGTGAATCGTTAAAAGTGTCGTCTCATCTGAGGCAATGAAAATCTAGTGCAATCTACAAATTGCACAGTTTAGCATGCATTGTGGATTAGATAAATCATTAGCCCGTATTTTTTTGAGGACAAAAACTTTTCTTTAATGAAACTAACGATTTGAACTTAAATGACGCGTGGTTTTAACAAGATGGAGTCGCATGTCACAGAGCACGTGAAACACTCACTTTACTTCAAACCAAATTTCCTGGTCGTATTGCCTCGCAGAGGGGTTACATCGATTGGTCACCGCGCTCTTACGATCTAACCCCATTAGACTTTTTTCTGTGGGGCTATTTGAAAGATATGGTTTGTGTCAATAAACCAAACCTGTCGCGATTACAGAGTTAAAAGAGAACATCAGACGTGTAATAGCTGAAAAGAACCGCATTTATAGAAAAACATTATGAAACACTTTGCAAAAAGAATGGTTGACATTATATTTCACACATAACTTTACATTGATAGCAATAAAATTTGGGTGGTTCCAATATTTATATGCATCATATAAATTTCTCAGGTCTATTCGAATTTACTATCTACACTATATAATTTTGTAATTGTTTTTCACTTGTATTTCTCATTTAATCATTTTTTACGCTGCACCTTTTTTACAAAATTATTATGATTAATTATCCGTGTAGTACAGAGAAAATAGTGCATTATACGAGGTATGGCAGAAAAGTAATGAGACTGGCAACACCGCAAGCGATCTGGCAACTCTACGCTGTTGTCCTTGATAGAGCACGTGTATGAACACCCTCCTATAGCTCAGTGCAAGTTTCAACTCGTTCCGTTAACTACGTGATTTTTGTGATTGCTATTAGTGAAGTTGTATTTTGGTTGTGCGTCACGCAAAATGGAACAGCGGAATTTCAGGGAGGCCTTCAACTTCGAAAACCGACGAAAACATCGAACGTGTGAACACTTGTGAGATCAGACCGTCGGTTAACATTAAGAATGTTGAGTGAACAATTAAATTTGAACAGATTTATCGTTCATCAAATTTTGACTGAACATTTGCACATGCGAAAGGGACCTCAAAAGGCATTTCTGTGGTTCCCCAGCCCCCCTATTCATCTGACCTCAGTGTCTGTGACTTTTCCTTTTTCCTAAACTGAAAAATGTCCTCAAGGGGCGTTATTTTGCGACTTTAGAAAACATCCAAAAGAGTGTAACGGACATGCTGAAGACCATACTGGTTGAAGACTTCCAGCGCTGCTACCAAAAATGGGAACAACGTCTCGATCGGTGTATAGCTGCCCAAGAGAACTACTTTGAAGGGGACAACATTGATGTTTGAAAAAAATAAAAACTTTGGTAAATAAAAATCAGTCTCATTACTTTTCGGCCACATCTCGTATATTCAATTTGCCTTAATTTTTAAAGTGATTCAATACTTTTTTACGCCACTATATCCACTTTCTTTTAATAAAACTAGAAATATAAAAACTTCCTAGCAAAAACCTCCGAACGCGGTACTCCCGACGAGCAAATATTTGCGTGAAGTTCGTGTTTATCATGCTGCACCAAGTCTTTGATCGAAATTTTCCCCCCGATCAAAGCGCCGAAGCCGCGCCTAAAAGAAAGTTCAAACAAAATTTGCAATTCCTGGCGGGCGACGTTTGCGTCGCGTTTGTTCGCGGCCTTTAGAAAGTGGCTCAAATTGCATGTCTCGGCGATAAGGTCGGGTAATGAGTTTAGCATTTGCGAGAAATCGAAGCAGATCTTTCCTGGGACGCTCTCCGGAACGCTCTATCAGATTTCTCACGCTTTCCGCGCTTTCCGCATCCGGGTCTTGAATTTTTAAGCGCCGCTCTCTGCGAGCGCGGCGCCCTGCCGGGCCTGCTGGCGCGGAAAACTAATTGCAGAAAGGAAGAGCAGAAGCTTTAAAGTTCGCTGCAATACGATATCATGCATAATTAGCAGCCGCTGCGCGGAGTGGGTGGTTTAAATGGAATAGCCGTGTGAAGGAAGGATTGTATTCTCCGTGCGGTGCTGGATTTACAATAAAACTGCTTGGAACCGTACACCGAGCGCAGTTCAAGTGATGCACTTGCCTCTAAGCTGGAATCATATCAGAAATAAACCATAAAACCCTGCTTTATAATGAATACAATCCTCATTTAACAAACATCTAATTGAAATTTATTTAAATAAATAAATTAATTAAATGCCTGGGTTTTTCGTTAATCTTATGAGTACCAATGGCAATTTTGTAATGCCGTTTAAGCTATTAATTAAATTAAAATAACTCTGACAAGCTTTTGGCCGGTTTTAAAAATTAATTTTTTTTATGAATTTGGTGAGTCCACAAAAATAGTAGACGTGAACATTTTTGCACAAAAATTAAGTTTTAGTGCATACATCAGTTACATAGCATAAAAAAATTTTCTTGTAGAGTTTTTCTTAACAAACTCTTAAATATAAAACTATTGAGTAAATCTTTACATACAAAATAGAGTTCTGTAGATGGCTTTTTAGTTTTAATTGTTACCTGCATTTGAGCTACTATCTTCTATCAAGTGCCAGTTGAAACAGCCATATCAATTTCTGTAATACCAAGTGACATTAGTGAAATTCATAGTTTTAGTACTACTTTGCATTATAAACAGATCGTTTTATATTTTAAAGCACAGCTTACCAAAAAGCTCATTTTAAGCAAAATAATTCTAGAAGTACATATAACAAATTAGAGAAGCCAAGTAAGAAAAATTAGAAAAATACTGTAAAGAAAGTGAAACGCCAGAAAAACTATGTATAAGAAGGCTAAAGAAACAGCTGGTTTTTCTACAACTGTAACAGCGGCTAGATTGGTTGACGAACAAGACAATGTCATAATAGAAAAGTGCGAGAAGGTAAAAGCGTGAAAAAAACTACTTAAAAGAATTGTTTGATGATGCAAGACTAGATCTTCCAGACATAAGAAAGGAATCAACATCCCCTCCTCTTTCCTCTAATAACTACTAATAAAGTTAGAGCCACCGTTAACCAGATAAAAGAAAAAAGATCCCCTGGTCTTGTAACTATTAGACAACTACGGTATTAAATATTCCTTGAGATTGGTTTAAATCTAAATCCATAATACCCAATAAAAACATAAGAGCAAAGAAATATGGGGAATCTAGAACTATCAGCCTCATAGGTCATCTGTTAAAGATATTGTTAAAAATTTACCATACAAGACTACACAAACTTTGCGGACAATGTACGTCCGAAATTCAATTTGGATTGAAGACAATAAAAGCTCTATTTAGTATATATAGTAGATGCTGTTTCAGAGATGTAAGAATGTTAACACTGATATAAATATATTGACTGATGTGGTATGGATGGCAGGAACTTACCAATTATCTTACAGTTGTATTGGGGATAATTCTTCTATATCAAGAGAGATGGAGAAGAATCTAAAGTAGTAGAAATATTTAGTGAGGCAAAGTTATGTATTGTCTTCGTTACTGTTTAACATGTATTCTGAACATATATTCGCTCAGGAATAGTAATAGTAGTGGCATTTTTGTTAACAGAAAATGATTAAATATCATCAAGAGTTGCAATGGCGTATTTACAGAGTGATATAAGTTGGCATGGAATATGCCCTTGGTCTCAATGTTAACAATACTAAATATATTTTGATTACAAGAACCAAATTTCTAAAGGATTCTTTTTAGTGAATAACAAAAGTATAGAGAAAGTACAAAGGCATACATATCTGAACACGAAACTTAATGATTGGTAGAACAATTCACAGAAAATACGATGACGAAACAAGAGCTGTTTCTCTCAAAAGGTTATCTCCGTTTTGTTCTATGATGTCCTGAACCCGAACAGAAATAACCACCAAGAAGTTATCAGACTTTGAAATTTGGCTTTATTGAAGAATGTTAAGCATTTTATGGAGGCACTACGCAACTAATTAAATTGTTTAAAGGTTAAAAAAGCACTGAAAACTAGACAGAGAAACAAAATAAGATACGATGTAATGCAATGAATATGGGAAAGATCCCAGAAAGACATGGACTGAGTTGTGGAAGAATTTTCTGGTTAAAAAATCTTAGAATATGGTTACCACATTTGCGACTGAACTTTTCCAGCAGTAAATAAAGTAGTGCTAGCCGAAATGATCTTTGACGTCCGGAATAGATAGGTACTCCAAGAAAAAGCAAGAAAAGGCGGTTTGAATAGATTTACATACATTAAAACTAATTAATGTGGCATGTCAAAATTTGCCCGAAACTCAAAAAGCAATTTTATATTATTATATGACATATAGACATACATTTTGCTTCCTACCTATGATACGATCGTATTTTGAATGATCGTTAGGGCTTTCTAATGACCTTACAGCTCATTGTTAAACCGATTCAGCTTTTTACTCATTACAATTATTTTTTTTTAATTTTTTATAAAATATATTACAAACACATATCATGAAGATTCAAAAATTTGTGAATATTTATTTTTTACATCTCTTAATATATCGAGCATTACCTAACAAACAAATTTCACAAACAGATTTTTTTTAAATAAAAACAGAATTGAGTTATTTAACAGCAGTAGTACTGTGCGAAAGAACAAAAACATCAAATATTGTATTGTCTATGCAATTAAGGTAATATTTGCCTCGATGTCACCAAATAGAAAGCCTAATGCAAAATAAGTGTTCGTTATCAAAGGACACGCTTTTATTAGAGGCCTGGCACGCACGCTTCGTTATCCAAACGCAGAGAAAAACTGTTTGCTCGTCGCCCGTGCACAATTGCACATTTCATGGCGAATTGGTTTACTTGGCAAGTGAATTGGAAAGTGTACAGCGCGACTTCAAACGAGAACCCGATAATTTCTTTTTTCAACAGAAAATGAGGCGGCTAATTTAACGACTACAATATATTTGCTTGCTGTAGTGCATTCCGTTCCTTCATGGCAACTGCTAGCGCGTTTTTAAATACTGAAGCCCATCCGACGGAAGTCTTTAAATTGGTCACGAGTTTTTCAGCCACTGTAACTAGTACTTCCGCTAATTACATGACATTGTGACTTCGCAGTTGCAACATATTTATTTAAAATTTAAGGTTTTCTAAGTTAACCGAAATTTAACTGTTGCACCAAGCTTACAGCAATGATAGAATTATTTTACTAATTTAAAATTTTCTTCTGCAGTTTTATTAATTAAAGAATTATTAAATTGTAAAAACCATAGTATGGTAAAGATAGCGCATTTTACCGCGAGTTTTACCTTGGATAAAAAAAGCTATGCTTTGAATCACACCCAACAGGAAGTTAATCTTAGATTGTTAAAATTACTAAAACATCAGTTAATACGAATGTGTACTGCTTTTAGTTTGAGCAACTAAAAGCAAACGAGGATGATCTGAAAAGTTCTTGTCCTTGACCATAGATATCAACAATATAAACAAGATTTTGCTTCTTAACTTGGTAAACTTTTTTAAGAGTTTGCGTTTGAAATTACGACGAAATCTGTCAAATAGTTTATATTTTAAAGCTGTATATATTAATATTGTTTTTGCTATCCTTTAAAACGAATAAAATTAAATATGGGGTGGTTATTAAATCTTTAGTGAAAGAAGGTTTAACGCCATTAGAAATGTATCCAAAGTTTTTGACAGTTTATGGAGATTCTTCACTTTCGCATTCGATAATTTAAAATAGTCTGCCAAGTTTAAACGTCGTCGCACAAGTCTCGAAGGTGATCTCTGCGAGAGACGTCTTAAAAGCGCAACAACACCAGAAATTATTAAGCAAATACGCGATATGTCATTACATAACCTATTAATCAAAATGCGTGAAATTGCTAGAGCTGTAAGCGTTTCAGAAAAACGAGTAAGATATATTGTGCAGGAAGAATTATATATGAAAAAGCTGTGCAAGATGACTGCCGCACTTGCTTACAGAAGAACAAAAAAATTGCCTCATTAATGCAAACATTGAGAAATGGACACTGGTGATTGTTAGAACATCCTCTTTATTCTTTAAATTTTTTAAAAACTAAAATTTATCTTTCTCCTAAACTGAAACTTTGAAGATTATTTAAAAACATTTCTCTCTAAATCTTAATATACTACACACAAATTTAATAATGCATTTATTTAAAAAATCGCAATTAAAAAGCAGTTAATATTTCACTAATTAAAAATTGCCCTAAATTATTATTATTACAAGCTTTCCGTTAATTTGTAATTATTGGTTACTTATCACAGATTTTAAATGTATTTAGTAGCCCAAGTTTAATTTATATTTATTTTAATTTCGTTTTTGTTGTCGTTTTTATCTTCTTCTTTAGGTGCCGTATCCTATCGGATGTTGGCAATCATCATTGCTATTCTAACTTTGGACATTGCTGCTCTAAACAATTCTCTTGACGTGCAGTCGTACCACTGGCGTAGGTTTTGAAGCCAGGATATTCTTCTTCTTCCCACGCCTCGTTTTCCATGTATCTTTCCTTGTATTACTAGTTGTAGAATTTGCTATTTGTTCCCTCTAATTACGTGGCCTAACTATTCCAGCTTTCTTTTCTTTATTGTATACAGAAGTTCTTTGTTCTTGTTCATTCATCGTAGCACCTCCTCGTTTGTCACTCTATCCATCCATGATATTTTCAATATTCGCCGGTATATCCAGAGTTCGAATGCTTCTATTTTTCTGCTAATTTCTTTATTTAGGGTCCATGTCTCCATTCCATATAAGAGAACACTGAAAACATAGCATCTGGCTGTCCTCATCCGTATTTCCAAGCTTAAATCCCTGTTGGTTAGAATTTGTTTCATCTTTACAAACGTGGCTCTAGCCATTTCAATACGTGTCCTTATTTCATTTGGGTATTCCCAATTATCATTCACCCATGTTCCCAGGTATTTATATTTGTTTACTCTCTCTATACTCACATTATCTATTCTAATGTCAGGAATGTTCACTGGTGTTTTGTGATTGCCATGTATATAGTTTTATTTAAATTCATTCGGAGACCATATTTTCTGCTGATGTCATTTGTCCGTTCAATAAGTCTCTGTAAATCTGGAATATTATCTGCTAAAAGTATAGTATCATCAGCATAACGTATGTTGTTAATTATCTTTCCGTTTACTACTATACCACCGTTTTCTTCCATTAGTGCTTCTTGAAATATTGCTTCCGAGTATAGGTTGAACAGCATGGGCGAAAGAATACAACCTTGCCGAACTCCTCTCTGTATTTTTATTTCTTCTGTCAGCTGATTTTCTACTTTTACTGTTGTTTTTTGTTGCCAATATAAGTTTGCAATTATCATCATGTCTTCTACGTCTATGTTCTTTTGTTTTAGGAGTTTCATTAGGTTATCGTGTCTAACTTTATCGAACGCTTTTTCGTAGTCTATGAAGCATGCATATACTTCTTTATTAATATCTCTGCATCTCTGTATTAATATGTTTAGTGTGAACAATGCTTCTCTTGTTCCAAAACCATTTCTAAAGCCAAACTGTGTCTCACTAATATCTACTTCTAGTTTTTTATATATTCTTGCGTGTATGATCTTTAGAAAGGCTTTAAGCGTGTGGCTCATTAAGCTTATCGTTCTATGTTCACAGCATTCCTTTGCGTTGTTTTTCTTTGGTATTGTAATAAACGTTGAATTCAGCCATTCTTTCGGTATCATACCAGTTGAATATATGGTGTTGTATAAATCTACAAGAATATTTACTTGGTCGTCGTCTATTAGTTTAATTAGTTCAATTGGAACTTCGTCTGGTCCAGTTGCTTTACCGCATTTTGATGTTTCAAATGCTTTAATGACTTCTTCTTTTGCTATTTTGGGGCCATGTTCTCCTTCAATATTTTTATAGTCTTCCTTTCTGTCATCGGCGAATAGTTCTTTAATATATTCTTTCCATCTTTCTATTTTTTGTTTTACATCTAGTATAATTATTCCTTGTTTGTCTTTTAAAATGTTTAATTGTCTCTTCTTGTATGTACCTGTGACATCTTTGATCTTTATGTGTATGTTAAACATATCGTGTTTCTGTTGTGCCTTTTCTATTTCTTCACATTCTTGTTTCATCCAATTTTCTTTTTCCGTTTTAATTTTTTTCCTTATCAATTTGTGGATTTCACTGTATTTGCCGTCCTCTTTTATCTTACTTTTCTTTCTCTTCCATCAGCTCTAAGATTTCGTCTGTCATCCACCTTTTTTCTTTGTTGGTTTTCTTTCGGTGAGTATTTCTTTCGCTGGTTTCATTATCGCATCTTTTATGGTATACCATCTTGAGTCTATGTTGTCGTTGTTATCCAAGGAGTGTCTTCCCATGTTGCTTAGATTGTTATTTATTTCATTTTTAACTTGTGTTCTTATGTTTTCTTCCTTCAGGTGTTGCACTTCTATTCTACTTGTCTTCTTGTTATTTGTATCTTCTTAAGTTTTATATGCATTTTTATGACAACGGGATTGTGATCAGACGCTATATCTGTCCCTGGATATGTTTTTGCCGACTTTATACTATTTCTGTATCGTTTTCTAATTAAAACATAGTCAATTTGATTTCGGCAAATATTCTGTGGTGTCTTGTGGTGATTTCCAAGTCCATAATCTTCTATCTCGCAGTTTAAAGAATATGTTGGCTACTATAAATTCTCTTTCTTGGCAAAATTGGATCAGTCTATCACCCCTTTCATTTCGCATTCCAAGACCGAACTCTCCTACATGTTCTCCACTTGTTCCTTTTCCAATTTTGGCATTAAAGTCTCCTATTATTAATGTCACATCGCTCTTTTTGGTTAGAGATAGAATGGTGTCTATTTGTTCATAGAATTCTTCTACTTCATCCGCGTTTTTCTCATTGGTAGGTGCATAGACTTGGATTATATTTATTTTACCTACTGTGGCACATAGTTGTATTAATATTGCTCTTTCAGATAGTAGTGTGAAACTAGTGACGCTTTTGTTAGTTTCTTTGGTGACTATTATTCCGACTCCATGTTGGTGTTTTGCTTCATTACTGCCCGAGTAGTACATTACTCCATTATCTGTTTTTATTTTACCACATCCTGGCCACCGTACTTCACTAATTCCGAGAATGTCCAGCTGTAGTCGATTCATCTCTTTGGTTACATTTTGCAGTCTTCCTGCTCCAAATATACTTCGCACATTCTATGTTGCAATTTTCATAGCTGACCCGGGGATTTTTTGCACCCTCTGACCATTGAAGGTCTGCCGGGGACTGAGGGCCGTGGTTTGTATGTTCTCAGCTATGATGATTGTACTAGGAAATAAGTAATGAGGTGGTTTTCCGTTGCCTTCCTCATTGGAGTATCATAACCGGTAGGGCCATTATGTGGCCGTCGCCTATGACTATCTGGGGGTAAGCCATTCCAGAGTCCATCTCCTCCGCCTTAGTCCAGTTGTGGTACTTGCTGTTTTCCAATACCTACCTTTTGGTCCGCCCCGGGTATTTTATTTCCCCGGTACCCGCCATATCTGGTGAGCATTCCCCTATCCGCCACCTGAGGAGGTGCCCGATGGGGGACCCCTCACGGGGTCGTTTTTATACACAAGTACAACTACTTAAATAATTTTATAGTACGTGACCAATTTTTTATGCAAATTGTCTGTATTATTATTTATTTTTATTATACTAATACGGTGCCAGCGTGGTCCTGTGGTTGAGGGACAGGCTGCGATGCTGACGGACCCGGGTTCAATTCCCGGTGCTCTCTGATGCCTGGCGGGTGGCCTACTCAGTCACTAAAAATAATTGAGTACCTGCGTTCATTCGAACAAGGGGTAATAATGGCGGTCGTCTTAGGCGCGGTACTTGCCACATCGCCCCGCATCAGAGATGGTGCGCGACGACCGGGCAGAAAGAGCGAACGTATGAGAGCCTTAACCTCTCAGTTCGCAGGCCGTGCTCCCACGCGGGGCGTAGAACCTTACCATACTAATACGACGTCTTACACATATTTTATGAACAACTAAGCTTTTAAGCTATGCTACTTGTAAAAACACTAATTTTATATAGAAACTTATTTTGTGAGTTTTTAATGCACAACAATAGTAATTGACATTGAAGGTAAATCTGACTAAAAAATGGAAATGGCATTTGTTTGAAAAATACATTTTATGTTGCAGCATGTAAATATGGCTTGCTACCCGTTAATAACAAAGCAATCAACAGGTAATGGTGTTTTATTAAACAAGACTAGAAATCATATTATTATGTCAGCACCCCTAAAAGGCATTGTATGGAATAACAATCACATGACATCAAAATCAATTTAACTATGACAATCGCAGTTACTCAATAATTCTAAACACAACAGAAAAAGTTTCTCTTTCTTTCTCATTGATTTGCCGTGTATGAATAACTATCAAGCCAATTTTAATAAATTTTTCTTATAACTACAGTTAATGTTACTAAGGAAATCCACAAAGTGTAGGTATTTTATTATGAACATCGTTTTGGGATAACTATCAAAATTCTTGTTCGATAAATAATTGTCTAATTTTAACGCAAATGCAGAAATTTATTATTTTTCTAAAGTATTGAAACAACTCCATACTCGACTTACAATAACCTGCTCTGATTCAAGTAGTTTCTCATTTATTTATGCCTAGTTGTTAAAAAGAAAACGATTGAATAAATCAGCTGAAAATCTACACTTCATGCAACAGAAAAATTCAATCTAAAGTAGATTCGAACTTTTAGCAAACAATAGTTTGAATTTACCCAGCCAATAACGTTCTGAAAGAAATGAAAACCTTTGTAAACCCCCTGATATACATCCACGGTGTTACATACTACAATGAAATGGTCGATAACACCACAAAAATTGCTACCAATCAGAAATTCTATAATAAAACTACTGCCAACAGTACAGTAAAAATCAACGTACATAATCCAGATACATGCTAAAAACTTATCAGACATATACGAAAGGAAAAACTAACCACCATGCATTAAACAAAGTTATGATCCAATATTTTGATCACTCCATCTCGATTGAAGTTATTAAAGAAGAACTCGAAAAGCTCAGACATAAGGTTGTACAAAAAACACAAAGTTAGTATAGAACCCCTCTCACTTTTCTAAGTAGACCTGGAACCCGACTCAAACAATAAGAAAATATACTGTAAAATAGGAGAGATATTATACAGTGCACAAGATGCCAAACTTACGGCTCTGCGAAGACTTATTGCTTAAGACAATACAAGTGTATTGCATGTGGAGACAACAACGACACAAAAGTATGCATTAAACCAACAAGCACGCCAGCCAAATGCGGCTTTATGTGACGACAACCATTTTGCAAATTATAAAGGATGTTCGTCAAATATTTAATAAACATGCCAAGCAAAGCAAATAATAATAGTAAAAAATCAAACAGAAGATTGATACCGTCCTCACCGTCTAATTCTGCGTTACTCCGTCACATCTGAACGATGTGCCAATGACGAACTATATGCAAATCTTTAGGCAGATTATTAATGGACATCCCAACTAATGACAAGTAAAATTGGATGAACAGCTTACCACCCCCTTTCTTGCTGGATTTAAAAACGTTCGTTCGTAAACAAGAATTAATAGTTTCTTTACATCTCAACGACACTGATGTTATGCTAGTGAGTGAGACTCACTTTACTGAAAGAACCACGTTTCGAATACCAGACTCTACAACGCATCCAGACAGCACTGCCCACGCGGGAGCTGCAGTTATAAAATACTCCCTTTCCCGCTATGAAGCGGAAAGCTATCAAACTGAACTAATACAGGCTACAAATGTTAAAAATAGTTCTTTCTGCTGGTCTAATCTTTCTGCATATCTACTAACATAGCAAATTATTTTCAATCATGGGTAATCAATTTCTTGCGCCAAGCACACTCACAGTGGTTCCAGAATGACACTAACAAAAGATCTAAATCTGCCTATTTGAACCTATTAGCCATCGGGCAAACAAACTTTCTGGTTTACTGGATTTTACATTTCATGATATAGCTTACTCTTCTTCTTCTTGGTCGCATACTTCATTACTGTAGGTCGTTTGGTTTTCAGCTACCTTTTAGGGCGGTCGTAACAGAGAGTATAGTCAAGGCGGTTACTTGATCCGAACAACGGCTGAGTGACCTGGGTGACCGGCCGTGAGGTCTTTTCCTTTTTACCTTGCCCATCACCACCAACTTGTCAAGGCTATCTGATTTTAAAGGGGCAATGTGACCAAAGTAACAGATCGTGGATAGTTTCGTTCTTATGCGTAGTTGTTCAAGCGCCTAAATCTTCACTTTTCTAAATGTAACAACAACCTAAAGATACCACAAAATACAAAAATTTATAAATACTCCCTGCCAAGTGACATTTCCCATAAACTCGTTTTTATCAACTAAAGTTACGTTTGAGACAAAGAAGATCAACGAGTTTCCTCAAACTGGCGTCTTCGCCAGGCCATAATTTGATAACTGCTAAAATGATACAAATGTTCCATAGAAAAGTGGTGGTATTACTGACTACGATTTATAACCTATGGTCTATGTCTCTTACTACCCAATCATATGGACATATGCACGCATAATACCTAAGTTTGTAAAGGACCCAAAAAATATAACCTCATATAGGCCAATTAGCCTCTTGCCCATAATGAGTAAATTTTTAAAGAAATTCTTTCTTAAACGACTACGACAAGATACAGATATATTTCCAGAAGCCCATTCAACTATACATCAAACGCACGGAATAGTAAATGAACTATCATTTACCCTAGAAGAAAACGAATAGTGCGCCACTGTTTTTGGATGTATCTTAAGATTTTGATAAATCCTGACACAGAGAACTTTTCTTTAAATTAAAAACGCTGTTACTAAGCTACTACTATTTACTCCTGAAATCCTATCTAACTGATCGATTCTTTTTCTGTCAAATACAATAATAAGCCATCCTTATACCATCTTATAAAAGCTGGTGTCCCTCAAGATAGTACTTTGGGCCCTCTCCTTTTCCTTATCTATTCACCTGACTTGTCAGAAACTGATAATACGACGACTGCTAATTTTGGCCATAACACCGCAATACCGTCTATTCAAGAAAATCCTATAATTGCAACTGCTAACCTCCAAGAACATCTCAAGAAAATTAGCACATGGTTTGACAAATGGCGAATAGAAGTTAACCAATCAAAGTCAACACAAATAACATTTTTATGAAAGCTAATATTTTCCTAACGGAAGTTAAATATTTAGGTCTATATTTTGACCAATATCTCATGTGAAATAGATACGTGCAAGCCAAACGTAAGCAATTAAACCTAAAACTTATTTTCATTGTAAATATTTTATTTTGCATAAATTTTATTAATCATTACATTAACAATTTAGCGAAAATTAACAGACTTATAATAAAATTAATATCGATGTTAAATGCACTTAAGTTAACATACTAAATATTTACAACACTTTCGTCCCACTTTCTTACTTTTTTAGATTTAGATGATTTCTCCACTGTTTTCAAAAAAGTTACTTAAATCTCTCTAGTAATTTTATCATTAGACATTAATTAATTTTTGGTTCTCCTGCTCTTTTCGTAAATCTAGTTTCCATTTTCAGTTATCCTCTAAGTCATATAATTTAATATTTAATTAACCGTATGTTTGTATATTGGGCTAGAGAATTGAGGATCATCCACGAACTGGAAGACCACGTTCAGTTCGGAATATTCAGGCAGTCAAACTGCAAATGTCCGAAATAAAAGAAATTATCTTTGGGGACAAAAGTTTATGTCTCAGGAGATGAAAATTTTCAAGACTTTGTTTTGTATTAAAAAGTAAGACCTAGGACTAACTGCTTACAAAAGACGTACGGGGCCTTTGCTGACAAATGTTTTAAAAAAAGATAGGAGAGAAAAAAGGTTGTTGACTAAGTACGCACATGATGGCTACAGAAAATCTACGGATAAAAAAAATTTACAGCGGAGGAGTTTTTCAACAAACAAAATGGCAGGTTATAAATTAGATGGTCCAAAGAAGCATCTCAGTTAGTGGCCAGGGTTCAAAGAAGCCATCATCTAGCATCTGTAATGGTTTTGTGGAGAGTGTGTTATGATGGAGTAAACTGACATTCATTTTTATGAAGAGGGAATCAAAACTTCGGCCGTTGTATATCAACATATTGTTTTGGAAGGTGCAGTGAAACCTCTAAATCACACGCTTTTTTTATGTGAGCTTCGAATCTTTCAGCAAGTCAATACTTTTCCAATGGCTGTAGTGCGTGCTGCCATAGGCGAGTGGCCCGAGCGTCTTAAAGTTTGTATTTATGCTAAGAGTAGCCATTTTGAATAAATCCGTTGTAATTATACGTACCAATAAATAATTAATAAATCCTAAAAATATTATATATGGTAAAACAGTTAATCGTTTATATATTGTCATACTGATTTGTTATATGTAAAGGGAGTACAAATAATTCTCCGGCATTTTTTATCAAAAATTGGGCATGTATTGTGAAAGAACGGAACATTATGTTTTATTCAAAGTATTGTCCATCGTTAGCCACTATGTTTTCTCATCTTTCTAGCAGCATACTGATACCGCGTCGAAAAAACGCTTCATCTTTTGAAGCTATCCACGAATCGACCCAATTTTTGGTATTTTATATGATGTGAAGTGCTGTTCAGGCAGGCTATGTGCCATCGATCGGAACAAGTGATAATTGGAAGGAACAATGTCTAGTAAATACGGGTGGTGGAATAGGACTTCCCAACTGAGTGTTTACAAGTAGGTTTTGACCGGCGCCACATGTTTGGTATAGAGCCCCAGTAATGTTTTTGTTCGGTTTGAGCAACTCATAATACACGACACCAAGCTGATCATATCAAATACACAACATGAGTTTTTTTCCGTGAGTGTTCGGCTTGGCTGTCGATGTTGAAGCATGGCCATTGGTCCCGGTGATTTCCTCTTTGAGTTATCGTAGTGGATTCATTTTTCATCACCAGGGAAGATACGATGCAAAAACCCTTTCGTTTACGCTTGGCAAACAATATTTCACATGTGGAAAATTGGGGTTCAACATAATTTCCTGGTTTTGAATTAGTTCTAACGATTTTAAACGATGTAAAATTGCTTGTTGAGTCACTCCTAATGTAAGTGCAAGTTCTTCTTGCGTTTGGCAGGAATCTTTCTCCAATAATGCTTCCAATTCCGCGTCGTCGTACACTTTCGGCCTTCCGCTACGTTCTTTGTCTTCGACGCCAAACTTACCGTTCTTAAACTTATGAAAACACTCACGACAACTTATTTCACTTAAAAGCAGTCTCACCATATGCTTCTACAAGCGATCGATGCGCCTTATATTTTGTTTAAACCCAATAATCGTGGTGAGGCTCTTATATGTTTGCCTTCATTGCTTGGTCGTCACGCACCCTCTCTAATACGGAACCATGTAGCATATATAATTGCATTATTAGCTCTTGTTTGAAGTGAGCGCAGATACTTAATTACTTTTAGTGACTGAGTAGGCTACCCATTAGGCATCTGAATCAAGGACTGTCAACCACACAAACCGGTTTGTCACACTAGTATTAAAACAAATAATGATAATGCAAAATGTGAATGTATTACCGATATAATTTTCTTAACAGATTAAAATATTTGTAAAAAGTATTTTGAATGAATTTGTTTTTTCCTAAGATTGAGTATTATTACTTCTCATAATCGATTGTGGAATAAAAAACAAAAATCTATTGTGAAAATGCCATTAAGAGGCAGGTAGATTGTGTTCCGATACAAATCAAACCAAAATTGATTATATATTTATAATCATATCTTTTCCTTTCTTTATTCGGCTCCCTTCGTGTTTGAACTATTCTATTCTGTCTTATTATTATGTTTCAATAATAAAACATGGGGCCGGCAAAGAGATTGCTCTGTAAGCAATCCCAGAACGAACTTAAAAAAACCTTTCGATTTCGATTTCGAATTTCGGGAAAATTTGAAATCGAATATCTGGAAAATTATTCGACATAAAATTTTTTCTTCATTTTCGAATTCAGCGTAAAATTTCCTATAAGAATCACATTGAAAATCGTAATGTCGAAAAATTACCCGAAATTCGAAGTCGAATATCTCGAAAACTATTCGACATAGAATTTTTTCGATTTCATTATTGAAATCAGCGTAAAATTTCCTATAAGAATCCATTTTAAAATTTTAAAAAATCCATAATTTTGTGACAGCGACAGACAGACAGACAGACCGACAGACCGACAGACCGGCAGACCGACAGACCGACAGACCGACAGACATATAGAATTCAGTAACGAACTTTTTAAGTTCGTTGAAAATGCTTTTTTACTTTCCTTATCCTACAATAAGGAAAGTAATGTAATCTGCGGAAATTTGACCTACCCAGTTTTTCACATTTCTGGACGAATTTTAGCCTCGGGACACCAAAAAAGTTGGTATGCAAGTTACTTGTAGGTAGAGAACGCAGTGCGAAACTTTTGGTAAAAATCTGCAGAGCCGTTTGGTCGCAAGATCGGTCGCAAAGCGGTCGCGAATCTAAACGGTTGAAGACACAAAAAATTCGTGAGAATAAAAATGATTTGTTATCACGAGATAAACATGAATTTAAAGTAAAAGCTGGTAAAATAGTAACTCGAAAAAAAATTGAAGTCTAGGATTGTTGCCAGAATTACCCAAATAATAGGATAAGGAAAGTCGTGTGAGGTTCACACCAGATTTTTTAAAATATTTCCACGACGAACTTGCGGCAGTGTCTGGAAAATTGACGCTTTTATAATAGGAGCATGTCTTTCAGGTATAAAAAGTGCGGCGCGCTTGCCAAATAGCTTACACACGAATTTATGCCGGATAATAATGTACAAGGATAAACCTAAACCTAGCTCGGCGCCTTCCAGCAGCGCGTCATCTTTTATTTGATTTTTAATTGGCCGGTGGGAACTTCACGAGCATTACGCAATTCTCAAGAGTCCGCTAATTATTTGCGCCAGTAATTTTGCGGCGGCCTCGGTGCAAGGAGGACAGTGCCATCTCTGGCCCGACCGAAGTCCTGCGCGTGGACTTGGAGCCAAGGCGGAAGCTCCAGCCGGCGAGTTTGCGCCCCGGTTCGAGAGAAGACCTGAAAGAAAGCAGGAAGTCGTTGACCCGTTGTCTCAGCTTTTTACGGCTTTAACGCTTCATTGGCGACTTTCTGTTTGCTCCATCAGCGTTGGGTTTCAGTGCAGCTATAGAGGTAAATGGGACCGGACTGCGTAATGAGCCCGCCGTTTGCGCTGCAAATATTCCGCGCACAGAATGCTCGCCACGTTACGGTAAATTGCCTGAAATTGAGTCAACATGGGCTTAACCGACCTGTTCACCATAATGCTAGTCGACAATTGGCGGCTGCTTTAACTTTTCTGTAACACTCCTTGGGTTCTTTGATTTCATCTGCGAAACATTTTCTTTATATGTTTTTTGTAGGTTTTTATGTTCCTTCATTAAAAAGGGTTCGATTAGACACTAATGAAACCCACATAAAGCACGCTAAGTGACTAGATTAAATTGACTGTAATTTTGTAGCGCATGCACAATTTACCTACTTACATTTTCCTCGGGCTTTGTTTTATGTGGTATTATGTTGAAAATGGCTGGTGTTATTCAATACTTGCCCAAATAAAATTATTAATTTTTGCGAAGGCTGAGAAAAGAAAGCAGATTTTGCATGCTTTTTAAATTTATCGTCGTTATGAAATTCTCAAAGAAATCGGTACCAATCAAGACGGCCCTTTTTTATCAACAACTGAAATTTTCTATCCAAGCAACATAGTGAATGTTTGCTTAAATGCCATAACCTTTTCAAGAATTGTTGAACGCAATAAGCTCTAATCTTTCTATTTGCATTGTTTCATCTTTTACTTGTTTTGGGTTCTATTTGAACAACCTCACATATCGGCTTTGTTGATTCTATTTGGCATTTTATTTGTAAATTTTTTATTGGATTGTTTGTTTTGACACCTTACCGGATTACACGGCCACTTAACATATAACGTACGTATAGAGCTAGTGCGCGCTTGCCTGGAGCTACACACTAGGCGTAGACCAAATGGGCGCTAACAACACTAGGATCTAATTAACTAACTAAACTGATTAACATGCTAACCAATCAGGCAGATTAATACGTGGGCTGCTCAATATTGCAAATTGGCAACCCTACGTATGCTATGTGCGAACGTTTGGATCATACAGTTTGACATCTTTGACATTTTGTCATATAGACGCTATTTGTTTTATTGTCATTAAGTTAAAAATTTCCTCTCGACCAAAAAATGGAATTAATATTTTCGTGAGACTTTCGACGTGGATTAGCTCCACAACAGTGCCTCGACCTTTGACTTTTGGTGATAAGTCCCCACACAGAGACACTTCATATTGTTGGTTCAATAAATTTAATCGTGGTCGTAGTTCGCTGGCGGATGAATTTAAAGAAGACCATCCAAAATCGGCTGTGATACTAGCAAACATAGATGCCGTGGGTAAACTGATAAATTGCGACTTATCGTGAAATTCAAGCATCCTTACAAGGATCTATATATTTTCGTGTCTAAAATCGAACAAATCGATAGTTAAAACCTCAATAGGGAACTATTATAGAGTAGCATTCCATACCCAGTGGGTGCAAAAGTTTTTAAAAAGGCGAACATTACTGACCCCTCCCCCTGCAATTCACAAACCTCAAAAAATCTCTTTTCTCTCATTCTACACTATTGATTCTCCACTCAACTCCACCGTCAATGAGGCGCGTGGTGTAATGGTAAGCCCTTTTGGGTGCAGAAAGTTTTGCCTCATTTTCAAAAAGTGAATTTACATGTTTGAACAAGAAAGGCCTTTCCTGTACGCGCCACATCGGATGCCGCATTCTTCAAAATATCGATTGATTGATTGGTTTTTTGTTTTTCTCGTGATTCTTGTTTTGAATGTAATAGATATTGCAGAATGCGGCTGATAATGAAAGCCGTCACAGCCGCATTGGCGCTGAAGTACACAGATGAACCCAGTTTATCCAACTCCGCTGACAATGAACTGATCCGTAACAAAAGCAAACTGCTACATCGACTAGTCTGTGTCATCGAATCCCACGTGGAAGGTACTGATCAAGTGAAGGGAATGAATGAGAGGAAAAAGTGTACAGAACGATTGTTAGAACATGAGGTCGTAAATATCGACATTTTTGAAAAGTTTTGCAGGAACAGAACACGGGATATAGTCTGTTGTAGTACTGACATGAAAGTCCTGAACATCTTTTTCCACTAATTTACGAGAAAATTGATATTTTTCCTTGTTAGGAATCAGTACGACTAGAATACATTCGATATTGCATAAACATTTAACCGTGAAAATTTGTGTGCTCGTTGGATCCCGCATAAGTTAACTATCGCTCAAAAACATGCTTCTGTCGATCGGTCAAAAAGAATGTTTAAGAAATACGATCGCGGTGCGTCAAAAAATATTTAGAACATCATCATAGGTGTCTAATCTTGCATTTATGCATATGAGCCCGAAAATAAACAGCAGTCAACTGTATGAATTTTCCAAGATGAACCAAACCCAACAAAAGTCGTTTGCACTCGAAGCACTTCGAAGCAAATGGTCGCCTGTTTTTTTGAAAAAACTAAACATGCCGCAACCGCGGTTTCAGAGGATCATAAAACGGTCAATTATGAGTAATACACAACCATTTGTTTGAAAATCATCTTCGAAGAAATAAGAAACACCAACGCGCGACATCGGGTCAACCTCCACCATGGCAATGCGAGCTCACACACATCAACGCGAACAACTGGCTTTTTGAGCACTCATAACGTCGAATTGGTGGGTCGTCCGCCATACAGTTCTGACTTGCCCCCTAACAATTTTTTTTGTTCCCATACGTGAAGAACAAACTGCGTGGACAACAATTTTTGACACTGGAAGAAATGGTTGATGCGCTCAAAACCCACATTTTGGAGATACCCAATTCGCTACGGAAAAATGCTAAGAGAATTGGTTCCAGCCTATGCAACAAAGTATTGACCGTCAGGAAGACTATTTTAAAAAACAATAAAACAGTTTCTAACATTAAACATTTTAGTTTTTGCATTAGGTATCGTGCAGCGCATGTATTAAACGTTAGAAAACCTCCTGTTATAAATCATATAGCTTCAAGCTGGAGCCAAGAGCGTCATGAATGGCATTTCAATAGCATAGTCTGTGGCGAGGTTGATAGTCTCACGCTCTGTCTTCAGTTCAGCCAGTTTTGTTTATTAGTATCTTCCATTCTTCTCTATTTTTGAAATTCTTTTTCTTCCCAAAATGACTTGTTATAGTTCTTCTGTTTTGTTATAATCCAAAGCTCGTCTTGTTATATTTTTTATTGGTTTTCTGCGGCCTATCCTTCTCTATTTATGTTGTTTGATTATTTCTTCTATCATCTCTGTTGCTAATTGTTTCAAACCAAAAAATCTGCAAATAATTGGAAGGCATCTATTTATAAATCTATTTTTTGGATCTGTTTGTTACTATATTTTTACATCTCTGGACCGTAAAGTAATGTACTTTTCACATAGCTGCGAATAGTCGGAGCTTTGTTTTCCTATTAACATTTGGGTAGTGATTTAAAAACATTTTGTGTTAATCTTTGTACCATCTTTCACTCTCACTATACTACCTAGATAATAGAATTCTTCAAGTTTTTATATACGAACTTTCCCTTCTTCTGTTTTTTTAACTAGGAGTTTGATCTTCTTTATGTTTATTAAAGGCCTATTCTTTTTGCATTGTTATTTAATCTCTTCGACTTCTCTTGCATTTGATTTTTGTTAGTTATCACTAAGCAAATATTGTCAGCGATTTATATGTTTTCTAATTCACTAAACACGTTTAAGTTGATGTATGTTTTCTTATCCTCCGTCTTCCTCATTGCCCAGTATACTACTATAATAGTAGAGAAAATATGCATCCTTGTCTCACTCATTTTTGTATTACAATTCTTCGAGGTAGTCCTTCGTGCTCTGCACTTACTGGTGTCATAAAAAATCTATTTATATGTTGTTTTACTATCTTTAACATTATCGTTTTTTCTATTGAATCGAGGGCTTTTTGAAAGTCTACAAAATTTTAAAAAAATTCTTTATATATTTCTGCTTTTTGTTGTAGTATTATTCTTGAGGTATGTATATTATCGTCATAAGCTTTGATCCTTCTTAATTTTGTCTTAAGTTCTCATTGAGTTTTCTCTAGTCTTTCCAATATAATGTTGGTTATTATTTTGCTAGCTACACTTTTTTGATATGTTGATTAGTATGCTTTCTGTCCAATCGATTGGGATTTTTCTTGTATCCAAATTTTTTAATATAAAGGATGTCTATTGAATAAGTTGTATTTTATTAGTTCTGCTGCTTTTTTTTTAAACATCTCGTTACGTAAATTTGGATATTTATTTTTCTGTAATATTTAGTGTTTTTCTGGGTTTACCATTTCTTTTATTTCTTCTTATCGTCTTGTAGTCTGTTTATATATTTACTAGAAATATTCCCCTGTCAGTTTTTCATTTCCTCTTAGATAGAATGTTTCGCCTTTTTTCCTTTTTAGTTTTGTGGAAAGTGCATTCGATCTTATCAATTTCTTTGTTTTCGAGTCATGTATTCTTGCTGTATCTTTTGCCCTGTTTGTTACTTATATATATATATATATATATATATATATATATATATATATATATATATATATATATATATATATATATACTTTTGTCATTTTTTGGCCTTGATTTCTCTCGATTAGAAACTGTGCTTTATCGATTTCCTTCTTTCAATTACATTTTTTGCTCCTACTGCTATCCACGATTCATGTTTCTGTTGTAATCTATCGTTTCTATAGCAGTTTCATAGGTTTTCATATCTTTCCCAAATCGCATCGATATTATGTGTTGATGTACTGACTTTCTTTTTTAGTATATCTTTTTATTTTTGTCTTCTGGATTTTTGAATTCATTTATATTTAGTTTCTTTTCTTGACATTTAGCTTGTAATTGTACTTTGTAGTAATTTTGATGTACAGTTTGCCTTTCTCGCAGATTTTACATCTTATAAAAAATTCTTCCATTTTCTAACTACAAGAATATGATCAATTTGATTTTGGGCTACTCTGTCAAGTACTGTCCAGGTTACTTTGAGGATATCTTTCTGTCAAAAGGAGGCTCCGTCCACCATAAAGTTATTTAAGAACAAAATTCTTTGTACCACCGTCATTTTAATCACAGATCTCATCTTTCTGTAACTCTTTACCTCCCATGCTAGCCACTCTTTACTTTTGCTTTCAAATCACTCAACATTATTTGTACGTCTGGGTTGTATCTGACTTCCAATTTTTTATGAGAGAACAATTTTTTTACAGATTTTTTTTCTGTTCTTATTATTGGTTTTTTGATACACAAACATTAATAATAATAATGTTCTTTAATTTTGAACTTTTAAAAATCCTTTATAAGCTAAGATAAATTCTGAAGGCTGCAGGCATTTATTTAGAAATCTAACTTTGTCCATAGTTCATTGTACATAGCACGATGATCAAGTAAAAACGTCGTAATTCCTTAATGTCTTCAGTTTTTATTTGACTACATTTATTTTATTTCTTTATTTAGAGAGTCTTTTGCGCCTTTTGCCTAACCAATTATTTTTACAATCTTTCAGGTCACTTATCTGTTTTTAGCTCAAACTGACCATATATTTATATATCCTTATATATCCAAAAATGATTACGATAGAAATTTGAGTCACTGGAACGCCTTAATGGGATCATTTTTTGAAAATTTTTGTCTTTTCCTTTTTGCAAATCATATAAGTTCATTTGTATTGATTTTTTTGCTTGGAATCAATAAAAATGAAAGTATCATTTTTTCCTCTGTTATTATTTTTAAAAAACATATGAAAAATTATTACCTAATGTACGCTGTCGTATATTTTCCTATATTTTTCTGCATGTTTTGTATACCTTTCGTAATTATTTAATTTTCTTGTTTGCTAGCTATTCATTTTTATTATTTCAATTTTTAATTTTTTGATATTTTCTAATACATTTACATTTTTGTTAGAAATTGTATGTAAAATTGTGATTAATTATAAATATCATCTCAATATATTTGTTCTACAACAGTAAACTTTTTGAATAAATTAATATATATTATGCAACAACACTTAGGGTTTCGGCATAGTCAGCTAGTGTACTAATATTCTTACAAAATTTTTGTGCAAAAAATATGTCAGCTTTCACAATTATTGGGTTGCATAGTTAGGTATTTTACTGAACATTGTTGTTAAGCTTAACAACCCAATAGAAGGAGCATTTTCTTTAGAAGTTTGCTGTCTATAAAATCAAAGCTTTCTATAGACGTTGTGTAGTCGTCGTAGAAAATTATTTTTGTATTAATATGTTTCTAACCAATTACACATCTACGTATACAAAATTATTTTAACAAAAGTCATTCATTTGCACTTTCAAATATTTGGTTTTGTTGTAATCACCGGAAAATTATTAGTTTTCTAGAGAGATTAACGTTCAGCCCGCGGAACTTAACCTGATACCTGCAAATAGAAGATATGAAATTAATTTGATTTCGTGAAAGTATCTACCTAAAGGCGACCAGTTTTTACTTTCTGCAACTTATCTTTTCAAACAGGGAAAGCCGCTGTGCAGATGACATACTGCTTGATTTTGCTTTGTGGTCTTTGTCACGCTTCTTTTACTGCAGAAAGTTTCAACTAATGACAGCAGCAGCTGTCCTTATCAAAATTAACCTCGCTGATTGTAATCTAACATCGTTAGAAGTAGGCATATAAAGCAAAGCAATTCCATAAATATTAAAGACCGTTCAATCCCAAAACGAATACAAAAAAGTGAAACGATTTCTAATAGCGGTTTGGGAACTTAGTAGGTTAGTTGTCAACGTCACTTTCAAAATTTCTAGTGCAATGCGCTACACAATGCTCCTAATATTTGCAGTCATCATTCTGGATCTATGGTCGTACTTAAGTAGTTAGTGAGTGTTTGCTCGCTGGAGAAATTTTCGAAAAGTATTCAGATAAGCTCCATTGTTACATTGACCAAATGACACATAAACCGGAATAGCTAGCAAGCGAAGCACGCCCGCGATCGCGAGTAGCGCAAGGAAAAGTGCAGTTTAAACTTTCCGCATCATTTGCTGCTCCATAAAGTACCGAGCGTGCTTTCCCGCCCTCGCCACCTGTGGCCGTAAAACTCTCCAAGCAGATTAACTTGCCCCTTCGAAGAGTTCTCAAGGTGCGAAATTCTTTGTTGCAGGCATCGGCATTACGAGGAGGAGAACGAATGGGGCTGCGGCAACTGGCTGGAGTACACGCTGGTGGTCGTTCTCGCCAGCATACTGCTGCTGGGAGCCGTGGGGCTCACGATATTCTGGATCGTGCGCTATCACGACGGGTTCGGATGGAAGGACAATCCCGAGACGCAGTTTAATCTTCATCCTGTTTTAATGGTTGCCGGATTCATCACTTTCAGTGGATTCTGTAAGTCGAAAGTGATTTGTTTGCGCCCCTTTTTGCGCGCAAACAGCAGTGCTAGATTCCGAAATGATTAAATAGGTGTATTATAATTAAAATATCAGGAATCGATTTTGCTCGGATTAAAGCAAGAGGCGGAAAAATACGATCCGACGTTCTCTCCGAAGTTTTCCCACAGCGAGTTTAATAAGCGGCGCCAATTTCGCTCCACTTCAACCAGAGATAAATTTGCTAGTTGTGTGTGGTAGCCGGCGTTTCCGCATTTTGGTTAATGAAAAAGGGAAATCGCCCGGCCAGAGTAAAACTAATTAATTGCGTTTTTGAGACTGTACAAAATCTCCAGTTTTCCGCCACTATGGATCCCTGTCTGCGTTCTGCAAAACTTTAATTTTAATTTTGTGATACGTCCTTTATCCAGCTATATATTCTTTCTTTGTGTGTAATTCTGAATAACCAACTTTTTATCGTATCAAATTAATAACCAAATTTTAACATCATATAAAAAACTGAAATATTTAATTAAAAATAGAAATGTTTTTGGTATTTAATAGTAAATTAACTTGATTAAAAAAAGATAGAATAAAAGATGAGAACGATCTTAAATAATGTAGAACTGTATTTGAAGTGCTCGAAACAAAAACCGTCAAAATAAAAGTGTCTATTAATGTGTGACTGCATTCTTTTGCGGTTTTTGATTAAATGAGTGGGAGTTCCAGTAAACTAAATTTTAATTACACTTTTCCTGGAAATAGACCATTAGGACATAAAGTAAATTTTACTTGCTGTAATTTTTGAAGGTGGACTAGACAATTAGCCAACAAAGGAAAGATTAAAATAACTCCTCTATGTGTTAAATTATATATGGATAACTCTTGAATATTCAATTTGTTTATGCAACAATTTATTTTTAATTTAGTAAATTACTATTGCAGAATTTTTAAGCGATACATTTTTCATTAATGTATTAATGGAAGATCTATCTATTCTTCAAAGAACTCAAACTGGAGTTTTTCCAACTGATGAGGCAAATATGGACGAAGTAAAAGATGCCCGAGAACTGAAATCTTACGATTATTATTCACTGACAACAACGGGAAAATTTCTCTGCTTACTACAAATTGTTAATCAAAGCTATTGCCTGGAGATTGATACACATAGGACCAATTAGATTTTCACCATTAACATTACCATTTTATATTCCAATATTTTGAAGCAGGATAACACCACCATATAAATCAAAGAACTGCTTAGCCTAATAACCCATTTTAATACTCCAAGTCGTTCAAAAAATTTAAAGTGCTAATTTACTAAATGATCGTAAAGTTAGTAGTTACGTACAGTGTGAAAAAAAGGTGAAGACTTTCTGCGGGAAGGTCCTGCAAAATTTATGCGCTTATCTAAAAGAATCCGAACAGACAAAATGTCTTTACTAGTAGTCGTAATACTTGATTATGAAAATGAGACGCTTGCAATTGATAGGGCATATGAAAAAGATGGACTAGAAAAAATACGCAAAAAGTGTAAGTCGGGAAACTGAAATAAGACCTGATATTATTATGTGCTATACTTATATAAAAATATTCAAAAAAAGACATATCGTCTGCATTTTAATTTGCTGATTGGATTAATACACATCTCTAAGGAATTTTCTATTTATTTTCGATATTTGAAATTGCGATTGAGATGCGTTTTTACAATTTTGCTCCAATGTAAATTTTTATGTGGGTTTGCTAAGCAGATTCTGGTCTTCTGTATTTAAGAATAATCAGTTACTTTCTTTGAAGCTGTGTATCATGGTCCTTTATTTAAATTGATTTTTTAGATTTAATTTAGCTAAAAATAGTTAGCTATAGTCAAATTACAGTTGTGTTTATTGCAAAACATTACAATTATATTTTATTATAGAATTATATTCTATTATAGAATTTTGTTTAATTTGCGAGTTAACAGTATTCTTAACGGTAAACAGAAAAATTTAATAGCAGACAAATATTCTGTACAGGAGCACATAAATACTTAAAATTAATGATATAAAACTCGTATAATTTAACACATTATACGTATACCGTGGCTGCTTCTGTAGTTGAAAACTAGAAAAATGAAAGTGAAAAAATCCTAAATAAGGAGTAAGAAGAAAGGTAATTATTACAAATACGTAAATCAAAATTGCATGGCACACAACATTGCCCTCTATTATACAACATCAAACAAACAAATAAAAATATTATAAATATTTGTACTATAGTGCTTAAAGAAAATAAGAAAATAATTCAGCAAGCAAAATGATAAGAAAAGTAAAATATCAGAAAATTAATTACTCATATAACTTCTTCTTCTTCAGTTTTCTGCCATCCACTCCTGAATGTAGGCCTCACCCATTTCTCTCCATCTGTGTTTGTCACTGGTTTGTTTTGTCTAGTTACTACCAGCTATCTTCCGAATGTCATCCATCCATCGTTTCTGAGGTCGACCTTTTTTTCGCTTAGTTCCACGGGGGCCCCATAATAGTGATTTCGTTGTTCATCTCTCATCCACCTGTCTCGCGATATGTCCGGCCCATCTCCATTTGAGGCTTGCTATGCGTTCTATGACATCAGTTATTTTGATTCTTCGTCGGATTTCTTCATTTCGGATTTTATCTCTTAATGATATCCCCAGCATAGCACGCTTCATAGCTCTCTGCAGCACTCTCAATCTATTTGCATTCCGTTTTGTAAGAGCCTTCGTTTCCATATCGTATGTAGGCACTGGTAGGATACAAGTATCGTGAACTTTACGTTTGAGGTTGATCGGTACATCTGGATTCCTTAGGATATATGACAATTTGCCAAAGGCGGCCCATGTCAGAGATATTCGTCTTGTAATTTCAGTACCTTGGTTTTCTTTTCCTAATTTGATGATGTGTCCTAAGTATATATATATTCTGTCACGTTCTCCAGCGTTTGGCCATCTACTGTAATTTGCATATTGTATTGCCTCATGATTTTAATCTTAGCAGGATTTATCTTCAGGCCTGATTTTCCTGCTGCTTGTTTGAGTTCTTGCATCATGGTTTTTAGTTCCTCTGGGTCTTCAGACCACATCATCAGCAAAGCATAGGTGACTGAGGAAGCAACCGTCAATTATTAAATCCTTCTCTTGCCATTGAAGTTTCTTAAAAACGTCTTCTAAAACTAGCGTGAAAAGTTTTGGGGAGATAACGTCCCCCTGTCGTACGCCTCTCCTAATGTTTATTTTGTCAGTTTTAAGGTCTTGATTTATTTTCACGTGCATTATTGTCTTTTCGTAGATGTCTTTTATTATAGTATATATAACTATTATCAACAAAATATACAATACACTAAAAAGAGAATAATAAGACAGGTGTATAAGAAAATAAAATAAAATAATTAAAAGTAATAAATTATACCAAAAATTGATAAAAGAGAATGTTACTGATGGTAATAAATGTTATCATATATTCTGTGTCTCTAAAAGAGTACAAGGAGAAATTAAACATATATTATTATAATGCATAATCCTCGGAAGTCAAGCCAAGGTTCGCAATCATTCTGGGAGTTCGGCTTAGAAGGTTTAAGCAATTATCTCTGCGTGCCGACGGAGAACCGCGAGAGTTATCGTGCAAGTATTTAGGTAAACGAGGAACGCTCGAGAATAAAATTGAGGGCAGTTGCGGCGAGGTAAAACTGATGCCAAAAGTGGGATTCATTACAATGCAAATAACTATTTAAATAAATTACAATGCTCGTGAAAGTCGTAGGGGCTAAAAAGCAAGCTAAAGGGCGAAATTTAAAGACAAGGGAAGGATTATGACAGGCTATGATCGGCAAAAGTGAAAGTCCAAATTCGTACCTATTCAAAACTATGGATTTAGGTGCGTTAATGCAAAATATAAAAAAATAATTGCAACAATCCGAAATCCAACGAGAAAAATTAGAAGAGAAGCCTGGGAAATTAAGAGAAGTGTTAAGAAAAATTGACAAAATGAACCAAAAATTTAGTAAAAAAGTTCATTTATTTTAGTCAAAAATTACAAAGTCGGAAGAATGCAAAAGGAATTTAAAAGGATAACAGAGGGATTTTAAAAAAAATAATAGGTGAATTAGAAAGAAAAATTAGGCAGAGTTGCAAGAGGCAAACGGCAAAAGTACAATCCGGAAGTTTGAAGAAAACGCCGAAAGGAGAATTTTAAGAGATGAATATTACTCCGGAAGAACACCCCTAGCGTTTAAAAGAAGAAGTAAAAATAAGCATAGACATTCCGGATCTTTTGGAGATGAGTTAAAGTTGAACATGGAAAGGGACCTCAAAATCTGAAAGAAAAATTAAAAATATACAAAAAAATCATTTTGGTTAGAAGAGAAAACGATAGTGTTCAGGGAGTTTTAACGAGAAATTACGAGATTTAGAGATAAAAGCAGATATTTTGTTGATAAAGTTGTATCCAACACCGACAATAATTAATTACAACCGAAGAAAATGGTCTATGCGTTGTGGAGAATCGGCGTGTTGTCAAACTCAGCGAGATCAGGTGTTTGACTCAGAATTAGAAGTAATGTCATAATGGAAGCGCTAAGAAGCGAGACCACAAGTGGCAAAATGATTGTACTGGACCCAGCGAAAAAAGCGGATTGAGAACAATGAGATTTCTTGTAGTTAGAATATTATCAAAGCTTAAGAAAGAAAAGACGTAACATTTCTTCTTGCTTGGTTATGTGACAAATAAGTCTATATATATAATAAGACTATACAATTTCAAGCTAATAATTATCCATGATTTACTGCTACTTCTACTATCATTGCAACTTCATGATCTAATACGGCGATTCTACAGCCTTAAGGAGCAAGCAGTATAATGGGTGTCTTTAGAAAACTGGGCCTTCTTGAAGATGCTGCGAGTAAGCGCAGCAAAAAAGAGCTGCTGAGATTTGTCGCCATTCTTGGAGTTTCGTGTGGAAGCTTGTAGTAATTTGCTCGGCATGCTGATACGGAGCTAGGTTTATAGAATTAAGCATGTTGGTATTCAAATATGCAAGGAACTGTTGTATTTTGAATGCGTCCCGGAACAGATAGATCAGTGAAAATAAATAATTAGTATCAGTGCATTAGTTAATTGACTGCTAACCCACTGTAGAAATAAATAGTGCCTTATACGTTGTTAACTAATTATTAATTTGTTACATTACTGGTACATCTGTTTTGCAGGCAACACAAATTTTTAAACATTTATTTAGAAGTAGAGTATCAAATTTCTACTGATGAAAAATGTCTCTTATTATTTTACTGTGTTAATCTAACATCATTTTAGGTACTATTTTATTTAGCATACAATAAAACTAAATACCCTATTTTGTGAGTTGATAACTCTTTCTGGCAACATTTTTTATAACCATCTTTGTTCTCAATATTTATATGTGCTAACGTCGCATTGATTTTCTATACTGTTTACAATTACTTCTTCGTGTTTGTTTTTGAATGTTTGAATTTTGTACTCTTTAATGATTTTTTTGCATATAACTATTGTTATAGAATATGTATGGTCTATCCCTTATTTTTGTGGATCTATATTATAAGTAACTAATATTAACATCTTCTTCAGACATTGTTATACTTTCTAGTCTTTTTTTAAACAATTTATTATATTTGCAATATTATATTTTTCCTGTATTTTCTATATTTTTTCCCTGTAAGAGATATTCAGATAATGAGTTTCTGAATATTTTTAATTTTGAGTCGCTATAAAAGTAATAGTAAACTCGTGCTGTATAAAGCTAGCCATTGTGCAGAACACAACGCGCCTCCTTTTCTGAATTCGCCACAGACAGAATATATGTCTTTAAGTGATTTCCGTTTTCTACTCTCCAGAATCAGATAGATTTACTTCTTCTTCAGATTCAAGATTTACTTTTTTAGTTTCAGAGAAAAAGTCTTTGGGACCGCCTTTTTATCGGGGTTTTAGTATTGTTTTGATCTTTAGTTTTTTCATGTACCTCTGCATGGTGTAGCTGTAGAGTTTTGCTTTGGCCTTCATCTCGAAGAGCCTGATACAGCTAGGCGAATTGGCAAGACCGATATAGCTTGCATAGTCTTTTATTAATCTCTTAGCATCGTGACGTCCACTTCGACGGGATAGAAGTCAAGAGTCGTAGCGTTCACTCGGTTGGAGCAGCAAAGAACTGGTCTCTAAAATTAGTAGGATTGAAGAGCTAAATCCCAGTCTTGAAGAAGTCAGACGTCGCTTTGTTCGCGTTGACAACTTTTAGGATTGTAGATACTAGGTACATCTTTATGTAAAATCCTTTTGTATAGATACTTTTTCTCATTGTTTGAACGAACCAAAAAATGTAACACGCTTTGGCTGCCGATGGTGGGATTTGTGTGGCGAGAAAGATGGGAGCACTATTCCATTCTCTTTTACAATATTACTGGGTGGCCAATAAGTCGGGAAATAAAGTAAAATTTAATTTCTCGGTAATTAACAAAGATAAAAATTTAATTCATTGACTATACATTAGTAGAGATCATAGGGTTTAATGAACAAGGTTCTCAAAATATGAGCCATTATTTTCAACGACGCGGTGAAGCCTTTCCTCAAAACTGGTAATTGCATTGTGGCGCATATCTTGATCAATGGTCGCAAACTCTTCTCTGATTCGTTGTTTCAGTTCGTCGATGGTCTTAGGGTTAGTGCGATACACTCTATCCTTGAGATAACCCCAAAGGAAAAAATCGCAGACATTGAGATCCGGTGAACACGCAGGCCAATCAATTCCATTTCCGGTTTTCTTCGTACACCGAATTTTTCAGCGATCATATCCAAATTTCCTAGAGACATCATGAAGATTAAATCAAAATTGTTAAAACCTTGTGTTCGGTGTGGTCGGGCCATCTTGTTGGAACCAGTATTGGTTAATCATTTTCTTTTTCTTCGCCTCTTCGTAAAACGGAATGAGAACTTGGTCTCGGTAGACATTTTCATCGACATATTTGGTGAGAAAAAACGGTCCAATAATGCCACGCCATGATATGGCTGCCCAAACACTGACTTTTAGAGGGTGAAAACTCTTGACTACAGCCAGGTGTGGATTTTGTGTGCCCCAGTATCGGTAACTTTGCTTATTCACATAGCCATCCAGGTGAAAGTAAGCATCGTCTGTGAAATGGATGTGTTTGAAGTCCAAAGTGTTGTCATCTTTTAAGGCCAAAGCGTGATTGGCGAACTCGAATCTCTGGTCAACATTCACTTGAGTGAGTGGTTGTTGAACTTGAATCTTGTAAAAACATATTCAACTTTTGAGTATGTTTTGCACTGATGTTCGGCTAATTTGCAGCGGTTCTGATGTGTTTGCCAGTTGTTGGGGCGCTTTTCTGGTTGAGGTTGTCGGGTACTGCTCAAAGTGTTCCTAACTTTTCCACATTCTCAGGTGTGGTGACAAGTCACTGGTCGGCCAGTTCTGGAGTCGTTGTCGTCGAGGACACTACCGGTTCGCTCAAACTTTTCAATTAACCTTAAAATAATCGGATTAGAAAATTTTGAGAGAAATTGATTTTTGTTTACTCACATTGTTATCGTCTTCAGAGTCAGTTTTGTGTTCCGATTGAACTCTGCTCGGAATTTTTTGAGAGTGGGCGATTTACCATTTGAGTAATACGCCGAGACAATAAGCTCCCGTTCGGGAAATAACGTATGTGATCGGATCTGAAGACATCTCACCGAATAGTCATCAAATGTAAACAAAACCCTATCGTCTGTCTTTCACATCAATGACGTCCGATATGTATTCGGACACTGTAGTGGACAATAGTGACCAAATTAAATATTTCCCGATTTTTTGGCTACCCTGTATAAACTGTATAAAATGTGAATAATAATCTATGACTAATAACATTTTATTTTCGTTTGAGACTCATAGCTTCTGGCTTGTGTAGACTTGTGCCACTATATCTCCTCATAAATCCAGCAGCCCAGTCTTTTTCGCACATTCAAAAGTTACGCGATAAAGTTCTACGATTGTCATCTGGTTATACATGTTTTACAATAATATGATACGTTTACTAAGTCATGTCTTGTTCAGAGCCAAAAACTAACTTTCGCGCCATTTTGGGCCCTCCAAAAAATCAAATCTTCCAGGATCTCTTCAGTGTTGTTTCAAAAATATTGAAGCGTCCAGTTGTTACCCTTATATCACATTTCAATGTGATATAAAAATTTCTGGCGGCTATTTTGCCTTCTCAGTTTATTGGACGAGTACGTTATTGTCACAGTCTCCATCTATTCTTAGTTAAAACAGCTTAAGGTAAAAAATCCTAAGAATACCAAATATTGGTATTTTAATTAAAATTGGCCTTTTTAAAATCGTTTAACCCGTTAGATATCAACGTCCTAAAATGAAAAAGTTAAAAATTGCGTATTAATATGAAGTTGAAAACAATTTATTTAAAAAAGCGGAAACTTTGTCTTAAACATTATTGATAATATATTTTGTAAATATATATGAATATGAATAATGTTTAGAACACTCTAAGGAACTGTTATCACAAAAACTTTATTGATATTTCTTTACGAGATTAAATCTTCTGTGTTCTTCAAAAAAGTAGTTTTAGAGCAAGTTCAATTTATTTTAAATAAATCAGCACGTTATCCTATGGAAAATAAAAAATTGTTACAAATTTGTTTGAGATGAAAAAGTCAAATAATCGCAATTTATTGAAACTGCAGTAGATGTGCTTCTTTCACTACAAATTTATATTTATGTAGAACTTACCAAGCCCAAGAGAATTACAAAAAGAAATCAATTTTAATAACCAAGATCTAATAGTGACTGGAACAAGTTTATGAAAGGAGTGGCCTATAATAAGAAGCGCCTTGAAAAATATTAAATTTTAGTTAAAAAAAAGTGATATTGGTGTTTACTTAGAGTTACACAATGCCTTTGTAATATGTTATATACATTTTAGGATAGGTGTTGCATAAGTACTATACAAGGTGTCATAGATTGGATGGGATTTGAGAGTTACATCTATTTCCGTAGTAATTAGAAAAATAATAGTTGTGCATTCGTGGATTAGCACAAACCCCGATATCTCTAAACGCTTTGGAGATACAAGCTAAAAGTAATTTTTGGTTGATTTATATAAAGTGCCATAACTTCGTTATTTATGAGTATTTCCTACAGAAATAGTTGTAACCCCCAAATTCCGTCGAATCTCGGACACCCTGTATATATATATATGGAAGATCACTGAGATAAACCTCATATTGAACGTTACAGAAGATATTCAATGATATGACGAGGAATATCACATCCTAAGAAAACGTTAGTAACAAAGTTATCAAATGTAAAAACTTAAAAGCACTAAATATAATGTTGTATGTTGCGCATCTTGTGACACAAAACATACATATCTTAATTCTTTGATTTTTAACGGGTTAATATCATTTGACTATGTGGTTTGTTTCAATAAATACTTACTTATTTTTTGGCTGTTGACGGCTCTTTAAGAGCCATGGCCTCTCTTCCGAGTTTCCAGACTGCAGAGTTTCAACTCCTACCAAGGCGAGTTAGTTAGACTTGCGCCTTGCCATCGGCCTTGATAACTTTTTCTTTCACCTTCCTCCACTTTTTTCTATTCACCGTTAAATTCCCGACTTTTTGATATCGTCTTTTACATTGTTTAACCACTTTTTCCGCAGTCTTCTTTTAGGTCTTTTACCTTCGAAACCCTTTTTGGAGATGCTTTTGCAACCCCTAGATGCGCACATTTTGTCCTAATGCCCCAACCACCTCACTCTATTACTTTAAATCGTATTCACTATACTAAGCTGGTTGTACAACCGTTTTAGTTCGAAATTGTATCTTATTCGCCACTCACTATTTTCCATTACCGGATCGTATATTATTCTGAGGATTTACTTTCTCTAGTTTCTAATGCATTTTCTATTCTTTTCTTTTGTTAAGGGCTCGACCCTCTGCTTCATACATTACAACCGCCGTCATACCTGTTTTATACACTATAACTTTTGAATTTCGTGAGATATCTTTCCATTGAAATATTTGTCGTAGTCCATAAAAGCAACTATTTCCGGCTGCTATTTTCGTTTCTATGTCGTTTCGAATTATATTCTTTTCAATCACTACCGCCACTAAGTATTTAAATTTAAGTTTTGGTTTATTGCCAGTACTTGTTCTACTCTTCTTCCTCTAGATGTTATCATTAACTTGGATTTGTTTTGATTTATGCCGAGTTCTGCTTTTTGCGGCTTCTTCCAACTATATAAACATTTCTTGTAATTCGGATTGTTTCTTGATATAAGAATCAAGCTATCAGCATATGCAAAGATTTGCGTAGTTCTATTCATTTTAGTCTTTTTTTTTACTGCTGTTATCGCATTATCTACTCTAATATCAGGTTAAATAAACTCGTTGATTTATTTCCTCTCCTTGTTTATTTCTTCCAAATCTTTATTTTATTTTGTTTATCTCCGACAAGATCCACTTCTTTGTCTTTACAGAACGCCACTCGTGGTTGAAACTCCTTCTTATGTACTCCCACTTCTCTGTAAAAATTTCTTGAGCTTTTGGCTTTAGCCATATCTTCTACTATCCTTTGGTGTTCAAATTTTTGTTTCTTTTTCCTGTATATCTTCTTAACTTTTTCTTTTTTCCTTGTATATCTGTTTGCTTTCTTCGCTTGTTTTCTTTAGTAGTGCAAGTATGGCTTTGTTTATTTCTTCTATAGCTAGCCTACATTCTTTATTGCACCACGGTTTTCTCTTACTAACTTTTTTTAACATCTCTGCAGCAATAATGTCCACTACTGTTTCCTTTTTATTTTTTCTGATTACTCCTCTGCATTTTTCTACAATTTCTTCATCCTTTCTAAATTGAATGTTTGATTTTTTTCTCCACCAACTTTCTTCTTTATTGGGATTTTTTCTTTAAATTTTACACCTACCAGAAAATGATCGGAGTCACAGTATATCTGATATATGTCTTGCGCCAATCTTGATTCTGCGTTTGCCCGTCTCGGGATAGCCATGTCCGTTTATGAATTCTTAAATGGCAATCGTGTGCTACTAATCACCATATTATTTGTACTTGCTAGGTCTATTATTCTTCTCCCGTTATCGTTGCTTATTTTATGTAGGCTGTGTTTCTCTACAATCGATGCGTAATGTTTCCCGCTTCCCACTTTTGCATTAAAATTCTCCATTATCAGTTTTATATTATCCATGGCCCTTTGTATCTGTAGATAGAATATATCTTTCTAATGCCCTTTGCCCGTCTTTTATGGGTTCATGCACAGTGAATATGCTAATAATCCCAAATTTGCCTCTCACTTTTATCTATGCTATTCTCTAATTCACTGGCTTAAAATTCACGATTGTGCTTTTACATTCTTTATTTATTATAAAACACATTCCGTTGTGCCCCCTTTTTGTTTCGCTACACATTATAGTGTAACCATTACCTGCATCCCAAGTGGAGCTTGCTTTCTATCTCATTTCTTGTACCGTCGCAACGTGTATTTTATATTGCGATTTTTTTCTTTTAGATTTTGTACAGCCCCTGATTTCATGAAACTCCTCACGTTCCAGGATGCTAGTCGGATATTTTCAACAAATATAGAACTTAATATCAAGTGAATGGTTTTGTTGTGATAGGGACTAAATGGAACTTTACTATTTATATTTACATATTCAAAGCCTAGATAACTTTGGTGATTATAAATAGTGAGATGACTTTGTGATCTACAAAATATTAATTAAATATATTTTACAAGAAAAATGTATTCCAACATATTGGTTCTGGTTATCTAACAGCATTTCCTTTAGACCACTTTAATGAAAAATTATAAAGTAAGAGAGAAGTAATCTTTGCTGTATTTCAGTAATGCTTACTTTTATTTATAATAAAATTCCCACTTGAGTCACCTTAACTTGTTAAGCAACTGTTTTTTCGGGTGAAGCAGAATAAACCATAGTTTGTGGCTATTTTTTCGCTTCTTCAAGTGTAAATTTTTAACATTTTCTTCTTAAACAGTATTAAGAATCTTGTATTAAAATTACGTAGAAACGCTTGATTAAATAAATATTAAGTTCTTATCTGTTTTGTTTAAAAAGTATCAATTGAATTTTTTTATTTGTAACAAGTCTCATAAAGGCAATAGTTTGATACGCAGTTAAGTAAAATAAGTCGAAGTTTACCATCAAAATGTTTTAAAATAAATTTCGACTTTATAAAACATACTTTATTACAGTTTTCTTAGAACTCACAACTACTGTACTTGCAGATGTAGTATCATAGTAAATACCCATTTTTAAAATTTAATTGGTTTTAACTTTTCCTTATTACTAAAACCAAATCGATTTTTCTCTATTTCTTTTAGTAATTTGTTTGCTAATAGGTTCTTTAAAACTTAATCTACTAGATTCAAAAGAAATCCATCTCAATTTCAAATGCTTCTCCCTCTTTTTTAATTTATTCTGAAGAGAGAAGCCTAACTTTTAATAAAATCCTATCAGAATAAAGCTTGGTAATGTAACAATAAATAACATAAATTTAACTTGCCGATGGTGACATTTTAGTTATATATAATCAAAGGTCAGAAAGAAAGAAAACGAAAAACAGAAAAACAGAAAGACTTTCAAGTGCAAAAGTTGAGCATTCGAAAAGTGAACTCAAAAAAGTTACTATTTCAGTGTAAACTAACAACAGATCTTTTATTGTTACTTAAATGTGCCCAAACTTTCTTATCGAGTAAAGACGATTAACGAAAAAACATTTAACATATAAGCGATGCACGTGGTCATCTGCATAAATAGGACAGTGGCTTAAGCCGCAGCAACTTTACTGGAGTGCTGTTGAACAGTTCGATAGTTGCGTGAAAAGTTTGCGGCTTTATTGTATTTCCCTCTCCTGTCATACCAAGTTTCACCCTGATCGGATTTTATCTAAAGTTGCATTTCCTTCTTCGATAAAACCGGATGGTTAAATTTTATTTCTGGAGGATTTATTATTTACCTATGTATGTCATTTCCACTACAGTAATTTTTATGTCACTTAATAGTAGTTTTTGTCACATTGTTGTTTTTTATTTTCCCTATTCACATCTTTTTTTTATATTAATGTTGCATCCGTTAGTTTATTTTTCAGATTTTTTTTGTCAGTTATATTTTGTGTTCCTTTTTATCGCTTATATAGGAAATTAGAATTATATTTATCTTATTACACCAATGTTGTTCGATAATTAACACTTATGTCATTTATTAAGAATTTAAACAACAAAATAATTTAAAATTTCAATTTATTTTTGGTTTCTATAGAAATAAACATCGCTTGTTTGCCTAATTTAACCTAGCAAAAGAAAATGGCAATGTTTGCAAATTTAAAATTACATTACATAATGGCGTAATTACAATTTATGGGTGGCATAATTTCAAAATTGCAGGACTACTTTCAAAAATTACAATGAACTAATCTGATTGATCGTGGGAGTTTTCTAGTATTTATTCATTGAAAATAATGCAGCTTTTTCATTTGCAT
Source organism: Sinelater perroti (assembly GCA_036346155.1). Lineage (NCBI taxonomy): Eukaryota > Metazoa > Arthropoda > Insecta > Coleoptera > Elateridae > Sinelater > Sinelater perroti. The sequence goes on from JARFIY010000265.1 coordinate 16,350,841, forward strand.
AAATGAAATATATTTCTTATTTTATCCTTGCTTTGTATAATATTTTGAATCACACAATTATCACAATAATTGACATTTACAATATGTTCTATCACTGCAGAGCAATAAATAAGTCGTGTTGGTGTATATTATAATAATTATCATTCGAGGAGTAATCCTATGATTATTCCCTATTCTTTATTTATTAATTAGTCGTAATTATTTTTTTTAATTCTAAAAATTAAAATATTTTATAAGTAGAATGCTAGTTAAAACATGTAAATCTCATACTTTGCATCATTTTTACCGTCTCACTTTAATTTTTTTGTTGATAATTTATAGAATGTTTCATGATTTCTTCAAATGAAAGGGACTTGCAGATCATATTTAATGCCAAACTTAGGTTTGCGACATCATATAATTTAAGGATCTTGCTTTGGAACATGTTTGCAATATTTCATTATATACAGGCACTCACTGAGATCTAAATGCTTTAGGTCCATATACGTATGCCTCAGTAGGACCTTACAATGCAAAATTTGATTCTCTAACAAAATTTTCCAGTTTGGTGCAATTAATTAGTACAATTTAAATATCACGAATGCCTTAGATAATTGGTGTAAAAGGCTAATAGGTCCGTAACGGTTATATTATTTGGGTTTTTGCCTGGTTTAAATAATTTGTGCAACCGTCCATTGGTCCATAAAATGTGTCCTATCATTGTAAGGAGTTTATTAGTTGTTTCTTCCAGAATTATCCCAGTTCTGACCTCATAACAAATTGGAAGGTGTATTTGGACTAATTTGTTTCATGATGATTCTTTGAATTGGAATTTTTGTATAGAAAAATCTATTTGGGAAAGCGTTTCATAAAATGTTAGTGTTTCTGCGTCTCCTCTTCAGCAGTTTATTCATCCCGATAAGATGTAAAGTTTTACTTATTTAGTCGTAAGTCTTTCTACCTTTAGGTGTAAGGCTAGTGGGATTTTGCCCTCTATTGTTGCCTCCACTGTTTTCTAACTTGTGTTTGGTTCCGTATACTCTCCCATTTTATTCCCTTTTTCTCTGATTATTCTTTAATTCTGTCTAACCATCTTGTTCTTGGACGTTCTTTCTTGTTATTCCCCTGGACTCGAGTTTCAAACACTCTTTTTGTAAGTCTTTCATCTGGCATTCGATACACATGTCCAAACCATTTGAGTTTTCCTTCTATAATCTTTTCAATAATTGGCTCTATTTGTAGGTTTTTGTCTAAACGTTTGGTTTCTTATTTTCTCTCTCCTGTTTATGTTTTCTATTTTTCTCAAGAATCGCATTTCCATTGCGTTGATTCTCAATTTTTGCCTTTCTGTTAATGTCCAAGTCTCACTGTGTGTATTTGTGATACCGCGGTTTATCTTGCAACTATTTGGTATCTTTCTGTTTGCAAAACTCATATCTTATTTATGCCGTGTGTGTCGAATTTTGTGTGGTGTTTCGCGTTTTATTAAAATATCACTTTTCTATTTCTCCAAAATTCTTACACTTCTTTCTACTTACACTTAAACTCTTTTATCTCACTAATATTTATTTATCTCGGCGCGTGGTGCCTGATAATTCTCAATTTACCGGGATATTTACCGCCACTCAGACGTCCGTTCTCTTTGCCTCATGAAACTCAACCTAGACTTCTGAGATGTTCTACGAAGACATTTGTTTCTTCTTTCTCGTTCCTGGGCCAGTTTTCGTTGGAATCTTTAATTGTCGATGTTGATTTTTGTGACCTCTTTATTTTTTTAGTTTCCTCAGGTAGTACAAAATCAGCACTCTCGATAGATTAAGTAGTCTTAAATTCCTTGGTTCTGAAGTTTGCTGTGGAGGATCTTTCGTCGTTTTATTGATTTTCCGTTTCATTTTTAGTTCTAGCTCTCTTCCATTGTGTGCGCAATTTACGTTTATTGATAACAATTCCCTTTACTACAATAAGACAATTCATCTCGATCAGATAGCATTTTGAATAGCTTGAACCAGAATTTTTACGGTATTATCTACTTGTGCTATTGTTTTTAAAAATATTTCAAAGTCTATTAAATAATCCAGTTTTTTTTAATAAGCTGTTTCTTTTACATTTTGCAAATAAAGTATAGCTCTGGGTCAGTCCGCCACTTTTTGCATACCTATCTAAATTACCTAATGTTTTTTTTTTAAACTATGATATTATGTTATAGTATTGAATTTATTTGAAATAATACAGTTAAAAGCAGGTAGTTAACTGTAATATTATTATTTTTTATTTATTTAACTTCACTATGTTATAAAACTCTAACAGTTAAATTTAAATACATTATATTACTCACTACTGTTTTGAAAATCTGGCGAGGTTGATCGGGAATTGAACCCGGAGATATCTGTCAAAAAGTAGGTCTTTGATTATCTTCACTACCCTACGGACATTTCGTTATTAGATCTATTTAATAATTGAGCTTTTAAAATTACCAATAAATAAGGTTTAATGCACATTGTTATCTTAAACGTGTAATTCTTTTTTTATTATTCCTAATTTTGCTTTTAAAAGTTCTTATAAATTTTCTTACACTTTGTAAGATAATGCTTGTTTACTTTTTATCCTCCTTTTACTAAACTCTTGACGAATTATTGCCAATTTACAATATTCTGGCGTTTTATTATATTTTTGTAATTTTATTCGAAAGTATTAGTACCATTTTTATGTAGTTTCTATACTATTTTTTTTAATTTGTATAGCTTTAAGTTTTTACTTTCTTCCATTGTCATTTATTAAATTATTTTCTGATCGGCATTATATTTTTTAAATATTTTCTTTTACTTGCTATTTCTTATTTAAAATTTCGTTTTTTTTGTTTACCATGAGTTTTGTTTTATTATTATTCTGCCGTTTCTGCAGAAGGGTTTATGGTTTTTATTAAAATTTTCTCTTATTTTTTTATTTATTATAGTTTAATCAGCTCAGCATTTATTTTGCTATACATGATTCGGTTGTGAGTCTTAATTCTTAACTTATACTAACATTGTGAGGGTTAGATTCCTCATATATTGCATTGTACATTTATTCGATTTAATACATATATTGCTTGTTTATGAAAGTTATGTATTTATTGACATAAGTCCTGTGGGAGTCTTCTTTTTAGTCTTTTATGTTTACCTTTTTGACCAAGGTTGTACGTTACTGCACTGTCGCATTCACTTATATTACCAAAGAATTTGTTGCACTGTTTATTTATGTGATCGAGTAGAGGCGATAAATTTAGTTCTTTGTGAATTTGGTCATTCCGCACAAACCATGGCGCATTCACTGAAATTCGAGCAACTTTGTTTTGCAGAACTTGTAATTTTCTGTGGTGTGTATTAGATGCATTTCTCCATACAGGGCACGCATATGTTAAAATAGGTCTTAGTATTGTTTTATATATTAGCATAATGCACTCTACACGCAAATGTGATTTTCGATTTATCAGCGGGTATAGGATACCCAGCCTGGCATAGCACTCACTTAGTTTTTTGTTCACATGGAAGCCCCATCCTAGTCTGGTGTCTAGGTAGACGCCCAAATATTTAATTGCTGAATCCTTGTTGTTCCACTCAATCTTATTTTGGTTTAATTTTATGATTGGTAAGTTCTTTATTTGTTGTAGGGTAAAGATTTTGTCTGTGTCTTTGTTACGTTGATTTTAATTTTCCAGTTGTTAAACCAGTTGTGCATCTCATCTAGGGCACTTTGTAGATAGTTCACTGCTACTTGGAGGTTTTCACTTTGTGTTAAGACAGCAGTTGTTTGCAAGTCGTGCATGTATTATTATTATTGTGTAACCCTATCTAAAGGCTTTTGTTTCGTTTTTACAACTTTTTATTTTGCATTCTTTCTATATTTTTATACTTGTTATTATGTCCTGCCCTTCTCTTTTCGTTTTTCTAACGTGTTTCCCTTTCTCAAACCTCAAAGTTATTTGTTTTTCTCTACTTGTACAATTCCACAAATATCTCGTATTGTACTCTAGGCCAATTTATTCTTATATTTCTATTATAGTTTCAATTTTTTTAACTTTTATGTTTACTCTTATGTTGCAGCGTTTTTTGAAATTCTTTTTTATTTTGATCACCATTAACAATTAAGTACTAAAAGGGTATTGTTTTATTTTTAACATCTATAGTATAGTTTAATTTATTTATGTTATATCAAAGATTTAATACTACTTAAAAGAGACTTAAACATAAAAGGTGTTAATGAGATTACGTAATAGCCAATTCTTTTATTAATTTTGCAGATCAAACTTTGACTGTTAAATATGAATATGAGGAAAGCTTTTATATTCATTTAAATATGATTTGTATTATATCTCATGAAACACTTCAACTTCACATTACATAGATATTATGAGATTATTAAAAAAAATACTAACAGATTAAAAACATGGTGCATAGAAATATTTTTTATAATTTATATTGTGTTTGCTTTTGAGAGCGCATGTTTAAAAAGCAAATAGAAAGATGAGCATCATATATTACATCAAGTCTTAACCGCAAACACACAATACGTCTTTTTGACTGTATTTGCTTAATTTTTATTAAAAAATGATATATGACATTCTTGTGATGAAATTTTAAAAGAATTTGCCATAATTAAAGAAAAAATTAATATTTGATATAGATCTTATTCATAATTTTTGGTGGAATCGTGTCTTTTATTTAAAAATAATATCCTATTAGTTACGGTTATAATAAAAGTGTTATTACCAGTCTAATTATATATACATAGTTGTCCTAAAGTTGATAAGTATCAAATTAACTTGTTTTTAATACTATATATCATATACCTAATGTAGTAAAGATATCAAATAAATGAATGAATGAAGTAAAATCCATTTATAATAGTAAAACAATTTTTTTCTATTATAGTAATATACGAATATAATTTATCACAAAGACTAAAAATATGTTAAAATAAGTAAAAAATAATGTTGTAGTTATAGAAAAGATGTACTTTCACTTCCGTTTTACACTATGTAGGACATTTTTAATCACAAACGTTTTCCTGTTTGGGACCACCAATACTATAAATAATGCTGCCGTTCGGCTGAAATCTTAACGATGTTCAAACTCTTTGAGTTGCGGAAATCTGATCAAGATATATTATTGACGCCCATTAAGCTAAGAAAAGTGGCTTCTTATTTTTGTTGCTCCACTCAGTTTCTTTGATGAGGCTGGTGTTTTCCACGCAGAATTGATTTTATTAATTTTTATTGTTCAAAGCTACAAACGCGGAAGTGCTATAAATAAGTTCACGCTTGTCCTGAAACGAAATAATGAGCTCTAACCTCCCATAAAGCACTTATTGCGTAAAGTTCTAATTTAGAATGACTGCGGTTTTCCAGGTTGCCAGAATAATGGACGAAAGGCAACTTTATTTAATACGGAAATATATCAAAATATACATTGGGACTAATTTATTGCAAATGGTTTAAAAATATAATATTTGAAGAAATATAATGGGAACGGAATTGTGAAGAAATCACATCGATATATGCAAATGAAAAGATAAAAATAATAACGTAAATATAAATAACAACACTAAAGCTTGTACTGCAAAGTTCTGTAAAATAGTTTTTTACAGTTTACTATGATAAAAATGATGGATTTGGTAACATTAATTACTACTTTTAAAAACATTATGGCTATAAACATAAATAAAATTTAATTTTCGTTTATTATTTCTTATTAGATTTTACATAACTAATATGCTACTATGTTTCTGTTAGTTTTTCTATTTTTTATTTGATTGATGCTCAATATTTTTTTGTTAGACTACACCTAAGTCAATTACGCCAATTTCACTACTTTAAAATAAAATATTACTATTCTAAAGTATCTTTGTATACTGAGCACTAGCAAGGTTTGATCAAAGCTTTACAGTTTCACCTTTACAAATAAGTGAAAGCAGACGTGATTTCAATTAATCTTTAAAATAATAATATGAATTAATTACACCTAAATAGTAGAAAAGAGACGACTGCAAAACATCAAGAAAAATGGTTTAAGACTTTATCTAATTTTTTTTATGAATATGCAGTTGTCTTCATTACACCTTTTATGGTTTCTGTTTTTTTCTGACGTGGAATTGTTGTATTAAACTCTTAGTCATGTTTAACTTTATTCTTTGAACCTTCACAGTTTCAGCTCTGTTTTCCCAAACCACGTGCCAGATTTGTTAATCCATTTATTATGTTGCGGTTTTTTATTAAAACCATTTTAATTGGTTTCGCATTGCGTCAGCGCTTTTCATTATATTCCTACAATACCTTTATGCTTCTCTTTCTGTTGCTATTTCTTACATTTATAGTGGTGACTAAACTAAAATTATAAACTTAAAAATTATAACATTAAATGTTTTTATGCATGAGTTAGATATTCAATTTGGTATTTTCCATTGTTTTATTATAAAATATTTGAACAGAAACAACTTAGTGCATATTAAATTTCAATAAAAATATCATTAAAATGCAAGATGAAGAAAATATGCAGATTACTAATTAAAATGAATAATAAAAAAGGACATTTGAAAGTATAATGCAAAGCATTTAAAAACTAATGAAATGAGTAATATATTAAAAATTAAAAAATAGTATGACTAAAGCAAAGAGGAAAAAGAGTAAAGAAATAAATGTTTGAAAAAACAGTTTAAAACAAAAAATTTGCAAAATGCAGAATTCGTATAGATGAAAAGAAATAATAAACAAATATAATATAGAATTTAAATGCTTAGATAGTTAGTAGTATTAAAATTCTTGTTTTTTCAAATTAGAAGTAATTTAAATTTCCAAACTTGGAATATATAATTGCATTATACCTTTCTTTTAAATAACTTCAAAAATATAAACGTTCTCTTCACAGTAGAAGAAAAAGAAGTATTTTAAAAATAACTCAAGATATAAGAACTATAGATACTAAAAAAGTTTTTTCTTAGGAAATAATTGAATAAAATGTAAATGTATAAATATGTAAAAGATATAAGAAGCACAAAAGACAAACTTTGTTTACTATTACTAACACAAAATATCATATGAAATGAAGGGAAGTAATTGTAAATAACATATAAATAGAAAAAATAAAATTTTGAAAATGACAATATAAAAAAAGCAAACTAAATTAGTAAAATTAAGTAACTCAGTAAGTATATTAGTGTATCAGATTAAAATAGACACATACAACATTAAAAAAATAAATTTTATTTATATAACTCACTTAAATATTCAACTAAAACCTATAGTTAATACTTAGTCGACCTTCCTTTCATCTTTGGCACACGGTATTGGTTAACTCATCTATCGTTTTTTGGAAAATTGTTGCCATTTTCCTCACCTTTTAATCATCTGTATACTAAAGATATTACATTAACTAAATTTGATAACCAATAAAAACGTATTGGATATTAGAAACAAAAATACGAAAATACAATTTAAAAACTTTTGTAAATTGTAAAACAAACTGCACCCTAATAAAAAAAAACGCAGTAAATTTGAATGTAAAAGTATGCATTGCTATAAAAACTGTTTTTATTTTAATTATCAATTGTGTATCTGTTAAAATCACATAAAACATTTTATTTGTGTAGAAAATATTTCTTCTTCATATTGGAATACAACCAACTCTCTTCAAATTCAAGTCTTTGTGGGTCTTTCTTTCTTTATTAGCTACACTCCAAAGCAGCTGTGCGCTTGTTGGAATGTTGAATTATCGTAAACAGCATTATCAAATTCGGAACTAGAACCCTTGCATTCGGGTTTTACCTGCTTTCACTTGCACTCTCTTCTTTGTTCGTGACTTATGCCTATAGTCTTTGTTGTTTCTGTTCTAGAAATTTTATGAAAGTGAACTGAATGTCCTCCGCATTGTACTTTAAAATCGAAAGTTATTTCTAGATGAGTCGTTTCTTTAAATTACTTATTTTAAAGCACAGTAGCAAATTGGCTTTATACTGGGAGAAATCTTACCTACACCTGCTTTATAATGAGCTAAAAGCTATCTTCAAAGGTTGCTTTAGATATGAGTTACTTGTAGGCAGGAGCATAAATATGTTTTGTAGTATAAGAGAACAAGCCGTCCATAATCATCACGTGTTCCTCATTTACCATCACCATAGATTGAGACTAATTAATAAACCTCATAAAGTCAAACCAATCACCCGGTGTATTGTCATACTTTGCTCCTTTGTGTTTATTTCTAGTCCATGTATCCCACATATAAGAAAACTTATATATAGCATAGGGAAAAGAAGTTTCCCGGCAGTTTCTCCATAATACATCAAATATATGCTGGTTTTTAATAAGCATCTTTTATAAATACCTTTATTTAATCAGGATTGTTATTCAAGTTTGTGTCGTAATTTTAGATGTTCCTCTTTAGAATATTTTTTATAACTTTTCTTGAGTTTTTTACACAGTTCTCTAGAATTTGCATTAATTCTTGATATGAGTGATCAACACAACAACTAGAATTGTATGTTTATTTACAAAAAATGTCACCTAATTATTAATAGACAAATTTATCGTAAATTACAATGTAGTATATCCTCTAATCTACAGGTAATATTTTATAATATGCCGGGTCCAGTTGTGAATCTAACCTGTTCAAGGGCTCACTCAAATACACACAAAAAATTTCATCAAAATCAGTCCAGCCGTTTAGCAGAAGTTCAGTGACATACACATGTACAGAAGAATTATATATACAAAGATAATCCTCTTAGTAATTTTAAAATATGCATCCGCTGATTTTTCAGTTATCCTTCCACTGTTCACTATATATCACACTTTTTCAAATAATTTGATTACTTACAGTACCGATCAAAAATGTATCAACCTTTAGTAACTTTGCCATAACTTTATCGTTTCTTTATCTTTTCTGCTGAAATATTCAGAGAATCTTTTTCACATGGCTCCACAACCGTTTAAAAAAAACAATAACTCAACTATTTTTTTTATCAAAATACAGCAATGAAACAGACACCAAATAAAAGCAAAGGAATAACTCTACATCACCCGGAATCAACTAAAAGTGAACAAGAGTGTAATACTTAGTAGCATAACTCTTGGCATCAATGACGGCTCTAGCACCTGCCAGGCATGGAGTCTAGAAGAAGATTATGGATGAAGGAGGAAGGGGGAATATTATTTCATTCCTCCTCGAGCTGGGTGTGCGTCTCATTTGTATTCTTAGGATTTCCGCCAATCAAACAACGTTCCAGCTCTGCCCAGAAGCTCTCAATGATATTAAAGTTGGGGGATTGGCTGAACAAGTCGAGGAGAGTCACAGGACGGCAAGCGAACCAGTCTGGGACATGCTTTGAACGATATTTGGGATCATTGTACTGTTGGAAAATAAAGCCTCTGTCCATGCTCTGCGTGACATATGGACCTAGCATGTCTCTGATGTCCTTCTACAGATAGCAATCCATAATGCCTCGCATTCTCCTCAGAGGACTTGTTCCAAAGCCGGAGACACAATCCCAGACCATAACACTTTCGCCTCTGTGCTTCATCGTGTGAATCTGATATATGTACATGCTTTTGTCACTCCAGAGTACATTTTTTTCCTTCCTTCCTCGTCTAGTTCTTGTGTGCTAGCGCCCACTCCACGCGCGCCTTCCTGTTCTTTTCCGAAATCATCGACTTCTTGACCGGACGACGCCCATTAAGTCCAGCTTGCTACAGACGACGTCTGGTAGTACGAACAGATGGTTTCTGGTCGACTACTGTGAGGCGGGGGTGGAAGAGTATTAAGACGACCGGCCTTGAACTTCTTCACAACACCATCTTTGATATTCCAGCGCTTCAGAAAATGGGAAATAGTACTTTTGTGGGGGTTGAACTGTGGTACAAGCTCACGGAAAGTTTGACTTTGAGCACGACTATTGAAATCGCATTCTGGGATATCTGATGACATAATGCGGAAGCCAAACTGTTTACCCATACGTGGTACAACCATTATTATTTAATAAATATAAAAAATACAAGTTCTTCAAAAGTCAATAAAAGCTATTAAAAGTGGGAAAGAATAAAGACATAAACATGCTGATAAAATAAGAAGTAAAAGTTATCCTTCCAATATTTAAGGATGGATATAGTTGCGACTCCTGGTATTAAGGTAAAATAAAATGAATTTACAGAAAAATATAAAGCTTGGCATAGAAACGAAAAATTAGTAAGAATGTTATTTAAAATAGTATATCTATAAAGCTGTAAATACGTATTAAAAGTATAAAAAGTATTAAAATTGCGCAAAAACTTACCTGTCATACAAGTAAGTTTTGAGTTGAACCAAATTGCGCTTTTAACATATTTTATTTAGACTGCACATAAACAAAATAATGTAAATTAAAAACACAGAAAACAATAACACTAATAGCATATATTCCAGAAATATCTTTTGCAGTGCAACTTTGAGGACAGAAGAAACAATTAGACAAAACACAATTAATTAGAAATTGCAGCGAACGTAATAAAAGTGAAACTTTTAAAATATCTGAGACAAATAGAAAAACTTACAGTCAACTAAGTAAGAGCTTGTTCGGTATAATTAGCAGTTGATAAAAGGAATCGTGAGTCGATAGAGGGAACATTTGTTATTGATGCTTTGTCACAAAAGATTCAGTTGGCATTTGAATTCTTGCTAAAGAAATGCATAAAACACCATGAGTATCGAGTACGCGTCGCACTACGGGCTGTGTTCCTCTGTACCCAGCTGATAAGTACATGAACAAGTCAAAAACATTTGTCAGCAATATAAAGAGATATAAGAAGACAAAGGCCGTCGATGACTTGCCAGAATGTGGCTCGATAGGCAAAATATCTTTTAAAGTCGAAAAACAGATCGTCAACTTATTTTCGTGGAACCCAGACAAGAAGCAATAAAATGGAAACAGAGGTGTAGATATATTGTACGTAACTAGCTAATCTCCGTGCACATGGTATCAAATCCCGTAGTTCAGTGAAGAAACCTTTGTTAGGTAAAAGTACTCTGACGAAGCAACCCGTTTGGGCAAACGACAATATCGATCGAGATTGGAGCAATGTAATTTTTATGGACGAAGCTTCTGTTTGAGGATATGTTATCATCCCACGAGCCTGGTCAATCTCAACTAACAAGTTGGTACAGCGGACCGCTAAACAAAGTACATCTTTGGGGCTGCTTCTCAAAACTTGGTTTTGGAATGTTGTTTTGTTTACGCATAACCTAAATACTCCGAAAATGCTCGAAATTTATAAGAAATGTTTATTACCAACTGCCGAACTGTTCATCAAGAAAAAGAAAGACTAGATCCTGCATGAGGACAACAACCCCAAACAGCGCAGCAAGCTTTGTATCAAGTGAAAAGAGCAGTCTGTCGTTGTTATACTTGATTGGCTACTGCAGTCGCTTGATGTAAATCTGATTGAGAAAGTGTAGACATACATCAAGCGCAAGCTTTGTGGAATTAAAGTGTTCACTTTGAAGCAGGTATCACGAGAAACTCTTCGAATTTGGAAGTCCTTGCTGGATGAACATGCCATCAATTTGGTAGAAAGCATACCTCAAAGATCCCAGGCAATTATCGACGCCGGTGGTGACTGGATACATTATTGATATAATAGCATCTTTGTTTTGATAAAGTACAACGTACCAATATATTTGAAAATGTTTTTAAATATTGTTTTCTCCACGTTAACCCAAACACGCTCTTACTTAACTGATTGTAAAACAAGAAAAATTAAGGAAAAGAAGGAAACTTTATCAAGGTCTAAGTTGACATACAACATTGGTACACAAGGTTGAAACAATTTAGTTTTATTTTAATGTGGGCTTCAATTCTGCTTTTCTATAATTTTCTTTATCTGTTTCTACAAGTGAGTGTATATATTCGTATAGAAATAGTGAACGCAAGTGTTTTGAATTTATTGTAATGATATTTTACTCTATTTTGTTCTTTTTCAGCTATCCTCCTGTACCGGATCTGCAGATGCTGCCGAAGAATATATGTGAAGCTCCTCCACACAGTTTTCCACGCTCTTGCTATCCCCTGCGTCGCCATCGGCTTTATAGCCGTCTTCGAATACCACGACAGGAAGAAGATCCCGAACTTCTACTCCATGCACAGCTGGATCGGGCTGGTGACGATGGGATTATTCGCCATCCAGGTAAATATTGCAAGCTGCGTCTAGACAATGATGGTACATTACATGACTAATTCTGGCTAATTTTCCGTTTTCCCCGGCCGCACGTAACGCACTTGTTTCCTAATAAACGCAAGCATTCATCACTGCGGCTCAGAATTTTGTGCACCCACGTCAAGTTAAATTGGAAGTAATTGTTAAATTAAGCAACCAATTTAGCTGTATTTGCTCTCACGCCAGGCGAATATTAATCTAGGATCAAATTAACGTTAATAGTTAATTTAGGTTAGGGCTGCGAGGGCATACCTGCTGTTACAAATTTCAGATTTCCAATTTGCGCCGCTATCGGAAGCAACTCAAATGCAAGCGAAGATGCGAAGTGCACATCTGAGTGGCTCCGATCGCTAACGTTAACCTTTCGCTGCAGCCGCTCGTTAATTGCCGCCATCAATTAGGCGTTGCATAAACCTTCCAGCAAGAATAAAGCGAGTGAAAGAAGCCTCGGTCGACCAGGCCTACGCTCTTGTGTAACAAACGGCGCTTCCTCATAACAAATCTCCAGTGACACTCCCATGTTCACCTGCTTAACATATCACGATTTATAGCTCTCCGTACAGCCCTTTCCGCCTCCAGCCCGCTTGAAATTAAGGTAGGCCGTGGAAGAGTTTGTTTTACATTAATTGAGTTGCGTTGATTGAAAGCAGTTTCGCGGCGTTTAATTTCCAATTAGTCGGTTTTAGCAGCTTTTATGTTCTGCTTTTTCGAACTTACACGGCGATTACTTTTCTAGTTCAAGGCATGATTTAATAGTTGAGATGTATAATCGACCTCCATTATGCAATCGAGCGTTGCTGATCGTTGAATAATATTAAGGAGCTTTTAAGGTGTAATGCCATTGTCTTGTTGTTGGCCAAATTTAAAAAATTGGTATATTTTCTTTTGCACTGCTGATATTACTTAAGATAGGAGATCTCTCCCTCTCTCTCTTGTCTTAATTCTTCAAATCCGAAACTCGCGATTTGTGCAAATTATTTAGTTGGCCTGTGGGTTGATGATGTTCCTCCACTTAAACCTCATCCCCTGCTAGTTTGATGTTTTCTTTAAGATATTTCCCGTTACTTCTTTAATTTCATCTGCCTATCTTCTTGGCGATCTACCTCTTTCTATGTTACCCTGTTCAGGCAGTTTTTCCAAATTGTCCTCCGTTCTACGGGAAATATGCCCAAAGAACTGTAATATTGTTCTTTGTACAGAATTGAGCAGTCTCTGCAGTGCTCTTATTTCTTATATAACTGAGTTATTGGTACGATTCTCTGTCCATTTTCAAAGCACTGATTGTTTCTTTTTCCCCTTTTTTTATAGCCCACAATTCTGAGGCATACACTGCTATCGAAAATACAAATGTATTCATTATCTTGATTTTTGTTATATTTCTGTCCTTCAGATTCTTTGTGGCTTAGTTACGGCAGTACTTACCATTGTTAACCTTCTTTTTATTAGGTTAAAACAGTTGCCTGTATTTTTAATGAGTGCACCAAGATAAATATATTGGTTTGTCATTTTTATCTCTCCAAAGTAATTTTTGTATATTTACGTTTCTTCGTATTCCTCTTCTTCTTATTATTATTTTATAATTACTTTTATCGAGTGTTAGTTCTAGTTTACTGTCTTCTTTTACTATGATGTTTACTAGTTCCTTCATTCCTTTCGATGTTTTAGTTATTAAAGTTAATTAGTTAAAAAGAAAAGAGAATAATAGGCACCCTTGCCTAACATCTTTTTGCAAGCTAAATGTATCTGAGGTCTTGTCATTTATCCTAACTTGTACAGTACGATTTTCGTATAACTGTTTAATCATATTGGGGTGAGCCCACTTCGGTTAAAATTTTGGACTTCTTTTATTTCTTCTTTTTCCTGACGTTTTTTCTGTTATGGGGTCGTTGTCTTTAGCCTCCATCTTTTACGGTTCCCCCAGTCTCCTTGTTGGAGATTTCTTTCTAACATTACCTTTGTTACGTGAATTTTCTATTTGTAGCAAGGACGTCCTATTCGTCTTTTCCTCTCAGCGACCAACTGAAAAATTTTTTCGGCCACTTGTGAGCTTGCATTTTTTATGCATGCCCATACCAACGAATTTTTAGGTTTTTGGTAATGGATGAAGATCTTTCTCGTCTTGTAATTTGTAGGCATCTTCTGAACAAGTCAAATTCAACCGTTCTTGTTTTGTTTCTCAAACTTTCTATAACTGACCAGACCTCTCCCCCATACAAGGTAATTCTTTCAATTATCCTATGAAATATATTCTTCTCGGTTTTTTTCATATATTCTTGTTCCATAGAACTCGATGCAATGCTCTAACTGCTACTCTTCCTTGCCTGACCCTGTTTTTTACGTCTTCTTCTATTGATCTATTAGCCGAGATAATTGAGCCTTTATAATTTTGACAGGGTCGAATGGTCTCGTCCCAAATGCGTTTGTCCTGTTGTTCTCCGCCTATACAAATGTATTCTGTCTTGTTTATGTTAGTTTTTAGTTCATAGTTTAATTAGTTCGTTTTTAGTGTTTTAATTATTAATGTCATATTTTCTTTGTTTTCCGTAAAAATTATTTGGTCGTCAGCACAAAGCAGATGTTTTAGCTCTTTGCCTTATATAATAATTCCTCTTCCTTCGTATACTTTTATTTTTACTATTGTCCTTGTCAGGAACTCTATTATTTATCTTCTTCCATATTTCAGTAATTCCATTTTAATCCCACCTGGTCCTGGTGCTTTGTTATTCTTCGACTCCTTCAAGGCTCATTTTACATCTTCTGCTTGTACTTCTTGTCCGATGCAAAATTTATGTTTTTTTCCTGTTGGTATTGTTCTCGTTCTTCTTGTAGCAGTCTCTTGTAATGATTTATCTATTGATTCGTCAATATTACAGTTTTGTTAGTTTTGTTTTTTGTATTGCTCTACAGGTGGTTTATAACTCTCCAAGCTTCCGTAGATCTGCCACAGCCTAAAATATTATCATTGTGTAGGTATAGATTATTCCATATTCCATTTTGTTCTTCTTTATTTCTCTTTTAATTAACCTCATCCATTTTTGCAAATCCCTCGTGTCTTGTTAGTTTTGTTATTTAGCCAGTATGATTTCCCGTTTTTTGCATTGTTTTGTCTTCTGATTTTTCACTTAACTTCATGGGTTGAAAATTTTCCTTCTCTGCTATTGGGCGATCCTTGCATGTGTAGGTCTAATTTTTCTTCGAGGGGTGTTTGGTGTAACAATTTTATACTATCCTGGTATAACAACTCTGTTTTCTAGTAGTTCTATTTTATTTTTTGTAACTGTTCAGTGTTTATATTTGTTTCGTTTTTTTTTGTATACCATTACATATTCTGGTTTATGGTCGATTCTAACATCTTTTACTATTAATATTCTCTCTTGTTTTGCCAAGATCAAATCTATGATTTCTGCTCGGCTATTCCCAGGTATACTTATGTATATTTCTATGTCTGAAGAATGTGTTTGCTGCTATATGTTTTTATTCCCTACATAACTCGATCAGCCTGTCCCTATTATTATTATTAACTTTTTCGCCGTACTATCCTATTACTGGGTTATTTTTTGCACTTCCAACTCTATAGTTTAGTTAGCCAACCAATACCAATTCGTACTTTTTGTTAATATTTTCTAAAATGCTGTCAAGTTTGTCAAAGAAGCTATTTTTTCTACATTTACATCGTCGTTAATTCCATATGTTCCAATTATTGTATTGTTTGTCCAAACATCTTAACTGTTATTTTTATTAGTCTTTCGTCTATTTCTTCCCATTATTGTATTTTATTTTTCCATTTGTTTTTAATTAGAACTGATATTCCTGCCTTGGTTCTCTTACTTTTCGCTACTCCGCTCCATATATGAGGATAATTGCCCATTTTTTCTTCTTCTTTTCCCCTTTTTTTCGTTTTTTTCAATAACACTCTCAATAACACAATTAATCTACTGAATCCAGTCAGCGATGCTGCAGGCGGAATTAACTTATTTCATTTTATATAATCAAATGCCATTTGCATAGTCCAAAAATCCTATATACGTACTTACGTTAAATTTCCTGTAGTTTTCTATAATTTGCCTCAAATTATGTATCTGCTCTATTGTGTCTCTGCCTCTTTTAAAGTCAGCTTGAAATAGCTAGTTAGTTTATTAATTATTACGTTCAACATAATCTTTCTAGCATGCGATATTAAGACAATTATGGTATAATTTTTGCATTTCCTTGTAATCCTTTTTTTATAAAAAGTAATTATCACGGATTTGGACCAGTCGTCTGGCCATTGTAGTTTCTATTTTGGTTCCCGTCAAAATATTTTTGAATTCACCCCACAACTGATTTACATCTTTCTCTTGATTATTTTCTGTTATCTGTTCTAATTTACTACTCACTTTTGTTCAGAAGTTTTTACCACATCTTCGTTCAGTTTTCGTTCTCTCTTTGGTTTTTTAATAACTTTTAGATGTATCTTAGTTCTCTTGCAAGTGAGTTATGATCAGATACACATTCTTTCCCAGGATAAGTTTTGCAGTTTTGGGGAGTTGATTTCTTTCTATTGTCAATGAGTGCAGTTTTTCACCTGTATTATTCCTGGTGCTTAGTTTACATTTTCCTCTGTAGTTTCTAAGATTATCTTCACATGCAATTTTAATTTTTGCATTAAGATCGCTTCCTTTTTTGGTATCTCATTTATAACGTCAAATATCAGCTGTCTTTTTCCGTTGGTTTAGAGGTGGATGCATAGACCTCAACTATGTTTATCTATACTGGTTTGGTATTTAGCTTGATCTTCAGAATAATTTATAGGATTATAACCAAGCACTGTATTTCTCTATTTCTTGTTAACTATCATCACTACTCCATTCTAATTTACGCCATCATGACTGAAAAAGTATATTGTATTGCCATTTGATGTTTTATATGGCCTGATCCTTTCCGGTGCATTTCATATATTCTTATTATGTCTATTTCTTTAGTTTCCTCTTCTATTATATTTAGTTTTTTGCGTCTATTAAACCTTTAGTTCTAGGTTGCAATTTTTATTTTCTTACTTGGTGATTTTGTCATAGTTTATTTTTGCTTGTGTCCAGCATTGCTTAATACCTTCCTTCCCAGAAATCCAAATGGAGGAATATTTTTACCTCCGGAATAATTTTACATCAAATCTGCCATCATATTCTAAAATAATATATTCTCGAGACATCGTAAATTTGTACAAATGGTTACATCAATAGTCTTATGCTAGTATAGAGTGATAAGGGTGCCTTCTTCGTTCTTCACCGAGTGGGATGTGGGAAGAATAATTTATGTTTTATGATGGTATTTAGGGAGTCGGACTTGGTTTTTCCAGGGGTTATAGGATTTAAGGGAAAACTAAAAGCTTGCGTGAGCAGAGTTATGAAGTAGATATGCCCTCAACTAGGATTTCTGAAATATATTTACCCGCTATTCTATCGCATAGATATCATTGAATTAAATTAATACAATTAATACAACACTTATAATAAATAAAAGAAGAACTATGAATACAGGATGTGGTAAGGTGGAGTAGAGTACAAAGGAGGTTCATGTAGATCCGTTTGAAGAACAATTAGCAAATAGGCAACATTGGAAAAATAGCTCAACATTAACGTCACAAGAGGCACAATAATTAACAGAAGACACAAGACACATTCCTATTTAAAAGAAGAATGCGAAGAAGAAGAAGATAAACCTTTTATTTATACGTGAATGTAAAATTAATTCTTTAGATTTTTACTTTTTTATGTTAAACTACGGTTTCATTTACTTTTTTTTTCTTATTTATTCATGTTTTTGTTTTTATTTAAAATATTTTACACAAATTAAGTTTAATAAACCTTGGACATTTTTTGGATTTCAACTTTTAGCTTTGATTATTTAAGTTCCATTTGTCAATACATACCTTGTACTCCATCAGAACAAAGATGCTATAATATCAATAATGCATCCAGTTACTACCGGCGTCAATAATTAGCTGGCATCGTCGAGGCACGCTTTCGACCAAATTGATGGCGTATTTACCCAGTAAGGACCTCAAAATTTCTCGTATTAACTGCTTCAAAGTGAACACTTTTCTTCCACGAAGCTTGTACTTGATGTATGCTCACACATTCTCAATCGGATTTGCGTCGGACAACTGCGACGGTCAATGAAGTGTAACGATGCCAAACTGTTTGGGGTCGGTCGTTGTCCTCATACAGAATATAGTCCTAGTTTTTCTTTATAAACCAATGTTTGGCAGTCGGTAATTTTCGGGAATTTAGCTTGTACGTAAACAGATGCAACGTTTCTAAACTCACTTTTCAGAAGCAGCCCTAAAAATTGCACGTTTACTGGGTGTTTAACGGTCCGCTGCACCAACCTGTTAGCTGAGGTTGACCAGGCTCGTGGGACGATAACACATCCGCAAACAGAAGCCCCGTCCGTAAAAATTACATTGCTCTAATCTCTGTAGATATTGTCCTTTGCCCAAGCGAGTCTCTTCGTCACACGATTTACACATAATAAAATTTCTTCAGTGTACTACGGCACGGAGATTGGTTCGGAGAGTTAAGTACGATATATCTACACCTATTGGTTTTCATTTTGCTGCTTCTTGACTCAATGTTAGGTCTGGATTCCGCGAAAACAAATTGACGCTCTACTTTGCTTATCGAGCCACGTTTCGACAAGTCATTGACAGTTATTGTCTCTTTATACCTCCTTATATTGCTAATGAACATTTTCGACTTGTTCATGTACTTAGCAGTTGTTGCATGAGACATTTTTCGACCTTCTGAGTGGGTACAGAGGAATACAATCCTTAGCACAACGCACTCATGATGCGCATTTCTCTAGCATTATTATGGTTGGTTTTGTCCAACTTGATTTTGATATAACGCAGATAGCAAACATGGGTATAAAAGTAACTTGGGAAAAACTAAATTAATGGTTTTCAGTAGAGATGAGCATCATACAACTTAACAACCAACCAGATCAACAAGTTTGTAACATTACATATTTGGAAAATATGATAAATGACTAACTAAATCCAGATATAAAAATAAAGAAGAGAATTACATTAGCCCCGAGCAACATTTTCCAAGATAAAGTCCTTCTTCCTCAGCAACAATATCAATCTCAAACTTAGACAACCAATTGTAAATACTATATTTGGTCAGTATTATTATTCAGTGTAGAGACATGGACCCTGAAATATAAACAATAAACAATATCGAGGCGTTCGATATGTGGATTTACCGTCGTATGTTCAAAATCCCTTGTGCCGCTCGTCAAATCAACGAACAAATCCTACAAAGAACTCTAGTGGAACGAGAATTGCCCACGACGTTAAAAACGCAAAAAATATCTTAACGAGGACATATTTAAGAGGCAACAAATATCATATACTTCTATTAAAGGGCAAGATAAAAGTTCGTAGAGTGGCGGGTTTTATGACTAGGGAATATCCGGAATACGACAAGAATCCGAAATTCCGGAGAACTTATATAGACTGGCAGAAATACATTTACCGAAGTAATGGCCAACGTTCGGAAGACCGAATATAACATAATGATGATGTTAGATAGATGGTTAATTTTGAGAAGTCATTCGACTCTAAATTTATTGTAAAAATTTTTACTCTTTAATTTTCTTAAAATTGTAGATTAGCAAACGCACAAGTTTCTTATTATTATTACAGTTGATAAACACAATGCATACTATTAATATTTAAAACGGTAAAAAAATTTAAGAACCTGCAGAAAATTTATGCGAGTGAGTGAGCAATATATGAGGGCTAACTATAAAGTAACTGGTCAAAATACTTTTATTGGTGAAATTACGCAATAAAAATATTACTCAATCTCTATCAAACCTTTCTAAACCTTTTACTGTTAAAAGCACTTCAAGGCAACACATTTACTTTATTTTTATTTTTAATTTAATCCTAGGAACTAAAAAAATTCATGTGGTGAATTCAACATATGTCGTAACAAAGGATATGTTTAATTAAAAATCGCTTGATAATAGAATTTATGCGTCATTGCTTTTTCCTGGTTCTAGACTTTTTCTTTTGGGCGATTTATAAAAGGTTTTTAAAACTTTTAGATAACAGAGGAATGATTAAAAAATCTGACAGATATTAACACCCATCTAACATTTGAAGACCTAGATAAAGCATACGTCAATGTTGCAAGATGTGAACTGTGGAAAGGGATTAAAAGAATGAGAATTGGGAAGAATGGATCAACATATTCAAAGCTTTATATCAAAATACAGAAGCTTGAAAATAAAGTAACAACCGAAATAGAAGTGTCCAAAGAGTTTAGACAAGGCTGTACATTATCATCGACATTATTCAATATATACGCAATTAGATCATTGGTATAAAAATAGAAAAATGGAAGTAATACTATGAGGGGCACGACATTGCATTCACTGATTTTTGCCGATAACTAACTAATTATAGCATGGAATCAGAAGAGCAAGACATAGGTGCTATAAAGCTGAAAGAGAAATGTGACAAAAGGGGACTTCCTATCAACTTTGGCAAAACCGCATACATGTCTATTAAATGAAAAATACGTAAGTTAAATATAAGGGGGCAAATAAAAGCTTTTGCTTAGATTTAATTATATGATGCACAGGTACATAAATGCGGATATAGATGATTAAGTAACAAAAAGAAAAAGAGCATCAAAAACACTTTGTGAGATGTTATGTACAAACAACAAAGAAAAGGATATCAAACACTATTGTGGCGACTGTTACAATATCCGGAGGAAAACTGTGGCCAATAACAAAATAATAGATAAATAAAAGTAGAACTAGATTTCATCAGGAGAAGTTTACGATACATATCAACAAAAGAGAGACATAAAAGTACAAATATTAATTATAAGACATTTCGAAAATAAGAATAAATAAAGAAAGATGGCCCAAAGAAGTTTCAAATGAATTTCAAATTTCAAATAAAAAACAAATATCCCAACCATATCAAAGAGAAAGGATTAAACGAAGCAGACTGGAAAAATAAACAATAGTGGAGTAGAGAAAGGTATTGGCAAAAAAGGCAAAGAAAAAATACAACAAGTTGCTAGCATTGGCGCATTCAATTACTTTTTTTTCTTAGTGAACTTTAGTAACTATTGTAGTACGTAGATTTGTCTTTTTTCGGATTATACTAAAAGTTGTAGTTTTATAAAAACTCTTTTGCTTTCGAAGTTTTTAGTACCAAAATATAAACATTCATTATTCAGGATTGAGAAGCTTCGATTTATCTATTTTAGAAATATTGTCTAAATATTTAGATAATGATTTTTTATCCTCATATTACTACATGGGAGTATAAACTTTTTTATAGTAAAAAATATTTAAGTTGTAAAGCAACTTCGTCACACTGCAAGTTTAATTAATTAATTTCATTATTATTGATAGTTTTTCTGTAAACATTTCAATTGCACCAATATTTTTTTACTTATTGTGGCAATGAAATAAAAATCTCAAAATTAAAGCGTAGTAATCAAAACATACAAATCTCAGAATATTTTTTTGTTTCAGTTTGTGGTTGGGTTCTTCAGCTTCTTGGTTCTCCTTTGCTGCGAAGGCGCCACAGCTGCCTTTAGGGCAGCCCTCGTGCCCATCCACGCGTCCTTCGGCCTCACCACCTTCATGCTGGCTATCGCTGCTTGTCTCACCGGGCTTACCGAACGAGTGATTAGTACGATTGGGTACGTATCTTCGTCACATTCTGCTAAATTAAGTTCACAGAATACCGGACATGACTAATCGGCATGTTACGATGAGCCGCAGGTAAAGTAGTAGTTGCTTGAATCATGAGTTCGACATTGTTTTTGCGTTGCGCACTGCTTAACTCAGTTTTTTTGTTGCTTGCTAATGAAGCTGGGGGCAATACGAGCGGCTTCCGAAGGAAGGCTATGTACTCAACGTCCTGGCCATGGTCTTGATAGCGCTCGGCATAATTATGAATTACATCCTGCACCGGGAAGATTTCCGCTTCCGTGCCCATACGCTCATTCGCTCCGGAGACGCCATGTAGAGGACTTGTGCATCGTGTTTTAATGTACTTTCCGAGTCTTTGCTTGATTTTACTCCAGTGGATGCTGCCTTTCGTTTAAAACCGTATTCATAAGTGCTCGAAGCAAAACACCTTTGGTACCATAAATAAAGGCCTCAAATGACTTCAACGAGCTACTTTTTGCCATATTTTTTGTTTCGTGAGCTTGCTGAGATGTAGTAATATTGAATAAAAATCGCTACGACAACGATTTTTCTTCAAAATTACTGAATGGTTTAATGAGCAAGCAAAGTGTCTAGATTAGCATGGCATTAAACAATTTTATAGTGATGTGTTTGAAAGCTTGTTTATTTGTTGGTTAATGTAAGTTTAGGAAACTGATACCTACCGTTTTACATATTCAATTTTTATAAACTCGCAACTACAATACGTACCTCAATCATTAAATGTGAAACTGTAACACAAACCAGTCTACACACCCAAAAAAGTTACCATACGTATATTACTCAAGAATTGAGTTTTCTATATTCACATAACATGCACGTACTTTGACTAAACCAATTGTATACTTTACACCATGCATGACTCATTAGAATGGTCTTGTGCTAAAATATGTACTCGCATGTTTTGCTTGAGGTTTTACTAATTTTCAGATACGCATTGCATAACCTTAGCAGCGAAAGTGAGTATTCTTTTTCAAAAAGTTGCACATATTTATTGATCTTGTCTTGAAAATGCACTGTTTATATTCTCTACTAACCATTATTCCAGCAGGACAGAGTACCCAAAATGGCCACATGAGGGGATAGTAGTGAACACGCTTGCAATGGTGTTGGTGGCGCTTGGTATCTTGGTTTCTTACGCCGTGCGCAGCCCCGTCCTGCGCGTTGACACCAAGGTGTACGTTACAGAACGATTATAGGATTCGGCCAATGCGCACAACAGCGCAATAGAGAAAAACGACAAGGACATTATAATGAACGATACTGCACGATACTGAACACCAAAACACTAGCGTAAAAGTAGCGGAGATTATTTACTCGAAAGTGACATGGTTTACATTCTTGTTTTGGTGTTTGGTGTATTGTAATTGACAACATATTTGATATTGCTACTGCTATTATTCACCTAATATACTATAAACTGACTGGTTACGACTAAAATAAACACTTTTAGAATGTGATCTAATGATATTATTCATGCCAAATCGTTTTTAAATTTCCTACCGTTGCTATTGCTGTAATCTAGTAGAATATAGTAGGTATGGCAACCCTGCGTAAAAATTTTATACTTTAATACTTGTATCAAGAAGTCCATTACCATTTGCTGCAATCGAAAGCTCAATTAAGCTCATTCATCAAAAGCAATCAAAACCGAGTAATACATATTCTGTAACTGTGTGTTAATGTTCACTTATCAGTAAGACAATTGGTGTGTAGACGTGAAATTATATTCTATAAAAATCAAATTGTGCACATATATATAGAGCGTAATTGAAGCCAAAATTCAATCATTAACTTTAAGGAACAAAACGCTGTAAATTAATTGCTGTCGTTTTATAAAAGTCTTTCTGTAACATCACGTAATAGGCTGTCGTCTTTATACCACCAAAAGTAATAACGTAGTTGTACTAAGTAGGTATAAAACAGCGGTAAATGCCTACGATGAAACAAAATTTGCATCTCTGACAGCGCAACATCACGTAGTTGCGCGGGAAGCAAGGATGTTAGACATAGCATGTATTAGCGTAACGTAGTTGTAGCTAGAATTAGCGAAATACCTTTTACAACCATTTTATTCTGCATATTAAATGAATCTAGAGCGAGTATTATTAGCTTTAATTATTTCCACAGAATGGGAATGGTTGTTTTTACATGGATGGCCTGAGCATTGTTCTGAAATTGCAATATATATTTTATGACGGACCAATCAATATTATCTACTGTTTGTTATTTTATTGAAGTATACTTGTTATAATTTATATTTTTATTATAATGAAACACTATGTAGCAGATTTTTAAATGGTTAGAATAATTGTATGACTAGAAAGTATATAAGGTGTTATGTAAGACGAAAACGTACAAGTATTTAAATTTTAATAAATGTATGTATATAGAGTATTATTTTGAAAAGCAAGTGCAGTAGTTAAAGTCATCATCAGCATCATCACACAGCCATTGGAGTCTACTGCGGGTCGTAGACTTCTCTTGAAAGTTTTGCAATTTTGTAATTCAAGGGGATTTCGCAATTGAACGTCACGCTTGCCGGGGAGTTGGCGAGTGGATATGGTGTATGGAGGATAAGAGTATGTAGATTCTGGGTAGGATTAAGGTTGAGACATGACTTTTCTTGGTGTTAGGAGATGGAGAAGAGTCGAGGCTTGAGTTAGTAGATTTATCCTCTATCAAGATCATAGAGGAGTATCTACCTGCTAACACTTTAGTTAAAGTAAGTGAATGTAATTAAACTACCACTGCAGTGAAAATAAAAATTATGTATGTAGAACAGAAATCTATCAGTTACTAGCTTTAGTTTCTTTGATTAAAAACACGTGAGCATAAACATACACCCACAATCTACAATTTAATTGAGGAGATTCGCCTTCTGAAAAATCAAAAGCATAATCTCCCATTTCTTAAAGTATTATTTGACAGACTTTTGATATAATTTCTTAAACAAACTAATATGTTTGCTATTTTTAACTAGTCAGATGATTTTGTTGGGTCTGCTTTCAAAGATATCTTTTACCCACTTGGGGTAGTTTTCCTTTACGTTTTAAGGTCAACAGTATATTTAATACACAAATACCATGTTTGTCAGATATGTTGGCAAGTATGACACTGAATGTGGTATGCAATAAACATATTTTTCAACAAAAAGATATTACTTTCTCTGCAGAGACAGACAATTTTTTGAAGATATCACAACACCAAATAGTTCTACTACTGGTAGTTGTCACCGAGTGTTGAGAGACAAAATGCAATTAAATAACAAATTGGAAAAGAAGCAGCAGTAGGAGAAATTAACAATAATGTAATATATAATGCGAGAAAAAAAGAGAAGTTAGATAATTATTCAGAGGTACAAAACCACCAAAAAAGGAACAGATTTTAACAACCTAAAGAAAAACAAAATAAAAGAAAATAAGTAAAAAAAAAAAACCAACAATAAAATACACAAAAATAAACAAAACAATAAAAAAGAAGATTTAGGGCAATGTAATAAAAAATAGAGATGATAATAGAATAAAATCTCGGGTTAAATTTTAAGCTCTCTTTAGGGAGATAAAGGATAGTATCCATAAAATAGCAAAACGGAAAAGAACAAATAAAAATGATAACAACAGTGAAAACATTTTGTAGCAATCTATATTGGTATAAAAATAAAACACAGGGGAAAACTTACAAAAAAATAATAAACGTAAACTCAGAATAATTACTAATAAGATTAAAACAGCCCTGTCACAATTAATGGACGGTAAAACCCTGAACCAGACAGAATGTTGGTCGACATGTTAAAGAAAGAGGTAAATATAATAATAGAAAAAATAAAAAGGCTATTTAAATTTTGCCTTCATAAAGCCAAAATCTCCAACAACTTTGATAAGAGCGTAGTCGTACTATGTTACTTAAAAAACAGATAACTAACAAAATTATCGGCCCATTCTCCCCGTTATCATATATTTATAAACTTTCCATGACGGTAATAATCAGTTGATTAATACTCAAAGTAGATGTTTGCTAAACTATAGAACAATCTGAATTCCGATCACCTACTGACGATGAAAACACCAATAAAAAAGGTAAATAAATATCATCTGAACTTGCGTCTTGCCTTTATCGATTATGAAAAAGCTTTTGATAGTGTAGAACTATAGGCTGTGGAAAGAGCCATGAACAATTGTCGAACCGTTTCTCGTTAAAGAATACACGAAATATATATAAAGAAGCAATTATAACTTTACAATTAGACAAACACGCAAAACCTACATCGTTAAAAAGAGGCGTTCAGTAAAATGTTTTCTTTCAAAATCTTTTTACACTAGCAATGAAGAATATGTTCAAACATCTAAATTGGCCACAGAAAGGAAAGATAACATAGATGCCGGAAGCCTCAGAAAAAGCTTTAAAATAAATATGTTTAAAATGATCTAAGAAAAGTAAGGCTCAATAGCGTTAATTTAGAAACAGTAAATTAATTTATCTACTTTGGACAACTACTTACAATAAATAAAGAAAACAAAAGGTCGAAATCATAAGAAAAGTTAAATTAACCTAGACAGGTTTTGGAAAATTAAAAGAAGTGTTCGACCGATTTTTACGTGCAGTTCATAAATAGAAGCAAATAGAAAACAAATATCTAAAGAAGAATAACAAACGTAAAAGTTGTAAAAGAAAAAGTAAGCAGTAAGACTGAAGTGGGACTTAGCAGGACATAATAAGAGACTACCAGATCAATTATGGTCTACAGGTATATAATAGTAGAGGTCATGGTTCGGAAAAAATAACGAAACCGATTTAAAAAGAGTAGCAAGGTTCAACTGAAAAACAAGCACAGGACGTGGAAAAACTTGGAGGCCTATGCCCAAAAAAAGAAAAGGAAAAAATATAATGTTTGTAGTGCTGTTGTACTTTATAAATCTCATTTATTATTTTTGAAGTAGGGTTTAATCTTAAGTATTCTCAGCCACACGATAATAAAATCACAATTCGCATTTGACCTTCACAGTACAAGGTCAGTGATATTATTAAGTATTGACAATTTTTATTTATTCTACACATAACTTGGCTGTATTTCTCAATTATTACCGAAATTACAATGAGAAAGAATGGCTTTCAAACAACCGACTGACTATTCCACGGAGCAACAGGCATACCAAACAAATGTACAGCATGGTGCGCCTCTAACGCCCCGCGTGGGAGCACGGCCTGCAAAGTGAGAGGTTAAGGCTCTCATATGTTCGCTCAATGTGCCCGGTTGTCGCGCACCATCTCTAGTGCGGGGCGATGTGGCAAGCACCGCGCCTTAGATGACCGCTATTATTATCCCTTGTTCGACTGAACGCAGGTACTCAATTATTTTTAGTGACTGAGTAGGCCACCCGCCAGGCTCAGAGAGCACTGGAATTGAACCCGGCTCCGTCCCATCGTAGCCCGCGCCTCAATCACTTGGCGGTAAACGTACAACATACTGCAACAAATATATCCTACACAAAATCAAGTAGTGCAGTCTCCAACTCATTCTTATTCATACTCACAACCTACAACGAACCTTAAACCAACAAATCAAATGCCCATTTATATGGAGCAATTAATCCCCATCTGCAAAGTAACGATTGGCAAACCGTACCAACAGGAAAGTAATTGAAGCCCTGAGGAAACCGGACAATCAAACAAAAAGAATTGATACTGGTTGGGAGAAATAATAAAAACAACCAACAGATTTGATTCGCTATCGAAAGAAAAAGAAGACAACTATGGAACACAAGAACAAAATGAACCCACCACTAAAGTCCCACCGCTACCTGCAATATTCACAGGAGAGGTCAAAAACAAAACCATTAATGACACTCCTAAATGAAATTGCTAAAGACAATTTCATTCTCAAAGCCCTAGGAAACCAACAAGTCAAGATACAAAGAAAGACAGGCGAAACCTACTCTACTATTTCAAATAACTTGCTCAAAAAAAAACAGTATTTCATACATATAAACCTAAACAAGAGAGGAATTTTAAAGTAGTTATTAAAAACATACACTACTCAACAGACATAACCAAAATCAAGCAAGAACTGTAAGAGTTAGAACACACTGTAGTTAATATTTGGAACATTAAACATGGAATATCTAAAAAATCGTTTATAATAGAACTGAAGCAAAATGATAACAATAGGGAAATCTATAAAACAAAACATGAAGTTGCTATGAAGCAATCCCAGAACGAACTTAAAAACGATCGATTTCAATTTCGAGAAAATTGAAATCGAATATCTCAAATTATTCGACATAGAATGTTTTCGACTTTATTTTCAATTCAGCGTAAAATTTCCTATAAGAATCACATTTAAAATCGTAATGTCGAAAAATTTCAAATTCGAAGTCGAATATCTCGAAAACTATTCGACATAGAATTTTTCGATTTCATTATTGAAATCAGCGTAAACTTTTCTTTAAGAATTACTCATAAAATCGCAATGTCGAAATTTTCCCGAAATTCGAAGTCGAATACCTCGAAAACTTTTTGATTTCGATTTTGAAATAAGCGTAAAATTTCCTATAAGAATCCATTTTAAAATTTTAAAAAATCCATAATTTTGTGACAGCGGCAGACAGACAGACAGACAGACAGACCGACAGACATATAGAATTCAGTAACGAACTTTTTAAGTTCGTTGAATATTACCGAATACAAGTGTTATAGTAGAACCCCCATACGCCAAACGAACAATTCCGCAATGCATAAAATACCAACGCCTCGGACACACGAAGAATTACTGTCAATATACTCCCAGATGCGTCAAATGTACACAACAACATCCCATAGGTGAATGCCCAAGAAAAACCAAGGATAACAAAGTCCAGTGCATAAACTGCAACAGCGCTAACTACCGCTGTTGTCTAATTCACAAACAATTACAAGCAAAGCTATACCCTCAACTAAGAAAAGTCGACACAAAACTGTATTAAAGATCATACTCTCAATCCGAGGTAATACCACGAACTTCATACGTAAACAAAACAAATCAAGATACAATACCAACTTCACCCAACTTTCCACAACATCAAACGATACCACAAACTTAACAAAAAATGACATAGAAGAGATGAAGAATATAATGAAAAACCTTATTACGCAAATGGGGACCATCATAAATCTCCTCACAACGTTACTCAATAAACTAACATAATGGCACAATTACTTAAAACTGTAGCTTGGAACGCCAATGGGCTGAGCCAACACAGCCAAGAAATCAAAATATTTCTTGAAAGTCACAAGGTAAATATCCTTCTTATCTCTGAAATACATTTTATTACTATATTAAATTTCCAAATTACAATATTTATACAACAAATCACCCTGACGACTCACAGTGGAACAGCTGTAATTATCCGAAATAACATAAAACATCATGAATTTGAGAAATATCGAAAATACCTGCAACCCATAATTATCTCAATAGAAAATTTAATCGCCCCTCTAACAGTCTCAGCAATTTATTGCCCACTAAAATATATTATCACCTCAGCAGATTACACTCAATTTTTCAAGACTCTGGGCAACAGATTTATACTTGCAGGTGACAAGAACTGATTATATGCTGCTATACAAGAAAATAATCTTAATGGTTTATCCACGGGGGAGCCCACCTACTGGCCAACAGACCGTCGAAGAGTCCCAGACTCTTAGACTTTGGTATCATAAAAGGCTTAAATGTAAACCAGTCTACCGTCACATCCTACTTCGAACTAGCAGCAGATCACTCGACCATTATGAGAACTGTTTATTCACACATAACTAAAATCCAACCACCACTTTCACTCCACACCAGATTGGGCATACTTTCGGAACAGACTCGAGTGTTTCATAGATCTACATGTCCCGATAAAATCTGAACATGACAGAACGGAGTGTCACTCACAGAACTTATCCAACAAGTAGCTTGGAAAGCTACCCCGGAACTGTTAACCACTCCACATAATAAAGACATTCCAATTATCCTAAAAGATCAAATAGCTGAAAAACGACGTGTCAGAAAACGTTGACAACTTACCAGATCGGACCAAGATATTCGAGCCTTAAACAGAGCTACAAAACAATTAAAGAAACTTATTTACTAACATGCAAACAAAAGCATTCATACCTAGGAAACCTCAGCGCAAATGAGCGAACAGACTACTCGCTATGGAAAGCAGCACAAAAATTAAAAAGTCCAATCATGAATATACCACCCATCAAGAAGTAAGATGGTCAGTGGGCTCGCAGTAATAAGGAAAAAGCGAATGCTTTTGGCAAACATCTCACCGACGTCTTGTTAATGCACAGATGAAAAAACAGAAATCATTGCTTTCCTGGACTCATCGTTCCAAATGAGCCTACCCCTCAAACCCATAACTAATAAAGAGGTAGAAGAAGAAATAAAGAAAACCAACACAAAAAAGCTCCAGGTTACGATCAAATTACTGGAAACGATCATCAAGCATCTGCCAAGTAAAATTATACAAGCCCTTACTCACATCTACAATGCAATTCTCACTACTCGGCATTTTCCAAGCCAGTGAAAAAAGCACAAATTATCATACTACCGAATTCAGGTAAATCACCTGATGAAATAACATCGTATAGGCCCATAAGCCTACTCTCCGTCCTGTCAAAGTTTTTTAAAAAACTAATTCTGCGAAGAATAATGCCAATCCTGAAAAATCAAGAATTAATCCCTAAACACCAATTTGGCTTTCAGAATCAGCACGGCACTATTGATCAGGTGCACAGAATAGTTGACAAAATATATAAAGATTGCGATGTTTTTAGACGTAAAGCAAACCTCTGATAAGGTATGGCAACTAAAAAAACACTTACCAACTGTGTGAACTTATGAAGTCTTACATATGAATTTAGAATTTTTTGATAAATACCAAAATGAAACCACGACTACAAGCCCATCTCCTCAGGCGTTCCACAGGCTAGTGCCTTAGGCTCTATAATATACAGACAACCTAACTACATCTCGATTAACATCAGTTACTTATGCAGATGATATGGCCATATTAGCCTCACATGTAAATCCACAATCTGCATTGAGGTATCTCCAAGTACATCTCAACAAAATTCAACGCTGGATTAGGACATAGCGAATTGGACTGAATTAAACCAAGTCCCAGCACGTTACATTCACAACGAAGAGGGACAACTGTCCACCAGTAACTCTAAACGGACATCAACTTAACCGCACCGAATCAACAAAATACTTAGGAATACATCTCGATAGGAAACTAACCTGGAGAACCCACATATTTAGCAAGCGTGGATAACTTGGTCTACAATTTCAAAAATTACACTGGCTTCGAAAGAAGATCGAATCTATCTTTGGAAAACAAGCTACTAATATATAAAATAGTTCTTAAACCAATATGGACTTATGGAATTTCCTTATGGGGAACTGCGTCCATATCAAATGCAGAAATCATTGAAGATTCCAAAACAAAGTGCTGCAAACAATTGTTAATGCACCGTGGCACGTTTCCAATAAAGTGATACTTAATGATCTGAGTGTACCGTCAGTGAAATCCGAAATACAGACGTACAGTACACGGTATAAAGACAAACTTAGTGCTCATTCAAATGACATTGTGCATTACCTAATGGACGACGACGATGAATCAAAAAGACTAAAAAGGTTTAAACCATCAGAATTGCCCACGGTTTCAACTTTAATTAGTTTAGTTAGTTTGAATGTTAATTGCAATTAACATAGAATTAGAATTTTCATAACATAAACACTATTAAGTTAATGTAAAGAGAGGGTTTGCTGGAATCGTACTTCACACATCTAATTTGTAATCAGCAGTGTTACTGAATTTTACACTCTAGCCATGACAAAATACTATTGCCCACTATAGGGCAGATTGTATAATAAATGGAGGTTAATAAAAAAAGATAATAAAATATCAAGTAGATAAAAATGGGCATTTCTGGCACCTGCTTCTGTTCATGATCAATCAAGATTTAAAAGCTACTACTCAAGACAGTTACAACGTGTACCAAGAAAACTCTGTTGCTGAAGGAATTCTACGAAAAGATTTTTTATTTTATGAGAAGAGAAAATGGAAATTTCAGACATTCAACATTTCGTCCAACCTCTTCGGAATTGATTAAATGAACGCTAAAGAATTGAGGCCGTAGATAGGATACTTTCATAATACCGCTACCTGTCACCTGCACTTGATAGGTAATGTCAAATAATTCGGTGCATTGATACTACACATGCTGATAAAAACTATCACTATCGGTGTCTGCAGCTAAAATAACATTCAATAATAAGAGCTCACTCACAATCACATATGCATACAAGCAACTGAATAAAAAATTGGCAGAAACAATCATACTGATAGAAGCACAACTTGAGGATGTCAGGCGAATAACCCGAACAGACAATGATCCTAGCTTATGCCACGTAGCTAGGCATTCAACTCGCCTTTCCTAGCGAGCCAACTTACTACCCTTATCAAAGAAATTGACTACCCGACATTCTTGCTATTTGGTTACAAAAAAAAACTTTGTTGCCCAATATATCAAAATGTTCTTCACGAACTTGATTCAGACCACCACCCCATGTTGATCTCCTTTCTAAGCAGATCTCCAATCCCTAGATCTCGCTAATAATTACCGGCAAAATTGATTGGGATGAATTTCAAATACAGCTAGATAACAAACTGAAATCACCCCCCTCCCTACTTCATACTAAAGCAGACCATAAACAATTTCACAGAAACTAGCGGTAAAAGAAATCACAATAAATCCAGCCAAAAGAAGTACACTTACCTATATTACTCAATTTAATAAAAGAAAAGCATAAAGTGCGCCACATCTGGATAAACAATTAAAATCCTTAAATGAAAAAAAACATTGGAACGCTACTAGAAGAATAATTAACAGAAACACAGTAATGGCTGCAATCAGCAACAATGGCTTTACATACAGCACCGATGAAGAAAAATGCAAGGTTTTAGCAAGTCACGTTAAAGAAATCTTTATTACTACCTGCCACAATTACCAAAGATTCCATGAAAATATGGAAGGTCACGTAACTTCAAGAATTTCTCTAAACAGCCTCAACTTAAACCATACGCCGCCTCTAGAAATAGGACAGGAAATAAACAAACTTCTTATCAGAAAGTTACCTGAACATAAACTGATACCAAACGTAGTTCACCGACGGACGCCGTTTAATGACTGCTATACAAATCTCACTGGAGAACCTACGTACTGGCCCACTGACCGTCGAAAAAAGCCAGACCTAGTCGATTTCGGAATCATTAAGGGTATAAACACTCGACAGTGCACGGTCTCATCCTGCTTTGACCTAGCAGCTGACTACTCGGCCATCACAATAACTCTAAATTCACTTGTAACGCAGGTTCTACCTCAACCTGCACTTCATAACAAAAGAACTGATTGGGAATACTTTCGACGAAGACTTGAATCCAGTTAGACCTACATGTTTCACTAAAAAATGAATATGACATTGAAAGTGCTGTAACCTCGCTTACTGAACTTATCCAAAATGTAGCATGGGATGCTACTCCTAAACTGTCCATCACCTCACATTACAACAATACACCTATCATCATAAAGGATAAAATACGAGAAAAATGCCGTCTCAGGCAACAATGACAACTAACCAGGTCGGAACAAGACAAACGAGAATATAATAGGGCCAGCAAACATCTAAAAAATCTTCTTAACCAACATAAGAATCATGAAATACAGAGATACCTCGAAAACCTCAGCGCTAATGAGCAAACTAACTACTCGCTCTGGAAAGCGACGCGGAAAACTAAAAGACCAACTCCACACGTAGCCCCTATTCTGCTGGAAGACGGAAGCTGGGTCCGCAGCAATAAGAACAAAGCAGAGGCCTTTGGGGAATATCTAACTAAAGTATTGACACCCTTCCCTTGTCAATTCCAAGACGAAGAGGCCAAAATTGTGGAATTCCTAGAGTCACCGTACCAAATGAGTCTACCGATAAAACCCTTCTCCATTAACGAGATAAAAGAAGAAATCAAGAAGATTAACACAAAAAAATCTCCAGGGTACGACCTGATCACTGGGACAATCATCAAGGAACTACCTACTAAAGCTATATATGCCCTTACCTACTTGTATAACTCTATTCAGATACTTCCCTAGTCAATGGAAAACAGCACAAATATTAATAATTTTGAAACCCGGTAAACCACCAACGGAAATTACGTCATACATACCCATAAGTCTTCTCCCCCTTCTGGAAAAAATCCTTGAAAAGCTGATTCTGAACAGATTAATGCCAATTTTAGACAACCAAGAACTAATTCCTAATTAAATTTAATTTTCGCAAACAACATGGCACTGTGGAGCAGGTGCACAGAATAATGACAAGATATACAGAGACCTGGAGGCAAAAAGGTATTGTTCTGCAGCGTTCCTTGACCGAGTCTCACGTTTATCCTACAAACTCAAAAAACAATTACCCTACCAGATGTTCGAACTCCTGAGATCCTACTTAACAAATAGGCACTTTGTAATTAAATATAAAGACAAAACTACAAACATCCACCCCATCTCCTCTGGCGTCCCTCAGTGCAGTGCTTTGGGTCCAATATTGTATCTGATCTATATAGCAGACCTACCTACATCTCGTCTAATGACATCTGCGACCTATGCAAACGATATGGCTATTCTAGCCTCTTATATCAACCCACAAGCTGCTTCAAGATACCTTCAGGCTCACCTTAACAAAATTAAATTGTGGGTTAGTAAATGGCGAATCAAAGTGAATGAATCTAAGTCATAACACATCACATTCACTATGAGAAAAGATAACTGTTCTCCAGTAACTTTCAATGGCCATCAACTACCACATACAGAGACAGTTAAATATTTGGGGCTGCATTTAGATAGGAGATTGACCTGGAGAAATCATATATTCACCAAACGTAAGCAACTCGAACTTCAACTCCAAAAATTATACTGGCTTATATCGGCAGAAAATCCAAATTATCATTAGAAAATAAACTATTAATTTACAAAGTAGTTCTCAAACCCATTTGGACCTATGGGATCTCCTTGTGGGGTACTGCAGCTACCTCCAACTTAGCTATGCTTGATCGCTTCCAAAGCAAGGTACTCAGAATGATCTTTGACGCGCCATGGTACGTCTCCAATAATGTGATTTTAAGTGACCTACAAATTCCCACAGTGAAAAGTGAAATTAAAAAGCTCAGTGAGAGATATAAAGACAGACTGTTCGCTCATTTCCCCCCCTTCCGTGCAGTACCTTATGGAATATAGCAATGAACCCAAAAGACCCAAGCGTTTTAAGCCATCTGATCTACCTATTAGATTCTAATTGTCATTGTATATTAATCTTTCACAACATTGTACTCCTTATTCTCATGAATATTATATTAAAACATTGTAGGGGGAGTTTTCGCTGGAATTCTACCCCACATATCTAATTGTACTCATTTACCTATATTTAGTCCTATAGAATACTTACAGCCTAATATTAATTAGCAGATTGTATAAATATTGGAGTTATTAAAAAAAAACGTAGTTCTAAAAAACTTAACAAAAAAGGTATTAGCTTACCTTGTCTCGTTTTCAATGCATACCTATTATTAGGCTACTTCCCAGACCATTGAAAATTTGTCTATATTTTTTTCTAACCAAGAATAAATAAACACTCTACAGATAGTTGCAGGCTATAAGTCTATTGCCAACTATGGCCAAACTCCTTGAAACAATCTTATAGTCTAGATTGAACCATGAACTAAAAGGCAAAAATATACCACCATTTTAATTTGGAGTCTGAGAAAACTACTCGACCAACCACCAACTACTACGACTCGCAAATTATTGAACAAGGCTACAAAAGCTTCACACTATAGTTGCTTTTTTTGACATATCCAAATCAATTTGACAAAGTCTGGATCAACGGTTTATCCACAAATTGTTACAGCTAAAACTTCCTGTCTATCTAATAAATATTATGGCATAATTTCTAACCAAAAGAATATTTGCCATAAAAATCAACTCAACAATTTTAGATATTTCGGAAATGACTGTCAGCGTTTCACAGGGCTCTGTAATTAATTGATAAAATTTATATGAGCGATATATCACAACTCCCTAATTCAACTATTTCCATATTTGCTGACGACACGGCCCTAATAGCGAAACATAAACGACATAAACACTGCAGTGCGAACCTCCAACTAACTATAAATCAAACCATCGAATGGTTTAACATATGGAACATTGCGATCAATCCACATAAATACGAAACAAATATATTTACGTACCGGAGGCCAGTTAACTTCCGCCAAATAACAATAAACAACAGCACAATGGAATGGAACCCTGATAATTCTTCAGTAAAATACATAGGAGTTTATCTCTATCGGAGTCATATCAATAAATTAAACAAGCGCTACGTCTGCCTTAGTATATTTTATCGACTTATAAATCGTAAATCACTCCTAAAAACTAAATGCGCTGTTCTAATATACCAATCAATTCTAAGACCTATAATCACTTATGGGTGCCCGGTGTGGAGCGCTACTAATAAAACCAACATAAACAAATTACAAGTGCTACAGAATAAAGTCTTAAGAACTGCAGTGAACGCCCCTTGGTCTGTTCGAAACATATAAATCTACAACGATTTACAGTTACCTACCGTTGAGGAGTATATTCGGAAACTAATGAAAACTATTATAACAAACGTCAACAAGTGCGCGAGTGCACTCCCTCGGAGTGCGACACTTACATAAACTTTCTCAAGACTTATGAATAAGCTCCAGTAAGTCCGACAACAATTAGTACGATAGATACAGAAGAATCCTAAATGGGATGCCCTCATTCCAGCCAATTCAGCCACAGCCATTCTTCACGACCCAACCATGTATAGCAACTTGTTTGCTGATCTGGTTTCAAAGGAGAAAAAAAAACTATCGCTGCCAGTTTTCTTGCTTGATATCAAGCTGCTTGTGGACATAAACAGAGATTTCTTTACTTCATGGACACCGGCGATAAAAAAAATATTCTTGCGCCAACATGAAGTAGAGCAAAACATGAGTCCCAATAAGCAAGCAACCTCTTGATTAAGTCAGAGATTTGTTTATTTACGTAAGACTATGATCTGAGTTTGGTAGATATTATTTACTACTAAATACCTAACCACGACGCTGTTAATGCAGAATTTTACGTTCAACAAATGCACTATCTTAATGAGAAAGTTTAAATGAAAATGACGACTCAGAATTTTCAACATGACAGTGTTAGTGTAACCAAAAATGAAATTTAAGTTTAGTTTGAAGGTTATTGTTGAAAATTGTCCAAAATGATTAGTTTAATAACTATGTGAAGTTTAAAATGTGCGTTGATAATTTCTTTGGGTCAAGAAAACTAATGGAAAAAAGTCATAAGCAATGATCTACATTTATCTAGAATTTCCGTTCGTTTTCCTTTAGGAAACTCTTTAAATGTAAAATAAATAAATACTGACAATATTATTATAATAAAATATTAGCTAAACTTTTACCAGAAGGATAAAGAAATAACATATTTGCGGCTCATCTTTTGCACCCCAAGTTTTCGAGCTACTTTAAAAGCATTCAACATTTTTTTGATTGGTATATTAATATTAAAAGCGTTAAAAATAATAAAAAGGTGTATTTAAGAGTCAGCATACGAATTGTCGCCTAATCCATATTGGCACACTTTTACCCATAATAAGACTTTTTGTTAAAACAAACAATACAGAACCTTTGTTCAACAACTAATTATTATTACATTGGTAAACAAATTATACGAGTACAAGCTAATCACTGGCAACCTGCTGCAATAATCATACATATAACAAAATAAACAAAGCATTGATCAAAACGTCAGCTAATATAGCAAAAGAAATTTAAAAAAATCCTTGTGGTAAAACCTCCAAGATATAGGTATATATAAGCAATGAATTTAATTAGAATTTAATGTTATGCGTGAGAATAAAAATATTTATAGACATATTTCCCCACTCCATTACTCGATTCCTTCTATTTTTAGACTCTACGTAGCTATAGCAGAGGAAATATACGTTCCAAATTTGATTGAAATCTATAGAACTGTAGAAGTTTGGCAAAAATAAAGATTTTGTCCATTAATGAGCTTAGTCCAGATATTGTTCAATGAAGTTTCTATTGATTTGAGCT
This sequence comes from Sinelater perroti, assembly GCA_036346155.1. NCBI lineage: Eukaryota > Metazoa > Arthropoda > Insecta > Coleoptera > Elateridae > Sinelater > Sinelater perroti. The sequence goes on from JARFIY010000265.1 coordinate 16,389,019, forward strand.
TATGTCTTAGAGGTTTTTTTACGTTATCATACATCTGGGCAGATACGGTCATACTATGTTCCTTTCCAACTCTAGTAAGTTTCCGCAAAGATTACCACATCATCTACATAGCAGTCTTGTTATTTTTTGAGCGCCCTATATTTTTACTACTACAAAGCTTCTCAATAGTCTCACTTATCTAGAGGCTGTCCCCAGGAAGGCGTACTGCCACCCTTACTATGGAATAATCTAGTAGTAGACCGCCTTTTTGAGCGATTCAATGGTGAACATGGTGACATAACTATCTTGATTACCGGCAAATACAAACAAGTGCTTTGCAACTTAGAACGACTGAGAAATGGCGTACAGAACGTTCATTATTGATCAACCCCTCCAAGACAAAAATGATGCTATTTACGAAAAAGGGAGGTTGAAATCGACAGGGTGCTTAGACTGTTCCAAACATCCCTTACCTTTTTAGAAGAAGTCAAGTATCTAAGAGTTATGCTTGACACAAAGCTGAATTGGAAAAGACACATAGAGGTTAAAACCAAAAAAGCGTCCATAGATTTTTGAAAATGTCGCCGTGCTGTAAGCAAATTTTGGGATCATTCACCAAAGGCTGTCCTATGGCTATACACTACCATGCTATGTTATAGTGCATTGGTCTGGTTCCAAGACTGACTTATATGAGTATCACGGGAGCAATGCATTCCACCCTAACGACAGCGATGGAAGCGTGTCTGAGTCTCCTTCCACTAGATCTCTATGTGGAGGAGGTGGCATTAAGGTCAGCTCTATGACTTCAATCAAAGGGACTTTGAAACGACAAAGGAGTAGGAAGATTCCCCTTTTGTATTTTCTTTTTATTTTATATCTATAAATTAAGAACGTTCTCCAGAATCTTTTTGAATGCTAAAAGCACCGAATCAAATATAATCATCTTTACAGATCGGTCTAAAACGAGCGAGGATACAAGATCAGGTATCTTTCCAGACGATCTGAACCTCCAAGTAAGCTTAGTATTAGGCAATGTAACCACAAGAGGGAGTATTGTCATAATATAATAGGTCCAATTGGGGCCTACATGCACGTGACTTTGTTATCCTCCACTTTATATCCAGAATCCAATCCTCATCTATCACTATATTAAATAACACACAGTCATCTCGCCAAATTATGTTTTTCATAAATCTTTTATCTTTATGATTTTTAATATATTTATTAATGTTTTGATTTCTTTCGTAACTGCTATATCTAAATTTATTATTAAGTTTTCTAAGTTCTATTGTTGTCTATTGGATAATTATTCTATTTAATTTTTAAAATCTTTTTTTTGGTTTATTTTCTTTGTTGTCTTATAGATCTCTATGTTGTTTATAATATGTTCATTATGATATTTAAATGCTATGCTTATATAGAACAAACTTAATATGTATGTTGCCTATTAGACGACTTTTTAAGGTGTCGGATAAGGTAATAACTAGAAAAATGTAACAAACATTTACGAAAAAAAACTTAAATATTAAACATAGATAATAAACTTAGCTATAGACACGCTCGCGACTCACACCCTAAACCACTTTAAGAGAAATGGGGATTTGAGCTTTAAACCCCGGGCCGCATAGTTAAAATCGCTATAAAATTCTCTTGGTTGTCAAGATAATATAAACGCCCATAATATATGCAAGAACAAGGAAAAAATTGTCAATTAGCACTATCCTTTATAAACACCTCTCGCAGCAACACGGGGCTCCTGGCGCGGTAACCTATTTTCTTCATCCACCTAGTGGGATCCATATAAGAGATCACAAAAATATATAAATGAATGAAAGGATCCAGAAGAACTTGAAAACAAAAGGTTCCATGAACAAAGAGATGATAGTTCCAATTTTATAAAAGGACATCGTCGTTTCTATGAAGGTCGACACACTCTTAAGAAGCAAATTTACCTGCTAGATCTGAAACTGAAAAAACAGATGCGAAACTCAAGAATTCAGGTAGTTTTAAAATAGAACTGCAGTCTCAACGACTTTCCGGGATTTAGAAAAAAGGATTTGGAAGTTTAAGAAAATAAAGGTTGTCAGAAGACATTCTTATTGAAATATTAAGGAAGAATAAAGAAAAGATACAAGAAAAAGAAGAATATTGGTACAAAAAGAGCTATTTCATCAGCAGTAATCTAAGAAAGCTGCAAAAGCTTTAAGGACATCAATGATAGACGCCAGTTAGACATTGTCTTGTATAAAAAGAAATTAAAGAAAACCAAAGTAAGAGAAGCGTTGGACAAAACGGGTATATTAATCAATGGCTGAGACAGACGGTAGACGATTTAAAAGATTTCGGGGAACATACAAATATAAGTGTGCTTAAATAAAACGACCTTCCTAAAAAAACAAAAGTCTTTGTGTGACTACCATAGATATGCAAAGAAATAAAATTATCAGAAACCAGCTCAAACTTCAATATCCGGACTTAAACCGGAATAGTGACAACTGCTAAGCCGGACGGCTAATAAGAGAAAAAATGTTCTCACTCAGTCAGTAGACAGAGGTTTTTATAGGTTTATTAAGCATGTTGATTTAAACGTTTATTACGACCATTGCTTGGCGGCTTTCAAATCACTGCAGAGTGGTCATGACACGAAAAACTTCCATTGCAATAACGGAGCCCCAAATGCCCTACGTAAATTTTTGGAGAACTATTATATTTATCTTATCCAAAAACCCTGCATATGTGGGAAAAATACAAGATCTTGAGGCATTAAATGTTGAACTAATGTACAGTAGAAGCAACTATCACATCTAGGACTTGTACAGTAATAAAAAAACCTTTAAAATACTACCACTAATATTTTATTTATTTTGCAAGATTTGGTAACAGTTAAATTCAATTCAGAAGAAAAAGGATTAAGGAATATTGTTCTTAGATCGGTTAGTTGTAGGTACAATAAATCACATCTAATGATCTGCTACGATGCTGATGCTCACCAAGGTCGAGTTATTGAAATTCATTATGGCAAATAATTTAGACATATAAAATGTGACTACTTTTGTAAAAAAAGCAAGAAATAGGGGATTTATTAATAGGCACTCCATATATAAATAGGTTTGTATAAATTGGTATGCATCTGATGGTAAGAGCTGCTCATAAATAGATACTGTAACGAATTTTTGAACACTTTTCGTAACACTGTGCCTAGTCATCTATTCGGCGGCAGACACTATGCCTTTTAGTAATTCAGTTGCCGCGCACATTCCAGAAAGTTCGAGTACCGCGCCCCTAGATGGTTTGTGACTTTTTGGGAATGTCGTCGAATAGGCATAAACGCGCGGTGGGACGGCCGCGACATTCCAAATTCAAGTGACGACAGCGAGCAAACCCAAATGTGGAAGTGTGTTGACATAAATAGTGCATAGTTTTGTATTACCTAGTGTGTACATAAATAGTAGTGGGGCAGTCAACAAAAACGCTGTTGTTACGTCTTATAAAAATCACTGCCCTCGCAGTTGTGAAAGCGTTCAATAAGAAAGTTTTCTGGTAGAACAAAAAACTCATAAGGGCAATAGAAACATAAGAAAAGTGTTCATGAAGTTAAAAGCTTTAATAGATTGATAATAACATAAAAAATCCTAACTGAATTTCATAAAGTATCAATAATTGCTCAGAAAGTATTGAAAGATATGAAAAGATCTCTAACATGTGTCAGACTCCAAAAGTTACTCTTCAAAGATTCAAGGTGTTCAGTAAGCACTCTAGTAACTGGTACGGGAGAGCACAGAAAAACAGTAATAGACCCAATGACCAAACTATTTCAGGCACACTTGAATCAAACATTGTAGAAGATACACCGATAATTAGTAAAATCTAGGTTTCAATGCATCTGAATAAAGAATGTTATCACACTTAAATTTTATATGGTGATGATAACTTATATAATAAAGGTATGTAAAAAAATCAAAACGTAAAGAACAAAAATTTAAAATTCACTTTTCAGTTAGTTTAAAAGCAAATACGTGAGAAAAAAATCTTTGCAAGTCTAAGCTAAACGAACTAAAATGCAACTCTCAAATTGTGGTAATTATAATCAGGTAACTCTTTATTGTTCCAATTTTGATTCAAAGAACGGTTTGTCTTTCTAACTTTATAAACATATTGAATGAACCTTGTAATATAAATACGATTATAGTTACCCTATGACGTCATTTAATAATGTTGGCAGCCCTGTTATCGTAATTCCCAGTTCTTGACAACCATTTTGTCAGTTTGTAAATTCTGCAATTGTGCAATAGTTGTCTAAGAAAAGAAGTTTTAATTTCCATTGCAAAAATGGGGAAAGGCTTCAATAATTACATGTGCAAAAAGTTCTTCCATCCTGCATCAAGGGATAATTTGAAAAGAGTAAGTTTATTCTGCTTTTTTAACCTTAACGTTGAATTTGAAAGTTTTCTTAACAAAATTTATTGACTACCTTGGGCTTAATAGTATTTGACCTTCTAATTACACTTTTACAGGTATGGATGGCAGAACAGAAAGCCGATGCTTACAAAAAGAAACAAGAGGAGCTGCGACAGCAGTACGAAAAAGAGCAGGACCTGCACGACAACAAAGCCATGCTTAGCAAAGAAAGCAAGGACAAGCTGAGCATAAGCTTTATGTATGAGCCACCGCCTGGTGCTCGAAAGGAGAGGGATCATGAAGATGCCGAACCAGAGTACAAGTTTGAGTGGCAACGCAAGTACAACGCTCCCAGAGAGAGCTACTGTAAGGGCGATCAGGAAATTAGAGACCAGCCATTTGGTATCCAAGTTCGTAATGTACGATGCATCAAATGTCACAAATGGGGTCATATAAACACAGGTGAGAATGTGTAGTGCAATTTTTGACATGCTAATTAATTTCATTCATTTTAGACAAGGAGTGTCCGATGTACAGTTTGTCGATGAGTGCAGCAAGATCACTGGAAGCTGCACCGATAATGGACCAGAAATCGTTGGTGCAGCAGATGTTAGATGACGGATTGGCTCTGAAAAAGCAGCACCTGAACATTGCTGATTCAGCGAGACACAATTTGCTGGTAGATGATCAGGAACAGAATGATGAAGTCACTTTCATACAGTCGCTTACAAAGGAACAGAAGAAAGCATTACTCAAGTAAGTTAATCTAATTGGTAATATATAGTTTAATTACACATCCTTTAAGTTACTACTGCACATATGATCACCGTTGTCAATAATTTTGCTCAGAACTGCAATTGTACTTGCTCATAAAACGAGGCTGTTGGCGAAACCATTTAATGTGCATTATGTAGATTCTTAAACGAGACTCTTGATACTTGTGCCTCTTTTGAAGGCTGTATTGAAATCTCTGTGAGCATAATTTTATTTTGAAAGTGTGCTTGTAATCCAATTTTGCCATAAGAAATAATGGAAACTCAGATGATTCATTCCTATAAAAATTATACAAAAATATAAAGTAAAAATTTAAAAAGTTAACCCTCACCGCTTCATTGGAATCTTTTTCTTTGTGTGTGACTTTAACAAGGAATCTGTCTTAATCAGGTGGTGCTTTTCTACAAAATTTTGTACTGTTTCCCATATTGTGCACATCTCCCTAATCGTATTTGAACTGAGGTATTTCTCTGATTTTTTTTGTCAAATGAGACACTATAACCTCTTGTTGCTTATGATGCAAATTCATCAATTCATCAGTGATTTGCTCCTAACTATGTTCCTCTACTGGTTCTTAAATGTCATCATTCACCTCCATTTCCATGACCTTCCCCAAAGACAATTTCATCAACAACTGGTGGCTCCTGCCACAATTTTTTCTAAGCAGAATTGAGGATTCTCTTAGTGACCCCATCCCAGGCTTTATCAAGTAGTTAAAAATCTGCTGCGGCAGGTAACACTTAGAGACCATTAGCTTTTAGAACTCGGCAGCAAATGCTTCACTTGCTTTAGCATCTGAACTGCCAACCTCTCCATGCCTTGCAACACTATGGATGCCACTTCATTTTTTAAAATTATTAAGCCATCCTTTGCTTGTCTCAAAGCCTTCTACATTTTCTGTTGAGGTACCTACCAATTTACTTATGAGGTCGGTGTACAAGACCTTGGCCTTCTCACAGATCAAATTCTCAATCACAGTATCACCCATTAGTTGCTTCTTAGTAATTCACACGAAGTAATTCTACATCTTCCAGAACATGTCGTCATTGCTTTGATGCTCTTGTAATCTTTGTAGCTGCATCTAGCTCCCTTATTATAAAATCTTGCGATGCTAGTGAGCCTTGTTCGTGCTTCCCGATGATTTCCTTCATAATTTTCACCATAATAATCTTCTTTTCCAACCTTTCCCTTTTTCTTTATGGGCTCCATTTTTTCAGTACAGTAACTAAAAAACAGTCACTACACTTGGACACAAAAAATAAAAAAATGCTCTACATACATACAGTATTGCAATATGTACTCTGTAGTAAACAGTATATACGTGCATTGTTGTTGACTATATAAATGTGAAGTACTCCAAGTGAGAGAGTATAAAACAGTAAACCTGGCTGGCGTAATAGTGAAAGTGAATATAAGCGCCGCAGTAAAACCCGGATAACCGAATGTAACCGGAAAGTAGAGAGAATAAGAAGCAAATACAGAGAGGAATCAAAATAGGATTAGGGAATTAAGTAGCAAATAAGAAAGAAACAAGTGCAATCGCCGATAAGAGCGCGGTCTCTGGGATCGGCTCTTTCCACCGTGACGCGATCAGTGCGCGAAAGTATAAACAAGACAGGGCCATACTGAGAAAATCGCAAATATAATAACGAGATAAATAAGTTAAAGGATTGCGAAAACGGAATTAACTAAAGGCATTAACATCAAGCTGGGGCAGAAAGAAGCACGTAAACTAGCACAATGGGAGAAAATGAGGGGAACCTAACGCTCGTCGACATGAACAAATTAATACAAATGAATAAGAATATAGATGGCTTGAACAACATAGAACAACAGAGAGAAGAAACCAATAAATTAAAAGGCACAATAAAACAACAAGAAGCAAGAATTCAGCTACTAGAAAAAGAAGTGAGGAAAAGAAACCTAATAATTTTTGGAATACCGGAGGAAGTCGATGAAACTACGAAAAAAAATTTTGAAATAACTGGAAAGCTAGAAGTTAGAATAGCCTAACATGAAATAGACATGATAAACCGAATAGGAACCCCAATAATGAATGGAAACAGACCAGTCAAGGTGGAGCTAACAACAAAAATAAGAAAAATCAAAATCATGAAAAATTTAAAGAAGCTAAAAGGAACCAAAATATGGCTAAAAGATGACAGACAAAAAGACCAGAGACATAAGAAAAAAACTAATCCCACACACGATAGATGCCAGAAAGAAGGGTAGCAGAGCAATCATAATAAACGACAAAGTAATTATAGATGGACAGGGATGGAAAATAAAGGAGCTGGAAGGAGAAGCAGAGAGAGAGAGAGATGGAGAAGGAGCAGGAAGAAGACAGCAAATAATGAAGGAGATAAACAGGTGAAAAAAGGGGGAAGATCTCCAGATGAAGAGAACAAAACCACCAAAAAAGAAAAGTCTAATAAAGGAGCAGTTCCAAAAAAGAACAGATATTGGACACAAAGATTACTAGTGCCACATACTAAAGAAAGAGATGCGGCAGAAACAAAGATTAAAGATGGTGAAAGTGGCAAGAACGCAAAAGTAAATCAAGGAAAGGAGAATATAGGAGGAGATAGATATGTGGAAAACATGGAATCTCAACGACGAATGCGTGAAATTATTAAAACCAATTCAAAAAACTAAGAAGCGAACAAGATGAGGGAACGGATAAGGGCAACGACAAAGGCTATGAAAAGATTAAGAATACAAAAAGGAAAATTGAAAAGGAAATAGGTAAAGAAAATAAAACAAACAAAGAGAAAATCAAAATAAGCACATGGAATGTTAGAACACTGTTGACAACAGGGAAGATGGAAGAAGTAGAGGCTGAATTAAAAAGATATAAGATAGAGATACCAGCTTTGCAGGAGATAAGATGGGGAGCTAAAGGAAATAATAGATAAAAAAGATTACACGATGATATACTCAGGCGCCGAAAAGCAAGGAAGACATGGTGTAGGATTTATGATATTTGGAGAAATGAGGACAAGGATTATGGAAGTCAAATTAATAGATGAAAGAATGGCATACATAAGAGTAGAAACAAAACCAAACAAGATGTCAATCATGAATGCATATGCTCCTACAGAAGCAGAGAAGACAGAGGAAAAGGAAAAATTTTATGAGAAACTAGAAGAACAAATTGAAAAAATACCAAAAGAAGATAATCTGATAATTGTATTGGGAGACTTCAATACACATATAGGAAAAGAGAGCATCATAAAGCAAGTTGCAGGGAAACACACAATACACAAGAAAAAGAATGACAATGGACTTAGATTATGCTACCTAGCAACCGAAATGAACATGGTCATAAGTAGTACCAAATTCAAGCACCCGAAAATACACAAAGTAACATGGACGTCACCGGACAAGAAGACGCAATCGCAGACAGATAACGTATTAATAGTAAAAAGACTGCAATCATCAATAAATGACGTAAGAACATATAGAGGAGCATGCGCTGACACTGATCACTACATGGTAACCGCAATAATAAGACAAAAACAAAGAAAAGTAGCAAAACAGGAAGTAATAAAAGAGAAATGTAATATAGGATGACTAAAGGAAGAAAAACTAAAGAAGCGAAAGGAAAAAAACCTGGGGTAAATCTCAAAAATAAAACACAACGGATCAATAGGAGAAAAATGGAGCAACGTGAAAAAATCAATAAACAAAGCTGCAGGAAAAATAATAGGAAAGGAAAGAAAAAAGAAGAGGAAGGAATGGTTCAATGAGTCATATAAAAGAGCGCACGAAGTAAAAGTAGAAACGAGACTAAAATGGTTAAGACATAATACAGAAGAGCATAGAGTAAAATACGAAGAAAAGAGAAAGGAATGCAATAAAATAATAAGAAAAAGTAAAAGAGAATGGATAGAAGAGAAGATACGTGAAGTAGAAGAAGAAAGTAAGAAAGAAAATACGGGAAAATTCTACCAGAACATCAACGAGCAAAACAAAGTGTATAAGCACAGACTAACAGGAATAAAAAACAAACAAGGCAAGGTAACAGAAGAAGAGAAAGAATATAAAGACGTATGGAGGGACCACTTTAAAAAGTTACTAAATACCAATCAAAACAGGAAGAAGTAACGAGCGAAGAAGAAAAAGAAGAAACAGATGAAGTCATGATAAAGGAACCTACGCTAGAAGAGATGAAACAAATCATAAACAGTAGCCGCAACACAAAGGCACCGGGTAAAGATGAAATAAATATGGAGCTAATAAAACATGGAGGGGACACACTGCGGGAAAACTTATTTAGATTAATACAAAGAATATGGAGAGAAGAAGAAATGCCAAAGGACTTCGAAGTGGGTCAAATGATAACTATATATAAGAAATGTCACCAGCAGAAATGTAGGAACTACCGAGGAATTACACTACTAAACACGACCTAAGATACTACATTTATACACAAAAGACTAAGAGACGCGACAAAAAATACATTAGGATAATATCAATTTAGTTTTGTAAAAGGAAAATCGACAGTGGATGCAATACATATACTGAAACAAATCATGGAGAAGACGCAAGAATATAATATAGAAATAGAAATATTATTTATTGACTTCGAGTAAGCTTTTGATTCTCTGGACAGAAATAAACTCATGTCAGCGATGAAAGAACTGGATATACCAGTAAAATTAAGGTGACTTATAAAGATGACACTGAAAACAACGAGAGTCAGCATAAGAACACAGAAAGGAGAAACAGAGGAATTCACAACAAATAAAGGAGTCAGGCAAGGTGATGCCCTGCCAGCAACACTCTAATTTAGCATTAGAACACATCACCAAAAAAATAAACAATAAGATCAAGAGGTGGGCAAATAATAGCATACGCAGACGACATAATAATTTCAGCAAAAAGGCGTGTCATACTTGCTAAGACGTTGGAAGAAATAATAATGGAAGGGCAAAAGATTGGCCTTAAAATAAATAAAAATAAAACAAAAGTAATGAGAGTGGGGAAGGACATGCAGAGAGGAAAGTTTAAATTATGTAACCAGGAATATGAAGAGGTAGATAAATTTAAGTACCTGGGGGTTATGATTTCCAGTGATGGGGACAGAGGAATAGAAATAAAAGATAAGATGTTATCTGCAAACCGAGCTTTTTATGCTAATAAGAAACATAAATAAGGAGCAGAATTATTTCAAAAAAACCAAACTAAGAATTTATAAAACACTAATAAGGCCAATACTAATGTATGGAGCAGAGACGATGACAGTGGCGAAAAAGGAAGAAGAAAGTTTAAGAGTGATGGAGCGAAGAATCCTAAGAGTTACATTTGGAGTAGTAAAAATTTGAGAAAATGAATACAGAATAAGAACAAACCAAGAGCTAATACAAGAAATAGAGGATGACATTGTGAAGAAAATAAAGCAGCAGAGAGCGAAATGGTCAGGTCACGTACTGAGGTCAAACAACCAGGAAATGATAAAATTAATAATGAAGTGGACTCCGGCCGGAAGACGAAGGAAAGGCAAACCAAAGTTAAGATGGATTGACGAAGTGAAAAAGGATATTTAAGAGCAATAGGAATGAAAACGTAGAGGAGTTAGTCGAAGGAAATTATGGAGTAGGATATGTAAAGAAGTTGGGAACGAACTGGATGGGGACTGATCTACCCAGAATCGATCTAGAAAGCTTCACCAGAAGCGGCACTGCCTCTCCAACGGGTGTTAAGCCATACATACATACATATTCCAAGTGAAAGGAGACACACCACATCTACTCAATTGTGATCACATGCCGCTTGACAGACAAGCAAATATATACTGCTCGTATTGCAAGACATTGGTCGTTTATTAAGCTAAAATTTATTGAAATTTTTTGTTTGTCTTCCAAAACAGACCAAGTTACTCACAGTCCAATATTTGACTATTTACAAAGTTGGTCGAATCTGATGAGATTACGGAACATATTTGTTAGAATCTTTTATCTTTAGGCAAGTGAATTTGTTTTCACTGATGTAGATTACATTTAATCTGTCTCATAAATACTGTTACAAAATTCAAGTTTATTTACCCTTCCTTAACATATGGCTGGGATTGTCAATTGTTAATTTGAAAGTTGTATTCTTTTTTTTGTCAAAATTGTTATGTGAAATCCTTGTAAACAAAAGTATATGGTTTAAGAGAGGTAAATTTTTAGAATTTTGATAAACAAGAACTAGGACTAGTTTGCTGAGATGCTTTTTAAGAAAAGATTATTGACTGAGTATGCACATGATGGACACAGAAAAGTTTATTTATGAATGAAAAAATTGTAACAGTAAAAGAATCCCTCAACAAACAAAAAGGCATGGTGTATGCTAGATTGTTTAAAGAAGCGTTTTAATTAGAGACAAAGGGTTCAAAGAAACCATCAACCGGAGTTTGTAAGGGTTTGATGAGTTTGTTATGATTAAGTTTTATGAAGATGGAATCAAAACTTGGGCCTCAATATACCAACATAATGTTTTAGGTGCAGCAAAACCTCTGAATTATCTGTTCTTAAGAAAAGCCTTAAACCTTTTAGCAAAACTGCATTGGCCCACGAAAAGAAGTTAACTCAGACTTTTTTTTAAATAATATATTACTGTCTGTCTGATAATCCAAACCTTAATCATTTGGATTATAAATCATAGGAAGTTTTGGAGGACAAGATTTGCTCAAGATATCTCTACTGATTCTTTTTGAGAAAGTCTTAATGGCTGCGATCAACTGTCTGACAGATATAGTGTGTGTCGCTATAATATAATTAACTTATAATTAGCTTTCTAGCATCTTGTTTTATTGTAGAATCTGTTCTAAGTCATCTTATTTCAATTTGTACTTTCTATTTCAGTAAATTGTTTGCTTAATATTTCAATACATCTTTTTTCTTTTCATTTATAGTTTTTTTGCGTTTTTTTAAATTCTTTTGTATACTTTTCTTTTTTCTCTCTTCAGATCCATTTTTACTAGATAGTAGTAGTCACCCCCCATCTCTGCTGTACGTAGACATCCTATATACGAGGGTTATTTTTTTTTCAAGGTCCGATTGGTCGCTAAATGAAAATTACAGTCAGATTCAAGAAAATTTTATATGGAACAATGTGATACAACATTAACCTACTTTTTGACGTAATCGCCGTTCCGATTCATACATTTGTCACAGCGTGGTACCAATTTTTCAATACCTTCATCATAGAAAACAGTGGCCTGTGTTTTCAGCCAATTCTGTACGCTAGTCTGCATCTCGTTGTCTGTGGCAAAAGTTTGTCCTCCTAGCCAGCGTTTCATGTGGGCAAAGAGATGAAAATCTGAGGGAGCTAAAGTCAGGACTGTATGGTGGGTGATCAAAAACGTCCCATCCAAAACGCTGCAGGAGGATTGTTGTTGCAATTGCAGTGCGTGGCCGCGCAATGACAATGCCTGACGACAATATTCCTCTTCTCTTGTTCTGAATTGCCCTTTGAAGACGTTGAAGAGTCTGCAGTGATGGTTGTGCCACGTGGCATGAATTCCACCAAGAGAACACCTTTACGGTCCCAAAACACTGTAGCCATACACTTTTTGGTGGAGAACTTCACTGGTTTACGACTGGGGGAGTGTGAATGCATCCACTGTTTGGATTGCTCTTTCGTTTCTTCAGTTCCGTAATGGACCCATATCTCATCTCCTGCGACAATATTGTCCAAAAACTCATCTCCGTCGTAATGGTAGCGCTGGAGGAACATTAATGCGGCGCCTATTTCGCTGAGTTTTGTGATGGTCAGACAGCATCCTGTGAACCCATCTCGCGCAGAGTTTGCGGTACTCGAGTCTTTCACTCACAATGGTATAGAGAGCTGACCGTGAAATTTCCGGAAACAAATCACTCAGCCCAGAAATTGTGAACCGACGATTTCCACGAATCGCCTGATCTACGCGCTGAACAAGATCATCGGTTGACACTGGCTTCCTTCCCTGGCCGCCTGCATCGTGAACATATGTGCGCCCATATCCGCACTTTGCTGTCACTCATGAACGTTTCTCCTTACACTTTACTCATTCGTCTATGAGTTTCAGCTGCATTGCTTCCTTCAACATGCAGAAATCGAATGACTGAACGCAATTACATTTGGCGGGAGACTCTATTTTTTGAAGCATGTTTATGTGCTCCCTATGTACTCAGAAATGACAACCGCGAATCAACGCGTTCCCGGGCCAACTACAGACACAGCGCAAGACGTCTGTGCACAGAACTAGCAGATTTTCCCCAAAACTTTTCTTTAGCGACCAATCGAACATTGAAAAAAAAATAGCTCGTATTTTTACACTTGTTCTAATTAAAAAGTAGTCGCTAATTGACTTTTAATTTCTGCTTTTAACGACTCTTGTGTATTTGTGTATCTAAGTATGTTTAAATTTCATATTTGCTATTACTAATTAAAAAATTGAGTTAATTGAATTACTGAAATTAAAGTATAACCAGGTATCTTGATATTTTAGTAACTTATTGTTACATAGATTGAGATTAACCATACAAAAGTGTTTTTCTCAATAGGAATCTCCATCTTATAGTTACTACACTTATTACAACTTAATGATCATTTTACAACTTTATTTTTATTTTTAGAAAGTTGATGAAAATTGAGAAGAAGTCAAAGAAGGAAAAGAAGAAGAAATTGAGGAAAGAAGCGGGCGATAGTGATGATGCAACAGACTCTGATGATGAATACCGAAAGAAGAAGTTCCGGATGAAGCAGAAGAAACATAGGGAAAACAGAAGTCATTCAAGAAGCCCTAGAAATGACTATAAAAGCAAAATGGCAAATCGCACAGGAGTCATTAGGGTTTAATGAAATTATTCCATCCATCCCTATTTTGTTATTTTCTGATAAGTTGAATTTATTGTAATTTTTATATAGTCCAATAGAAACTTATGGCTTTTGAGTCTGTGAAGTTCATAATGAAATAAATAATTTCAAGATATAATGTTTGCACTAATTTTATTAAACCATCCTTGATTAAGTGTTAAAAAATGTGAATATGATATAATTTTGAAATATATACATTGAACAGCAACGAATTGCACTAAGATACAATAAATTATGCAGTTAACTTAGTTGTTTTCAACCTGAAGCATGATCTTTTCCTTGATGATCCCAATGTGAAAAATAAATGAAAGTAGAAGGACATAAGTAAGTGAAAAAAAAATTAAGCATGTTTTTTTTTTTTCGCCTTACTGGTACATGCATAATTTTATTTGCATCCTACTTGAGAGTATTGCAAAAAACAGCACTATAATCGATGCCTCAGATGGAAATATTTGCATGTCGAATTGTAAACTTATGTCTGTGAATACAAGCAGATTAAAACGAAATACGTGCGCTATTAGTCGTGTATGACGGTAATGGCTCAACTAACAAAGAACTGCCAACTTGGGTTCTAGTCAGCTTTGTATTATAAAACTCCTGAACATTTTTTTGCAAGCAACACTAGGATCAGTCTACTGTTGCAGGTGAGTTCTTGCTCAAGAATAGTGACATTTCACCATTGGTTTAGAAAATTTTAACTTTGAACACACCATGTCGTGTTTTATTAACCTTGACATCTCAAAATTGTTAAGTTCATCTAGTTTGATTTTATGATGAACATTAATTTTAGTCACGGAAATGGTATTCTGACAAAATACGTTTAAACTTGTATTACTGCATTTGAGTATTGTTAGTTTGTATTATTTCATTGGGATATAATACCTAACTGATTTTTTATGATCTGAGTTATTATGAAGATCATATTATTGCACTCGTGAAGCCGTTAATAATTCAGATACACCTTTTTTTGCAGAAGCCTGCTTTAATTCTCCTTTTAATAATTATAGGCATGACTTCTACCATACCAACTATATAAATAACTATAGAAGGTTTGAAACTATTATGACTATTTGGACTTTGTCTGCTGCTCTAAGCAATTCTGTATTACTCCATCCAAACCAGTCTCATAGATTTCTAAATCAGGATAGCCTACATCTCCTCATACTTTGCTTTCCTCGAATTCCACCTTGTATTATTAATTGTAACCCGACACCGTTAGGTGTAAGGTTATATGATTATAATAATAATTATTCATTGTAATAATGCGTACTTCTTACCCCTTAGTGGCTGTCCCAAATATTTAAGTTTCCTCTTTTTGATAGTTATTAAAACTTCTGGTTTACTTCTCACACTTGTAATGACCCCTATATTTGACACTGTTTTTGCCCACCATATTTGTAGAATTCTATAACACCATATTTCAAAAGCAATCAGTTTATTTAGATATATTTCTTTAGTGTTCAAGCCTCTAAGCCATATAAAAGTGGAAAACACATAGCAGTGGAGCATTCTTATACGAAGTATCAGGCTTATATCATGGCAGCATAGAAATTTTCTACATTCCATCTCAATACCTGTTTTATCTCTTTGGTTTGATCTATCTATGTTGGATGTTATCCGCGTTTCCAAATACTCGTATACAATCACTTTTTCAATATCTATGTTTTCAACGTTCAGTTGGTTATTTACAATTCTTGATTTAGTAATATAAAATAATATAAAAAGGGCGATATACTGACGAACAGCATTATAAAAAGATATAAACATACAAGAAAGACCACAATTGGGTACAGGAATCTACCACCGAAATACATATAAGCACTGATATATGCAGGATGATGTCTTTATAATAATACTCAAGAAAAGTTACAAGAAGTAATAAACGTGTGGGTACAACAAATAGAAGCGAAAGGGATGGAGATAAATATATCAAAGAGTAAGATAATGAGAATAAACAAAAAACATAAAGAGGGTATTAGAATTTGCTGCAAGGAAAGCAGTACTAGAAGTAGTATAAGAGTATGAATACTTAGGTACAATTATCTCAAGTAATGGAACGAACGACGCGGAAATCAGCAACTGAATTAAGAAAGCAACCAACGCCTATTACCAAATGAACAACACCATAGTAAGAAAAAGAGAAATTCAAAATAAAACGAAACTTCAGATATAGAATGCAGTATACGTTATCCTGAGATAGAGCAGAAAGCTGGACTATGGTGGAGAAACACAAAAGTCGCATACAAGCGGCAGAAATGAAATTTTAAGAAAAATGGTCAACAAAACAAGAAGAGATAGAGTAAGAAACACCAGAATCAGAGAGCAAGGGAAGAATAGAGAACAGGCAGTTGGGTTGGTATGGACATGTGCTTAGAATGGATGCATAAAGAATTCCCAAACAAGTACTTAAAGCAAGACCAGGGGGGACAAGAGGACAAGGTAGGCCCAGAATAAAATAGAAGGAATAAACAGAATGGCAAAAGAAAGGGGAATTGAGGAAGGAGAAATGAATAGGTTGGCTTCAGATCGAAAAGACTGGAAGAAGTGGATTGAGGCAATCGGTCTGACACTTTAGGACATATGTTAAAGAAGGAGATTTAGTGATAACCATACATTTGGTTTTGTTTAGATTAATCTTAAACCCATATTTGTTACAGTATACATTATGTTCTACAGGTCGTTGATATTGTCATTATTACTGTATTTGGAGGACGTAAGTTGATAATTTCTCCATTTATAGATATACCTTCTATGGAATCTTATTGCTTGACTATTTTTTGTACTTATTTTTTTATGACATACATTACGTCTTGCCCTAATATTGGTAGGCCTGTGTCTTCTGTTTTTTGTACTACGAATTCCCTTCTTTCACTATTCAATAATTATCGAACGTGATTGATCCATTTTAATAACTTTTCTTTTAATTCGCTGATCACATTTTCCTGATCCTTTGAATACATTATCCAGGCCTTTTATTTCCGTGTATCTCTCAGCGCCTCAACTTTCTTTTGATTCCTTAATGTTCTTTTTGATGTTTCCGTGGATTTCTCTATACTTGTTTACGTTTCTTGATTTATGTTGTATTCTTTTCATGAGTTCTAGTATCATCCAGGACTTTCTTTTTTCTCTAAACTGTTGTAGTTTTTCCTTTCCAATTGAGACTGGAACATTCTGTATGTCTTCCCATTTTTTATTTATTTTTACTGTTTCTGGAGGTGTTTTATTGAACTTTCTTAGACTTTAATTTTTTTTATTTTAGTTTCTCTATATGTGTTGCCCTCTGTAAGCCTTTTGGGGTCTATGATTTTTTTATTATTAAACTCTTGAGTTTCTGCAGCAGGGTTACGATTGGGTATGTTTCATCTACAATGGAATTTCTGTACCTTCTATTAATAATAATATAGTCTATTGAATTTCTAACTATTTTATCACTTTTATCAGTTGGAGATTTTCAAGTATATAATCTACCCTTATGAAGTTTAAACAATGTATTTGTAATTATAACCCTTTGTTGGTACAGAATTTAGTCAGTCTACCACCGTGATCATGTTGTTCTCCCATTTCATATCTTTCTACTCAGTCTGCAACTTCTCTTTCATCCACCTTGGCATCGAAATCACCCATTATGATATTTATGTCCTGTCTTTTGGTTTATTTTATCGACATTATCAAGTTGTTCATAGGCTTCAATTTCGTTCTCATTCTTGTCTGCATGGGTACATATACCTGTATGATATTTATTTTCTTTTAAGCTGAGAATTAAGTGTTAACATGATAACACGATCAGAGTAGGGAATAAAGAAGCAAATTACTTTTGGACAATCTTTGTCTATAATGATAACCACATCTTTTCTATGTGCAGGTTCATTATTTTCCGAATAATACCTCATTCCATTCCTTGTCAAACAATGTCCAGATCCCGGCCATTGCACATCATTAATTTCCAGAACGTCAAGTCTCAATTTATGCATTTGGGATATCTGCTTTACTAGTCTCGAACAGAGTTCTCACTCTCAAGTCCCAATTTTTATAGTATTTTTTTTTTGCTTATTTTGTAGGAATTTAGTATGCTGACGATCGAGGAGGCCCTACAGTCTCGTGATTGTCTTTCCCTTCCGGGTCTTGGTTTCTGATTCCCATGATCGATAATACATGATTTGCCAACTAATAACTGCTACTATCGTCAAAGTATAGTGTGTTTTTTTTGCTGCTATACACTTAGTTCAACGTCAGTATTACTAGACACCTACGATTATTCCGCCATGGTGAAATTAGGTAAAAATGTCAGATTCTGGCGACAGTTTCAAGTGCTATACAAACAGTTTGGGGATTGTGCTTTTGATATGAAAGCCTAGGAAAATTTTTCACAACGTACGCTTTATCCATAAGTCTTTTTTTATTCTTGTAAAATCTACTAACCAGCCAATTGAACTGTTTGTTTCTATATTAATTTTGGAAACAATTAGCTAACGATTTGTATGTTTTTGTGGCCAACCAACTTCCTTAATTTAAAACAAAGACAAACATAACTCAGCTATTTTTCAGATACGCCATTTCACCTTGTGATAAATGGTATTACCACATCTGCCCTATTGCTTCCCATGCAGTACTGGCTAAACTAATCAGGACAAAAGTGTAGTCACGTCTTGCTGAGACCATACATCTACCAGCAGTATGATATTGGTGCTTAACGAAATAGTTTGCAAAAAATCCTGTCAGAATTAAATGAACAGCCATTATATATTCTTTCTGGTCGGATATCCAGAAATAATAAGACGTCATTTTCTTATCACTACACTCTATTTTCAGAATTATGTTAAAACTACTGTTGATATTTTACAGATATTTTTCTTTTCAACGCCAACTTAAATATACCTATTAGCATAAAGATGATATTTGGACTACGAATTTTTTTTGTTACTAGTACATTATTGTACATAAATAATCAGAACTCTAAGAATCGTGTAGTGTAAAATATTCAAAGCATGGTTTTATTGTTAAACTTTTTGCACGCGGTTAATTTAAGGATGATGAAACCATAATCTAAGATGCCAGCGTTATACTGGCCTATAAAACTTTATTATACGTTCAGCGAATACATATAATAATAAATCATCATGACACACCCCTGAACCGCAGAAAGATGTGCGCCGAAGCCAGGTTTTCAATGTAGCAGTTTTAACCACGTTCTATATTTACCTCTTTACGTTAAACAGATGAATCAATTTAAAAACCACTTTTACAATACACACTATCATTAATAGTGAGATAGAAATAAAATCGCCATTTCTAATCACAAATTAGCCGCAGCACTAGCACACGAGTGTCCAAAAATGGGTCAATGTGTACCTGACTACTGAAATATCCGCACTTTTTAAACGGGGCAATAACGGACCATTCATTTAAAATGAGCGGGAATTTTTGACAGTTTTATTACTGTATGTATTCGTCGAACGCATTACAGGTCCCTACATGATAAGTTTTGATTTTTCAAAAGCATTTTCTCATGGATTAGAAAAATTAAAATTAAAATTTATCAGACCGTCAGTATTTTGGTTTAGACGGTTCTATCCGAAAGCTTCTTTGCTAAAACACTGGTATATTGCAATAGACTGTGCTTTATCAAATCCATCCTAGACATGTTAGATTGGGAACAAATTTGGATATATTGCTGTCCGCAGAAGAATCTGTCCTTTTGGGAGATACAAGTTTCGAAACTTTGATATCTCGTATTCCTAAACAAGACCTAGGACTAGCTGCTTGCAAAAGACATACGGGACATTTACTGATAGATTCCTTAAAGTAAAAGAGAAAAAGCAAAAAGGTTGCGTGCATGATATGGCCACAAAAAATTTTGTTTACGGATGAAAAACTTGTTACAGTGGAGGAATCTTTGAACAAATAAAATGACAGTGAATACAAAGAAGCAACCAAGGCCTCAGAAAGGCCATCATCAGGCAGCTGTAATGATTTGGTGCGAAGTGTGTTATGATGGAGTAATTGACATTCATTTTTGTGAAAAGGGAGTCAAAAAGTTTAGCCGCTGATGTTTGAATTTGATTTTTGTTTGACTGAGCAGATTTAGCACTCATCTTGCAGTTTTTTCATATGTAATAAGTGCATAATGGACCCGCTCAGTTGATATGTCTGTGATATGTCGTTTGCTGGTCAAAATCATATGGATATTTCATCTGCCAAGGCGATAGTACGCAGAACCGCGATAAATGTAAAGATAGTACAAAAAAGTCTTCGCCGTTTGACAAAAGATGGCCCCACCAGTAAGTTATGGTTGAAATATTATATCATCTGGCAACACCATAACCTTATAATATTAGCGATTTTGTATAAGCATCACATAATTTTTTTCGTGCCTAAATGTCGAGTTTTGAGCCGAATCAGCGTCATTTCCGAAAACTTTTAATTTACTTCTTTAATTTGAAGAAATCTGCAGCTGAGGCGCATCGTTTGCTTGTGGAAGCATATGGCGAGGCTGCCTTAAGTAAAAGAAGTTGTCGTGAGTAGTTTCATAAGTTTAAGAACGGTGAGTTTGACGTCCAAGACCGAAAGTGTACGAAGATGCGGAATTATTGGAGGAAGATTGCTGCCAAACGCAAGAAAAACTTGCACCTACATTAGGAGTGACTTAATAAGCAATTTAACATCGTTTAAAATCGTTGGAAATGGTTCGAAAGCGATGAAATTGGGTTCCATATGAACTGAAACCGAGAAACGTTAAACGCCGATTTTGCACGTGAAATCCTGCTTGCCAGTCATAAACGAAATGGTTTTTTGCATCGTATAGTCACTGGTAATGAAAATTGGATCCACTACGACAACACAAAGAAGAGGAAATCATGGGGACCACGTGGTCATGCTTCAACATCGACACCAAGCCGAATATTCATGGAAAAAAACTCATGTTGTGTATTTGGTGGGATCAGCATGGTGTCGTGTATTGAGTTGCTCAAACCGAACTAAACCATTACCGCGACTCTCTACCGAACACAATTGATGAGATTGAGCCGAGCACTCGAGAAAAAACGCGCCTACTACTACTCCAGACACGACAAAATTATTCTCCTGCATGATAATGCTCGTCCACACGTTGCGGCACCGGTCAAAACCTACTTGTAAACACTGAATTGAGAAGTCCTACCCCACCTGCCGTATTCACCAGACATTGCCCCTTTTCATTATCACTTGTTCTGATCGACAGCACGTAGCCTGACTGAGCAGCACTTCACATCATATGAAGATACCAAAAATTGGGTCGATTGGTGGATAGCCTCAAAAGATGAAGCGTTCTTCCGACGCGGTATCCCTATGTTGCCAGAAAGATGGGAAAAAGTAGTGGCTAGCGATGGACAATACTTTGAATAAAACGTGAGGTTCTGTTCTTTCACAATAAATGCTCAATTTTTGATGAAAAACGGCGGAGACTTATTTGTACTCCCTTTATGTATATTGGTGAGATACCCCGTTCGTAATGCAGCTGTTCATTTCTAATAAACCATGGTGCATTTACTGCAATGCGAAGCACTTTGTTTTGTAGCCTGTGGAGTTTATTTATATTAGTTTTTGCAGTATTGCTCCAGATTGGTGAAGCATACAGGGTCAGCGGTCAGATGAAAGATTTATAAATTAAGATTGCGCATTTAATTTCCAGTGGCGACTTGCTATTATTCACTGCGCCAGTCGGGTATAACTTTGAATTTGAGGTTAATATGCAGTTTTCGCCTCAGCCGGGTGTTGAAAAGCGTTCTTTGCTTGATCAATAAAATTCCATTTGTTGTCCATATTATTGACATGTTAGATAGATGTGGAATGCGTTTTAAGGTGAACATTTTAGTCTGACACTGTAAAGTTGATTTGTATATTCCAATTGGCGAAACAAGAAAATATTTTATTGGTTGCTCGTTGTAAATAGATGGTCTGGGTAAGATTCGGACTTTATGTTAAGAGCAATGTTAGAATTGACTGGTGCTACATCTGAAGTACAAATGTTGAATAACGGTGGTTCCAAGATTCAACCTTGTGGAATTCCTGCACTTATAATTGTAGTTTCGGAAATGGCAAGGTTGATTGATTTTAACGGCAAATGTTCTATTTTCTAGGAAGGAGGATAGTATTTCTTTACTATAATTAGGGATGTTCAAGCTAAGCAGCTTACTCGTCAAGCTTTCTATACGAACCTTCTCGAAGGCTTAACCTGCGTCTATATTACTATCGTGTAACATTTGCTTTCATAACCAGTTTCTACGACTTCAGTAACGTGCTGTAGCTGATGATTGGTTGAATGGGTTCTTCAGAAACCAAACTATAACGGCGTAAGACTGTTAAGTGATGACACTTGGGCAAGTAAGCGAGAGTAGATAACCTTTTCGAATAACTTGGATATTGTTGGTAACAGACTAAAAAGTTTGTAACTGTCAATCCGCTTTTTATCTTTTCTTGGTTTAGGAAATAACAGGATGTGGGCATGCTTTCAGGTTCAAGGAAAATAGCCGACTCTAACGCATGCGTTAAATATTATAGTGAGTTAAGCTAGAACTTTTATGGTTATTTGTAAAAGCACTGCATTTGGTATTAGGTCATGTCCTGGCGATTTGCGCTTGAGATGTTTACTGATAATGGACCTAAGCTTAGTAGGTGATGTATAGACTCAGTGATGACAGGTAAGTTTGATTCAATGTGGTTTGTTACATATGACCTACATGTTGAACTACAGGGAATTTTTAGGTGTGAAAATAAGTTGTAGGTGTTTAGCGAAAATCGTGGCTTTCTCTGCATATGTGCTGTAGTTCTCTATTCCGGAGGTTAAGGTTGACATCTCCTCTTTCGGTTTTAATATTCTCTTTGTGGTTCTTCACATGTTTGGGTCGTTTGGTACCAATTCTTCTACATATTTTTGGTATGTGTTTATCTTTTTTAATACGATGTGTTAAGTTCTTTTGATTTTTAGGGCTCTTGCCCTTTGCCGTTCCTTTCTCTCTCGTCTCATCAATATATATTTTGGAGTGATATGAATTCAAAGGTTTCGAGTTGGTTTAGATTGTAGCGTCGCTTGATGCACACTGTCCACAATTGTAGCAAGTTTAGTTACCACTTGGTCTACGCCTGGTCCTGTCTCCAGATTGGTGGGGCAATCTAGATGCTGTACTAGGCTAGTTTGGAATTTATAATTGGACTGGTGATTAGTTGAGGAATGAGTCCTTTAATTTGCGTGGTGCTAATAAAAGATATGATAGACACACGATCAGAGTCAAGTTCATTTATTATTTCTTGATTGATTTGTCTAGCAAAGTTCTTTTGTAGCAGGATGTTGAGGATATCTGGATCATGATCATAGCTGTATGAGTAATAAGTATAATCTGTGAAGGCTATTACTTGGAAAGCATTTTTGGTTGCCAAGTTTTCAACTTCATATTGTGTTTTTATTATTTAGATCTCCAATAACTAATGTTGGTTTAGTTGTGTTGAATGATGCTCGTTTGCTTGCTTCACTTAGTCTTTTCTTTTGCTGCTTACAAATACTTGGTATTAATTAAGTTAAATATTTAACACCACCTTTATAATCGGGAGTTTTATACTGGTTAGTGGTAATTTAGATTGAATGGTGTGGAATTTTGATTATCATTGCCACTTCGCCGGTAGTCTTATCTAAATTTTCGATCATTGCGATATACTTGGTAACCAGGTATTTTAAAGGCGTCGTTTTCAGAGAGGTGAGTCTCAGGTATGCAAGCAATATCCACATTATATTTGGAAAGGAACGACATGAATTAGAATTGTTAATTTGTCTAAGGTTCTTGGTTGATTAGGGTCGATTGAGAAACAAAGGAAGGAGGGTATTTGTAATAAAGATTTTGATTTATGAGAGGAAGGGAGTTAAAAAGTGGTATGATAATATGGTTAGGATTAAGGAATGGATTGAGTGGGTGGGCTCGTGTTTGTGATACATTAGGGTTCCTGATTCATGCGTTCGCTGTAGTTGTTGGTCCTTGATAATTGGGTTGATTTTTTAAGAGCGTTTGTGTTAATTCAATATAGAAACTACATCCTCGATAACTTGCAGCATGGTCTCCGTCACAATTAATACATTTAGGGGCATTGATTATGTGAGTCATTACCAGCAGACTTGGCATATCTGGGATATAATGTACAATTCTTCGTGCGCCCATATCTCTGGCATTGGAGTGTATGTGTGGATTTCTTATTTGTACGGTGACAATAGAGCAGTCCAATTTATCTAGTGAGACATTTTTTCTAACAGCATCGATATCAGTTAATTCAACAGCACATATTGGTATTGTTTGTTTATTCTTCTTAAGTAGTTGTGTTACCTTAATGATTGGCAAGTCTTTTAGTTCTTTTGAATACCCTTCTCTGTTAATGAAAGAGGGACATTCTTGATTACGACATTCAGGGACTTGATGGGATTTTAAAATGTGTAAAATTTTTTCGTTTTGTTTCAAATGACTAGTCAGTTCCGTAATCCCCTATTTTGGTTAAATTTATTCTTAATCTGGTATTGTTGCAAAATGTGGTAAATTCGCCGAATATTGTTAGCGTCATGTGGTTGATAGCATTGTGAAGATAAATAGGTAGTTTTTTTGTTTTGGTAAAATGGTTATTTGGGCAGATTGGTCTTAATGCGGCGGTAAATGTTTATTTTGTTCCTATAAATTTGGTGACTGCATGTACGTTTTTCCACATCATTAGCAGGCGGCGATAAGGCGTCGCTTTTACGCTTATTAAGCGTTTTATTTTCCATAGAGGAGGTAACTGTTTTTCTATTACTGTGGGTACTGATAACATTTGTATACAGTTTACAGTTTGTTGTTTTGCTTGTTTGTTTATGACACAATAATCTAAGATTCAATCATTGACCCATTCACTATAAGTAAGGTATTTCATTTTAAACAAAGCATTTGCTGTTAGAATATTTGTCTATGAAAATGAAATTTTATAATCACACGTTGCCTTCAATGAGTACATGAGCCAAGCTATTCATCAACCACTAATAAATATGTAGAGAAAAATATCAATAAAAATCACTTTATTTTGTATAAAACTATTGCCTTTGGCAACTTATAATAGTTGTACATTATAAAAACACTATATAATAATAAAAACAAAATGGACGGATTGTTACAACTGTAAATTAAGTTGTGCAATATACGGTATCAGACTTATTATACAAGTACATTCTGTTACATAATTATTAAGACTACATACAAGATAAAAAAATATGAGATTAGAGAGTGCAGATTCAACTTAATTATACTAATACTATTAAAGATCTGGACTGTAACATTTCTGGAATAATACATTTCTTTACAAAATACATACCAGTAGCAGATGGTGTGCATCATTTAATTAAATTTGTTAGTCTATAAAATGTTCTTACAATACTAAAACCTGATTTTTAAAAAGCCAATTTACATAAGGTTGAATATATAATATTGGATTAGCTGCTTACATATAAGGCACGGCTGGATCTCATTTTATGAACTGACAAAAAAAATGGCCTAAGTACAAACTGCAACTTTCCATTTACAATACAATAACATTTCTAACTTACAATAAAAATTACAAATACAGTACGTTTTAAAATTCAAAAATTGTTTGTTACTTATTGGAATGATTATGAAATAACGTCCATAAGTAGGAAGGCAAATAGAGAACAATATAAAGAAACAATATATTGGAAAGATGGAGGCGAATTGCTTCTATAGGCTCCAAAAGTGAATATTCTAATATTGTTTTCAGTAGGCTCCCATGGATTTGATCCATCATTAAAGTGCATTGGACACTGATCGCCTGAAAATCAAACAATTATCTAATTTACAAGATCCTAAATTTCTAAGTTTACATTATTAATTAAAATTAACCTACTTACTAAATAGTGTCTATTTTTTTAAATATGTGTTTCTTTTGAGTACAATATGGGATCTTAAATTATTTTATTCTCTTTGTAATGACAGTGTTGTCTTGTCACTTGCATATTGGGAATACCACTGCAATAGCCATGGGGAATTGAAATATACAACTAAGTTTAAATTTAAATAAGACTAAATAAAACACTTTGCGAAATTTCTACTTGAAATGACTGTTTAACTAATTCTTTTAGTAAAACCACAAGACGTAGTTTCTTCTCAGCCTATTTTATAATTCTGATTTATTATTAAATAAAACCAAGATTATTTGTATTTGTGTTTTGGTGATATATATGAGAAAAGAGAAAACTAGGAAGAAAATTATGAATTATGAAAGATTACGTGGATAGTCTAAAGTTTTCAGCCTCGCATGAAGATGGGCTATACGTATCAAAACCATTATGCTACTACAATCGTACATGCTTTGAAAAGATACCTGTAACAATTTCGGCCATTTTGGGCGCTTAATTGTTGTTTGACAGTCGTTCATATCAGTCAATGTCAGTGCTTTTGTAAAAATGAAAAATCAAATACCGTGCTGTAATTAAGTATTTGCATAGAATTAGACGCCATCATTTGCCACCGTGAAAATGTGGGCAGCTGAATTTAAATGTAGTCATACCAGCTTGGCTGATGAGTGTTCGGGATGGCCAACGACTGCGACCTCCATTGATAACATCGAAAACGTTCACCAAATGGTACTGGACGACCGTAGAATTACAGTTAGAGAGATAGCAGAGATTGTCATATATTGACTGAAGAATTGGGCATGAGAAAGCTGTCCGCTTATTGGATCCTGCGGTTGGTTATCTTGAACCAAAAAATTCATTAGAATGAACATTTCCAAAGCCCTGCTTAAGCGGTTTCAGCGAAACGGGCCGGATTTTTTGCGTCGATTTATCACTGTCAATGAAAATTAGGTCTACCATACATTCCTGAGACGAAGGAACAGTTAAAACAGTGGACTGTGAAGGGTAAACTAGCTCCAAAAAAGGCGGGAAGGTGATGGCGACTGTTTTTTGGGATAGTCAGGGAATTTTGTTCATCTATTACCTAAAAAAGTGAAAACAATAACGGGAGTACTACGCATCGTTATTAGACCAGTTGAAGGCAGCAATTGCTGAAAAGCGGCCCCATTTGGAACAGACAATAGTGCTCTTCCATCAAGAAAACGCACTGGCTCACACTTTGGCAATTGTCATGGTCAAAATTCACGAATTTGCAGTTTGAATTGATTAACCACCCAGATCTGGCTACAGTGACTACTATTTCCTGTTTCCTAAGCTCATAATTTGGTTCAGTGGACAGAGATTTTCATCAAATGAGGAGGTCATCATAACCGTAGACGCATAATTTGCAAAGGAAGACGCCAACTACTATTTGAACGTGTTAAAGAGGTTGAAACATCGCTGGAAAAAGGACGCTACGTTGAAAAATAAAATTGAATTTGACAGAAAAAATACCTGTTTCTGTGTTAGGCTCAAAATTTTTCAACATGCCCACGTAACTTTAAAAACTCGTATTTTTTTTATCATGCCGACTATAAAATTGTTTTCTAAATATATTTAAGGCAAATTTTGCACTAATATAGATCTAATACCTATTCGTTTCTATCCATCCTTTCTTCAGTTTTCCTAAATTTCTTTTTTCTTGCAGTTTGTACTGTAACACTGTTTTAGAATCATTCCTTCATCCATTCGTCTTTTATCCATTTCTCCCTATATTATATTATTCTGTGTTCAGTCTTTCTTTCTAAAATTTTACTTCTGCTGTGTGAATCTTTGGTTTTTTATGTTGTGGTCCAGATTTCGCTACTATGTAGCATTATAGTTGTAATTATTGTTTTGAATTATTTAAATTGTTTTTGTTTTGTTTCTCGAAAAGAACACATGCAGTTGTCACCCTTAAATTTGCATTTTTATCAGCAACGAACATAAAAACACCAATAAATTGTTTCATAGTTGCTATGATGATACTATTAGAAAAATGTTGTACATTTTGAATAAAGGAAATATGTTTATTTCGTTCAGAAATAAATAAAAGCAAATAATATAATAATATCATAGAATGGTTAGAAAAAACACAAAAATAAAAGAAAAAAACAAATAAGAAAATTGCTAAACAGGAGAAGAGGCTTAATAACATCAAAAAAGAACATTAAAAAAACTTAATAATACATCGATTTAAAATTTCAAGTTTCTTTTATGTGAAAAAACTAGAGATTTGGCATCATTAAGGAAAATAAACTAAAAAAAACGTAAATACCTAATCCTGGAAAATAAAAAATTACTAAAATGATCAAAACTTACAATAGATGTATCTATCAAAAACAACACCCTAAGCAATATCATTGCGTCAGAGATCTGGAAGTTCAAGTTCATACCAAAACAGATAAGATAAACCTATAATATGACAATCACAGATAGCAGAAGACATCACTAAGATGCTGACACAAACTATGACTACAGGTATTAAGGAAAAAACAAAAATATTTTAAACAACTTGGGATCAGTCAGAGATGTTTACAAACTAATAAAAAAAGGGGAAAAGCTGATTCATAAAATAGAAGATTCTAACCAAAACAACAAACTAGTGCATAACAGTCAAGAAATTACACAGGTGGCAATAAAATTTAGTAACAATTATATAACACGAAATAAAACAGAAGTGGTGAAGAGTTGATAATAATAATAATAATAATGGTAAGGCTCTACGCCCCGCGTGGGAGCACGGCCTGCGAACTGAGAGGTTAAGGCTCTCATACGTTCGCTCTCTCTGCCCGGTCGTTGCGCACCATCTCTGATGCAGGGCGATGTGGCAAGCACCGCGCCTAACACGACCGCCATTATTACCCCTTGTTCGAATGAACACAGGTACTCAATTATTTTTTGTGACTGAGTAGGCCACCCGCCAGGCATCAGAGAGCACCAGGAATTGAACCCGGGTCCGTCAGCATCGCAGCCCGTTCCTCAACCACGGGACCACGCTGGCACACGAAGAGTTAATACCTATAAAAAAATAAAGATAAAATTGATCTAATCCAAACAACAGAAAGAAGGAAAGCCATAGTATGCTCAAAACGTGCGAGATCACCAAGGGATGATGAGATCACTTATGAAATGCTGAAAGACAGATTAGAAGAAATATATATATATATATCCCTGAACTTTCTACTTTTAATAATGTTTTTTGCTGATTTCTTGCTGAATTTAACTTCATTTAAATATTTTCCAACAGTTTTTAGCAGAGAACTAGCGATTCACCTATTTTTAAGGGTGAACTAGATAAGAAAACATTCATTCCCTGTATTGGTATATTGTTTTTACCTTTATCACATTAATAATATATTGCATCCAACATCTTTTATTTAGCAGAGTTGATGCTCTTATTGCCTCATCTATTGACTAGACACATCACTTCTCAAATTTAAAGTACTCATAAATGATGACATGTGAAACAGATAATTATAAATTTAAAATAAAAAATTCTTTAGTGTCATGTAAAAAATTTTAAACTTACGTTCTCGTTCATATTCTTGTAGTTCTAGATGAATAGCAGCACCTTCAGTATAATTTGAAGAGTAAACATCCTGATTCAGGTCGCAGAAAGCCCCAATAGCTGAAACATTAATATGAGTAAGTGGATAAGTAATATGAAATGTGTTTACCTTGCGACATTAATATTCTGTTCAAATCAGCTCTTTGATAAATCCAACATCTGTACTTAGAGAAAGGGTCCAGCTCATCGTATGTGATCAAGTAAGATTTAATATTTTCCTTCCAATATCCGATGCATTTCATTTTGTAGTCAGGATCACCTACATAAATGAATATAAATAATTTGTTTTATTTAATGCAGCACAATATATATTTCCCGCACTGTAAATGTCAACAGGACGTCCAAGATGGTCGACTGATAAGCAGTAAGTCTCATCAATGGCAATCTCGTTCTGATCAGTGTCACAGACAGAAAAATCAGATATGTTCTGCTTGCAGTAGATGTTTGGGCGTGGACTTAGAGTAACACCTCCCAAGATCCTAAAAATAGTTTGCAGTAATATTCCGTTTCATTTAATTATCCAACAGCCATACCTAGTTTCAAAAAGAATATCTCCTTTTTGAGTAAAGTTGAATTTTCCAGCAACTGGACATTTAATAGCTACCGGATTTTTGCGCAGATATAGGTCATATTTCCACTTCACTTGGTTTGGAAACTGCACCCATGAACACACTGTATGAAAATTGTCTGTGATGACCGCTATACCTTTACGATAGCGAATGATGTTGTGGTGTTGGGGGACAAAGTCAAAGCACACGTAATCTTTTTGGCTGTAAGTAAAATTTATAAAATGATAATGTATTTAGTGAATGTAAGACTTAAAATCTAATACAGAGCAAAATTTTGATTTAGTTTTACTCAGGTCTATAAAAAACAAGAAAATTCAAGAAACCAGTGTGAAGAAGAAGGGGTGTCAAAACACAGTATTTTATATAACTCAGCGCAAAAGAAATTTCCATACTCTATAGAAACGTTAACATGGAGTATGACGTCCTCTGACAGAAATACTTACCATACAACAATATGTCATACTATAGATGAGAATATGCTGTTTTTGAAAATTAATGATCCACTCTTGTAACAATAGCTTTTGAAATGAATGAGAAAGGAGATGTTATCCTGTAATGTGGTTGCTCAGCACATTTTAAGTGTGTCAAAAAGAGTTTGTCTATGTACATACACACATATTGATTACCATGTATCTGCCAGATGTACAATAAATCATTGTGCAACTTATTACCTCAGTTGTTGGCTTCCCTAAAATTTTATACCTAGGAAGGTCCTGTAAGATCTTTGCTAAGGTTGCTTGCTGTGCTGTGCAATTATCTTATAACACTTTTAACTTTAAATATTGACTTTGTGTAGGTTTTGTATTCCATAGACGCCTATCACTATATCTTCAGGTAATATTTCTAGTTTCCACCACAGCCTTACAGTAATACTTTGTGGAACTTGAAGCTCCTGGTTTATTGCTCATTGGGCGACATCAAATTCAAATCAGCCAATGGTCTAATCTCAGGGTGTTATTAACATGAGCACAAAAGCAAAGATAATGAATTTATAACAACGCTCTTCAAATTCCTGGACAATTGTGATTATGGTTCTATTTTTCTAACAACTTTTGTACTATTAGTACCATCACATGTTTCCAGAAATTGTCAAGTGTGGTAGGTTACTATGTAAGACACCTATCTTCAATTGTTTCTAGGCAAGATATAATTTGAACAATTTTCTCTTGCCACTTCCCTTCTATTCTTAATTTATTGAATTGATTGAACTGCTTTCAGTAACCTTAAAATGCTGTAACTTATGATAACACAATTGTACATTTAAGTTCTTATTATTTGATACAAAGAAATATGTACAAACACAGCCTCAGCACCCATCAAAGTAAATACCTTGGGATCGCAAACACTTCTACCATCATTTCCATTGTTCAAAAAATTCTTAAAGTTCTATGTCGGAATCTCATTTTATTGACCTGAATCTTATCAATGGTCTGTAATTTCTTACCTTTCAAAGGTGAATTAAATTTTGGGAATAGCCACAAGTCGTACAGAAGACGACACAGTTGGACTGTAGGATTCTAGATCCAACTTAGTTTCTAGTTTTTTGACCGCCAGTTGCTAATTTCTGTTAATTGTAGCCTACAAATGTTCAACATTTTTTGGCACTGATATATAGTTTATACGATGTCTTTATTCACGCTGTACTTATGTTGTTTTTGAAAGTCTTTTAAATCATTCGAGTAATTTGATGCAGTATTGCTGCTCTATTGCTCAATCATTGTAAATGGGAAATTCGCACATTACTAGCGCCCATCTCTCAACTGACCTTGTCAGTGAAACCATGTGTATTATATTAATATTGGCTCGAATTTTTCTGGTGTAACAAACATAGATCACGATGATTTTTTGATCTCAGATACAATAAAAACCCTTTAACATGGCTACTGCTGGTTCTCTCTCAAATTGATCTTTTCTAGAAGTTGATTGCTTTAGAGAAAACAAAATTAAAAATTCAAAAATAATGATAAAATGCAAATTGATAATACATATTTTATTACATTAAATGCAGTGATTATTTAGTCCTCTTGGATTATAGAATATAAGTATAAAAAAAAAATAAAATGATGCATTTAGTACATCGAGTTAGTAACAATTTTAAAAATCTTGTGTTAAACATTTGTACTGATCAGGTCGACTAAAGAATAAACCTGCAAAGCTTGCAACGCATAGCGAAGTGGCGAACCAGTCTCCCAAATTTGAGAACCCTCTAGTCTAGCTGACCTTTGACCAATCCAGTTTCAAAATCACTAGCAAAAACAAGTCTTTTTGGTCACCTGTCGATTGGTGAAAACAGAATTTGGAAATTCCCAGCAGTTCTCGAGTTATTGCTTGGACGGACGGACGGACGGATAACATGAAGTTAGTAAGTGACTCCGCTTCGCTTCGCCACTTAATAAACATAAAGAACTAATAGTTTTAAGGAAAAAAAAATTAAAAGTCAGCCCACAAACTTCAATGCTTTTTATTGAACACTCAAAGAAAAAAAGCAGTACAAGCAGAAACTATAAGAAGTAAAATTAAATTAAACATTTAGCATACGCCACATTATATTTAAATCACTTGAATAGTATTTCAAAAATTTTAAGACAAGAATTAAAAACAAATAGAACATATCAAAACTATGCGAGGGAATTACAGAAAGAACATTCCAGAAGTTCAAGAGAAATATTGGAAGAAAATCTACATATTGCTCGATTCGAGGAGACGGCTTATAGTTTACAAAAAAATTACAGTGCTTGGAGATTGCTGGCCATCAGTCAAAAACAGCAATTTGATCCATAAATTAAAACGTCAAGAAATGGGGCTTTTATGGGAAGAAATCAGCAAACCAGATCTAGTGATAAGAGATTATTAGCTATAATTCACCAAATTGGAAAATTGGATCCTAAAAACGGCCTTGGTGAACGTTGAAGGCAGTATATTAAGGTGCCAATTGTTAGTGTCATGAAGCATAGTTGAAAGTCCTATATCATTTATATTATGAGGCATCAGGGGACTATTTACAGAGTCGTCAAGGTAAATCCAATTTTTTAGGTTGTATTGCAGAAAAACCGAAATGTCGTCTTATGCGCATGCGGAATTCTCTATTAGATAACACAAGTTAGCATCACATAATCAAAATGAGCCGAGAATGTGACCGCAGAACTACTGAATCAGACAGAAGTGATAGCGTGATTTGGCTACAAAAAATTCAAGTTTACGACGTAGCCAAAAAGTACAGGGAATTTGACCACCAGGAGAACTTATAGCAAGCGATCTGATCACAAGACAAGTAATTAATTTGTCCGCAAATTGAAAGAAGATCAGGATCCTGCGCAAAGCATGACTGACCTGGCAAAACAAATGGGCATAGAAAAGTCAACGTCAATCTACCAGTGCACCTACACCTGCACAACTCTTTCATCCTGAGGAGTAGTCAACTATTGACTAAGAAAAACAAGATGGACAGGAAGTTAAAGACCCAAGTACTGCTGAACGATATCAAGCACGACACCGTTGGCTTCATGAGATTCTTTTTGGACAAAAAGAACTTTATCGAGAGCGAAAAGGTGAATTGCCAAAATGACTTTTCAATCTGCCAAGATGTATCTATTATGGTGCTGGAGTTTGTGAGCAGCAAAGGGGATGTCATGACGCTCCACTTCTTAGAGGAAGGTCTGAACTTGACTGCTGGGGGGGAGTACATGATCTAGCAAGACTCTACTCGAGCCTACAAAGCAAGGAAGACCCAAACATGACTGTACAACAATTATTATTATCAATGTTTGGTCCCCCGACTTGTGGTCACCCTCCAGACTGCATTCCCCTTGACTATTACGTGTGTTGCGTGGTCGAAGCAAAAATCAATGGGGCATCATAATACCAAAGGTAGCTTAAGGGCGTCCATCATGAATAATAATGACACATATGAACAAGGGCGAAGTTTTGTTGAGCTGCAGCAGGTTTAAACCCCAGCTTGAGAAGGTCGTGGCTGCTGATGGTGGCTACATTGAATAATATGATTCTCAGTACTGTTTACCTCTATATAATTTATTTTCAGGTTGGTTATAAGAAACGCCACTTTTATTTTCCTAAACTATTAAAAATCCTGTAATTATCTATCTGGAATTTTCAATATTTGGGAATAGCCATTTTAATCCTTATATTGTCCTAAAAAAATTATATAATTTCTTTTTCTCCAAATGGAGTTTCATCATTACATATGGCTAAACATTTTATCCTTTGTATGATATGCAGTTATATGTCACACACTGGAGCTTGAAGAGTAGATTTTAAATATATGTATAAAAATTTACAAATTAATTTGATATTTAACATAAATCTATTTGCAGACGAAAAAAATTTCATAATGTACATGGTTAAACTTCTTACTATTTGTTTATGCCGCATGCGGCTATACATCAATCTATACAGCTTAAAGAATAAATTTTACGAAAATCTGTTCCCAAGCTAGAAAAGTATTATGTTGATTAAGCTTTTTAATCTGTGTTCATAGAAGATAAAGTCATACATTAATTAACGCAACATAATAAATATTTTAAATATACAAAAAATGTTATAATTAATTTGGGTCAAGAGTCACATCATAATAAATTCAAACACTACACATTTTACATTTTGTTCATATGAAATCAAATTATATCAATTAATGCAACTGGAAAAGTACATTTTAAATATATAAATTTTCATAATTAACTTGGATTTGATAGGACAAATTGTAATAACTTTAAAAATGCATATACAAACTATTTTTTAGTTGTAAAAAAGAAGTGGTAAGCAACAACCGATCGCAGGCCATTTTAATTATATGCAAAATATTGAAAGTATGTTTTAGATATCAAATGTAATAAAAATAAATATAATAAAAAAGGTTTTTATTATATTTAAGTTCTTTGTTAAATCGAGTTATATAGTTATGATTTGGGGCATTTAAAAATGATTGGCGCTACAAATGTTTTCTTCCGTTTTTTTTTTTTATTAGTATACATTTCAATAAAGATGTTCTCTCTCAACATCTATGTACTTTACCTGCACACTGCCTCTTTCATTGCGTCAAACAGGGCATAGCTGATCAGTGTATGATCTGGAAAATATGGGGCATAAGGTAACATACTTACTTGGGACTAGGGAAAACCCCAAATATTGCTATTCTTGCATCTTATGCCAAACGCCTTGTACAGCTGCAACTGTTTGCATATCTCCACACGCTTTTGCTGAGCAGTGACAATATAAGAAACCCATTGTTCTGTAAGACAGATCCGTTGCATCCATCAGTTTATTCACATTTTAGTTTAGTCATTCAGTTTAGTCACATTTGAACTCTGATATTTAATGAAACTGTAACTTGGAGCTGCATACCCATACATGTTAACCCTAAAAAAACATGCTATCCATCATTCTCTATGATTAGTTATATAGTTTTCCATAGCACTGTATAAATAACTCGCTACTTTTCCTTTTGTGCGTTCTAAAAACGCCATTTAATGACATCACTTGGCATTATATTATATTAGCATTATATCTTCACACACGTATTGGGAGAGAATTTCATTTTGCAATACAACTGGCAGTGCCAATCATTTTCAAACCCCATAAATAGTTTCTTAAAAATGCGATAATTCAGAATATCATGGCAAGTTTCTGTTAACACTGATACAAAAAATATATAAAAAATGTAATGCAATAAGCAAAATATTATCATACTATCAGTTATAGCCAGCCCACTTGAGACGTACATAAAACTAAAAACAGCGCTTGTCTTCAGCAACTTCAATATGCGAAGTACATAATAGTTTTCATAACAGCAAGTGTATAAATGCAGTGTAGATATTAGGAACCAAAACACCAAAAGGTAATAGTTATACGATAAAGAATGTAAGGAAGCTGTTGAGAAAAGAAGACAAGCAAGACTCAGACTACTCCAAAGCTATTCAACTGAACTGGAAGATTGCTAGGAAAAAAAAACAAGAAATTTTGCACATAATGTATGTTGGCGAAAGAAGCAAGAACAGCAAAGGAAAGATAGAGAAAATAGAAGAATCACACAATAAATAAAATGTAAGGAAGTTCTAAAAAAATTTTAGACAAAAAAACAAAGTTCCAAAGTTCAACCAAAGGGAATAAGAAATAAAAAAGAAAACTTGTATTGCAAGAAATGAAATTTTAGAATCATAGGCAGAATATTTAAAAGAAATTTTAACAGGAGAATTTAAAAATGTAGGCTAGCCAAATAAAAAATTGTATACAAATAAAAAGAACCAGAAAGCCTACAGAAGAAGTGCAAGATGTCATCTAAAAAATAAAAAGCGGCAAAAGTTCACCATCAGATGAAATGAGGTAGAATTCATAAAAAATGCAGGGAAGGAATTAATAGGAAGATCGTACAAGCTTATCCTGGAAATATGGTCTGAAACAAGGAGACCCCCTATCCTCAATACTCTCTAATACAGTATTAGGTACTAACAAAAGCCATAATTTAAGCCCCGAGAGAGGTTTCTAAAATAATTACAATTCCTGTACTTAAATGGCAAAAATGGCCATATTCAGCGGTTTTTAATTTTTTTGTTAAATAATTTGTTGACCGATTTTAATGATCCGAGGTCTTTTTAGCACTACAACGTAGTATTTTTTGTTTTCTTGAAAATTTTTTTTGACACTTAAAAATCTGAAAAACCTATTTTCGGCGCTTTCATGAATTTTTTCACCAAGTTGCACATAAAATTTGCTTTCCAAAACATGTACATATGATTTTTACTATTTTTCTCCTAATTATCACGTTGAGAAAATGGACTGAAAACTTTTTCGAAAAAATGCATACTTTTTTGCTATCTGATCTGGACTAAATAACATGATGCAGTATATGTACTCATAGCATATTGGTTCACCTTTGGCAGCAACCATAGCCTACACTCATCTAACAAAATTTTCAACCAGATTTTGATAAAAGTTCATAGAAATTGGTTTTCATTCCTCCATGAGAGCTGCCTAGCACTTAATCTGTTTTTCAAATCTTCTTTGTGAAGGCCAATACAGTTTTTTAACACTCACCACTTTAAACCATAACACTTGTCTATGTGAACAGAACAGTTATCCTGTTGGTATGGGAGTTGTTAGAGTTGGAAGCACAGAACTGTCAAGAGAACATCAAAATACATCTTAGCATTTATCTTTCAGCTAAGAAACCCGGACCGAACCATAAAAAACAGCCCAAAAATTATTATGTCTCCACCACCAAACTTGACTGCAGGTACAATACATTCAGATAAGAAGCATTTTTCTGGCATCTGTTAAACTCAGATGTGTTCACTGGACTGCTATATCACAGCAAAACTCATCACTTCACAGAATTTGTTTCCTTGTTCCACAATTCGATGGCAGTGAGCTTTGCACCATTGCAAGTGATATTTGGCATTAACTGTGCTTATGGGCAACTGCATGGATGTGAAAATCCGTTTTCAGCTACATCACTGGAAGCACTCAAAATCATTGAAGAGATCATTACCTTCTTCAAAGTTCAACAACTACGATCATCAATTTTATACAACCTATCACTTCATTTCATGGCCGTTTAACATAAGTTACATTTCCTTTTTATAATGCCATCATTTATAATTAATTTAAGCACCTGCCGCAAAGAAAACTGTTTTGTTGCAACAATGGGACCCAATGATTATGTCAAGTTTAAAATTACTCATCACTGTTGCCTTACTCATTATCTGCCTAATACCTGTGTAAGATCTATATATACTACTCTATCAGAACTTTTACTTTGTTCAGTATGCTAACAGTCAGATTCCGTTTTACAGATGACTGCCCGGATTTTTGACCATATAGTGTATCTTTATCTATCACTTGACAGTGATGGATAAAATATCAAAAATTATGAAGATGTACATATAAGATCATCCACAATGTATTCTAATTTTAGAATGTTCTTGAAGTGGGTGCTACCAATTGGGAGAAAAATAAATTGTGATGAAGAGATGCCACAGATAACCCTATAAATTGATAGAGAAATCCATAAATGTTGTGAACACCTAATTGCTATGGATATCATAAATTGCATTTTGTTGATCATTGCTACTTTCATATTCTTTGTCTTCAATAAATCCTGTATACTATTTCTGTTGTTCTATTTTCAACTTAGTATGTTCATATCATTTTCATTTGCCATATTTTAGAATTTTTAACACTACTTGGTCACAGAATGTTATTAAAGTTAATTTTTTTATCAATAAAATTAACAGAAAACTTTGTTGTAAATTCAGAGGTTTTGGATTATTTGAATGTAAAATATTTGAAGAAAACAAAACATTTTTCAGAAATCCGTTTCTAGAATTTTGAAAGGCACATTAGTAAAGATATTACTTAAAAGAATAAATTTCCAACTTATGAGTATAAATGCGTTTCATTATTTACCCAAGTAAAGTAGATAAACACATAATAATGGTATGGCTCTAACATCCCGCGTGGGAGCACGGCCTGCAAACTGAGAGATTAAGGCTCTCATATGCTTGCTCAATGTGCCCAGTCGTCGCGCACCATCTCTGGTGCGGGGTAATGTGGCAAGCATCGGGCCTTGGACGACTGCCATTATTATCCCTTGTTCGAGTGAAGACAGGTACTCAATTATTTTTAGTGACTGAGTAGGCCACCCCCGCCAAACTTCAAAGAGCACTGGGAATTGAACCTGGGTTCGTCCTCATCGCAGTTTGCGCCTCAACCACTGGACCACTCTGGCAGATAAACACATATATACTCAATAATAAAAAATGCAACCCATTTTTTAAAATATTCTCATTATCGTGGGGATGATTTGATTTGATCTCTTAAAAGGGTCATCCCACTTTTTCATCATGTCCTGCTAAGCTCCACTTCAGGGATTTGCGTCTCTTCACTGTATTGTCCACCTGGCATTTTCCCCATATCTCTTCTAACCATATCCACTAGCTTGATATTCAATATTTCTCTTTTCAGCCTATACTAAGTTGTTTTTAACTTTTGATATTGTCAATTATTCACATATTATGTTTTAACTACACACATTGAGGTTGGAAACACACATATTGAATACTTTTTTTATATCGGTTCATTTTATTTTTAATGATCAACATTTCTTTCATGTAAAAGTAATCCTTTGTATTTCCTTCTTCGGTTTGTTCTATAATGCACTAGTTTGAGCTAAATATGTAATTTCCTGTACATAATACAATTTTTCTTCCTTAAGCTCAATTTCTTTTGCCTCTCTGCTTAATAACAATTTTGTTTGTTGGAGAGAGATAAAGTAAATAAAAACATAAAACAGAAAAATTGGAGCAACAGATAGTACACAATATATGTATACAATGAATAATAAAAAGGTAGTTACAACATATAGTTTTAGTTAGCACTTCCCAGAAGTTTAGTCAACAATAAAGTAGAAGATCAATTATGCAAATCTTACACCATTAATAACAAAAATAAGAATAAAACAAAAATTCTAATACATTAAATATTATATTAATGAATGTAAAAACCTTAAAATCAAATGAAAAATGTAGAACTAGAGCAAGCAGCAAGAAAAATAAACTTTGATATAATAAGACTAACATAAATCGAAAGAGAAGTAGAGGCAACTGTCGAAAAACTAAATGGAATGCTATACAATAGCAGAATAAGAGAAGGTTTATATGGGAATAAGATAGCTTTTACATTACTAATAGATTGAAAAACTACACAAAAAATAAAAGCCTACTTGGACAGGGTAGCAGTATTAAAGACAGGATTGTACCGATTAAGGATATAGATAAATTCTATAAACTTGGATAAAGTTTTAGAGGAAGCAAGGTCTGAGTCAAAACAAGTTATGATTACAGGAGATCTTAACAGTAAGTTAGAGGTACTTAAAGAAGAGGACAGAAACGCAATAGGACAGTTTAGAAAAGATAAGACTACCATAGCACAAACATGTTAATTATGAATACATTTCTTAAAGCAAGAACAGGAAAGAGATGGACATGGAGATCTTCAAACAGACAGTATAGAAACAAAATAGATATATAATAACCAATAAAAGAGAACTGATAGCTAGTGTAAAAATGTATAATCAGTTCAAAATGAGTTCAGATTACAAACTGGTCATGGTAACGGTCC
This sequence comes from Sinelater perroti, assembly GCA_036346155.1. Taxonomy (NCBI): domain Eukaryota; kingdom Metazoa; phylum Arthropoda; class Insecta; order Coleoptera; family Elateridae; genus Sinelater; species Sinelater perroti. The sequence goes on from JARFIY010000265.1 coordinate 16,429,211, forward strand.
TAATGAAATCAGAAAGACTAGAGATGATTAAAAAGAATGATAGTAAGTAAGGAGCCCTCAGATGGAATGAGATCAAACTTAACCCTCTGTTACCCACATCTGGTCTCTCATACTGACAGTATCAATTTTTCAAAACTGCGGTCAATTCCAATTGCATACGAATGGGTGCAGTTTAGTCTCTTTTTATATTCGCATCTTCTTTCTTAGTGTAAGTTTGATGGTAACGAGTGCATTTATTTGGAGCATTTTAAGATTTTCGATGCTGGAGACCAACACGGGATGACAGAACTGTTGCATTAATACATTTGAATTAATGACTGCAATCCTAAAACAAATAATACAGGGAGAAAATTTCAGCGGATTTTGGCAGGGAACATAAATGATCCACATTACGAATAAAGGCAATGGAATTGGTAAAACTGAAAATGAAGTTCCTAAAAACAAGGTTGGTCGTTGCTTCTATTAAAAAATAAAAAACCGTGCTACCATTACAGAGAGTGTAAGAATATGCCTAAAATATGATACAGCTTCACGAGCAACACAGGTAGAGCTGTTACAATGTTTCATGCAGATCATATATATTATAGCACTACAGGTCTTGTAGGACTTTGGCTTGGTGTATGATTTTTGCCATTTCTTTCTGTCTTGCTTTTTCTTTCCATCTCGTGACTTTCAGTTGTCAGTCCCTTTCAACTTCATTCATCCATGTTGACCTTGGTCTTCCTCTACTTCTGGATCCACCTAATTCGCTTTCGAGAACTTTTTTTGGAAGGCGTTCTTCAGACATCCTCATCACATATCCTATCCATCTCAGTCTCTTGATTTTTATTTCTCCTATTAGGTCCGGTTTGGCATACAATTCTCTTATTTCTCGATTTGTTCTTCTTTCCCATGCGTCTTCTGCTTGCTTTTCTCCGTAGATTTTTCTTAATACTTTCCTTTCCCACACTCCTAGCCTCTGTTGATTTCACTCCCGTATAAAACTATTGGTCTTATTATGGTTTTATAAATTCGTACTTTTAACCTTCTCGACACTACTTTACTTTTAAGTATTTCATTTAGCGCAAACACTTGTTTCCAGTCATTATTCTTGCTTATATCTCATTCGCTACTGTTGGTGTTTTTGTGACAATTGTTCCTAGATAGGCAAAATTTGCTGCTTCTTCAAATTTATACATTTTTTCGCCTGTCCTTAATTCAAACAACTTATTTGTTTCAAAATCGTCGTTACTCTATCTCATATGTTTCGTCTTCCGTTCATTTATTCTCAGACCCATTCCTTGAGCTGCTTTCTCCAAGAGCCTTACCACCTCCTCCAGTTCTGCTCTACTTCTTGTTAGCAGAGCAATGTCGTCTGTAAATGCTAAACATTGGTGTCTTTTATAATATACTAAGCCTGATCAATGTATGCCACTTTCTCTAATAACCCTTTTTAGTGCTATATTAAATAGAATAGCGGAAAGTGGGTCTCCTTGCCTTAGTCGCATTTTAACTTTAAATCTCCTTCAACTTTTACTCTGTTTTCCATTTTCGTTAATGTCATTTTTACAAGTCTATTATTTTCAATGGTATGCATATTTCAGTCATTGCCTGCCACAGTTGATTTTGGTTAATACTGTCATACACTTGTTGGAAGTCTATAAATAACACGTGTGCTTAATTTATGCTCGTAACTTTTGGTTTGTATTTTTCTCAGTATAAAGAGTTGGTCTGTTACTGATCTTCCTTTTCAGAATCCGCATTGGTACTCTCCCAAGGTTTGTTCTACTCTATTTACGATTCTGCTCTTGATGCATGTGGCTAGAATTTTGTAGGCAATGTTTAAAAGTGCTATTCCTCTGTAATTTTCGCATTCGTTCTTTGCTCCTTTTTTAAATATGGGGCATATTATTGCTTCTGTCTAAGATTTCGGCATTTTTTCTTCCTTCCATGTTTGTTCTATTAGGTTGTGTATTATTCGATGTAATTCCTCTCCTCCATATTTTATTAATTCGGCCTGTATGTCATCACCTCCTGAACTTTTTATTGTTTTTCAATTCCCTTATTACAGTTATTATTTCGTCTAGTTTGGGTAGTTTCTCTTCCAAGTTATTCTCTTGATTTACATTGATAATTTCTAATTGTTCTCTATATCAGTATTGTCTTCTGAACTTTTGTTTAGTAATTCCTCAAAATACTGAGCCCATCTTTCCATTCTACCTTCATGTGATCCTATTAGATTTCCATCCTTATCCCTACAGAATTTTGTCTTTGTCTGCCATCCTCCTTTAACTCTTTTTATATCTTGATATAAATTTCTTATTTCTTTAGTTCTAAAGTCCTTTTCTATTTCTTCTATTATTTCTGCTTTGTATTCTCTCTTTTTTTCTTCGGCATAGTCTTTTACATTCTTTCCATAATTCATTGTATTTCCTTATATCTTCTTCAGATTTAGAAGCTAACATTCTTAGTCTTGCTTTCGTCCTTTCTGCTAACTTTCCCTTGCATTCTTCATTGTACCATCTCTTCATCTCCTTCCTTGTTTTCTCTTGTAGTTCCTTTGTCGCCTCTATAATTACTTTGTTTATTGATCCCCAGAGATTCTCTATATTTTGCTCTGTATTCAGATCACAGAGGGTTAAAAAAGAAATCTTAAGGAAAATTAAACATATATATAAGAATTCCCAAATGTTAGTTTAAGAAATATAAAATTCTAGGAATGATCTGAATTAAATTTCCTAAATTTAAATTATTTTTAATGACAAATGATTCCACTGTATAGGACACTGTCAACTTAGAAAGCAGTCATGTTAGAGAAATTATATCAAATTCGTTTTAAAAATATTGCACCTATAAAGGTTGGTACAAGAGGTTCTAAAGTATCATAATTTTATACTTATCCCAAAAAATATCTAAAAATGCCTCAATAAATTTCAACATTAAGATTAATTAAAAATTAAATGCGTATATTTACCAGCCATCTACAGTAAGTCTAGCCATCATGACCCTTGTATCGCGCTGCTCCCTGCAAACATAAATTGTTTTCCGATACCTCCCTTCATCAGGTACCATGTTTCAATAATGTGTGTCTCATTGATAAATATATCTGCATCAATGTTTGCTGTGTTAATCCAATCACCAGAGAAATTCTGAGGAAGACGGCAGCCAGGTTCAACTACCTCAGACTTCACTAAAACAAAATTCAATTAATGTACTGGGAAAAAATTGTGCGTTACAAATTTCTAATACATAGGCAATGTTAATGTAGCAAAATGATGCACTAATTTGTGTATAATTTACAGAAATCATAGCACATTTTAGCTATCCAAACAATCTTCACGAGTTTTCTAACACAGGAAATTGAAAATTTTTGGAAAAACCTTGATTATAAAATCATAATCTGATAGCAACTACATTAGTAAGTGTTTAATGCATTTCATAATCTAACCTGGAGTAATGCGCAACCTCTCAGGGCTCTTCTCGACAGTCTTTAAAGTATTACACTCTGCTGTAATGGACACGCCAATGTAGAGATCATCATCTCGATTCTTCAAAAAGCATCGATATTTCTCATCTTTACGCGATTCCCTTGTATTTGCCACAGCAAAATAGTGATTCTTATCCACAAACCAGTCACCTAAGCAGCTGTACTCTACCACTGTAACAAAAATATATTTTATTTTAACCGAAATCTATACTAAACAATCTCATTTGAACCTCCTTCAAAAGTTCCTGTTGTCTCTGGGCATTTTTTATAGGTTATGTTGAACTTCTGGTTTGAGATCAAGAACTGAGAGCCAGCCTGTTGGCAGGACCGAATTTGTGCATCAGGATGCTTGCATTCCCCCGTAAATTTGAATCGATTCTGGTATGCAAAGTTCCACACCCCCTCCAGCGACGACCGACAATTAACTGGCACATAATTTTCAGAAAACAGCGTTACTAGTTGCTGATCTGGGTTTAGACCACTGCATATGTAGTCAATAGTTGCACGACTGTCAGGTGCATTCACACAAGGACCTACAAGGCACGACGTTTAAAATGTTAGAACTACCTAAAACAAAGCATACTCTCGATTTTATCCAAAACGTTAACTGTCCGCACAATCAGCTTGACACAAGTGTAGCATTCTTGCTTTTGAAACACCATGGTGTAATTTACATGGTATTCTTCTTTAATCGCAAAACAGTCACCTCTGTTTCCCATGCGGGTAGCATCTAGCTCTGTTACCGTGTTCTGCCCGTTTTCCCAGGAAAACCACGATCCTCGCAGGATAACAGGAATGCTGCATCTTGCATCACAGGTGATTACTGCAATTAAGAAATTATTTGTTGGTTAATTGTTACAGGTGTTAGCAAGTATAAAAATGTTCAAATTTCATTTTGATTCGGTATACGTACCTAAAATGCTGCTAAATGTGAAAAGTAAGGCACATTTGATAAAATTACAATTTAAATTTGGCAGCAGCATTTTGTACGGTTATGGCACACCCATAAGTTCAATAACGAGCATCATTCGTTATATGGTCACAACAGGTTGACTCATATAGTCAGAATTAAGAAAGTTGATGGTTGCTTGTTGCTAATGCAGATCTAGTATAACAAACTTATTCGTGTATGTGCACCTAACTTTAATATATGAAACAAGGATAGACAATAATTAGTATGTCATTACCAAATTGCGCGTTTGAGTAACGTAGTTGTTTGAATTATGAAAATTATACAGGATGTTGAAAAAGAAATAGGTTAAAGGCACCTTTTCAGGCTGAGGATTTGGTAATTTTTTTTTATATATATGAAAAGTACTTGATAAGCTGGATACAATGATACCATTATTATGTTGGGCAGACGATAAATAAAAAAGTTATAAATAATTATTTTTTTGAATTTCGCGCCATTATTTCACATCGTCGCCAAGGCAACCGTTTAAAATTTGAATATTGCGCAACTATTTCGCGTCGTCACCTAAGACTCTTAGGCTAAGAGACCGTTAAAATTTGAATTTATTCGCATGTAGTGCCATTCATTCACATCACCCACGCAGTGAACATTACTTTGAAGAGCGTCAATCTTGTTTTACGTATATTCTTTGGGTTTTTTTTTGGTAAGTATTAATTTATTTAATTATGTTCATTGTATTTATTGATATTGTTTAAGCAGATAATGACTGCAAGGCCGGTCTGGAACGTCAGGCGGCTGCCGAGAAACTCCGCTGAAGGGCGTCAATGGGCATACGACGAGAGGCTCGTGCCGATGCAGAGGATTTGGAAAAGAAAAAACCACAGACCCGTGTGTCTTCTACGAGCAAGACACGTTTGGTCGTTTACGGTGCTTGCGATGCCGGAAAGAGAAGGGTCGCACTCACCAGTGGGCTGCTACAGCCGGCACGTGGTTCTAGGTCGTTAAGCTGCCCCCCGATCAAATCGCATTTATTATGTATGGCTTTTCGGAGAACTGGCTAAATGATCAGCAATTTAGGTTAAGCACAGTAATGTTTTGTCTGAAAATGTAATTGTTTGTCTGAAATTCTAATTTTTTTTTGTCTGAAAATGTAATTTTTTAGGAAATTTTTGAAATAAAAAATCATGCATTTAATGTAAATATTTTCATTCTCTACCATTTGTAAATGCTATCACAGCAATCTCAAGTTATTGTCATAAAATAACATACTTTTACAGCAACAAGCGAATAGATAAACAACGAAATTTTGTGAACAAATACCAGATACTGATAACCTGTGGCAAATTATTAATTCGGCAATTAAAAATTAATAGATGTAGAAAAAACCAAAGCAAATGTTCACAGTCGACGAGAAAAAAGGGCACTCGCCATAGGACCCATATGAAACAATGGTGCTACATGCGAATAAATTCAAATTTTAACTGTCGCTTAGGTGACGACGCGAAATAGTTGCGCCACATTTAAATTTTAAACGGTTGCCTTGGTGACGATATGAAATAATGGCGCGAAATTCAAAAAAAATAATTATTTATAACTTTTTTATTTATCGTTTGCCCAAAATAATAATGTATCATTGTATCCAGCTTATTAAGTACTTTTCACATATATAAAAAAAAATTACCAAATCGTGTTGATAATAAGTAAATGACAGCCATTTTTTTATATCAACTCTGTCAAAACAGCCTGACGCTTCTCAATTTCTTGACTTTGATATTTTTTGATAAAGATGTTGATATAATTAGTATTGTGTTGTAGTTCAATTCCTGCAACAATTTATTAAAATAAACATTTAAATTAACATTAACACGTTTTTTATATAAATTTGAAAATGCATATGTGCCTTTTACGTACGGTCATGCTAATGGCAATGCTTATGAAGTGGTTTCAGGTAAAGCTATTTGTAAAACGTTTATAAAATATCATATGCTTGCATTAGGTTTGGGCCTGAAGTACGAAAACAAATTTTAACAAGAGAGAAAAATCGCAAAATCAGTGTTAGGGTAATTTCGGTTTAAATGAGTATCTATACGTATCTATTTTGGAAAACTATCCACGAGTAGATGCATGTATAGTTTTTGCTTGTAAATTTGTTTAGTTCTTTTTTTTTAGTAGGCGTATGTGTAGACTAGAAAATCCAGCCAGCTACGATTGGCTGCTATAGAGAATGCAAGTGTTACGAACTTTTTGTAGCAAGCGTTACTATTCTGCAGCTATTTCTTCCGATCTTCTTTGAGAACTTCGCAGTCGCCTTGCTTGGTTTTCTACTTCAACTTCCTCTGGAGTTCTGTCGGCATATATACGTCGCCTCGCTTCATTTATTGCTGCCATTTCATCCGCAGTCTGTTCACTTCTTCGTTTTCTCATGTAATTTCTCTGGTGCTCGGTTGTTTCTTCCCGTTCCATACCAAATAATGCTTATTTGCAAAAAAAGAACAGAAAAACTAAAACAATAGGATAAATAATTTAATTTTAATTGGAGTTTTTAAAATTGCACTGTGCTTTTAGGGGGGAGACCTAATTAGAATTCGAAATTTGCACTTTTTTTTTGTTTTTACAGAATCATGTTCCTTGAGGTCTCAGGAACACGCCCCTAAATTTTTATCACGTTAGCCAAAATCTTTCTATCTCAAAATCCGTTTTATATAGCGCATCTCCGATCTCGAGGGCAAACGCGCGCCATGTATAAATCCGAAGCCCGCTGACTGCTCCGCCTCTCTCTTTCTCTATTGTGCTCGGAATTTCTTCTTTTATTGAGATGAGGCACGTATATCGGTAGTTTATAGACAGAAAAGCCGTTATGCTTTTATATTTATGCCCTCCACGCAGCTAAGAATCTGTATAGGTCTCGAAAATTTCCGATGACATATTCTCAGGGTGCTCGTCAGTACACGTGCCTTTATTTCCAAAACGACCGAATGAAACAAATATCAGAGCAGGCAGGTCACGAAAACGTCGTTATTGGTCGCGGAAAAGTGAATCAAGTGAAGTCAGCGAGGATGTCGGAGAAGCGGCAAACACAAGTGCATGTGCCCGAAATTTCACCAGTCAGGTACAAGATAAGCCGATCTACGAATCCAAGAATACTTCACTGTATTCGATACGTTATCGAAAATCCTAGTTTGTGCCGTGTGCCATAATCCAGTCGCATTTGACGAGAAAGATATGCGCGGTCTCGGTTTCAAAATCATGTTGACATATTCTTGTGGACGAATGGAGCTGAATTCAAGTCTAATAGTGAACACTGGTTACGAGATAAATCGCCGGGTTGTTTTAGTTGTCCTTGGGATCGGCCGAGGACTGAATTTATTCTGCAGTTTGATGGGTTGCAACAGAACAATGTCACCGTAAAGAGAGGTCTCGAGATGTCAGATGCGTATTATGCAGCGGGAATCACCCTGCAAACTACAAGGGATGCGAAATCTATAAACAGATACAAAAACAAAAATTTCCACCATTAAGATTAAAACAGCATACTCCCCCAGCCCCATTAAGGCACTTTCAACAAGCCCAACCAGGTCTGTCCTACAGCCAAGCAATGAAACAAACCTACACCCCTGAAAATTTAACACAGAGGTCAAACCCAAATCAATTAAACCTAACACAACCAACAAACGATATGCAAGACATGAAGGCCATGATGACTAGATTAATGGAGCAAATGAGGACCATGTTAAACTTGCTGACTTCATTACTCAATAAAAAAGGCTAATGGCTAAACATCTTAAACTAGCGCTATGTAATGCCAGTGGGTTGTCACAACACACTGATGAACTAAAAACATTTTTAACTAGTCACAACATCTATATAATGATGATTTCAGAAACTCATTTTACCGATCGCAGTTATTTAAAAATACCCAATTACTCATGATACTAAGCATTCACATGGAACCGCTCGTGGAGGTACCGCAATTATCATCCAAAATTCAATAAAACACCACAAAACAAGCAAATACTCTGAAGTTTTTCAATATCTCATTAGTATACTGTCCTCTAAGGCACGCTATCAAGAAGAAACATTTTCAACAGTTTTATAATACACTGGGTAATCGTTTTCTTGCAGGAGACGATTATAATGCAAAAAACACACAGTAGGGCTCCAGATTGACAACTCCAAAAAGAAGAGAGCTTATGAAGGCTATGGAAAGTAATAATTTAAATTGATTATCCACTGGTCAACCTACTTACTGGTCGACAGACACAAACAAGATACCTGACCTCATAGATTTTTGTGTAATAAAAGGCATAATATAAGCAGAATCTTACCTGGATTTATCTTCATAATAAAGATAACCACCGGCATAATAAAAAGAGAAAAACAATCATCACTAAATAATAAGCGCACTAACTTGGAGGAACTCAAACGATTAGTGGACTCCAACATAGACCTAAAGATACCTTTAAAAGACAGTAAGGACATCGAAGAAGCAGTAGAGCAGTTTAATCAGGTAGTACAATAAGCAGTCTGGAAATCAATACCATGACAAAGAAATTGTAAGACTATCCCATGATAATAAAGCAAAGAACCGCCGAAAAAGAAAAATCAGAAGACAATGGCTAAACAGAAGAACACCCGAAAATAAAAGACTCCTTAACAGAGCAACACAACAACTCAAATAACTGATAAGTAATAATAAAAACCAAGAAATACACGGCTACCTTGAATACCTAATACCAACTGAAGCTAACGACTACTCGCTGTGGAAGGCTAGAAGAAAGCTAAAACAACCAAAGGAAATACAACCACCAATCAGAACATCCCAAAACGGATGGGCCAGAAGCAACAAAAAAAAAAGGCAATAACTTTTGCTGAACATCTAACTAAAGTTTTTCAACCTAACCCGCCAGAACTCGGCCAGGATGATGACAAAGAAATCCAACAGTATTTGGAATCACCTTACCAGCTTGAATATCGTATTAAACCTTTCAAAATCAAGGAAATAGAAACGATCATTAGAACCAATCTAAACCATGAAAAAGTCCCCGGTTACGATCTGATCACCTGCAAAATATTAAAAGAACTTCCACAAAAGGGAATCAAAACATCACGCAAATATTCAATACAATTCTGCGCACTGCTCACTTTCCAGATCAATGGAAGGTTGCCTTAATGATACGTATCCCAAAACCTGGGAAGCCACTAGAAGAGCCAACATCATACAGGCCCGCCAACCTATTAGCTGTCCTCTCAAAAGTTTTTGAAAAGCTGTTATTAAAAAGATTAAAGCCATTTTTGAACAAAAATAATGTCATCCCCGATCACCAGTTTGGATTCAGACAAAAACACGTGACAACTGAACAGGTCCACAGAGTTACGAAGAAGATAAGACAGGATCTGGACCACAAATACTGCTCGCCTGCCTTTATTGATGTTACACAGGCTTTTGACAAAGTGTGGCATATTGGGCTACTGTTCAAACTACGAAAAATATATTCTCTCAACTATTTCCTTATCCTTCAATCCTGTCTGAAAAATCGTCATTTCCTTGTTAAACAGCAAGATGAACACACAAAATTGTACCCAACTACATCTGGTGTTCCTCAAGGTAGTGTCCTGGGCCCCATCTTGTACCTTATATACACCGGCGATCTTCCTACCACGCAAGGAGTACTAACAGCAACGTTTACTGACGATACTGCCAAGTAGCGTCCCAAACTCTTCAAAATATCTTGGATGAAATACAACACTGGTTATCTAAGTGGAGAATGAAAACCAATACAGCTAACGTCAGTTCATATTACGTTTACTACTAGAAAAGAAACGTGTCCACCGGTCCACCTAAACAATCGTCAACTACCACAAGTAAACGAAGTCCTAATACCTAGTGATGCATCTAGACAGAAGGCTAAATTGGCACAACTAAATATTTATTAAAAGGAAACAACTGGGTCTAAAATTGACTGGATAATAGGCAGAAAATCCAAGCTGACACTTAAAAACAAACTGTTAGTCTATAAAGCCATCCTAAAGCCTATATGGACGTACGGTATTCGACTGTGGGGAGCAGCCTAAAATTCAAACATTGAAATACTGTAACGATTCTAATCAGAAGTGCTACGCGTAATAATTGATGCCCCCTGGTACGTACAAAACAACGTTATTAGAAGTGATCTCAACATTTCCACAGTTAAGGATGAAATAAAGCAATTTAGTGTTAAATATAGTGACAGATTAAACTCACATCCAAATACACTAGCAATAGATCTTATGACCCAACCAATTAGAAATAGGAGCCTTAAACGCTTCACGCCAAACGACCTAATAGATAGGTACTGAACTATTGTAATTAAGTATATATATATATATATATATATATATATATATATATATATATATATATATATATATATATATATATATACAATATATAATAAATTAAGGATAGTTTAGTTCACTCCTGCCAACACTATTAGCAATTTTTTTATTATATAAGGGGGGATTACTAATGAGTGGTCTCCAGCATGTCAATATTTTATATGAACGCCTACACTTTTGATTATTGTATATGTTACAAATGTACAGATTTCAAAATAAACAAGAGTTAAACTAAAAAAAAGCTTGATGAGCATAAGCGCCGGTCTCAGTCGTACAGCATGCAAATATAGTGAAGCACCTATACGACGCATCGAAAGCCGTCTTCGACTCCTTTATAAGGACAGCTGTCAAGAAGAGCAAGCAGAAAATGAAAAACAGGAATTGCCGTTATTAGAGATGAGTGTTTCAGGCGAGGGATCGTGGAAAAAGCGTGGATATTGGTCTCTATGCAGCGTCACCACTCTGATCGGCACTTTTACAGGCAAAGTTATAGATATCGATGTGAAAAGTAGCTTCTGTTTGGTGCAATTTCTGGCACAAAAAACTCCGTTTTGGAAATGTTTCAGCGTTCCGAGGAACTGTTTGGAGTTCGGTATCGTTATTATATTGGAGATGGGGACTCCAAGACTTTTCTCCAAGTTTTGCGAGAATCAGAAGCGTATGGTCCCGATTTTGACGTGCAAAAAAAAGAATGCAATGGACACGTCCAAAAATGCATGGGCACTAGACTGCGCAATGCGAGGAAAATTCACAAGCTTGGAGAGAATGGCAAGTTGACGGAGGCTCTTATAAAAAAATGACCGTATATTACGGCTTGACTATCCTTAGAAACTCAAATAACGTGTCAGAAATAATGGCTACCTTCAACCATCTTATTTCAACAGAAAAAGCGCCGAAACATTAGAATTGTTCAAAAGGAGCAGACAGCTGATGCAAGTATCAGAAAGCCATGGCGATAAAAGAAGCGCATCGCACCTCCCATCACTTCAAAGCGTGCAGGAGCTTCCGATCTACACGGATTTATCACGAGATGATCTATTGGAGAGGTTTTTGGGCAGCTTTACCCCAAAATGCTAACGAAAGTTACAATTCAACGATATGGCGTCTGGCGACAAAGCATATGAATTCGAATAAACGATGGCTACGTAGCAGTGCTTCGGATCATGAATCTCATAAACATAAAAGCTGGAACGCTAGCAAGCATGTATGCGCGCAATAGAACTGAACGTCGGATAGGGCGAGAGAACAAACGAGCCTATTTATTCTCAAATGAGGGAGACATGCCAAGAGAAATCGCGATAATGACTCAGAAGGGTTCTCTTAAGATACTAGTGATGTGATTTACGGGGCAGAATCGCTGATTAGCCGGTAAGACCAATAATTCAATAGTTTTCTAGATTTTTTCTCTACCAAAACTTTAAACGCGTTTTTCTCGAAACTGCATTTTCTGACCTGTTGGCCACGATAACTAAATAAATAATGAACTGATTGCCTTCAAACTTGGTACTTCTTCCTGACACTTGTCCACACCAGTTAAGTGAAATTGTTGGTCAAAAAATAATAACAAATTGGTTTTATTTACAATAAAGGGGTCCAAAAAAGGTAATTTTTTCTTTTGCTTTCAATTTTGAAAAAAAATGTTTTTTTCATAAGGAATCACTTGACTGGTAGCTAATGATGTTTTCCCATACAGATCACTAGAACAGCCTGCAGCCTAGCCAAAGCCGAATTTTCACGGCCGCGTAATCAAACCGCACAGCCGCCGTTTTGATTTTTTCGAGAAAAAAAATCTTGTAAATGTAAAAACCTTCAATAAAACACACACATCGCCTTTTATACATAAGTAGGATGATGATAAAAAGTTACAGGATATATTATGATCGAAAATACCAAAAATTGAAATATCTGCAAAGAGTACACTTTTTTATAGATGGTAGACCTAAGAAATAAGGAAACTATGTAAGCAGAGATTAGTGTTGTCGAAATCAGCTGTTAAATATTGAGATTTTTTTATTTACAAGATATGCTTATTTACAATCTACATCTATACAGAGTATGAAGTAAATGCGTTGTAAGGTATTAGTTTGCAAGGGAAACATTCGGTAATGTTTTTCTTACTCAGTTTTTATTTCATTGCTGTAGTAAGTCCATGGGCCATATACTGCGTAGTTTTCTTGTGGGCAGAATTGGTCTATTAGGGGTTTATGCGTTGTTTTGTCTGTTGTAGGTCTCAGTCATTTTTAGTATTTCACTTGTTACAAAGGGCATTTTTAAATCATTATGAAGTATTCGGTTGCTCACGCACCATGGAGAGTTTGTAATTATTTGTATTACATTTGGTTGAACTCTTTGGATGATACTAATCGATAATTGTTTTGGACATACTTAGAGCTAGAGACCATAGGACTATCTGAGCTTCATATAGTTTTGCATAGCAATAATTGTTTGTTCAGTGAGAGCTTTGAGCCTCTACAAAGAAGCCTTTGCATTTGTCCAAATTTTATATCAAGTTGTCGTCTTTTGTATTGGGTATGCTCTCTCTTTGTGAGCCTTTGATTAAGATGAAGGCTGATATACTTTGGTTCTGTTGCTACAGGAATTCTTTTATTGTTCATCGTTACAGACGGACATACTTTACTTCTTATGATGAATGTAAATTGAACTGATTTGGCATAATTAACTTTCGTTTCTCATTTGGTGTATCGGTCTTGGGGTAGGCTAAGACAGCTTTGTATGTTTGCAGAAGCGTTTAGAGGATTATCGTTAATGGCGATTACTGCCATGTCGTCAGCAAGAGAGGCGATGTCTGTGTTGTCCGTTTTAGGTATATCTCAGCTGTGTAAATGAAGAAAAGCAGTGGTCCCAATACAGCTACCTTGGGAGACTTTGGCTTTAATAGCGCAGAAGTTAGAATGGTGGTCTGAATGTTTATCAGAAAAATCTGTTAAATAGATAAAATTTTAGGTTGAAGAAGTAGTTGTGGGATAGTGAGTTTTTTAGTTTATCAAATGCTTGAGAGATTTCAAGGCGACGTTGCAGTATTTGTAATCTTTTAGACTTCTGGAGCTTGTGTTAACGATTCTGTGGACTTGTTGGGCTGTGAAGTGGTTTTCTCGGAACCAAAATTGATGATTGGAGAGTAATATCAAGATGTCATAGTGGACATGCAGTCTTTTTAGTAAGAGTGATGGGCAATAGACTGATGGGCCTATAAGATGACGGTTCATGTGGAGCCTTTTTTGGTTTTGGCCTCATCGCTGTTTCAGCATATTTCCAGATTATAGGGTAATATGATAGGCTAAATATGCTGTTCTTAAGAGAATGCTGGCTTTCTTAGGCAGATGTTTAAATGTTTGTCCAGTGTTGCGGTCATTTACTGGGGCCTTATTTATGATTAGTAATTTGATTTTTTTTTTGCTTTCTGGTCAGTGTAGTTTGATTGGATTTTGAATACCTCAATTACATGTGAAGCAAAAGGTCTGTCTTTTCTTTCAGAACGGGCTCACTCGCCGTTTGGCTGGCGGATAGGGGGTATAAATATCTGAGGGAATTTAGTTTTTCTTGGCACCATCCACAGCGTGTGGTCATCGGCAGATAAACTGAAAACGTAGTTCTCAAAGGTATTTTTTCACGTCCCAGAGGGCTTTTTTAGTCTATAGTAGTAGATCGGCAAAGTTTTGCGATCTTTGTCAGATCCCTTTAGCTTGGCGTTTGTCAGCTACTAGTTGTCGAATATATAGTGGTAGATTTGTGGTATGTGTTGTGGTTTGTTTTGTGGAGTCGATTTCTAGGATGCTTCTTGAACTATTTCGGTCAAGTTTTGTGCTGCTTCGTCAAGATTTGCAAGGTACTTTAGGCGCAGCTTGAGGTTTACTTTTCCTAACTAGCAATGAAAGGAGCTTCAGTCGGTAATTATTGTGGTTGGTTGAGGTTGGGTTGATTTTTGAATAATTATAGTACTTATGCTATTTACAAATTGAGTGTGGTGCAACGGATAGCGAAGTGGCGAAGCAGTCTCCCAAATTTGAGAAATCGCGTTTCCGGGTTAAATGTCACGTAGCATTTCAAAGTTCTATGTTTAAATTAGTCAGTGTTCAAAGACGAGTTGAATGATATGCTACATGTCCTATGTTGCTATTTTGAAAATTTGAAGTCGTAAAGGTCACTAACGATGACCATTGACCAATCAGTTTCAAAATAACTAGCAAACAAGCCTTTTTGGTCACCTGTCGTTGGTGAAAACAGAATTTGGAAATTCCCAGCCGTTCTCGAGTTATTGCTCGGACGGGCGGACAACATGAAGTTAGTAAATGACTCCGCTTCGCTTCCCCACTTAATAATTGATCTAAAATGAACAGCACAGGGTAGCCATATATATTGTTTTGCTTTTAGTATAAATGGCATTTTTCTACATAGCATTATGCTTGTAAAAATTTCCAACTCTTCGTCTAAAATAAATATTAAATTTCGTTCTGTTTTATTTATTCGTGGGCGTAAGTGCTCCTTAATATTTGTGCTTATGTTTGTATGTTGCTGCTTGTTTAGCTTTGTTCGTTATTGTTTGCGTCTTAAGCTAACATCAACTGTAGCGTGCGTGTAGTTGGCGTGTTAAACTACAACGTTGTGTTTAACAATTGTGTGTTGATAATATGCCAGCTTGCGCGGGGGTTAATATTGATAGAAATTTGTAACTTACCTTTATTGAATTTTGTGAAATAATTGGATTATGAGTAATGTATGGTTTGTCGACAGGCTACTGCTGATCTGCAGTTTTTATGTGATTAGCAAGTAATTCTTAAAGACATTTAATAAAAAATTGTTGCGATCCAAAATATTGTTAGTTTAATGAACAATTTTTTTATAATTTATCTTACTGAATATTTTAACATATTTAACATAACATGCGCTATACATTCTTTTAGATGTGATTTTATTTTGTAGGCCTAAAAATACGATGTATTTTAAGATTAACATTTTTTATTAGCTTAGCTGCATATTTATAATCTAGTATGACAAAAGTAATAAGTAAATTTTATAATATTGCATATGTCACGAAGTACATGTAGCCATTACTATTTTTTCTAATAAAACATAAAGGTTAGTCTTGGATTATGTATCGCAGTAAGTCCTGTGGCCATTGCCGCTGTGACCTTTTTTCGACTGTTGGTTGGTTCCGAAGATATTTTACTAGGTGGTTTGCATGTTCCATTTTTGTGGTATGCCGTTGCATTATTATTTGAATTTCATTGTCTATATATTCCATTCCCAAGTCTCTTTTTTTTAAGTTTATTTGCATATTAACAATCAGAACCATTTTACATAATAAACATATAGTAAGGTCCTATGAGCTAATGAGATGACGGTAGTGACGTGAGGGGAGTCCATCCATCGATGTTATCCCGTTAGTTTCTTCTTAGATCAATGGGCCACGTTTTTTGTAGTCGTCTAGGAGGTGGATCATGTTGCAGGCTGGATGCCAGGACATTGGGATGAACTTCAAGTCGCAGGAAATGGTTGTTGCTTCTTTTAGTACATTCTTCTACTACTGTTGGCATTTCCAGGTCGGTATGCAGGGTGTCGTTGCTAACATACCAGGGAGCATTGGCTAACATTCTCAGTGTTTTGGATTGCATGCGTTGGATTATGTTTACGTTTGACTTGCAGGAGCATCCCTACAGCTCGATGCCATAGGTCCAGATAGGTTTAATTATTATTTTATAAAGTAGAATCTTATTTTCTAAAGATAGACACGATTTCCTACCAAGTGACCAGTACATTTTTTTAAGTCGTAGATCAACTTCCTTTCGTTTCTTTAATATATGTAGTTTCCACGTGAGTCTTTTGTCTAAATGAAGGCCCAGGTAGCGGGCTTCATTTGCTTGAGGAATTTCTATATTATTTAGATACACCGGCGGGCATTCCAAGCGATTTAGGGTAAAATTTACCTGGGTGCATTTGGCTTCGTTCACTTGTATTCTCCATTTGTTTAGCCAAGTTTGTAAGAGGGACAGATGATGTTGCAAGTTTAAGAAGGCTGTTTGAGGATTGGTATGATGAGAGAGAAGGACTGTATCGTCAGCGAAGGTGCTTATAGTTATAGCTACTGTTGTAGGTATGTCTGCCGTGTACAATGTATATAGAAGAGGTCCAAGAACGCTGCCTTGTGGTACTCCGGAGTTGATTGAATGAATGGCAGAATATTCTTGGCCATATTTTATCTGGAAGTGTCGATAGGATTTTATCAGTAAATAATATTCACTTGGAAGGTGTACTTTGAGTTTATATAAGAGCCCCTTATGCCATACTTTATCGAACGCCTGTTGTATATCGATAAATACTGCTGGACAGTAAGATTTAGAGTCCAGTGCTGTGTTAATCATATTTACGACGCGATGACATTGCTGAATGGTAGAGTGATACTTTCTGAACCCAAACTGGTGGTCCGGGATGCAGTTTTGCAATATATCTGTTTCATGTATTGTCCTGACTAAAAGTTTTTCTAACAGTTTAGAAACTTGGGGCAGTAAGCTTATTGGACGGTAAGATGTAATTTCCTTAACAGGTTTACCTGGTTTTGGTATGAGAATTATCTGTGCGAATTTAAGTGGTAACGGCCAATAATGGAGACGTAAGATAGAATTGAAAAGGTTCCTTAGAAACACCAGACCGCCTCTAGGTAGTTCAGCAAGCACTTTACCGAATATTAGTTCGTACCCTGGTGCTTTTTTATGGTTAAGATGTTGAATTTCTTCTTCCAGCTCTGCACAGGTGAATCTGTTGATAGGTAGTGACAGTTGCAATGGTATGTCCAAGAAGCTGTTTACTGTATCGTCAGGATCATCTGAGTAGGGCGTAAAAACATTAGCAAAGTGTCGTGCAAATAAGTCTGCCTTTTCCTGATCTGTTCTAGCCCACTCGTTATTTGTTTTTCTTAGTGGGGGATTTGTTTTTGTGGCCGTTTGTTTGTTTTGGCGATTTTCCAAATGCTATTATCTGTTCTTGATAATGTAGTTAGGTAATGGTTAAAAGTATCCTTCTTATCTTGGGTAGTTGGTTCTTTAAGGTAATTGCTAATCTATTATACACTGTTTTGTCAGCTGGATATTGTGTTCTATGCCATCTAGCTCTCACTCTTCGCTTCTGTCGAACTAATTCAAGTATGTCATTAGGAATATTTATATCTCTTTGAACGCTGTTTGTGATCGTAGGTGTGGATTTCCATGCTGCATTTTGCAGAGTAGTGATAAAGTGATCAGTAGCTTGCTCTAATTCCTGGTTAGTTTTTAAAATAATATTTGATTGTAGGGTTTCTTGAAGAACGGCTCTGTATGAGTCCCAATCTGTTTTATTGTTATAAAGTGATGGTCTTGGTGATTTTTTAATTATCGTTGTACTGATTGTAGCGATAACTGGTGTATGATCTGAAGATAAGTCAAGATTGCTGATAATATCCGTATAGTTAGAAGAAATTCCATTTGTGACAAAAAAGTCTAGCAAATTAGGTGTTTTATTATGGTCCGTGGGCCAGTATCTTGGCTCCCCAGTTGATAGGTATCCATATTTTCCTTCTCGTAGGAGGTTAGAGCCCTACCCCTAGTGGTAATTAGCCGAGATCCCCAGTAGGTGTGCTTACAGTTGAAGTCTCCACCGCATATGAATGTACTGCCAAGTGATTGGAAAAACGGCTTGAGGTCCTCCTTGGTAATATTATGTCTTGGTGAACAATAGACAGAAGATATGATAATTGGGTTTGGTAATTTACAAACTTGTATTGATGTTGCTTGTAGGCATGGATCCTCATATTTTTGTAGTTCATAATGAACTATTGAGCTCTTTATGAGTAGCGCTGTTCCTCCGTGGGCGGTACCATCCGGATGTTCCGTATGATAGCATGTATAGTGCGGAACTCTTAGATAAGATCTGTCCGTAAAATGTGTTTCTGATATAAGAAATATATCTATATTATGAAGTTTTGAAAATAATTCGATTTCTTGAATTTTTGATTGGATGCCATTCGCATTCCATAAACATATTCGTAAGGACTTAGACATTAACGACAAGTTTATTTATGACAGTAGACAACATATTTATTATCATGTTGTTTTGTTGCATTAGCTGGGTGAACATCATTTTGAATTCCTCTCAGAACTTTTATAAGATTATGTCTTGACTGTTGGCTTGTACAGTGTCACCTTGTACTACTTGGCTGTATGTTGAGGGTGTGAACTTTGAGTGTTGTCTATTGTTGCTGGGTGGTGAGTGGTTTGAATTGATAAACCTGTTTTGAGTCTGTGTGTCTGGTTTCATTCTGTTTTGTAATTTTTTGTGTACTGTACAGCCTCTATTGGAGGGATGATCACCGCCACATAAACCACATTTAGCCGGCAAATCTTTTGATTTCTTGCATGTCTTAGTGTCATGCGGTCCTCCACATTTAACGCAAGCGTAGGGACGGTTACAGTAGGCTTTGGTATGGTTATATTGTTGACACCTCGTACACTGGACAATTGATGTATTTTTACGTAGCGGCTCTACTTTTATAACGTGATTACTTAAGAATTTAAGGTTGTAAATGTCTTTATTGTTTTCAGCAGATTCCAAGTCTACAAAAAACATTGGTAAGGATAATTTTGTAATTCTGTGTTTGATGTTTGTTACAGCTCTTACTTTGAAACCTTTCTATTCCAGTGATTCTGCTATTTCGGTAGAGGGTACAGTAGGATGGAGGTTACGAATGACAACTCTATAAGCTTTATTTTCTCTCATCTGATATGTGTGGTAAGTTATACCTGTTTTCTTCATGAATGTTACTAACTTACGGTATGTGTCTGGAGTATTTGCACTTAGCTTAACTATATTATCAGCCATTGTTTTTGTTTTATATTGTTCTATTTCAGTAACAGCTGTTAGAGCATTTATCATTTTATTATAATCTGTAACTCCATGTACAAATATCGGAGGTGGTCTGGGTATCTTATTTTGTTGAACAACCGGTGCGACTTCAGTAATATCCTCATTAAGGCTATTAAGGGCAGAATATCTATTATTTTGTGTGACATGTACTGCTTTATTTTGTGCTGATTGTTTTGTTATTCTTTTCCTTTTTCTGTTTTGTACACATTGACATTCTTTATTGGGCATTGTATTCAATTCCACTTCACTATCACTATCGGATGTATTTATTCTGTTTGATAAATTATTTGTTGGTATGTTATTTAGTTGCATTGATGTAAAAGTATGATTAGTTTGTGTATTCATTTGAGATTGTAAATTTGGGATCTGCACATTTGGCATATATGTCAAATTGTTATGTAAATAAAGAGTATTGATAATAGGAAATTGGGGATTTACCTGGCTATCCATCGGAGAGAAGCTATTATGTGATTGAGATGCTAGCTGCCGTGTTAATTGCGTTGACGGAATATAGAAATTATTATTGCTGTTGCATGCCATTTTAGTAGCATGTGGATTGGTTTCATATAACTATTTTACGAAATGTGAGTTTATAATTATTATACTTCACACAGATTAAACCAGCGTATTGCTGACCTAAGGTCAGCGATAACCGCGTTACACACTTTCACTATTATCGCTCAGCACACGTCTTTACGGTATGAAAGTCAAACGCGGACTGTTCCCAAGTCTCTGCACGTTTTAATTGTTGACGTTCCGTGGTGCGTCTACCATGAATCAAAAATTTTTTGAATTGAGTTTTTGCAGTATTTTAGTATTTGATCGCTTTGTGTAACCCAAAAGTTGTATTTCGTAAGACCATATAGGTTTTAATATGGCTTGGTTTATTAAAATTTTATTTGTGAGGAAAAGCTACGGGCGACGTCCAAGCAACCAAGACATTTGTTTAAACTTAAAGCCCAATTGTTTTTTTGCTTTAATATGCAAGTTTTAGATGAGTTTTTGGTCCAAAAGTAATCTAAGGTATTTAACTTCAATCTTCACTGGAATAGGAGTGTTTATTATGACTAGAGGATATATGATACGCTTGTTCGCAAAAATTACTTGGGTAGATTCATCACGGTATACTACCACTCTCCATTTGCTAAACTATTTTTGTAACAAGTTGAGGTGATTTTGAAGCTATTGTGACGCTAATGGTGTCGATGGTAGTATTTTCTGTAACTGACGTACCGTATGTGCATATTAGGTGTAAAAGCGGTCCCAGTATACTCCCCTGGGGGACTTCGGAGTTAATGTTGTGGTATTTTGATAGTGAACTGTTAATTTTTAATTAAAAAGTTTGTTCAGTTAAGTAAAATTTGAAAAGTATATGAATACTAAGGGACGGGTAGTAGGCGCTGGTTGCAAAAAGATAGAAAAAAAAATAGATAGAGAAAAGGCAAACGAAGTCATACTGACCACTTATATTTACCAAAACTAGAGCTGACTATTCCTAACTTAATCTAACTTACTCTAACTTAACGCTAAGACTTGGCTTAATGTCGTCGGCGGAGAAGCTTCCAGCACCTAGACTAGCCGGCGGTGAACAAGACGACTAGCGGAAAGGAAGCGGCTGGAGGTGCAACAGGTGTCCGCACTGCGGAGCGGGCAGTCGAGTTGGGCTGGTCGAGCAGCGCTGGCGTCAGAGGCGGCAGCCAAGAGGCTGGGCGACAGTGCTGGTGGCCCGGCAACGTAAATGGTCGGGCGACAAAGCCAGCGGCAAGGCAGGAAAGCAACATTTTTCTCGGTTTCTCTCGCCTCCCAGCACTGCTTCTCTTTAATGGTACTTCTTAGTTTCCCACAAACGAACCTGGTGATAGAGAAAAAGTAGGAATCACACTGGTTGCTTGCGTTCTTTACCGGTTAATGAGAAGACCTGGAAGCGATTCGTTGAAAGCGTTTTTCCTTTGGTGGCGTTAATTTTAGACTTAGAGACAGCCGACAGAAAAACTGCTTCGTCAAAGGAACATCTAGGGTGTAAGCGGATTAAACGAAAATGCGGTTTATAGTGGGCTGGTAGATCCAGTACAAGGCAAGTGAACAATTCTATACGGAAACGAATACTTGAATGCCAATGCGGTTTTATAGCGGGATGGTAGATTCCGTA
Source organism: Sinelater perroti (assembly GCA_036346155.1). NCBI lineage: Eukaryota > Metazoa > Arthropoda > Insecta > Coleoptera > Elateridae > Sinelater > Sinelater perroti. The sequence goes on from JARFIY010000265.1 coordinate 16,451,027, forward strand.
CAGAGCGGGTAGACGAGTGTATACAAATGCAAATGCGGTTTTAACTTCGTGAAGTTAAGACGTAACGGCTATCACGCCTGTTCTGTGTGATAACACAGTTGCGAGCTGGCCTCAGGTCAAACATTTTAGGCTAAATTTAAAAGTTTTTTTACCCGATAATGTATGGATTTTCAAACAGTAGAGTGGACATTGCTTCAATTTAAACTAAAATGGAAAAGGCACGATTCGTCCGCAACAGTATGTAAAGTTGACTTGGTATACTTTGTTTGAGTTTATACAACAGATTGTTATGGCATATTTTCTTAAAAGTCTGTTGTATATTTAGAAACACTAATGCACGTACGCTTCTTGTTTTTAGGCTTTTCATTATTTTATTGATAATGCGGTGTACTTGTTGGATAGTTGAATGATTTTAGCTAAAGACGAATTGATATGTCGGAATTTTCTGGTCTAGGTTTACAGCATCTTTTATCCTTTTTAGCAATAACTTTTTGAAAATTTTCGACAAAATGGACATAATCTTATTAGTGTTAATGTAAGATTTAACTATTATAATGATGTAGGTGTATTTTCACTGTATAGGAAGGTAGCACAATTTTAGTATAATCTTAAAGCTTTTCTGGGATTCAATATTTCACCTACGATCAAATCGTAGTCAAGAGGTTTACGACTATTTAACCGCCTTATTTCTTTTTACTTCAACTAATAAAAAGGTTTTTGCAGGTAATGATAATTGACGTGGTGCGTGCTTTGATGAATGAAGGCTTCAAGTTTATTATCATCATAGTTGTCATGAGGCTGAGGGGTTGTAAATAGTTGCTTGAGTTGTTCGGAAAAACGTCTACTTATTTTTTATGGATCTAGATCCAACTCCTTTCTGTATTTCTGATTGGCAAAATTGGGATAATGGGCTTTTGAAAACATTAATATAAAAAAATTCTCTTTGATTTACTCACTAGATTCTCTATGAATTATTTTTACATCAGTATCTTTAATTTGTATGCCTTTCGCTAAGAAATTATTATTAAGATATTTATTTGTCAACATTATTTTTTCTATTGTCACAAACGCTGCATTGAGGTAAGACTAGCTATAGCGATTACTGTACATTGCTGAGTCACATAAATAAATTTTTCTGTAATCGTAATTTCACAGCTTTCAGGATTAAATTCGTAACTTTTGCATCGGTTGGTAGATTTAGTACAAATATTGTAATTGTACCGCCTTATTGGTTGCTTTATTTAGAAAATAAAATAGTATTTGCAAAATCTCATAAATAATCACGTCGTTGAATATTATATATATATATATATATATATATATATATATATTTGACATTAACTAATACCATATTTAAACAACACGCAAAACGTTTATACACTTTACAATCACCGGATGGCAACTATCGTAATCAAATAGATTACTTTCTAATACGCACACGTTAGTGCACTTCAATATACAACATAAAAACATACTCTGGGGCAAACTGTAGAAATGACCACTATGACTACTGTTCGCATGCATCTTTTTTTTTAATTTTATTATAGCTGGCTCTGCAATATACAATGCAATACACGGCTTGGTTGTTATAATACAATTAAATAAGAACTAAACTACATACATTGAGGTTTAATCCAGTGGGGACTAACTGATAAATTATATTTCTATCTTAATTTGACATTGAGTTGGGTTTATATACCACATTTAAATTAAGTCCTGTGGTTACGCTTAAGACGCCTGTGAATCTTTTTTTGGCCTAGATTTAATTTGGTAGCACTTGAACACAAGGTTAGATTTTGGAAAAACTTTACAGTGGATCTATTAACGAACTCTGTAATTAATGGAACACTTAATTCACTGTGAACTTGATTATTACGCACAAACCAAGGGCAGTTGATGGCGATTCTGAGCACTTTGTTCTGTACTGTTTGGAGTTTCTTCATGTTTGTCTTTGATGTGTTGCACCATATTGGACATGCATACGTAAGAATTGGTCTGAGGATTCCTTTGTAGATAAGTACAGCACACTCAGGTCTAAGGTGAGATCTGCGGTTTATAAGGGGATATAATGCACCCAGTTTGCTTTGGCACTCGTTGAGTTCTTTATTGATATGAAACCCCCAGTTCAGTTTCGCGTCTAAGTGCACGCTTAAATAGATAAGGTTGAGCTGATCCGGACTCTAAAAGTTCTGTTAGTGAGAAATGAGTGAATGATTTTGGTTAGGTAATTTGGAATGTTTAAAAGCCCCATTTTATATAGAAGTCCATCATGCCAGACCTTGCCGAAAGCTCTTTCCAAGTCTATAAATACAACCGCAGTGTATTCTTTTCAAACCCTCTTTCAATTGATTCACTTATTCTGAGAAGCTGGTGAGATGTCGAGTGATGGGTTCGGAAGCCAAATTGAAGAGGAGAAATAGTATCATTTTGGTGGAGGTAATCTTGTAATCTGGAAAGTATCACTTTTTCTAAGAGCTTGGCCAGGGTTGACAGGAGACTGACAGGTCGGTAACTGTCAGGGTTTTCCTTCGGTTTTCCTACTTTATAGATGGGGAGCACATTTGCAGTTTTCCATGCTGTCGGAAAGTATTCTAGTCTGAGACCCGCGTTGTATATTGAGGTTAAGTGAGCCAGAGCCTTTTTTGATAGGTGCTTTAGCATTTCATTTGTTATAAGGTCGGCCCAGGGGTCTTACGCTTAGGTAATATTGTTATATAAGATTTAATTTCTTGGACAGACGTGGGAGATATTTCGTGGTTATCCTGTAACTGGATATTTGCGATTGCGCTTGTTACCTGCCTTTCAAAGTGTTCGTCTTATTCTACAATATTGGGCGTAAATGCCTGTTCAAGATAAGTTGCTTATAAGTTGGCTTTTTCATCATCGGAGGAGTATCTGGCGTTTGATATCATAGGATAGATTATACTCGGTTGTCTTAATAAGTGTTTGGTAGCTAACCACATAAATGGGTCACCAGGTTTAGTGTCTTCAAGGTAAGAATTGTATCTTTGGATTCTTAGACTGTCAAGTTCATTCTTTACTAAGTGACATAGTTGGTTGTACAGTGTTTGAAGGTATGGTAACCGGTGTCTTTGCCAATCCCTTCTGTATCTATTCTTTCGCTTAATTAGATTATGTATGTAGTTGGGAGTTCTAATATGCTCGGCAACTTTCCTTTGCTTCCATGGAGTGGTTGTTTCTTGTATACTTGCTTGCAAAGCTGATGTGTATTATAGGACGGCATTGTCTATATCCGGGGGAAGTTTAGGTGGTCCCACCCAACAGAGTTTTTGATCAAGGGTCGACTGAAAATTGTCCCAATCAGCTTTACCATGCGCTAAGCTAGGCGGTGGAGGTATTATTTGAAGGGTGTTGTGGAGGCTGATGATGACAGGAAGATGATCAGAGTCCAGTTCAGATGTTACAGTTTGATACACTGGATAAGTGACATTTTTATGCAGTATAACATCTAAGATGTCAGGTTGATGGTCTGTTCGGTATGGATGGTAAGTGTAGTCGTCAGGGGCTGATATTAATATACTGTGTTTGGCCACAATGTTATGCAACTTGATCCCGTCTGGATTACTAGCACGGCATCCCCATATGGTATTTTTAGCATTTAAGTCTCCTAAAATTAACGTGGGCTTGTTGCTACTGAACAATTCACCAATTTCGTCTTCAACAAGCCTTTTATTTGGAGGATTGTATGCAGATGTAAGGGTTAAAGAGCCATTAGTTTTCATGTGTATTTTGATAGAAATGGCTTCTATGTTTTGAAGATCACCCATATGGAGGAGGTAGTGGTGGCTGAATTTCTTTTTAATTATAATTGCAACTCCGCCTGATGCTTTTACAGCTTCTCGGTCTTTCCGATATACGTGATACCCAGGAATTCTGAATTTTTCGGTGCTAACAAAGTGTGTCTCTGTGATACATGCGATATCAATGTTGTGTCGTGTCATGAATTCTACAAAAGTTGAAGGTTGAGATTTAAGACCGTTGGCCTTCCAATTTGTCACTGTTATATTATTTATTAACGGAGGATTATTTTGATCCATTATTTAGCGATGTTGGTAATAACGTTGTTAGGAATGGCATTATTTTGTCTAAATGGGGGATTAGCAGTTCTATTAATTTCTTAAGTACTGTGGAGATAAGGTCAGTTGATGGTTGCTGTTTGTCGGGAGTGGAAACGTTGGGTTTGGATACAAAACGTCTTGGGGGCGATGACTCATTAGTCGTAGTATCTTGTTTATCTATTACTGCTTGGGTGTATGATCTGTTTTGAGTTCTAGAGCTAGAGTTTCTTGTTTGGTTCAGGATTACCTTAGCGTAATAACTACAACCTTTGTAGTTCGCTGGGTGCTTTTCCAAGCAGTTTACACTGAGGATCATCTCCAGATCGTTTAGGTTATTCGGTAAATGAGTGATTGCCAGTGCACTTCACACCGTGTGCTTGCGTGTGGCAGTAGTTACGTGTGTGGCCGTACAGTTGGCATTTTTTGCACTGGGGAATTACCTTCGACTTTCTTCGTATCTCTACTTCTACTATGCTGTGGTTTAGTTTTATTAGTTTGGAAATTTCCTTGCCTTCTTGTGTGTCATCGAGATCCACCGCGCATAGTGGGATCAGATATCTGTCTTTGTTTTATAATCTGGCTACTTTTTGTACCGGATATTTTAGAGTCATTAATTCGTTTTTGATTTCATCTTCCGTACGGGAGACAGGGACGTTTCGGATTATTACAGATAAGTTGCTAACTTCTGGATTTTTAAATGTGTGTTAGGCTAGATTGTTCTCGCTGTAATGCTTAGTCATTACTCGGTAATCCTCTATACTGGTGAGATTTATTCTTAATTGTTTGTTTCTAACTACAGTGGTAAATTCACTCTTAGCTTTTTCCTTAAGATCAGTAATTATTTCTTGAAATTTTAATTTGTCTGCATTATGCAGATAAATTGGCGGGATCTTTATTTTATTCTTCTTAGTATTTACAGATTGGGACGGAGCGGTTACAGAGGTGTCCATGTTGTTTATTGCTGCAGCGAGTTTACCTTGATGAATGATTTTACCGGCATCCTCGATTTGTTTCTCCGTAACGTAAAATTTGTTTTTGGTTATTAGATTTTCGGGTATAAATAAATATTTTCTATTCGGTTCGGATACAGGTGGCGATAAGGTAGAGCTGGTTCGTTTAAGATTAAGATTGCTCATTTTGAATAAAGAACCCCTCCGCAGGGGTTCTTGTTGGTAAAGTCTTTGTTTTATTCATTAGTAGATTTATGCGTTAAACTAAATAAATAACAGCAAATATCGTTACCATATAAATTTGAGGTGGACGACCTAGATTTTATCACTCTCGATAGCGTTGTCGCTTGCACTTCCTGGGACTTGTTTATGCTTTGAAAGCCGAATCGGCACTCTCCCGCATGAATCTCTACAAAACTAAAAATGGCATGTAAAAATATCCCCAAAAACAAATTAAAATATCCAACTCAGATAAATCAGCGTTTGAAGAAAGAATTTAACAATAGCTAGAAGCTTTAGCTGCTGACCCCACAAAATACACATCTGTAGAAAAATTGTGGACAGAAACAAAAACCATAATATCCAACGCAATCAAAGAAATACCAAATAATTCCAGGAAACAAAAACGAAAATCATGGCTAACGGATTGTGCATCGGTACTAATCATAAAGAGAAGACAATTAAACAACACGATTATAAATGGGGAAATCAAAATACATAGATATAATAAGCCTTACACATGAAATACAAAGAGCATGCAGAGAAGACAAAAACAACTATATAAAAAATGTATGTACAGACTTACAAAAACACGCAGAACACAATTATACTAAAGAACTCTATAAGGCAGTTAAAAAGTTAACTCGCAATTTTAAAGCAAGAATGTAGACTATAAAAAATGAGAAAGGTGAAAAGTTACAGAAATATTTAATATTCTGAAAGATAAAATAATACCGTGCAAAACCTTTTCAGGAACAATAAAATTTACATAGGAGAAAACATTAATATAACAGAAAATGACGAAAAAGAACCATATACCTTAAAAGAGGAAATTGAAGGTGCAATAAAAAAACTAAGGGAAAAAGACTGTTGGATGCGACGGAATCACAACTGAACTAATAAAAGTCACGGGAGAAAACGGGATTAAAATTTTCCAGATTATATGTCAAACAATCTGGGAAACTGGGGTATGACCACAGGAATGGACAACATCCATCCTATTTTCCTTCCAAAAGAAGGGGCCAAAAGACATCTGCAGCAATTACAGATTAATTGCACTAATTTACCATGTCAGCAAAGTACTACTACAAATTATCAATAAATCCCTCAAAACATACTTAAACTGGCAAATAGCTGCAGACATGGAAGAGGTGCCAGGAAATAGATCTTTAATTTACGATTAATTATAAAAAAAAAAACAAAAGAATTTAATACTCCTGTGCACATTTGCTTTATCGACTACACCAAAGCTTTTGACAGCATTAACTGGCAGAAAGGTCATCGACCATACCATCGAACAGACTACAGTAACAGCCTGAGGCAGAAGTTAATGGCGAGACATTGTAAAAAGAAGCTTGCAGAATAAGTAGTTCTTGGGTCACGACGCTTCTGATAAGAAGACTACGATGAAAGCAGATAATAAGTACAGAATTGGTTGTAAAATATTTTTGTGAGATTCCGAATTTAATAGGCTAAACAACCGAGATTACTTCACCGAATTTTACTTGAAAGAACCTTTTATTAAGATTTGATAATCAGATAGTATAGAATAAACTTTTTAAATTTAAATAACAAAACTTTATACTACATTTATTGAAAGCTTGGTTTCCGTCGAGAAAGTCTGCAGAATAGTAGCTCTTGTTTTCAATAATAATTCATGTATTTGTTTTGTGGTGAAATGTTAACTCCTAAATACAAACGGGTAATTGAGTACAATTTGTTCGTCTTCAAGGATGAGAATAAACTTTTTCAAAAAAGTAATATATTTTAAAAAGTTTAGAGAATAGTGGTAACGAGTTGTTAGTTTTGTAAGATGCAGGATCGTTATAAAGTTTGCCAGGTTTATGACTGAGGACTCCTTAAGCAATTGTCAATCGAACAGGAAAATCCTATTCTTAGTTTACTGCCGAAGATTAATGAATGTAACTTGATGTCTTTTCGGGATCCTTTCTTAATTATATTTTCCAGTGATAATATTATATTCCGGTGATTTCTCGCAGTTGTTATTTCTAGCAATCACTTTTATGACTTTATCAGAGGAGAATGGTTTAACAGACAAAGAGAGTTGGTAAGGGACCATTAAGAAGTTTGTGATTTTATCTTATTTTAGTTTATTTTCTGGTGGCAGTGATTAAAAATTATTCTAAAGATGGGCAGCAAATCACTTCGCTTTATTCTTGTCAGTACTTGTCCATATCAATTCTTGTTTTGAATTGAAGGTATTTGTAGTTTAAGGCTATCGAAGCGTTTGATACCTTTTTTTTTTAAAGAATACTCCAGGTTTTCTGTAGTAATCAGTCTTTTAAGATATTTATTTAAAATATTGTTTTTAATACGACTCTGGCTTCTATTTTAAGTCTACTTTTATTAACTAATAATATTTTAGATATAACTCGAAAGTGTTGCATTTTGGAAATCTTCTACTTCACTTCCATTGAGCAATCACAGGGAATGTTGTCTTTTGGATTGTTGTGGTGTAGTTCTTGTAGCCGTCATACAAATATTTTTATTTAGCATTTCGACGGCATTTTCGTAGCAGTAGTCGTTTGTAGTGGGATGTAGGCTTTGAGACCTAATATATCTGTAAAATAATCCCAGTTGGCTTTATAACTAGTCATCAACGCCTTTATCTACAAAACAGTTAAGTAAGTCAGGTATTTTTGTTATGTCGGTTGGCCATTAGGTAGGCTGGTATATATCGCAAGTGAACTAGGTGGTCTTGATGCATAGTGGATAGCAGCATTTTTTTTCTCGGGGTAATTAATCTGGATCCTCAGTAAGGGTGCTTAGCATTAAAATCGCGTCTAGTGAGAAATCGATTAGAATAATAATTAACTATATTATTAATCTATCTTTGTTAGGTTACTGCCAAAGGTACAAAAAGGTGCAGATGTAGCCCCACTTCACTTATACGGTTATACTAGTAGCATAAATGAATTCTGGGGTTTTGTGTTGTTTTATGCGTATGATGTTTTATTATAATTATTACTTCTCTTCCAGCTGCCAGTTGAATAATTAGTGTCAATATTGGTGCTATAGTTTAAAGTGAGAGTGTTAGTACGATGCGTTTCCCAAATTAATAGAATATGTATTCTATTATATAGTATACAGGTTTCGACTTTTTGGCGGTGTTTTACTAGAATGTTAGAGTTCCAATGAAACATTTTGAATAGTTGCGCTATTATTTCTGGTTAGAGTTGCTTTACTAGCTCTTTTAGATCTTTTATTCCTTCTGTGAGCTTGTTTATTATGATTATTTGTGAGCGTATAGTTTATTAGGTGGAAGACACTATAATAAATGTTGTGATCTTTGTTGGAGGTAGGTAGACTGGTTTCTATTAAATTGAAGAATTTGTAAGTCAATGTTATACTGAATCTGATTTCTGATTAGTTTATAACTAGGGGTGCGGCAACTGAAGTTAATGTTACTTGTTGAGGATGGTTTGTTATAACCCTTTTTCTCTAAGAGGAGGAATATTCTATTTCTGATCTGTTTGTAAACCATACAAACCCTGTAGTTTGCCGAGTTTCCCTCGGCAGAGAATACATTTAGATTTGCTGCTATCTTTTTTTTCTTGTGATATGGTTTATTATCGACTTTAGGCACATTTTTCACAGCGATACGGGTGTATTCAGCAATTCTATATGTGACCTTGATGCTAAAACTTTAGTTATGTTTATTTTTGGTGTTAGTACTCTAAAATATTTGTCTTCAGGCAGTATAAATGCGTGTTGGGTAATTTTATGTTCATTTAGGACTACTTTAATTAGTTTATATTTATTGACTCTTTTGGCTAGTAATATTGGGGTACTGACTTACATGGCTTGGTATTAGTATTCATCTTTCTTTAAAGTGAGTATCAAAAAGATTGTTAGTTATATAGTGAATAAATATTAGTAATAATCTAGGAACTTTTTATTCTTTTTGTTTTGGAGTTGGTCAAAAGTTGAAATCTATTATTTATAGAACTAGGTAGAGAAGATTCTTCAGTTTTACTCTTAGTGTTGCGCCGGAGAGTAGTTATTTTTCTTTCGTTTTTATTTCTTAAAAATCGTTGGGCTTTAATATGACAGTTGTTTCTACCCTTGCAACAGATGCAGTATTTATGTTAGGGTTGGATGTTGTGGTATTAAGGGAGTTCGTTCTTGCTCAAGTTCCATTTCATTCCAATCCTTTAGGATCGAGCTGTATGTAGCAGTAATTGGATGTGCAGTTTGGTGTGTATAGTAGGGTGGAAAACCTGGTTGAAGCAATTACTAGAACGTTTTGAGGGGTTCCGTTCGCAAATAGTAGCTCACCTATCTATACTGGACACAAATTTGCTTGTTAAATTGTTAATATTTATTTGCAGATATTTTTTTCGAATTTTTATTTAAATTAAATAAAATACTGTGTCAAAAATCCCCAACAAATTAAACTTTGCTAAAAATTTTGTAGTTATAAATTAAAAAACAATTCTTTTGGGACAAAAAATTATAAAACTTAAAATTTAAAAATTATATACAAAGAACGTTAATAAAAATACATTAGTTTCATGAATTAGATGGTTTATAAAGTTTTAATTTATACATCTAAACGATAATGCACTGCACTAAAAACACATTTTGAATCCTGAGTATGCGTTTGAGTTTTACGAAATAAAGTAGCAAGTGATATTAGCAATACTGGCAAACATTTTAAATTCTTACAATTCTGATAAATTTAATTTATTACAATGCAGAACAATACAAGACATCAGTTAAATGCAAACGGTTATCTTGTGCAACCAACGACAAATTACTTTCCTACATTATCAACTTCGTGACCTCAACCCTAACAGTGGCACACATATTCACAACCACAAATAAGCTTCTATTTGTCGTAACGTTTGTTTGCAAAAAAATGGTCCATAGTAAAGCATAAAGGAGCAACGACCTTTATGGACAACGTTGTGCATTTATTTTGGGCCGTTACCCATTTATGTTTTACTGTGATCCATTTTATGCATATAAACCTGCTTTATAAGTTGTCCTAATCAAGTTTTATTACATACATGCAATATGTAAACCAATTGTCTGTGTAGCACTGTCTGATGAAATTGCCTATTCAAAAATTTGAAGACCACAAGACGTATCAGATTAGTATGGCTGATATGTCAAACAAATGCTAGCACTCATATGAAAATTGTACTTTCTCATATTTTTGAAATGTACAAGAAAAGTTGTTGGGCTTTTTCTGAATTATCATATTTTTTTCTGTTTTTGGTTCATTTAAAATGTGTGGTCATAATTTTTACCAGTTTAACCAAATTAAGTCCAAACTTCTACCGAAGCTACTTCGTATTATAGCACATATTTCGCACATGTAGTTCTTGATATTCATTTCTTATAAAACCAGGATAGAATCGGTGAACTCAGTTATGTGACCAAAATCTCGACCTTCGTTTTATGTTTCCATTCGTATCTCATAAATAAATCCATCAATTATTAAGCGGTTTGTTGCTGTAAGTGAACAAACAGGTGGACATTATCATATGGTTTATTAAGAAAACTGGAATATGTACGGTTGATTTGTTATGTAAAGTTTTGGGAAAAATTAGGAAATTTACATAATACATACTTTAATTTTCAGTACTTAGATGAATTTGTAAAAGTTTTGCCGTATATTCCCCAAACACTTTTTAAACTATCCTAAAACAACTAGAATTCCTGATTTACTTTACTTTTACGAAATTCTAAATTTTCAACACTCACACGTAAAAAAGATATGTAGACCACCACCATCAGAGATAAGGCTTAACTTCAAAAATTTGCTGGCAATGTTCTCTTTAAAAGTATTATCCAAAAATGCAGAAGGTGTCCCACACGGAAATAATTGCTCAGGTAAAGACCGTGAGGACGATCACCAAAAAAGTGGACTGACCAGATCAAAGAGGTCACCGGTCATACTATCGAACAGGCCACAAGAATAGCCCGAAACAGAAGTCGATGGCGAGACATCGTAAAAAGAACCATGCAGAACAAGTCGTTCTTGGGTCAAGACAAGAAGCCTACGATAAAAAAAGAAGAAATAGTTGATACAAGATAATGACTGTGTTTTGTGTAATTGCTAGAAAAGTGTATGAACATGATTTCTTAAGTGCTTGTGTATTTTATAAGTGGAAACTACGTGATAGTTCACTCAAAAGTAACACTACATAACGAATAAATGTTATTTACCATATTAATATTAAAAATCAGCATAAAATATTTTTATCACATATTTATTAGTAATCAGAATATATTGCATACTATAAATTAATACGTTGACTTCTAAGTGATAATACTCTTGTAATAACGTGTCGAAATTTTCTTCTAATGATGGCCAGTACCTTTTAATTTTATTACTAGTGGTTCTTCTAGTACTGGTTGTAATGAATCCAGCCAGCTACGATTGGCTGCTATAGAGAATGCACGTGTTACGAACTTTCTGTAGTAATCGTTACTATTCTGCAGCTATTTTTTCTGGTGGTCTTTAAGAACGTCGTTGTCGTCTTGCTTGGTTTTCTACTTCAACTTTCTCTGGAGTTCTTTCGGCACATATACGTCACTTCGCTTCATTTATTGCTGCCCTTTCATCTGCAGTTTGCTCATTTCTTTGTTTTCTCATGTAATTTCTGTGGTGCTCGGCTGTTTGTACTCGTTCCATACCAAAGAACGATTATTTGCAAAAAAGAACAAAAAAACTGAAACAATAGGATAAATTTTAATTAATTTAATTTTATTATTTATTTTATTTTTATCCGGATTGACGTCCGACTTAGAAAACCCATATATTAAACAAACACAAACAGCTTGGACTACAATACAGAAAAATTTACTCGATGATTTGAAGCAAGTCTACAGTATCATTAGAAAACAAATTACTGCTCTATAAAGTAACGTTAAAACCTATTTGGACGTATGGTCTTTCTCTGTGGAAAACCGTTATCATCTCCAACCTGGCTATCATCGAGAGATTCTTAAATAAAGCGATTTATGTATACTTAATATAACAGAAGGAATAGAAAGAACTGCCCAAAGATATAAAAACAAACTATCAGTGCCTCCCAATCAACTAGTGAATACCTTGGTGAACAAATCCGATAAACCAAAACGTTTAAAATGATTTAAACCCAATGAACTTTCAACACGTTTTAATCAACAATGTTAATGTAACCTAATATTAATTCTGGGAATTAATTTAAGTTTTTATTCTTTCTCTTAAATTTATGATAAAACACTCACTGATATTATAGACTAGTACAATTTATAATAAATTGGCTTATTGTAGACCTACTCTACATGTTTATAAACCGTTGGTAGTTTTAACTGATGTTTGCACTTATTGTATATGTACCACATTAAATACTTATTGTCCCTTATAAATAGAACATATTGTATAATGCAAAAGTTAAAAAAATCACTCACGAAAAAATACAACAATAACTCATTAAGCCAGGTAGTAGAAGTGAAACTTAAAGGGTTTTTAGAGTACAGAATTGATGATTTAAAGTAATTACATTTAAAAATCCCAAAATTTCCAGCCACTATAACACCGTTATCCGATTAATGAAGTTGTAATAGAAAGTTATTTAAGTATACCTATAAGTTTTCGATCAACTAAATATATCAGTTTAAATCGAGTGCTTGTCTTGTGCACAACACATTGTAGATGCTAGCAGAGAAAAAAAGTGTTTTTGTGAAATATCGGTTATGGTGTAAATTGAACGAAAGTTTCACCACATATGGTGAAAAGTTGTTTTGTGAAATTTGTAGTGCAGTGATAAGTATTTTTTAAATATTTTGCTTTACTTTGGCTACAAATACTTAACCTTTTAACCTTCCCAACTCAACCTAGAAAAATTAGTCACTTACTTTTTGAAACTTGATCTTTTTCAAAGGGCAAGAGAACAAATCTGACTAGAAAATTTAGAAGAATTATTAATTTGTGCTTGGTAATTTGACAATTTGTATAAAGTCTAAATTCTTTATATAGTGTAAGTTGTATATACCGAAATTGTAAACAAAAGTGCAAAATTTATTTAAACTTCATTTAAACAAGGTATGGCACGATGGACTGCTTTTCAAAATCAAGAGTACAGTTTCTCCGGACTGTTACTAACTTCTCAAATTATATCTTGTCAACAAGCACTTCCTCGTTAAGGTTGGAGATAATTAAACAACATTATTTTCTGCCAACTCTAGAGTTTTACAGAAAAGTGTATTGAGGCTAACATTGTGTCTGTTGTATATTGATGATCTGTTAACCATAAAAAGAACTACGTTTTTCGTTGACGACACGAGAATTTCCAATGCAGCTAATAAAAAAATAGGCATTAGGGACAACGAAACAAAATTAGTACAAGTGACAACCAAAAAAGATACTTGTATACATGTCTCATTTAATAACCAGCAGGTCCCATAAACAGAAAGCGCCAAATATCTGTAAATTTGTCTAGGTAGGTAAGTAATGTGAAAAAACATATTTGGACAAAACCCAAACAACTAAGTGAAATATATCTATTTCTGTAGAATAACATACTGCTTTACCAAATCACTAACAAACCGATCTGGTTCTAGGGTGTATTACTATGAGGTACAGTGAGCTATTCTAGCACCGCAATTTTAAAACATTTTTAAACTAAAACCCTTAGATTCAAAATAAATACATTACGGTATCTACCCAATGGGGTCATACGTTGTGACTTTGGCATATCATCAGTTAATAAAAGAACACAGCGACACAGTGTGATTTATCACAGTCGCATTAGAGCTTATCCTAATTCTGAAATGTTTATTGGAAATAAAGAAGAAGGGCCTTGACTCAAGTAATTAAAAACAATTAGATTTTCTAACAGATTTGAGTGATAATGAGAGTGCTGTATTAACTATAATATCCACTTCTGGATAAATCTAACTAAATTAAAATAAGGAATTTGTTAATAAACTTGTTCTGCCACTGGCAGGCAAAGCGAAAGGTTACAATAATAAGACTAGCGGCTAAAGTGTGAAAAATAGTGGTGTAAAAGTACAGTTTATCGAAGAAATATATACAGATAAGTAGAATAAGAGCTTTATTTTGATATAATCCATAGTAAAATTTAAGTAATATTTTATTAAAGAATTAAAATATATAAATAATAAGAATAAGGGAGAAGAAATAGATATAATAAAGTATAGAAGAAACAGATAAAAGCGCAATGACAAAATTCTATTAAAAAACACAAAATACTACAGATAAATGCCAAGAGAAACGAAACAAAATTATTATAACAGGGGACTGGAATAGTAGAATAGGTAAAAGTAAACATAAAGGACTAAATTGCAGAGAACCATATGGGAAATACAAAATAAACAGAAATGGTAATAAGAAGATACAATTATATATAGCAAATGAACTAAAAATTTGAAATTCCTTCTGGAAACAAAAACAAGAACACATATGTATATATTTTTGCAGCACAATAAAGGAAAGAAAAGAGTATCATAGAATACATAGTATACACAGCAAAAAGGGATACACAACACAGCCTGGTAATAAGATAATTAAAAAACCTTAAACCAAACGTAGAGAAGACAAAAATTATACTAAGGTAAATATAAATAAATTAACAAAATATGAAAACAAAAATAAATATATAAAGATAATAGAAATAAATGTTTTTTGGATGGTTATGAGCGAAGTGTCAAGTGATAGTAGCAGTGTTTTGAATAAGTGAAAAAGTGGTACAAGTGGCTTAAATAAGTAGAGTGAAATACAGGACGACGAAAACTAAAAAATTATAGATTAGTTTAAATAAATAACATTAAAGGATAGTTAGCGACAAAACAAACAAATACCTAAAGAAAATAAAGTGGAAGATAAAACAAAGGCGTTTTTCCTTTGCGCGGCAGTTATCGCGACTGCGCGACGGGAATAACGCCAACAAAAGTTCCTAAAGCAAGAATTGTCAAAACACGTTTTTCCGTAAATAAACAAAAGCACGCGAGTGAAAAGCGCGACGAACAGAGACACCAACGCATAAAAGTTAAAACCCGCGTATATTAAAATTTTATGCACACGAGGGAAAAGACATTAGAAGTAAACAATTTTTACTTAAAAGCAAATACAGCGATCTTATAACAATAAATAATACGTGGAAAATGGCGGAAAGCAAAGAACCAACGCTAATGGACATCATGAATAAACTGATAATTATGGAAAAGAAAATTGATGATGCAAGCACAATTTCAAAACATCAAATGGAAAAAATTAAAAAGCTAGAGGAGACTATAAGAATCCAGAACTCGAAAATAGAAATATTAGAAAGCGAGGCAAGAAAAAACAATTTGATAATTTTTGGAATCCCGGAGAAGGAAAGGGAAGATATGTGGATGCTAAAAGAGAAAATATTGAACGAGGTAATAGGAAGAATAGGGGTAAAAATCACAGAACAAGAAATTGATTTCATAAAAAGAATAGGGATGCGAACAGTAAAGGCAAACAGACCAATCAAAGTGGGACTTACAACAAGATTCAAGAAAATAGAAATATTGAAAAAATCATCAGGTTTAAAGGTAACTAAGATAGCAGTAAGAGAGGATCTAGATAAGAAGACTAGGGAGATCCAGAAAAAATTAATACCGCATAAGATAGAGGCCAGGAGAAGGGGTATGAAAGCTTTGATAATAGGAGACAAGCTAATAATAAACGGAGAACAATGGAGCGCTGAAGAGATCGAAGATCAAATAGATGTAGAGGAAGCGATAGAAAAGAAAAGAGGAAGATCGACAGATGAAGAAGGAGATAAAACCCCAAAAGGAGCCATACCAAAAAAGATTAACTGGACACAGACGATGTTAGTACCCTATGGAAGTGAAACAACGAAGAAAGATGAGCGGTTGAACAAAAATACAAATAAAATTGGAAAGCAAGTATCTGATGCAGAATTATTAAATGAAACCCTGCGAAACATAACGAAAACAACAAGAAAGAGACATGATTCAAAAAACTAGTAGAAACTGAATACCGGACGGAAACAAAAATGATGACAACTGAAAGCGATGACTATGGACAAAGAAGAGAAGAAGGGAACTAGAGAAAGAGAAAAAAAGCAAAGAAAATGATAGTAACAGGAAAAGATTTACAAAACTGTTGGAACAGACAAAAATCGAAAAACCACCAGAATCCGTAATAAAAAAAGTGAAGAATTTACAAATATACAAAGCATTTCAAAGAGAAAAGCACAACATAATGCAACAAGAAGATAATCAAATAAAAATAAGCAAAGAAAATAAAACATTAAGCAATAAACGTGAAGAATTATACCATGAGATGAATACAAGACAGGAAATATATATTGGATGCTGGAATGTGCGAACGATGATCGAAGAGAGTACAACATACCAAGTATCAACTGAGATGAATAAGTATAAAATAAGCATACTAGGAATTAGTAAAACAAGCTGGAATGGGACAGGGAAAATAAAACTACAAGATGGAAACACAATACTGTATTCAGGTAATCCAGATTTGGATGCAAATAAAGAAAGAGGTGTAGCCCTAATGCTAAACAAAGAAGCAAATAAGTCACTAATAGAATGGGAAAGTACATCGGATAGAATAATATGGAGACGATTTAGAGCAAAATTTAGAAATATAGTAGTCATGAATATATATGCACCAACGAACACTCTAGATGAAAACATTAAAGATGAATTTTACGAAAAAGTCCAAGCAATATTCCAACACTTACAGAAAAAATATAAACGAGACATAAAGATCCTTATTGGTGACTGGAATGCAAAAGTAGGATGCGACAACACAGGAAATGAACATGTAATGGGAAAATATGAGATAGGAACAATGAACAATAATGGAGAAAGACTCATAGAATTTTGTTCAACTAACAGTCTTATAATAGGAGGAACTTTATTTAGACATAAAGATATTCACAAAACAACATGGACTGCACCTGGAAATGCATATAGAAATCAAATTGACCATATAACAATCGAGAATAAATGGAAAAATTCATTGAAAGATGTGAGAGCAATGAGAGGGACAGACGTTGCATCAGACCATGAGTTGGTTAGTGCAAAACTAAAAATAAGCATCAAGGCAAACTACACACATAATATCAATACAAGAAAGAAATACAACGTTACTAATCTAGAACATCCAAATATACTGTTAAGATATCAGAATACTTTAGAAAAAGAGATCGGGAACATAAGCGACTTAAAACATCTAAATAAATATAGACAATCTATGGGAAAAATATAAGACTGCTATTAAAAATGCAGCCATGTCAGAAATAGGGTATAAAAACACAAGAGATCAGAAATGGTTAAGTACATAGACAAAGGAAAAAATTGAAGAAAGAAAACATACCAAACTAAAAATTTTGTCTACAGCCAATGAAGCACTAAAAGAAACACCACAGAAGGAATACAGAAAAAAGCAAACTGAAGTCAAGAGAAGCGCAAGGAATGATAAAAGACAATATATGGAAAATTTAGCGATTAAAGCTGAAGAAGCAGCAAGAAAAAATAACATTAAAGAATTATACAACATTACAAAAGAATTAGGAGGAAGAAAATATGTGCAATGAGCAAGATTAGCTGGAAAAAAACGGGGAAATATATAAAAAGCAAAAAGAAATACAAGAAAGATGGATAGAACATTTTAAAGAAATTTACAAATTGAAAACGCAAGAAAAATGAACATTAGAACCAATAGAAGCAGTAGAAAAACTTAACGTTGATGAAGAGAATTTTACGAAAGACGAAATAAGACAGGCAATTAAAACTTTGAAAAATGGTAAGGCTGCGGGTATAGATTACATAAATGCAGAACTTATAAAAGCACACGTGGACTTGTCAGTAGAATTACTACACATACTAATAAATAAAATATGGGAAGAAACACAAATTCCCAATGAATGGCTACAAGGAATAATTATTAAATTACCAAAGAAAGGAAACTTAACAAATTGCGAAAACTGGAGGCCAATTACATTATTATGTGTAGCAAGTAAAATCCTCACAAAAATAATGTTAGAAAGAATGAAGACTGCAATTGAAGAAAAACTGAGGGAAAATCAAGCTGGGTACAGAAAACAAAAATCATGCACGGACCATATATGCACACTTAGAATAATACTCGAACAAGCTACCGAGATGAATGAAGATATATACATAACATTCATCGATTTCTATAAAGCGTTTGATTCAGTGGACAGACAAAAAATGTGGCACATCTTGGAGCAATATGGAATCCCGAACAAATATTTAAGAATAATAAAAACCTTATATAATAACTATACAGCAAGAATGGAGCATAACGGAGAGTTATTACAACCTATAAATATAGACAGGAGTGAGGCAGGGTTGCATACTATCACCACTGCTTTTCCTTATCATAATTGACTGGGTGATGAGGAATACTATAGATGATCAGACAGGAATAAATTGGGGAATTTCTACGAAACTAGAAGACTTAGAATTTGCAGACGACATAAGTATTCTATCTACAAATAAACACCATATGCAAAGGAAAGCGAATAAATTAGACAGCATAGCAAAACAAGTAGGGCTACGTATAAATACAGGAAAAACAAAATTACTGACAAAAAACCCAAACAAAGAAAATAGTGTACTCATAGAGGGAAAAAAGATACAGGAAACAGAAGAGTTTTGCTATCTTGGCAGCATTCTGAGTCCAAAAGGAGGAACAGAGAGAGATGTGGTTAGGAGAATTGGCTTAGCACGCAATTCATTTAATACCTTAAATAAGACGTGGGCATCGAAAAACATCACACTTCAAACATAGTTAAAAATATTCAGATCAAATATAAAAAGCATTCTCCTATATGGTTCAGAAACATGGAAAACGACAAACACACATATGATCCAGGTATTTATAAATAAATGTTTGCGAATTATATGCGGCATATTTTGGCCAGATAGAATTACCAATGAAGAACTATGGAGGAAAACAGGAGAAATAACAAATAGAAAAAACTATAAAAAGACGCAAATGGAAATGGATCGGACATACGCTTCGGAAACCAAGCAATAGCATACCAAGGCAGGCTTTAGATTATTGTGGAAGTGGAAGAAGAAAGCCAGGCAGACCATTGGATACATGGAAAAGGAGTATTCAAAAGGAGATGGAGAAGAGCAATAAAACATGAGGAGAAATAAAAAATATAGCAAAAGATAGACAAAAATGGAAGAACTGGGCGGAAGAATTAATACACGAACCCACCACCGATACCGATACGCAGGAGTAGCGACCTTGCTATCAACAACCTACTAGCTTCTGAAACATCCCAAATGGATGCCCTATGCTCCATAGGAGTGAAAGGAGAAAGAAGAAGAATAGAAATAAAAATAAATAAGTTGAAAAAGCAAATAGAAGATGTACAATAAGTGATAAACGGGAAGTACTAAAAGAAACACTAATCAGCACGGCAAAGAAGTATGTGGATAGAAGACAATAAATAATGGAAGAAAAAGAACAAGATAGTGGACAAAGAAAGTTAAAAACGCAATATAAAACAAAACAAACATAAAAAATATAAACACACTAAAGTGCTAAAAGACAACGAAACCTATGATAAAAAACGAAGAGAAGTAATAAAATGCCATGAGAAAATAGACTTGGGAATAAGAGATAAAAATAATAAAACTGCAACAAATATCTCGGAAAAATGAAAGTCTGGAAGTGGCACTATAAACAAAAATTTGAGTAAGATGAAGATGACAAAATACAGCCAATAGAAGTAAACATACTCAGACAAGAAGAAAACGAAATGCACCAAAATAAAATTGATATAAAACAGCTGGAAGTGGCAATTAATAGCAATAAAATAGGCAAAACAAGTGGTAAAGACAAGGTAGACCCAGAAATGAGGAAGGAAAAGAAAGGAATAATATGGCTATACAAAATAATGTTCGAAAGGTGGGAAAGGAATACTATATTTTAGGAATGGAAAAACAACTTGATAATACCTGTATTCAAAAAAGGAGAAAAAACTCGATGCGATAATTATAGACCTATATACCTATCACCGATAGCATACAATATTTACACAAAAATAATACAAAACAAACTAAAAATAAACATAGAAAATAAGTTAGATAAGCAAACAGCATTTAGAGAAAAAACAAACAACATATAATATATAATAAGCCAACTCATAGAAAAGCAAATGGAGACGGGAGAAGAACTAATTTTGCATTTATATATCTAAAGGCGGTTTCGATTTGGTACAAAGACATGTAATAGAAAACTGTTTGCAATTAATAGACACACAAAAGAAGCTAATACAAATCGTAAATTCACCACAAGAAAACACAAGAGCTAAAGTACAAGAAACTGGAAATCCATCAGAAGCATTTAACAGCAGAAAGAAAATAAAACAAGAAGGTAGTCTAATTCCATATATATTTATAATAGTAATGGACAGGTTATAAAAAATACGAAACAAGGAACGGACAGACTACGCACTACAGTGGGGTATAGAAATAAAAATTGAGAAAAAACAAATAGAACGGTACGGGCATGTACAAAAATTGGATAACAACAGACGACCGAAAAGAATATTGGAAATAAAAAGAAATAAGAAATGAAAAGTAGAAGACCAATACTAACGTGGACAAAGAGAATTGCAGAGATAGGAAAAGCAAGAAGGAAAATGACAGAAGATATGAACAAACATGCATTTTAAAAGCAATTTAAGATAACATGCAATAAAACTATAGTAATTCAGAAATATTAAACGAAAAGTGCTATGAATGAAAAATAAGTACGCATAGTCCGGCTTCGATTAAACGCATTATGTTTCGGTGGCTCCTCTTTCAACGTTTTAAGTACTGACTTCATATAGCATTAGACAGCCGTAGCAGCGACTGCTTGATAGGCGTGGTGACATTGTCAGCTAATTATTGATGTGAGAGATCAGTGCGATTACAACTGTTGTCCTTAATATGTAAGATACGTAGTACGAGTAAGCAATAGACGTTTGTGAAACTTAATGTTGAATTAACTTCTGTTTATCAGTTTTCGATGCACAAATTTACGGTGAAGTACATTTCTAATCGTTAAATTTTAGTACTCGTTTAAAAGATAATAATAATGAGTGAATGAAGACAATGTGGAAGTGATTTTGTCAGAAAGAAACGTAAGTGGGTCACTTAGAACAAAAGCTTTATGTAATCGAAGTTCTACGTAATCAAATGGAAATTAAACCAAAACATTAAGTCTGTTTAATGACTTGATGATAAAAGAAGGAGATAGAATTAGAGAAAATTTTTGGGCAAATCATTGGTGTATCTTTCGTGTTGAGCAACAAACTGAGAATAAAGAGGTTGCTTTAAAATATACGAAGGTGAACAAATTTTCAAGGGCTATAAAACTGGTTTGTACTTGGCAAAAGTTGCCGTCACGCACCTTTATAGCAGTTAATGAAAAGTCGTGTCCTGGATATAAAATTTTAAAGGACCGCCTCGCACTGTTATTAGGTGGAAATGCAGCAGGAAATTTAAAAATAAAACTAATACTTGTGCACCGTGCTTAAAATCCTAGAGCTCCTAAAAATGTATCAGAACATAATCTCCCAGTGTTGTGGCATTCAAATAAAAAAGCATAGGTTGCAAAAGCTTTACTTGAAGATTGGCTCACCAACTATTTTTGGCCCACAGGAGAACTTTATTGCAGAAAATTTAAGATCTTATTGATATTAGATAATGCCCCAGGTTATCCGACTGGTCTCTGTGATGTAAATGAAAATGTACAAATAACTTTTCTTCCACCAAATACATTGTCGTTGGTCCAACCAATGGATCAAGGTGTTATTGCCATATTTAAGGCCTGTTATTTGGGCTGCACTTTTTAGCAAGTCATAAAAATAACATGAGAAAATGCGCCTAATTTAGCGAAATTTTAGAAAGCTACATCAGAAACATTATGAGAAAGCAACATGAGGGCAGTGTGGAAACGTATCATACCATGTTATGCAAATGATTTCTTGGTTTTTGCAACTCGTTAGGCTGAAGTCGAGTTGTCGCTGAAGTAGAAATTAGACAGTAACGTGGTCTCAAAAAGTCAGATTTGGTCAACGTAAATGAGTGCATCCAAGCGAACAGTAATGAACTAGGTACTGAAACACTTCTTAACATAGATGAGCAACAAGTTTATGAAGAACAGGAGGACAATTTAGATAAGGATGATTGTTTTGCAGTACTAGTACTACTAACAGGTGAACAACTATTAGAAATCATTGTTATGGTTGAAGCCTCGTCAGAGTATATTATGGAAATTGATCTCACTATTGAACGTAATTTTACAATTTGCTGAACAATAAACAATACAATTAGTTGCTACAAATAAATGCTTGAATAGATAAAGGTCAACGAAAAAAATGTGTAGATGTCAATATTACAATTTTTATAGAATAAAAATTATTTGAATTTATTAATTTTTTTTTGAACCGATTATTATTTTTTGTATTATTTAGTCAGGGATACTGGCAGAACCGATTACTCGGACTATGCGAGGTATTGCTGTATTCAAGTACAGAAATTATATATTACATTTACAGCATACAGCAAAATATTTCCTTTTAATTAACGAATATTAATATCATACTTTTAAAAATATATACATTTCATTTTAATTAAGATGTCACAAATAAGTAGACTAATTGAGCGTGATTTTAAAAGGACCTCTGATGCCGTTTGTGCAAATTTTGTAGCACGGTATCGCGTCGCTCTACATTTTCCAAGCTGTAATTAGATATCGTTGGACGGACAGGCACTTTGCTGCAATAATATTCCTCAAGAACCCTTGCTAGCTCGAGCAGAGCACTTGGGAAATTCCAAAATTAGACATGCAACAAAGCGCTTCGAACTTCGCATAAACGAAATTGTCTTCTGCAAGCCCCAACTGACAATTATGCATTTTGCGTGGAAACAATGTCAAGGCTGCGTTTTTGTACTTCTAGGAAAACAACCATCGCTGTTCTAGGCTAGCGCGAGCACGTGGCTGAGCAATATTTATTCAAAAAACAGCTTTTGTGCTGCAAGGGTGTGTGAAGTCGAGGACTCTTGGCTGCTCTACATTCCCTTAATGAATTCCACGCCTGCACGATGTATCAAAGCTTGTAACACAAAGGCTTCAATTAAACCGAAAGGAGACAGCTATTGGCAGTCATGCATACAGGAATTTTTCAGAAGGTCGTGTTTCATAAAAATGTTTGAGCAAATAAAATTTGCGCTTTATAATAAATAATTAAAAAAGTACTTCTGTTTTATTTGGAATTATGGAAGTAGTTTTATTACATATTCATAACCATCGTCATAGTACATTTAATAACAAAATACTTATTAGCGATTAGATATCTGAGAAGTTCATTTTTCTGTTTTTTAATTGCATGAAAATACTTGTACAAATCGTAACACCACAGAAGTTTACGTGTTCACGGTTTGTAAATGATTATATTTTTGTAGCAAGGAAACATTTTTTAAAACAGATGTCCATTTAAGCCAAATGTTTTAGGTAAAGGCTGGATTTTGCCTATTTTGCTAATAGATATTGATATTTTAATAAATTATAAACTTGTTTTCGGATGTGGGGATGCTTTACAGACATTTTATTTTGCCAAAGGTTGCCTGTTTGAAGGGTTTTGCTTAAAATTTGCCGGATCTGACAATTTATAACAATATGTGCCTTTTTCCGGTATGTAACGACAATTTTTAAAAAATTGAAAACAAAATTTTGTCTTGGAATTTTAAAACGGGCTCACAAGCC
Source organism: Sinelater perroti (assembly GCA_036346155.1). Classification (NCBI taxonomy): domain Eukaryota; kingdom Metazoa; phylum Arthropoda; class Insecta; order Coleoptera; family Elateridae; genus Sinelater; species Sinelater perroti. The sequence continues at coordinate 16,475,071 of JARFIY010000265.1, forward strand.
AGCACGTGCTTTTCTATTGCTTTCTTAGGTGTGAGTCACTGATAACGGAAAACCGATAAGCTGAAGATTCACTGCTTTCATAAAGTAGAAGAAGTTCTCGATCTGTTCCAAACAGAAACTGCATGCCAGAGTTGCATTTTTCGTTCTGCCGTATTTGTGTGTGCAACTCTGTGTTAAGCAGTGCGATTTGTTTAAGTGACCGTTGAGAATTTCTGTTTTGTCTTTATTCGCATTTCTTTGGAAATATTTTTTGTTGAATAATGCCGAAAGTTAAAGAAAGCCGTAGTTCGTAAGTGAGGCAATAGATTTTTGGAAATGATGTCTGTAGAACTGACGGAAAAATTATTTTTGTAAAGTTTGTAGTAAAGAGGTAAGTATACATTTGAATTTTTCAAATTCTGCAGTACCTGAATATTCCAAATACGCAAGCATCATATTAATTAATTAAGTAACTATTTTATTAATTCGGTTTGTTATTTCAGGTTGCATGTAAAAAAAGGTATCACGTAGATCAACACTCAGACTCGGTCTGGCATCTGAAATGAACTAAAAATGCAGGGACCTCAAAAAAGCCAACACAAGTGCTTTTGACTATTATGCAAGAAAAATTATTGGACTAGCATATATTTTGAAAAAATCTTTTAAAGGCGTTGGTAGCTGCCAATATTCAAGGTTCAAGTTATCAAACCCTGTATTTTGCAATTTTCTAGCAAAATATACATCAAAAAGAATACCGGACGAATCGACGCTTCGGAAAAATACATTAAAAATATGTATGACACAGTAAGTACATAACATAGATAACGTTTTTAATATAAAAGATAGTATTAAACATAAATATTGTCCTAAAAAATTCAGGTAATAACATCCATCCGAGAGGAAGTAAGTGAAAATCCTGTTTGCCTTTCGACTGATGAGAGCACGGACGCCCTGGGCGATATGTTATAAATGCTGTGATTGGTGGCCTTTCTTCAAATGGCGCAAAGTCTCGTCATATTTTATCAAAATTTTCGGATGCTGCAAATCATGCCTCGATACCCCGTACAGTAAAAGCGGCATTAAGTAAGTAGATTTCAAAAGAACTAACTATACAGATTTAATTTACTCCTTCCGTTTAATTTCAATAGAAATTTTGTGGCCTTCTGAAGACCGATACGACCGCCTCTTGCTGCTGGTAACAGATGCAGCCCCCTACATGGTAAAAGCAGAAAAAGCTTTAATGCTTTTTTATGAAAAAATGATACACTTAACGTGCTTAGCCCATGGCATGCATCGCGTGGCGGAAGAAATTAGAAATCTTTTTCCCGATGTTAATGCTCTAATTTCAGCAGTTAAGAAAGTTTTTCTAAAAACCCCCAGTAGGTACGCTACCTTTAAAAATATGCTTCCTGAGAATTTTCTTTCTCCAGCTCTTGTCATCATTAGTTGGGGGACTTGGTTGGAGACGGCTCTATATTACAACAAGAATTTTGAGGATATTAAAAGTGCACATTCAAATTTTTTTTAAGTAAACGTTAGATCTGTCTATTTCGAAACCTTAATTGTTTTTATTTTCTTCACAGGTTGTAGATCACTTATGCGAGGAAAAAGAAGAATTGGGTTGCAAAGCCTAATTCTGAAAGATGCCAAAACTGCGTTTTCTTCTAATTCTATAGTGGCCTATTTAGGTTACATTGGAGCTCATTTTAGCCATCTTCCAGGTTTAATCAAGCAATTGGAGATCCATCTATATCCCTCACGGAAAGCACGAAGTTAGTGAATCAAGCTCCATTGAACTTTCCTGGACTCAAGGGGAAAAAATTCGTCAAAAAATTGTGATGGTTCAGGTTGGAAAAACATTAACAACATCTAAAATGCTCTTAAGGGAAAGGGTATAGGAATAATAGGTAGCTTGTCTCCTAAAGAAGCATTCTGTTTTAAATACGCGTCCATCACTTCTTATGATGTGAAGCGTTCATTTTCACAACATAAACACATTTTGACTAATAGAAGAACGAATTTTATAAAAAATAATTTTTTTAAATATATCATTTAATTAGGAATCAGAATTACAAGTCATTCTATAAGCTAATATGCTTTTTTTTTAATCACTGGGGTAGTCGTAGTTGGTGTGAAGAGGACTTCTCCAGTGAGTTGCCCTCGCTAATTCTGTTTCAGATCTGCTGACCAGTTTCGTTTCAGTCTTCTACCATTTTGCGCATCAAGCAGTGGGTGCAACAGGGGGTTGACGTGGGTTTCCAGTTTGTTGTGATGTCTTGTACTTTTTTCTTTTATGGCGTCCCTCACGTAAGCAATTTTTAGATCATTGTGAATTGTCAGATTGGAGACGTACCATGGTGCGTTCGTGATCATACGAAGTATTTTTGATTGGCACCTTTGAATTTTGTTTAAGTTAGATTTACTCGCACATTCCCATAGTTCTGCTCCATACATCCAGATTGGTTTAATTATGGTGTTGTAGAGTAACAGTTTTTCAAGCGTGAGCTTAGATTTTCGTCCAATTAGCCATTGGAGTTCTTTCATCCTCAAGTTAATCTGTTTACGTTTCTTATCTACATGTTCTTTCCACGTCAATCTGTTGTCCAGGTGTATTCCTAAATATCTTGCACTTGTGTATTGGTATGTTGTTATAATGTAATGGTGGGCGTAACCCTTTTCGTAGTGTAAAATTTACTTGCACAGATTTTGTCTCATTAATTTTGATTTTCCATTTACGAATTAATGTCTGTATTTGGTCTAGGTGGTTTTGTAGAGTGGTCGATGCTATGAGTGGGTCAATGGCAGTTGAGAGAATGCAGTGTCATCGGCAAACGTACCCATTGCTGTGTTTTCATTGGTGGGAAGATCGGCTGTATAGAGCAAGTAGAGCAGGGATCCCAAGACTCTGCCGTGGGGCACTCCAGATTTAATTAGACATTGGACCGACACCTCGTCATTGACTTTGATGCAAAATTCTCTACTACTTAGGTAAGATTTTATCAGTTTGAAGTAGGTGATGGGTAGAAGTTCTTTAATCTTATATAGTAATCCAGTATGCTATACCTTATCAAAGGCTTTACTAACATCTAGAAAAAATGATAGACAGTATTTCTTTTGGTCTAATGCTTGATTTATTTGGTGACTGATTCGATGCACTTGCTGTATAGTGGAATGGTTATTGCGGAAGCCAAACTGATGGATAGGTATCCAATCTTCTGTCATTGGGTCAGAGTTTATTCTTTGCAGGAGGAGTTGTTCGAGTAATTTTGAGATAATTGGTAACAGACTTATAGGACGGTACGATGATACGTCGTTGGGTTCTTTATCTGGTTTAAGGATTAGTATTATTTTGGCAATTTTTAATTGTTTTGACCAGTAGTTTAGTCTTGCGATAGCATTGAAAATGTAGGCAAGTAAAACTAACCCTTTCCTTGGCATCTCCTTTAACATTTTTGTAGTCACATTTTGTATCTCTTCCTGGAGCTTTTCGAGGATTTAATAAGCTGATTTCCTTCTCAATCTCTTTCGGAGTAAAGGATTTGATCTTTGGTATGTTGATAGGGATCTCAGGTAAATGTATGTCTATAGCATTGTCTGTAAGGTCATCATTAGGCGTAAATACTTCGGCAAACTAGTCTGCAAATAGGACGGCCTTTTCCTTATCACTTTTACCCCACTGTTGATATGCTATTGCAGTGTTACGGAGGGGAGGTATTGGCGCCTTAGGTTTTTTTTAATGTTTTATAGGTTTTCATATGGAATTGTCGTATCTGTTGAGATTGGTAACATAATCATGGAATGACTTTTCTTTCATTTCTTTTAGTTGACGCTGCAGTTGGTTATTTAATTTGTTTAGTACAGTTTTATCTGCTGGTGCATGGGTACAGTGCCACTTTGCCCTGGGTCTTCTTTTTTCTGCTATAAGCCTCTTAATGACCGTAGGTATTATATACTTGTGATTTTGGAATTCGGTGTGAGGAGTGGCATGTTCAACGGCCTGTTTGAGGATGTTTACTAGGGTGGTTAGGACGGTGTCAATTTCCTCTGGAGTTTTCAGACTTACTCTCAATTTTATGTCTTCTTGTATCTTGTTCCTGTAATGTTCCCAATTTGTGTTTTTGTTATGAGGTCTGGGTGTTGGTTTTTTATGAATAGCATATTGACTGATTGTTGCAATTACCGGCGAGTGATCAGAGGAGAGATCGTAGCATGGTGTTACGTTCATATACGCTTGCGAGATCCCATTGGTTACATAAAAGTCCAAAAGATCTGGGATCTTATTGGGGTCTGACGGCCAATAGGTTGGTGTACCCGTCGAAATGAAGGAGTAATTATTTTCCTGTATGAGATTAGCCAACTGGCTGCCTTTTGTTGTGATTAGTTGAGATCCCCACAGCGTATGCTTAGTATTGTAGTCTCTATCAGCAACAAATTTATGCCCTAGTGTCTGGAAGAATTCCTTGAAATTTTCTTTTTTGATATTGTGCCGTGGTGGGCAATATACTGCTGCTACTGTTAATTCGTACGGGAGTGTATTTACTTTAATGGCTGTGGCTTGTAAGTGATTGGTTACATATTTTGGCAGTTCGATGTGGCTTATAGAACTTTTTATTAAAATGGCGGTCCCAGCATGTGCAGTATTATCTGGATGATTGGTTATGTAGGTTGTGAAGTTATGTATGCGAAAATATGATCTATCTGTGAAATGTGTTTCACTGACTAGCATGATGTCCACTGAATTATGATGAAGGAATATTTCAACTTTATTTTTGTGCTGTAGAAGGCCATTGGCATTCCACAGGGCTGTTGTTAGAAATTGAGTGAATTTTACTTATCAGCGTGGTAAGCAGATTCATCACCATGCTGTTCTGTTGTACGAGTTGCTGAAACATAGCCTTAAACTCATCTAGGAATTTGCACAGGCTGATGGAGGGTGTTCCTGTGTGATGTTCGTTGTGTTCTCTACTCTCAGTTGAGCGTAATGTATTTTGTTCGTTGGTTCTGTTATTTTTCACTGCTCCTGCATAGCTTAAATTTTGTTGGATACTATTTCTTTGAGGTTGGTTTTCTGTATAGATGGCTGTTAACGGGTTGTGTTGAATGTTTAGTCTATTGTTAGCATTGTTGGATTTTTTTAGTAAGCCTTGGTAGAATTCACAGACTTTATAGCTAGCCGGATGAGGACCATTGCATAATGCACATCGTGCAGGTGTGTCTTTGTTTTTTATAGAATTATTCGTGCTATGAGTCCCTCCGCATTTAACACATACATATGGTTTAGTATAATAAGCTTTAGTATGACCATATTGCTGACAGCGCATGCACTGTGATATACCTTTAACTTTTTTGGGTGGTTCAATAGTTATTAGTTGGTTTTGTATTTTTTGTATTTTATAAATATTTTGATTGCTTTCTGCTGGCTCTAGGTCAACAAAGAATAGGTTTAAAGGTTCTTTTGTTATTCGTTTTCTTGCGTTCATAATATTTCTGACTTGATGTCCGTCTTTACTAAGTTCTTTTTTAATGCTTTCTGTGCTAGTTGTAAAATGTAAGTGCTTGAGTATTACCCTATAGGCTCGTTCCTCCTTCGGTTGATATGTATGGTGCACAATTTTGTTTTCTTGCATGAAGTGAATCAGTTTTCGGTAAGTATCAGAGGTATTGTAATTGATTTTTATTGTATTGCTAGCTAGAGATTTTGTGCTGTACTGCTCTATTTCTATGATTTCATTTAATTTGTTTATCATTTGTTGGTAATTTATTACGCCATAGACAAAGATTGGCGGGGGTCGTGGGACCTTGCTTCCTACTTGTGTTGTGTTAGTTTCTTCTTCCATGGCATCGGTTAAATGGCTATATTTATTTTGTAGTAAAATGTTTTGACTGTTGGGTATATTTATTTTTCTTCGCTTGGTTTGTTTTACTTTTTGCCATGGGTTTTCTTTGGAGTTTTCATTGGGGTTTTCTTCTGTTTCATCATCGCTGGTTGAGGTCAGTCTGTAGTACTGGCGTTCGTTGTTTAATTGCTGCTGCTGAGTGGGATGGTAGATGGTACGCCATTTTGGTTATAATTAACTCCTGGGCCATTATATGCTGGTAACATTTTGGATTTGTTTAATGAAGTTTAATAGGTAAACACAGTTACCTTTTATTAAATTTCCTAGTAGTTTATTGAGCACGAAAATATTAAGCTGACCCCGCGGTCACGTTATCGTTCACAACAGCCGCTAGCCCATAAAACGCCCGCACACGTGATATCACCGCGGCTCCGTTCGCGCACGACCGTTCAACTCGATTTCAAAATAAGCATCAAAATTAAATAAAAATTTGTAATGAAAAGTAAAAATTTCCAAGAGCGACCCAAGAAAATATAAATTGGAACAGGTAAAATACGGCTGACCTTAAGGAAGGCTGCGGTCGCTGCCGTTGATGACGCAGGCTTGTAGATCCGTTCGTTTTCCTTCAAAGCAGGAGGGTTAGCGTACACATCTACTCACTAGCACGGTCGCAAAGCGAATGAAAAAAAAATATTAATGAAATACACAGTAACGCAGTTTTTACGTTTAAATAAAAAAAATAGTATAAATAAAACTTCCAAAATTAGCGATTTTTATTTCTTTGCTGCAGGATATCAATCAGATTGTTTTTGCCTGAAAAGTGCCTGTTTTTAATTTTTTGTCTAATTTAATATTTTATTTTGCCTACAAATCCGGCCTTTAGTTATAAGAAAAAAACAGTTTAATATAATCTAATGTTGCTGCTGACTTGGCAAGTCAAAAGTCACGTTATTGGTTGCAATTGTTTGCTCATTTTGCATTACTATTACTTTAATTTTTCTTAAAAATGCTATTTTTTAGAAAAATAAAATTGTACGTTTTTTATTTTAAAAATAATGTAAACCTTTATTTTTGAGTAAAATTATGCACTCTACAAACATTTAATTTCGAAGTACACTAATACAGTTTACTAGATGAGTAGAATAAAAAAATAGGCAAGTTTTTTTAAATAAATCACTTTAACATTTTATGTACAGCAAACCCATGTATTAATGGTTCCATAAACAGTAGAATCTATGACAGACAACAATAAATCCCAAGTAACTGATGAATAGATCAAGAAAAACTTATCGACTTAAATGTTTACACAAGAAATTATTTCTTAAGCAAGAAATGAGGAAAGAAAGAAAAAGTCACATTCAGTTACAACAGTTTTTTGTGTGTAAACGTACAGAGTTGATATAAAAAACCAAACAAATGTAAGATGGAGATCGTCAGAATAATAAAAATTAGATTTATTACAATTACGTTCATAGGAAAAATTTGTATTAAGCTTATGAAACGACTGTAATGTTTATCCAGATATACTGACTCTCTTTAACTCTCTTTAACTCTCTTTAACTCTCTTTCTCCTTTTTTTATTTTTTTCCTCTCTTTCCCCCTATTCTTGTATGGCTTCAGCTTTTTGACTGGTTTGACAGATAATTATTTTTATACATATGTTGTCTATCTATCAGTGATATATCTATTAAAAGTTCCGGCTTTTGTTGTGAGTACTGTAAAACTTATATTAGGCTCTTTTTTTAAGAGTGTTAGTTGTTCTTGCACTACATCAGTGAAGAGAGTTCACAGTGCCGTACAATTTTACGTTAACATTTTGTATGCGGTTTGAATGCTAGCCATTGCTTAAAAGAAATTGTTCATGTGCTAAAAGATTAAAGATCTGATTTACATGCCATCAATGCCAACAACATTGAGTGAACTTCGAGACATCACTAGTGCTAATGTGAGTATAAAAAGGACACTACAGTGTATGGTAGACCGAACTGGACAACGTTTAAATGGTTGTCATGTAACACGATTTGTAATATTACGAATACAAACTAGAGCCTTTATTTTCATCTATTATTTGATACTATATATGCAATACTTTAAGGAAAAAATCTTTTTAAATTTCGGTAAAAAGCCTTGCGTTTATTTATACAAAATTTCATATTAAAATATTTTTTTATGTAAAGGGGACAATTTTAAAGATAAAGAGTGTCATATATAAGCATCTTAAAATTAACTTTAAATGCAATATTTTTATTGACAGGGCAGTAATGAAATAGATAATTACAAATTTTCTATTAATATATTATTAAGTTTTGCGCTGGCAGTGTTTTGTGTGGCATAGCTATTATTAATAGTTTCACAATCTCCGAAGTGCTTTGGTGTGTCTCTAATTTAACTGACTGAGTGTCTGGTATGTAGTAATATGTTAGCATTGGAAATCGTTGTAGTTTTTGAGCGTTTTTTTGTATATTCTTTATTTATATAATAAATAACTTTTTTTTAGTTTCTAAATAGCTAGTATTCGATAGTTTTTGAAATATTAATACATATTGTTATACTTTTCTATAAGTTATTAATATATTTGTTTTTTTAAATTATGCTTAAGAGCCTATAAATTTGATAAAAGGCATTATTATACTGACTTAGTTTATTGTAGTAATAATTTATTGTTATTATTTTATTTCTTTTGCTTTAAATAATGCTTTAAATATGATTTATGTTATCAAATAAATTTTTTTAATTTGCACGATTATTTGAGTAAAATAAGAGTGACGGCTAACTGAATTCCCAGTCAAAATTAAAGTAATATAGGATAATGTAACACGTTCGCGTAACAACCTCCAGAAGCCAAGATGAGTGCATTAACAACTCCATCGCAAGTAAATGTATTTCTACACGAGGTTAGCTATTACTGCTTCATTATACATGTATATGCGCGCCATCAGAGGGCTTCGCATAACGGTTGATTTGTACCGCTAATACCAGCGGCATATGACTTCCTCCGAGGAATTGGCTCCATACCTTTATTAGCAAGGGAGATCAAAGTTATTCTGGATCGCGAATTTGGAACAAATGTTGGTCGGGCTGTCGAGATTGGCTTTGAACAGTGGGTTCGCTTATAGTTGGAGAAGCTGCTTTGACGAGTCCTTTCGAAGAATTTAGATGATGTGAATTTGACTAGAAATTGATTAATGTACTGTTCAGGCACGTGAAGCTAATATTATTAAAGTTGTTTTATAAACATTAAAATTACTTGTGCAAAATGTAGTTACAACATTATTTTATTTCAATTAAGAAGAAAAAATTTAAAGTACATTTTTTGAGAGGTCCTATTTAAATAAAAAAAGTACGTTGGAAAATGGCACATGACTTTACTAGCCGAAAACAGGATATTTGACGAGATACAACTTTTTACATTTTTTTATAGTTGATAAAATTTCTTGACAAGCTTTTTAAATTATTTAAGAAGTATCTTGTAGTTGTAATTTTTCAAATTCATAAAATCGGTAGGGCATTTAGTGTATTTAAAATGTTTAAAGTAATCATAGGTGTAAGCCTAACTAATATTCTTATCAATAAAATGTTTCATCATATGTCTATTATATTTATTTGATCGTCAATAATTTTTTAAATAATTTTTTACTTTGGAATTTACTATATTAATTACAAAAAAGAGTATTTAGTTTACATAGATATCCAGCGCTGAGATTCATGGGTTCACTACGTTCAACGAATGCATTTGTTGTTACATTAAGTCAAACGGCCTCTGTTTTATAGTCTTCTCGTTGTCAATGCATCTAAACGATGTTGAACAAGGTTTTCATGTCCAGCTAGCTTGTTATGGTAATTTGTGGCAAATTTTCATATTTTGTCTTCCACGTATAGTACGTTGAGGTCTTCGTGAATTGTTCTGTTACTTACCCTGAGTATTTTTTTATTGAATTTGCTATATCATTTTTATTCTTGTTTTCTTAGTATGTATAATAGGACATTATTTTCAACAGTTTAAATTGTAAGTTTTAAATTAATTTAATATCAAGAGAATTGTTGATTAAGGTGAAGTTAGGGATAAGTTGTTTTAGAATTTACGGTTATTGAATTTTCTTTTATTGCAAAGGGTAGATAAATGATAGTTCGTATTGTGAATGTTACTTGTATCGATTTAGTTTCATTGATTTCTTGATCTGACAAATAAATATTTCATTTATCAGCCCATTCTTATAGGTTTATAAGATTGTGTTAAGTGCGATACTTGACCTGATTTAGATACCATTATAATCTTTGTGTATTTTTATTGTATTGAAAAATGTATTGGACTTAATATACAATTAAATATGGTAGTTATCAACACAGGAGTCTTATTAGGTAATTTCTTCATTACTTGTGTTGTAATCTAGTTTTGTCATTTTTCTTGACACGTTTATGCCGGGCCTTAATTCAGCAGTGGTGAAAAAAACAGCTATCTAATTGTTATTTGGAAATGTTGCAACATCAAATTGGTTTAAAAACTGTTGAGAGGTGTTTTGCTAACTCGATGGTACCGTCATGTTTTAATATAGATAATATGCTGATTTCTGGTCTTTTACATTTTTTTTGTTATTCTCTACATAGAATGAACTTTCTTTCTAGCGGACCCAGCTTCCAAGCTGGAAACTAGCTTCTATTTCTGTCATTTCTAACATCTGTCACGTCTTATAATTTTTGGTCGGTGGTAGATAGAGACATAATATTTTCAGTATTCAACTAAAGACCATAAGTCAAACCCAGACGCCAAAAATCAGTCTAATCGGAAAATCTCAAGACCGGTTTGACCGGAAGTAGACGCAAATTTTTCGGTTCCAGCGCTAAATTCTTGCCGCCATTTACTTTTATTTGAATATAATTTACTGTTATTCGTTTAAATAAAATTTCGTTAAACCCTATAGTTTAGTTTACCTGCAAAGCAAATTTTTGCTTGTTTAGATTTGTGATATATTTCTAGAATGATGAATTTTGCTATTATTTCAAAATCTTTTTTTAGTTAGTCTATTATGGACACGCTTGTCATCAGAGTATTTCATCTTCTTCTAGCTTGTTTTTTATCTGTAGGTAGTCCACAAATCTGCAATGACACATTAGTTTCTTTGCGTAATAAGTTGCAATGAAGGGTAGAATTCTATGCTGGTTTTTGAAGTAGTTCTGTTATATATTGCAATGTAATATCCAAGTCACATTATTCTTTTATAAGAAGTCTTAGATTAATAATATGTACTTTTTCCTAATCTGTTTATTTAGTGGGATTTGCTAGTTTATTTACTACTTCAGAGTTTACAGTTGTTATTACTGAAGAGTGATTAGACAGTCGATCACAATTATGCTCAACTAAGAAGTAGTTAGTAGAAATGCCGGAAATTATAAAAAAGTTTAGTAGGCCTAAAATCTTTCGAGGGTCTGCAAGCTAATAATTGGGTTTACCTGATGACAATTGAAAGTAATTGTTATCGATTATAGCTCACAGCAAATTAAAATTTTGCATTCTAGTCATTTCTACTAATAAATGTTTCAAAAAATGTTTTATATTGATAGTAGATATGATGTGTCATGAAGGGCTATATATAGTTGTAGCAAATAACCACAATAATAAAGCCCTAATTTGTAAACTGGTAGTTTGTATTTGCACTGTTTCATGCCGTGGTAGTGTAAAATGCGAAATGTTGCTGCGGATAAGAATATCTGTACCACCGTACGCTGTTCCGTCAGTATGACATGTGTTATAAACTTTATATTGCGATGTATGAAACAGTTTGGTGAAGTGTGTTTCAGAAGTAAGTACAATGTCTATTTTTTAAGTTTAAAGAATGCCATTAGCTCCAGTTGATGGTCAGTGAGTTTACTGGCATTCCATGTGAAAAATCTTATATATTTAGCCATTATTAGTTTTAATTTACAAGAATGTGTTAATAGATTTAAATCGGAGTCGAGTACTAGCAGTGTTACAGTGCAGGCGTTCCTGGCCTCCTGATATTAGTGCGATACGTTTGACCTTAAAGCTATCTATAGCAAACATTGTATGTAAATTTTATTTTACTTACTTTCAACAAAAACAATACAATATCCGTAAATGTATTAATGGATTATCAAGCGATTAACAAGCGCAAAATAGATAGTTTAACACCACTCGCTAATGTAGTTCAATAACGATATGAATGGACCACTCAAGACTTGTTAACCACTAATAAATTATATCTACCAGCTAATTTGGAAAATAAATTAACTAGCGGCGAATCTTCCAGCAATATTGATTTAAACGTGGTTCATAAAGCAAATCACAGCCAGAAGCTCATAATACACCAACCATCAAAGTTCCACCTATCTACTTACTAAACATAAAGCTACATCATAAAGCCTTAATAGAAGACTTACAAAAACTAGCAACTGGAACTTTTACAACAACGTATAACACAACAACATTATGCATTAATTTAACAAAAAATATTTGACTTACATTAAGTGTATTATAATAATTAGAGCCGTGGTGGTTTAGTGGATAGATCGCTAGACTACGAAACCAAGAGTTGCAAGTTCGAATCCCGCTCTCGCAAATTCGATCTCTGGCATTTTTACGGCCCAGCTCGACTCAGGCTGCAGTAAATGAGTACCTGGAGGTCAAACTCTGGGGTAATAATAGGCGGTCGGTACGTAGCGCTAGCCACGTTACTACCCTTGTGTACCGTAGGATATCTATCCTGTTACGACCCCAAAGGGCCTTCAAGGCCTGTTACGGGGAACTATTATTATTATTATAATAATTATTTTTAAATTATAATTTCTTTTGTTTAAAATTGCATGCAGTATTTATTTCAGTTACTTCTCTCTATTCTTATATTTTTAAGATTTCTGAAACCTGTTTGCACTGTTAGTTCTTTTCTCTAGTCTTTTATGTGCATTGATTTTGATGTTTAAGTTAAAGATATCCCACTTCCATTAATTTTTTTCCAAAGTAGTTTTGCTTCTGTTAATTTATTCTTGTATTGTTAGCTTTGTAATAATTCTAGCTAGCTATTTTTTGATGTCATTTATATTTGAATGTTTGTCACTTTGACGTTTTAGATTTTCTGTTATATTGCTTTTGATACCGTACACTTTCTGAAGGCGGTATTATTGTTATTGTTTTTAATTGCTTATATAATAACCAAAACTCCATTACCCATGTTTTTTGTAGAATTAAAAGTGTCTGCAAACTAATAAAGATGTTTACAATATTACTAGACTAGAACATTATATTGTAAACTTTGAAACACCAATTGCTAAACGTAAGGTTCTGTAATGTGCCACATGTCTACGACATGGCCACACTAAATATTTCTGTAGCAGAAATTCGCGATGCGTAAAATGCGCTAATAACCGTCGAACTTCCCGATGTCCACGAACAGTGAAATATATGTAGCAACATTAAATGCATTAACTGTAACGGCAAATATCAGGCCAGTTACAAAGAATGACAAATTTACAAAAAAATTTATTAAAAATGTATCGGCCTCCACAAAACAACACACAGAGCAACAGCATTAACAAAACTCCTTCTATGCTTAAGTAGTAACAAGTCAGACTGGTAGTAACCTGACTCAACATCAACAATCTACCGAATATAATTATTTATCTAGGCTAGAAAAATGTTAAAAACCCAGATGGAGCAGACGGAAACCTTACTAAATCTTTTAACTATTGTCGTTACACAAATAAACCATAGCTTTGCAGCTTAAGATAAACCGAGTGGAATGCCAATGGTCTGACAAACAGACGAGCTAACGGTATTATTTACAAAATATTCCATCAGCATTAATGTTAATATCGAAATCTCATTATACAGAAAGCAGTTACGTAAAGATCGCAGCCTACATCATTTATGTTACACAATATGCAGGTGGCATCGTACATGCTGGCTCAGCAAATTATAATTAAAAACAACAACCGACACTACGAACTACTTAAATACAACCCAGAATATTTACAATCAACTACAACTACGATTGAAGATTGGAAAGGCCTGTTAAACGTATAAGCAGCTTATTGTCTCCCAAAACATAACACATTAAGGAGCACTTCAAAGAATACTTCGAAACATTAGATAATAGATTTATCTTGGTCGGAGATACTAAACACGAGTATTGGAAAATAAGAGTGGGCATTACAAAAAGCAGAGAATTGCTGAAGGCAGTAACGAACAAAGGATTACACTATCTATCCACATGTGAGCCAACCTATTGGCCTTCAGATATAACAAAAATACCTGGCCTACTAGACTTTTGAATTATAAAGAGCATAAATCTAAGCTACTGCAATACTAAGTCCTGTATAGATCTGATTTCTGATCACTCGCCAATAATTCTGACACTCTGTACTTAGGTATTACATATAAAAGATTCTGTTACTTTCAGCAACAAATTCACGGACTGGAATCACCACAGAAAAATAGTAAATGAAGCATTATTACACGATATATCTTTGAAAAACGTTAAGGATACAATAACAGCGGTAAAGCTCTTTAACAGAGTAACCCAACAAACAGCCTGGGAAATAATACCAAAAAAATGCTAAATATTATACACCTAATATTCTCTGAGCCAGCGTGGTCCCGTGGTTGAGGGACGGGCTGCGATGCTGACGGACCCGGGTTCAATTCTCGGTGCTCTCTGATGCCTGGCGGGTGGCCTACTCAGTCACTAAAAATAATTGAGTACCTGCGTTCATTCGAACAAGGGTAATAATGGCGGTCGTCTTAGGCGCGGTGCTTGCCACATCGCCCCGCATCAGAGATGGTGCGCGACGACCGGGCAGAGAGAGCGAACGTGTGAGGGCCTTAACCTCTCAGTTCGCAGGCCGTGCTCCCACGCGGGGCGTAGAGCCTTACCATTACCAATATTCTTTATTGAAGTTAAGAAAAAAAATAGATAAAAAGCGCAAACAAAAGAGAAAGTAACAAATAACAAAACATTACAAAGACAAAAGGAAGTTAAATTGACTAGCAACAAATATCAAAAATGTGCTTTTCGATATAAGCAATCATTAGATCCACAACCGTTTTTATTAATTTTTTTTTATAGAAAGAAGTAAATAAAGTACTGGAACTTTTTCACACATATGTATGTATTGTTTGAGTGTACAAAATTTTTTTATTAAAAAACAATCCTTATATAATTAGTTAAACATTCGTTTATGGGACCGCATGGTGGGAATTCTAGAGCCTCCAATTTTTATCTGAAATCAAAAAACAAAAAAGTTTTAGAAAATACATCATATTCTTGGGAGCTTATACCAATAAAATGGCGGACTTGTGAAATTTTTGTACCGATTTTTCACGTTTTTTTTGCTCTTAAAATCGATATATAAAAAAATAATAACAAAATTAATGGTTTTTTAGGTATAAGCTCACAGTAATTCAATTTCCTTTAAAATAAAAAAACAATCAAGTCGACTCCTCAATTAGTTTTTGAGCTAGGATTCCCACCAGTTTAAAAAATGTCGTTTCGAGAAAAACGCGTTTAAAGATTCGGTTAACGATTTTTGGTCTTTAAAAATTTATTAATCTACCTTGCGGCTAATCAGCAATTCCAGAGCCATACAATAAACCTTCCTCGATCTTAAACTGTTAGATTTTACTTAATTGCTCTGATTTTTTTGCTAATGCAGCTGCTCTTGCACCATCTGTCATATTTACTTAAGCAGAAGTTATGCGCTTGTTATCTGATTCTTCGACGAAATTATTTATTTCCAGGCCAATGGCCATTCCCAAAGTGTTCATAATCTTTAGTAGAGTAGTATATCCTTCATTACATAAGGAGATTGCGATATAACTAGCAATTTCGACAGTTTGCGCGCCACAGTGTGAATGTTTAGGTGCGAGTTTCCATATACAAGCGTTAACGGACTCGTTCGAGTTTTGAGTGTTACCTCCCAAACATCGATTCAATAAATCATCAGTCGCTATAGCCTCGAAAACAGGCTTAATTGCATCTTGAACCTTTTGTGAAAATGGCTGCATATGCTTAAAAGATGCGACAGTACCGTCAGCTTCAGCCACGCGCCACTTGCACCAACTCTCGTTGCCTGCTGGACAATACGAGTGTTGTAGGTTTTCATCTGTAGAAATTATGATTGAATACTGCCCATATCTCTGCTTTCATTTTTTCCAATGAATCCTTGTTCCTTCTAATAGCCAAACTGTAATATATAGTTAAATCGGAAATTACTTTGTTCGTTAGCTTACCAGCACCTTTCCCGCCAAGACCTTTTGTCATTTGCTTCATTGCTCGGAGACGAGAGCCCATTCTTTTTTGGACGTGGCCAACACATTCTTTTTTTCACGATAAGATCATCGTAAGGATTAAGGGCCAGTATAGATTTAAATGTTTTTGTATCGCCATCGCCTATGTAATTTTCATAGTTTAAGCCAAACAGTTTGGTAGATCGTGTAAACATTTCTCTAACGGCGTCTACCTCCATTTTCCCCGCACTTCCGTAATAGTTAGCACTGCACTCTTCGTCGTGGCTTTCTTTCCATAAGTTATATTCAATAGAGCTTGTTTAGACTTCTAATTGGCGCAGCTTTGGGAAAAGGCAGATTTAACGACAAAATCTAATACCTTGTTTGTGAATTTTCCAACCAATGCAGCAACACCAAACACAGAAGTAAATCTTCGTTTTTTCCATGACCCATCTCCCGACACCGTTAAATGCAAAGGTTCATTTCCAGCAGCAGAATTAAGATCGATTTCTTCTTTGACGACTTTCTTTTGAAAAACTTCGTAAACTGATTTCGACGCTACGTGTAAGTTTTGAAGAAAAGTGCAATATATTATTACTGAATGACGACGTAATATCTAGAATGGCACAAAACATTTTTACATTTCGTTAGCCTCCTCCCAACATACGAATAGCAAACATTAAGCGTCGATTTATTTCAGAAAAACGATTGACCACTGGACTCGAATCATAACTCCGACGCGAACAAGAGCACTCCGCCACTACTTTGAAAGCAACTCTTGCGCCGTTTGTTTTATAAAATTTTAATTCACTATTACAACTTTACACTTAACAAACATGCTGAGAAAAGAAAAAACATTTAAGAAATGTAAAATCACGTAATTAGATGTTATATCGACAGGTATTTCGTCGTACTCCACTTTTTTCAACTTTTTGGCTTACGTGCTCACGTAGTTCGTATCGCACCCTCTCGAAAACTGATTGCCTTGGAATTTTTTCTGGTGGTTTTTTCTGCACGTTAATTGGAGTTACGTTCAAACTTTTTAGTTGCATTAGGCATGATTAATGCAAAAATAACGCACAAATAAAAATTACTACTTCCGTTTGGAGCAAGTGTTCGACTGATGTTTTGTTTACGCTATACCCATCGACTTTAGTGTATAGAAGGCAACCCTTACAATATAATATTATATATTATGACATCTGGTGTCACTTTTGGTAACTATACTTATCATAGAATACGAATATAAGCGCCGAATTCAAATATATAAGGGTAAAATATGCTCTATTGCCAGACATCGATTTTCGCTTTATTAATTAATAATAATTAATAATAATAGGTTCCATTATTATGCTATAACTTTTTTAAAAAAATTATTTCGGTCATACCCTTTTAGGGGCATATTCTACATCATAAGGTATCAAAAAAAGCAAAAAAAAATCGATTTTTTGGTCGATCTTGATGAGAACCTCCCCTAAAGTGTCTTTCACCATATATAACCGATACGACTAGAAAACGATAGCTCGGCTAGAAGTAATCTTGACAAAGCTGCCTCTTTTGCAACCCACTTAACAAAGGTGTTTAGCTCATTTGTATTGCAATCAATCACCATTGAAGAAGACGATATTCGACTATATCTTGATGTGCCCTTTCAATTGCGCCTACTAATTAAACCATTTACAGTGAATGATATTTATTCAACGCCGTGATAAGACTACAGTACTTTCCCGGGCAGTATAAAACTGCAACAATCATACTGATACTCACCTACCGACCTCATCAGGAGCGATAGTCGCTACTTTTGCTGAAGATACACAATTTTTTTTATTATATCCAACCTAAATATGGCCTCTGGTTATTATATAAACGGCGTATGCACATAAACGAAACTAAATTTGTCCACGTAATTTTTACGACAAGAAGTAGCATCTGCCCATCCGTTATATTAAATACAGACAAATAGCGCAAAATTACAATTTTAAATAGTATATATATATTTGGAGATATGTCTTACGTGGAAAAAAAAACATTTTTATTAAACAAAAGCAGTTGAGTTTAATGATTTGGTAGTGTACTAGCTAATTAATCGTAATCACAGCTGTCTTTGGAAAGTAAAATATTACTTTATAAATCCATCATTCGCTCTATTTGGTCCTATGGAATAGAAATATAGGGAACTGCAAGCAGATCAAACATCGACATTATTAAATGATTATAATAAAAAGTTCTGCGCTTTTTAGTAGACGCCCCATGGTTCGTTCCGAACGAGGTCATAAGCCAAGACCTAGGTATTACTACGGTAAACGAGGAAATATAGAAGTACAGTGTTTGCTATCATGACAGAATTCGCTCTCTGACGACGAAAAAAACCAGACTTACAAGATTTAAGACAACGAACCTACCAAATCGTTTTATATAAGGTGTACTGTGGTGCTTCAGTTATTTGTTAATTACCAAATCTGTTTGTATTAATATCAGAAAATTTTTTATAAAATATTTTCTGCATATCTGTTACTGAATGTAAATAAGTGACAGTCTGTAAACTTATAAACAAACTAAAAACGTTTAATTAAAATTCAAAGACTTATCTCGACGATTTCTTACTGCAGATAAAACCTAATAAATAGCAGCCAAAATATTTTTATTGGCTAAAAAGTTGGCGAACACAGTTTTTCTAGTTTTCTAAGAGGTCTTTTTGATTAACTACAAACATATTGAAGCGTTTAAAAAAATGTTTTGTAGAGGCAACTTGTCTTCTCACAAGTCTATCTTTGCAATAGCATAATAAAAGATTTAGTTCTAAATGTTTTTTTTCTAAAGTCAAAAATTTATCTTATTGAGAGACACGACATCGTATCGCTTTAATGAATAAGTTTTGGAAAAAAATATTTTTCTAAGAGTTTAAAAACGGAAACTAAAAAACAGAATTCCACTTGTTTGTTGTATTATAAATATCAAACTACTTTTATAAATTTTTGTCCAAATCATTACTTATTATTAAAAGCTTCTTTTGACATTTTTTCCTGGTTACTTTAAATTTTAAGTTAATCACGTTGGAAATACCAATACACAAAAAACATAAACGTAAAAAACAAAAAAGTTAAAAATAAAACCTTTTCAACTAGAATAATTTGTAAATTGATCAGTGATATTTGAAAAAAAACCCTTACAGTTTAATTGTATATCAAATTTCTTCTGTAATATAATATGATTTTGGGAACAATTGTACCTACTTTGAAATAAAAACAAGTTAATTAAAAAAAACAAATAAATTAATCGTTTGATATTGATGACACAATTATTTTGTATTCAAAAAACACAAATTTATAACGTTGTTACTGTTTTACTTCATCAAATTTTTCAAACATTAAAAATTTTAAATTACAAGTAATTTAGTTTAAAATTGTTTTGAATCTGCATGTATTTATATTCTCCTGTATTGACTGCAGAAGTTTATTCCCATCGTTTATATTTTAGTGGCGGTATTTCATATTCCTCCGTTTTGGCATTGCACAGATTAGCGGAGAAGCGTCTATCGAGTATCGGTTATCAAGCCGGAACATCATAGCTGATGAAATGTTTAACGGAGATAATATCTATTTTAATGTTGTATCTGTTACAACTGATCATTATTTGCCAAAACAACATGGCTAGAGCGCGGCTCGGTAATACCGCAGTTCAGTGATTCCATTAAATATGCGCTGGTGTTGAGAGTGCAAGTGACAGCGAAAAATTGAATTCTCACAGCTACACTTTCGTCTGCTTTCAAAAAACATCTGGTGTGTGGGCGTCGGGCTAGCAACTTGTTTCTTGTAAAATTTCCAAACGGTGTAGTTTGCAAAAATAATTAAAAAATAAAATTGAAGCAATATACAAAAAGAATAATAAAAGCGAATTCTTTCTGCAACGCTTTTCTAAACTGCCATATTGTTATTAGTATTTGTATACTTGCATTGCCATGTTTTCCCGAAAATAAGCACTAGCATTGTTTTTTCAAAGTGCTTGTAATATAAGCTCTATCCTAAATATAAACTCTAGTTAAAATTGTCAGCAAGACGGATGGATTTCGTCCGTACGTTGAAACACATGTTGGATTATTAAATTATAAAGTATTAAATGTAAATATATATATATATATATATATATATATATATATATATATATATATATATATATATATATATATATATATATATATATATATATATATATATATATATATATATATATATATATAATATATATATATATATATATATATATATATATATATATATATATATATATAAATCAATAATATTATCGACATTAATGCATTAAATAAATAAATTAAATTATAATTAAGTATTTGTAAATACCCAAAGCGTCACATTTGAACGAGAGGTAAACACCAATGTATGTATATTGCAAAACTTGGTGACACTTAAGCAGTTTTTCTGAGAGTTTCTATTTTCCGAATATTTTATTGAAACCAATGAGGATGTGGCAGCGCGTATGCATGCATGGTGGTAGTTTGTTACCACCAACTTTGCAATGATCCTCTTACTTGCTTCAATTGATATGCTCCAATTGATTGACCGATTTTGAAACAAAAGCCCTCGCCTCTTTTCACCTTAAACCCACATGGTGGACACGATATGTCGATGACACTTTTGTTATCTGGCCTCATGGACATGATACCTTTCCAGAATTCCTTTCCCATCTCAACCAAATCCACACCAATATCAAATTTACCATTGAAACTGAACATAACAATTCCGTTCCCTTCCTAGATAAGAAATCCTTCTAATGACAGCTTTTATTACACTGCCTACAGAAAACCTACTCACACTAACCGCTACCTAAATGCCAAATCCCATCATCACCCTGCCCAAATCCATTCGGTTGCAAAATCCCTCATAACCAGATGCATCAGACTTTCCGATACGAAAAATCTCCAAAAAGAAATTAAATCCATTACCACCACCCTACTTCAAAATGGATACTTCAACAAATCCTTAACTCATATAATCAAAAATATAAATAGAAACACTAACTCTCAATCCCAAAACCCTCCTGACCAACAAAAAGCATACCTACCTTACATCAGAGGCATCACCAATAGAATAAGCCGCATATTAATGCGGCAAAATATACGCACGGTCTTTACGGCCAATAACCAAATATCTGGGCTTATTCGCTCAGCAAAGGATCACTGCCCCAATAAATCCCAAGGAGTGTATGAAATACCTTGTGGAGACTGCCAAAAGACCTACATAGGTCAAACAAATCGGCAAATATCTAGCCGAATATATGTGCATTCTCTGGCCGTACGGAAACAAAGAAACAGCTTACAAAATTAATTTGACTGGGGTTAAAACCATTGCCCCCATTTCCCATTTCACCAGCAGAATAGTAAGTGAGGCAATTGAAATAGAAAAACGCCCATAGTGTCTCAACACAAGAGATGACAGTCGACGTTTACCCGTCATATGGAAATCCCTTATTGCTCCGCACCGCCAATTACGCAACACCCTTAATCTTACAAACTTTCCCCAACCCAACGCATCTCCCGCCAAACAAACTTTCACTTCCAGCCCTATAAAAGACTAAGCAGATCACACGAAAGATCAGTCTTACTCAAAGACTCGTAGCTCTCCTTGGGGTGTAGGCAGATCGAGACCCCGAGTGAAGAGCTAAACTTTTGAAAATGGCATCAAAGCCGATGCCGAAACGTCGAGAATTTTCTCTAAATAGACGCGGTTCATCCCGTGAACTAAGGTGTTTTTTTTTTGAAGAGAACGATTTCTAAAGACTGTCGTTGATGTATAGATAATCTCAACATTTTATTTACATTTAAATTTGATTAGTGTTTTTTTTTTTGAGAATAAAATGTGTATAGAAAATTACTTGCAGTGTGTTCACTTGGTTTACACAATGTTTTGTTTCTAGTTAGTTTAAAATTATTATTAAAATTTTACAGTTGTAGCAATAATCGCCAAAAAAAAACCCAAGAAGTAAAATGTAATTATTCTTATTTAAAAAGACTGTATATTTAAGTGGAAGACAACATAGTTTATGTTTATATATGAAATACTGAAATGTTAGCCTTTTTTCAAAGTTCTTCTCACTTTCCCGTACAGTATTTTGGTCGTATTTAGCCTTAGGTGGAGTTTACCACTCACCTACTCAAACCTGTATATTAAGGAACCCGAATTTTAAAAGTTCTTCCATTGCCTACAATGGTTGCTACACAAGTATCGGATAGTACAATTAACTATTACACGTAAAACAAGAAGAAAGAAAAGTGTTGGCTTTGGTTAGGAAATTTAACAGATTTAAAGTAAATAGGCAGCTAGAATTGTACTATAATAACACTATAAGAGAGAAATATTGGCATTTTCTTGTTTGATGAAGAAAATTTTAATTTATAACATATTTTGTCGTGTTGTAATTGATATAACGCTCAGAAAAACTGAAAAATGCTTTGCAACAAAAGGTTAAATTGTTTTATGTTGTTTTTATTATTAACTATGTTTTGTCGTTCATTGCATTTGCGTTACAAATAGCCACAATTTCTATAATTTTAACAAAACGGCTTTTTTTCTTTAGCTTATTTTCTTTGGCTTTCGTTTGACCATGTCCTTATTGGTTCTTGTATAACGGAAATGATTTATGCGTAATTATTCCTAAGTTTATAGCTTTAGAAAATCATTAAAAACTGTAATACGGACTAACTATGTATGTTGCGCTACCTTAGGCTGAGATTCTAATAAACTCTTCGGGTTGTAAAATACCGTTTTTGATTTGGTCAAAGTGTAGGTGTTCAAGATGCCTAACGTCATAACTCATTTCTAAATATATATTTTAAAAATCCTGATATCCTTGTAACTTTAAAATGTACCGCAAACAATATTCCCACAAAATAATAGATCTGAAGACCACCTTCTTTTCATCTGTTTATTCGCTAATTGCTGTAGAGAATTGAAATTGTTTAAATACGTAAGCCAGACTATTATTTTGTTAGCAGAGAAAAGATGTATCTCAATTTTGTTTCTGCATTACTTTTAATAATAATGATTTAAAATTGCAATCATTCGACTTTATAACACAGTTAACTATTACCGAATTTCCTACTAAACCGCTAATTTAAAATATTTGAAATTTTTTGCTATTTGCTTGTGTTTGGTCTTGGAATTTTTGATTGCCCTTTCTTTTGCAGTTTCTATTTTGTATTTTTTAAAGCTATAGAATATTTTAATTTTGTTTTTACATATTTTTAAATATTCTACAAATATTTGATATTCTTTCTGAAAGTATCTGTAAATTTGATGAATATATTCCCAACTATTAAAAACTTTTCTCATATTTGCAATTTACTATTTATTTTGTAAAGTTGTAGAGTATTATTTCTTGACACATTAGGGTAATGTATTTATATTTGAAAATAACAAAAAGTTTTATGAAGAAATACTTTTAAATTCTTATTTTTTTTATTAGAGCCTCGCGGTTGAATGTCTTGGCTGCAGAGTAGAAGTACTTGGGTTCGATTTAATTTAAAAAAAGGCTATTAATCTGGTAGTTTAAGGGGCGGTCCTTGTGACATTGCGTCATATCATATATTATATAAGAACCTCAACTTCTCAATTCATAGGCCTTATCCCTACATGGGGCATATAGTCTCAGCATTGCAGCCTTTCTTGTAACACAGTATTCTTTCTTATTGTTTGCAAACTTTGCTTATATTCTCTTTAGCTAGTTTTATGCCTTTGAAAAAATTCTGCAACACTTATAGTTGAGAATAATCTCACATCTAACAGACATTGTACTAAATTTGGGTTTGGATTTAATTGTGTATTTGAAAAATAAATTAACCCATAACGAGGCCGCATTACTGTATTTATAGTTATAACAACGTGCTTTCAAATGATAACCAGCTGATCGTACCCTATAAATGTATTTGAATTATCCAATCTGTAATAACTACAATTTGCAGTACTTTCGGAATATTCCATGGTAACTGGCTTTACAAATACTTTCATACTTTTCTGAAATTGTTTGTCTCAGTTTTATTATTTTACCGGAAGTCAAGTATTGCAAATTCATCATTCATAAGCTTGTACGACATTAAAAAAAAATTACAACAAATAACCCACATAATGAATACTAAATTTTATTACATTGAAATACTGATAATTTTCAATATCTATCTTTTGTTTCGCACTAGATATCTATACGATAATTTATTTCACTCCTCACGTATCTCAACATATCGCGGTCAAACAGAGTTACAGTGGCGATGATGCAGTTGCGAAGATTTTGTAGTAGTGGTACGAATACGGTTTTCTTTACAAACCCTCACAAAAAAGTCTCAAAAGTTTGAATCAGGAGACTGGAATAGTCACCGTATTAACAGGTTGTCTAGTTGTTCTTTGTGTCCTATCTGTTTTAGTGGTAAGCTTATAAGGCTTACACTTTAGCTTCTTAAACAGAATTTGGCGTACTTTTGATTGCGAGGCGTTACGCTCTAAAATTTCACGTGTAGTGGACTTGTGGGAGTGCGTTGCTATGCTTCTCTATACGATTCACCGTTTCTTGGTTCTGAACGTCTTGATTAAAGAATTGTATATAGACAGTCTACATTGCGAAATTGTGCATGCTATATTTGCATATAGTAGGAAATAAGTGCATTTTGCATGCTATATTCGCATACAGTAGGAAAGAAGTGCAGCTCTCTAAAACTCTCATTGAAATTACAGTTGCGAGATTCTTGGATATTGCAAAACGGCTTACTTTTACGGTAACTTTGCACATAAGCTCTTTTAAAAGACTACTTGAAGTGTTTTTTTTCGTAATAATTGTTATAATCTATCGTTTACTTTATTTGTTGCGCATTTTTAAGTATACGAAATGAAGAAATTAGGGACTCTGAATAACCGTATAACAAAGTATATAGCATAGACACAGGTAGAATGGAGCAGAGCAGACTAATAAAAACACAATTGAAGTAAAACGAGGATAAAATAAAGAAAGGAAGACCTAGGAAAACGGTGCTGGAAGAAATAGAAAAAACATGAAAAGCAAAGTGAATGACAATGTGGGAAATGAAGGAAATAGCAAGGGACCAGAAGGCATAGAAAAGCTAGGTGAATAGCTAAAAAAAAAATAAACTCATGCACCCCAAGGGACAAAAAAGAGGCAACGACAAACAAAAAAGAAGTATATAAGTCTGTGTGGATTTCCAAGAGCAGTTAGAGAAAGTAGAAATTTTGCTTAAAAATGATTTTCAAAGATTTTTTGATGTCTAGAGTTTGTAGACTAGTTTTATTGTTGAATTTGTTATGTAAATGAATGCGAATGTATTAACTATGCAAGATCTTATTTTTCTAGAAAAATGTTCTTTATGTTAAATCTACTTCTAACATTTACAACAATTGCTTATCTATATTTTCACTAAATTAAAAACTTTAAATACTGGAAAATTTACTACGTAAAACCTATTCCATTTATTGGAAGCATTTATAAATTTGTTACACTTTAAGTATCTATTGAATAATTTTTGAAGAACCTGTACAACATGACTCTTGCGACTTATACGAAACTCGTAGTTGATAAAAAAGTTTTGGGTTAAGCATTTTACCCAACACCCGTATAAGGTAGCCAGGGATACGATGAAGAAGAAGAAGAAGGTAAAATATTTTGAATATTTTATGAACCGCAGCACAAACAAATTAAGTTTTTATATTTTGTCTTTTGAGTAATCAAGACTGGAAAGACATTAAAGTTAAGTTCTTCTCTGTGTTTATTGAAGAGTAATTAAAAAGCACATTACCATTTGCAATAGAAGCTGGTGAAGATCTGAATACGTAGGTAGACAAATAAAAGATAAGAATTAAGCGAGTCAGAGATCTATAAATTATGCAACGAATATAATTGTATCTTGTATTTTTGATGCCAATGGATAAAGTTTCTGTTAAGAAAACTCCAAATTTTGTGTAATTTTCCATAAAATCTTTGGCGAGACTTTAATCAAGAAATGGCTTTTTATTTTATAGCACAATTGTTAGTAAAGTAGTTTAATATAAAATTTTTAAAACCTTTCTTGAAAATGTATGAAATCAAATATAACAAATCAAAAATAACTAACAGCCTGAAAGCAGATTTTATTGATCATTTAATTCAAATCAGAGACCTTAACTAAATTGATAAGTTGCTGATAACTCAGATTACACAGTTCTTTACGGCAGTGTTTTAAATTATAGAATTTACAATCTAATAAGCATTATATAATTTAAATAAGAAAAATGTTCGATAAATACAATAAAACTAAACTAAAAATGTATTAGGAGAGAATGGTCTGATTTATGTATCCTTAATAGGATTGGATTAAGACTTCAAATACCATCCAAAATCAGAGAAATTCAATTCAGAACGTTTTACATCTACTAATAACAGGTCGGCTGAAAAGTTCGTAAGCTGACACACAGATGGTGTTACTAGAATTAAATCCATATGATTTTTGGTTAGTACCTTCAAACGATACGTGTATAAATTTGAGAGCTGTCGGACAATTGGTTTGTGAGATATAGCATTGTGAGTGAAGCAACTTTTGTTATTGTAAAAAACGGATAAAAAGAATTTCGTGTGTTAATGAAGCATTGCTTTATGATGAAAAAAAATACTGTTGAAGCCAAAGGTTGGCTTGATAAACATTATTCGGATTCTAAATTTAAACGGGGCCAAATGAGCACCGAAGACGATACACGCAGTGGGCGTCCGAAAGAGGCTGTAACGGACGAAAACATAAAAAAAGTTCACAAAATAAGTATGAATGACCGTAAATTGAAGTTAATCGAGATAGCTGAGACTCTGAAGATATCAAAAGAGCGTGTTGGACATATCGTGCATGAATATTTGGACATGCGAAAGTTGTGTGTAAAGTGGGTGCCGCGCGAGCTCACAATCGAGCAAAAGTTTCAACGTATGGTTGACTCGGAGCAATGTTTAGCGATATTCAACCGTATATATAACAAATTTTTCGTCGGTATGTGACAATGGATGAAACATGGTTTCATCACTACACTCCAGAGTCCAATCGACAGTCAGCCGAGTGGACTACACGCGATGAACCGAATCCAAAGTGTGGAAAGACGCAAAAGTCGGTTGACAAGGTTATGGCATCAGTATTCTGGGATGCGCAAGGTATAATATTCATTGATTACCTTGAAAAGGGCCAAACCATCAACAGCGATTATTACATAGCGTTGTTGGGGAGTTTGAAGAATGAAATCACGAAAAA
This sequence comes from Sinelater perroti, assembly GCA_036346155.1. Classification (NCBI taxonomy): domain Eukaryota; kingdom Metazoa; phylum Arthropoda; class Insecta; order Coleoptera; family Elateridae; genus Sinelater; species Sinelater perroti. The sequence continues at coordinate 16,502,402 of JARFIY010000265.1, forward strand.
ACGGCCCCATTTGAATAAGAAAAAAGTGCTGTTTCATCAAGGCAATGCACCGTGTCACAAGTCAATGAAAACGATGGCAAAATTGCATGAATTAGGCTACGAATTGGTTCCCCATCCACCGTATTCTCCAGATCTGGCCCTCAGTGACTTTTTCCTGTTTGTAGACCTCAAAACAATGCTCGTTGTAAAGAAATTCAGCACTAATGAAAAAGTAATCGCTGAGAGTCAAGCCTATTTTGAGGCTAAAGAGAAATAGTACTATAAAAATGGTATCGAAAAATTGCACGACCGCTATAATCGTTGTATCGCCCTCGAAGGCAACTATGTTGAATAACAAAATTGAATTTTACCAAAAAATTTTCAGCCCAACACTATGCCAATCTACAATTGGTTATCATTTGGTTCAGGACCTCACAATTGTATAAGCGTTAAATTTAGAAATATAACAACCAAAATAAGATTGACAGGTTTACCAAAAAGATTTTTCTTTACTGCAACAATACACTTTTGACTAAATGAGAAGTTTCGTCTAGTTTTTAAAAACTGCATCTAACATCGTCAATAGTTAAGCGCTAAAATGCATG